>CM074723.1:313520713-314755713 GCA_037306005.1 Rhinophrynus dorsalis
AAGCCAGAAGTCAAACACGGAATGGGTAGTCAGCCAGAGCCGCAGGTCTGCACCAGGATGGTTATCCGACAAAGCCAAAGGTCATGCACGGAGCGGATAGTCAGACAAGCCAAATCATACACAGGGAGCAACTGAAATAGAACTGCACTGGACACCAACAAAAGGGCGACTGAGCCCTGTGTCCAGGCAGTAAAAATAGTAAAGTGGCTGAAAGATGAGGAACTGCATGACTACTCTGCCTGTATTGTTCCTGCCCTGTGTACCGAACCGGATTGGCTGACGTTCCTGCTCTGTGTATCGACCTGGCCTGGTTGACGTTCCTGCTGTGTGTACCGACTCAGATTGGCTGACTTTCCTGCTCTGTGTACCAACCCAGCCTGGCTGACATCCTGCTGTGTGTACCCACTCGGATTGGGTGATGTTCCTGCTCTGTGTACCGACCGGGCCTGGATGACGTTCCTGCTCTGTGTACCGACCCGGGCTTGCTTACTGTTCCATCCGATATCCAGTTAAGGGCCTGTCTCTGATCTTCTGTCCATGGACAGATCCGTTGTTGCCTCCGTTGCTACTCCGGCAGTCTTGTACTGTTACCCGACCAGTATTGAGCCTCGTTAATCATCCGGTGCTCGTAGCACCCATTTGGTAGCACCACAGTACGCTTGACCTATACTGCCCTAGCTGAGGTTGGGTTATCTTGGGCACCTCAGGCGTTATCTACGCTGCCAGTCATCCCTGGCAGGTCTGAGCGTTTGTTAACCCCTTGTGGTTGGTGCCTGGCATGTTGGGTACAGTTGTTACAGCTCTTGTGGCAGTCCTCCTTTGGCAGCTCCGGTAGTCTACCGTTTGTCCAGGGCCTCCATTCCTTTTGTGGCCATAGTTGCCATTGTGTCACTCTCTGCGTAGAGAGTGTGCTAAGGGCCATTGCACTATTAGGGCCTGCCTGCCCTCCCGTCCTAATAGTAACCACATTTATCTTTCTAGCTTGGATTCACACGAACTGTGCCTTACCTGTGTCAGTATTATGTTGTGTATTGTATATACTGGACCTATGTGGGTACTTATACTGTAACCTGACCTGTGTCAGTAGCGTTCTGTCTTTAAACCTACTGGACCTGTGTGGGTTATTCTGTACTGTGATTCTTTTATAAGATTGCATTTTAACCTAAACCTAACGTATCTGAGTGTCCTTAAAACCGTTACACATACCCTCTACCCTACTTGAAATGTAGGTGCCGGTAACTTCCTACGGTCAGCCTGCCTCTTGTGTCATTGCCTCACACCACGTAGGGTATTCTGTACTTGTACCCAAGAGGAACGAAGAGCCTGTAAATGCTCATCCAGAGCCAGAATTGCTTGTGCCTCAAAAGTCTCAGGAAGTGCGGACGGCTGAAACCCATAATTTATCAGAAATGGTGAACTCTGAGATGAGGAGTTAATGGCACAATTCCTGGCAAACTCCTCCCAAGGTAACAAAGCAGCCCAATTACCGTGGTGATTGCTTATGTAACAACGAAGGAATTGTTCTAGACTTTGGTTGGATCTTTGGGCCGCACCATTCGATTGAGGGTGGTAAGCAGAGAAAAAGGCAAACTGAATTCCCATTTGAGGAGATAAACACCTCCAGAATCTGGATACAAACTGGCTCCCCCTGTCCGACACAATCACCTTTGGTATGGCATGTAGTCGGAATACCTCTTTAGCGAAAACCTCGGCCAGCATCTGGGCAGAAGGTCATTTTTTGAGGGGTACAAAGTGTGCCATTTTGGAGAACCTGTCCACTATCATAAGGATTACCATGTAACCCAGGGAAACTAGGAGTTCCACCATGAAGTCTATATACAGTTGTGACCATGGATGGTCCCCATTAGGAATGGGTTGCAAGAATCCCACAGGCAGACTTCTTGGGGATTTGTTTTGGGCACAGGTGGGGCAAGCTGCCAAGAAAGCTGCACAGTCTTTTCTCAGGCTTGGCTACCAAAATAAACGAAAGATCGCCCATATGAACTGGTTGCGTCCCATATGACCAGCGGCCTTGAAGTATGGTCTCCAGGAGTTTAGTGTGTAGCTGGACTGGCACAAAACATCTCCCTCTAGGTTTCTCCACCGGAGCAGAAGCCTGGGCCGCCAAAATCTCTTCTCCCAAAGGAGATGTGATACTAGTTCGAATAGTGGCCAGAATACGATCAGCCGGAATGATAGGGGAAGGAGGGGACTCTTCCCTAGAATCGGAACAATATTGCTGGGATAGTGCGTCAGCTCTGATATTTTTGGAGCCAGGAAGGTATGACGACAAACTGAAATCTGGAAAGAAAAAGTGCCCATCGGGCCTGGCAGGCAGACAAACGTTTGGCCTCAGACAAGTAGGTTAAATTCTTATGATCTGTAAGGATCAGAATCGGTGCACTGGTTCCTTCTAAAAGGTAACTCCATTCTTTCAGAGCCAATATTACAGCCTGCAGGTCTCTATCACCAATGTCATAAATCCGCTCTGCCTTGGCTAATTTCTTAGAAAAATATCCATAGGGAAGTAGAGTCTTTCCCGGAGCCGAGTGCTGAGACACGAGGGTGCCTACTCCCATCTCAGATGCATCAACCTCCAGCGTAAAGGGCAGGGCGGGATTAGGGTGTACTAGTATGGTACAATAATAAATGCTGTTTTAAGCCTTTCGAAGACCAATAGCGCATCGGAAGACCAATTCGACGCATCAGCACCCTTGCAAGTCATGTCCGTAAGTGACTTGACCACAGATGAGAAGTTTTTGATAAACTTCCTGTAATAATCTGTAAATCCCAGGAACCTATGAAGCGATTTTAGTCCTAGCTGATGAGGCCATTCCAATATGGCGCATAATTTTTGGTGTCCATCTCAAAACCAGAGGTGGATATCACATACCCCTAAAAGGTCACTTGTGACTTGTGAAACTCGCATTTCTCTAGTTTGCAGTATAGCCCATTTTCTCTCAACAGTTGTAATACTCTTGAAACATCCGCATGATGAGTCTCCATAGTGGGCGAATGGGTAAGTATGTCGTCTAGGTATACGACAACAGAGGTTTGCAGCAAATCTCTCAGGACATCATTTATCAGCTCCTGGAAGACAGCAGGAGCATTGCACAGCCCGAAGGGCATAACTAGATATTCATAATGACTGCTCCGGGTGTGAAATGCTGTCTTCCATTCATGTCCTTCCTTAATACGGACCAAATTGTAAGCTGCTCTTAAGTCCAGTTTGGTAAACACCTTAGAACCCTTTCATCTGTCAAAGAGCTCAGTGATCAAGGGTATAGGGTAGGTGTTTTTTGTCATCAGTCTATTAAGTCCGTGAAAATCAATGCAAGGGCGCAGCTCCCCATCTTTCTTTTTAACAAAAAAGAACCCTGCACTAGCTGGTGAGGTGGATTTGCGGATTTTACCTCTGTTGAGAGCATCGGACACATACTCTTCCATGACCCTTGTCTCCTCTACAGATAATGGGTATACATGGCCCTTGGGAGGAATAGCTCCAGGAATCAAGTTAATCTCACAGTCATAAGGCTTATGAGGAGGCAACACACCTGCTTGTACTTTGTGAAACACATCCCTGAAAGCCAAATATTCCTTAGGCAGGACTGAGACAGAAGTACAAAGTAGTCTTGTAAGACATGTGAGACAGGTATTAGTGCAATTCGAGGCCCAGTCACAATTGTGCCAATCAATTCTGGGGTTGTGTACCTGAAGCCATGGAAACCCCAGGACAATGGCATAATGGGGAGAATTGATAACCTGGAACTGCAGGGTTTCTGTGTGAAGGGCCCCTACTTTCAGGGTTAAAGGAAGCATCTCCTGAGTAATATGGGAGTGTTGTAGGGGCCTTCCATCAATGGCTTTGATCACCAAAGGAGAGGAGCGAGACTGCAAGGGAATGGCGTGCTTGCCAGCAAACTCAGCATCGATAAAGAAACCTACCACTCCAGAATCCAGCAATGCTGGCACAGATTCAGATGTGTTGGCCCACGATAGGCTAACCTCCAGCATAGGTTTACCCTTTACCATCTCCGGGGACTCCACCTAAGGTCTGTCCCCAACAGGTTCTTAGGTGCGGGCATTTCCTGGACGCACCGGACATGACCTTAAGAGGTCACCAGGCTTCCCACAATACAAACAGAGGACCTCCCTCCTCCGAAAGGCCCTCTCCTCTCTGGTAAGGCGAGTAGCCCCCAACTGCATGGGCTCACTGCTGAGGAGTTAAGTCCAGGAGGTGTGGGAGGCAAGGCAGGAATGGGTGTGTGTGTAAAGCTGGGTGCCAATCGAGGTGGAAGCCTACGCAGGCATTCCTTAAACGAGGGTCTCTCCAGATCTCTAGCAAGTCACGGGCAGCGATCTCGTCCTTGATCATATCGCACAAACCTTGGGAGAAGGACGCCACCAATGCCTCGTTGTTCCAATTGACCTCCACCGCCAAAGTACGAAATTCTATCGCTTACTTGGCCACAGTACGAGTGCCCTGGTGGATGGTCATTAGGTGTTTGGAGGCCGAGACCTGATGCCCTGGTATGTCAAAAAACTCTAGGGAACACGCCCACAAATTCCGTAAAGTTATAAATAATTGGCTTATCCATCTCCCATAGCAGATTGGCCCATGCCAAAGCCTTGCCAGACAAGAGAGAAATCAGGAATGCCACTTTACTGTGCTCGATGGGAAAACTATGAGGTACCATCTCCATGGGTATCCCCACTTGATTAAGAAACCCACGACAGAGAACTGCATCCCCATAATACCACTGTGGAAGCGGAGCATGACTGGAAAAGCCCCTGATTATGCCTGCATCAGGGGCAGTGGGTGCAACTGGTGCTGAGGCAGAAGCGGTGGAGGCCACCGGTTGTTGGTCCGGGCGGTCAAGGTGAGACGTATGATTCAACAGAGTTTGCAATGCTAGCAACGTATGATCTATACGTTGATCTTGTGCATCAACCCTGGTTATGATATTCTGTAAAGAAAGGTTACCAGTATCGTCCGGAGGCATGGCCCTTTCGTACTGTCATGGTTCAGCAAGTCGGGACAGGTACTAAAAGGTAACTCCAACTTTATTAGGCAGAAACAATGAAACAGAAATATCACAATATACAGTAATAAAGAGAAGCGCACAACTGAGCAAGCGACAACTACCAGAAATAGAAGACTGCTTCCGTATGATTCTCTTGGTATATGTCCCAGCGATGGGACAAGGAGTAGTCTGCAATGCCACAGGTCCGCACCTGGGTGAAGCCAGACACATGGGAAGGCAACTAGGAGTAAGTCTGCCAGAGCCACAAGCCCGCACCAGATTGGATATCTAACTGCACAGAAGGCCACACTAAGTATAGTTAGATAGAGCCACAGGTCAGCGCCAGTTTGGGTGGTCAGCCAAGCCAGAGGTCATGCACGGAGCGGGTAGTCAGCCAGAGCCACAGGTTTGCACCAGATAGGATGTCCACTGAAGCGTTGGTATGCTGGATACGCAGTGAACAGAGCCCCAGGTCAACACCAGAACGGGTAGTCAGACAAGCCTGAAGTCAAACACGGAACAGGTAGTCAGCCAGAGCCGCAGGTCTGCACCAGGATGGTTATCCGATAAAGCCAAGGGTCATACACGGAGCGGATAGTCAGACAGAGCCACAGTTCAGCACCAGGCCATTTAGTCAGACAAGCCAAATCATACACAGGGAGCAACTGAAATAGAACTGCACTGGACACCAACGAAAGGGGCGACTGAGCCCTGTGTCCAGGCAGTAAACACAGTAAAGTGGCAGGAAGAGGAGGAGCAGCCAACAGGTGGATGTCCCTTTAAATGGAGTGCACGTCCATGCCCTTGGATATGCGCCCAAACATGATGGAGGCAAGGCACTGAGAATGCGGCTGGAGCCGCTGGGGAAAGATGCGGTTGGCTCGAGCAGCCGCCGCACAGGAACCCTGGCACAGTCTATAGGCATAATTACAACATAATATCAAAATAACCCTCTAAAAGCATACATTTTTAAAGTACACATATAATAAGTGGCATTTGCTTTTCTACCCATAGCCTGGTGTACAAAAATGTTTCCAGATGGTGGCGCTAAATGAAAAATTGGTAATTTTCTTAAATTTCAATGAAGTCTTTGAAAACTATGGAAATTCCTGAAAATATGCATTAGCTTCTGTTGTTCTAAAAATATAGAACCCCATTGATATAAGCTGACATTATGTTCATTAGCTGTTGCTCTTTTGAGGAAAATGGCACCTTATGTGAATGAGTTCACATACTCATTGTAACACAAAACTCTCATTTTTCTTATATTTTTTCAAATTTGACTTACCTGTACTAAAATGTTTTTACCAACTAAAGAAATTAATTAAAGGTAGACAAAGGATACATTTTAGCAAATAAGATAATCAAAGCATCAAATGAAGGGGGTCACCTGGCTTACCACTCATAGCCTCGTGTGCACAAATGTTTCCAGAAGATGGCACTAAAAGAAAAATAGCCATTTTTACATTTCCACCAAGGAAGGAAGTAAATAAAGCAGATTATTTTTAACAGCTATTCAATGTTAAATGCACTGCAGGTCTCAATAATTAAATAAGGAACCAAAGAGATATGAGATGTGATGATGCTGTGTCACTGAAACAATGTACCCATGTCTCACCAACCCTCAAAACCTGTATAGAGACCCGTTCAATGCTTGGAGGAGTGTCACGGTTTTTTAAGACACTCAGACCATTGGGTGATTAAGAACACAGTTTTATTAAAATAAGATAAGGCAATAACACGCCCTCTAGTGGTGGTAAATATACACAGATAATATATAGATATAATGGTAAATGCACAAATGACTTATAAGTACAATTACACAGAACTAGAATAGCGTATACCCCTCAGGGGTTAAGTCCTTGATAACAGTCAGTCTCAGATGTGAATGTTTGGAACGCCCAGGGTGTTATAAGGCTGATGCTGGAGACCAAGACTATCACCGGCTGGATACTGGACTGCCCCGCCACGGTGTTCAGTAAGAAGCACAAGAGTCCCCGTAGCCCCCTCGGGCGTACCTACTGGAACTGCTTCAACTAGTGCAAGTGCATAAGGCCCCCACGGGCGTGATTGGAACCGGCCTTCAATGCGATAACTGCCAAGCCTCCTCAGACTAAACTGGATAACAGGATAGCACACGCTAGAGCCGACAGCCCCCACGGCCATGATTACCGGAATACGAATGCTGATGCCTGTGCCTGCCACCACTCGGTAAAGCGGAATCGCACACTGAACAAGAGAGAGAGTCTCAGGCGCCCAACCGGCCCAAACGGATGTAAACACTCTGCAAGGATGTATTCACTGAGAAAGAGACTCTTACCAGATTAGAGATAGAGTGGAACCCAGCGTCACTGCTAGGGTTAATTAGCACATTTACTCGAGGCTTTTCAGCGGTATAGCAAGGCTCTGCAGTCTGAGGGAGGCACGTGTACGCACAACTCTGCAAAGGAAAATGCACTGCACTGATCGGAGTACACCAGGCAAGGCAGTCACACCAAAAGCTGGAACAGCAGATAGAAATGTCGCGGCGGCGACAACTGGAACACAGGTCACTGTAGAAAGCCGGAGTCCTTCTTCGGAGCGGGAAGTCAGCCAGGCCGGGTCGGAGTACGTAGAAGGTAGTCATACAAGCCGGGTCGTACACAAGCAGGAACGTCAGCCAAACCGGGTCAGGATCCAGAGGAGGTAGTCAGACGAGCCGGGTCATACACGAGCAGGAACACAGGAGAATAGTCAAGACAAGCCAAGTCGGTACACAGGAATCCGGAACACAGGAACACAGCAACAGTAACTGGCACAGAAACACCACGAAAGGGCGCCTGACAGTTGTGCTAGCCAGGTATAAAAAGGTCACCAGGGGGCGGGCCACACCAACACAGCAAATCAGTATCTGTCATAGCTGAGACTGACAGGAATCACAGGCACTGTGATAGTACCCCCCTCTCAAAGACCCCCTCTCCCTGCTCGAGGTCTGGGTTTAGAAGGGTATTTAGAGTGAAAGCTGCGTAATAATCTAGGTGCGTGGAGGTCCCCTTGATCAACCCAAGAACGTTCCTCAGGACCATAGCCCTTCTAATGAACCAAGTATTGCAGCTTTCCTCTAAATCTCCTAGAATCAATAATGCTCTGCACCTCATATTCTTTTTCGCCCTGGACGTCCACCGGCCCAGGAATCACTGGCGTAGTAGTATAGCGATTACACACCAAGGGTTTCAGGAGCGACACATGGAACACATTGTGAATGTGCATTGAGGATGGAAGCTCCAAAGCATAAGAAACCGGATTAATCTTGCGGATAATCTTAAATGGACCGATAAACCGGGGGGCCAGTTTGTTAGATGGTACTTGTAAATTAAGGTTTCTGGATGACAGCCATACTCTGTCCCCAACTTGAAAGGAGACCGCTGGCAGACGTCTGCGATTAGCGTGCCTCTGCTGATGCCGAAATGACTGACTGAGGGACCTCTGGACCTGTGACCAAGTGGAACGAAGCTGTGCCAAATGCTCATCCAGAGCAGGGATCTGCTGCGCCTGAAAGGAGTCCGGGAGCAGACAAGGCTGAAACCCATAATTAACGAGAAACGGAGAGCTCCCGGACGATTAATTAACCGCACAGTTTCTGGCAAACTCAGCCCATGGTAACAGGTCAGCCCAATTGTCATGATGATCAGTGACAAAGCAACGCAGGAACTGCTCCAGTCCCTGATTGGCACGTTCAGCGGCCCCATTCGTTTGGGGATGGTAAGCGGAGGAAAATGACAATTGAATGCCCATCTGGCCACAGAATGCCCTCCAAAACCTAGAAACGAACTGGCTCCCTCGGTCGGATACAATCACTCTGGGTACTCCATGCAGGCGGAATACCTCCCTCGAAAAGACTACAGCCAATTCCTGAGCCGATGGAAGGCCAGTCAGAGGCACAAAATGTGCCATTTTAGAGAATCTATCGACCACCATAAGAATGAACGTAAATCCCCTAGACGCTGGTAATTCTCCCAAAAAGTCGATAGAAATATGAGACCACGGACGGTCTCCGTTGGGCACAGGATGCAATAAGCCCACAGGGAGATGCCTAGGGGTCTTTGCACGGGCACAGGTGGTACAGGCTGCAGTAAAAGCGGCACAATTGGCTCTCAGGGTAGGCCACCAAAATAATTGAGACAGAGACCAGACTAGTTGATCCCTACCAATATGCCCAGCCGCTTTAGAAGCGTGGTAAGTTTCCAACAAACGGACACGGAATGGCACATCTACAAAACATTTCCCCACAGGGGTCTCAGGGGGTGCCCTCGATTGTGATGCCAATATCTCCTCCCCCAGAGGCGAGGTAATGGTGGTACGGATAGTGGCCAGAATGCGATCTGGCTGAATGATGGGAACAGGTTCCTCCTCCCTCTCAGTGTCAGAAGCGAACTGACGAGAGAACGCATCGGCTTTAATATTTTTTGAGCCAGGAAGATAAGACACTAGGAAATTAAATTGTGACAAAAAAAGTGCCCATCTAATGCCTTGCCAGTCAATAGAGATATCATAAGACCGACCCTGCTACGGTCGTTAGGAAATGCCTGGGGTGCCAACTCCAAAAATATCTCTAATTGATTAATAAATCCCCTGCAAAGGGAAGGCTCGCCATCATACCTTAACGTAACGGTGCAGATGCTGTTAGCCCTTTCGAACTGGCTGATGGGACTATGGACTGATTATTCGGTGTCAGGACTGGGGTGACCACCGGATTAGGACTAGGCTTGTCCAAATGTCCTGTACGTTCAAGTAACGTCTGCAAAGCCAGTGCCAATTGGTCCATGCGCTGCTCATGAACATCCATTCTCCAATGGATGTTCTGTGTTTGACTTTCACCCTTACCGTCTGAGGTCATGGCCCTTTCGTACTGTCACGGTTTTTTAAGACACTCAGACCATTGGGTGAATAAGAACACAGTTTTATTAAAATAAGATAAGGCAATAACACGCCCTCTAGTGGTGGTAAATATACACAGATAATATATAGATATAATGGTAAATGCACAAATGACTTATAAGTACAATTACACAGAAATAGAATAGCGTATACCCCTCAGGGGTTAAGTCCTTGATAACAGTCAGTCTCAGATGTGAATGTTTGGAACGCCCAGGGTGTTATAAGGCTGATGCTGGAGACCAAGACTATCACCGGCTGGATACTGGAGTGCCCCGCCACGGTGTTCAGTAAGAAGCACAAGAGTCCCCATAGCCCCCTTGGGCGTACCTACTGGAACTGCTTCAACTAGTGCAAGTGCATAAGGCCCCCACGGGCGTGATTGGAACTGGCCTTCAATGCGATAACTGCCAAGCCTCCTCAGACTAAACCGGATAACGGGATAGCACACGCTAGAGCCGACAGCCCCCACGGGCGTGATTACCGGAATACGAATGCTGATGCCTGTGCCTGCCACCACTCGGTAAAGCGGAATCGCACACTGAACAAGAGAGAGAGTCTCAGGCGCCCAACCGGCCCAAACGGATGTAAACACTCTTCAAGGATGTGTGGAGCTGCCGACGAAGAGCGGCCAGCTCAGCAGTAGTATTCACTGAGAAAGAGACTCTTACCGGATTAGAGATAGAGTGAAACCCAGCGTCACTGCTAGGGTTAATTAGCACATTTACTCGAGGCTTTTCAGCGGTATAGCAAGGCTCTGCAGTCTGAGGGAGGCGCGTGTACGCACAACTCTGCAAAGGAAAATGCACTGCACTGATCGGAGTACACCAGGCAAGGCAGTCACACCAAAAGCTGGAACAGCAGATAGAAATGTTGCGGCGGTGACAACTGGAACACAGGTCACTGTAGAAAGCCGGAGTCGTTCTTCGGAGCGGGAAGTCAGCCAGGCCGGGTCGGAGTACGTAGAAGGTAGTCATACAAGCCGGGTCATACACAAGCAGGAACGTCAGCCAAACCGGGTCAGGATCCAAAGGTGGTAGTCAGACGAGCCGGGTCATACACGAGCAGGAACACAGGAGAATAGTCAAGACAAGCCAAGTCGGTACACAGGAATCCGGAACACAGGAACACAGCAACAGTAACTGGCACAGAAACACCACGAAAGGGCGCCTGACAGTTGTGCTAGCCAGGTATAAAAAGGTCACCAGGGGGCGGGCCAAACCAACACAGCAAATCAGTATCTGTCATAGCTGAGACTGACAGGAATCACAGGCACTGTGATAAGGAGATATGTACAGTGATTAAAATCAATAATCTTTATTAATTGGAGATTAAAAACATAAAAGACAAAAGAAAAAATACCTAAAGGCACTAACTGAATTGGTGTGCCTTTATAAGAACACAGCGCAGCTATATACTTCCTCTGAGCTCGTAAATAATTGTAACAATGTACTCTAGTACTAAAGGTGTTATTGAACGAAATACTGCATCACTGTGACCTGTAGCAGGGATGATGATCCCACTCACACAACTACTACTATTACCCAGCATGGTGGATACAGCAGTTTGACCCTGGTGTTTTTGTGAAACACCAGCAAACACCACAATGTGTTGACTGATGGTGATATCTATTAGCTCATTTATCCTGGTTGGTCTTAGCTAGGAAATTATTTCATCATCATCATCATTTCTGAATCAGATTCTTCCCCCAGTGATGCCCTCACCAGCCCCACCACATCCCCAGTGCCATCCCATCAGCCCCACCACATCCCCAGTGCTATCCCACCACCCTACCACACCCCCAGTGCTGTGAGGTTAGATTTTGAAGCTGGGCAGACACTGTTTTTTGCAGGGTTTAAAGTAGCACAACAAATTGCAGCTTCCACAGACTGACCTTGAGCCTGCTACTGTGAGCGAGATACCAGGTACATGATCTACACCTATGTCACACTCATCAGCACCACCACCCCTAACAGCAAGAGAGGAATATGAATGTGGTGGTGATGGTGCTGCTACTTGTGCTTTGAGTGTGACACCAGGTGTACCACTTACCACCATTATCTCTACCACCTCCTGGAAGACAGGAGGAAGAGTCTTGTTGTTGTGGTGTGGCTGCTGGTGAGGGCATCACTGGGGGGAGAATCTGATTCAAAAATTATGATGATGCTGAGGAAATAATTTTCCAGCTCAGACCAACCAGGATAAGTGAGCTAATGGATATCACCATCAGTCAACATATTGTGTTGTTTGCTGATGTAGTAGTTGCTGCTGCTGAATCACTTCAGTCACAAACACACCAGGGTCAAACTGGTGTGCCCACCATACTGGGTAATAGTAGTAGTTACGTGAGTGGGATCATCATCTCTGCTACAGACTGTGGTGGTGGAAATAACAGCCCCAGCAGTGACAAAGGACAGTAGTAGTGGATCCTCCTTGTACCAATGCATTGGCAGAAATAGCAGCACCAGAATCTACTTCAGGTGCATCTTGGGAGAAGGTATGAAGCCAAAAGTCCTCTCTACCCCACTTGAATCACAGATGTGAGAATACTTTTCATTGGGACAGGGAGTATGCAACCATTCCTAAAAGCAATATGCACATTCTGTGAAGAGGATGAAAGAGAGGCCACTCCTTGGTACATCCACCCTAATAAAGCACATGTACCATAACCACCTTGAGGTGCATGATGAACATGTACAACCATCCCCCATAAGAAACAAAATCAGGGTCTTGCTCCAGGGTTACCTGTGGCACGAGGATGTGGATAAAATGGCTTTGAAGCCAACATCCTGAGGAGGTAAGATTTCTCAGCGGACGTCATTTCCACTATGATTCGGGCCAGGAAGCCTGTCTCCTGCAAGGCCTACCATAGGGTCTGTGGCACATGGATAAGATTAAGTGGCGCATGGATAAGACTATGTCCTTGCATGAGTTTTACCTTCCCTTTTGTGTTGTTTTTTCTCCAATATGGAGTGAACAATGGGTTCAGTTTAAGCTTCCCTGAGGTTCAGATTTTGTCTCTTTCTGTTTTTTTTGGAGACATATTGCCAGTATTCCAGATATCAGTGTTTTCCTTCAGGAGGTGGCTCATGCTTTCCCTGCCTTTAAGGCTCCCACTCCTCTGTGGGAACTTAAAGGGTTACTAATGCTTCAGTTACAATAAGGGTTAATTTTAAGTACTACCAGCACCTGTTCCATGTCCCTGCTGTGCTTCTGGTTCCACTACCACAGTCTGTGGTTGTGATGATTCCAATTTCACCACCACTTCTACTACTATTACCCTTGGGCCTGGTGGATACAGCAGCCTACTCTTTTGACATCTGATGCTTAGACAGCTTAGCAAACACTGTAATTTCAAAGGTGGCATAATGGTTCAGTTGCTTGCCTTACTATAGGCAAGACATGCTTACTTATAAGATTTTAAGTCATGCTTTGAAGTAAGCTTACCAGGATTTTTTAAAGGACTGCTAACATTTTTTCAAGGCTTGACTTGCTCTAAGCCTTCTAGTAATTGTTTTCAGGGTTTGCTTTGCTGTAGGTCTGGTAACATTTTTAAAGGCTTGGTTTGCCATATTAGGCTATGCTAACAATCTCTCTAAAATGTTTAATTACAATTATTTTTGTAAAAGCTAACCAGTGTTTGATCCATTTTTGTAATTGTTTACTTAGCCTGTATATCAGCTTTAAACAAATGTTTTGAAAGGCCTGCTAGCTAACCCTTCTATAAATGCCTTTATTGAAGGGACATAAGCTTAGTTAAGGAAAATAATTTTTATAAATACTTATCTAATAAGATACGGCTTTACAGTCCACCAGTCCACCACCATTCTGATATAGTAGGCCTGTTAATACTTTTTTGGAAAGAAATACCAGTTGGCTGTGAATGTCACATTAGTGTGACTAGTCTGTATTATTCGCTAAATCAAAATATATCGTACTATAACTCGTAATAGTGCAATTTAAAATGAAAATAAACATAACAAACTAATACTCTGAATTAAAAATAATAAAGTGGATTTCCCAGTCCCTTCCCCCAAATAAAGTTGTTTATATTATTGAAGACTTATTATGTTTGCATGAATAACTAGTACTCTGTATGCTGTCTGTGTACTCTGTAGCAAAATATACTATTACTCTTGATAGTATCAATTTAAAATGTATATTCATAAATAACATATTCATAAACAACATAAACTATAAAGTAAAATTATAATCAACATCAATTAACCCCTTAGGGTCTGACGATCCCGCAGTGTCTGGTCCTTTAAGGACCAGATAGACGCATTCAACGTGCCGTCCCACGTGACTGATCACGTGGGGCGGCACATCGAAAGGAGGACTGAAAGAGATCGCTCCAGTCTTGGAGCGATCAATTTCAGTCCACGGTATTACCGCGCTCCTGCAGGAGCGCGGTGAGTAAAAGTACGTGACGTACCAGGACCGTCACTGGTCCTTAAGTGCCGGACCAGCGTGACGGTCCGGGTACGTCACAGGACGCAAAGGGGTTAACAACATAAAGATAATTTAAAAATTAAAGGTTGGATTTAACATGGTGGATGTGGATGTCGGTGGTGAATATATGATGATGATGATGATGATGATAATTATTATGAAGGATAGGAAGGAATGTTAGATAAATTAAATGCAGTATCACAGTAGTATAACCATCTGCACTAAAAACCCTCACCGACTGTAGGCTTGCTGGTGACCAACTAAGATTTTTCACAGCAATATGCACAGATGCTGGCAACACACACATATGCACACACTGTTCTATTCACCAGTAATCAACTTTGCCATTGGTCAGCTTAGAACATAGTATGTTGTAACCATCTCCCTTTCAGTGGGGCCATTCCTTCGAGACACACTCCCACTAATTTAACTGCTAAGCCTTACCAGCCCCACCTCACCCAGACCTTTTTGACACCATTTTTGCAATAGTCAAATGACAGTTTTCTGTGATTTTCTGTGAACAACCCACGAATGTAATACAGCACACTCTGCACTTGGTTTGTGGATATCCCCTATTATGACTAAAAACTTTTAAAGGGATAGTAATATTTCATATATTTAAGCTTTAATATTGAAGATATTAAATAAACTAACTCATCCATATCTTTTTTTCTATAACTTATATAGTTTAAGAGTAATTGCTATGTAAAGTTTACCCCTCCTGCCCCTTTAAGCTACATCAGCGCTCTAGCTGACAGACTTGGATTCTGGTCTGCAGATCGTACAGCTCTTCTAGAGAGCCGAAATAGCATTGCACACAAAGAAAATAGTCATAACAACAGTTTACAAAGTGTGCCTGGTTTGAGGCAGTAGGCCATTGCCATGAATATTTTCTTTGTGATGCTATCATGCACAGTAGAGAGTGCCCGAACGCGCACAGTCTCTACTGAGCATGATGGCTTCTGATAAACATCCAAGCAAATTATTTTATAGGATATATATATATATATATATATATATATATATATATATATATTCCATATGTAACTAAGAAGTTATCAGTAGAAATCAAACCTAAATAGATCTAAAATGTGTCTCGCCTGCAGGGTACAGAAAATGGTCCCAACCCTTTGCACTGAAGGGGTTAAAGGACCACAAACACCTAAAAATTAGATCTGTTGAAATAATTTTAAATATAATGTACTTACAGTTAGCAGATGAAAATTAGTGATTCATATGGTACATCCCTAAATATAAATATACTAGTTGAACAGCCCGTTACACGGGCCACAGTGCCACTGCCACCCAGTAGCGGGGCAGTCACGTGCAGTAGAGACTGCCCGCGCCATGGCTGATACAGAGCCCTCTGTATCAGCCGTGGCATGGGCAGTCTCTACTGCGCATGACTGCAGCACGCGCAGCAGTGTCTACTGCGCATGTCGCGGCGTTACACACAATTTAGCGAATTATTATATAGGATACCTATATTTTAATTCATGTCCTGTTCAAATATCACTAATAACAATACTTAAGTGGCTTGTTTTATTATCAGTCATTTCAGACAAGACAACAGACAAAATGCTCTATGAACATGTAAGACTAAAATTTAGACCACAGAAAATAAATAGAGACATTTTACAGATACCTGCATGATATACAGAGTATTTATATAAATCCATATTTTAGGTGTTAGTGTTCCTTTAAATAATATTGCTATCACAACAGGGTTCACTGACGGGATAACACTGTGGAACAACTTGGCTTGAAAACTGTTAACTTCCCTCCCACATACCTCTGGAAAATTGATTTATTCAAATATAGTGAACAGAAGACTATATAATATTATTAAAATGACATATGCAGATTTTATTGTCCATCCCCCTACATGTGTTTTCCTCTCTTTCGTCTTTGATTCTTTTGTTGCTGTTTTAATCACATCCCTAGCTGAAGGATTTTTCTTTGTAACTTCCTTTCATCCTTTTACATTTTGTAGGTTCTGTGTGTGCCACTGCGCAGATTCTACTTACAATGAAAATGCCAAACTTAAAAAACAGAACTTTTTTATAATATACTTCTATATAACTTCTATATACTTAACTAGACCAAACAATAACCTGAGTGCCCCCTGTTTTGCTTTCTTGTTCACTCCTTTGAGTTCCAGAAGGGTGTGCTGTATATTACGCACCATTATGACACATTTCACACACAAAGTCAAGAAACTAAAGACAAACTATATTCTTCCTGTCTTTTGTTTGAATAACCAAATAAGCAGGAGGTTGCTTTTAGAACAAACACAATAAAAGGATGCTGTCACTATAAATGTAAAAGCTATTATAACAGACCACAGTCTTAGTTTAGTTTACAATTGTGTAATAGCCCAAAAGCAGCATTATTACAATATTGCCAGCCACAATATGGACCCCAGTACCACTGTTTACATTTATCCCTCCTCTAGACTTGCGGGTCTATCATCCTAGCCTGTCTATTTTCCTCATGACAGAAGGGAACTATGATGTTTTGATAGTTTAAACAGGAGAGGTCATGCTGCTGATAACTTAAAGAGGCTACTGATGATGAATGTGACATTGCTACAGAGAGTAAGTTGTTCAAGGAGGGATGTGCAGTTCCCTGACATCTAAAATGTTGCCCAGTGCCGAGTCCTTTTATAATGGGTAAATCATGGTACCATGTTACTCAAAGAAAATGGCACACATGGCAGGGAAAAAAATTAGTACCGAACAGTACACACACAATGGTATCGTCGAAATGCGATTGCCCTACCAACATGAACCACAACGAGCATTGACCCACAGAACCTAACTTGCGGCCCAACATTCCACTTGTTTTTTTATTCCCATAACTCATGCTAAATTGAGTGAAAAATGGGAACATCAAAGGAAAATAGCTAATGCTCAGTGTCTGATACAGTGTCAAACATCGAGCATGAGCTAAAAAACAGTGACCATCCCAAACACTAACCCTACCCTTGGCCCTACACTACCCCTAACATTAACAATAAAGTATACAAATGCTAGCCCTAACTCTATCCCATCACCCATAGCTGTAAAACTTACATGTAAGTCTGACATCCAGTGGGGTCTCCTGCACTCTGATCTTCCTCTTTAATTCTTCTGTAAGCTTCTACCTTCGTCATCTTTTTCTTTCTTCTTCATCTGTCATCTTTTTCTTTCTTCTTCTTCTGTGCCCTTCTTCACTCTTCATCATTAAACTTTGTGTGGCCCTGAAAAAGTATTCAAATGAATATATGCATTAAAGTTCTGT
The DNA here is from genome assembly GCA_037306005.1 of Rhinophrynus dorsalis. NCBI lineage: Eukaryota > Metazoa > Chordata > Amphibia > Anura > Rhinophrynidae > Rhinophrynus > Rhinophrynus dorsalis. The sequence goes on from CM074723.1 coordinate 313,538,386, forward strand.
CCAACATGAATAAGGGAAATAAAGAAATTCCCAATAAAGCAAGAAGCCTGAAGTGAGGCACTCAGCCAAGAAAAATTTAAAAAATTATAATGATTTTATTACAAACACGATAATCAACACTCACAAGACACAATAAATATAAAACATACTTAAAAACAAGCATTTGAGGGGTTCAAAAATTAGACAATAATTAATATCCAGCATCTAGCAACACAGATTAATAAACCTGTAATATGATGGTAAATCAAAACATGTATAATCAGAGCTAGATTATGTAAACTACCTGGAACCAGACAATAAATCAAGTGCAAGTGTTGTATAGTAAATAATATACTGAATAAAGGAATAATAATCCAGTGAGTAACAAGAAAAAAACAAATAATAAAGTACTTATCACACTAAAGTCAATGATTCCAGGTGTAAAATAGACATCCTAAAGATCCTTCTCATAGCCACCAGGCTGACAATGCCTTTGGGTGATACACTTTGGGTTGTGTGGTGGCTATGAGGATGTCTGTTTCACACGTGGAATCATTGACTTTCGCATGATAAGTACTTTATTATTTGTTTTTTTCTTGTTACTCACTGAATTATTCCTTTATTCTGTATATTATTTACTATACAACACTTGCACTTGATTTATTGTCTGGTTCCAGGTAATTTACATCCTCTAGCTCTGATTATACATGTTTTGATTTACCATCATATTACAGGTTTATTTATCTGTGTTGCTAGATGCTGGATATTAATTATTGTCTAATTTTTGAACCCCTCAAATGCTTGTTTTTAAGTATATGAAGTTTATACTATTATTTTATATATGAACTCTTGACTGAGTGCCTCATTTTGGGGGTCTTGCTTTGTTAGGAATTTCTTTATTTCTCTTTTTCATGTTCATGTATAGTTGATTCCTAGACCCAGGGTGCAACAGATGACTTGGTCTTCATTTGCTAAGAGTTTTACTTCTACTAGTAGAATTGTATTTATCCTGATGAAGTGGTGAGTCAGCCACGAATCATGTTGAGGATTTTTTAATACATTTTTAATAATTTTTATATTTTTGGATGTACCTTGTCTGCTGCTTTCTGGTTATAAGTTTTCTGATTATACTACTGTCACGGTTTGTTTTGACTCTCAGACACAGAGTTAAGATAAAAACACAACTTTATTGAAAGTTGAAAGAAAACCCTCACGGGTTTGGCAATACACATATATTTCAACACGTAATAGTACAAAGCAATGGTGAACAGTGGTATGGTGATCAATACTAGAGAGGCTCTACCGGCCTTGCCAATACCGGGTAAGGCAGCCTAGAATAGGCACAATAAGGAATTAGGCTCTACCGGCCTTACCAATATACCAGGCAAGGCAGCCTGGAGACTGGTACAACGAGAGAGAAGGCTCTACCGGCCCTGCCAATATACCGGGCAAGGCAGCCAGGAGACTGGTACATGAAAGGGAAGGCTCTACCGACCTTGCCAATATACCAGGCAAGGTAGCCTTGGGCCCAGAGGTGACAAGTACTGGTGCAAGAGCAAAGTGGCCTCAGAGACTAAGAAAAGGTGGGGCAAACTGGACACTCAGAGGCCTACCGGTGCGTATAGGTGTAGTGAGCAGCTGGTGAATTAGGAGCAAACCAGTACCCGCGTACTGGACTACACAATGACACTATCAGTGCTGTATGGGAAGCAGCACGCAACCAGTGATACATGGAGCGAACCAGTACCCACGTACTGGAGTACACATAGACACTACCGGTGCTTGTAGTAGGAGCAGCAAGCAACCAGTGATATATGGAGCGAACCAGTACCAGGGTACTGGAATACACAAAGATACTACCGGTGCTGTATGGGAGGAGACAAGCAGCCGGTGATATATGGAGTGAACCAGTATCCCGTACTGGAGTACACATAGACACTACCGGTACTGTAGGAGAAGCGGTAAGCAACTGGTGATATATGGAGCGAACCAGTACCCACGTACTGGAGTACACAATGACACTACCGGTGCTGTATGGGAAGCAGCAAGTAACCGGTGATAGATGGACCGAACCAGTACCCACGTACTGGAGTACACAATGACACTACCGGTGCTGTATGGGAAGCAGCAAGCAACTGGTGATAGATGGAGCGAACCAGTACCCGTGTACTGGAGTACACAATGACACTACCGGTGCTGTATGGGAAGCAGCAAGCAACAGGTGATAGATGGAGCGAACCAGTACCCGCATACTGGAGTACACAATGACACTACCGGTGCTGTATGGGAAGCAGCAAGCAACCGGTAATAGATGGAGCGAACCAATACCCGCGTACTGGAGTACACAATGATACTACCGGTGCTGTATGGGAAGCAGCAATCAACCAGTGATAGATGCAGCGAACCAGTACCCGCTTACTGGAGTACACAATGACACTACCGGTGCTGTATGGGAAGCAGCAAGCAACCGGTGATAGATGGAGCGAACCAGTACCCGCATACTTGAGTATACACTGACACTCAGGGATGAAAATGTCGCCCAGGTGACATGAGGATGGAAAACGCTGCACACTATCCAGAAGCAGGAACAACAGCCAGGTCGGGACAGGAAGCTGGAACAGCAACGGCAGTCGACCAGATCAGCAATGGAAGCAGGAACGTCAGCCCAAACTGGATCAGGAATGGAGGCAGGAACCACTTCAGCAGAGGAGGCTGTCCGGCAGGTAAGCAGATGGAATCTGGAAGGTGGTGTATGCAGCAAAGGCCCTGGAAACTCAGGAACAGGATGCAGGTGGCTATTGACATAGGGACACCATGAAAGGGCAACCAAAGGGTGCCAGGACCCAGTCTATATAGGCAATACTGGGCGGATACAAGACAGGCAGCCAATGGAGAGATCTCACAGATAACCGACAGGAAAAGTCAGCAATCACGGGCACCGTGATAACTACTCTACATTGAAATCAACATCTGATGCAAGTCCATTCGGTTTTGTTGCGAGGAGAACCAGCATCTCAAATACCCTCTGGATTTTCAAATGGATACTTGTAACTGTAGTTGGACAAACACACTAAGAGAATATCTGATGTTTTAAGATCTCGATTTTTACACTATTAAAAGATGTCAATATAGTTCTCCTTGTCCCTTGTTTTCTGTTTCCCTTTAAGTCCCACTGGGAGGTGTGATTTCTAAAAGACTGAGCTCCAGAGGATCGCGATATCTGTGTGAAAGCAGTTTTAATATCCTTCACAAGCCGATTTTGTCATTGGTATTCTGCCTATGACAATAGTCAAATGTGAGTATTAGTTTGATTGCTATGTGTCTGTGGATGATTCAGACGTCTGCACTATAAGTCTCTCCCCTGTCTTCTGTGTTTTTTTAAATTTATAACCACTTCTCTAGAAAGCTACTAGACTTCCTGAGCAGTATGCTCACTCCAGCTCTCCATACTAACTATACTTTTTCTCCAACAACTCCAATTAGCCTTTGCTCCAACAACTCACTGAATATTCTGTACTACAAAAAAGAAGCCAGTTGTTCTGCCTTCTACTTCAAATCGCCAGATCTTCCCTCAGTCAAAAATCCATGAAAAAATCTGCTTCTTTGTATCTAAAAACAGCATGTAAATGTATATAAAATGTTTTTGTATGTATGTTTAAGTGTAAATGTATATGTGTATGTATATATATTGCTTCTCTATTTGTGGAAATATATAACTTTTTACTGTAAAAGCTCCCCAGGACATACTGATGTGATATTTTCTTCCTGGTAAAAGATTTTCTAAATAGATACACTTTTCAATATATACTATAAGAGATTGTTTAATGAGAACTGAATTATGTACCTAACAGATACTCATGGACATTACTTTATTTCTGTGAAGTTGTGTGCACTGAAAAAGTACAAAATGTTTGGAAGAATGTGTTTGTAAGGTAGCTTGTACTTATGTTGTTTTACAAAGTATTACTAACCATTTCTGTATACCAACACACCTTTGAGACATGCTGCTATACAAATATTTACTGAACATTCTAATCTTTAGTCCTCGAACAGATCTTGCTATAGTTAACTGCCCTCCTGAGTTTTGAGGGCCTGAAACAAACAAAAAAATCCCCAGTAATAATGGATACTGCATAGCAGTGAGTTCCTTAGTTATGGTGCTGGTTGGGAGAAGCCTTGTAGCCATGAGTGATAGAAAGGACAGCTTTTTGAATTGAATTTGAAATATAATGGGAACAGTGTTGAAAAGGCCTTTATAGATTATTGATATGATTTTGAATTTGATTCTGAATGTTATTGGAAGCCAGTGGTAGAATTTTTGAAGAGGGGCAGACATTGCATATTGATATGTTTGTTAGAATAGTCTGGCGGCAGTATTTTGGATTGACTGAGGTGGAGAGAGACAAGTAAATTGGTGTGTAGCTTCCTAAGGAGGAAATTGAATGCACAATGAAGCTGTGAATGGAAGAAGGTGATGGTGCAGATCGTAAATGTGCTTGTATCTTCTGTCCTGCACTGAGGAGTGTAAACTGAAACTGAAGTTCAGCTAATGCATAATTAAGTTGCACAGTTTAACCAGCAGCTTAAAGAGGTTAAATAATGTCTGGCATAAAAAATACTCCAACAAATAAAAATAGAAAATTATATAATTCTGAGGAACCATTTGTGCTTGAAGTAAACTACTTATGATAGTCTAAAAACAACATAATTAAACTCCAAAAAGCTCTTGTAACTTAGGAATATACTAAAGACTAGACTTTTAAACAGGAGTTACATGAAATGTCCCCAACAGTTCACTGAGCCATTTGGTGTTCAGGGAGCAGCTGAGAAGCTGCAACATATTACATGTTATTAAATGTACACATATAAGTAACCTAAAAGCTAACAGCAGATCTGGAGCAGCAGTGGTAAGCTCAGACACATAAGGAAAATACCTAAAATAATTATAGATACCTAATACATGTCAAAAAGATAGAGAAGTACAGATGCATCTGTGTTTACTATACTACTGTCCATACTTTATTAATCCACACAGTCACAAATTGTGTAATATGGGTGTTACCTGACTTTCACTAATGTAACTAATACAATAATGTAACTTCTGTAATGTAACTAATAATAATAAAATAATATTTATTTCCTTTGTGATAGCACATGGCTGATGCTTGAGTCCATTGCATATTGATACATTAATTGAAGCACAAAGTGCAAGGAGCTGAATAAATGCTACATTTACTGGGGCCACATATGTAATGTTGTATGTCATATCAATTACAAACAATGTAATGTCATCACATTAACCGTAAGATGTACAGGGTGCTATTAACCTAAAAGCAATGTGGCAAAGTACAACATTTAAAGGGACTGTAATGTCCCATAAAAAATTCTTCTACTTTAGTAGAGCTTAAAAAATAAACTATTTGCCACAAATCTTATCTCTCAAACTGCTATGATTTGAGAGATATTCACTTTCAAAGTTCCCCCTCCCTCCCCTTCTCCTGATGTTAGCTGTAAAGCTGACAGCAGGAGATTCAAGTTGTGCGACTCGAGGAGGCTCTTCAGCAGAGCCAAAGTCGTGTTATTTAAAAAGAATTACTTCATTGGAACGGTCTACAAAGTTTGCTTTCAAACCAAGCACATTTTGTACACCGTTCCAATGAAGTAATTATTTTCCAATAACGCTATTTCGACCCGACTGGTCCATGGACAGGGATCTCCTGCTGTCAGCAGAGGGCTGACATCAGGAGAAGGGGAGGGAGGGGGTAGCTATCAATGCCTATAACTTTCAAACCATAGCGGTTTGAGAGATAGGATTTCTGGCAAATAGTTTATTTTTTTAAGCTCTACTAAACTATCCCATTTTTTATGGGACATTACTGACCCTTTAAAGGAAATACTTTATCATAAACAAAACAAAATCTATATAAAATAATAATAGTAATAATAATTAGAAACAAACATAAAACATACTCTGATATAACAATAATATGTGTGAAGTCATACAATTAGCAAAATATGCCCTTCAAGAAGGCATCATTCAGAGTAACTATGAAGCCTCCATGTGCCATTGAAATGCTAATACACATCACTGAATCCACTATCACCAGTCCAAAGAAAAAATAGATAGAAATAAATTATCATATTAATTAAGGAAATCTGCCTCATATGAATAAGTATGCACTATAGATATGTTACATGATCATTTTGTAGATATCCACGGGATTGTACTAATCAGTTCAGGACTATTTCAAGAGACACAGTTACAATTTCTAGTGATTGTAGTAACATTATGCAGTGATGATGCTAGATTAAACTGCAATCGCATTTGAAGGAAGGCATATAAGCAGGTCTTCCAGTATTTAGTCAAGTAGAGTGATATACATGTCTAAGGACAAAAGACCACAGGTTGTTTTTTGACAAAACACTTAATCATCAGAGTGGTTCTTTTTCTGCTACTAAAGCTTCATTATATAATGTCAATCAAAAAGGCATGAATACAAAAAATGTATGTGTGTGTACTGATTTTTAAATATATGCATGGGGGCCCTACTATGTATTGTTATAATATATGCAAAAGTGCATTCATTTTGTTTAAAGCACCCCATTGTGCCAAAACTGCAGTACAACTCTTCCACTAAAATGGGTTGACAGAAGCACAAAAATACACAAATCCATCCCAGGCTGCAAGTAATAGGAAAATCTTAAACTGGGTGAATATAAAATCCATCCCAGACTGCAAGTAATAGGAAAATCTTAAATCGGGTGAATATAAAAAATAAAAATTGCCCTTAGTAAATAGCAGCCTTAGGGACAGGATTGTGCGTCATAATAATTAATTGGAAAGGTAGAGAAGGTTACTGTAGTCCCACCAACAATATAACCCTACTAGGGTGCAAAGGTGCCTTTTGGAGATCTTTGTGGCTTAGCTGCTAGTCCTGCTCAGGAATCCAGAAAAGACTATCTGATCGTACATTAAATGGTCATTTTCAATACCTCACCAGTGTATCACTGGAATTCTTTAATGGATTACCCCTTATCACCCAAGGATCCTTAAAACAGGACAGACCCTGTGCTCACAGAGGAAATCTTCCAACTAAACTCTAGCTACCACTTGCCTGCTTTGCACAGTGCCCTTAAACTTATCAATAATTTGTGGGTCTTAAATTTTCAGCATTATATTACTACCATGATCTTCCTGTCAGCAAAGCCTAGCTCAAACACCTATATTTATAAGAAATTGCATTAATTAGCTACAGGAATCCATGCTAAGAGCTTTGATTCATAAACAATCATGTTAACTGTATCACTCACAAACGTCAGGACTGACTATTACAAATTCTTTACTGGCATTCCTCTTACCCACCTTTCCCCTCTACAGTATATCCTCAGTTCTACTGACAGTCATCTACTCATTCACTCTGAACTGTAATAATGTTTTAATAAAACACCTCCCAGCAGTGGTAGTACCCTTGTTTTGCTATTATTTATTCTCCAATGAAAATAAATATTGTTTTACATGATAAAGTGCTGTTTACTTTTCTTATGTTTATGTGTAGCATGTCTGTTTTGATGCAGGCTCTGTTTCAACCACTTATTTTGCTTACAAAATGTTTCATTTAAATCTGATTCTGTGTTGTAGATGAACTGGTGTTTTTGACTTGATCTCAAGTTAAATCATTTATTAACAGCAATGCAGGAAAGAACATTCTACTTAGATCTGTCATTACTCTTGATAGTTAAGGTACATTTCAGCAATTTAAAGAGGTCCCATTTAAATCAAAGGGAATTTGGGGAATTTTTATTTGTCAACTGTTGTGCAGTTGGCTTGCTCCATATTTGCTCCTGTTTAACAAAATTAATTGTACGTCTAATATTTTTTTGATATATTAAACCAAGAGGATCTCAACCCGGGGGTGTTGTGGCACTTTCGGGTTCGATGGCCACCCACTTAGGGTGCCACATTTTTTTCTATGAAGATTGAAATAAATGTGAATGTTTACTTTCAAATACATTTTTACTGAAATGCATAGGCACAACATACTCTTTATATTCATTTAGATTGTGGGACTTAAGAATAGCTAGTTAAATATACTTTTACCTTCAGTATGCCCTTCACAAACTACCTACAAGATGTTAGATATATCCTGAGTTATTGGTACCTTGAGCAAAAGAGATTTAGAAGCACTTTAGTAATAATAGGTTATATTGTATTAGTGGCATGTGGTGTGTTAAATTATTCACTTTGTAATCACTTTACGTCTACTCTTAGAAGATACCTGAACCGAATCTACAACACAAACAAATGCCACATTTGTTACTGTGACAAGTGTGTGAGAAATATGTATTGATAAAAAGTCTGGAAACAAGTAATAAACAAAAGAAAGGAAAATAATGTTCTCTGTAAGAACATTTATAATGAATGGTTATTTTAACATTAAATCAATAGACCACTGTGTGATAACATAAGTTTCCTGTGTGAGAGACCTTGGATAGCAATAGATCCATCACTGTTAGGTCCTACAACCAAACAATGTAAAACACAGATTCAAAATAGACTGAATATACCTGCCAAAATCACCTAATGCTGTCATTAATAGACTTATCTGATGCTGAAGATGAAAGGAAAAAAAACAACAGAGGATAATGCTGCTGTATTAAGAACTATAGTATTTATGACACAACAGACAGCAAAATAATAATAATAATAACAATAATATATTTATTAGTATATAGCATTACCTATTTGTAGGCAGCACTATACACTGAATTTTTGATTCACAGCGAGCGCCTGAGGTTGATATACTAAGTAGAATGGAGTAATTCTAGAGCAAACCAAATGCACCCTAGGGAACAAATAACATTTCCCTAATTCACACTGATAAAATTATAGGGGTACCCTGAAAATTGCAGAATGTTTTATAGGTGCCTTGAGCAAAAAAAAGATTGAGAGTCACTGCTGTAAAGAATTTACTCATGAATAGCACAGTTGTGCTGAAATATCAGTTTCTCTTTGACTGGTAAAGAAATATGTGAAAAGCTATATAAGTAAATGTTCACTGCCATCTTCTGGTAAACTAGAATACAGCACCATTTATAGGCACATGCTGCAAATTTAGAATTTTATTAGCATAAATTGCCACAGTTGTGTAACATACACAACATTATACACCTACACTCCACAGTGTCAGTCCTGTTTTGCACTCCCAAGTTTGTTTTTTCTGTCACTCTCTCACTCTCTTGCTGTCTGTTTCTTGATTTTTATATCTCTCAATGTATCCCTTCCTTTAGCTATTGCCAACTTGCAGTCACCTTTTCAATATTTTTGTGTGTCTTCTCTCACTTTGGCTTTTTCTCTCTGGAGTACATTTTCTCTCTTGTGTGCTGTATCCTGCCTGCACTCTCTTGTGTGTTCTGTCTTGTGTACAGTCTCTTGCTCGTGCTATCCTTCTCACATGTGCTCTTTCTTTTGTATGCTCTAATTTACTGTACTTTCACTTGTGTGTTCTGTATTGCTACCTCTTGCTTGTTCTCTGTCCTGCATGTTTTGTCTTGCATGCACACTCTCATTGTCTTATGTGTGTTTTCTCTTGTGTTTACGTTCTGTTACGTGCACTATTTCATTGTATCTAATAGAAATCCCCTCCCCTTTGCCCAGCTTAAACATGACTTCATTTATGTCACCCTTTTTATACCTTACACATGTTTAGTTGTAATTATACTGAATACAGTGAAGTCCTCCAAATAAACCCAGCAGTCCCACAAAGTCCTCATTAAACTTCTCAGCACTTCAGCGAGTTCTTTATGGTTTTTGCAATCAACGTCCCACAATCATGTAAAACCAAAAGAGAAGCAAAAACAGTGTAAGCAACTATATTTGTAGAACTTTGTGCTTATCATCATCAGCAGCATGCGGGCACATCAATGGAATAGGTACTCCTATTTTAAATTGGTACACCGTTAATAAGAATCACCCCCCCCCCCAAGGCATATCTTTCAATCTTTCACCCCTTCTCATGGCCCAAGGCGCACCCTCCACTTGCCCAGTCTGGATAGCTGAACAGTTGGCCTGTCTTCCTCTCTAGACCAAATACAACAATGGTTAGGTACTGTGCTAGGACTAAGAACCTGATGTATTTTGCATGGGAAGGGGGGAGGAGGAGGCAGAATGATAGGTATGAGCAATATATTACCTCACTGCAGCCATAAAAAACAATATGGACTTTATAAGGAATATTAATATTTAACATATTCAATCAGTTAAAATGGTTGAACATATACCAGTATTAGGGCAAGTTGGACAAATCTCACCCTATACGTTTCATAACTCACGGCTACTTCATCAGGATGCCCCACTGATATGCAAGTATACTGCTAATGATAAGCAAGTTCTTCAGCAAATAGAGGCACATGCCCTGTTCTTGTTTATTTTTGTTTTATATGTTTCTTTGTGACTCTCTTTCTGTGCCTGTCTCTTTCTGCATCTCCCTCTTTACCTGTCTGTCTCTATCTTATTTTGAGGATAATGGGGATTGAAATACCAAAGCTGGGGAGTCACATGTTGCCAGGATCAACTTTAGTCTATATAATTAGAGCTGCAGGTATTCCACTAAGCCTGGGATGCATGTGACATTGAAATAATGTATTTTTATATTCTGGGCAGTGAGAAAAACTTCAGAACTTTTTTATCTGTGAAATGTAGTTTTTTTCCTGAAGGAAATAGAGCAGCACATACAAAATAAGGACTACAACTGACTGCCTTACCTGGGTGTGTCTGATAGGGACACAGGATCACAGCATATGATTGCTTTTTTTAGTATGTACATCAGGGGCCATAGTAAGAGATATTCACAGGTCAGCCTCCCAGAATACCATATGTCTCTGCTTAGACTGCGGGGGTAAGGCAATAAGAAATTGATACCACATAGACAGTGGTTTGTAAGGTTTAAAATGATCTCCAAAGAGCTTCTCAAAGTCCATTGGGGGCTAAAATCTAAATCCATTGTAAAGAATTCCCCAAAGGATGTGGGTCTTTAAGGGGGATAATATCAGTGTCCGAGATAAAATATTCTAATGTATCTAAATTTATAGATTGCCAGGAAAGAAAAGAGGAGCCCTGTTGACCCAGAGGAAACCCTGGGTTTCTCCATATCGAGAGTCGAAGTTAAAGGAATGGTGTCTTGATTAAGAGTCCACCATACGCGATAAGATGCTTAAGAATGACATGTTTCATGCTGGAGGGAGGAAAAGTGGAAGGGTGAAATTAGCAGAAGTGTCTTAAGTCTATCCCACAAAGTATCGTCCCTAAACTTAAGACCCATTCTTTCAGTCGTGGAGCAGCAAGCTCTTTGAGATGAGCCTAACGTTGTAGCCTAATAGTATCGGTCGATCTTAGGCATCCCTAGACCACCAGAGATGGGGAGAGACAGGAGGCCTGGAGAAAATCTGTTTTTTTTTGTATTGCCAGATGAATCCCTCTATAAGCCTCTGGAGTTGCTGTATACAGATTTTAGGAATCCGGAGAGGGAGAGAATTAAAGGGACAGAGAACGTTCCGCAGGATTACCATTTTAACAAGATTGATTCTGCCAAACCATGCGATGAACAGACTGTTCCACCTCAAAAGTTCTGCTCGGATAGTATCGATAAGGATAGCAAAATTGTTACTATGTGGTGATCTCGTGAGATACCGAATGCTCTGTTTCGACCAGTGGAAAGAGAATCGACCTTTCAGACACAATTCCAAGGCAATGGAAAAGGGCACAGTAGGGAGGAGAAAGAGGGAAAAGAGAAAGAGGTAAACGCATAACCATGCATTAAGGGAGAGCTCAAATGTAGAACTGTGTAGTAAAGCACAATAAAGACCATGAGGCTGGAGGGGATAGAACGGTAACATCCTCTACACACCAAGGGGGGGGGGTCAAGGCAGAGGAAAGTAGAGGGGAAGGGGACACATTTGGGGCATTAGACATGCACATAAGATGTAAAGAGTTTTTCTTTTTGTTTTTTTAAACCCGTCCAGCTCATTTCAACAAACTAGTCCAGTATCACGGTCCCTGTGATTCCCTGTCAATCTTTACTGTGTTACCTTTGCATTGGAGGAGGCTGATTGGCCCACCCAGGATGTTCCTTTTTATACTGGCTCTTGGGCACTTGTCAGTTACCCTTTTGTGGTGTTCCTGATCCTGCACCTCGTTGCTGAGTTCCTGAGTCTCCTGTTTACCGACCCGGCTTGTCTGACTATTCTTCTCATCCTGCTCCGTGATTGACCCGGTTCTGGCTGACGGCCCTTCTCCATGATTGACCCGCTTCTGGCTGATGACCCTGCTCCATGATTGACCTGGTTCTGGCTGACGACCCTGCTCCGTGATTGACCCGGTTCTGGCTGACGACCCTGCTCTGTGTTTGACCCGTTTTCCCGCTGATGTTCCTGCTACCGTATCGATCTGGTTCTGGTTGACGTTCCAGTCCTGTGTGCTGTTCCAGTGTTCCTGCGTAGCTCCGGTCGCTCCGGCGACATTCTGAACTGACTGGTATCTCGCTGATCCTCTCTCTCTTCCGAGCTGTTGCCTGAGGTTGCTTTACCATTCCGCTGTCTGCTGAGCTGTTCTCTCCTGTACTGAACCAGATTAACCCGTGCAGTGCCTGTAGTCTCTGGTTACGTGCCTCATATATCGCTTGCCAAGCCTCTGGTTTCCCTTTGAGCCTGCTACGATTTGAGCCTGTAAGATCGAGCCATACCATCACTCGCAGAGCACTGTCTGTTCCGGTGTTCGGTGTGCACCGTGACTGCGCCGGTTGGCGCTGGTAGTCTGTCCGCTCTTGCTGTGTGGATTCTGTGCAACACCGGAAGGGTGTCCTGGCTCTGGTTCTCATACGCTCAGGGTGTACGTTATCTCCTGCACTTCCCAGTGCTCTGGCTCACTATAGCTTGTGCAGCAACCGTCTGTCTTGGCACCCTAAGGGTGTTTGGGTGCAATTCCGTTGGCACACGCAGGGTTACTACCGAGTTTACATTAAGGGCGATTCAGGTTCTGGTTTCTTCAGCTCTAGCAGTAGCATTCCTCCTAATCCCACGGTGGTGGTATTGGCTCAGCTCTGGGCAATAGGTGTGCTCCATTTTACTACCTGGAGAGTCATTCAGTGCAGACACTATATTCCTTTCTTACCATCAAGAGACTGTTATCATATCCTGGGCGTTGGCCAATCTAGGACTGAGTTACTTTAGTTGCTCCTGTTAACCCTTTGGGGTTATCCCCAGTCTATAGATACATATATATCCATTTATGTATTGCACTAACTTTACTTGGTCTGTACTTGCCAATACTGATTATACCTGTACTGGCCCCTAGGGGCACTGTTCTATTATCCTTTTATCAATAAAACTGTGTTTTTACTTTATACCGTGGTCTGAGTGTCAGAAAACCGTAACACCCAGATTAGGCAGTGGCTGACGGAAGGGGCTCAAGGCAAGCAACCATCCCTGCCATCCACAGATCGGCACCAGACCCACTAAAAGGTGACAATCCCAGTGCTAAGCAAGAGCTTGATGAGCGTAAGAGAATCAATATGGCTCTGAGTCATGCTGAAGTACCCAGAGATCCCAAGGGCGAGGCCTGGGGGAGACAAGCCAAATTAAAGACAAGCATCTAAGATCCCAGGCAAGCCATCAACAAGGAACCCAAGAGTCACACTGAACTCCCATAAAAAAACAAAAGAAACATACAGAGAGATATACATCTGTGGGACTAATGGTCCTCTAGAGCATAAGCTTATATAAGAGCTATATGGCTGCCTCTTGACTGGCATGGGACCCCTGGAACACTACAAAACCTGGGCAGACCCACAGTCAAGCACCAGAGAAAGGAAGCACGTGCGGAGAAGGAGACTGGTAGGGGGGGCAAGCTGACAAGTCCACCCGCAATCCCCAGCCCAGAGCGCACCACCACAACCTCATCACCAACACCCATACAAGTCAGATAATTTTGCCTAAGTAATTGCCCAGTAACACCCCTATGGAGTCTCTGATGTGCATAACAACCCAAAGCTCAAATAATAATAGAAATGACAGGTATAACATACACGTAAAACAAAGATAAGTCCAATTAATAACATAGAGATTAAATCAGGCAAATAGGTAAATCCCACTCTGACTGGGAGCCAGTGGCTGAGGAGGGATCTGGGCATCTAGACTTCTTCTACTCTGGACCCCCAACAGTGGACCAGTGGCCTTTGGTTGGTATAGTCCCCTGAGAAGAGGAGTGATGAGGGATCTGCAGTGTCCACAATGGTTAGCCCCAAAGAGCGACAAAATTCCAGGACATCAACTTGGCCAGATACTGTAGCTGTGATTCGATTGCAGGTAGCAGTCAAGCTAAAGGGAAAGCCCCAGTTGTACTCCACCTCTGCTTTCCGCAGGTGCTCTATCAGAGGTCGCCTTGCCCATTGTTTCTGTAATGTCAACAGGGATAGATTGTTAAATAGTTGAATAGCACATCTAGTGAAGCTGACTGTACCTGTTTGCCTGCTGCGCTGCATTATAAACTGTTTTTCGGGAAGCTGTGGATACAACAGATCACGTTGCACAGTCGCAAGTCAGTTGGACCTCTAGTTCTCTGGGCCCTGTGGACTCTATCAGTCTTGACCTGGGAGGATTCTGGTAGCCGGAGGAGATCAGATTCTTTGCCTATACTGACTCTGGGAGGTTTTTAATCCAAATATTACACCAGTGCTGCCGGTTATCCAGGTCATCTAAGCATACAGTTAGGAACGCCATGTGGTCCGTTTGTTGACAAGTTCATGAACTTAAGACCACATCTCCTCTTTAACAGCCTCTAAAACATGAATTCTTTGTCCCAGCTGTGTCAGGTCTTTAAGTTAGATAGATTTGATTTGAAAGCTGCCCGAAAGTCCACCTTCAAGCCAGACATCATCTTAGTCATGTTGGCCTTAGTGAGTAATGATACTAGATCTGCATTTGAGATGGTTGGCGGCACCTCTGCTGCGCATTTTTAATTCTCTTTGCCAGATGGCATCAGGATTGTGGTGGCGGTTGTAGGGCATACTGGAGGGACTGGCTCCTTGGCTGCCAAGTCAAGAACTGCCAACTTTGCAGGGCAGGTAGTGGCTTCCGTGGCCCGAGGCCAGTCATCACCATCTGGTGGGACAGTAGAAATTTGGTGATCTTAATGGTCACGGGCCTCCTGTTGCCCCTCCTTTTTGCCCCCAGACATTAACTGTGGATATCTCACATCACGAGTCCATCTTGCAATGGATCAAACTCCGCCCCCTTTATAGCTTTTAAAAGCTTCTGCAAACATAGCCTCCCTAAGCCAAAGAATTCCACAATGTTACTGCCCTTACTGTAAAAAAGGCCTGCCATTGTTTTACTATAGAGATTCTTATCTCTGTTATTAAGAAATAATAGGAGTGGGTGAAAAGTGAGAAAAATTTCCCGCGTGACTTTTCGCGAAAAACACATAATTTTTCTCTTTTTTTCCCGGAAAAGTTTTCTTCTTTTCTCCAATGCAAAATTGTCCTCCTCTTCACCTATTCCAGCAAATTTTTGCCTATTCCAACACATTTTTCTCCTAACATATTTTTCACCTATTCAACACATTTTTCTCCTATTCCAACACATTATGTCTATGTTTCCTATGGTGCAACATTTACCAGCAAAATATTACTTCTTCTGAGGGCTGTAGTGGAGAAATATGTAGCTGAAATTCAAAGTTGTGAGTCCTACCACAACATATACCTTGAAAAATGTGTTAGCCTGCAGAGTGCATTTGTCCTTTGCCCACAACACCAACTTCCTGCTTAAGTGACACAGGCACATATTCATGATGGTGTCAAGTGATAAAAAAAAATAAAGTATAACCTACAATGTGGCAGATGTGTATGGTAGTGGTGTGGTGTGATTGGTGGGATCTTCACAAACTGCATCCACCACGGGAGGAGAGGGATCATCATCATTTATTGCACATGCTGCAGCAACCATTGCTGCAGTTTTTTAACTACCACTTTACTCCCACATCCCTGCACTGCTCCACCTTTCCCCATCCCTTGCCCCTTGTGCGTTTGCTGGACATTACTCAACTATTGTACCTGTTTTTACTCTCTACAGTATCCAACTGCTGGAGTGTGATGTCTTGCCTTAGCCATCAAAAAAATTCTCAACGTTGTCTGCTAACTGTAAAGTCTGCCTCAGTCACAGAGTTCACATTGGGCTCCCAGTTAGCTGTCTGTCACCTAATATATTTATTTGTTTAATTGTTTATGTATTTTTTTATGTTTTAATTTTGTTTTAAGTCAAACTCAGTCCCAAAAAAAATTGTAAGTAAAAAACAAAATCAACAACTTATTTCCCCAGACTTCCCAAACACAGAGACAATAAAAGCACAATCTGCAAGCAATTTGGACCCCAGCTGCCTGTGTCTTGCCAGTTACACCTTGTGGTATTTGGGGTCAACCTCCTTCCTCCCTTCCTCTCTCCCAGATTACCCCCAGACTCCCCTAATACAGAGAACAAATGTCCTGCCTAAAAGACTCCCTAAACTAAGCTTCAATTGCTCTTTTTTGCCTACCTTCTCTAGCTCAAAAACATGCTGCTTTCTCCTCTCACAAACACAGTATGGCATGCTGTGAATGGTAAATTCACCATTAAGCCAAAAAAGGCAGTTGACCGATAGCCAAGTCTGATATAAGTGGTATTCAGTTCTCCGTCTACCAGATTGGCTAATGAGCGTAAGCGTAAAAAATACACATACATCTAATACCTGCTTTGCACATCATTCTGACCTCATTGTGTGGCAAAACAGACAATAATTAATGTACGATATGTCCATATTAAAGGAAAAAGCAAACGTCCGACATTATCTAGCGACCTTGATTGTTGTCAGGACAAGTTCAAAACCACAGCTGATCACAACACCCCAAAGTATCAAGTACATTCAAATACACATCGGTGTTGGTGAGAAACCTCAGTGGTAAATACCCTGACTGCAGACCCTCTTCGAATCCCAGCAGGGTCAACTCAGCTCTTCATCCTTCTGAGGTTGATAAACTGAGTACCACTGACTGGGAAATAATAACATCTATTATTCAGCTGCCAGTTTTGGTTAATTCCAAGAGCGTGCTCTGAAAGCGTATTGAGTCCCACTAGGAGAAAGGTGCTATATAAATGCTGGTACTTATTATTACCCCAAAAATAACCAACATACCTTTTCAAGTTTTTGCAAGCTAACCCAGAAGCAGTAGATAGTGATAGAGCAAGGGAGAGACAAGCTGACACTTGCGTGAAGTAGAAGGAGTTTGGAGTGGAGAGAGCTGATAGACTAAGAGCGACATAATACACTTTTGTACATTTCCCATACATGCATACAATCACACATACACATCTTTATTCATTTTATCTATAAAACAACATACATCAGTATCAACAATCAATCCACATTCACATTCATAATTATTTTTTTTTTTAACAATAGACTCTACAATGTAAACAATTCTACTTAACCCACATTCTGTAGTCATTTCCAAAAAGGGAGGGGCTTCTCGGATGAGGAAATCCTAAGTGTTTACTACAAACTCACATGGAATCTTAACCTTATTCTTTAATCCCTCCGTTTCTTCAACTATAATTTATTACAAGTGTTCCTTTTTAGTAACCACTGATTCCAATTTTTTTATATTTAAGTGCTTCCACACTTTTACCATAAAAATATCTTTCTGAATCGCATTGATGATCTACTTGTGTCTTGATTTCTATCCATGAAGGAATTTCCTGTGTCCTCCAATAACTAGCCATACACAGCTTAAATGGCAGCAAAATATTAATAAACAAATATCTATCATATTTATTCAGACTAAATGAAGTAGAAATGCCTGTGGAGTCAAAACAGTCTGTATTTGAAAAAAATACAAAAGCAATCTATCTTATTCTTAAGATTCACCAGTTTAGAGCATTCTCACCAAATGTGCATCTGTGTACC
The DNA here is from genome assembly GCA_037306005.1 of Rhinophrynus dorsalis. Taxonomy (NCBI): domain Eukaryota; kingdom Metazoa; phylum Chordata; class Amphibia; order Anura; family Rhinophrynidae; genus Rhinophrynus; species Rhinophrynus dorsalis. The sequence goes on from CM074723.1 coordinate 313,556,354, forward strand.
CAACCCGTCTCCACATCTCCAACACTGGTTCCCAGTACCAGTCTGAAATTTGCACAGAGGAGATGGAACCAGATACCATCTATGAACCAATTTATAATACTGCTCATGCAGATTAATGCAATGTACAGCCTTTCTTGTTAGCTTCCATGCATTATACCAATCCTCTAATGGAAAAAAAAACATCCAAATCCTCTTCCCATCGTATAAATGCATGTGTCTTAACAGAAAGCTTCAATCTGGTCAGAACCTCTTTTACTGTGGATATAGTTTTAGAACCTGATTGAGTCTTAGCAAGCAAACTCCAATATCCGATTCTGGAACAGATTTGGATAAAAGAAACTCTTTCACCCTAATATATTTAAAAATATCACGTGGGGATAAATTGAATTTAGACTACAATTCTGAAAAGGGAAAAATGCGTTCCCTATCAAAAAAATCAGAAACTAACTTAAGGTCCTTTGAACACCACTGCACTAAAGATACATTTTCCAAATGCATTGCTATAACTGTAACAGGATTAGAGTAGTTCATATAGCTTATTGTGCTCGACATCCCATTCCTCCTTCTAAATCTGTAGCACCATCCCATTAAATCTAGCACTATTTGGCTAGAGATATTAAAACTTTTAAAATGAGAAGGATCCACCCAAAAAAAAAGGAACGGGTCATGTCCCCCACAGCTGAACCTTTCTATATTGTACCACCCAAAATTTTTTCCCCGCTTAGTATCCCACATAAAAAAATGTGAGAGCATACATGCCTCATGAATTTTAATCAAATCAGGGTACACCAATCCCCCCGATCTATCCCTCTTTTAAGAGTAACTCTAAGGATTCTTGGCTTCTTAGCTCCCCAAATATACAATGAAAGAATCAGCTTCAACTCCCTCAATATTCTCAAAGGAACCAGGATTCGGATGGCTCTAAAATAAAACATAATTCTTGGGACTAAAAATGCCTTAACTACATTAATACGCACCATCCATGATACTTCCATACCCTTCCACTTAGAGACCATATCTCCCAAGATCTTTATTAAATCCGAATAATTTAAGGACAATGTATGCGATAAATCAGAACAAATCCTAACCCCTAAATAAGAGATAGTGTCGTTAGACCAATCCATGTGAGTCTGTCCTCTCAGTTCCTGCAGTTGTTCTTTTGATAAATAGAATGATATCGATTGCGCCTCAGTAAGATTAAGTTTATAATTTGAATAGGTACTATAAATATCCAACATTTCAAGCACCTTTGGAACAGAAGTCACCGGAGAGGACAGGGTCTGTAGGATATCGTCTGCATACATTGAAACCAAATGTTCTTGAGAGCCTATCAATATCCCTGAAAGATCTATAAAATTCCTACAAAAAGCCGCTGAAGATTCGATAGTCAGAGCATACATGAGGGGAGCCAAAGGGCACCCCTGATGCGTACCATTCCAAATATCAAACCTAGCGGAATTCAAAAAATAACCCATGACCCTAGCACTAGGAACCGTGTACAATGCCATTGTGCATACTGCGAATCTTCCCGTTAGACCAAACACACGCAGAGTCTCAGATAAGAATCTCCAATTTACTCTGTCAAATGCTTTTTCAGCATCTAAAGCCATACAAACAGAAGGTATTTGTCTTAAATGTATTACATCAATAATATTAAGTACCCTGCGTGTGTTATCTTCCCCAGATCTACCGCTCGTAAAGCCTACCTGATACGGGTGTATGAGATCCAAAATCACAGTATTTAATCTTTGGGCTAGAATCTTCGAATATATTTTTATAACCAAATTTATTAAAGAAACAGAAAGATCTTTGCCTAACTTCAGAATCGGCAAAATAGTGGCCTCTGAGGAATCCCACCGGGTTACCAACAACATTATACATACGTTCTAATAATGACGAGACCACAGGTCGCAACACTTGGTAAAACAACGAAGTATAACCATCCGGTCCCGGTGCCTTCCCTTTACACAGTTCCTTGATTACATTAGAAATATCATTAACTATAAATGGTTGATTTAGGATATTTAATTTCTCATTAGATAGAGAAGGTAACTTTAGATTATTCAAAAATTACCTTATTTCTAGACTTGTCTTTTGAGGTTCTGAGAGATTATAAAGAGATTCATAACAATCTCTAAATGCATTGCCAACCTGGAGAGGAGAAAGACATGTTACCCTTATATTTAATCTGCTTTATTCGATTTCTTTGCATAAACAATTTTAATTTATTTGATAAGGCCTTACCCGGTCTATTATTTGAGTAATACCACTGTTGTTTTAATTGAGCCAAGCACTTATTTGCCTTTTCTCCTAACTTATTTTTAATATCCTTCTGTACCTCTGTATCTTTATCCCCTTCTCACAGGAAGGGTTAATTTTATTTATCTTCTCCAGATTTGCAAGCGTAATATACAAATCTCCCAGTGATTTACCTTGCTGTCTTCTCATATATACTCCTTGCTTTATTAAATACCCCCTCAAGTAACTTTTCATCGAACACCATAACATGAAATCTGAAACAACACCAGTATCATTTTCTACCAAGAAAGTTTCAGCTGTTTTTAGGAATTCTACTTTACTTGCCTCTGAAACTAACAGGCTTTCATTGAATTTCCAGTTAGATCAGATATTATATCTTGGGTTATCTCTGATAACCATAAATACAGGCGCATGGTCTGACCAACTTATCTTTCCTATTTGAGAACTAATATGTCTCCAAATGAGTTGCCTTCAAAAAAAAAGAAATCTATTCAAGAATAAGAGACATGTGGTTGAGAGAAAAATGTAAGATCTCTTTCCTCTGGATGTTGTGTTTGCCAAACATCATAAAGATTATTCTTAAATAACATGGAGGAAAAAGCTTTCACCTGCGCCTTAAGCCTCACATCTATATTATAATTCTTAGTTGCACTTCCTCTATCCAGATTACAATCACAACAGCAACGCAAATCATCACCCATCATTAATATTCCCTTACCAATTCTCTCACAGCTTTCAATCGTGGAATCCAAAAATGAGACTGGATGATCCGAAGGGGCATTCATATTAACTAAAGTAAATACAACATCATTCATTGTACAAAGTATTATGACATGTCTCCCCATCTGATCCATCTCATGATGGAGATACTCAAATTTTACCCCCGCCGAAATAATTATGGCAACTCCCCGTTTTTTCTTATCTATTAAAGAAGATGCATATACATATGGATATTTAGGATATCTCCACAACAATCTCTCTGACACTTTCCAATGTGTTTCTTGAATAAAAGCCATGTCTACTTGATTCCTGACTAAGTCATACAATCCAGCTCTCTTAAATGGTGAGTTTAACCCCTGTGAGTTTATAGTCACAAAATGTAATGGCATCTAACCTTCTTCCCCTTCGCCTCTCCAAGCCCCCTCCAATCCCAAAACTCCCTGTGTACCATCAATGACCAGCCAACCTAAATTTTATACCATTCAAAAATCTCAATCCAAAGGGAAAGGGGCCCACCCCGGAATCTTTTATATTTTTCTGTTAGATATGGAATACCATCATTGGGTGGATTACCATGACTGACAATGCCCTTAGATGTGGCTAGCTCAGTATCCAGGTCCTTTTTTTGGACCTTAAGCCCTGAGGGGGAAAATCTTGATTTCAAGTGCTTCCCCAGGAGTTACCCACTGAGGTACTTCTTACTACATGGTAATCTGAAGACAGAAGATCTGCAGGAAAGGGGAGCAACCCTTTGAGTGCTGCAGGTCCACTTGTCCCACAGTGCCCCTCCGCACAGGGGTGTATTCCTGGATTTCCTATTGCACACTCCTGCACTCACTGGGTCAATCTGTATGTCTGTTGGGTGTTTGGAGCAGGTTTATGTGGTAACTTAACCCTTTTAAGTGCTGGTTTGGCACTTTTGGGGGGTTTTTCCTACTGGTTTAGTGTTTTTTGGGCATCCTTACTTGTTCTATTAATGTTTTACACATTTTACTGTTTTACTTTAAAATTTGTAAAAATTGAGTACTGCGCCTTTAAGGAGCGATATACGCATTGACGCCATTGCTCCATTCACTCCTATGGAACTGTACTGTTTGGGATGTATCTCTGCAACCTAGCGACTTCAGAGATGGCTCATTTTTCTTGTCTGTCCTTGCTCTATCACCCGGTTCATGTTTCTAGTGTGTTGGGGGGCTCAAGGGGCTTTGGGCACTGTTTGGGGTACTTTGTGAGAAAAACTATTTCCCATGAGCACTTACTTCACACCCTTGTTTCTGATTGGCTCCCGCCGCAGCAGCCATTTTGTGAGCATTTCTGGGCGAGTATCCTAAGCAAGGCTTGGACTCTCCTTCTCTCCTCTGCAGATTAACCCTTCGCCTGCCAGATAAGTTTATTTTAGCTATTTCTGGGGTCAAACTTTAATCCTACACACTATAATTGGGTGATTTATTGTACAGTAGGTTATTTGACACTGTGAAAATGTCTATACTTCTGGAGCTTGGTGCTAGACCCAAGACTAAGGAGGCTGGGGTCTCTGTATCCCCATTGCACATTGCTCTTCCTGTCACTCAGGGCTACCTAGAGAATTCTCAGGTCATTTATGCCCAGCATGTTCTGATATCCCTGACAGCATTCCAGGGACCTCCAGCCATGCAATAGAGTCAGCTTGGGTGCAAGAGTTCAAGGCTGCGACTAGGGACCTTAGATCCACATTGCAACTCTTTCCATCCCAGTTACAGGGGGCATTTCAGTCTTGGCAGGCCCCCTCCTCTGTTAAGTCTTCCCTGCCCACACCTCATGGGGTTCCTGACGTATCAGATTCCTCTGAGGAGGAACTGCTGGTGGATTCGGATGTTGAGGAGTGTTCTGTTTTGGGGTCCCCTCAGTTTTTTGGGGACCCTTTTGAGGCTGATCCTGAGCCCTCCGCTGAGGGCCTGATCAGGGCCGTCTTAACTACTCTTAACATTCCCCTAGTTCAGGAGGTCCATTCTGATCCCTCTGATGTGTTCCAGGAGCCTGCAAAGCCCCTTACTTATTTTCCACCTAATCCCACTCTTGACCGCCTTGTGTCTGAGAAGCGGAAATCACCGGACAAGAAACCCTCTGTGCTTGCTCAGTGGGTTCATCCCCCAAAGTGGCTGCTCCTTTTCCCAGGCTATTTAAATCTACTGCCTTACCAGTCTCTGATGCTTCTGCTCTGAAGGACTGGACAGACAAGAAACTTGAGGTTTCCCTGAAGTCCATTTTTGCCACTGCTGGTTCTTCTTTGCGTCGAGCATTTGCCTTTGCATGGGTGAACCGGGCCGTTGCGGTCTGGACTGAACAGCTCACCCAGGCTGTCCATCAGGAAGCACCTACTTCAGATAAGTTGCGTCTTCTTGCCAACATTTCTGAGGCTCAGCACTATTTTTCTGCTGCCCTATTTGATGCCATCCGTTTGCTGGCTAGGGTTTCCACCATGTCTGTAGTTGCCAGACGGGCTGTTTGGCTCAAGATCTTTCAGAATGAGTCACATCTGGTGAGCCAGACGGTTCCCTCAGCTCAGCGTTCCTCCTCCAAGCCCAAACAGCAATGGAAGCCCCAGGTCTCCTCCAAGCCCAAGGCTTCCAAGACTTCTTCGGCATGACTCGCCGAACCCGGATCCGCACGCTGCTGTGGGTGGTCGTATACGACACTATCACAGCATTTGGGAGGACTCAGTGATGGAGCCATGGGTTTTATAGGTAATGATGGAAGGGTACAAGATCTCTTTCATCTCTCTTCCTCCTTCTCGTTTTTTTGTCTTTCTCACTCGCCTCAGGGAGCAGAGAAACATTGTCTGTTCAACAGCGCTGTTCAGGCTCTTCTGGACAAGACTGTTCTAGAGCCGGTGCCTATCCAGGACAGGGGTTTGGGATTCTACTCAAACCTCTTTGTGGTCGCCAAAAAGGACGGCAGCTGTCGCCCTATTGTGGACTTGAAGGATCTCAATTCCTTTGTGACCCAGACTCATTATCACCAGGAGTCTCTACGCACGGTGATTGCTGCCATGTACCTGGGAGAATTCCTTGCTTCTCTGGATCTTCAGAACGCATACTTACACATTGCCATTCATCCAGAGAGCTGGCAGTACCTCTGGTTTGCCTGCGACAGGGACATTTTCAGTTCTCAGCTCATCCATTTGGTCTGACAATGGCTCCTCAGGTCTTCAACCGTGTCCTGGGTGCCTTGATATCTGTCCTCCACTGAAACGGCATCAGAGTTACTCCATACATGGACAACTTGCTTCTGAAAGCCCCCTCTGCGGACCTTCTTCATCAGCAGGTTCAGCACTACATTCAGGCTCTCACTCACCACGGGTGGATCATCAACTTGGACAAGTCAGATCTTGTCCCATCCCAACGTCTGGTCTTTCTGGGCCTTCTCTTCGACACTCAGAAGAGCATGGTGTTCCTCATGGACGAGGTGGCTCACCAGATCGCCCACAGGGATTCCAAGATTCTATCTCAGGATCCAGTTCCAGTCCGGAAGCTATCCGCTCTAGTGGGAAAATTCATCTCCACCATAAAAGCAATTCTGTTTGCCATGACGCACACCGGGGAGCTCCAGAGTTTCATGATCCAGGTGTGCAAGGGTCAACCAGATCTTCTGAAAACGTCAGTTTCTCTTCCTCTTCATGTGGAACTGAGCTTGTCATGATGGCTCGACCTCTCCAACCTGCTGAAGGACAAGTCCTTCTTGATACCCTTCTGGCTTAAAGGGATAGTAATACTTCGTTTTATCTTTATTGTATTTTGTAGGCATTAAAAACATGAAGAACGATATAAGTCTTATCTCTCAAACCTTTATGGTTTGAGATATATTCACAAGCAAAGTTTCCCCTTCTGCCCCTTTTACCTAGTGTAAGCCATCTCTTCTCAGATGTGGAATGCAGTCCATAGACCAGACATATAACAGCAGGGGACAAGCTTCTTCCTATGAGAACAATGAAAGCCCTGCCCCCCTTGACAAGTTTTTCAGGTTTTTCCCTTATCTTAATTGATGATTGTCCCTCTCTGCAATCTACCTGGGCACCTCCCTTCTGCTCTGGCTGAGCAGTGTTACATCAGTAAAAGGGGTGGGAGGGGGATACTTTGTCATTGAATTACTCTTGAACTACAACTCTGACACAAATGAAATAGCACTCTCCAAAATCCAAATACTATGATGATTAAGTAGAGCTGCTTTTATTATGAAACATTACTACCCCTTTAAGGTGACGTTGGATGCCAGCCTCTCCTGCTAGGGAGCGGACCTGGGTCACTTGAGCGCTCAGGGCCGGTGGTCTCCGGAGGAGTCCTTCCTTCCAATCAACGTAATGGAGCTTGGGGCGATATTTCATGCCCTTCGACATTGGACATCTCAGTAGGAAGACTGTCCGGTCCTAGTGGAGTCCGACAATGCTACTGCCATGGCTTACATCAACAAGCAAGGCGGAACAAGAAGTCTCACTGCTTGGTTAGAGGTCAAGGCTATTTTGTCCTTGGCAGAAGAACATGTTCCTGCCATATCCGCAGTGCACATTCCAGGTGTAGACAACGTCATGGCGGACTTCCTCAGTCGACACACAGTGGACAGCAGAGAGTGGGAGCTGCACCCAGGGGTGTTCACCCTCACTGGTCAGAAATGGAGTCTTCCTTACATCGACCTGATGGGGACAAGACACAAAAATTTCCGAGGTTTTGCTCTCGCTGGAGGGACCCTCTAGTTCTGGCGGCGGATGCAATGTCCATTCCTTGGTTATTTCCTCTGGCTTACATCTTTCCTCCCCTCCCCATGTTGCACAAGGTGTTAAGGAAATTACGACTGGAGCATTGTCTAGTTATTCAGATTGCTCCGTACTGGCCTCATCAGTCTTGGTTTCCGGAGCTTTTGGATCTGTCAGTGGCAGAGCCTTTTCGGCTCCCCTACTGTTCGGATCTTATTCTGCAGGGATACCTGTGGAAGGAGGATGTTCACCAGCTAGCTTTGACGGCTTGGAAGTTGAATCCTCAATATTGAAGAAGAAGGGTTTTTCTTCTGGTGTGGTGGATACTTTGCTCAGTGCCCACAAACCTGTTTCTTCCATGATCTATCACCGTGTGAGGTCGACTTTTTTGTCTTGGTGTTCTGACAGGGACCTGTCTCAGGAATTTGATCTGCCTACGGTCCTGGGGCTCGATTTAAAGGCAACCGTTAAACTAGCCGCTAAGTGAAAAAGGCACATCGCTCGCAAATAATACATGAGTTACGGCAGATTCAATAGCTACTCTACGAGAATAGCTATCGAGCGTAGGCACACAAAAAACACGTAACACAAAACCCGTTGTCGCTCATGTTAATGCACAACGGGCGGCCAAATCACACGATAACTGAGCTCAAAACAACATCTAACATAACGGCTGCCGTTGTCAAGCAACCATGATTGATGCCAAAACAAATTCAAACACACAGCCAATCACAAAGGCCCAATGTATCAAATAACTTCAAATACACCTATATATACCCAAAAATAACCGGCACACACTGTCTGTTATCGAGTTCTTCAGAGCCAGATATCAGGACCCAGGAGCGGAGGATAGTCATTAGTGAGAGGGAGAGAGGCGCGTTCATTGGAGGTAGAGGAGTTTTGGAGTTTGGAGAGAGGAGAGCATTGCACAGAATACGACACATAGCACACCTTTGCACATATTACATACACACATACAAACACAAACACATACACATACATACATACATACACATAGTCCTTTTTTTTTTCATAATACCTTACACATTTTACTTTTTATTTTGACAGTGTGAATCTGGGAGTGAAAGTGTGTGACAGAGAGTGACTGGATCGAGTGTGTCTGTGAGGGCCTGTGTGAGTGCCTGGGTGTGACTGGGTGAGTGATGGCAAGGAGAGGAGGACAGGAGAGAGGGATGGGGAGAGTAGTGGAGGAGGAGGAAGGTCAGGAGGGGATCCCTCAGCAGAGCAGGGGTGGCAGAGGGAGATCCGCAGGGCGGAGGGGGACCCGGCCCACAAGAGCAGGAACACGCAGGACAGGGACAGAACCTGCAGTGGGACGAGGGGTAGTTCCTGGGGAGCACCCCACACAGGCAGGGTCAGACCAGGCAGGGCACTCCGGCTCTGAATCCTCCCATGCCGGAGCTGATGAGGGCAGGATCAGGGATCCCAGATATAGTGAGGAGGAGAACACGGCTCTTGTGGAAGCTGTCCTGGAGAGGCAGAGTGTTCTCCACCCGACGGCAAAGGTCCCTGGCCTGGCAGCGCGGAGGAAGGCAGCCTGAAATCAGATCTGCAGCCGGGTGAACGCGGTGGCAACATGCAGGCGGGACGTGGAGTCTGTGAAGAAGAGATGGGGCGACTGCCGGAGGGTGGTCAAGAACAAGATGTCTGACATGGCCAAGCAAGCCCGAGGCACCGGAGGTGGCCCATCTGTGCCCATCACATTCTGCGGCTGGGAGGAGATGGTGCGGCAGAACATGTCCCCGACCATGATCGAGGGGGTCGTGGGAGGAACTGACACTGGGGATGAGAGGAGCCTCCACACTACCGGTAAGTGCAACACTACAGAACAACACACTACAGCAACCAACACCAGCTGCACACACAGTCACACCTCAACACATGTCCATCACTCAGCCATACAACTGCACCAACACAGCACCATGAGGGTTAAAAAAACGACACAACACCTGGACAAATGGCAACGTCCAACTTGGGGCAAACCTGTCAAAGTCCTACTTCAACCCTCCTGTCGCTGTGCTCATTACACACAATACACAAACCTTCATTTTCAAAATGTCGACTGTCATAGATCATCACTGTTCACACACAATGTCACCCATGTCCCCACCCCCACCCTAACCCCTTGAGTGCTAGAGGGATCATCAATGCATCGATCAACAATGCATTGGCAACCCCTCTGGGACTCAAGGGGTTAACCTGACAACAAACAAGTCAATAGGACAACGATCACATGCTACACAGGGGACATTCACTAAGCGGTGACAAACAGATGGTGGACACAAAGTATCCCTCACACACCCTCACTTCACCAGTACCAGTGTTAGTCCATGGAGAATATGCCAAAACAAGAATCAAGTTCATAGGGTCCCATTGTACAGACTCCATGGAAAACACTGGAAATGGGGAAAGGACTGGAGAAGTCACCATCATGTTCATTTCATCAGTTCAACATCACCGCTTACAGAATCACAAAAGGGGGCATCAGATCACACATCACAGTGTCACACAGAATAAATGCTTGTAGGTGCAACACACAGGCCGAAAACTATTTTACAGAATTCAAGCTGGAAAAAGTAGGCATTGGTGTTGTGGCTGCAATCATTTACTCTGACTTGAAATGACATATCCCATATCTGATTCCCACATGGATCCACAGGGGTGCTGATGCCATGGATCGATGGTACACCAGCATCTCTATGCAAGATACATATGGGAAACAAATAGCAAACATTGTACCTTGGTCACCAACAGGCCATGACTGATGGATATCTAGGACTGAGTACGGTTGCCTCACACAGAAGGATGGATGGGCTCATACACAGAGAAAAAAACAGGCCTCAATCAAAGATATCCCTCACTACTGGCTGGATTGTTGCCCTTAGGATTCAAATGTTACTAAATATGTTCCAACATGATGTGAACACAGAGATCACTTCACTGGATGTGATTGCCTTACTGGCCAGATATGTGCACCCATCACATATCAACCTACATTGCTACCATCCAAATACACATACATAGTATATCACACTCTACGTAGGTGGGATATACGAGGTATGTTCATATCCATCATATCAATACAATGTCTTGTTGGATGGGTGCACATATATAGCCAGTAAGGCAATCACACCTAATGAAATGCTCTCTGGCATCACATCTTGGAAGGATATTACTCTATCCATATGAAGGGTACATATCCACATACATATATGACCATTTCTACTTGTGTGTCACTGTAATGGGATAGCAATGGGTAATGTCATCATGATGTCATATCATTGCCATCGTTAACAGATGTGTCTTGATCTAAGTCCCATCCCTCCAACACTCATGGTTATACAGATATTGCTCCATGTGACAGGTGAAGATATCCATCATTTGACCACACGAAGGCTCTTCAGCAGAGCCAAAGTCACAACATATCGAGAGAAATACCTCTTTGGAATGGTCCACAGAGTGTGCTTGTAAATCATGCACACCCTGTACACCATTCCAATTAAGTATTGTTCTCTAAATGGGTTGATTTTGTCTCTGCTGAAAATCCCTCGTGTGGACAAATGACTGAAATCTACATCCGTCACATAGAGCAATATCTGAACAACCATGAGGGTAGGAGGGATAGGACTAACAGAGAACAACATCTGTTCCCACAATGTCTACAATCTGACATCAAGGTGGACTTAACCTTTGCCACCCCCCTGGAGGGATAGCCATCCCTACAAGTTGTGAAGACAAATATATGTTGTTGGATCCCCCCCCCCCCCAAGTTAAACAATGGTATTCCTACTGCTGAAAGGTGTGTTGATGCAAAAGGTATCACAGCTCAGACATGGATATGTCAGGGGCAATATCCCAGTGGCCTGATATTGTACAGTGGTGCTGTTACTACACAATCATATGGACAGCTCTGGTACAGGGACCAGATATCTACATGGGAGGGTGTAGCAACAGCCCCACTGTACTATTTCTGGACACTGTGATATTGCACCTCAAAATGAAACCTTCACCCGTAATAACTCAAACAACACCTTTCAGCAGTGGGAGTACCCTTGTTTACCCAGGGGGATTAACACAAACACATATATTTTTCTTCACCACATATCAAAGTAGAATTGTCTCCACAAACATATGGCTAAGGTCACTAATCACAACATCTTCTTCCTCCACACAGCTTACGGCCGTCAAGCCCAGCGGGAGACAGTGGAGGAGGCTATGTCACCCCCCAGTGAGGAGGACACAGAGGAGGGGAGCAGCCGGTGGTCACCTTACCCACCATCACCATCCCCTCCAACACAGGCTGCATCACCACCTACTGCACCACCACAGGCTGCACCACCCCTTCCAGCTGCACCACCACAGGCTGCACCACCCCTTCCAGCTGCACCACCACAGGCTGCACCACCCTTTCCAGCTGCACCACCACAGGCTGCACCACCCTTTCCAGCTGCACCACCACAGGCTGCACCACCCTTTCCAGCTGCACCACCACAGACTGCACCACCCCTTCCAGCTGCACCTCCCCAGTACAGTGGCTGGATGCCACAGGAGGAGAGGTGGACACATCCATCCACCTCCACCAGCTACTACCCTCCATCAGCAGCACCACCACCGCCAGGGAGGAAATGGCTGCCAGGGACAGTGGCCAACACCCAATATGGGCCATATGCCTCCCAGATCAACCAACCCTCCTGGATGGCTCCACAGCATGCCCCAAGGTATGACCCGAGGTGGGGTCCCACCACCTATCAGTGGCCACCATATGACCCTTGGCCACTGGACTACACACACCTGGGCCTGATTGGTGAGCCCCAGCGCCCCCTACCCAGGAACATATTCACACCTCCACCAGCACACACATCTCTGGGCAGCTCTGCATCACTTGATGTGGTGGGCATATGCCCATCATCTGCACCAGCCACTCCAACAGCAGCCACAGCACCCTCAACAGCAGCAGAGGAGGAAAGAGCACCCTCAGCAGCAGCAGAGGAGGAAAGAGCACCCTCAGCAGCAGCAGAGGAGGAAAGAGCACCCTCAGCAGCGGAGGAGGAGGAGGAAAGAGCACCCTCAACAGCGGAGGAGGAAACAGCAGCACCAGGGACACCGGGCACATCCACCTCCAGCACCGCACGCCTCACAGGCATGGAGGCGGAGTGTATGGCCCTTCAAAGAAGACTACTCCGGTCCAGCAGAAGTACAGACAGCAACATCACCAGGAGCAGGAGGCAATCCAGGAGGAACATTGCCCAATTGGAGACCAGAATCCAAGCTCTGGAGTCGGAGGTGGCCAGGGGGAACACACTACTCCACCAGCTCAGGACTGGTCTCATGGACATGATGACACAGGTCCTTGTGGAGTTAAGGGAGATCAACCGCAGAGAGAACCTGAGGATGGAGAGGGCGAACTTGCGTTCCACCGAGGGGTCTACTGCTACCACCACCCCCTCCAGTGTTACCCCTGAAGCAACACCTAGGGGGCAGAGGGTTACCAGGAGATCCACAAGGGCATCCACGTCTGGCACCCAGGCTACGGCCCCCCACCCAAAGAAGAAAAAATGAAAGGCCCAACCTGTTAAGTTTCCCCTCAATATAGAAAACAATTTTTTTTTAATTCCAGTCTGATCTGTTGTATCTTCAGTTATGGATTGGGTGGCAGGGTTGTCTCCAATGCATTGCCATACAATGCAGTGAACGCAACCTCTGCCTGTGTGAAATGTTAGTGGGATGCTACAACATGGGTTCACACACACACCGTTGTACAAATTCAACTTGTAATACATCCCTGGAGCCATATTACACCACTGTGTTATATGGCGGTGTTGTGTGTTGAATTTGAACAACAAAACATACCCCTTAGCACAACAAATTGTACAACACTGAACATTTGTCTACATCATATGTTGTGTTTAACCCTTTGAGTGCCAGAGTGGTAGACAACAAATTGTAAAGAAATGCTTTGGGGACCACTCTTGCACTCAGTGGGTTAATGGGATAACCAGACAAACAGCTCTGTGATTTAGCAGGGACATTATAAGCAGGATAGATAAATGGGACATGTATCCATGTTGTCTTGGATTCACACACTCATTGTGCAACTGACTTACTGGAGAAGCCAATGTTTTTAACCTAGGATTTCAATGTGTAGCACACACATTGATATTCTGGGCTGAGCATTGGGGTCTCCTGTAAGTTGAGTTGCTGTTTCCCTAAGGGTGTAACAGACTTCACCAGTGATAACACATGTCCACTTAGTCTGGTTGTTCGTTAGGCCATGTACACAGATATGTCAAAGTGGAGCAAAATCTCAGAACATGGATTATACTGAGCAATACAGATACTGTGGACAGGTATTCACTGTGGAAGTATGTCCCCTGTATCACCTCTTCATCACTCCCACAACACATTGGTGCATCACTGCCACCATCATCTGTTTGCATGGATACATCACAGAGTCCAGTCACTGGCAAACAAGTGGTGGACTCCTGTGATGTGGGTGATGCCTTTCCATGTATGGGGCATACTCTACCCTGGGTGTGGTAACACATTGACATATGTGTTCTCAAATATATCCTCCTACAGACACAGATAGAATGGTGATGGTTCATCTTTATTGTGTCTCAAAGTACATTAGAATGTACATGTGTTTTGTGTGTGTATTGCCTATATGCATTGAACACCTGTATGAGAACACTAAATGTACTTTGAAACTAAATCGTAATACTTCAGTAACACTGCTGCCCTGCTCATGTGTTGTCCATGAGGTTTGACAACTCTGTAGCTGAGCATCCTGACTGTACAGGTTAAAACACTCAAGAATTAGTGTTTTCTGTGTCTCTATGAGAATGTTCCAGTAGAGGTTTGTGTGAACCTCAGGTCAAACTTTGCATCACCAACAACATCACCATAAACAGCAAGGGGTGATCTTCATGAAGGTGTTGTCAAGACATCAATCCAGTCACATGGAAGATCTTCAGTTCAAGGATGGATCATGTTACGGATGCCTGCGGGACAAGAGGACAGGATTTGGAGCAGTAGACCTGAACTGATCATCAAGCAACAACAATTTAGTCTTTTCCATCCCCTCAGTTTTCACAGTTACAGGTGAGTGCACAAACCATTGCTTGACAATGTGTTGTGTACTCATCTGTAACCAATTCTGTGGGGAACTAAGGACATGTGCATCAGTCCTAGGGATATGTGCCCCTGACATGTATACACACATTAACAAGTGTTCTGAGAGCTCCATGGAAGTAATGACATTGTGCTGCCACTGTGAAAGTGACAGTGGCAGCCCAATGTCATTTGTTCCATGGAACTGTTAGGACACATTTGTTGATGTGTGTATTCATGTCAGGGGCACATATGTCTGCACACTCACAGGTCTGCATGGAGTCCGTGGTAATCTGATCTACGTCTCATGACCTCTACATTGTGTGCCCATACCACTAAACATCCACCCCTGTGCTGCTCTTCTCAGCTGTAGCACAGTACAGGTCCCATATTGAGTCTGATGTCCCTTCTAATGCATATCATTAGATAATACTCTTTCGCTACTGGGCTAGCATGGTTGTTCAGGCTATAATCATGGCATATCCAGTTAGTTGCTGTCAATCAAGCCGTGTAAGGTGATGAACATGGGTAATATGTTGTACTTTGTTTCTCCTGGGGGTGTGCGTGATATCCTTGGGGTCTGTATGTCAACGTGGAGAGTGCAATGGAGGATGGTTGTTGAGTCCACACACACAATTTTCCACGTCCACTGCCAGTGCAGTGCTGTGTCACTGTTCCTGTGGGGTGAGACAGAACAAAATGTGCAGTGTGGTTAGTGTCACAGGACTGATGGGGGACTTGCATGGATTGTTTGCATGCATGTGTTATACTCACAGGTGAAGCATTCCGTGATGAGCCTGTCTCTGATCTGTGCCCCTCTCATGGTCTCCTCCACATGCCCGATGTCCATGGCCACTTCCTGTATGGGGGGGTCCGGGATGTACTCCAGCAGCCTGGTGTCCACTGCGATGTTGTGCAGTATTGCGCACGCCACAATGATGTCACACACCTTAGCCGGTGCATACTGCAGTGCTCCCCCAGAGTGGTCCAGACATCGGAATCTTGACTTGAGGAGCCCAAATGTCCGCTCAATAGCATTCCTGGTTCTGGCATGAGCCTGGTTGTAGCTTTCCTGGGCATGTGTTTGGGGATTGGCCAGAGGGGTCAGTAGCCAGGACTTGCATCCATAGCCAGCATCACCTGTGTAATGTGAGTGACATGGTGAAACAGGGAGCACATGTTGTGTGAATGATGTTTTGTGTGGTGGACGTAGTAGCTGTGGGTCAGTTGCATGCTGAGCTGAGTGGTGTGTACGCCTGTGTATGTGGTGTGATTTTGTTTTGTGAACTCACCCACTAGCCATCCCCCTGTAAAGGTTCCATTCTCAAAATCTCTGTGGACTGAGGAGTTTTGTAGAATGTATGCATCATGTGTGCTGCCAGGATATTTTGCACAGACATTCATGATCCTCATGTTGCTGTCACACACCATCTGCACGTTGATGGAGTGGAAGTTCTTCCTGTTGATGAATATCTGTGCGTCACGTGCTGGGGCCTTAATCCGGACATGGGTGCAATCTATAGCACCCATGACCCTGGGCATGCCTCCCTTTGCGTAAAAGGCCTGCTTGATGTGTATCCAGTCCATGTCGGTGGTGGGAAAATGTATATAGGTACTGGCCTTGCTTTTGAGGGCTGGCAGGACCTGGGCCAGCACTCTGGAGAATGTGGCCTGTGACATGCCAGATGCGTAACCCTCAGTGGACTGGAAGGCCCCGCTTGCCATGAAGTGTATGGCACAGAGTAGTTTCTGCAGGCCAGTTAGGGCATGGTTGTGGATGTAGATGGGATCCACCTGCTCCTTGATGACCTCATACAAGGCAATGATGCTGTCAGGCCTCAACCTGTAGCAATCAATGACCTCGTCATCAGCCATTCCAAAGAGTGTGACCCTTGGGCGGTATACCCTGGGCCTTGGTGGTCGTCTATACATCCTGTGCCCTCCAGGTGGGGATGGACTCCTGTGTGGCTGCTGAGTCAGAGCCTCCTCACTTGCAACAGGTGAAGGCTGTTGATGAGGCGTGCTTGGAGTTTGCTGATGTTCCCTAGCTCTCTCCCTTGCATGCCTTCTCCGCAGTCTTCGCAACAATATGTAACCCAACATACTGTTTGCTCTCTCTATCTGTCTCTATCTATCTGTATCTATCTATCTATCTATCTATCTGTCTCTCTCTCTCTCTCTCTCTCTCTCTCTCTGTCTATCTCTCTCTCTCCCTCCCTGAGTGGAAAACAAGCCACAAGTGAGTGTGTTGAGTTGTCCCTTTAAGTACTTGCTAGGGCGTTGTGTAGGTGTGGTGATGAGGTGAGTGCTGACCAATGGTGAGTTGTTTGTGTCCAGGTAAGTGTTAGCAGGTGTGTGTGTGTTATAAGATGTGGTGTGTTGTGCTTGTTCTGTGTGTGCCATTTGCGGGCGTGCAGTTGTGGGGTGCAGGTCGCGTGTTGATGTTGCCCAGGTGAGCTTGTATTTGCAGGGTCCGCTTTGTGTGATGACCCCCATTGTTCCGTGCCATGTTGTGTTGTTGTTTTTTTGTGTGTCATTGTTCCTGTGGTGTTGGTTGTTGTTGTGTGTGCATGTTTTTGTGTTGTTTTGGCATTGCACGGGTTAATTTTCCCATTTACATGGTTGTGCGGTAAGCCTTTTGTGTCTTTTCCTCTGTAACGGGTGTTTAGTTTTGTCCGTTAAGTGTCTAACGTGTGTGAAAAGTGGGTCTTAACTTTTAGCCGTTAGGTGTGTCTTTTTTTCAGCCGTTATCAGTACCGCAAGCCTTTGAATAGCTCTGGGGTATGTTGTTCCATGCGTCTGAATGCACGTAAGTGTATCGGCCGTAAGGATTCTGCAACTGCCGTTAGCTGTTCTTTAGACGGATCTTTGAATTGCAACATGACACTTAACGCACCCGTTAGTGATTTTTTTGGTTAACGGTTGCCTTTAAATCGAGCCCCTGGTCTTTTTGCAGGACGGTGTGGACAAGGGCCTCAGTTTGAGTCACCTTAAGGTTCAGACTTCTGTACTTTCTGTTTTCTTTCAGAAGCGCATTGCCATCATTCTTGATGTCAAGGTTTTCTTCCAGGGCTTTGCTCATGTTCATCCTGCCTTCAAGATTCCAGCTCCTCAGTGGGTTCTTAACTTGGTTTTGGGCATTCTTCAACGTCCCCCTTTTGAGTCTTTGGCTACTATTCCTCTATCCCTCTTGACGTGGAAAATGGCCTTCCTCCTGGTGATTGTGTCTGTTCGCCACATTGCGGAGTTGCATGCTCTGCCCTGTAAACCACCCTATTTGGTGTTTCACAAGGACAAGGCTGTGCTTCACACTTCTAAGGAGTTTCTACCGATGGTGGTCTCTGAGTTCCACATCAATCAGGAGATTGTGGTGCCCTGACTCCACCTCTGACAAGGAGAGGGATCTCCACTTGTTAGACATGGTGCATTGTCTTACGTTTTATGTCCATCTCACTGAGTCTATCAGGCAATCAGATGCGTTGTTTGTCATTCTTGAGGGTCCTAGGGCAGGAAGACCTGCATCCAAGGTGACTATTGCCTCTTGTATCAAGTCCACTATTCGTAAGGCTTATGAGCTGAGGAAGAAGCCTGTTCCCTTCAGGTTCATGGCTCATTCTACTCGTTCTATTGGGGCCTGTTGGGCTTACAAGAATCAGGCCTCTGTTGATCAGTCGTGCAAGGCGGCCACTTGGTTGTCTGTGCACACCTTTTTGAAGTACTACCATATTAATGTGCTGGCATCGGCTGATGCCAGCTTTATAAGGAAAATCCTGGAGGCAGTCTTGCCTGTCTAGGATTTCCTTTGGTTCTTGGTGCTTCCTTCACTTTTGAGACCTGTTGGCTCTAGTTCCGTGTGCTCTGTAACAGTTCCTGGGGTGTTGTTACCCCTGTTCAGTGTCCTTACTTCCCACCTCTGGGAAACTCAATGGTTGAACAATCGTTACCACAAACGCCAACTCCGTACGGCCATATCACAGACCAAAATAAAACAGGGCAGGAGAAAACACCAACTCCTCACAGCCAGATTGCGGACCGGAGCACAGCAGGGAAGGAGAGAATGCCAACTCCATGCGGACGCTCCACCAGAACACCACCCCTCCCTCACACATATCCTATCACGTCCCGTCGATAATAGCATTTCTGATGCTCTCATCACGGAGCTATTTTTTAACACATTACACACATTTATCTTTTCTTTTACTGTGTGATTCAGTGAGTGTGAGTGACAGAGAATGTATCTGAGCGAGCATGTCTGTGAGGGCCTGAGTACCTGTGTGTTAGTGGGTGGGAGATAGCAGGGAGAGGAGAGTAGGAGAGAGGGATGGAGAGATGAGCAGGAGAGGAGAAAGATCAGGAGGGCATCCCTGGTCAGGGTAGGAGTAGGACTGGGAGAGGCAGAAATGCTGGGCCGAGGGGTATCTGATCTAGAGCAGGTACATATAGAACAGGGGCAGAATTGCCAGTGGGACAAGGGATATCATATGGGGAGCACTCTATACGGCCAGGGACATCACAGACAGGGCCTGAAAGCCTACATTCTGACACGTCCCAGGGTGCTGGTGAGTAAGAGAGGCAGAGGGACCCCAAATACACCTTTGAGGAGAACAGGGTCCTAGTCCACACCATACTGGAGAGGGAGAAAATCCTGTTCCCTACTGTATGGGGGCAAAGAAGAAGGTCGCCTGGAGACAAGTCCTGAGCCGAGCCAACTCCAGCTGCAATTGTTCCCTGGAGTCCATGAAAAAAGGTAGGGGGATTGTAAAAGGTTCATCAAGAACAAGATGGGCGATGTGGCCATGTACTCCAGAGGCAGCAGAGGTGGGCCCCCCATCAACATCACCTTCAACACCTGGGAGAAGATGCTTCAACAACACTTGTCAGTGAAGTCCGTCGAGGGGATCTCAGGAGAGAGTGACACAAGACTAAAGCCCTACAAACACATCACAAAAACCCTCATACCTACTATGGTCCAACACAGTGACATTTGAACACATGGCCAGAATTCCACAAAACAAGTTCACCAACATAGCTCTGAGAGGGTTCAAAGGAGGACAGAATACCGGACATACCCAGCACATATGGGAATGGTCATACAGGAGAATTCATGTCCTCATTTAACCTCATTGATGCTGTCTAGATCAACCACACTCACAGCACAAAATCAATGCCCAACATCTTGTTGGAGGGAAATAACTGTAATGTGTACCACAATGTCCTACATGGAGCAACAGAGAGGTCAGTATGTAACCCTTGCGTGCAAGAGGGAGGACCAATGAATTGATCGACAATGCATTGGCTATTCCTCTGGCACTCATAGGGTTAACAGAGGATAGCAAGGAGGGGAATTGGTGTGTTTACTTTTCCTACTGTTTTTGCATGTCAGGCCTATGTGTTGTACATGTAGTCAGTTTGTCCCAGTAGAACAGTCAAGGTTCTACTTTCTGTATCATATGTAGCCTGAAGAGTGTGGATAGGAAGGAGGCGTTCATTGCCATCACCACTACTCCGCAGGATATATGTGATTCCCAATGCTCAACTATGCCAGGGGGGATATTCACTAAGGCGTAATAAAGAGGTGATAAAGTGGAGTTGACTTCTCCAATGATATCACGTCTACAATGATTATATTATTCTATGGAGCCAGTTTACTAACATTTCTTAAAGGGATAGTAATGCTTAAAGGGATAGTAATACTTTAATATTACTATTCCCCATATTGTAGATATTTGAAAAAGAATTTAATTGCCCCCCGGTTCATCTCTCAAACCTTTATGGTTTGAGAGATAACGAACGCAAAGTTCCCCCCTCCCTCCACCTTCCCTGAAGTCAGTGTTGTACTGACTGCAGGGGAATTCTGTAGTACGACAGGCTTGCGGCTCTGCAGCTGAGCCAAGATCACATTAGTGAAAAGGAATTATTTCACTGAAACGGTCTTCTACATGTGCTTGGTTTGAATACCATTGTAGTGAACTAATTATTTTTTACTAACACGGTCTCGGCTCAGCTGCAGAGCCACCTGATGAAAATCAAACCGGATATCCTTGCAGTCAGCACAAAACTGACTTCAGGGAAGGGGGAGGGAGGGGGGAACTTTGTGTTTGGTTATCTTTCAAACCATAAAGGTTTGAGAGATGAACCTGGGGGCAATTCAAATCTTTTTCAAATATCTACAATATGGGGAATAGTAATATTAAAGTATTACTATCCCTTTCATTTTAAGATTCTTTAATATTGTAGGCATTAAAAAAGGATTACATTGATGTAAGC
Organism: Rhinophrynus dorsalis; assembly: GCA_037306005.1. Lineage (NCBI taxonomy): Eukaryota > Metazoa > Chordata > Amphibia > Anura > Rhinophrynidae > Rhinophrynus > Rhinophrynus dorsalis. Next base: position 313,577,457 of record CM074723.1, read on the forward strand.
CCTGTCTCTCAAACCTTTAAGGTTTGAGAGATATAACTGGCTAAAGTTCCCCCCTCAGGCTGTTTCAGAGAAGTCAGCTCTGTAGCTGACAGCAGCAGATTCCGATCATTTGATAAGACGGTGGCTCTTCAGCAGAGCCAAAATCAAGCTATTTAGAAATAAATACTTCATTGGAACGGTCTACAAAGTGTGCTTGCAAACCAGGCACTCTTTGTAGACCGTTCCAATTAAGTATTTATTTCTAAATAGAATGAGTTTGGCTTGCTGAAGAGCTGCCGGCTGGTCCCGGGACCAGAATCTCCTGCTGTCAGCTAGAGGGCAGACTTCTCTGAAACAGCCTGGAGGGGGGAACTTTAGCCAGTTATAGCTCTCAAACCATAAAGGTTTGAGAGACAGGACTTACATTGATGTAATTATTTTTTTAATGCCTACAATATTAATGAATCTTAAATTAAACATTACTATCCCTTTAAGTTTTGGAGATCTTAGTGCATAGGCTCCATAGAATAACACTGGAACTGGAGAATGATATCGCTGAAGAAGTCATCTCCACTTTTACTGAATAATCGCCACATGTTGGATGTGTGTTTGGTTTGTAGCTTTTCTGGGGTATGTTCAATGTGTCCTCTAGCTGCTTGTGTTGCTGCGTTCCTTGAGTCATGTTTTTTTATGTGCTTGCTGTGCCTGTTTGTGTTGCTGACATTATTTTGACTCTTTTGTCATTGCTCATCTTGATGAATACCCACATTCGTTGGGGATATGGCATTAAACATGAAAATACATTGAGGTTCATTCTTTATTCATTAATGTCTGCTACCACCTCTGGGAGTAGCTGTCTTATAAAAGTAGCTGTCTTATAAAAATTACTGCCTGAAATTTATAGTTCTTCCCTGAGCTTCTTGTGCCATTTCTATTGGCCGAACAAAGGGATGTGGCTTGACATCAGACAATAGTTATTGTTAGCTGCTTCTCTGATGCTAACAGCACCAGCTCTGCCGTAGTGGCCCAATATCCTAGGCCTGCTGGGCAGAAGAGGAATGATGATACCAATCATTGGACCTGAGGAAAGGATCCTAGCTAGCAATATCATCTATCTATCCTATATAATAATTCGCTAAATCGTGTGTAACGCCCGACATGCGCAGTAGACACTGCTGTGCGTGCGGCAGTCATGCGCAGTAGAGACTGCCCGCGCCACGGCTGATACAGAGCTGGGCGCTCCGAAGGACTGCCCCGCTACTGGCTGCCAGAGGCACTGTGGCCCGTGTAACGGGCTGATCAACTAGTATACATATAAAAGTCTAATTGGTTTCTGGTTCGCTGTCTATGGGGGCTGTGATCAGCCTCATGTAGTGAATCAGGGGAGGTGATTTTCTTGTGGGAATCGCTTCAGAGAGACGTGCTGCTGCAGTGGTCCACCAGATGGTGACATGTATGGCGTGCCCTATCGCAGAGACAATGGTGTGCACCATTAGCTAGTATTTTTATAATACTTTCATTTGGCCTGTGGGTCAGGTATCCTAGCAGGCTTAGTGAGCTGTGATATTAATGCAACTATTTAATTCCTGAATGGCAATATCTTGGAGCTTATACATGTGTGTTTTGGTCTGGTCACTGTATAAAAATTGGGTTAATAGTAATTAGTGTGTTTAGTATGCAGGTTATTACACAAAAAGGCCTGGATACAGTGGGCAAACCGATAGATAAGCTGGCAGTGCCAGAAAATGCTAAACCAATCTGATAAGGCAAGCAATACATAATTCACGAGTAACAATGAATAGGCCGGATGGTCGAGCCTGCTACACCACTATTTGTTACATGGAACAAGACTACAGAAAGTTCTTAAGAACAGATCTAAATAGTGTGGTTAACTCCAAAAAGCTGATACAAACAGCTACTTGAGGGAGCAGTAGTAGTAGATGCAGTGGGAGCCATCCAGGTAAAGTAGTTATGAAACATTAATGGGTAGATCAATTGACCCTGGTAAAACAGCTGGTAGGGCAACATTGGATACAGGTCTGTTAGCAAAAAGTGCTAACGAGCCATTCAAATGCCCTACCAGCTGAAAGCACAATGGACGTTAGGCCACGGAAAAGGTCTTGAAGCCAAAGGTCCATTTTGTGCATTAAGTTCCCAAAACACCGCTAAATAGCAGAAATAATGGGAACATCAAAGGAAAAAAGCTAACAATTGATGCCTGACATACTGTGAAGCACCGATGGTTAGCTTATCTGTTTTACACTAACCTGTCATCCACTGTATCTCCTATCTTCTTTCTTTTTCCTCTTTTCTTCTCTCTTCCTTATTTCTTCTTATCTCTTCCTCCAGCTTTGAGCAGAGGTGCTTGCAGCTGTTTGGCTGGCACCTCCCAGCCAGTGGCTGTGAGGGAATTGGAACAGAGACTGCCCATATATAAATGCAGTTTCTGTACAAATTTCCTAATTGTGGAACGGGCATAGGCCCATAAGGTAAAAGGGGTGACTCTGCTGCAACTCAGTTTCTCCGCCGCCACAGTGGCCACACACAGAGGTGGAGAAATAGAACAGGCCATGGATATTTTTATTTTAAAAAATTTGGATTTGTGAAAAAACATGGGCACAAGTTCTTCATCACTTTGGGCATGGTATGTATTATTTAACCGCACACTTATACATAGTTCAACCCTTTGAGTCCCAGAGAGGTACACAACGCATTGCTCTGAAATGCGTTGTGTACCACTCTGGCACTCAAGGGATTAAACTATGCATAGATTGTCAGGGAACATTTATTCATGGATCTTGGATTTTTTTACAGCTACAAGAAAAGAAGTCAGAGGAGAAAGAGACAAGAAGAAAGAAGGAAGAGAGAAGATGGATAGTAGCTGACCAGAATGCTGAAGACTTTGCTGGACATCTGGATTAATGGTGTTTGTTCTCAGGGGCTGTTGTTTGTTACTTTGTAGGGTTAACTCTATGAGTGCCAGCTGGGTAATTTTACCCCACTGGCACTCATAGGGTTAATTCTACTAACATTGGACACAGTTTGGGTGTTCTTTGGATGTATTGATATGGGGCATAAAAAAAAAAAACTGGGTCTTAAATTTCCAGTGATAAAGTGAGTCTCTTATCGGATCTTAATGGCTAACGCAGTCAAAGGAATTGCCACCTCTGGCATTTGTTTTATTTTTCAATGGGTTAAAACGCCCTCTACTTTTTCGCTCATCAGGGTTTTTCTTTGCCTGCATTTTTTCATAACACAGGTAATTGAATCACTTACCGTGCTTGAAAAAAATGCCAGCGGGAAATTCTTGCAGGTGGTATAGCTGCCCATTCGTCTTTGCAGAATGCCTCCAGGTCATGCAAAGTCTTTGGTTGTCTTGCATGAACCGCACGTTTGAAATCTCCCAAGAGTGGCTCGATGATATTAAGGTCAGGAAACTGTGATGGCCACTCCAGAACCTTCAACTTTTTCTGCTGTAACCAATGGAGGGTCAACTTTACCTTGTGCTTATGGTCATTGTCGTGCTGGAAAGTCCAAGAGCGTCCCATGCGCAGCTTTCGTGCAAAAGATTTCAAATTGTCTGCAAGTATTTTCTGATAACATGCTGCATTTATCTTGCCATAAATTTTCACAAGATTCCCAATGCCTTTAGAGCTCCCCCCCAAAAACATCAGTGAGCCACCACCATGCTTCACAGTGGGGATAGTATTCTTTTCGCTATAGGCCTTGTTGACCCCTCTCCAAACATAGCGCTTATGGCTGTAACCATAAGGCTCTATTTTGGTCTTGTCACTCCAAATTACAGTGTGCCAGAAGCTGTGAGGAGTGTCAAGGTGTTATCTGGCTTATTGTAACCAGGCTTTTTTGTGGCATTGGAGCAGTAAAGGCTTCTTTCTGGAAACTCTACCATGCAGCTCATTTTTGTTCAAGTATCGTCATATCGTGCTCCTTGAAACAACCACATCTTCTTTTTCCAGAGCATCCTTTATTTCTCCTGAGGCTGACTATGGGTTTTTCTTTGTATCTGAACAATTCCTCTGGCAGTTGTGGCTGAAATCTTTCTTGGTCTGCCTGACCTTGGCTTGGTATCAAGAGATCACTGAATTTTCCACTTACTAATAAGTGATTGAACAGTACTGACTGGCATTTTCAAGGCTTTGGATATCTTTTTATATTCTTTTCCATCTTTAAAAAGTTCCATTACCTTGTTATCCAGGAGTTTTGACAGGTCTTTACTGCTCCCCAGGGCTCAGTATCTAGCCTGCTCAGTGCAGCCACTTGAGAGCTAACAAACTCTTTGACTATTTGTACACAGACACTAATTGCAATTTAAAAAGCCACAAGTGTGGGAAATTATCATTTAATTGCCATTTCAACCTGTGTGTGTCACCTTGTGTGTCTGCCAAATATTCAAGGGTATGTAAACTTTTGATCAGGGCCATTTGGGTGATTTCTGTTATCATTATGATTTAAAAAGAAGCCAAACAACTATGTGAAAATAAATTGCTTCATATGATCACTATCCTTAAATAAAAGACAGTTTTTTTTTCATGATCAGTCATATTTTCAAAATCAATGCCAGAATTTCACAATTTCTGCCAGGGCATGCACATTTTTGAACACAGCTGTATATATACTGTATACTGTTAGATAGGTCCAGAAATATTTGGACACTGACAAAATTTTCATGATTTTGGCTATGTACGCCACCACAATGGATCTGAAATGAAACAACCGAGATGCAATTGAAGTGCAGACTTTCAGCTTTAATTCAAGGGGTTGAACAAAAATATCAAATGAAACGTTTAGAAATTGCAACCATTTTCATACACAGTCCCCTTATTTCAGGGGCTCAAATGTAATTGGACAAATTAACACAATCATAAATAAAATGTTCATTTTTAATACTTTGTCGAGAATCCTTTGCAGGCAATGACTGCTTGAAGTCTGGAATGCATGGACATCACCAAATGCTGGGTTTCCTCCTTTGTGATGCTCTGCCAGGCCTTTACTGAAGCTATCTTGTTGTTTGTGGGTCTTCCTGCCTTAAGTTTTGTCTTCAGCAAGTAAAATGCATGTTCGATAGGGTTGAGATCAGGTGATTGACTCAGCCATTGCAGAATATTTCACTTTTTTGCTTTAAAAAAACGGTATCCTTTTGAAACGTTGCATCATAAATATTGTGCGGCTACTAGTCGCATTAACCATGTCGCATTGTTTAAAATGGCGACATGAGAATCTTGCGCTGCATAAAAGCACGAGGTTCACATGTCGCCTCTTTAAACGTTGTTACTGTACTACCGGCATACAGCTCCCATCATCCTTGTCATGCCATGCTATTATTAATGCACTCTCTTCCTATATATGTTTCCAATTTTTCTGATGCACTGCCTGTTCCTCAGATGTTACTGGGGACTGTTACACACAATCATCTGTTGATGATGTTCCACACCACTGCACCAGCTCTCTCTCCCCACCCCACCTGTCATTCTGTGTTATAGTTCTCTCCCCTGCTCCGTGGTTTAGTTGTCTTTTCAGCGCCCATATAGAGCTCCTGTAGGACCCTAAATTGTTGTCCGTGGACTGCCTGTAGAACACCACTGAGCAAGGGAGAGAGAGAAACAGCCCACAATGACAGGAGGAGTGGGGGGAGAGAGAGAAGGTGCGGCGCTGTTGAACATCATCAATAGATGACTGTGTATCAGAGGCCCCAGAAACATTTGAGGAACAGGCAGCACATCAGAAAAAGTAGAAACATATATAGCAGGAGAATGCATTAACAATAGCATGACAAGGTAAGGGTGATGGGAGTTGTATGCAGGCGCGACGGTAGAGAAGTTTAAAGAGGCAACATGAGAACCTTGCGCTTTTATGCAGCGCAAGCTTCTCATGTAGCCATTTTAAACAATGAGAGATGGCTAATGCGGGTTCCAGCCGCACAATATTATTGATGCGACATTTCAAAAGCGAACAAAAAACAAAACTCCTGGGTTTCTTTCGCAGTATGTTTTGGGTCATTGTCCATCTGTAAAGTGAAGCGCTGTCCAATCAGCTTCGCTGAATTTGGCTTCATCTGAGCAGACAATATATCCCTGTATACTTCAGAATTCATCCGGCTGCTTCTGTCACATCATAAATAAACACTAGTGACCCAGTGCTATTGGAAGCCATGTATGCCCATGCCATTACACTGCCACCACTGTGTTTTATAGATGATGTGGTATGCTTCGGATCATTAGCCGTTCCAAGCCTTCTCCATAATTTTTTCTTCCCATCATTCTGGTACAGGTTGATCTTAGTTTCATCTGTCCAAAGAATGCTGTTCCAGAACTGGACTGGCTTTTTTAGATGTTTTTTGGCAAAGTCTAATCTGGCCTTTCTATTCTTGAGGCTTATGAATGGTTTGCCCCATGTGGTGAACCATCTGTATTTGCTCTTGTGAAGTCTTCTCTCTATGGTAGACTTGGATAATGATATGCCTACCTCCTGGAGAGTGTTCTTTACTTGGTTGGATGTTGTGAAGGGGTTTTTCTTTACCATGCAAAAGATCCTACGATCATCCACCATTGTTCTCTTCTGTGGACGTCCAACCCTTTTTGTGTTGCAGAGCTCACCAGTGTGCTCCTTTTTTCTCAGAATGTACCAAACTGTTGATTTGAACACTCCTAATGTTCCTGCTATCTCTCTAAAGGATTTTTTTTTTTTTGCAGCTTAAGGATGGCATTGAGAGCTCCTTTGACTGCATGTTGTGGGTTCACAGTAACAGCTTCAAAATGCGAATGCCACACCTGAAATCAACTCCAGACTTTACACCTGGAATCAACTCCAGACCTTTTACCTGCTTAATTGATGAAGTAATAATGAAGGAATAGCCCACACCTGTCCATGAAACAGCTTTTGAGTCAATTGTCCAATTATTTTTGGTCCCTTGAAAAAGAGGGTGCTACATATTAAAGAGCTGTAATTCCTAAAATTCCTTCAATTTGGATGTAAATACCCTCAAATTAAAGCGGAGAGACTGCACTTTAAGCCCATATTCATTATTTAACTGTAACTTGAATTTAGTTTGGTAAACAGCCAAAATAACAAAACTTGTGTCAGTGTCCAAATATTTCCAGACCTAACTGTATGTGTGTGTGTAATGGAAGACTCACTCAGATGTTAGCTAGCCCGTAATCTTCCAATTCTTTCCCTACACTGTACAGTTAACCCATGGAACAGAACAGGAGCTAAGCAGGTTACAAATTGTTGGGGACCAGGAACCAGACAGACACAAAAATGAAAAATGCAAAACACCTTTATTAAAATAACAAAAGCAAACAAAGCAAAATCGTGATCCAAAATCATAAACCAAGACAAGCCGGGGTCAGTAACTCAGCAAAACCAGGTCAGGAATACGGAGATCAGCGATGTCAGGAACAAACCATGGAGTCAGGAAGCAAAAGAGATGTCAGAGAAAGCCAGGTCATGCACAGGAAATCAGGAACTCAGTAGAACACTCTTGCAGCCAGAAGCAAACACAAAGGCAAACTAGGAAGTGAGCCGAGCTGCTTTAAATACCTGGGAGGGTTGGCTTATAGCAGTCAGGTGAGCAACCACAGAGAGGTCAACTGATTCAGCCAGACTCAGAAAAGGGAAGACAGTAGCAATAGATATGGGTTTGGGTTGGAGATGGCTCACTGGAAGAAGATGGGGTGATTTAGTCTGCTCACAGACTGGACAGGAAGCGACAAAAGCAGCAATATCTTTGTTAAGTTCTGGCCACCAGAAAAGACAGGAAACAGACCAGAGAAGCTGGTTCTTACCAGGATGTCCTGCTAACTTCGTATTATGGTATGTGGAAAGTACCTTGGTATGGAGGTTACTACGTATGAAACAGCGCCCAGAAGGAGTCTCAGCAGGTGCATCTACTTGGGTGGCCCGTATTCTCTCCCCGGGGGGAGATGTTATGCTTGTACATATGGTGGCCAGTACTCGGTCCTAAGGGATGATAGGACTAGGAGGGCACTCCTCCTTAGCTCCCGAGAACTGTCTGGATAAGCCATCAGCCCGGACATTTTTGGTGCCCGGCAGGTACAAGATCACATAATTAAAGCAGGACATAAATAAGGCCCATCGGAGCAAGCATTTAGCTTCTGACAGGTATGTGAGGTTTTTATGATCAATGAGGATTAGGATTGGCACTGAAGTTCCTTCGAGCAAATGCCTCCATTCTTTAAGAGCAAGTAATATAGCCAGCAACTCACGGTCTCCAATTTCATTTTTGCACTCTGCAGGACTTAGCTACTTCGAGAAATACACACATGGGTGCAACTGGCTCTCAGGAGTATGATGTTAAGACAGGAGGGCGCCTACTCATATCTCAGATGCATCGACCTCAGGTATGAATGGAAGCTCGGGTTTCGGGTGTGCCAAAATGGGTGCAGCTGCAAAGGCGACTTTTAATGCTTCAAATGCTTTGATGGCCTCTGGAGACCAGTGTGTGGTATTACCGTCTTTTTTGGTCGTGTCGGTAAAAGGTTTTACAATCGAGGAAAAATTGTGGATAAATTTACTGTAGTAATTAATGAACCCGAGGAATCGTTGAAGGGAGCGGAGACTTACTAGTCACGGCCACTGGAGAACAGCCGAGAGTTTCTCAGGGTCCATAGTGAAACCGACCTCTGAGATTATGTATCCCAAGAAGGTGAACTGTTTGTGGTGGAACTCACATTTTTCTAAATTGCAAAATAGATTATTATCTCTTAATTTTTGCAGAAATCAGGCTACATCTGCGTGGTGGCTTTCCATGGAGGCAGAATGGATCAGAATATCATCTAAATATACCACCACGCATTGCTGGAGCATGTCCCGTAGGACGTCATTTAAGAATTCCTGGAAAACCGTGGGATCATTGCAGAGACCGTAGGGCATTACTAGGTATTCATAATGCCCGCTCCTGGTGTTAAACGTGGTTTTCCATTCGTGGCCCTCCTTCATCTGTACCAAATTGTACACCCCTTGCAGGTCGAGCTTGGTGAACACCTTGGACCCTCTTAATTGATCGAATAGCTTGGTAGTAATAGGAATAGGGTAGGCATTTTTGCCCGTGATATGGTTGAGCCCCCTGTAATCGATACAGGGTCTCAGTTATCCACTCTTTTTCTTCACAAAGAAGAAACTAGCCCCAGCATGAGAGGAGGACTTGCGGATGAACCCCCGGGACAGTGCATCTGCAACATACTCCTCCATGGCCTTATTCTCAGTGACAGAAAGAATGAAGACCCAACCTTGAGGAGGTATGGCATCTGGTTGCAACTCAATAGTACAATAGTTTGGATGGTGAGGCGGGAGGTCATCAACCCGGCCCTTATCAAATATATCCCAGAACTTTTGGTACTCTTCAGGCAGCGAAGAGACCAGGGATGTGGTTAGCACCATCACCATTTTTTCTAGGCATGACTTAGAACTGTTAGGTGACCATGCCATGACTTTGGCCCTTACCCAATTGGGATTGTGTCTGTGCAACCATGGATAACCCAGGACCACAGGATAGTGAGGAGAGTGGATCGCCTGAAATTGTAAAGTTTTGTGATGGAGAGCCCCTAAAGCCATAGACAAAGGAGCAGTTTTGTGGGTGACCTGAGGCAGCTGTAGGGGTCTGCTATCAATTGCCTCAATGGCAAGTGGACTAGTACAAAGCTGCAATGGAATGGAGTGCTTCTAGGTGAAGGCACTGTCGATAAAGAGGCCCTCTGCACCGGAGTCAATAAGTGCCTCTGTAATAATGGAACACTCGCCCCAAGAGAGCCCAACGGATACTAGAGGTTTATCCTTCTGGATAGCTGGAGATGCAGAGATGCGTGTGTTTTCTCGGACGTGTGGGGCAAGTTCGCAGCATATTTCCTGCCTTACCGCAGTAAAGGCACAGGCCCTCCCTCCTCCAAAAGGCCCTTTCAGCAACTGAAAGGCAAGTGAACCCAAGGTGCACGGACCCAACATCACCTGAGGTCTCGAGACTAGCAGGCGCGGGAGGAGAGGGAGACACGAGTGGGGACAAAAAGCTTGGGGCTAAACGCATGGGATACCTCCTCAGGCTCCCTGAAGGAAGGTCTTTCTTGGATACGGGAGTCAATCAAGATGCCATATGAATCTCTGGGGAGGTCTCGGGCTGCAATCTCATCTTTAGCTGTGTCCGAAAGCCCATTAGAGAAAGCAGACATGAGAGCCTCATTATTCCAACCAGCCTCAGCTGCCAGGGTATTTAACTCTACGGCATAATCCAAAACCGTTCTTGTACCCTGCTGGATAGACATTAGCTGCTTGGCAGCCAAGGTGGAGTGGCCTGTTACATCAAATACCCTTTTAAAGGATGCCACAAACTCAGGGTAATTTTACATTATGGGTTTCTGCATCTCCCAAAGGGGATTAACCCATGCCAAAGCCCTGTCAGAGAGTAAGGAAATCACAAGGCCAACCTTACTCCTATCAGACGGAAAGGACTGTGGTGCCATCTCCAGATAGATACCGACCTGGTTCAGGAAACCTTTGCACTGGTTAGGGTCATCCCCCATAACACTGGGGAAGTAGGGCGGACCCAGTCATGCCTCTAGCAACATTGAAATCACCATTGGCAGTCGGAGCGGCAGCAGCTGTAGGGGCAGCCTGCGCCGGGGATTGCTGAGGTGGTGGAGCCAGATGCGCAGTACGGAGCAACAAAGTCTGGAGGGCTAATGCAAACTGGTACATGCGCTGGTCTACCTGGCCCAGCCTGAAAAAAACATTTGATGGATTGCCTGCGCCTTCTGAATTCATGGCCCTTTTGTACTGTTAGGGACCAGGAACCAGACAGACACAAAAATGAAAAGTGCAAAACACCTTTATTAAAATAACAAAAGCAAACAAAATCGTGATCCAGAAGCATAAACCAAAAGACAAGCCGGGGTTAGGAACCAAAACAGGTACTCAGCTAAGCCGAGGTCAGGAATATGGAGATCATTGATGTCAGGAACAAGCCAGGGAGTCAGGAACCAGAAGGGATGTCAGAGGAAGCCAGGTCATGCACAGGAAATCAGGAACGCAGTAGAATACTCTTGCAGCCAGAAGCAAACACAAAGGCAAACTAGGAAGTGAGCTAAGCTGCTTTAAATACACTAGGAGGGTTGGCTGATAGCAGTCAGGTGAGCAATCACAGAGAGGTCAGCTGATTCAGCCAGGCTCAGAAAAGGGAAGACAGTATCAATAGATAGCAGAGCACTAGATTAGCTCAGACAGCAGAATTGAGCAGCAGAGAAAGAGCAGCTCAGCCAATCCTTGACATAAATATTGACAGAGGGCTTCCATGCATGTGGACACTCCCATGTGCATCCTTGTGAAAGGCTATCAAAGCTAGATTGGTTTGCTTCAAATTGCTGTTATCTGAGTCCCAGCAGTATAAAATTAGCTTAGATGAACCCAGTGAACATTTCCCTGTGTTCACTATTTAAAGGAAAATGGGCATGTTCCAGATTTTGGGGTTCTGGCTGTTACTGACAGACTAATACCCCTTATAAACATAAGAAGTTAAATGGCAAAATAAAATCTAAAAACTATCAAAAAACTTATATTTATAAAATATAATTTGCAGCTTTCATATGTAACCCTGTAATTGCCAAACTACATCAAATACATATGGAAGAATAAGTGGACTGTATTTAGTGATATTTTTGACAACCAAACTTATTGCGTGCAAACAAGGGCAAAATTCTTAAAAATTACTTTTTCCTACATATTTGTATGTTATCTGTATAAAACATAGAGGAAAGATATTTAGATATGCTGCTAAAAGGAAGCTTATTCTATCCCATGTAAAACAATATATAGTTAGTATGGGTAGCAAGAAAAGTGAAATTGGACATAGTCCTTGTAAAGGTAAAACATGCCAACTTTGCTTCATTTTGAAAGAGCTCTCAAAATCAAATATGTGTTATGTTAGTATTTAAAGGGGAACAATCACCCCACATAAAGTTAAATCCCAAGAATTACCCATCTGGCAACTAGATGATCAATAGTGCTAGTTTCCAGAATAATTACCTCCTTACAGAGAAATTATACTGCTCCCAATAATGACAGCCAGGAAACAGTGCAGACATATTTGCATAGTGACATCTGTGCGCTTGCGCTGTCAGTCCCTTCCATACCTTAAAGGGATAGTAATACTTAAAATGTAAAAAAATATATGCTGTAGGGTTTATCCCCCTGAGTAAAACAAGAGTACTCCCACTGTTGAAAGGTGTTTGATTCAAAAGTTATTACTTTTCAAAGTTGAATTTTTTACGTGAAATATCACAGTGGCCTGAAATTGTACAGTGGCGCTGTTGCTACACAATCCTATGGACAGCTCTGGTCCCGGGACCATAAATCTCCATAGGATAGTGTAGCAACAGCGCCACTGTACAATTTCAGGTCACTGTGATATTGCACCTAAAAAATTCAATTTTGAAAATTAATAACTTTTGAATGAAACACCTTTCAGCAGTGGGAGTACTCTTGTTTTACTCAGGGGGATAAACCCTACAACATATATTTTTTTTACATTTTAAGTATTACTATCCCTTTAAGGTACCAAGCAATGCCTCTTACAGTGGACTGGGACTGATAGTGCAGGCATGCAGACTTCGCTATGCAAAGATGTCTGCTCTGTTTCCTGGCTGTCAGTAATGGGAGCAGTAGAATTTCTCTGTAAGTAGGTAATTATTCTGGTGACTAGCACTATTGATCAGCTAGTCGCCAGATGGGTAATTCTTGGGATTTAACTTTATGTGTGGTGGTAGTTCCCCTTTAAAAACATTTATAAGGTATATAACTTTATTTATTTGTCACTTTATGCAAGGTAGTACTGGCCAAGTGTTACATACTTTATTTTACTGTACAGAGGTATATTATTAAACCCCTTTATCCAGATGCTAAATTAAGAATGAGGGAGTGGCATTTGGTAGGAAGAACAGTGCAGAATATATCTGGTACATTGCTGTATAGCCAGTACTGTTTAACTTGCCTTTGTCAGTGTTTTCAGCCTCTCTGTCTTTCTCACAGTGATAGTGAGGAAGAGAGAACAGAGAATACACATTCCAACAGTTCTGACCCCAATGGGGTTTAGTCACTTGATGACCTACTGTCACCTCTTTGTGTCACTGAATAAATTATTTAGAGCAAGTCCAGATATTTTTATTTACACAGCTGAAATTATATACGCTGAAGTTTCAACAAACATTATGTGAGTTTTATTATTGTAGAACAGTGTGAACCACTTATATACACACCGCATAGTCTGATCACCTAAAAAAGGGACACAGAGAGGGAATGATGGACTTAGGGATTTTTGCCTCAGAGGGACAGTACCCCCCTAAAAATGGACATTTGGAAGGTTTGAATGAGCGTTCATACCGTTTATACAGTCCTTATTAAAAATGAACCAATTGAACACAAATTATGACAGGAAACCCTATAAACAGTTGTGTTTTTTTCTCATATTGTTTTATTTTTGTCAAATGGAATGGTGAGTTATCCATATAAATGTGGTATCAAAATAAAGCCCTATTTAAAAAATGGTATATAGTGTCTGTCAAAGAACTAAATTAATTAGAGGAAAATACTGTTGGACAAAGGCATACTAAAAAGTCCAAAATTGCTCTTGCCCTCTAATGTCAAAAAGTCCTTGTTACTAAATGGTTAAATAAAAAATAGTAACACTATACTTAAAACACTTTCAGATAAACACAGTTTGTCATAATATGTTATTGCACTTTAAGAGTCAGATAGCCTGAATTAAGCAGTTTCTTTAGACTTAAACAGTATTGCTGGGGTTAAATCTTTTTTTGTTGTTCAAAATGTTGCCCTGTTGAAGCAAAGTGGTTAAATGGGCACTATCATACAAAAACAACTTTGATGATTTTGAAAAATATGTTGTATTAGCCATATTTTTATTTTGAAAACTAGTTTTTGATGTCTTTATATTGTTAGATTTTCTAATCAACGCCTTAAATACCCTTGATGTGCCAGGAATGTCATGCCTTATCTGGCATTTATGGACCAATGACGGGCCTGGCACATCATGCAATTCCGGGGTCCCCACGAGACTGTATGCCAGAAACCAATGCACAAAAAAAATGCCCTATGGTCCTTAACTGCTGCAACGCTCTGCCGCTGCTGGTTGTTAAGGGGTTAAGGTATTCTGCATAGGTGCTTTCTGCCATAGTCCTATCTTATTTCCCTCACACACTGACATTTAACATTTTCAGTACTAGGGGAGGTGGTCAGTTGCATTGCTGAGCTTAAAATAACTCAAACTAGATCAATAAATCTGATTGAGGGTGTCTTTAAATTCCCACTCCTGTGAAACATTTTCTGCATACAACCCTGCATGCAATACCCTAAAATTAAATGCTTAAGTACATTCCAATATCCATGATTCTCATCAGCAAAATGCCCTCACATATAGCAATGAGGGTAGCAACAGTAGAATGCAAAGCAAGAATGCATGTCAGTTGAGATGATCTTGATTAGCCTCTGTAAGGAAGCACTGGTTTAATATGGTGTCGTGATCTTGAGTAGGTGTAAATGTGGCATTGATGATTGAAGGATGTAACAGATAAGATTACTGGTATCTAAAAGTAGCTACTGAATACGATGATTAGAGGTAAATTACATGCTTCAATATTAAAACTTCCTCTCAGTTTCTTTGGATGCTTTAACAGTCTAAAAAGCTCTAAATGCATGCTTTGTACAGAGAATTAATCTCAGTGGCTAATAAATTAGGTCATTGGTAACCCTAACCATTATATTGCTTCTTAGGAATTGCTGGTAAACTACAACTCACCTTGACCAGAACAGCCTGTAAAATTAATCCTTGGATACAAGAGATATTGCAGGAAATGTATGAACCCACCAGTGCCTCACATTTCCTGTGGTTATACATTAGCTTAAAATCATCCCTCAATGTTTTAGTGCACCCCTACCAGCATTAAAGAGTCAGTAAACTTTAATGGAATAACATGTATTTTGAATGACATGTATTTGTATAAAGACAAAAAGACAGAGACACCTGTGGGAGAACATTTTTGCCAACATGGACATGTGTCAGGGACATTAAAGTGACTGTACTGATAGGACTGTTTCATGCTCAGAGGGACAGAAAAATATGGGAGATTAAATTAATGCTCCAGTTTAATTCTTTAAATAATGGTCTGAACAGAGACAGACACTTTCTGTCACATTATCACATTGTGGATTAATCTTTACAATAGTCCCACTGGGATCGTAGATACCTTTGACTCCTCAGAGGAAGGCTGCAATTTACATCACTCCTCTACCACTGACTGATCAAAGAACCTGGGTCTGACTGAGCTGTCTTATCTGATTTCCATTCTAAACAATGCAAAATGTACTTGTATTAAAGAGAGATGTTTTCATAAATGTAAGGCTATTGGTTAGCCTGCAGTTGTGGGAGGGCCGGCTGGAGACATTTATATCAGCTTAGTCCTGGTCTCGGGACGGCGCAGCGCTCTGACAGACCTCTGGATTACTTGTTGAAACCCTTAGACCAAGTAGCGATAACGTCATTGCGACGCGTCCACGAGTACAGCACTTAGTGTACAGCATGCGATCGCAGTGGCGCCCCTCTCTCAGGAATTCTTCTCTCAGGGACTCCTTACCGATATAATGACTGGTGGACCAGATAATCGTGCTAGGAATCACGGAGCTTTTATTTAAGTATACTTTTTATAAATACGTATGTGTCTTCTCCCACTGTTATTACTGAGAGTCAAGTATGTGGGTGGGGGCTACACCTTCACCTATTCCTGTAAAGGTACTCGCTATGGTATAAGGTTACATTTTCACATATCACTATTACTAGCAGTAACGTATAAGGTATACACTGTTATATGAGTATTTTTTTTTTTACCACTGTAATTGCTGCAAGCTAGTAATCTATATGGGGTATGTATCACAGCATATGTATACAACTTCTTGTATCCCTATAATTGCATAGTCTATCATTCATACCAATCTGTTTTAGGAGATTTATTGGTTCTGTTTTTATTCTGCACTTCTCCATTTATAATTCTTTACTCTTCTTGTTAACAGCTTTTGTGGTAAAGCAGTATCCTCGCTAGGGAAGGCTGTATGCACGGGGTTAAGGGGAGCAAGCTGGGGTGTTCAATCTGCATCCATAGAGTATCCAGTATGACTCTGTGTGTGATTTTGTGCTTATGGCCTTTGTTGTCTGCATGCTAGGAACACTGAACCCTTAATGGTGGCTTTTTGAGGGCCGGAAGGTTGGGAATTGGCTTGGGGCTTAAGTTACCCGTTTCTCACCCAACTGGCGCTCGTATCTTGCTCCTAACAAATACTTCTTCAGAGTTCTGGTGCACGGTAAGGCCACTGCTGTTCAAGGGCCTAGAGGGGCATCCGTTATTCCACACGACACTTTTCCATCTCTTTAGTTGACCAATACATATACATATATAAATGGGTTTTAACCTCTTCCAAATCCTGTAGGTTCGTAAGCCTTTTGTCGTGTGGTATGGAGGCTTCCATTACTCCATCTCCAATTTGCATACAGTAAGTGGTTCGCTTTGTAGAACTATGCACCTTTTAATTATGTGAACCCTTATTTACACTATTTCCTTATCATTTTTCATGCAGGTCATTTATGGACCAGATTAATGTAGAACTCTCTGGTCCTTATAAGTGTTCTCAATTCTAACTCGTATACTTCGCCGTTTTTATATATTTTATGTTATTGTTTAGGTTTCGTGTTAACAATACATGTGTGTATTCGTGGTTTGCACACCCCTCCGGCACCAAGGGGTTAAAATGGCTACCCCAATTCAGATGGATAACTGATGTATTGGTATTACATTTAGGAAGTACTCCACATATAACTCTTTAACTAGGAAGTTCCGTTGTGCCTCCCCAGTCGTGCTAGGAGTCCAACGCTATATACTCTCTGATATTTTATGATGTTGGCTTAAGTTTCTACATGGCCAGATTGTTTACTAGAAGAGATTTTGTATTTTAGGCTTAGACACCCGGTTGAGGGACTGTGCGATCAGAGGTTTATCATAGCCCTAGTCTTGCATTCAATTTTTCAGGTCTCTTTTCCTCATTCCATATCGGAGCAGAGGTATCCTAGTAGGTTTCCTCTGCATACAGTGTTATTGTGTTATTATGGCAGGTGTACTAAAGTAGTGGGACTAATCTTTAGCATTACAGAGGCAGAATACCTTTCCCGCTAAAGGTTCCCAGTCACTATATCCCTACTCATATTCCATAATTGTACCCTTAGTTATATATTGTACCTCTTATGCTGCAAGTATAGTATCAGATATAACAGGGTTGTTATTTGTGTCTTCTTGTCATGTGATACTAGTTAGCAGTAGGGTATAGTTGGATTACGCGTACTGCCTCACATACGCACACATATATCACCAAGTTAGAGTTTTTTACGTCGGGTATCTTACCACGTCACATCAGAGATGCTTCTACAGAAGCGACTGAACGGGTGAACCTGTAGTGATGCGCGGGTCCGGTTGATGTCGGGTATGTATCTTTATCGCTCTATTGTACGGGAAATAGGTCCAGTATCACCAGTATATAACGGGTTAAGGATCAGCAAGCATGGTCATTTACATCCTATTGGTTACTAGGAACCCAACCCCTCACAGAATACAGTAAAGCTTCAGTTTACAACAGCTATGTTTTTCATACGTTATCTTTGAACTGGAATCTGTGGTTATTGGTTATATTCATCAGAACTATATGTGCTTTGTTGATGCCCTGACTTTGTTTCTCTGTTTCACCGGTGGTCATGTAGGTCATACCTGCGGTGCATGTCCCTGCTCCTTGCGGTCAGCTGTACGCCCAGATTTGACATTGTGATGACTTACTGGGTTCCACAGGGTGGGTATGAGCACTGTATTTCTCCTTTCTTGTAGCTATTAGGCTTTGTCATAATGATGGCAAATACGGTGTCTAAAGTAATCACCAGCGCACTCATTCTCCTTACCCGAAGCCATAGGCTTTGTCATTTTGATGTCATATTCTGGGTTTTATACAAGTTAAGCCAGCAGGCATGTCCACAGACTCATTTGTACAACAGGTAGTTTATGTAGTTGAGAGATGATCGCAGGTGACTGTCACCGATTGTTTTCATGTTTAGCATATGTCTCAATAGACCATCTCATCCACTTAGCCTGTCATAGACAGGAAGTTGGGCTCTAGCATTAGAAGGTAAGTAAGTGTGTGTATGTATGATTACTATCTAAGTTGTCATCCAGTAGATAATTAGGATATGTTCTCTTTTACCTCAATCAGTGTCACACCTTATGGTTTGGTCGTTATGGTACTATCGTAATGTCTTAGTACGTTTGCAACCTAAGAATTCTACTTATAAATCTGTCAGGTTTTATCTCACACAGAGATAACATTTTCATGTACACTGAGCATCACAGATATATCATTTTAGTTTCATCTTTTAAGTTTTCCATATATAGGTTGTGTAATGGATGGACAGACAAGACAGACAGGAGTCAGGATACTAGGGTATGCACGGCTCAGCTAGTTATACAGAGTCAAGGTTTTTGTCAACATGTAGAATATTTAACGTACTCATAACAGTGTTATCGTACACATCAATTACTTATACATAGCATATCGTCTCCGGACATTCATGTATTCAGTATCCTTATTTCTTGCATGTACATCTGTTGGTAAGACCTAATCCTGTGTACTGGGTGTTTTCCATCTGTTACGTATGTTTTAATAGTCAATCCCGCATTTGCATGCCTGTCTAATCTTGGGTTATTGGTTGCAGGCTTCAGAAGGTAAGGTATATAAATTTGACTCATTCCTGCTCCTTTAGGTCGACTGTGTATCATTGCTAAACCATGTTGTCATACAGTAAGTACTCAGGACATGTTATTGGAGTCGCATCCATTTATGTAACTCCCACGTTAATCTCTCTTCATATTAAGGTTCTGTTACTTAGTCAAGGCTGGGGAGGTTGCTGGGTTTTCCCCTGGTCCAGGGTCTGATGGTTATCCATCCCCTTTAGTTTTAGACTCACTGTTGAGCAAGGTGTATATATATATCTTTTTTTTTTGGAAAGTAGACACCACAGGCTTTCATGTTGTGTGTTATCAATTTTGTACGCAGCCATGTCACTACCATCCCTTTCCCTCCCTCCTTATAGTTCAAACATTTCCTTACCGATGTGCTGTTTTTCAAATTATTCCTACCTCCTCATTTACACCCACACACACACCCTCCCTTTCTCGGCCTTGTGGTGTTGGTTATGACAGTAGTAGGGTTGGATGTCAATAGGGATTCATGGGTTGCATGGGGCTTTGCTCGTGAGGTTTTGTTGTCTTTGAACAGAGCCATTCTTAAGAGGTCTCACTCTTACTCCACATTAGCATTTTTACTATCCCTCCTATGTTCTAGTCTCACATGGTGGTCTCTTTACATCTTTCAGCATCACTTCACGGTTAGGTTCATATGATATTGGTATGTTCTTGTATGTTCTCAACTAGGAATTCTACAATTAAATCTTATAGTTTAATTTACTCAGAGATACTGATTATCATAAAAACTTGGTATCTCGTATATCATTACAGTCTCCTCATTTCAGAGACACGCATACAGGTTCGAGCAACTTACTTTAAAGGGGTAGAGATAGGTTTAGGGTTGTGTTAGACTGCTGGTTCGTCTTTTAGGAGGGTAGGAGAAGGCTATAGCTTAATCCCGTCCCACGTTTTCCCTCGGCCCAGCTCATAGACAGAGCCTTCTTCCCAGTCTCTCGATAGTCATGGCATCACCTGTCACACCCACTATATAGACATAGGGTTTCTTTTCTGCTTAAGATTAGTTGTCACCGCGAGACCAACATCCCACAGCCTATCGCATAGGCCTCATGCCCATCGGTCCAAATCATAGGTAGCGTCTTGCATCAGCCACTTGGCACTAGAAAGGGACTCACCAGTCACCCCATATATTAGTTAGTGCTTTCTCTCTTTTTCACTAGCAAGGTGGGTCATGAACCAGCAGCTTTATAGGAATGTTTTAAGTATTATGTATCAGGTATGTTTACAGGACCACTATACTTAAGGGAAGTCTTTCACAGTGGAAACAGCGGAATTACCTGTAAGAATTTACATCTTCAAGCTGGTAGTCGTACAGATGGGTAAGTTACTGCCATGGCACTGCCCTGGCATGTACATGGTGTCGGGGGGAGAGGGATTTTGTTTTGGCTTCATGTTTGGGGCTAGGGCAGCCAAGTTGTTGGTGATTTTAGGCCGAACGTTGAGTTGGATTTGGTTATAAGTCAGATTGCTACCTTCAGACATACATGTACTTCGTACCTGGCCTTGATGTCTTCACGCTTCAATTTATCTATACACACGTCACAATATGTCCGGGCTAGTTTTTCTGTGGTAAGTTTTCACATGGGATTCTGTCATCATATTTTTTGACATTTATTTATATCATTCTCCTTTTATTGCTGTCATACATACACAGATATTATCTTACAACTTTAAATGCTGTTTGACAGGCATCATATATCATCAACATTGCTATTACAAGCATATACTTTCACACACTCAAGTTAGATTATGTGAGGAATTAAGAGCAGTTTTCACTCAACACCTTAGACTGTCTAGTTGATGGAGCTATTGGTTAGACAGGTAGTTACCCTTCTATCATCAGGGCTTCGTTAAGTTACATTAGGTTTCGTTATTTCTATGGCCATTTGTTTGATCTCATGGGCTTACCATACAGGGGGTTCTTCATGGTATCAGGGCATCACAGTACCATCGTGGGTGGCATATAATTTATGGCTCTTGTAGGTTATAGTTCTTAGGTCTTTATCACTGTGGATATATGGGTCTATATTTTGCCCACACTTAGGCCTACTTTACAGGTCGGTATGGGCAACATTCATCCGACCTACACCTTATTACCATAGTCTCTCCTAGGCCTGACCACAATTATCTGTATAACATGCCTGAGGAAGAGACCTAAGAAGTCTTGGAAGCTTGCATCCTAAATCTGCTTAGTTAGTCATTAAAGGTATTAACGTGACTATACTTGCCTCCTATATTTCTAAGGCTAACACAGTACCAACTCTCATCTAAGCCCGTGGTGCATAGATGTTAGGTGCATCTATGTGCAGTATATAGGCACAAACTGAGGTACAGGAATAAGTGCATCTGCTCACCGCAGACACAGATAGTCCACACTTAGTGGCACCAGTGCTAAGGGTTAGGATGGTTAGAGGGTTGGAAAAGACTTTAAAATAGAAAATGGGAGGAGATGATGCAACACAAAATCAGGAATGCAGTAAAAATTAGGAAATTGGATTAAAGAATGGGTATGAGGTGGAGATGGGGGATGGGCTAGTTTGTTTAATAGGGAGGTGACAATATTACAGCCTGATAAAAAGCAAATACATAAAATCTATGCATGTAAATGCTTGTAGTCAAGTTGGTAAGATGGGGGAACTGATTGCAATGTATGAGCAGTATGATCTAATTGGTGTGTCTGAAACCTTGTTAGATAATACATATGACTTGGAAGTCAAGCTAGAATAGTGGTTCTCAACTAGGGAGCCTACGCACCTTGGTGTGCCGCAGTCTCCAGCACAGGCTTTACTTTTTCCATTGAGGTTTTGAAAAAAAATTAAAGTTAAGTTTCTAATGTATATTTATGGAAATGACTATGCACAATATGTTCTTTATCGTCATTCTAACCATGTACTTAAGCCCTTGAGAGATTACCTATAAAATGTGAGGGGTGCCCTGAAAATACTGGATTGGATGCTAGGGGTGCCTTGAATGAAAAAGGATTGAGAACCATTCATCTAGAGGGTTATTCCCTCCCTTTTTAGGAGGGATAGGGTTAATGAAAGGGTAAGGGGTATGACTATATGTAAATAATGCCTTAAAACCTAATACAAGGGAAGATATTAATGTAGGGTCCCATGTGAATGTAAATGCCCTGTCTGTTAATACACACTGGGGGCATACATAATAAAAATATGTTAATGGGGATTTGCTACAAGCCACCTAATATTGGGGAGCCCAACAGTTACTGCAATTCACAATAAAATAGTAGTTTTTCTGCTCTCTCCTGGTTTTATCATTGCATTGAAATCAATGATAATATTGTAATTTCCCCTTATCTACCTCTTTAAATGTAACCTTTCATTATTTCGTTATCTTTAGGTTATTGAATGATGTCTGTATATATAAAAGAAGACTTCTGTGTGCCTGACACACACACACACACACACACACACACACACACACACACACACACACACACACACACACACACACACACACACACACACACACACACACACACACACACACACACACACACACCCAGGGGCAGCAGTAAGGAGGAGATATTCAAATCTCCTCCTTACTGCCCATCCTGGAGATACAGATGCATGTGATTTTCACAGGCGTGGCCGGGGGGCCGAAAATGTCTGGAAGGAGTTAGCGCACCCTCAAATTCAGTCTAAACAGAGAAAAAACATGGCTACCACATGTATACACATACATACACACACACACAGTGTCACATTGTTAACTTTTTCACTGCCAGAATACATAATACAGAGTACATAATACTCTGCAATGCATTGCGTACCCCTCTGCCACTCAAAGGGTTAATGATTCCCTTCTCCGCTCATTTGTCGCTCAATCAGTTGTGGCTCTGTCACCAACCATGATGGTATGTGCCCTTGGATCTGTGTATGGCAATGGACACATTAGAAGTGAAAGATATAAATCATGACATGAGCAGAGGGATCACAGCGGTACAACTGAAAGTGTGTGAATAACCTCCCCTCCTTCTTCTCCTGTGTTGTGCCCATTCATTCCTCCTTCAAACACTGATAGATCTTCATGTTACCTGCACACATTGATTTGTGAGTGTTTGAAGGAGGAGGAGGGAACAAGGCACAACATGGTATGAGGAGGGGAGGTCAATCAGGTAATGAGGGGGCACCCCTTGAGATTAGAGGAAAGGAGGTTTCAACTTCAGCAGAAGAAGAGTTTTTTACAATAAGGTCTGTTAAATTGTGGAATTCCTTGCCAAAGGATGCGGTAATGACAGATACAATGGATACATTTGAGATTAGATAGATTTCTTTCAAGAGGGAACATACAGGGTTATACTGTGTAATAATAGACAAAACAAGAACTCCAGGTAAAAGCTAATTTATTTCACACAGGAAAGTTTATATAATTCTCATTTCTCTGGGTTATGAGGCAAAGGTGGAACTTGATGGACTTGTGTCATTTTTTCAACCTAATTTACTATGTTACTTCACTATGGGGGTGGTAGATACTTGGAATAGCCTACCAACAGAAGTGGTAGAGTTTAATACAGTGATGCAATTTAAGGATTCATTGGAAAGGCAAAAGGCTTTCCTATACATAAGACAAGATCAAGGACCAAATAAGGTTTGAGGTTTTTACAGTAGGAAAACTGTGAAGACTAGATGGGCTGAAAGGTCCCTATCTGCCATCATATTAGTATTACACTGCACAGATATTTTAGATATAGACTCTATCATCCTGCCAATCAACCCTGTCATCGTGACATAGGAAACCAATGTCACTACAACACTCCCATTTGTTTAAACAGAAGGGGGTATATAAACAGCCCACATTGTGATTGCCATTGCTATAGTCCCTGATGAAGCTGCTGCGAGTGCTGAAATGCATCGGGCTTGTGCCAACCATCCTCTGATGTATTAATGAAGAGCTTAATAAGATCTTAGCTAATTCCAAACTCTGTCTGATACATTGGTTGTGAAAATATTTCAGTATTAGAATGTGGAAAGCGTTCAGTAGGTGGATACGAGGGATAGAATAGGGAATAACCACTGTGTTGTTCTTGATCATTGGAACCTACTGCCACGACTGAGTAACTATAAGGTTAAACTCGTGATATTTACAGCATTTCACTTTGGAGGAGTGAGTAATCAGCGCTAGTGCGCTCATTGCAAACTTTAGACAAATTGCAAAGAAACCGCACGAGACGGTTTGATTAGCCAGCGGTTGCAGAGATCATTGTAATCTCAACCCCGCAAATCATCAGGAGAAACTGGTTGCAACAATTGTAACAGCAAAAGTAAAAATTATGTTTAAAGGGACAGTAATACTTTGTTTTATCTTTATTTTATGTTGTAGGCATTAAAAAACATGAAGAACGATATAAGCCTTATCTCTCAAACCTTTATGGTTTAAGAGATATTCACAAGCAAAGTATTCCCCCCCTGTTCAGCCAGATCAGAAGGGAGGTGCCCAGGTAGACTGCAGAGAGGGACAATCTTCAATTAAGATAAGGGAAAAAGCTGAAAAGCTTGTCAAGGGGGGAAGGGCTTTCATTGTTTTCATACAAAGAAGAATGTCCCCTTCTGTTATCTGTCTGGTCTTACAACCAGATTCACATCTGAGAAGAGATGGTTTACACTAGGAAAAAGGGGCGGGAGGGGGAAACTTTGCTTGTGAATATCTCTTAAACCATAAAGGTTTGAGAGATAAGACTTATATTACTCTTGATGTTTTTTTAATGCCTACAAAATAAAATAAAGTTAAAATGAAGTATTACTATCCCTTTAAAGGGATAGTAATGTTTCATAATAAAAGCAGCTCTAATTAATCATCATAGTATTTGGACTTTGGAGAGTGTTATTTCAATTCTGTCAGAGTTGTAGTTCAAGAGTAATTCAATGACAAAGTGTCCCCCTTCCACCCCTTTTACTGATGTAACACTTTTCAGCCAAAGCAGAAGGGAGGTGCCCAGGTAGATTGCAGAGAGGGACAATCTTCAATTAAGATAAGGGAAAAACCTGAAAAACTTGTCAAGGGGGGCAGGGCTTTCATTGTTTTCATTGTAAGAAGAATGTCCCCTTCTGTTATCTGTCTGGTCTTACAACCAGATTCACATCTGAGAAGAGATGACTTACACTAGGTAAAATGGAAACTTTGCTTGTGAATATCTCTTAAACCATAAAGGTTTGAGAGATAAGACTTATATCATTCTTCATATTTTTTAATGCCTACAAAATAAAATAAAGTTAAAAGAAGTATTACTATCCCTTTAAGGCAATCAAAGGACCAAGTTCTAAAGGCTAATTAACGAGCGTACACGAAGGGGTTGAAAACTAGGTATCAATAGTAAACCCTGAAGGGATAATAGTGCTGAGTTTCAGAATCTGTAAGAGATATTGGTAAATCCTAAAATATCTGTGCAGTGTGATACTAATTGCTTCCATAGAGAACACATTTACATTCCTACGAGTAACAATAGCAATATAATTAACCAATGCGGTACTAGGTTACAGTATCCAGCTTCCCTCGAGATAAAGCTAATCTATATTGATTAGGAAACAGCGATACTGAACATTCTACACTAATTATTAGAAATCTCTCAACCAGAAAAGAAATTATTCGTTTGGAGACAGCGATAGTTAAAATGCTCCACTAACTACTAAGAATGTATTGGTAGTTTTTACATAAGGGTGGTTGCTGTTTTTAACACTTTGTGAGCCAGCTAGTGACTACACAAAGCAGTTTTATAAATTATTCTATTAAGAACGAATTTAAATGTTAATATTTTTAAAGAAACTAATAAAAGCGAAGTATTAATGCAATCCTGTTGGGGTACTTTGATTTAGGACTTTTGAACAGGGATAGAGTAATAGAGTGTCAATAAAACTCTTCTCGATATCCCACTTTTTTCTTTTTTTTCAAGCATCGTATATTACGTTTTAAAACCTGCAAGTCCAACTTACACTATATCTATTACGATCTACCCTTAGACCACAAAGTTTGAGATCATTTCTAGTCTACCAGTCTCCTGCTCATAAGCACAGCACATTGATTTCTAGGGTTGGGTTACAAAATCCATCCCTAGCAAGTCTATGGGAGCTGCAGTCATGGCTCCACATGACTCAAACTATGACTTCAAGTTAAGTCAGCATCACAGGATCAGCACTTTTCTGACCCGCATTTTGCTATCCAGCTGATCCACTGGGGTACACAATGCAGCACCAGCTTTCTCAGGTCTGCTTGCAGAACAGCAGACCTACCACAAGAGCACCTATAGCATTATAGTTGACCATTACTATTAAGAAATGGATGTCACTTTTTCCCAGCACCCTTACCAGCTATTCTGAAACCAAATGGTTCGAGGAATCATTTTCAGGCTGTACAGAGTAGCAGAATTAATTAAGCAAGATAACTGATCTTTCATAAATGGGCCACATCAACTTTGTACCTTGGAAGAATTGTATAATATTTTCTGTTCCACTCTAGAAATCTAGGTTGTATTTTGACAAATGTTAAAAAAATATATACTTGCTTGCAGAAACATTACATTTCCCTCACTCTCCAGAAGATGGTGCAAGTAAATTGTAAACGTTTAGTTTAGCATTCTACAGGATTTTATCAGCTGAACATTATAAACAATAGGAATCTGGCAGTGGCACTCAATACTATAAATAATACCAATAACAGTGAAATATGTGGTGCATGTCTCATAAAGTGTATACAAAAAAGATACTGAGCCTAGACTTCCGTAGAGGAGGCAGCACTCATTGAATAATAAAGAAAATACTTTAGGGGGTGGGTAGAAAAAAGCCTAAGAGGAGAGAGAAAAGAGTGAGAGAGGACAGAGTTGAAAAATGTAGGACCAGGAGAAAAGGCCTCTCCATAATGCTGGGAGGCCTAGGGTCCATGTGCTTACTAAAGGAGTACTGGGGAAACTGGGACTGGTGAGTGCCCTCACCAGAAGAGTTAGAGTGAGCAGGCACTGTAGTGGCCAGGTTCCCTTTTCAGTTGTGGGCTGTACGTCAAGGCGGCTACAGCCACAGAAAGTACCCTGATGTTTCACCACAAGGATTGTGGCCAGGAAGCTAAACTTTAGTGTCTATGGCCCAAGACTAAAGAAAGTGGCAGGGGATAATCTATTAGGATGCCGTTCCCAACTCCTCTGTCAGGACTAAAAGATACAAGGAACCTTCATGTAATCCAGCAGCATGTGTAGTGCGCAGGATGCCCACTCTTGCCTCTAGTGGGACTATGTGTAAGCTCCAGCTTAAATCTAAAATGGACTGTGAGTATTATATGTAACCCCTGGCAATCTGTGCAACCAAGAAGAGAACCGCAGAAGTGTTTAGTGTTTATGTTTTACCCCTGTTTGTTTGCCTGTAATTGTTGTCCAATGTTTGTGTGCTGTGACCTCTCTAATTAATGCAATTTATTATCTTTTTTGTCTGGTTGGATATATCTCTTAACCCTCGGTCTACCAAGCAGTAACCCCCGTACCACCGTCACACCTCCTCATTAGGGATGGGTGAATTTTCATAAAAAACACAATTTACCATACAAAATACATTTCCACCTTTTTGCTACAATCAGTTAATTTCTCTTGATAAATTTGCTGTTTTGTACCTATATTTTCTATGGCCACTTGAATTCCTGCTACAATGCTATAAAAACCCAGAACCTTCCATTGTGCTGGGAGGTTTAGTTGATATAGAGAGACAGTGGTTAAAACAGAGCTTGAATGGAAAAGTATCAGAAGTCAGAGATAGTTGAGGAATCTAGGGCAAGTTTCCAAATGTTCCATGCTGTTAGGTATTTGACCAGTGAGCCTGAGTCTTGCTGTCAGGTGCTCCATTAGTTTAACATGAGAGATTCTTCTCAGTATCTGTTGGAGTGAGGAGGGGGATTTCCAGAATTGTGCAATAATACACCTGATTGCCACTACTATGTGTGTAATAAGCATAGAAACAGGACGTGCAAGATCTTTTGGACTGGCTCCACATATCCAGTTTATAGGGTCTAGAGGTATTGTCACAAAGAAAAGTTGCTTAAGGAACTGCACAACCCTGGACCAGAAGTCCTGGATCCTAGGGCAGGACCACCAAATGTGAAGAATGTCGCCTCTACCGCCACAACCCCTCCAGCAAAGATCAGAGAGAGTGTAGCTGAACAGGAGTGTAATACCACCGAGCAGGACTTTATGTGGTACAAACAGGAGTTTCAGAAGCTTTGTACCAAATCGATTACCAGGTTTCCTCTGTAATCTCCAGGCTCAGGTCTCATTCCCAGTCTTGCATATATATTTATGTTTTGAAGGGGAAGTGAGGGAGAATCAAGTAATTTCTAAAGGGTAGAAATGCTAGCCTTAGTAGATGTCTGGCTTATGCAATATTTCTCAAAAGGAGTTAAGGTTGGGAAGGAAAGACCCAGCGCTAGGGAGGCCAGGTAGTGTCAAAGCTGCATGTATTGATAATTGCCAGAAGTGGAGAGTGAGTATTTGTCCTGAAGGTGAGCAAAGGAACTCAGTTTATCACCATCCAAGAGGTTCTGGACAAGGAGAATACCTGAGGGTTTCCAGAGGTCAAAAGCAGTTTTCAAAGTACCGGGGGAAAGACTGGGTTGCCAAAGAGTAGGGATATCTGTGAGTGGGTGGCAAGCAGAGTGTAATTCAGAGTTTTGACCACCTACAGAATTTCCAGTTGGAAATGAGCCTTATGTAGCTTACACTCCTGCAGGGCCAGCCACCTCTTACAATCAGAATTCAGACGTTTCAGTTAGAGAAAAATTGAAACCCAACATGGTAATAAACCGCAGTGTTCAGGTAGGGTAGGGCAAGAGATGAATATGATGATGATGGGAGGAGGAGAGAAGGGAGAGGAACAACACAAAAAAAAGATAATAATATATACACAACACGACACACAATAAAAACAATAGGGAGTATCACCCACTACCACAGAGAATGAATAGAAACAACTAAACAGTCTTCAAGCTCACATACAACTAGAAGCAGTTGAAAGCCAAGGGATGGGACCGGCTGTGGAGTGGGTCCAGAGCATAAACCACAAAATCAGGATCAAAGGGTCCGACAGTCGACGGTTCCGGTGGAGCATCCCAATCCCAAACGTACCCAATTAGGGCCAGTAGAGGAAGAAGCTACTACGCACGAACAACCAAGCTGGTCGTCCTCCAAAAGTGAGGGCAGAACAGTAATAAGTAAGGAACAATAAATTCACTTGTAAATAATATATATTGTGTGCAAAGCACAAACAGTAGTGTGGAATTGTAGATTGGTGCCAGGGAACTTGTCCCCTAGAGGGCCAGGGGAGGGAAAAAAATTGCACGAGGAACAGTGGATGCTCTAGTCCCGGCCCCAGGCTCGAGACACACCATAGAGAAACCAGGAACATGGTATGGGATGTAAGTGGTAAGGAGCAGGAGAACTCAATTAATGGAACAAGTATAACAACTTGGGTAGAAGCTCTGGGAACATAGCAAAGAATAAGAGATGAAAACACACCTACGTCTTGGCAAAACTGTAAAGGGGGCAGGGAAAATTCAGGGGCATGCATGGAGGTCAGGATCAGGTCACCAACCCTGCTTCTGATGAGAGAGGGATGGAGCAAAATAATATATCTGAGTGGTAGTAACTTAATACAGGGTGCGTAAAAATTTATACTTGTGATCTCCATAAAAACGAGCCATTGATGATATGGGTTGGTGGGAGAGGCTAGGGTAGGAGAGAGAGAGAAAAAAAACCTTTCACAACATGTGTTGGATGGAAAGTACACAAGCATTAAGTATGGCTGATCACAAAGCAGCTGAGGAATTGAGTGCTACACTTATAGGATACATGAGAGTCTACAGGATGAACAGGTATTGGCTTCAGCTGAAGGAGAAATGATAAAATGGGGAAGAATGTCCCAACCTTGATCCACTCCTTTGCCATGTAAGTCACCCTGTCATGAAGAACAATGAGCTTTAAGGGGAATCCCCAACGGTATCTGATGTTATGCTCATGAAGGGGATCAATGATGGGTTTGGGTGCTCTCCTTTTATTCAGTGTTGTTGGAGAAATGTCAGAGAAGATGAAGGGGGTGCATCCATCAATCACCAGAGAGTGGTCACAAGCAGCCTTCAGTAAAAGTTATTTGACCAAGTAGTAGTGCTTGCGGAGGATAATATCTCTGGGGGCTTCCCCTGGGGCAGCCTTCGGCCTGAGATTTCTATGTGCTCAGTCTAGAATAAATTCTGTTGGATCCTTATCCGGGAGTAATGCTGCACAAAGTTTACAGAGGAAGTCCTCAATAACAACAAGTTCAGGGTCCCCTCTAATCCTCAAATTATTCCAGTGGGATCTGTTGCCCAGGTCCTCTTGGGCATTGTGCAAGGGCCCTAGTTGTGTGCAGAGTGCCTGGACCTCTGAGTCCAGATGAAAGAAGTGCAAGCATGTCTGGGTTCAACTTCTCAAGGCAGTTGACAATTCCACCAAGTTCAAATGTCAGATCTGCAATAGAAGCTCTGACATCCACTTGTAGGTGATGCTTTAAAGTGAGAAGGCATGTTTCAAGTACAGGAAATCTTGCTCGTACAAGGAAAGTTCATGGCTGGGGTTGTTGCAACAATGTAGGTTTGAGAGGAAGGGGAGGAATGACTTGGCTGGAGTATAGCACATTTTGTTGGAGGGTTGAAATATTCAGGTAAATGCTTAGAGATGGGTTTCAGTGGTCTCAATGGCATGATGGCGGAGACTGGCCCAAAGAGACAGGAAGCATGATAAATCTGAGGAAGCGGCCAAGCAGGAAAGACTACACATGCAGAGTTATGCAGGACTATAGAGATATCACAGGTGTATGCAATGCTATAGGCAACATCTTTTGGCATTGAAGCACCTGAGTGGATGATCACACACGCAATGAAAACCTCAGGAGAGACAAATTGTGGCACACAATAATGCACTGTATTCCAAAATCCATGGGACTCTGTGTAGGGTGAGCGTAAGTGAGGGGGGGGGGTATTAAAAATAACAAAAATAAAGCTGGGAGGGAGACAAAGCTGAGGAATAACGCTAAACTTGGGAAGATGCCATTTGGGGATATATATGTAGTAGGGGTGTGCCTGGCAGTGTTGGCAGGGGAGACTGCTGAGCCAAGGGCAATCTGCCTAGATTACCTGCGTTGTTGTCAACAACAAGATAAGGGCAGAGTGGCAAGCAACTCAAGGCTCCATGGAGATGGTGCCCGAAGGGTAGGAGAATTCTGCTTACTGCCCTTAATGGGTTCACAGGCTATCCGAGGTGTCACACTACACAAGTTGAGGCTGAGAAGAGTAGTAGGATCATTCAACCAAGCTGGGTAGGCTGGCTAGACAGTGAAGCATGTTCTGTCTCGGCCATCCAGGTCCATCAGCAGAAGCAGAGCATGGGCAGGCTCAGCCACAGAGAATCGGTCCCAGAGCAAACGATCTTCCCAACCAAGTGAGGAGTGGCTGGAATCATGTCCACTGATGAATATGAATAATCAGTGGCCTGGTGTCAGTGGATCAGTAGATTGGATGTGATTTCCCCTGTTTACAGCCCCTAGAATTGGTGGATGGACAGGAAATCTACAGAGACACGTCTGCTTGCTATGTTTTCCAGGCCATGCTCTATCCAACACATTTTAATTATTGTTTGTCTGTTTTTGTCTGTCTGAAAATAATGTATGTCTCTGACTTTAGTATCTGTGACTGTCACTTTCCATCACAGCTCAGATAAAGGATCTCCTGTCTGTCTCTGTCACCTATTAGTCAATAGTTTTGTCTTGTTTTTTTCAAACAGTCCTTGTGTGACTGTCTACAGATCATAACCACTGCAGCCTCAAACTCCTCTTTGCCTGTCTGGATCTAGACTAGTTGCTTAGTGCCAGAATTTCAGTAGATTTCTCTTTCTGTCCAAAGCACTGCAGTGTGAATTTTTACAGTACAGTATAGGATAGACCTGTTAACTTCAGAATCTGCAGCTTGCAATAAAGGATACAGTATACAACATCTGGGGGGAGATGGACTAAAGTGCCATAAGGTCCAAGATGGCAATATGGTGGTGAATTCTCATAATGAGATGTCTTCAGCATCATTTCCCTATAAATCCACCACCAATGTACCACAATCCACTAACATCTCCATGAATCTGGCACACATATTTAGCACATTTTCCAATGAGAGGAGATGAGAGAGTTGAGTCAAAGGGAGAAAAGGGGTAATGAGAATGGAGGCGATGGAAAGCGGAAACTAAGTTCTCATTCAAACATGGATGTAGTCTTTATTCCAGGGAGTGACCACAGTAAGCAGTGAAGCAAATGTAGCAAATCACATATTTATAAAATGTCCTCAGCCAACAAAAGGCATTGTATGAGGAGATACATGTACTTGTGCTTATATGCTATTTAAACTGGACATATTCGGCATCCAAAATTTTCAACATAAAATATATGAATTGTGGAGGTTTAAAATTTTGAGCAATGCTGTTTGTAGTGCTGAGAGGATCTTTTCTGCTCCCCCAATGGGCAAGTGAGGGGCAGAGAGGATGTGATTAGACTTCAAGGTTATTGAACTGCTAGTGATGTGTAAGGGAGGGTGATCCCTTACACATTGCCAGCAGTTTGACAGGATGATATCCTAATGATTAAATTCAATCCTCCCAACCCTTGCATACCTAATTCTTAGTACATATGACAATGTGTGTCTCCATCACCAAAGGGAAGTGCTTGGTACCCATCATCAGACAAACATCACCATAGT
The DNA here is from genome assembly GCA_037306005.1 of Rhinophrynus dorsalis. Taxonomy (NCBI): domain Eukaryota; kingdom Metazoa; phylum Chordata; class Amphibia; order Anura; family Rhinophrynidae; genus Rhinophrynus; species Rhinophrynus dorsalis. Next base: position 313,610,081 of record CM074723.1, read on the forward strand.
CCAATACAAATATCCCTTTACTTTGATCCCCAATCCAAAGAGGCAGCAGTACGAACTATATTCCCACTATAAAATGTAACAAACAAATAGCATATATACAAAGTCTTTGAAGCGCATATGCTCTAAATAAAATGAGAGAGTGAACCTCAGACCATCTACAACTGTATTTATTGAATGCAAAACACACATATCAATACCCAATAGCAGGGCTCAAAATTTCCACTCGCCACTAGCCAATGGCGGGTTAAAATGTAGCCCTGGCGAGTAGAAATTCAGCCCTGGTGGGTATGTTTTAGCTTGCAGTGACGAGTAACTTTTCAGGTCTGGCTAGCAGCAAAGGACTTAAAATTATAAGCCCTGCCCAACAGCATAAAAACCTGAAATCTACTGTCTTCACCATAGCATCGACCCTCAGTATATGCATGTCCCCCTTGTTTTACAGATTAGGAATGAGTGTGTTTGCATTATTTCAAGTTTTACCTTTCTGTTTGTCTTCAATGTATGATGAATTGTGTCTGTCTGTGTAATATCTCAATCATTCTCAGCAGAATTTCAAGCTCAGACAGCTCAGTTAGGAAGGATCACCTTCCTGTCTGACTGTGACCTATCAGTCATTAAGTCATTTTATTTATTTAGTTATTAATTGATTGATTTTAACTCTAATTTCTCCCATCACACCCAGAGAACAAATGGGTAACACCAATATTCCTATCACGCAACTCCAACTCTCTTGCTTTGAGCCAACATCAAAAATTAATCTGCTTACTCTCTCACCCAAGCACTTCCTGACAACATGCAATGGTAGGAATAAATAGTGGAAACTATCCCCAAGCAGAGGACAACATTATTATCAGAAAGCCAAAATACATAACTGGTAATTATAATAAAAGCTTTAGTAATGAATGTGTTATTATTGGAATGCCGATGCCATAATAAATCTATGCTTTATTCAGTCTAAAATTTAAATATGTTTGAAAAGCTTTTTTATTTATTTTTCTGTTATTTAATGTACGGGTGGGCAACCAGCGACCCTCTACCCATAGCGGATTACAAGTCCAAAAGTCCAATCATCCCCAGCCACACATCAGTTATCTGGGGATGAGGGGAATTTTAGTCCTCAACAGCTGGAGGGCCTCAGTTTGCCTTCCCTGATCACATAGTAAATGTATTACAACTTGAGAGTGAGCTGGTTATATCACATGACACAAATATGAATTACAATAGGAAGTTTCCTTAACTAATCTTATTAAAGAAAGTCATTAAAATGTGCAGCAGTCATACCGGTTTGTTAAAACTGCTAGAAGCTAAATATCAATACTGATAATAGAATCCGAAAATAAGTCTAAAAAGAAATAATTTCATATAGACACAATTGTTTAACATTGTTGTAGCAGGATAACACTAGAAAAAAGATCAAACTGATAATTTTAGTTCATCATAGTCTCTTTCCACATATTTCCATTTTGCTTTCCTTAGTTTCTATTGGTATTCTTCATAGTTCAGGTGCCGGCACTAAGAATGGGGAATTAGGGGGACTGCAGCAGAGAAATTTCTACAGGTGAGCACACCCACTGTCTTTTGCCCTCTTTTTCCCATAGTCTCATGTTAAAATAAAATAAATGTATATATTATTGTACAAAATAGGATTTTAGTGAACTTAAATCCATTTCTTTAGTCCATATGGAACAAAGGAACCATGGGGTTGAGGTTCCTTCTACAAAAGACCCTGTCTTCTGGATGGAGACTCCCTCCTCCTCCAGCTTAACCTCTGCCTTAATCCAGAAACAAAATAAACAAAAAAAGGAACAAGATAAGGAAGCCCCCTAAAGGAAGAACCCAATAGGACTCCTCTGCCTGGGGAAGGAAACATATGTAGGTTTTTCCCAGGTGGGAATCCTGTGTACCATGTGGACCAAAGAGAAAAGGATTTAATAGTAAGTTCACTAAATTGATGTGAAAAACAGAAACAACCTTGGGTAAAAACTCTTGAGACGGATGAAATACCACCTTGTCTTGATGAAATACCAGGAAATGAGGCTTGTAAGACTGTGCCTGCAAATCAGCAACCCTTTATGCAAAAACAATGGCTAAGAGAAAAGCCATCTTTAGTATCCAAAGTGCAAATAAGAAAAGAGGTTCAAAAGAATATCTCTGAAGGATGCTCAGGACCAAAGTCCCACAGGGGTGTAGGATTCCTGAAAATTAACAAAAAAGTTATCTGAAGCCCATGAAAATAATAATTGTCTGCGTTTAGCTGTCCTGGGAACAACCACTATGCTTCAGAACTTAAAAACTGAGTTGAAGGAGACAGAAGAACAGTAAGATACTTATCAAGTTAAAATGAATGAACTCCAGGATACTGTAATGGAATGCAGGAATAATAAAGTAGCGGAAGAACAGGAGAAGGTAGTTAAGGACAGTTCAGGTTATACCCAGCTTTGAACTCATCGGGGCCAGAAGGAGAGGGGACATCTCAAGGTTTACAGCAAGACAACATCCCAGTGGGTTTATGTGCAGCCAACACAGGTTATGTGTAGCAAGCACTCGCCATCCTTTCTGAAATATTTAGTGCAAGGAAGATGCCCACAGAGTTTACTAGGAGATATGTCTGTAAGAGACAAGGAGAATTTCCAGCAATGGTGGGGTGCTATGCCAACTCATAAATGTAATGATTTTACCAGCTGGTTTCAGAGATGAGTTGAGAGGCTTTAACTTAGAGGAACGGACTGAGCTTTTAAAGCAGGCTCTGGGTCCTATGGCTAGCCAGTTGCTAGGCTGATATGCACCCTGGGTCACCCAAAGTGGCCAATGGCACAGGGCTCCCCAGCACATATATCTATAGTTCTAGATGCACTTCCTAAACAATGTCTGGAATTTTTGAGGTTGTTTGAACCAACCCCCGCAGTTTTAGAAATGTTATTACTCAGAGCAGATAAGTGGTGGATTGACCACCTGTACATTGAATGGGTGTGTGCAGACTGATCTGTAAGGCTTCTTAACCCCTTAATGACCACTTGATCTGGCACATGGGCGACCTTTAAGGGCCACAGACTTTTTTTTTGGCCACCCTCTTCCATCCCTGAATTCAGTGATGTTCCGGGACCATCACCCGTCCTTAATGTCTCGGACCAGAGTGACAGTCCTGGTGGATGAGAGGTGAGGGAAGTTTTGAGGGAGGTATAGCAAGCAAGGGAAAATTGCGCAGAAGGAGAAGAAGGAGCAAAGACGGAAAGAATAATGGGACATAGAGACCATTTTGTTCTTTGAAACAAGAAAATGAAAATCTAGAAAGAGATTACATTAAAATAAAAATGTAACATGATTGTACATATTGAAATTGTGGACCACTATTTATGGTTCACCGAAAATCACTGAGGAATGCTAACAATGAAATCCTTTAAACCCATGGATGGTAGAGGGGTCTCCAAAAAAACATTCACAATGCAGTGCTAGTCTCCCTAGCATCCAAAGGGCTAACATAGAATTGATAAAAAAAATGTACAAGAATGCAGGTTTGCACAGTTAATTTAAGACTAAATTAGTAGGTTGCAATTTCAGGCAAGCATTGCCAGGAATGTGTTTCAGTCTTTCACATGTCCACTGGTAGTCACAGAACCACACATATGCTAATAGCCTCCTCAGGCATGTTCAACTCTCTGCTATTGCCGACATTTGCTCTTGACCCCTTGTACTTCTTCAGGTAACCCTGGTGAGCCAAATAGCACAGTTTTAGAACCACGGGTATTATCAATAGGCTATGACTTTCTGGTATGTAGGAGTAATAAGAAATATATATATATAATATAGATATATATTTAGCACTCTGTTCATGTTTGCAAATGACTATCAATAATTTATATTTTAAGATTAATTGTTCCTGAAGTACTAGGTCAATGCTCAATAGTACACTGAGATTATAGACCCTTGCTTATAGCTAAGCTTACTTTAGCACAGCTAGTCTTATTTTACAAGTGCCATTTCTCACATAATAGAAATCCTTCAAGTACTCTGGCCCAGCTGCTAAATGAATAATAAATAAAACATCCGGCCCTATTCCAGGAAATGCATCTTCTTAGTGCTAGACAAGGACCATGAACTGGAAAGTATTTTCTTCAGAAGCAGGATTTCAATCATACGGTTTAATAAAGGTTTTGAAGAGGACAGCTTGGTTGGAGTGATATTTAATCAAGTATGTTTGAACTAGAGCACTTTAGCTCCCGTGTTTAACTGCATTTCATGTTACTTGTGATGACTCAGAGAGGATCAATAATTAGGCAAAGCAGCTTGTTCTGGCAGATTGAACTGTTTGCCATACTAAATATGAGCCTTTTAAGGAGTATGTATTTATTTCTGTTCACAATTCAGCAGTAGCTGCTCCCGTTTATTCAATATACAAATATAAGGTAAAAGTAAATGTTTGTCTATATTTCAGATCCATATAAAAATATATACCCACTGCATATTATCTTGCAATATATGAAGAGGAGATTATTATGATATTAGAATGTGCTAACAGGGCAATAGTAAGGTGCAAACAGAAAAGGAAATAGAACATCCTGCAATACTAAGCACTCATTATTGTAAATTCACTAAAGGTCGATGCTGTGGCGATATGATTTTGTCAATGTGTTTGAAACACTTCAATATTCCAATGTGCACACACACATCAACATATTCACAAGGGGAGGGGTGGAGAAGGTCCCTTTTAGCATACAGGATTATCAAAGTGCTGTCAATGTGGAAGGGATGTCCTCCCTTTCTTTAAAAAAACTCCCACTAGTGAACCCAGGCATTGGGTTAATTCATTCATGAAAGCAGCCAAAGCCATAGCTCCAAGAGTTTTCACCAAGGTGATGGATCATCTCACCTTAGATTCATGGAAGTAAATTTGACTCCTTACCTGGATGATCTGTTACTAAAGGCTCCATCTCAGGAGCTAATTCACCAACATCTTCATCTTACACTGTTAACTATGAAGAATCATGATTGGATAATCATCCTAAGCAAATCTCAACTAGTACGATCGCAACAGATACTGTTTCTAAGCCTGAGATTCAACACAAGCCTTCAAAAGGTGTTTTTACCTCAAGAGAATATTTCAGATCTCCAAGACAGAATCCAATCCTTTCTCTCCCTTCGGGAAGTTTAAATAAGACACTGCATGAAGATTGTGGGAAACAGATCCCTTTGCTCAATGTCACTTGAGTCCTCTTCAAGTGGATCTGATTCTTAATTGTTCCAAAAATCCAAATCATCTTCATTATATGATGAAAATATCACAGTGCACAAGACAATCTATCCACTGCTGGCTCATGAGTTCAAATCTTCTTGCAGGGAAACATATCTCCATCACAGAGTGGGAAATAGTCACAACAGATACCAGTCTGTTCGGATGTGGAGCAGTATACAAATATCTCTCCATTCAAAGATAGTGGACTCCATCGGGGTCCCATATTCCCATAAACATCTTGGAGTTACGTACAATTTACAATGCATTATCGGCAAGGTCGTCTATTCTGAAGAATCTTCCCATTCAGACTCAGCTAGACAATGCCATCAACCATAGACTAAAATCTGGAAATATTACTTAACCAATGGGGAGTTCCAGACATAGACATGATGGTGTCAAGAAGAAACAGAATACTATCAACATTCTGTGCAAGAGCAAAGGATCCACAAGCAGCAGAAGTGGACGCCCTAGCAATTCTTGTAATTACAGACTAGTGTATATCTTCCCTCCACTAGCTATGATTCCCAAAATACTCTGCAAAATAAAGGAGGTCTTGGTTTCCCCACCTCAAAGACAGAGCTATGGTGTCTACCTCAGATTCCAGGCCTCATCTCTCAAGGCCCAATTCTCCACAACAACTTACACAACCTTGCTTTGATAGTGTGGAACATGAGACCCAAATCTTAAAAGAACAAAGGTTTTAGTTCTCCTATGATCCAAACCATGCTCAGGTTTCACAAACTGAGTTTGGAGAATCTTTTTCTGGGCTAGGAAAGGTCTAGATACTTCTTTCAATATCCTATCCCTTCTAGAGTTACTGAAGCCTGGTCTAGATAAAAGTCTAAGAGTTAACTCCCTGAAAGTCCAAGTTTTGGCTCGTTCTGTGCTTTACCAGAGAAAGATTGCTTATCTCCCAGAAAGTTAACCTTTCTTTCAAGGGGTTGACAGGATAGTTCCCTCATACAGACATCCTATTCCACCATGGGATTTGAATTTAGTGCTAGAGTCTCACTATTCAGTCCTCTCCATATGAGCCTTTGTCATCAGTCTCTATATGATACCTAACTTTTAAAACAGTCTTTCTAATGGCGATTGTATCTGCAAGAAGAGTTTCAGAACTTTGTGCTTTCTTGAATATCTCCTCATCTTACCTTTCATCAAGAAAAAGTGGTTTTAAAAACAGTTCCAGAGTTCCAACTAAAGTAGTTTCTGCTTTTCACATAAACCAGGAAGTGGTACTCCTTTCTTGTATTCTAATCCTTCCAACTGTAAAGAAAAAGTTCTTCATACTTTAGAAATAGTGAGACATTTAAAATATTATGACCAAGCCACCCAATATATTAGGACTTTATACACTTTGTTTGTGATTACAGAAGGTCCTAAAGAGGGCAGACCAGCTTCTAAGACTACCATTGCTTCATGGCTTAAACAAACAATCAGACAAGCTTGCAGACTAAAGTCTGCTCCAGATACCTTCAGAATTATAGCTCATTCAGCCAGGTCCACCAGCACTTCTTGGTCCTTGAAGAATCAAGTTTCTGTTGACCAGTTGTGCAAGGCAGCTTCATGGTCATCTCTTTACACTTTCACTGTTTTATATGGTTAACATATTTGTAGCAGCTTTGGTATGTCCCCATACTCTCTGCATCCCTCAATGACGCTAGAGAAAATGGGATTTTTTACTTACTGATAAATCCTTTTCTTAGTGCATTGAGGGATTATCATAGTGCCTGTTAGTGATGATCGAACACCCCAATGCTCGGGTGTTCGGGTGCTCTGACCGAGCGCCCCCGGAGGCTCGAGTGCTCGGCCGAGCCCCCGAGCCCCATTGAAGTCAATGGGAGGACTCGAGCATTACACCAGGCACCCCCTGCTCTGATGAGGGGAGGGTGCCTGGTCCATAGGAAAAGGGCAGAAAATGATGGAAACACCACAGAAATGGTTCAGGGACAGCATAGGGAGGATGTCTGGATGCATCTTGGACTCCAACGTCGCTGCTGGGAACGATGTTTCGCCCGTAGTATGCCATTTTTACAGACTGACCGTAAAACACACAAAAAGGAAGATAAAAACGACTTTAGGCGAAAAATTGTTACCAAACAGTATTTGCTGTATATTTACTTGTATATCATCTGCAAATTCTGCAAAAAATTTCATCGATTTTTCGGAACTGGGGCCATGATTAAGAGGGAAACGTGCGCAGAGGCAAATTCTCCCAAAAATTTCCTCGATTTTTCTGAACTGAGGCCATGATTAAGAGGGAAACGTGCGCAGAGGCAAATTCTCCCTAAAATGTCCTCGATTTTTCTGAACTGAGGCCATGATTAAGAGGGAAACGTGCGCAGAGGCAAATTCTCCCAAAAATTTCCTTGATTTTTCTGAACTGGGGCCATGATTAAGAGGGAAACGTGCGCTGAGCCGACCATCTAAAACATTATGGGTGAGGGTCTGCTGCGGAGCTGACCATCCTAAACATTATATGCGAAGGCCCGCTAGTGAGCTGACGCTATAAAACATTATATGAGAGGGCCCGCTAGAGAGCTGACCCAATAAAACATTATATGAGAAGGCCCGCTGGTGAGCTGACCTATACAAAAATTGTCAAACTGCGCCCGCTGGTGAGCTGGCCCTATATAAAAATTATATCACTGGGCCCGCTGGTGAGCTGGCCCTATATAAAAATTATATCACTGGGCATATGGTAGAGAGTCAACCATATACCCGTTTTTTGGGTGGAAGGGGTGAATGGGAATACAGAGTATTCCCATCATTGTAAATAACATATATAAAGTGAATTTATGTTCCCCCGGGGCTTTCCTCCAGTGGAGTGGAGAAGTCAGGGGAAATCCAGGCCTTGTTCATTTTTATAAGTGTCAACCTATCAGCATTTTCGGTGGAAAGGCGGATACGCTTATCTGTTATGATGCCACCAGCAGCACTAAATACCCGCTCAGACAGAAAGCTGGCGGCAGGGCAGGCCAGCACCTCCAAGGCGTAGAGTGCCAGTTCATACCACGTGTCCAGCTTGGACACCCAGTAGTTGTAAGGCACAGAGGGATCATTGAGGACGCTGACACGGTCTGCTACGTACTCCTTCACCATCTTCCAAAACTTTTCCCTCCTTGTGACACTAGGCTGCGCATCAGGGTGAGGGTGCTGGCGGGGTGTCATGAAGGTGTCCCACGCCTTGGAGAGTGTTGCCCTGCCTTTGTCGGAACTGCTGTGTGCTCCCCTTTTCTCCCCTTCTCGGTTGGCCAAGGTAGCACGTACTCTGCCGCCAGCGTTGTCAGATGGAAAATTTTGGAGCAATTTTTCAACAAGAACCTTCTGGTATTGCACCATTTTGCTTGTCCTCTCCACCGGAGGAATGAGAGATGAGAAATTCTCTTTGTAGCGGGGGTCCAGAAGGGTGAACACCCAGTAATCCGTGTTGTCTAAAATGCGTGTAACGCGTGGGTCACGGGAAAGGCAGCCTAACATAAAGTCAGCCATGTGTGCCAGAGTACCAACAGGCAAGATTTCGCTGTCCTCAACAGGAGGATGACTCTCAATCTCCTCATCCTCTTCCTCCTCTTCTGCCCACCCACGCTGAAGAGATGGAACTAAAGTTCCATGGCTACCCTCTGTAGCGGAGGCAACAGTGTCTTCCTCCTCCTCCTCCTCCGCCTCCTCCAATTGTCGCTGAGAAGACGAAGTGAGGGTGCTCTGGCTATCACCTTGTGTAAGCTCTTCCTCCCCCATTTCCACCTCTTCCACATGCAAAGCGTCGGTTTTAATTGTGAGCAGCGAGAGTTTCAGTAGACACAGAAGTGGGATGGTTACACTGATAATAGCGTTATCGCCGCTCACCATCTGTGTCGATTCCTCAAAATTGCGTAAAAACCTCGCAGAGGTCTGACATCCATTCCCACTCCTCACTTCTCATTACAGGAAGTTGAACGGAGAGGCGACGACCGTGTAACAGCTGGTACTCCACTACTGCCCTCTGCTGCTCACAAAGCCGGGCCAACATGTGGAAGGTGGAGTTCCAGCGCGTGCTCACGTCACACAGCAGCCGGTGAGCTGGCAATTGTAAGCGCTGCTGCAGCTTAAACAGGCCGGCTGAAGCTGTAGATGACTTACGGAAATGTGCACACACGCGGCGCACCTTGGTCAAGAGATCATGCAAATTGGGGTAGGTTTTTAGAAATCGCTGAACCACTAAATTAAATACATGCGCTAGGCATGGTACGTGTGTGAGCTTGCCGAGCTCCAAAGCCGCCACCAAGTTACGCCCATTATCACACACAACCATGCCTGGTTGCAGGTTGAGTGGCGAGAGCCACTGCTCAGTCTGGTGACTAATCCCCTGCAACAGCTCTGAGGCCGTGTGCTGTTTGTCCCCAAGGCAGATCAGCTTCAGCACGGCCTGTTGACGCTTCCCCACTGCAGTGCTACACTGCTTCCAGCTACCGGCTGATGGGTGAGTGGCGCTGCGCGCAGAGAATTCGGAGGTGGAAACGGAGGAGGAGGAGCCAATAACGTAGGTGCTGGCGGAAACCCTGATGGAGGTAGGGCCCGCAATCCTCGGCGTGGGTAGCACCTGTGCCATCCCAGGGTCCGAGTCGCTCCCAGCCTCCACGACATTCACCCAGTGTGCCGTCAGGGAAATGTAGCGTCCCTGGCCACAAGCACTTGTCCATGTGTCAGTCGTTAAGTGGACCTTCCCAGTAACTGCGTTGGTCAGGGCACGGGTGATGTTACGGGACACATGGTGGTGTAAGGCGGGGACGGCACACCGGGAAAAGTAGTGTCGGCTGGGGACTGCGTACCGAGGGACAGCTGCTGCCATCAGGCTGCGGAAGGACTCAGTCTCCACAAGCCTAAATGGCAGCATTTCGATGGCCAGTAATTTGGAAAGGTGTGAGGTTAGTGCTATGGCCTGTGGGTGGGTGGCTGGGTATTTTCGCTTGCGCTCAAATGACTGGGGTAACGACATTTGGACGCTGTGCTGGGACAGGGAAGTGGATGTGGTCGCTGATGGTGCTTCAGATGGTACAGGTGCAGGGCGGGAGGTATGCGGGCCTGCGCCTTCGACAGGGATTGGCCGGCACCGAAAACAGGGGAAGAGGAGGCAGTGGTGTGGCCTGCAGACACAGATTGGCGATCTGGGCGTTCCTCCCACTTATTACGGTGCTTGGATGCCATGTGTTGGATCATGCTGGTGGTGGTGAGGTTTCTAGTGTTCATGCCTCGGCTCATTCTGGTGTGGCACAGGTTGCAAACTACAATTCTTTTGTCGTCCGCACTTTCCTTAAAAAAACGCCATACCGCGGAACACCTACCCCTTGGCAAGGTAGATTTACGCAAGGGGGTGCTCCGTGGAACATTTGCGGGCCGGTTTGGTGCGGTCCGCCTTCTTTCTGTAGCCACACCACTGCCTCTTCCAGCCTGTTGCGGTGCTGCAGATGGCTCACCCTCATGACTGCTGTCATCGCTCGGCTCTACACCTTCCCAGGTGGGGTCAGTCACCTCATCGTCCACCAAGTCCTCCTCCACTTCCTCACTCTGATCATCCTCCTCATGTCTTGATCCCACCACATACTCAGTCATTGACAACTGTATATCATCCTCCTCATCAAGGTCTTGAGACAGTAATAGTGGTTGATTTGATGGCAACTGTGTCTCATCATCATCATCATCCACTTCCTTTGACCTTAAATGCCGTTCCCCTCTGTCATCTTCTTGTGATTGGGTACCCTCTAGAGGTTGTGAATCAGGGCACAAGATGTCATGTTCCTCTGCAAGCGTGCTTGGAGAGAGGTTCAAATTAAGGATTGGTGATGAGACGAGCTCCTCAATATATCCCAGTGTGGGATCACTTCTTTGACCAGACCCTCTATGGTGGGAGGAAGGATGATCAGGGTGAGGATTATGTTGACCAGACTCTTGGCTACTGAGAGTGGACTTGGTGGAAGACAGGGTGGTGCTTAACCGACTGGAAGCAGTATCAGCTGAAATCCAACCGACCACCTGTTCGCAGTGGTCTGACCTCGAGAGTGATGTCCTGCGACGCCCTGTAAACTGAGACATGAAGCTAGGTATGGTGGATGTCTTTCTGTCTTGTGCTCTGGCACCAGGCACAGTTTCTACGCGTCCTGACCCGCGCCCTGAACTATCAGGATCACGTCCACTTCCCCGTCCCTTTTTACCCGCCTTCTTCATATTACACGGAATATGTGCTGCAAATCTGCAACTTTGCACAGTAAACAGAATGTTCTCCTAATACGCAACTTTGCACACTAAACAGAATGTGCTTCTTATCTGCGGCTAGGCACAGTGAATGGAATATGTGACTTTGATATTTTACACTTTGCACAGTTAACAGAATGTTCTCCTAATACGCAACTTTGCACACTAAACAGAATGTGCTTCTTATCTGCGGCTAGGCACAGTGAATGGAATATGTGACTTTGATATTTTACACTTTGCACAGTAAACAGAATGTTCTCCTAATATGCAACTTTGCACACTAAACAGAATGTGCTTCTTATCTGCGGCTAGGCACAGTGAATGGAATATGTGACTTTGATATTTTACACTTTGCACACTAAACAGAATGTTCTCCTAATATGCAACTTTGCACACTAAACAGAATGTGCTTCTTATCTGCGGCTAGGCACAGTGAATGGAATATGTGACTTTGATATTTTACACTTTGCACAGTAAACAGAATGTTCTCCTAATATGCAACTTTGCACACTAAACAGAATGTGCTTCTTATCTGCGGTTAGACACAGTGAATGGAATATGTGACTTTGATATTTTACACTTTGCACACTAAACAGAATGTTCTCCTAATACGCAACTTTGCACACTAAACAGAATGTGCTTCTTATCTGCGGCTAGGCACAATGAATGGAATATGTGACTTTGATATTTTACACTTTGCACACTAAACAGAATGTTCTCCTAATACGCAACTTTGCACACTAAACAGAATGTGCTTCTTATCTGCGGTTAGACACAGTGAATGGAATATGTGACTTTGATATTTTACACTTTGCACACTAAACAGAATGTTCTGCTAATCTGAAACTTTGCACACTAAACAGAATGTGCTGCTAATCTGAAACTTTGCACACTAAAAAGAATGTGCTGCTAATCTGCAACTTTGCACACTGAACAGAATGTGCTGCTAATCTGCAACTTTGCACACTAAACAGAATGTGCTGCTAATCTGCGGCTAGGCACAGTGAACGGAATATGTGACGTTTTTTTTTTTATATCTCTGCCCCCCCAAACAAAATAAACTGCTGCCCCCACACACAGTAGTCCTAAAAAGGACTTTTGGGTCTTTTTTTTTTTTTAAATCGCTTTTCTTCTCCCTACACTGACTTTCCCTTCCTATCCTCATCTCTCCCTGGCTAAGACTGAGCCGAACTCGCTGGTCAGGTGCTATACAGCACCTGATCACGGGTTCTGGCCAGCCAATCAGTGTAATGCCAGCAGCCAACATGGCTGCTGGCATTACACAGATGTCAGAGCCTCCCTGCACGTTTATTGGCTGCGCAGCAGCCGCAAAACGTGCGGGGAGGAGACCCGAACATGGCGGGCGAGCACATGCGGTACTCGTACGAGTACCGCCATGTGCCGAGCAGAGCGATGCTCGAGCCGAACCGAGCTTCGGCCGAGCATGCTCGCTCATCACTAGTGCCTGTGATTCTCTGTGCAACATTCCTACTTCTGGGTTTGTTTTTGGCTGTCTCTTATTGGTGCTAGCTGGCTAGCCCCTCCCAGGGCTAGCCTTTATATACGCCCTCCTGTCACTAGGCCGGTGCCCTTTCGTGTTGTTCCTGACCTTACGTTATTCTGTGCTCCTGTTCCGTGTTGATCCGGTTTTCATCTGACCTTGTTCCTGTTCCGCTCTCTGTGTATCGATCCAGGCTTTGGCTGACTACAGCTCTCTGTTTACCGATCCAGGCTTTGGCTGACTACCACTCTTTGTGTACCGATCCAGGCATTGGCTGACTACGCTCTTTGTGTTGCCGTCACTATTGTTGTCAGTCCTCTCATATTTGTTGCCTCCGGTTGCGCTACTCTCTGCCTGTGATTCTCTGTGGCCTCCGTTACGTACACCCAGTCTGTGCTATCCGGTCACTAGCGGTTACCGTTGTCAGCTCATTACATTACACTCAGCCTGTGATTCTCTGTGGCCTCCGTTACGTACACCCAGTCTGTGCTCTCCGGTCACTAGCGGTTACAGTTGTCAGCTCATTTCACTACGTTCAGCCTGTGATTCAGTGGGGCCTTTGTCAGTACTACCTCCTGAGCGCACCGGTCTATGGTGTTACTACCTGTCAGTACTCTATCTGCTGCACGAGATACCAGGCTGCCTTACCCGGTATTCGGTAAGGTCGGTAGAGCCTCCTCAGTTCCGTGTTGCACCAGTCACTAGGCGGCCTTACCTGGTATTCGGTAAGGCCGGTAGAGCCTCCTCTGCTCCTTGCTGCACCAGTCTCCAGGCTGCCTTACCCGGTATTCGGTAAGGCCGGTAGAGCCTCCTCTGTTCCTTGTTGTACCAGTCACTAGGCTGCCTTACCCGGTATTCGGTAAGGCCGTTAGAGCCTCCTCTGTTCCTTGTTGCACCTATCTCCGGGCTGCATTACCCGGTATTTGGTAAGGCCGGTAGAGTCTCCTCTATTTACTGTCGCACCAGTTACCCGGCTGCCTTACCCGGTAATCGGTAAGGCCGGTAGAGCCGCATTATTTGCATTGCTATCTGTATACCCTGACCTGTGTTAAACTATCGTACTGCTGCTTGTAGAGTTTGGACCCATGTAGGGCTTGTTGCGCTTTATCTTGTCTAATAAAGCTTTTCTATTTTATCCTACCAAATTGTCTGAGTGTTCAATAAAACCGTGACAGGGATGCAGGGCTTCCCATCTACAGAAAACTTGTTGGGTGAGGATGTACTGCCTTTTCTGGTGGAAAAGTGTTACTGCTGTTCTCTTCCTGACTCTGCTAATCAAAAACTGAAGGCAGTTGGGCAGGGGTGGGGTTAGCAGCTAGGAAGTGGTAGGAGTTTTTTTTATTAGTGTGCCCTGCCGCCTATAGGCATGCTGCTTAATCTCACGGTTCTTGCATCCCTCAATGGACTCAAAGGATTTATCGTTAAGTAAAAAATCCAATTTTTTTGTATTGTGGAAGATTCATTTTAAATCAGATTCAGGAATATAAGCAAATCCACACTATACCTTAAAGGTATAGTAATACTTAAAATGTAAAAAATTTTTTTGAAATTGTACAGTGGCGCTGTTGCTAAACCATCCTATGGAGATTTATGGTCCCGGGACCAGAGCTGTCCATAGGATTGTGTGGCAACAGCGCCACTGTACAATTTCAGGCCACTGTGATATTGCACCGAAAAAATTCAGCTTTGAAAATTAATAACTTTTGAATGAAACACCTTTCAGAAGTGGGAGTACTCTTGTTTTACTCAGGGGGATAAACCCTACAACATATTTTTTTTACATTTTAAGTATTACTATCCCTTTAATTAATATTTCATATGTAGGAAATGGGATTTTCAAAAACTGAGTGCTTTCTCTCTCCCTAACTAATTAGAAATTGATGGCAAGCCGGTCCATTTGCCCCAGGAATGCTACATCTAAGGTATCTAATAAACACAAATTGGCAAGGGACTATAGGAGATTACAAGCTGACGTTAGAAGGTTATATTGAGTGAGCTCTATTCTAACATAAAATACTTTTCCTTACATGGGTTTCAATATGGTCAATATGTTCTCTCAAAGAAAAGTATAAAAATATGTGGATAAGTTTTTACAGCATATAGTAGTGAGATTGCCATCTTTCTTTAAGTATACAGTTCATTTTCTGTGAATTGTTGACCGTACAAGATGGCAGTTTGATTATCGTTGTCTACCATGGATATCTTGTGCAGAGCATGAGGATGGTCTGAAAATACTTAGTTTTAATAACTGTGCAGCAAATAAGTCATACCCATCAATAACAGGAAACACGGGCAGGCAACCAAAGAGTGCTGGAGGGAAGAGCATCCTGCTCCATCTACTGCTTCACTATCCTGCTGGAGAAGCAGGACAGTTGCAAATCTATATATGGCTGTTTTGCAGTAAGTAAGCTTTCCACCACCAATTTCTCCTATACATACAAGGACAATGACACATATTCCCTTATAGCTGGTGATGCAGATGACATGAGCTCAGCCAGCAAGTCTTCCAGAAGAGTGCGCAAAATATATATCCTCCCTGATTAATTATTTTAATGGCATGACCTGGTGGCTCACCATCTAGTGTTAGACTACAATACCTAAAATCCTTATCCAGTCATTTGCTGACTAAGAATCATGGCATTTGTAGCCCAACACCAGCTGATGAGCCACATGTTGCTTACCTCCTGATATGAGTACTCATAGTTTCTTGCCCCTGCACTTCGTCCTGTTCCTTGTCCTGTGTTGATTCAGGAAGTGAAAGCAGGAGGACTCTGCATGTCAGATAAGTGAAAACTGTAAGATAGGCTGACCAGATCTCACCTTTAACCTGGGATAAATATGAAAAATGTAATCTGTTGGTCTGCTTATATTTCTGTGCAATCCAGAAATATGCATATTCCCTATGTGTCCCTAGTTAAAGGTTTGATCAGCCTAGTGTAATCATGTCTGTATTTGGAAATAGTGTGCATAACTGACCTAAACAAAAACTTTATGCAGCTTTGCGAATAGGTACTTTGATTTAACTGTGTGTGTTTGTAGTGTGTAGGTATGTGCATGAGAGTGTCTGACTGACCCAATTTCCAGGCAGTCGATGGATTTAAAATTACATTTCTAGCCCACATACTCTATGCTTGTCATTTAAAGGTTAATAATTTCAGAGCTTCCTCACATTTAATATTTATTATTATTATTATTATTTATGGAGCACAAACATATTCCCCCACACTGAACTAAATGGAGGAGGGAAGAATGTACAATGAAACATTTGTAGTACAAAACAAATTGTAGTTATGGCCTATCTAAATGGGGACGAAACATAAGAGGTCAGTTTATATGATTTCATATATAATAGAGGTGTAGGTACTGTTTATCCTGCTGTAGAAGTTCATTTTTAAAGGGAGAGTAATATTTACAATGTAAAAAAATATGTTATAGGGTTTATTCCCCTGAGAACAAAAGTACTCCCACTACTGAAAAGTGTTTTACTCAATGGTTATTACAGCTCAAACTTGAATTTTTTATGTGTAGTATCACAGTGGCCTGAAATTGTACAGTGGAGCGGTTGCTACACCATCCTATGGACAGCTCTGGTCAGTTGAACATAAATCTTCACAGGGTGCTGTAGCAACAGCGCCACTTACAATTTCAGGCCACTGTGATACTGCACCTAAAAATTAATGTTTTTGGCTGTAATAACTATTGATTAAACACCTTTCAGCAGTGAGAGTACCCTTGATGTAATCAGGAGTATAAACACTACAACATCTTTTTTTTACATTTTGAATATTACTATCCCTTTAACAATCTTGTATAAGGTTGTCTGCTTGTGCTGTACTATGGACCTCCAGTGATCTGTCATGTGACTGCTAAAGGGAGAGGTACCCAGGGAAATTTTACAATTTTGGAAAGCATGAGGTTGAAAATAAAGCATGCCTGTTAAGTTCAAACTTTACTGTACCACCTTTGTTTTAGCTGATTCAGAAAAAGGCCAACTATATCTATCTATCTATATGTATCTATACAAAATAGAAAAACAAAATTAAAAACATTCCTTCAAAATGCAATTGAATACGTCATATGATCAGCATCATGTCTGTGTTTGTTTATGTATACACTGGAAGTTTATCAAGGGCTAAAGAAAGCAAAACAAAAGATGGTCATACATGGTAGCCAAATGTTTGCATTAAAGCTTGAAGATGGTACAACAGCAAAAACTCAACAACAAATACTAAAACAAGTAGAATAAATGTATTCAAATCTTTATAAGGTTTCAGAACAATGGACCACATCCACACAATGCAAAATTCTACAACCTTTCATTATGCATAGCTTTCATTGACTACGAAAATGCAAGCAATAACTGATGTCCTGATCAACCAATTAATAAATATAGCTTACATCAATATCCTCCAATCAATATATGAAAATGCAACTGCAGCAATGCAGGTCAACAATGATAAAGTCCTGATCAACATAGGAACAGAGGTCCGACAAGGAGAACCAATCTCCCCAGGGGATTGATACTGTTAGCAGCCTTAAAATTCTAAATGTAGTATTCTACCACCCGCACTGCTAAAATAAAACGTTCAGTATTTCTATGCACCACCATTCCCTTTTTGGCAGAGGGGAAGACAGAAGAGGTGGGGGGGTCAGAGGGGCCAGGCCTTTGAGACTGTCTCTTGCTCCTCCTATGGACAGGTGTATGTGCAGGTGATACAGTGGATAATCAGGGTGTTGAGGACAATTGCTGTAGGATCAATAATTGTGACTGGATCCTGTTGTGATCCTGCAGCTCCGAGACCACCTATCCCAGAATGTCAGCCATTACCCCCTGAAACTACCTGATCTCCTGGGTCAATGTGGCCAGTTGGCCCTCAGTGTGGTACTGGTGTCTCTTAGCTTCCCTCAACCACTGCCTCTGGATATGCAAGTATCCCCTATTCAGGGAAAATTCTCTGTCAAAAGGTAATGATGGGGAGTGTGCAGATGGTGATTCTTCACCAGATGAAGCCCCCACAGCAGGCACAATTGGTGGCATACTTTTGGATGGCTGTGTAGCTGGATCCATAGGTGTTTCAGTGGTCACTGGCTCTGGTTCTGCTGTAGGTGGAGAAGTATTGTGCACTGGCTGGGGTTCTGCTGCAGGAAGAGAAGCAATGTGCACTGGCTGGTGTTCTGCTGAAGGAGGAGAAGCAGCATTCACTGGTTGTGGTTCTGCTGCAGGAGGAGAAGCAGCGTGCACTAGCTGGGGAGCAGGATCACTTGTTAACTGTGGTGTGACATTTGGGGAGGAACCCGACCTACCACATCAGTCTCGTCTACTGGTGATCACAATGTGTGTGTCGGGGTACTGTAGTGAGCCTGTGGCCTTTGGAGCTCACCAACCAGGCCAACGTATTGGTAGTCTAGTGGCCAGGGTTCACTCGCCAGCCACTGACTTCCATGTGTCCGACTCTAGGCTGGTTGGCCATGATATGTGCCATATGGTGGTGGTGGGGGTAGCCAGGTTGGGTCTGAAGGCTCCATCTGTGGCCCGTATGTGGGCTACATGTGTAGGGGTGGTGGTGGTGGGAGCCAGGGGTTGGCGTGGGCAACACCCACCTTGCAGGTGTTGGTAGAAGCCACTGTGTGATCCCCGTAGGCTGGGTGTCGGCTTGGACCTCTTGGTGTGGATGGTCATGTTGTGCCAGGGCGGCCTCTCCTCAGAGTCTTGGGTCATGACCCCTGTTCCCTGCTTCTCTGCCGGTCCATGGCTTTCTGACTCAGACTCTGAAATTGGAGGATGAAGAATGGGAATTAGTTGCAGGTACAGTTACAACACAGTGTTCTGTGATATACATCATACAACTGGACCCTAGCCTG
The DNA here is from genome assembly GCA_037306005.1 of Rhinophrynus dorsalis. Lineage (NCBI taxonomy): Eukaryota > Metazoa > Chordata > Amphibia > Anura > Rhinophrynidae > Rhinophrynus > Rhinophrynus dorsalis. The sequence goes on from CM074723.1 coordinate 313,628,905, forward strand.
GACATATGGAATGACTGATTTAGCAAATAATAGGCTTAACCCTTTGAGTGCCGAAGGGACATGCAGCTCATTGCAAAGGAATGTGTTGTGTACCCCTCTGTCATTCAAACAGTTAAAGGGAGAGTAATGTTTCACAAAAACAGCAGCTCCAATTAATCTTCATAGTATTCAAGCCATAGAGAGTGTTATTTCAATACTGTCAGAGTTATAGTTCAAGAGTAATTGAATGATAACCTTTCCTCCTCCTGCCCCTTTTACCTAGTGTAAGTCACCTCCCCTCAGATGTGGAATCTGGTCCACTGACCAGACAGCTCACAGCAAGGGACAATAGTCTTACTGTGAGAACAATGAAAGTCTTGCTCCCATTGACAGGTTTTTCAGGTTTTTCCCTCATTTTAATTAAAGGTTGTCCCTCTCTACAATCCACTTTGACACCACCCTGCTGCTCTGAGCTGAGCAGTGACATCAGTAAAAGGGGTGGGAGGGGGATGCTCTATCATTCAAATATTCTTCAACTACAACTCTGACAGTATTGAAATAACACTCTCCATGGCCCAAATACTATGAAGATTAATTGGAGCTGCTTTTATTATCTATCATTACTATCCCTTTAAGGTCCTTTCAAATCTAGCTACTTGTTTGAGGGTTTCATCATGCTGAGTGAAACGTGTACTCCCACTGCTTCTTATGTGGTTTGACACAGAAAGATTCTCCTGGAGGTGCATTTTGTGGGTGCATCAATATCTTCACTCAACATTGTGATATTTACCTACATTTGAAAATCCACTGGGTGCTGTTTGCACTTTCTCACAACTGTCTGTGACACTAGTTCAGTTACTGGAACCTGTCCCATCTTACACATGTGTCAGTCACTATATGATGTGCCTGACTGTAACAACTGGGAATAGCATGTATGAGCAACGCAGAACAGAAGGGGTTAACAACATGCTTCATCCCATTGAGTTCCAGAGGGGAAGCCAATGCATGGCATCGTATGCGTTGAATACCTCTCTGTTAATCAGAAGGATGAACTGAGCGGGGATATGTGGTCTGTTACTGTTATGGGCTTAGGTCAAGATCTCAAATACTATATACACTGAAAGCTTGGTTTTCACAACACTAAAGTAGGCAACAATACAACAGATGTGGAACTAATGATATGACAACATATATAACAGGGTTTTGGTTAGGGGGACAGGGGTAAGAGAGTTTGTTGCTTATTGGGATTCTGAAGAGTACTGTCCTCTCCAATGTTACAGCCACCAGGGATGCCCTGCACTGCTGTGGTGGGCAGGCTGGCATGGAGAAGCCCCTGCCAGCCATTGAAGGTGATGGAAGCTGGAGGGCCACCACCTGTTCCTCTGGCGTAGGCTGCCAGCTCTCTGAGTTTATTCTTCACTCGCCTCTTGCAGTCTGTCCATCTCTTCTTCAGACTGCCATTCTCCTGCACACTGAGACTGCATTCACTAAGTCTGCCACCACCTGCCATGCCTGTCTCATATGTGCAGAGATGCCCCATACCTTCTCTGAGAAGTAGAGTATCCCTTCCCTGTCCAGGATACCAAGGACCAGGGCCATGTTTTCATTGTAGGTGTACATGGGTTCCCTGACACTATCACCTTCCACTGCAGGCTCAGCTTCTTGAGGTGTGGAAGGCACAACCTGCTCTGGCTCCGGCTATGTGTGTCTCTCCCCAACACCCACACCCGTACTGCTGCCAGCTCTCTCCCTGACTGGCATGTACCTGTTGCTTGCTAGATACCTCTCCACCCACCTGCTCTCCCTCTCCTTCCCCGCTCGGGGGTGCCCTGCACACTTTCCTCTTCACCCTCTCCTCTCCTGATCCCTGCCTCCAGCCTCAGCTCTTCTCCCTGCCATCTCTCCTCTCCACCTCCCTCACACCCAGTCACACACAATCTCTCACAAAGGCACTCACACAATAACCCTCTAGTATGCCCTTGCATTCAGTCAGTCACCCTGTATAAAATAAAGATAAATGTGTGTTGTGTTAAAACAAAAGATGTGTGTTTGTGATCGTGTGTGGATGTAATGTGTGTGATATGTTCAAAGGTGTAATATGTGTCTTTTTTATTGTGTAATTTGCTCCTCCATCCACTCCTACTCTACCTCTCTCCATTTACTGCTCCTCTCTTTCTATAATGCTATCCTCTGATCCTGGGGCCATGTGCTCTAGCTCAAAGAACTGAGAAACACAGGCAGTGTTTGGCAGTTTTTTGTGGCTTTTTATTAATTTTGGGACTAATATTGATACTTTTCTGGCTTGGGATTGGCTGGGGCTTGGATTTGGCCTTTCTAATGCTTAACTTGACCTTACTGTCCTCAAACTTTGCCGATTTCCATTCATGGTTTATGTGTTGTTTGTATGTGGAAGTTTCACGTGTGGTGTATTAAAAACATAAAGCTCCATTTTTGTCATTACGGTGACCTGTGCGGCCTACACAGGTTTTGATATTTTATGGTTCTGCAATAGAATACAGGCAAAACACGTTTGCATTTTGCATGGTGCTTGTTTTTACTATTCCGCCTGTTTTAATGCTGCTAATAGTATCGAGCACCAGAAGTTTTTTCTTCTTACAAGAATTGTTTCAACCTAAATTGGGACAAAAAAGGGCTTAAGATCAATGGAGAATACATATATCACTTACATTTTGCAGACAATATCATGCTCTTTGCCAGTAGTCCTGAAGAACCGAAAAAATGCATTGAAGAGCTACAACAGAGAAGCAAAACTGAAGATGGATATCAACAAAATACAAGTGATGTTTAACAAATTTACCATACCAATGAAAATCACAGTAGATGGACAAGAACTAGAAGATATGGACAAATAACATACATCATAACATAGTTGATGAGGCTGAAAAAAACACTTGCGTCCATCAAGTCCAGCCCATGTCAAATCACCCCTGTTGATCCAGAGGAAGAAAAAAAAGCATTAAAGCCATTTCCAATTAAGTCCAAAGTGGGTAAAAATTTCTTTCCTGACTCCAAATGACAGTCAGATAGTTCCCTGGATCAACAACCTATCTGCTTTGAAGCCATCTGTCATAATTCTCAATATTGTTCTGTGCTAGATAGGTATTTGTTTCTTTTTTGAAAGCAGTTACAGTATCTGGAAGCACAACATCATGAAGCAAAGAATTCCATAGCTTTACCTCCCTTACTCTAAAAGATTCCTGCTTTGTCTCAGTCGAAATCACCTTTCCTCTAGTCATAATATATGATCTTCCATTCTTAGCTTAGTTAATTGAGTAAATAATTAATTGGATAGTTCTTTATATTGACCTTGAATATATTTGTAAATGGTAATCATATCACCCCTTAGATGTCTCTTCTCTAAAGTAAACAAACCCATTTTGGCTAGTTTCTTTATAACTCACATCCTACAATCCCTTTATCAGTTTTGTTGCACATCTCTGCACTTTTTCCAGTTCAATAATGTCAATTAAAATTGGGTAATAATATATATACTCCCACAACATACTTGAAAATGAGAGACAATCTCAATGTATCATTCCTGGTAAAATACTTTGATATTTTTATTATTTTTTAAGAACTGGTACCCAAAACTATACTCCGTATACTAGCTGAGGCCTTAAAAAAGCATCTATATTTGAAGCAGAATTATATTAGCATCCTGTGTATCTATGCCTCTTTTTATGCAGGATAGTACACTATTTGCTTTTGCAGCAGCTGAATGATTCTGCACACTGCTTTGAAGTCTATTGTCTATCAGTACTCATAACTCTTTCTCTAATGTGGTTTCCTATTTAGTATATATGTAGCACATTTCTTTCTACATCTCAAATGCATAACCTTACATGTATATACATTAAATGTCATCTACCACTTTTCTGCCCATTCACTCAGTTTATCTAAAACCTTCTACAAAGAAAAAAAAATCCATCCCTGTATGTATTTCCTTACGTAGCTTAGTGTCAACAGCAAAGATGCTACTTTCAATTTCCACTTGTAGACCATTAATAAACAAAAACATTTGGCCCAGGACTGAACCCTGTGGCACCTCACTTCCAAGTTTAGACCTTGAAAAGGCTCCATTTATAACAACTCTCTGTCATTTATAATTTAACCAGTTCTCAATCCATGTACAGATATCGCCTCCCGAATGGAAGCCTTTTAATTTAAGCAGTAACCTGTTGTGAGGCAATGTATTAAAGGCTTTTGCAAAATCCAAGAATACTACATCAACCGCAATTCCCTTGTCCAAATTACTACTTACCATTTTGTAAAATGCGAAAATTAGCCTGACATGAATTATTCTTAAAACCATTGTGACTCCTACTAATAATAATGTTTGTCTTCACATAGTTCTGAATACTGTCAGTTAGTAACCCTTCAAATATCTTACCCACTATAGAAGTCAAGCTCTATAATTTACTGGTTTGGATTTTGCCCCCTCTTTCTGAACAATGGTACTACATCAACTTTCCTCCAGTCATAGTACACTGTGCCTGATGAAAGTGAATCAATAAATATTAAGTATAATGGTCTTGATATTACTGAACTAAATTCCTTATGTACCCTTGGACAGGAAATATCAGCAGATTGAAATACCATGATGGAAACTGAGCTCAGAATAAAACTGGGACAGCAAGCATTTGGAAAACTTAATAGTACTGTCTTTAAGACAAATGTACTACTTTGCATCAAGCTAAAGGTTTTTGACCAGTATGTCCTCCCAGTCCTTATGTATGGCTGTGAAACATGGACACTGAATGCCAAAGTCATACAAAAAATAGTAAGGTTACACAGAGAAGTATGGAGCAGCAAATTCTAAAAATAACAAAAAAAGAGACTGAAAAACATGTGCATGGATTTGTCAACAAACAAAGGTCTATGACATCAATGAAAGAATAAAGTGCCTCAAATAGAAATGGGCAGGCCACATAGCAACAAGACCTGATGTTAGATGGACCAAACAAATTTTGGAATGGATCTGACTCAATATTAAATGCCCAAGAAGAAGACCTAGATGGGGAGATGAAATTACAAAATTTTTTGGTATACCGTGGCAACAAAAGACAATGGACCGAAGTTATTGGAGGCTTGCTGAGGAGGCCTTCATCCTGTAGTCGATTGACAATGGCTGAAGATGATGTTATAACATTTACATGCACACAGTTACATATTACCACATTTACTCAAGTGATTAGTCAATAAAATAAGATCTCTACATAAAAATACTGAAATGTGTTAACTCCTTAACCCATTAAGGACAAGCAGTCCCGGGGTGTGTGGTCCTTTAAGGACCAGATAGGGAAGTTGATGTGATTGATCACGTGTTCCGGCACGCCGAAAGAGGGACTGAAAGAGATCGCTCCAGTCTTGGAGCTATCAACTGCAGTCTTTCTGCAGGAGCGCTGTGAGTAAAAGTACGTGACGGACAAGAACCTTCACTGGTCCTTCATTCTGATGAAGGTTGCCAAGTGCTAACCGAAACATCAAGCTAAACAAATAAATACTCATTTCATCACTTGTTTCAAGACCTGAGAGTGCTTCTTCCATCTTCGGATATTTCTACAAAATTTGGCTGGATTACAGGCACCCAGGCAATCAGCTTACCAAGCATGAGTGCTTCGCTACGGACTATATATATATATATATATATATGTATATATATATATACATATACAGGGCTCAAAATTTCAAGTCCTGAGCTACTATCCAGGCCTAAAAAGTTACTCACCACCAGTTTCCATGCCTAGCCACACCCATATCCCGCCTTTAACCCCACCTGTCTCAAGTTTTCTTTGATGAAATGACAATGTTTTATTCAGCATATGGCACAGAGGACAAAAACTGTGCAAAATTCCAACTGTTTTAACCTCCTGAATGCTAGCAAGGTCTACAACACATTAGCACCTCAAACATTAAAAAGTTAAATGCTTAATTTAAATAATGTGAAAGTGTTTTTAGGACCCACTACTTATCCCCACAACATGGTACAGTTGATTTGCCACACTTTGTCTTTATACATAAAGGCCATAGTAAGCAACAGAATGCTTAAACTTTTAACGGCCATAGGATGGTCTAACAATAGCGCCACTGTAGATTAGGCTATAGAGGTACTTCTTCAGCTGCAATAACTGTCTATCAACAGTTTCCATGTTTTAATCAGTAGGATACACTGTGAATTATATTTTTTCAATATTAAGCTTTAAAATGATTTTAAAGCACTGGGCAACTAATGATTTAACCTGATGAGATCAGTCTCTTGGAGTCACTCTCTCCTATGGGTCCTAGACAGTCTTGTCACTTAGAAGGCGGTCTCTATTCTTCATATGAAATGCTCAATAGTGTACTATGGCTGCTTATTCACTTGCATAGAGGATTTTAGATACTAGGCCGTTTCATGTTCTAGTAGAGTCTGATCATTTTATATTCCACACTCTTGATACATTTTTTAATCCATTTGTATGTGTATTTTAATTGATTGACACAGTGATTAAATCTTTTTTACTACATTTAAATATTATTTGCTCTGTCTCTCCCTATCCCCAAAACTTTTGCCTGTGAATCCTTCTTGGGACTTCGGATTGCCATTATATTTGAGACCAGCAGCAAGGAATGCATTTAGGCCACTAAGGGACCTATTAAACCATTAATGTAATTTCCAAATCAGTTTTGAATCGTTACCATCTTTAAAGTCATTGGACTATAGTCTATTTGTGCATCAGCTTATTGGAGCATTGCCATGATGGACATATCATAGGCTTGAATTGTACAGGAAGTTGTATGGTTGCCAATTCCCTGTCCTTCCTTAAACCCTGAAAGTACTGGGTATATATAGTTTCTGTATTACAACTGGTCATCCCCTCACACTCTATACATCACCTACATGTATATCAACTTTGAGCAGTGCTGTGTAGCTTTTCCTTTTTATTCTCTTAACTTGCCCAGTCCATGTGCAAATAGTGGAAAAATGTATTCAGTCGTCCATAAGAATCTTTGTGCAGATCCTCAATCTAATAACCATTAAGAAGAGAAAAAAGACCAGTAACCATTATACAGCCTGACACCAGGAAGAAATGTGTCACCAGAAATAATGTCTGTTGGCAAACAATAGATCTGTGTGGAATGTTCCTAACAGGGAGCACTGACATCTAGTGGTAAGGATAGGGAATGCACAGAGCTCTCTAACCGAGTTCCACTCGCCCTCACTCAATTTCTCCTCGTCAAATGCGAGGAGGAGAGTGGAAATTTTGAGCCCTGATATATATATATATACTTGTTACAAAGCCCACATACACGGGCTGATACAGCCTGTCTGTGCTCTCGGCTCCGGGGCAGCAGCGGAGGTGCTGGTTGACAGTTTGTCACCCAGCTGCCTCTGCTGTTGCCCCGGAACCGGGAGCACAGACAGGCTTTCAGCCTTCCAGAGCTCTCCGCTCCGGATTAGCCCATTCTGTGAGTCCCTACTGCGCATGTGTGGTTACGCGCACAGTGAGCAACGCATTCTAGGACTTTATGTTATAGGATATATATATATATATATATATATATATATATATACACTAGTTGAACAGCCGGTGTACACGGTCCACAGTGGCAGGCAGCAACGGCCGCAGTTAGAGACTACCCACGCCATGGCTGATAACGGAGCAGGGCGCTCCGAATTCAGAGTGCACCACTCCGTTATCAGCCGCAGCTTGGGCAATCTGTACTGAGAATGACTGCAGTACGCGCAGCCATCTGTACTGCGCATGACAGCTTCTGACAAACAGACATTAGCGAATTATTATATAGAATATATATAAATTTATATAAATATATATAAGCGAAGAAACCTAAGTGGTCTTGAAAGCTTCCACTATAATACTGCTTGGTTTTAAGCATATCACTTTCACTATTTAGTCTCCTATTTCATCCATGATACCACTCTTTACCTATTGTAAATTCAGAGAGATCAGCTTTCTGGGGCTGGAGTTATGCAAAGCAGCCCCTACTAGTTCACCAGGTCTGCCCTTATGTCCTATTCCTATTCATATTATGTATCCACAAATCATGCAGCGTTGGCAAGATTACATTTTAAAATTAGATCTGCCCATCTGGCTTGTCAATTAGTTTGATTTTCTTCTTTGGCACAGGAGCGATGTTGGCTTTCTGTGGTATATTACAGTATAGGTTGCTTTATTAGTTTTTTCACAATTTTAAAAGTCTCTTGCTTCAGGATAACAATTATGATTGCTATTCTGAAAAGAAGAACATTCTGTGGACTTAGACATGGAAAATATGGGTTAATTTTACTCACATATTCCTTAATTTAGAACAAAATGCTGTCACGTAAATGTAATGATATGAAGAAGCTGATGTACCAAGTAGAAATGGAGCAATTCTGGAGCAGTCCTATTGCATCACAGGGGATAAACTCAAATTCACAACACCCAAGAGACTTTTAACTGTTGCTTTACATTAGAGACCTTGCATTCAGCCATCATATAAGTGAGCACACAAGGGCAGTGATTAGCTTTTATACTAGTGCACTACATTATGGGAGAGCTATTGCTGGCATATATAACTCTCCAGCATTTATTGGACTTAATGTCCCATCATACTAACCCTTCTGTTGTCTGGCTGGGGATGTTTGGAGCTTCAGTCCAACAACAGCTGGAGAGCCATGTTATTTTAAATTTAGTTTCCTTTGTGTGTGCGTGCTTGTCTGGAATGTGTGTGTGTGTCAGAGGTGTAACTAGAAGCCACAGGCCCTGGTGCAAAAGTTGTCATGCCCCCCCGACCACATTGACCCTCCCATTGGCCATCTCCACTGGACACCTCTACAATGCTCCTAATCTCAACATTGCCCCGCATCATCTACACATTGCTCCCCATCTCCACATTGCCCCCATCATCTCCACATTCCCTCTACATTGCCCTCACATTGCCCCCCCGTGTCTATTTCCTACCTCCCTGGTGGTCCAGCGGTGTGGCAGGAGAGGTCTGTGCCTCATTCTGCACAGACCTCTATACTGCCGAAGCTCCGCGATGTCTTCTCTTCAATAATGCAGATCGCTGAGAGATGATGTCATCTCCTGGTGCTCTACATTACTAAAGAGCTGAAGAGGGTGCTTAGCTGCTAGAAGTCTGTACCGAAGAAGGCACAGACCTCAGCATGTTGAGGGCACAGGGCAGGGTGTCACAGGGGATGGCCCCTGTGACCCCTATTGTTACTCCACTGGTGTTTGTGTGTTTGTCAAAAAAGTGTATTTTGTGAACAATGTGTACTGTGTATGCGTGTGTGGTTTACACTAGGACCTGGATAGACAACGCTGGTTCTGTAGAGCTACCAACAGCACATGTGTTTAGGATATCCCTGCTTGAGCACAAACAAATCAAGTAAAGTGATTGAGCTACTGATTGATGTACTGTAGTCAAGAGGGGACATCATCCATTTGATAGTTTTTGAGGACCAAGCTTGGCTATCTCTGCTGTCCTTTTCTATCTAATACATTTCATTGCTAATATTTCTACTTGATGTTTCATTGTAACAGTGGTATATCACCCTGATGGTTTTTGACAATGTTAAAATGCTCAGATGCTGGTGCGATGCAGTAATACATTTCCCTGCTGCTCATATGTACAGTATATTGTCCTGCTGGTCTTATGAAGTGGTAATTTTCCCTGATCATTTCAAGTAATACTATGTTGGACTCTAGAAACTGTATATTGCTCTTCATGTATATTGTTCTGGTATATGGGCCTGCTCATGTCATGCAATACTCTGCATATTGTACTCCTCTCCAAGTGGTGGGTTATTGTCCCTCAAATTAAAACTGAAAACAAGGACATGGGTATCAAGCATTCAGGAAGCAATTTATATGTGAGAGGTATAGTGACGGGAGGTGGGCAATGTAGGAAGAGGAACAGGCCTTGAAATACGAACATAGTGAGGAAATGGGCAGCAGTGACCCATGAAATAATTTGGGGTATTATATATTTTTTTCTTTTCTTCTAAATATTTTGTAGTTTTTATATATTGGTTTTATAATATAATGTGGTTGAGGTGTCTTTTGTTACATCTGCAAGAAGCTTGGGGAGATGACAGGCTTCTATTGGGATTAACAAGCAGGGATAGGATTTGTGAAGGCCCATATGAGGCTAAGTAAGAATTGGAACTCATGAGATTCACTTCCTAGTGGGATTCTGGTGATAAGAAAACATGGGTAGATTCAGTATACACAGAATGTTTTATATAAATGTTTTTTCACATCACATAATGTTTGGCACCCCTCTTTCTTTTGTTCTTCTTCATGCACTTTTGGAATTATATCTTTCGGTCATATATATTTGATGTTAGTGGTCAATGGAGGACAGCAGCCACTGTCAAACCTGATTCACATTATAAGGCAGCCCTTTCTTCTTTTACTTCACATGTTATCAGTTACATACTCTCTCTCTCTAAAGCCCTGCCTTTTTTGAGACAAAAACTATGTTTTTCATCCCCTCATGCCACCTCTGAGAAGGAGCTGGGGATAAAAATACCTCTGTCTCAACTATTTGCATGGTAGATTCACATGGTGCACTTACAGGTACTTCAGAATGTAGAGAAACAGCTCTGATGCATGATAATATAATCCACCACTATCAACAGTAATGTCAACCAGCAATGCCAGATCCTTCTCAGATAAGTATATGACATAAGTAAGGGGTAGCCAGCTCTGGTCTCCAAGAACTACCAATAGTTCATGCTTTCAGAGATCTCCCAGCTGGGACATAGGTGGACTAATTAGTGCTGCAGTCACTTAATAGGTCATGAAAACATGAACTGTTTGTAACTCTTGAGAACCATGGTTGACTCCCCCTGAGATAAACCAAGGGGAGAAGGTTTTAGTGAGAGTGATTGAGATCAGTCACTCTCAAAAACCTTGTTCTGCTGATTAAAATAAAGTTGTTTTTTTAATTACTATCTCTTTAAGATCCCTTTAGTAATGGAAAAGTTGATGATTTGTAATTTTTTAAAGTGCTCTTATGACAAGTTCTTTGTGGGTGAGATTAACACCTAACAATAAGTGGTAAATTATAATATTCAAGAGCTGGAGAGAGTGCAGAGAAGAACAACAATTTTAATTAACTGAATGGTGGAACTGAAGTGTGAAGAACATTTAACCAACAAGTAACAAGTAACTGAAATGTCAATGAAAGTAGCTTTTCATTCCAAGGCCTGATGAAAATAAATAGGGGCCACTCCTTCATTAGTGGAAATAAAGTTTCAGCTTCAGCAGATGATGAGGATCTTTACAGTAATGTATTTTATCTTGTTGCATTCTTTAGAGAATAGTTGTTGGCAGGTACAATGTTTATATATTTAGAGATGCGTAGAAGCATATCTACCAAAAGAAAGCATACAGGGTTATACTATAGTAGGGGTGCTCAAGTTATTTCATCAAGAGTTACAAACAGGCCAGTATTTAACATTCATTTTGAGTGACTTATACAGGTGAGGTAATCAATGGCTCATTCATTTTGACTGACCCACTTGTGATCATGTAGCGACATAATTAAATCCTGTCTTGTTGGTACTAGGAAACAGACAAGCACATATAACTCAGTAACATAGTAACATAGTAATTTAGGTTGAAAAAAGACTTGCGTCCATCTAGTTCAACCCTTTTCCTATTCCTATTCCATTTTAGAGGGGGAAGGATTATTTAGTTGTCATCTTCTGGCATATACTGTGTGCATTAGGGTAAAGTAAAGGTTTGTTTCCTAATTTATTATGATGATGATTGATAGTGTAGGTGAGTGTATGTGTGTTTTTGATGTAATAGTGCAATTTAAACACTCCTTTGCAGTATAGCTGCAATGTATTCCCTGCCTTTCTAGCAATGAAAAGGTTAATCAGTGTCTGACTGAGGGAGGTTATTGTTTAATGCATATTTGATTGTAGATGTGTTAAGCTACAGTTGGTAATGAACTAACAATGGAGGCAACATTCCTGAGGGGGTTATTATGAGTCTTTGTATGTGGTGAAAGGGTTTTTGGTGCAAGGAGTCACTTGGGTATCAGGCTGGTGAGTGGAAAAACTTGTCACCCCATATCTCTAGCTGGACCTGCCAAAACGATATGGAAGCATGCCATGGTCTTAATTTCCTACTGAACTATGCATCATTAGTAGGCTGACCAGATCTCCCCTTTAACTGGGGACACATAGAAAATAGTCATATTTCAGTACTCCACTGAAATCAAAGCAGTCCTGCAGTATGCATTTTTTGTGTGCGTCCCCGGTTAAAGGTCAGGTCTGGTCAGCCTAATCATTAGTAAAGAGGCAACTTGAAGGGAACATTTCTATTTCATACCACTTTACTACCAGATTAAAAAAAAGAGCAGTGAAACACCTTTAACCCCTTCAGTGCCAGAGGCTTGGGCCATTTCCTGTACCCTGCAGGCCAGACCCTTTTTCAGCATTTTTGCTATCCTTTTGTTTATGCTTGATTTCCTCTGGGGATTTTTAGTTAAATATGGAAAACTATATATTGTTTTTTTCAGAACGAATTGGGCTTTCTCGTGATACCTTACATGAAGAGAATTTTACATCGTTCAAAAAGCTATGATGTCATAATGACAAAAAAAGTGAAAATTTACTCATTTTCCTAAAATCACATAATATGTATCAAAAACATTTACCTTGATTGAAAAAGTTTCAATTATTTGAAAAAGCCCCAAGTCCCCCGAGTAAAAAAATACCAAATTTGTATAGTTTTACCTACGTTCATGGCTAGCGTAGAGCCCTAATCACCAGCAGCGCAAAATGACATTTTCAACTTTATAAACTAATATGCGCATTCTAGGGTTTTTGTGGTAAAACTACCCTAAAACAGTGGAATAACTATATAAAACTATATATGTCGGAAAAGTAGACAACCTGCCGCATCTAATGAGGGGTAACTTGCCTTCTTACCCCAAGCCTGGTGTGCACAAATGCCTCCAGAAGATGGCGCTAATGAAAAAAAAGGCATTTTCTTACATTTCTGCCCCTTGAAATGTACTGAAATTTGTGAAAACCATGGCATTTCCAACTGTATTCATTAGCTAGCGCTCTTAGGAGAAAAATGACACCCCATTGGTATGAGTTCAACTACCTCAGGGGGCACTAGAAGTGCAAAATGACACCTACTACAACCTCAAATGTTTCTAACATTTTCTCAAACATTACTTGTCTGTTCCCAAATGGTTATAACAACTACAGAAGTGAAGAAAGGGTACACAAACCATACAATTTTGAAAAGAAGACACCCTGCCGCATCTAATGATGGGTGACTTGCCTTGTTACCCCAAGCCTGAAGTGCACAAATGCCTCCAGAAGGTGGCGCTAATGAAAAAAAAAGGCATTTTCATACATTTCTGCCCCTTCAAATGTTCTGAAATTTGTGAAAACCATGGCATTTCCAACTGTATTCATTAGCTAGTGCTCTTAGGAGAAAAATGACACCCCATTGGTATGAGTTTAACTACCTCAGTGGGCGCTAGAAGTGCAAAACGACACCTACTACAACCTCAAATTTTTCTAACATTTTCTAAAACATTACTTGTCTGTACACAAATGGTTATAACAACTACAGAAGTGAAGAAAGGGTACACAAACCATACCATTTTGAAAAGAAGACACCCTGCCGCATCTAATGATGGGTGACTTGCCTTGTTACCCCAAGCCTGGAGTGCACAAATGCCTCCAGAAGGTGGCGCTAATGGAAAAAAAGGCATTTTCTTACATTTCTGCCCCTTCAAATGTACTGAAATTTGTGAAAACCATGGCATTTCCAACTGTATTCATTAGCTAGCGCTCTTAGGAGAAAAATGACACCCCATTGGTATGAGTTCAACTACCTCAGGGGGCGCTAGAATTGCAAAATGACACCTACTACAACCTCAAATATTTCTAACATTTTCTCAAACATTACTTGTCTGTTCCCAAATGGTTATAACAACTACAGAAGTGAAGAAAGGGTACACAAACCATACCATTTTGAAAAGAAGACACCCTGCCGCATCTAATTATGGGTGACTTGCCTTGTTACCCAAGCCTGAAGTGCACAAATGCCTCCAGAAGGTGGCGCTAATGAAAAAAAAAGGCATTTTCATACATTTCTGCCCCTTCAAATGTACGGAAATTTGTGAAAACCATGGCATTTCCAACTGTATTCATTAGCTAGCGCTCTTAGGAGAAAAATGACACCCCATTGGTATGAGTTTAACAACCTCAGCGGGCGCTAGAAGTGCAAAACGACACCTACTACAACCTCAAATTTTTCTAACATTTTCTCAAACGTTACTTGTCTGTACACAAATGGTTATAACAACTACAGAAGTGAAGAAAGGGTACACAAACCATACCATTTTGAAAAGAAGACACCCTACCGCATCTAATGATGGGTGACTTGCCTTGTTACCCCAAGCCTGGAGAGCACAAATGCCTCCAGAAGGTGGCGCTAATGAAAAAAAAGGCATTTTCTTACAATTCTGCCCCTTCAAATGTACTGAAATTTGTGCAAACCATGGCATTCCCAACTGTATTCATTAGCTAGTTCTCTTAGGAGAAAAATGACACCCCATTGGTATGAGTTTAACTACCTCAGGGGGCGCTAGAAGTGCAAAATGACACCTACTACAACCTCAAATGTTTCTAACATTTTCTCAAACGTTTCTTGTCTGTACACAAATGGTTATAACAACTACAGAAGTGAAGAAAGGGTACACAAACCATACCATTTTGAAAAGAAGACACCCTGCCGCATCTAATGATGGGTGACTTGCCTTGTTACCCCAAGCCTGGAGTGCACAAATGCCTCCAGAAGGTGGCGCTAATGGAAAAAAAAGGCATTTTCTTACATTTCTGCCCCTTCAAATGTACTGAAATTTGTGAAAACCATGGCATTTCCAACTGTATTCATTAGCTAGCGCTCTTAGGAGAAAAATGACACCCCATTGGTATGAGTTCAACTACCTCAGGGGGCACTAGAAGTGCAAAATGACACCTACTACAACCTCAAATGTTTCTAACATTTTCTCAAACATTACTTGTCTGTTCCCAAATGGTTATAACAACTACAGAAGTGAAGAAAGGGTACACAAACCATACAATTTTGAAAAGAAGACACCCTGCCGCATCTAATTATGGGTGAGTCGCCTTGTTACCCCAAGCCTGAAGTGCACAAATGCCTCCAGAAGGTGGCGCTAATGAAAAAAAAGGCATTTTCATACATTTCTGCCCCTTCAAATGTACGGAAATTTGTGAAAACCATGGCATTTCCAACTGTATTCATTAGCTAGCGCTCTTACGAGAAAAATGAGTTGGTATGAGTTTAACTACCTCAGGGGGCGCTAGAAGTGCAAAACGACACCTACTACAACCTCAAATTTTTCTAACATTTTCTCAAACGTTACTTGTCTGTACACAAATGCTTATAACAACTACAGAAGTGAAGAAAGGGTACACAAACCATACCATTTTAAAAAGAAGACACCCTGCCGCATCTAATGATGGGTGACTTGCCTTGTTACCCCAAGCCTGAAGTGCACAAATGCCTCCAGAAGGTGGCGCTAATGAAAAAAAAAGGCATTTTCATACATTTCTGCCCCTTCAAATGTTCTGAAATTTGTGAAAACCATGGCATTTCCAACTGTATTCATTAGCTAGTGCTCTTAGGAGAAAAATGACACCCCATTGGTATGAGTTTAACTACCTCAGTGGGCGCTAGAAGTGCAAAACGACACCTACTACAACCTCAAATTTTTCTAACATTTTCTAAAACATTACTTGTCTGTACACAAATGGTTATAACAACTACAGAAGTGAAGAAAGGGTACACAAACCATACCATTTTGAAAAGAAGACACCCTGCCGCATCTAATGATGGGTGACTTGCCTTGTTACCCCAAGCCTAGAGTGCACAAATGCCTCCAGAAGGTGGCGCTAATGGAAAAAAAGGCATTTTCTTACATTTCTGCCCCTTCAAATGTACTGAAATTTGTGAAAACCATGGCATTTCCAACTGTATTCATTAGCTAGCGCTCTTAGGAGAAAAATGACACCCCATTGGTATGAGTTCAACTACCTCAGGGGGCGCTAGAATTGCAAAATGACACCTACTACAACCTCAAATATTTCTAACATTTTCTCAAACATTACTTGTCTGTTCCCAAATGGTTATAACAACTACAGAAGTGAAGAAAGGGTACACAAACCATACCATTTTGAAAAGAAGACACCCTGCCGCATCTAATTATGGGTGACTTGCCTTGTTACCCAAGCCTGAAGTGCACAAATGCCTCCAGAAGGTGGCGCTAATGAAAAAAAAAGGCATTTTCATACATTTCTGCCCCTTCAAATGTACGGAAATTTGTGAAAACCATGGCATTTCCAACTGTATTCATTAGCTAGCGCTCTTAGGAGAAAAATGACACCCCATTGGTATGAGTTTAACAACCTCAGCGGGCGCTAGAAGTGCAAAACGACACCTACTACAACCTCAAATTTTTCTAACATTTTCTCAAACGTTACTTGTCTGTACACAAATGGTTATAACAACTACAGAAGTGAAGAAAGGGTACACAAACCATACCATTTTGAAAAGAAGACACCCTACCGCATCTAATGATGGGTGACTTGCCTTGTTACCCCAAGCCTGGAGAGCACAAATGCCTCCAGAAGGTGGCGCTAATGAAAAAAAAGGCATTTTCTTACAATTCTGCCCCTTCAAATGTACTGAAATTTGTGCAAACCATGGCATTCCCAACTGTATTCATTAGCTAGTTCTCTTAGGAGAAAAATGACACCCCATTGGTATGAGTTTAACTACCTCAGGGGGCGCTAGAAGTGCAAAATGACACCTACTACAACCTCAAATTTTTCTAACATTTTCTCAAATATTACTTGTCTGTACACAAATGGTTATAACAACTACAGAAGTGAAGAAAGGGTACACAAACCATACCATTTTGAAAAGAAGACACCCTACCGCATCTAATGATGGGTGACTTGCCTTGTTACCCCAAGCCTGGAGTGCACAAATGCCTCCAGAAGGTGGCGCTAATGGAAAAAAAAGGCATTTTCTTACATTTCTGCCCCTTCAAATGTTCTGAAATTTGTGAAAACCATGGCATTTCCAACTGTATTCATTAGCTAGCACTCTTAGGAGAAAAATGACACCCCATTGGTATGAGTTCAACTACCTCAGGGGGCGCTAGAAGTGCAAAATGACACCTACTACAACCTCAAATGTTTCTAACATTTTCTCAAACGTTTCTTGTCTGTACACAAATGGTTATAACAACTACAGAAGTGAAGAAAGGGTACACAAACCATACCATTTTGAAAAGAAGACACCCTACCGCATCTAATGATGGGTGACTTGCCTTGTTACCCCAAGCCTGGAGAGCACAAATGCCTCCAGAAGGTGGCGCTAATGAAAAAAAAAGGCATTTTCTTACAATTCTGCCCCTTCAAATGTACTGAAATTTGTGCAAACCATGGCATTCCCAACTGTATTCATTAGCTAGTTCTCTTAGGAGAAAAATGACACCCCATTGGTATGAGTTTAACTACCTCAGGGGGCGCTAGAAGTGCAAAACGACACCTACTACAACCTCAAATTTTTCTAACATTTTCTCAAATATTACTTGTCTGTACACAAATGGTTATAACAACTACAGAAGTGAAGAAAGGGTACACAAACCATACCATTTTGAAAAGAAGACACCCTGCCGCATCTAATGATGGGTGACTTGCCTTGTTACCCCAAGCCTGGAGTGCACAAATGCCTCCAGAAGGTGGCGCTAATGGAAAAAAAAGGCATTTTCTTACATTTCTGCCCCTTCAAATGTACTGAAATTTGTGAAAACCATGGCATTTCTAACTGTATTCATTAGCTAGCACTCTTAGGAGAAAAATGACACCCCATTGGTATGAGTTTAACTACCTCAGGGGGCGCTAGAAGTGCAAAATGACACCTACTACAACCTCAAATGTTTCTAACATTTTCTCAAACATTACTTGTCTGTTCCCAAATGGTTATAACAACTACAGAAGTGAAGAAAGGGTACACAAACCATACCATTTTGAAAAGAAGACACCCTGCCGCATCTAATTATGGGTGACTTGCCTTGTTACCCCAAGCCTGAAGTGCACAAATGCCTCCAGAAGGTGGCACTAATGAAAAAAAAGGCATTTTCTTACATTTCTGCCCCTTCAAATGTACTGAAATTTGTGCAAACCATGGCATTCCCAACTGTATTCATTAGCTAGTGCTCTTAGGAGAAAAATGACACCCCATTGGTATGAGTTTAACTACCTCAGGGGGCGCTAGAAGTGCAAAACGACACCTACTACAACCTCAAATTTTTCTAACATTTTCTCAAATATTACTTGTCTGTACACAAATGGTTATAACAACTACAGAAGTAAAGAAAGGGTACACAAACCATACCATTTTAAAAAGAAGACACCCTGCCGCATCTAATGATGGGTGACTTGCCTTGTTACCCCAAGCCTGGAGTGCACAAATTCCTCCAGAAGGTGGCGCTAATGAAAAAAAATGGCATTTTCATACATTTATGCCCCTTCAAATGTACTGAAATTTGTGAAAACAATGGCATTTCCAACTGTATTCATTAGCTAGTGCTCTTAGGAGAAAAATGACACCCCACTGTAATGAGTCGACCTACCTTAGGGGTGCCAGAAGCACATCACTACACCTACCTGTTTGCTTCTTCGAAAATGGCGGCTTGTACAAAAATGTCCATAACTGTTAGAGACATGAAGGAAAGGTATAAAAGGTATACCATTTTGGAAAGTAGACATTCTCCCGCATCAATTGAGGGGTCACTTGCCTTTCTACCCCCTGGGCTGAAGTGCACAAATATTTCCAAAAGGTGGCGCTATGGGAATAAATACATGTTTTTTTACATTTCCACCACTTCAAAGATACTAAAATCTTTGAAAACCATAACATTTCCTGCTGTATTCAGTACCTGCTACCAACATGAGAAAAATGGTAGCCTATTTGTGTGGGTTAACATACAATATGTGGGTGCTAGGAACGTACGTAAACCTGACACTTTTGTTTTTGAAATTATCTGCTTGCACTAAAATGGTTATAAGCATAATAGATATGCAGAAAAGGTAGAGAAACAATGCCATTTTGGAAAGAAAACAACCTTCCGCATCTAATGAGGGGTCACTTGCCTTCTTACCCAAAGGCTGGTATGCACAAATGCTTCCAGGAGGTGGCGCTAGTGAAATGTGACTTGCCTTCTTACCCAAAGGCTGGTATGCACAAATGCTTCCAGGAGGTGGCGCTAGTGAAATGTGACTTGCCTGTACAAAAATGGCTATAACACATTCAGAATTGAAGAAAAGGTAGATAAACCATACCATTTTGGAAAGAAGACAACCTTCCGCATCTAATGAGGGGTCACTTGCCTTCTTACCCCAATACTGGTGTGCATAAATGTTTCCAGAAGGAGGCGATATAGGAAAAAAATTTAATTTTTTTACATTTCTGCCCCTTCAAATGTATGGAGCGCTGTGAAAACCATGGAATTTTCAACTGCATTTGTTTGCTAGTGCTCTTAGGAGTCAAATGACACCCCATTGGTATGAGTTGAACTACCTTAGGGGGTGCTAGAAGTAGAAAACTACACCTACTACAACCTCTGATGTTTCTAACATTTTCTCAAACCTGACTTGCCTGTACGAAAATGGCTATAACACCTTCAGAATTGAAGAAAAGTTAGATAAACCATACCATTTTGGAAAGAAGACAACCTGCCGCATCTAATGAGGGGTCACTTGCCTTTTTACCCCTAAGTTAGTTGGCACAACTATTTCCAGAATGTGGTGCTACAGGAAAAAAAAAATTTGTTTTACACATCAGTCACTTCAAAGATACTAAAATGGTTCAATGGCGTGGGATTTCCTAGGAGGACTTCTTGCCAGCCTAAGAAAAATGGTACCCCACTGCTGTGGGTTGACATACCAATTTACGCTACAGGAGCGTAGCTACCAGTGAAACAGAAATGGTAAAGCAAACAGTGTATGTGTGATTTTATGGCTAACAGATGAAAGAAGCTAGGGCGTCAGCCGGTGTACGTGCGGACCTGTGACTACAAGTGTAACAAAGTATGTGGGAGGGTGAGGGATTAGGCAGTGTGTGTGGGTATGAGCAGAGGAGCAAGGATGGTGGTGATGGTGGGGCAGTGTTTGATAGTGTGTATGGGAGATCTGTGACTACCAGTGTGCAATGTATGTCCCCTCATACAAAGCACTGTGTTGGACCCCCTCTCTCCTGTGGCACGTGCATTTTTTGGGGCTTTTTCCCACAATATTTTTGTGTAGACCTCGTTGGGGGCATCAGAACCCATGCAATGAGGTCTAAATAAAAAATAAAGGAGGTGGTCCAGTGGATTGCAAAGTGATCCTCATGTCCCCCCACAATTGCCCAGCTTTTTTTTTTAAAAAATGCGGCCACTGCATGCCGGTTATACCGGCTCATGCAGTGACCGCATTTTAGTGGGTACAATGTACGAGCTTGGCACAGCGGGTACAGCTGTCCAAACTCGTACATTGTACCCACCTGGCACTCTAGGGGTTAAGGTATAATGAAAAGATATCAATGGTTAGATATTGTTACACTGCCAGAGAAAATGGAGTCTGCTCTGCTACAGATGCTTCTACTTAAGAAACTGTCCAAGAGAAGACACCATGTTCTTTCATGTACACAATGCACCGTAAGTGGAGAGCTAAACTATAGTATGATTTCCCAACCTCAGTCCTCAAGTACCCCTAATAGTACTGTGCAGATTTTCTAGAACTCCCTGCCTATTGCCTAAGTACATCCAATGACATATAAAACTGACTAAGCTAAGTGTACTTGATGTCTACTAACAAATGCTCTAACAAAACTAAAACAGTTAAACTGTTAACATATCATAAAAAAGACAAACGTGAAGATTGGTTGGGAGCTTTTCTGCCAAACCTGTTTGCTAAAATGAGAAGCAGTCCTGTATTCTGTTATCTAAAATAACATCCTTACAGGACTGAAACCCTAGCCATTTCTTGCCTTAGCTCTGTTTAAATGCCCACCAGCTATGCTCCACTCCATCCTAGCAAAGTCAAGCATCCTTTACACTTACCTACTAGTTGCAGCCTCAGCTTATTCTCTTACTCTGATGATAAGCATGCAATATATTAAAAACACATTGACATTGGGGTGAATGTACAACTATCCCAGAGTAGCTCAACTAATAATAATAATAATAATAATAATAATCTTTACTTATATAGTGCCAACTTATTCAGCAGCGCTTTACAATAGGGGATAGACATACAGAGATATTAAATAGTACAAATCATATGTGGAGAACAGAAGGATCAGAGGGCCCTGCTCGTGAGAGCTTACAGTTTAGAGGAAGATGGGTAGGACACAGAAGGTGTAAGTGCTATTGGGTGTAAGTGCCTCCTGCCACATGAGCTGCCAGTCAGTGGGTGGGAGAGAGAAGTGCTAGTGAGTGTAGCGTTTCAGGGAATGGTTGGTTCTTGGTGATAATATTTATGGAGGTAGTTGATAGGCTTCCCTGAAGAGGTGAGTTTTCAGGGAGCGTCTGAAGATCTGAAGGCTAGGGGAGAGTCTGATGGGGCGGGGGAGGGAATTCCAGAGCTCAGGTGCAGCACGGGAGAAGTCCTGTAGGCGGGAGTGGGAGGATATAATGAGAGATGTGGAGAGGAGAAGGTCCTGTGCAGAACGAAGATGGCGAGTGGGAGTGTATTTGGAAATGAGAGATGAGATATAGGGGGGTGAGGTGTTAGTAAGGGCTCTATAGGTGAGCACCATGATTTTGAATTTAATTCTGTGTGCCAGTGTAGGGACTGGCAGAGGGGACTGGTGTTGGAGAAGCAGTTGGTTAGGTAGATTAGTCATGCTGCTGAGTTCATTATGGACTGTAGTGGGGTTAGGCGGGCAAGAGGAAGGCCAGTTAGTAGTGAGTTACCGTAGTCAAGACGGGACATGATGAGTGTTTGGATTAGAATTTTAGTAGTGTCTTCATTAAGGAAGGGTCAGATTCTAGAGATGTTGCGGAGGTGGAGGTGGCATGATTTGGAGATTGACTGGATGTGAGGAATAAATGATAGGGCGGAGTCGAATGTGACCCCCAGGCAACATGCTGTAGGAGTTGGTTTGATGATAGTGTTGTTGACAGTGAGGGTAATATCTGGAGTAGGACTGTTAGGAGAGGGAATGAAGATAATTAGTTCAGTTTTGCCAAGGTTAAGTTTGAGTTGACAGGAGGACATCCAGGAAGACACAGCGGACAGACAGTCAGATACCTGGGACAGGAGGGAGGGGGAGAGGTCGGGGGAGGAAAGATAGATTTGAGTGTCATCAGCATAGAGATGATGGTGAAACCCAAAGGAGTTTATTAGTTTACCCAGGGATGCAGTGTAAATTGAGAACAGCAAGGGGCCCAGGACTGAACCTTGAGGCACTCCAACAGACAGTGGGAGGGGTGGGGAGGTGGAGCCAGAGTAGGACACACTGAGGGAATGGTTGCGGAGATATGATGAAAACCAAGAGAGGGCAGTGTCACAGAGACCTAGAGAGTGGAGGGCATGGAGGAGGAGTGGGTGATCTACTGTGTCAAAGGCAGCTGACAGGTCCAAGAGAATGAGTAGGGAGTAGTGGCCTTTTGACTTGGCAGAGAGCAAGTCATTGGCCACTTTAGTGAGGGCAGTCTCGGTGGAGTGATGAGGTCGGAATCCAGATTGCAAGGAGTCTAGCAGGGAATGGGAGCAGAGGAATTTAGTGAGCTGGTTATATGCGAAATGCTCAAGGAGTTTGGAGGCAAACAGGAGTAGGGAAATGGGCCGGTAGTTTGACAGTGAGTTTGGGTCCAGGGAGGGTTTCTTTAGAATGGGCGTGATTAGTGCATGTTTGAAAAAAGATGGGAAGGTGCCAGTTGATAGAGAGAGGTTGAATAAGTGAGTAAGGGGTGGCGTTAGTAGAGGTGAAAGTTCTTGAGTAAGTTGAGATGGGATTGGGTCAAGAGTGCATGTGGTTAGGTTTGAGCGAGTGAGGAGAAGGGAAACTTCATCCTCTGTGACTGGTGAGAAGGAGCTTAGTGAGTGTGTGTGTGGGGGGGTGGGGGATCTAGGCTGGCTGGGTGGGAGTGGAAGTGATGAGATGTCATGTCTGATGGAGTCGATCTTGTCCTTCAAGTGGGTGGCGAGATCTTGGGCGGAGAAGTTGGTGGCAGGGGTTTGCATTGGTGGGCGTAGAAGTGACTTGAAGGTTGAGAAAAGGCATTTTGGGTTTGAAGAAAGATTAGAAATTAGAGAGAAGAAGTATGACTGTTTGGCCAGGGAGAGTGCAGAGCTATGAGAACGTAGAATGAATTTGTAGTGTATGAAGTCAGCTGTGGAGTACGATTTCCTCCAGTGCCTTTCAGCAGTGCGTGAGCACCTTTGGAGGTATCGCGTTTGTCTTGTGTACCAGGGTTGTAGTGGGGTTGTGCGGGGGTGTCGTGGAGTTGCAGGTGCAGCTGTGTCAAGGGCTTTTGTGAGAATGCTGTTGTAGAGAGTAGTAGTTTGCTCTGGGCAAGCAAGTGTGAGGATGGGGTTGAGAAGAGGTTGCAGGGAAGTAGAAAATTGTTGGAGGTCAAGCATATGAAGATTTCTTCGCATGCTCTTGATCCCGGTGGAGGGGATGGATTTACGTGGTATGATGAGGTTTACAGCGAGGAGGTGGTGGTCAGAGAGGGGATAGGGAGCATTAGAAAAATTAGAGACCGAGCAGAGGTTAGTGAAGACCAAGTCAAGAGAGTGACCATCACTGTGTGTGAGAGTGCAGGTCTATTGTGATAGGCCAAAGTAGGCTGTTAAAGAAAGGAGTTTGATGGCAGGGTGGGTGTTATGGTTATCAACAGGGATGTTGAAGTCTCCCAGGATGAGAGTGGGGACGTCAGAGGACATGAAATGAGGGAGCCAGGAAGTGAAGTGGTCAAGGAATTGTACAGAAGGACCAGGTGGCCTGTATATGGCAGAAACATGCAGGGGGAAGGGAGAGAAGAGGCGAATTGTGTGAGCTTCAAAGGTAAGGAAGGAGAGAGAGGGGACAGTGGGGATTATCTGAAACGTGTGGTTAGGGGACAAAAGGATGCCCACTCCACCCCCCTTACTGTTGCCAGGCCTAGGTGTGTGGATGAAGTGCAGGCCGCCATGTGAGAGTGCGGCTGTTTAGGCAGTGTCTGATGATGTGAACCAGGTTTCAGTGATGGCTAGGAGGTTTAGGGAGTGAGAAATAAATAGGTCATGAACAGCTGTTAGTTTGTTACACGCAGAGCGGCCGTTCCAGAGACCAAAACAAAAAGGGAGGAGGAGGTTAGGTGACATGGTACAGTTATTAGGTTGTGGATGTTGCGTGTTTGAGTGGGTGTTGGTTTACAGGAGAGAATGGAAGGGGGGCCTGGGTTAGGTGAGATGTCACTTGCAGAAAGAAGGAGAAGAAGGAACAGGGAAGTAAGATGGGAGTGAGATTTGAAGCAGTGAGGCTTTTTGGCAGCAGTTGAAGGAGATGGTAGTGATAGGGGCTGGAGGAATGAGAAAAGTTCATGGGTGCAGAGAAGTGGTGAGGGAAGAAGTGAGGGTGCAATGTGGATGGAGTGGCACTTAATGTGGACACAGGAGGAGGAGGAGAGTCAAAAGCAGGAGAGAATGGCAATGAACAAGCAAGGAGATTTTGCTCCTTGCTTTTGCTCCTTGCTTTTTTTAGTCTCCAACACCAGTGGCTGCTCTTCAGGGTAAGTACTAGAGCAACTGAGAGCTTTAGTACAAAACTCTGCCTTCATTATGACTTTAATTCCAGCAAGCCACTTACACCTGCCCCATAACATGAGCAGGGAAATAATTCCTACTACATTTCACATTGCAATATTACTTCTTCTTAGGACTGTAGTCGAGAAATAAGTAGATGAAAGTTGTGAATCCTACAGCAACATATGCCTTGAAAATGTGTTATCATGCAGACTGCATTTGTTCTTTGCCCACAACACTAACTTCCTGCTTAAGTGATACTGGCACATATTCATGATGATGTCAAGTAATAAAAAAATTAAGTACAACCTACAATGTGGCAGATGTGTATTGTAGTGGTTGTGGGGGACTGGCATGGTGTGATTGATTTGTGTATGTATATACAGCAGTTTTTACCATTCTCATGTTTGTGTCAAATTGCTATCCTCCCCAGATTATTGACACACATTACTTATCAGTCATAGCAGTGGTCCCAAGTGGGGTAGATGGTGGTGGTATCCTTTTGAAATGTTGCACGCTTCATTTTGCATCTTAAAATGTCACATTTGTTTAGGTGCATCAATGTAAATGACACATTCACAATGTCGCATGTTAAACAGTTGCAAATTCAACATGTTGCCTTGCACAACATGTCACCTTCTATAGGTCGCCTGCATCAAAATGTCGATCACCTGCGTCAACTCTAACTATTCAACAATAGTCAAGGACGCAGGGTGCAATAAAGGCACAATAAAGGGCGAGATAAGGATGCATTAAGAGCGAAATAAGAGTGCAATAAGGACGCAGGGCACAATAAGGGAGCAATAAGGGTGCAATAAGGATGCACTGAGAGCAAAATAAGGGCACAATAAGGGGGCATTAGGATGCAATAAGAGCATTAAAAGCACAAATGTGACATGTACACACAATACAAAAGGAGGGTACTGTAATGACGCACAGAGGCTCAATAATGACGCATTGCATCAAAACCGCATCATTTAGTCCTTGCACTTGAAACAGGAAATGCATCACTATTGAAAATGAAATAGGAAGTACAAAAACATTGCGCCACAACGAGACGCAGCTGCCATTCAGCCAGCCATACAGCCAGCTATACAGCATACAAAATGCCTAGACAGCCTTCATTTACAAATACGGAGCTGGTGATACTTGTCCGCTATATGGACAGGAATCTACCAGATAGGCTCAGGGACAAAGTGGACTCTGCATTTTGCAGGCACATTTTAGACAAAATGTCCTGCAAAATGCAGAGGTCCAGTGGCATCACGAGGACCAGGAGACAGATTCTTCGGAGGTGGTCTGACCTGAAAAGACGACAGTCAGGACTACTGCGCGCTATTTGTGCAGGTATGTTTGGTTTGATTTTTATTGCTGGGAGGGATGCGTTGGTTATAACATAACGGTAATTCATATGTTTTTCCATGTTCACACACTTTGCTTTTTCACTTCTCTCCTAGCACGCAACCCACCCTGAAGGACCCCTCCTGATCCTCTGGTGGCCACTGCACCAACGTTCCTGCAGCTGACAAGTAAGTATTTTTATGGTATGTACGGAGTAAACAACATTTAGGAAGTTGTGTACCCTTCTGGTACTCAAGAGATTAAGTAATATATTGGGTATCCTGGAAAAATTAAGCACACTACTGTGCGCACTACCAAACAAATAACTATTGCTTATAGCTATACAACCCAGCACCCTGCTTGAATTTCCCGCTGCTTTGTAACATTACCTGCCTATCTTTAATTCATCAGAAATATTTACTCCCAAATTCTTTCCTCTGTTGCCACTGGCAGCACAGTACCCTTAATATTACATTTTACTTCTGGATTTTTACATCTCAAGTAAATTATTTTACTTTTATCAACCTTAAACTACAGCTGCCACACTCCTCCATTCTTCTAATTTACCTAAATCATTTGCCATTTGACTTATTTCTACCCTTTGTATCAACTGAAAAAAGGCATACCTTACATTTTGCAATATCATTAATAAAAATATTGAAAGAATGGGCCTCAGTACAGACCCTGAGGTACCCCACTAGAAACACAACCTTCCTCTAACTAATCTCCATTAACTACAACTCACTGTCTCCTGTCACTCAGCCATTGTCTTAGCCATTCAACTATTTTTACATCCATATCCAAACACTGCAATTTATTAGCGAGTCTTCAATGAGGGACAGTGTCTAATGCCTTACTGAAATCTAAGTAAATTATATCTACTACTCCCCCCTGGTCTATTATTTTAGTTATCCAGTCAAAGAAATTATGAGTTTACTTTGATAAGATCTCCTTGCTGTAAACCCATGCTGTTTAGAATCTTGCAAGCTATTTAAATTCAGATATTTATCAATTCTTTCCTTTAACATGGTATCATTTATTTTCCCACACTAACTTACTTGTCTGTAGTGACAGACTCTTCCCTGCTACCTTTTTGTGAAGTAGTACTACATTTGCTACCTTATAATCGTTTTGAACTATTCCTGTTAATATAACCTGATCAATAATTCTGTTAAAGGTTTTGCCGGAACACTTCTAAAAATATCTTTGGGTGTATCCTTTCTGGTCCCATTGATTTATCTGTTTTTACCTTAGAGAGTTTAAGCTGAACTTCTTTCTCTGTAAACATGCATGCTTCCCATGTTTCACTATTTCTTTTTTTTTCTAACAGAGGTCCCATCATTTCACCTTCTTCTGCATAAACTGAACAGAAATATTCCTCATGTACATATCTTCCATTTTTTGTCTTCAGTCTAATTATTCCTTGTTTTATTTTTGTCCTTTCACTTATATATCAAAAAATGTTTTGTCCCACATTTTGATTGAATGAGCAATTTTCTCCCCTGTGCATGCTTGGTGGGGGTGGCATAGCAAGATTTTTTTTTGTAATGTTTATTTGTTGTTGGACAGAAGATGCAGGATGACATCACTGCATTGAAAACATCATTGAACCTCCAACATCAAAGTAAATGTTAAAAAAAAAACTAATTTAGACAAAACTATTTTTTTTCTCTCTGTGCAGAAGTCTTCTAGTCACTGTCTCCTGACTGGCTATACAATAAATTTGTCCCTCTGTCTGTGAGATATTGGTTAAACACTTTTTCCTTCTTTTTAGATTTTACACAGGAGTCATCAGATATGCTAACAATATCCTCCCAACAATATCCTCCCTCGCAAAGATTTGGTTCTGTTCACTTATAACAGTACTGCTGTGGTTCCCTTCAGAATCCTGAGATTTAATTAACATTTTAAGTAAATGATTTTGTGCATTCCACTTAACCCTTAAACCACAGTTGAACTTGACGAAATTAGATAGGATACTTACAGATGCCATTGAAGTCTTTCCCAGTGGGACCTCTGGCACATGCAAAGTATCAGTGTCAGATGGAGAAGACGCTTCCTTCACACAGTATTTACTCATCCATTTGGTACTTTGGTGTCATTTGTTACATCAGTTGTTTTCTTGTACCGCCAATTGTATACATACCACATGCTGAATGTCATTTTTCCTAATTATTACTCATTTGGAATGATGGCCATTTTTCAGAGTATGTCATTTGCAAAATGTAATTCTCTTCAATACCACTTGTCTCCAGTCACTGGAGTTTACTGGCCTACAACACTAAAACTAGCCGATACTTAAATGATGATGCTTCTTTTTTTACCATAGAAGTGTTAAGTAGTTGTCAAGTCAAAATCTAAATGAAAGACGCATGAATGATTCTATAGAGAAAATCAGTGACATATTCATCAGCAATGATTATTTTTATTCCATTTTATTCATCTTGTCTCAAACATACCATCACCTATCAATCAGCGGTAAAAGCAACAACAAAATGTATTTTAATCAATATTCATCTCCAGATTGCAGCACTAAATCTTTTAAGAGAATATTTACAAATGGTTTTATTTTTAGTCTATAGTCTTTAGGCTGCTACAAGATGTTGCTAATTATCATATGCACCAGAAATAGAAAACATGCCTCAAGTCAAGAGTTTAGTTTTATGAATGGCTGTGACACCTGCTGTATAATGAAAATAGACTGAATTATCTTTTTAAAAATGCTATGGGCATACTGTATATTTTACTACTTTAAAACATTAAAAATATTAAAATCAATCAGTACTTCAAATATTTGGAATACATAAGGAATGATACAGCATTCTGAAGTACAAAATATACAATAATGTATGAGTGTAGTAAAATCTCTGCAAAATGTGTTTATTTAACAAAAACATTAATAATATGACGTGTTGCAAACAGCTGTCAAAAGGACAGGGGAGGGAGAGATAATTGGTATGTTAATTAAATGTATATAATTAGCTCTATAATTGTATCTATTTTTTGTATCATAAATTATGTTAAAAGCAGCTAGCCCTATGGATGGATGGAACTGTAAAGGTTTTTGTTGAGAAAAGGGGACGCTGAGAAAACAGAGTGAGAGTTATAAAGGTGGAGATGTTACATGGAGTGATAAGAATATGAGATTATGAGAAACAAGGGGGCAAAGAGAAAAGAGAGAGTGAGTTTCGAGGTGAATGTTATATTTGGAGGAATTATAGCTTGGGGTTTGAGAGAAAAACAAAAGTCAAAGCAGAAGAAAGGAGATTAAGTGGAGTAATAAATGTGGGAGAAAGGGGAAAATATACAATGGGAGAAAGAAAGCACTGGGATTTAGAGTAGAGGAGGGCTGGCGAGTTTGTGAGGGAGAAGACTGAAGAGAGTTAAAGGCACATAGCTATATACAATAGAGTGTGATCTGTACACTCAGTCCTGTATGCTATAGAAAATGTAGGTGGCAAGACCAATTGTTCCTTAGTCCTTGATTTATAAAACATCAACCTATCCTGCAGTGCTGATATTCTCAACATTTGTAAAAAGACTGAAATGAGTGGTAATGAGAGGATAGATGAAGGTGGGCAGCACACCAAGTTCATATCAAATAGTCTTTATTTTGCCTACTTAATTTCAACTTGTAGTCCTGCCAACTTCCTCTATATCCTTTGGACTGTGTGGAACAAGGTAATATGCTCACTGACGTGCACCCAACATTTACAGTGCTGAGTCCGGGCTCCAGTTTCTTGTATACCAGATGGTAGTGAGGGCACCGGACACAAAAGCTTGGAGTAAATGTATAGTAAATTTATAGCACTCGGTACATATAAAAGTAAAATAAACTACAGAAAGTTTCATAACCAGTTAGTCTAGGTGGTGGAACATGAGAAGCTGTAGTAATAGATGTATATAAAAGCTAATTTCGTGGATCTTTAAAATAATTTCAATTATGTGTGCTTTTTACTGATTTAGGCAAAGCAAGATGTTCCTTACCCCTCTGGTCCTCAAGGGGTTAAATTGGTATGTCCAACTTCTCACTTTTAATGAAAGAAAGATAAAAAGGTGCAATACTACTATTACTACTAACATTAGTAAGGTGCCTGTTCAGTGGTGAAGCATACATATTACAGAGCTGTTGGACTAAGGAAAGATGGTCTAACTCTTGAGCGAACAAGCTGCATCATAGGAGGAAAAAATTAACATTTCTCCAATTAAATGAGGCGTCTAACCCCTTTAATATTAGACAATCCACCAACACATTACTTTACAGTATTGTGGGGGTCAGGCATTCAAGAAATTCAAAGTCCCATATAAATAAATGACATTTGTATTTGTTCCACATTGTGCAATTGGTTTGCTTCAGAATTACACCACTGTTTCTTAATACAACAGCCTCATATAGGGTCAGATCACAAGCAATGGAAAAAATGGAGAGGAAAAAAAAATTATAAAATCTTCATTCACTCTTTTGCAAAAATGTCAGTGTGCAAAAATTGTGCCGCTTCTATAGTAAATGTAGAAGACACCATAGAATGCCTGTGAATGCCACGTCTTTAGCCAACAGGCTTTTAGGTTAGAGTATTAAAGTCCATGAAACAAGTTGATCAGCAAAGTATGAAGGGTTGCACTGAGTCTCAGTTAGATATAACTGAAGGGTTTTTTTTTGCTCCTAACTGTAGTTTAACCATCAGCTGTGCTCAGATTGAACTATGCAAGCATTAACTTAGTGACAAGAAATTCATTTTCAATCAAGGTATGGACAGCAGTCCTATATATAGATCCAACCTTCCTCATTTACTAAGTTCTGGAGTGAATGGGAAAGCGAGTGCATATGTGTGTGAGGACTAGATATACCTTATGGTTATGAAAGAAGTCTTAGATGCCCTCAGATAGTGATGTCTGAGAACCACAATACTTTTTTGAATGTGTAACATTTAGAGTTATCTGGGTTGCAAGCACTTTCCTCTCTTTTCCATATAAGTAAATTAAGAGTATGAATTAGTAAACTGTGACTATACAGCTGTAGTTCCATCACCCTCAAACAACCCAAGGAACCTGGGGTGATGGTAGAAGGGTGAAAGCATTGTCTAACTGGACAGAAAATGAGCTATCCTACATAATGCTTTGCAGCAAAGGAGGAAAAAGCACAACCATAATACTATACTAAAATAGCATACACACATTATTTTATTTTACAAAATATACTGCCATATTTGTACTAATGAAAATTAATTTACATAGTTTTTTTAAAAGTGTCCATTTAAGGCAGGAATAATTAGTTTATAGCTCTCCAGCTACAACTCCCCAACCAGCAAAGCATTGCAGAGCAAGCTCCAACAGCTGAAAGTGTAGAGATTGACTACCCTTGCTTTAGGCTGAGTTTAAGCCACCTATGTACTCACCTCAAATTTCTCATGATTCTCTAGCAATCCTCTTGCTTTGGGGTGTGTGGAGACAATGAGACAATAGTGTAACAGGAGCATACTGTATATTGACTGATGTCCACATGGGTCATCCAGCTATTGTAGCTTGCAAAGGGCATCACAATCTGTAATATCTCCCGATCCTGAGGAATGCAGTAAAGCTGCATCCTTCTGAAGTTGCATTCATATGTGAAAGGTACCATGCTCAGCATAGAAGCTTTTTCAACAGGTGACAAAACCAATAGAGCATCACTGCATTGGTGTCACTAGTGTGATTGAAGCCTAAGACAACTTTTGTTCTTCCCTTCTGGTTATGACTTCAGCACAGCCTGATTATAGACTGGACTCCACTGCAAGTGATCACCAATTTTATCTTAAATTTCCCCGTAAACTTGAACAAGAAAACAAAAAGCAAAACAGCTAGTCAGAGACGCTCAACTAGGAACGAGCCTACCCTCGAAATGATGAGGCTCTATAGGATAAGAATCCTACCCAGGGTGCAATCTCTTTTAACTCACTAGTGCCTTTCACAGAGAGGAAATATCCTGAAGCACATCATACTGATCCTACCAAAAGGCAGTGCAGCCACGAAGTGCCAGGCAATTCCTCTCTGAACAAGAGCAGCAGCCAACCCCAGATGTACGTTTCGGCCTTGTTGGGCCTCGGCAGTGAGGTGTAGCTGATCTCTCTAGGCACTGTGAGCAAGGGGTCCACATCTGGATTACCCTGTTACCCTTAGGCGACTAGTCCCAAGGGCAATTTGCATATGCAAAAGAGCTAGTCAGAGACGCTCAACTAGGAACGAGCCTACCCTCGAAATGATGAGGCTCTATAGGATAAGTATCCTACCCAGGGTGCAATCTCTTTTAGCTCACTAGTGCCTTTCACAGAGAGGAAATATCCTGAAGCACATCATACTGATCCTACCAAAAGACAGTCCAGCCGTGAAGTGCCAGGCAATTCCTCTCTGAACAAGAGAAGCAGCCAACCCCAGACGTACGTTTCGGCCTTGTTGGGCCTCATCAGTGAGGTGCAGCTGATCTCTCTAGGCACTGTGAGCAAGGGGTCCACGTCTGGATTACCCTGTTACCCTTAGGCGACTAGTCCCAAGGGCAATTTGCATATGCAAAACAGCTAGTCAGAGACGCTCAACTAGGAACGAGCCTACCCTCGAAATGATGAGGCTCTATAGGATAAGTATCCTACCCAGGGTGCAAGCTCTTTTAGCTCACTAGTGCCTCTCACAGAGAGGAAATATCCTGAAGCACATCATACTGATCCTACCAAAAGGCAGTCCAGCCAAGAAGTGCCAGGCAATTCCTCTCTGAACAAAAGCAGCCAACCCCATGGAATCTCATGGAATGGGATTCAACTCTATGTTCAATATCAGCTTTCTTGTAATAAGAGCTCTATTAAGTTTGGTTATGCTTGCTCTTTGCTTCCTGCATGCATCAAGAGATCCTGTGCAAGTGTCTGGCTTCTTTATTCCTGTGGTGCTAAGACAAAGTTATATAATGTCACAAAGTTTCATGAGATCAGTCTGGTAACTCAAGATAACTTTTCACACACCCAACAACATTACCAGATATATCCATTTTTCTAATGACAGAATCCGTTTCTCTAATGACAGAATAATGCATAATTTGGTCTGGAATGCATACTGGTCCTTAAATAGCTAAGAGTATGCAGACTCTAAAGGGGTAATGGCACACAGAAATTGTAACACTGTTAATTTGGATCTGCAATTGAGAGCGACCACTGAATTTTTGAAAGGCCTGGAGAATAAATAATTTGACTACCATAATATTTTCAAGGAGTTGGTAATTATATCACTTTGTGGCTAACTCAAAATCAGAAAACAAAACATGAAAGAACACATGAACCTGGTGAAACTATAAGTCCAGCAGTCAATGGAAAGTGAAATGCCCAATACTCAATATTACAGTGTCCCTTTTGAATAAAAGAGATTACATTGCTTTGTGTTGCCTCTTATAATGATGATGCTTGCCATTCAATAATTCACAAATGAACAGTATATACATTAAAAAGAAGACAAACTATCTTTATTTCATAATCAAAATGGATACACATCCTTCTAACCATTTCAAAAATCCACTCACATATCCCTGGCAATCTCATAAGGAATTGGGCAAGCTCCAGAATATTCCTATAGTAACACCTCTCAGTCTCAAGGCTTGACCTCCACTGCAAATTTTGAACACCCATGTAGGATGGCTTGGAGTTTGCCATCCCCATCCTTAATACTTTCATTAGCATTTCATAAGGTAAACATTACTTCCTCAGGGACTTCTTAAATGAAGTGATTCTGGAGCATGCTCATTTCCTTAGGATGCATGGGCTAACCTCTGAAATATGTGTTTTTTAAAGGGGTTTAAGGGGCATATATCAATTTTTATTTTGAAAGAAAGATATGCTTACAGGTAGTTTGCTCTCTTTTCTTCTTTTTCATGTAGCTCAAAATCAAGACATGGCCTTACAGCTATAATAAGGTTTGTGTTGCCGCCTTTAATTATATATATATATCATATATATTCCTGGTTAAAAATATCTGAGCACTTTCACAATGCCAAACTTACCAAAACCCTCATCATTTAAGTCAGTGTTAATCAAAGTTTTGAAACTATCCCCCTTTCATATACAAAAAAAGTATGGAACCCCCTGTATTTTATATTTGCAGCACACAGTAGTATGTAATTACAAATTATGTTGTGCAAAGTCATATGTACACAAGAACCTGTACCATATACATACACGTTACATGTATGAAATGTACATAATGCGTATGTATATGTATTCACTTTAGACAAACTTTCTCACACTAACATATAAGAGGATTTTAGTAACTTACCTTTAAATCCTTTTCTCTTAATCAATATGGAACACAGAAACTGCGAGGTAAAGTCTCCTCCTCCAGGAGAGCAGGGCAATTTTAAAAAATGTCTCTGAGATGGAGACTCAATCCTTCTTTCCACTTTGCATCCACCTGCTAAACTTGGTTTATTGTATAGCAAAGCCAAAATAAAGCATATCTGAACTGAGAACCCAAGAGGACACCTCTGCCAGGGGACTCTGCCCAGTGTGTTTTTCTCTGGAACGGAGTCCTGTGTTTCATATGGACTAAGAGAAAAGGATTTAACAGGAAGTTCACTAAATTACTCTTCTCTCTGTTGGCCAATGTAGAACATTGGATCAATGGACACATACAAAAGCCATCCATCAAGATTCCAAGGAGGAAAAAAGAAAAAAAACCCTCTTCTGTGAACCAGAATCCACAACACATTAACACAGTAGTGTTTGACAAAGGTTTGCAGAGACAACCATGATGCCTCCTTATACAACTTCTCAGCAGTAGTCTGATTCTTGTAGCCCCAAGATGCTTCAATCTGACCATGTCCAGCAGATGAAGGTCCTGGTCTTGTCTTTTAGAAGGAATGAGAGAGAAAGAGGGAAGGACAATTTCCTGGTTAATGTGAAAATCCAAAACAATTTTGGGCAAAAAATCCATAGGCATTTTCAAGACCACCTGGAGACTTACAGGACAAGGCCTGAAGATTGGCCACCCACTGATCACATACAATAGCCAGAAGAAACAATTTCTTGAGCATCAAAAGACGCAATGAAACTGAAGAAAAAGGTTCAAAAGTTTTCTGAAGAATGATTAAAACCAGATTAAAGTACTACTGAGGAATGTGATCCTGAAAGACAAGGTAGACATGAACCACCTCTTGGACAAAAAATTTAACATCAGAGAAAAAGGCAGTACACCACTGGAAAATAAATTAAATAGCCAAAATCTGAACCTTGTTGGAACTAAGACTAAGCCCTTCCTGAACACTATTCTAAAGAAAGGCTAAAATTACTGGAAATCAAAAAGGCAGCAGATGCAAACCTCACCCAGCACACCACTTGAAGAAGAGAGACCAAACCCTTTGATAGGCCTTGGAAGAAACCACCTTTCTAGCCTAGAACATAGTCAAAATAACAGACAAAAATCATTTTCTTCAAGATAGTGGCCTACAGAGCCAAGCTGCCCACGCTAGCTTCTCCAATTGAGGGTGGCACAAAACACCCTGAGTCAGAAAATCTGGATGTGAAGGCAGGCAAAAAGGCTCCACCATGGACAGATTGAGAAGATCCAAGAACCAGAGGCCAGAATGCAGGGTATCTTTTGAAAATGTCCCCCTCTATTGGGCTCATAACACAACGGCACATTAAAAATGTTGTGGTGTTTAAAACAGTGATATCAGAATGCCACATGTTTCAAAATAGAGTCATTCTGATATCACATGGTAGAATATCGTATGGTCCAGCAGTGCTTTCTAAGATTTACCACCCCCAGTCTTGCAAGGCCTCAGTAGATATAATGGGCATTTTGTCATGAAATAAGTAAAGGAAAAATACTCAGTAATACAAGAGGAGAGATGTTTAAGAGATGCCTCATCCTGCCAAAGAGTATCATTAATCTTACCAACTCATAATCCTCAGTGCTGCATACATTCATTCCAGGGTGCAATATCTGTTGCATGTGATTTTTTTAGCTGATGTGGCAGGAGAAACTGGATCTTCAATTTAATCTGCTAAGTGTTCTTACATGGGTGGACACTCGGTTGTGTGAGCATTGGTCACTCAAGCTCATAGATCAGGCTGCCCATGGCCATGCTGAAGTGAAGTTGGTGCTGGAGGTGGCTCTTCTTGCTACAAAGCCACAAGGTTCCAGGCAATTCCTCTCTGAATAAGAGAAACAGACAACCCCCTAAGTTTCAGCTTTGATGGACCTCTTCAGTGAGGTGTAGCTGATTTCTCTAGGTACTGTTAAAGCACATCATTCTGATCATGCCAAAATGTCAGTACAGCCACAAAGTGCCAAGAGATTCCTCTCTGAATAAGAGAAAAAAAATCCAACCTCAGATGTAGGTTTTGGCCTTGTTGGGCCTCGTCAATGAGATGTAACTGGTCTCTCTAGGCATTATGATCAAGGGCTGGATTCCCCTGTTACCCTTGTGGTAACTAATCCCAAGGGTAATTTGCGTATGCAAAGTGCTGGACAGATGCTCAACTAGGGATGAGCCTGCAATAGAATTTATAGGAAAAGTATCCCACCCAGGGCACAATCTCTTTTAGCTCACTAGTTCCTTACACAGAGAGGAAATATTCTAATTCACATTATACTTGCACTTCCAAAATGGCAGTCCAGCCACAAAGTACAAAGCAATTCCTCTCTGAATAAGAGAAACAGCCAACCCAGAAGCAAGTTTCTGCCTTGATGGGCCTCTTCAGTGAGGTGTAGCTGATCTCTCTAGGCATTGTTAACAAGGGGTCCATGTGTGGATTACCCTTGGCGTAAACAATCCCAATGATAATCCAGATGGATCTAGACATGTAGTCAAGCAGCCTGTAGGTCCAAAGAGGCAAGAAACTCCATTGAACACATAGCCATGATGTCAGAGAACAAGGCCTCCTTTTGAACTGTGGGGCCAGCACAAAGTGATTGATAAGTACAGATT
Source organism: Rhinophrynus dorsalis (assembly GCA_037306005.1). NCBI lineage: Eukaryota > Metazoa > Chordata > Amphibia > Anura > Rhinophrynidae > Rhinophrynus > Rhinophrynus dorsalis. The sequence continues at coordinate 313,666,029 of CM074723.1, forward strand.
AGAAAGCTTTTAATATAATTCAATGAAGCATGATTGGGGAGCATCAGCGATCAAAACCTGGTTTTCTAGCAAGGAGGAAACTGAGTCTAGAAAAAGACAGCACGGTCCAGATCCCAGGGAATTTTGGAAAAAGAGGCGAGGGACAAGGGACCTGAAGTCTATGTGTAGTACGCTTCCAAAATGACCCACAAAAGCCCATTGAACTGTCACTGAAATCACTCACACATTTCAGAAAAAATGGAGGTGACTCCCTTCAGGCAGAAATGGACAAGGAAGGTGGACTTGTCAGCCTTTGGCTTCTGAGCAGACTTCTTGTCTCTGACTCTTCTCTCTGGTAGCGCAACTGGTAAACTTCTCCTGGTCAGGGCCAAACAATTGTTTACCCACAAAGATAAGAGAAGCCACAATGTGTGACATGCAGCCACTAAAAAAACAAGGCTTTCCCTAAGAAAACCTGGTGGCATCAAACACAGCTTCAGCAAGATAAGCATTTGCTTCAAGGACCTTGGAATCAATGCCACTAGGTTATTCTTGCAGCATCCCCTTGGATGGTGTCCAAAAGTTGATCACTTCATACAGCCATAGCACTAGTAACCCAGGTTGTAGCAAAAATAGGATGAAAGGTAGCACCTGAGGCTGCTAAGTTCACATTCAGAAGGGAATATTTGTGCTTGACACTTAAGGGCTGCAGTATGTGGCAGCAGAAACATGATATTTTTGGCAAGTCAAGAAACTGGAGAATCAACTGGAGGGGGTAGCCCACTGCGTTTAGGCCTCAACATAGAAAGGATACAAATTAAAAATGCAGCTGTAAAGGAAAAGTATCCTATCAGGCATCTTCAATTCCTCCAGGAGAACCTGATCTAAGGAATGAGGAGGAGAAAAAATAGGTGCCTCCTTTCTACATCTCTTAAAAATGTCACGCCTCTGATACATGCAGTGTCTCCAGAACCACCCGAATAAGCCCCACAGCCAAGTAGCTAGAGTTGTCCTCATATTAGTTCTCCAACAACAGAAATTAATCTAAATAATCCCCATCAGTCTTCTCTTCCTCAACAGAGGGATTCCCAAAGGCTTGTGTGTGACCCCCAAACACAGGGCTCTAGTGCCTACTGGGGGTGCAGGGGTCACATACACCAAAAGCTTAGGGCCTCTTGAATAGAGAAATAGATAGAGGCGACTGAAGAGATAAGAGCCTTAACCCCTTCAGTGCCAGAGGCTCGGGCCATTTCCTGAACCCTGCAGGCCAGACACTTTTTCAACATTTTTGCTATCCTTCCGTTTAGGCTTGATTTCCTCTGGGGATTTTTAGTTACATATGGAAAACTATATATTGTTTTTTTCAGAACGAATTGAGATTTCTTGTGATACCTTACATGAAGAGAATTTTACATCGTGCAAAAAGCTATGATGTCATAATGACAAAAAAAAGTGAAAATTTACTCATTTTGCTAAAATCACATACTATGTATCAAAAATATTTACCTTGATTGAAAAAGTTTCAATTATTTGAAAAAGCCTCGAGTCCCCTGAGTAAAAAAATACCAAATTTGTATAGTTTTACCTACGTCCATGGCTAGTGTAGAGCCCTAATCACCAGCAGCGCAAAATGACATTTTCAACTTTATAAACTAATATACGCATTCTAGGGTTTTTGTGGTAAAACTACCCTAAAACAGTGGAATAACTATATAAAACTATATATTTCGGAAAAGTAGACAACCTGCCGCATCTAATGAGGGGTAACTTGCCTTCTTACCCCAAGCCTGGTGTGCACAAATGCCTCCAGAAGATGGCGCTAATGAAAAAAAAGGCATTTTCTTACATTTCTGCCCCTTCAAATGTACTGAAATTTGTGAAAACCATGGCATTTCCAACTGTATTCATTAGCTAGTGCTCTTAGGAGAAAAATGACACCCCATTGGTATGAGTTTAACTACCTCAGGGGGCGTTAGAAGTGCAAAATGACACCTACTACAACCTCAAATTTTTCTAACATTTTCTCAAACATTACTTGTCTGTACACAAATGGTTATAACAACTACAGACGTGAAGAAAGGGTACACAAACCATACCATTTTGAAAAGAAGACACCCTGCCGCATCTAATGATGGGTGACTTGCCTTGTTACTCCAAGCCTGGAGTGCACAAATGCCTCCAGAAGGTGGCACTAATGAAAAAAAAAGGCATTTTCTTACATTTCTGCCCCTTCAAATGTACTGAAATATGTGCAAACCATGGTATTTCCAACTGTATTCATTAGCTAGTGCTCTTAGGAGAAAAATGACACCCCATTGGTATGAGTTTAACTACCTCAGGGGGCGTTAGAAGTGCAAAATGACACCTACTACAACCTCAAATTTTTCTAACATTTTCTCAAACATTACTTGTCTGTACACAAATGGTTATAACAACTACAGAAGTGAAGAAAGGGTACACAAACCATACCATTTTGAAAAGAAGACACCCTGCCGCATCTAATGATGGGTGACTTGCCTTGTTACCCCAAGCCTGGAGTGCACAAATGCCTCCAGAAGGTGGCACTAATGAAAAAAAAAGGCATTTTCTTACATTTCTGCCCCTTCAAATGTACTGAAATATGTGCAAACCATGGTATTTCCAACTGTATTCATTAGCTAGTGCTCTTAGGAGAAAAATGACACCCCATTGGTATGAGTTTAACTACCTCAGGGGGCGTTAGAAGTGCAAAATGACACCTACTACAACCTCAAATTTTTCTAACATTTTCTCAAACATTACTTGTCTGTACACAAATGGTTATAACAACTACAGAAGTGAAGAAAGGGTACACAAACCATACCATTTTGAAAAGAAGACACCCTGCCGCATCTAATGATGGGTGACTTGCCTTGTTACCCCAAGCCTGGAGTGCACAAATGCCTCCAGAAGGTGGCGCTAATGAAAAAAAAAGGCATTTTCTTACATTTCTGCCCCTTCAAATGTACTGAAATATGTGCAAACCATGGCATTTCCAACTGTATTCATTAGCTAGCGCTCTTAGGAGAAAAATGACACCCCATTGGTATGAGTTCAACTACCTCAGGGGGCGCTAGAAGTGCAAAACGACACCTACTACAACCTCAAATTTTTCTAACATTTTCTCAAACGTTACTTGTCTGTACACAAATGGTTATAACAACTACAGAAGTGAAGAAAGGGTACACAAACCATACCATTTTGAAAAGAAGACACCCTGCCGCATCTAATGATGGGTGACTTGCCTTGTTACCCCAAGCCTGGAGAGCACAAATGCCTCCAGAAGGTGGCGCTAATGAAAAAAAAAGGCATTTTCTTACATTTCTGCCCCTTCAAATGTACTGAAATTTGTGCAAACCATGGCATTCCCAACTGTATTCATTAGCTAGTGCTCTTAGGAGAAAAATGACACCCCATTGGTATGAGTTTAACTACCTCAGGGGGCGCTAGAAGTGCAAAACGACACCTACTACAACCTCAAATTTGTCTAACATTTTCTCAAATATTACTTGTCTGTACACAAATGGTTATAATAACTACAGAAGTAAAGAAAGGGTACACAAACCATACCATTTTGAAAAGAAGACACCCTGATGCATCTATTGATGGGTGACTTGCTTTGTTACCCCAAGCCTGGAGTGCACAAATGCCTCCAGAAGGTGGCGCTAATGGAAAAAAAAGGCATTTTCTTACATTTCTGCCCCTTCAAATGCACTGAAATTTGTGCAAACAATGGCATTTCCAACTGTATTCATTAGCTAGCGCTCTTAGGAGAAAAATGACACCCCATTGGTATGAGTTCAACTACCTCAGGGGGCGCTAGAAGTGCAAAACGACACCTACTACAACCTGAAATGTTTCTAACATTTTCTCAAACATTACTTGTCTGTACCCAAATGGTTATAACAACTACAGAAGTGAAGAAAGGGTACACAAACCATACCATTTTGAAAAGAAGACACCCTGCCGCATCTATTGATGGGTGACTTGCTTTGTTACCCCAAGCCTGGAGAGCACAAATGCCTCCAGAAGGTGGCGCTAATAAAAAAAAAGGCATTTTCTTACATTTCTGCCCCTTCAAATGTACTGAAATTTGTGCAAACCATGGCATTTCCAACTGTATTCATTAGCTAGTGCTCTTAGGAGAAAAATGACACCCCACTGGAATGAGTAGACCTACCTTAGGGGTGCCAGAAGCACATCACTACACCTACCTGTTTGCTTCTTCGAAAATGGCGGCTTGTACTAAAATGTCCATAACTTTTAGAGACATGAAGGAAAGGTATAAAAGGTATACCATTTTGGAAAGTAGACATTCTCCCGCATCAATTGAGGGGTCACTTGCCTTTCTACCCCCTGGGCTGAAGTGCACAAATATTTCCAAAAGGTGGCGCTATGGGAATAAATACATGTTTTTTTACATTTCCACCACTTCAAAGATACTAAAATCTTTGAAAACCATAACATTTCCTGCTGTATTCAGTACCTGCTACCAACATGAGAAAAATGGTAGCCTATTTGTGTGGGTTAACATAGAATATGTGGGTGCTAGGAACACGTACGTAACACGTGACACTTTTGTTTTTGAAATTATCTGCTTGCACTAAAATGGTTATAACCATAATAGATATGCAGAAAAGGTAGAGAAACAATGCCATTTTGGAAAGAAAACATCCTTCCGCATCTAATGAGGGGTCACGTGCCTTCTTACCCAAAGGCTGGTATGCACAAATGCTTCCAGGAGGTGGCGCTAGTGAAAAAAAAAGGCATTTTCTTACATTTCTGCCCCTTCAAATGTATGGAACTTTGTAAAAACCATGGAATTTTCAACTGCATTCATTAGCTAGTGCTCTTAGGAGTCAAACGACACCCCATTGATATGAGTTGACCTACCTTAGGGGTTGCTAGAAGTAGAAAACTACACCTACTACAACCTCTGATGTTTCTAACATTTTCTCAAACCTGACTTGCCTGTACGAAAATGACTATAACACCTTCAGAATTGAAGAAAAGGTAGATAAACCATACCATTTTGGAAAGAAAACAACCTGCCGCATCTAATGAGGGGTCACTTGCCTTCTTACCCCAATACTGGTGTGCATAAATGTTTCCAGAAGGAGGCGATATAGGAAAAAAATTGCATTTTTTTACATTTCTGCCCCTTCAAATGTATGGAGCGCTGTGAAAACCATGGAATTTTCAACTGCATTTGTTTGCTAGTGCTCTTAGGAGTCAAATGACACCCCATTGGTATGAGTTGAACTACCTTAGGGGGTGCTAGAAGTAGAAAACTACGCCTACTACAACCTCTGATGTTTCTAACATTTTCTCAAACCTGACTTGCCTGTACGGAAATGACTATAACACCTTCAGAATTGAAGAAAAGGTAGATAAACCATACCATTTTGGAAAGAAGACAACCTGCCGCATCTAATGAGGGGTCACTTGCCTTTTTACCCCTAAGTTAGTTGGCACAACTATTTCCAGAATGTGGTGCTACAGGAAAAAATAAAATTTTGTTTTACACATCAGTCACTTCAAAGATACTAAAATGGTTCAATGGCGTGGGATTTCCTAGGAGGACTTCTTGCCAGCCTAAGAAAAATGGTACCCCACTGCTGTGGGTTGACATACCAATTTACGCTACAGGAGCGTAGCTACCAGTGAAACAGAAATGGTAAAGCAAACAGTGTATGTGTGATTTTATGGCTAACAGATGAAAGAAGCTAGGGCGTCATCCGGTGTACGTGCGGACCTGTGACTACAAGTGTAACAAAGTATGTGGGAGGGTGAGGGATTAGGCAGTGTGTGTGGGTATGAGCAGAGGAGCAAGGATGGTGGGGCAGTGTTTGATAGTGTGTATGGGAGATCTGTGACTACCAGTGTTGATAAAAAGTCCTGTGTGTGCCACAGGAAGGGGGTCGGCATTGAACTCCCCTCCTAGTGGCACACACAGGGTTAATTTGTGTTTTAATTTTTTTTTTTTTATTATATACCTCATTGAGGGGCATAAGGACCCCCTGATCCCTCCCCAATGAGGTCTTAGTAAAAAAATATATATATATGTCCACAAAGAGGGGACCCGGAGAGTGCCACAGGGGTCTCCAGCGCATTGCAAAGCAATGCATTGGATCCTTGTGGCACTCAGAGGGTTAATTTTTTTTTTAATCATTACTTGGTAATCAGAGCTTGTTGGGGGGCCATCAGGACCAATCATGATGGCCCCCCAACAATCTCTGATAACGAAGTAATGAGAAATGCCCTGTGTGTGCGCCGCAGAAGGGGGGCTGCATTGGCCCCCCTTGAGGCACACACAGGGTTAATTTTTTTTCTTTACTTTTTTTATTATGGACCTCATTGGTGGGTATCAGGACCCCTTTGATTCCCCCCAATGAGGTCTTAAAAAAAAAAAAAAAAGGAATCAAAATAAATGTCCCTGTGAGTGCCAAAGGGCTCTCCAGCGCATTGCAAAGCAATGTATTGGACCCTTCTGGCACTCAGAGGGTTAATTTTTTTTTTAATCATTACTTGGTAATCAGAGCTTGTTGGGTGGCCATCAGGACCAATCATGAAGGCCCCCCAACAATCTCTGATAACGAAGTAATGATAAATGCCCTGTGTGTGCGCCACAGAAGGGGGGCTGCATTGGCCCCCCTTGTGGCACACACAGGGTTAATTTTTTTTTCTTTACTTTTTTTTTATTATGGACCTCATTGGTGGGTATCAGGACCCCTCTGATTCCCCCCAACGAGGTCTTAAAAAAAAAAAAAAAAAAAAAAGGAATCAAAATAAATGTCCCTGTGAGTGCCAAAGGGGTTTCCAGCGCATTGCAAAGCAATGCATTGGACCCTTCTGGCACTCAGAGGGTTAATTTTTTTTTTTATTATTACTTTGTAATCAGAGCTTGTTGGGGGGCCATCAGGACCAATCCTGATGGCCCCCCAACAATCTCTAGTAACAAAGTAATTATAGAAGCCCTGTGTGTGCCACAGGAGGGGGGGGTGCATTTGACCCCCCCTGTGGCACACACAGGGTTAAAAAATTTTTTTTTTTTTTTTTTTTAATAATAGACCTCATTGAGGGGCATCAGGATCCCCCCTGATCCCCCCAATGAGGTCTTTAAAAAAAAAAAAAACCCCAAAGAAAAGACCCTGTGAGTGCTACAAGGGTCTCCAGCACATTGCAAAGCAATGTGCTGGGGACCACTGCGGCACTCACAGGGTTAGTTTTGTTTTTTTTGTTTTTTTAATTTTATTTTTTATATATTCAGACCTCGTGGGGGACATCAGGACCCCTCCTGGTGTCCCCCAAGTAATTGATCTCCCAGCCGAGACCAATTTGGCGACTGCAGGAGAGCAGAAGCTCTCCTGCCCTTCACTCCTACCACCGGTAGGAGTGAATGGGACCGGGGAAACTTCCCCAACGTCATCAGTGACATGTCACTGATGACGTTGGGAGGCTTCCCCCGGTCCCGCCCACTCCTACCCGGAAGTTCGGGTAGGAGAGACAGAAGAGGAGAAGCTGCGCTTCTGCTGCGCTTCTCCTCTTCCTTTATTGATCTCCCAGCGCGATCGGCTGGGAGATCAATAACAGGGGAGACATGAGGAGTGATCCTCATGTCCCCCCACGATTGCCCACCTTTTTTTTTTTTTAAAATGCGGCCACTGCATGCCGGTTATACCGGCTCATGCAGTGACCGCATTTTAGTGGGTACATTGTACGAGCTTGGCACAGCGGGTACAGCTGTCCAAACTCGTACAATGTACCCACTTGGCACTCAAAGGGTTAACCAAAATGGGTTCCTGGTCAGCAGAAGAGGGCTCTGGAGGTACAGGGGCCACAGTGCAAGAGGGACACAAGGTACCTGAACAATTCCTAGGAAACCTTGTCTGGCACGAGGAGCAATGTCTTAAAGGACTTAGTTGGACCACAGAATCCTTAGCCTTTGACTTGCCTATGTGTCCCGTGGGTTTTGACATGGTCAGAAGGCCCCTCCAAGTAAAACAAAAAACAGTCAAAGTAGGGAAAAAATAAGAGAAAAGTGCTCAAAAGTATGCAGAAGTACACAAAAGTACTTATCTGACTGCAAGGGGTTAAATTGCCAAGTTGGAGTGAGAGACCAACCCCTGCTTAGCATGCATAATCTAAAAAGGAAAAGGATTACTCAAAGACTGCCTCTTCCCATACCAGAAAATTTGGGAAACAAGGAATCCTAGGAGATGTAGTCATTTTAAATAAAACATTTAATGCGGTTCTCCAGCCATTCAAAAAAATGGTAACTCTGAAAAACTGGAGGGGTCCCATGGGTAGTAACTGTCAGAATAGTTCAATAGAAGCATATTGAGCCATCACATGGGTACCTCTCTTAAAGGGGCTTTATCTTGAATTGATAAAACCACAGAAAGTGTTTGAAAGGCTTAAAAGTATATTACAAAGTGAGTGGTTCAACATCACAGTCCCCTGATGGAGAAATAGGTGCTCAAGCCCTTTTTTATACCTCTTAAAATGTATTGTAGTGGTTAATAACCTTTGCACTTAAAGGTAACTAGGACAAACACTAGCAACATAAAATAAAAAGAACAGAGTGCAAATTAGGCAAAATACCATTTCAAGTGGACGCCAGAGAAAAGGGACATACACATGCAGGTATAGAACTCACGGTTAACTCACCTGCAGCTTCAGTCTTCTGGCTCCCGTTATAATAAAAGATAGAAGCTACAGAGAAGCTTTTTAGTTAAAGGCTGGTAAATCAAGCCAACCTCCAGACATTTGAGGTCCTGTAAATGAACCTGTGAAATGGATAATCCAGGAAGCCAGTAAATAGGAGCCTACCTACTAGGGGATTATTACAGCCCCATGCACTAAGAAATAAAAATAAGAAAGATGTCTAAGTAAGAGAGATGTTCCAATTCAACCTGCTTGATGATATGTCACTTTACACTGAGTTAAGCAGGCGGGGGTTAAGTGGAAGTGAGGGAGTCCGCCTCAGAGAACATTTACTGGCAGTGCCCTGCACAACTAGAGGAGACTTTACCCCATGGCACCTGTGTTCCACATTGGTCTACAGAGAAATACACTTAAAGGGACAGTAATGTCCCATAAAAAAGTCTTCTAGTTTTGTAGATGAAAAACAATATGCCACAAATCCTATCTCACAAACTGCTATGGTTTGAGAGATATTCACTTTGAAAGTTCCCCCCTCCCTCCCCTTCTCCTGACGTCAGCGCTCTGCTGACAGCAGGAGATCCTGGTCCATGGACCAGTCAGCAGCTCTGCAGCAGAGCCAGAATCGAGTTATTTAAAAAGAATTACTTCACTGGAAAGGTATACAAAGTATGCCTGGTTTTCAAGCACACTTTGTAGACCTTTCCAATTAAGTAGTTATTTTTAAATAACGTGATTTCGGCTCTGCTGAAGAGCCTTCTTGAGTTGGCCGACTCGAATCTCCTGCTGTCAGCTTTACAGTTGACATCAGGAGAAGGGAAGGGAAGGGAGGGGAGGACTTTCAAAGCGAATATCTCTCAAACCATAGTGGTTTGAGAGATAGGATTTGTGGCATATAGTTTTTTTTTTTATTCAGCTACAAAACTAGAAGAATTTTTATGGGACATTACTGTCCCTTTAATGTAACACTTCTTAATAATTATAATCACTCATTTACCTTTCTCTCACCAGAAATACTAATAGCCTATATGGATATTGCCTGTATGCAATAATTCCTGGATTCCAGCTCCATTTGAGCAGCCATGACAGTGTGCATGAACCCATGTAACAATTTAAGGACCAGATAAATGTGCAACATATTGTAAATCAATGCATTGCACACATCTCTGTCCTTAAATGGTTGATTAGTATATACAATGGGTAGTTTGTGTCATATGGAGCTGCTAGGAACTGTCTGGCTCCATGGACATGACATGTCGGACTGATTGAAGATGTTAAGTCAAAAGTTAAAAAGACACAAGCAAAATTCATAGGTGCCATCATTATTTTCTGTTTACAGTAAGGCAAGTGTGTGTTTGTGTGTGTGTGTGTGTGTGTGTGTGTGTGTAGGGGTGGTGGTTGTGGTGTTATTAGGATGTGCTATTTCTCATTTAAACATTATGTATATACCCCATACAGGTTATTTGATTTATTTACACAAAAACTGACACAAGTACACACATCTCATGTAATAATGGTTACATCTGCAGACTGCCATTATTTTATGTCTTGCAAGTAAACTGCCCCAAATACTATTAAAGTCCTTCTGTGATGCTTTGGAACTTTTGTGGGCCCACTTATGCCCTACAGTTTTTGCAAATACAAAGAAATAATACCAACACACATAAGTTATAAAAGCTACGCTCACTTCAACACTAGTACCAGAAAAAACACCAAAGCTCTTATACACACATCTACATCCACTTCCACCATAAGTTCCAATGAGGAGAAATGCATTATTGGAAGACAGTGATCTATCAGCTATAACATATCACTACTACCGTCCTGGAGTATTAGCTATACTATATAAAACTGAATATTACAACTGTGAAAATTCAGGGACTGAGGTATAAAGAAAAATTAAATTGTGCTGCCTCCTGTAACCATCTTGATGTTTTGCTTTAGTGCTTGAATGGCGACAACCAGCAGTTGCATGAAGAACAAAGTGAACAACCAAATAGCATAAGCCAGCTCCCTCATCCTAAAATAATCAGCTACAGCATATTAAATGCAGACTTCAAAGAAATACTGTTATCTGGGCAAGGTCCATACAGTGTCCCTGGAGACAGCATAGCTAGACAAAAGTGTATCATGGTGAAAGCAGGGAAAGAATGAAGGGAATATTTGAATTCAAAATGTAGGAGTGGAAAGGATTGGTTAAGAATGGGAGTCTAGGAATGAAGTGACAGGGATTAGGAGAATCTTACAGTTGATTTGACTCCCACTCACCCTCCCTTAATTTTTATGTACATATGGTACTATTTAGTCAAGGTAGACAACAGAGGAAACATTCATGTCACAAAAGATGAGGTGGACCTTGGCAGGAGTCAGAAAATGAAGAAGAGTATTCTTGGCTGGTTGAACATGGTAGGTGATAACAGGACCTTTAAATAAATGTTTAGGAAATCTGATTAACTATGATTATTAAAGGTTATTTGTTAGAAAATGTTATGATGATAGTAATGTTCAGAAAATGTTTGGTGATTGTTAATGGTTACGCAAATATGGTTTAGCCAATGTTTATTAATGTTTAATACAATTAAATGAGTGTTATTTAACTTTTGATTTCTTTTGATTTCTGTAAACAGTAACTTTAATATCCAAAATGTCACTCATTTCAGGCGAGGGTTAACAGAGTTAAGGGTACCAAAGAGAATAAATTATGCTAGCAGTCATATACACAGGTCACCAAGAACAGAAATAGTACATGGCATCATGTAAACATAATCAGTATATAGACAACACTAGCAGTCTAGCTAGCTGCTTATGGATATTGTTGTTATGACTTATTCATACACTCAATCAAGCTTAGCCAAAGAAGTCTAATTATCCCCACTAAATGTGCTAATTGGTTTGAACGGCTTGATGTTAATGTTCTGCAAAGAGAGAGATGCAAGCTATATTTTTCATGCTGCTTTCACCCATTAATAACTAAACTAAATGCATTTCCTGGCAATTGCACTTTTGTGGCCATAAGCAAACTATTCTGTTTTTTTTTTTGCTTCCCTTAATAATGCTGTGAATCAAAGAAAAATATCTTTAAAAGCTATTTTAGTGTTTGTTTGGCATCTCTATATATCAGCTTCCATTTAGTTCCATTATCTTTAAGTAATGTTTCCTGTTTATATTAATAAGTAGAGTTTAATGATTTTTAGTTTTGCATAGTTCATTCTTTCTATATAAAATTATTAAACTTGATTTTTTATTGTTTTCAATGGTTTTGTAATGCTTAAAGGAAAAAAGAGACACACTGAGATTAATATTCATGAGGAATGAACAAAAGCATAGGTCTGACAACCAGGTAATGGACCACGCTGATACACCGTAATAAATAAAAGGATTTATTTATAATAATTCTTAATTCGTTATGTGTTTCAGGAGATAGATGCTCACTTCATCAGGGACCCTACTCCTATATGTAATTTAAGATCTGTGTCTGGTGAGTATATTCTATTGGGGGCTCCTTAGAGGGCTCTCCATTTTGTTTAAGGAAAATACCACCTATCCTGAGGATACGAGGAACTGGAACCAGCTCTATGTGAACACTTCGTAAAACTGGAGGAGGATTGGACCATTTGTAGTGCATTATGATATCAGCATCCACTGGCATATTTGGAGCCCTTTACCAAAGAATATTTTTTGTAAGTGCAATATAGTGTGACTGTGATTTGATTTTGAAGGGGGGGGGCATTTATTTTTTTCTCAGGTGGTGAGAAGGATTGGTGCAATACAGTTGCATCTTCTCATGCCTTAGCCTGAATCTGCTGCTGTGAGTGTAATACCAGATGAAACACCTACACCTATGTCACATGCATCACCACCACCAGCAAGAGATGAGGATGAATCTGGTGGTGGTGCTGCTGTGAGTATGACTGTATGTGAACCATCTACACCTGTGTCGCACTCATCACCACCACCAGCAATGAAACACATCAGCAAATGCCACTGCAGGAACAGGCTGGTTTATCCAGGATGCTGGGTAGTTTTAGTAGTACGAGTAGTAGGATCATTATCACTGACACAGTCAGAGGATGTGGAAGTCAAGAATATCCTTCTCTACCTCACCCCTGTAATCATGGAGTGCTTCATCAAGAATAGTGCCCGGTGATTGGAGGAAAGATTATGTAATACCATTCTTCAAAAGGGGGTAAGATTCAAACCAGGAAATTTTAGACCTGTGAGTTTGTCTTCCATAGTGGGTAAGATATTAGAAGGGTCTCTAACTGACAGTTTTCAGTACTATGTGAAATCTAACAATATTATAAGTAGGCGCCAGCATTTTCCAAAAAGTGTAAGTAGTAATTTGGAAAAAGGAACTTCTGTTGATGTAGTATACTTGGATTTTTCGGAATCCTTTGCTACAGTGCCTCACAACTTGTTATTGCATTTATTGAAAGGCTTTGGTTTGGAAGATGATATCTGTACATGGACAGAGAACTGGGTATATGATAGATGGCAGAGAGTTTTTATAAATATAACCTTTTCAAGTTGGTCTAAAGTTGTAAGTAGGGTGCCGCAGGGTTCAATCCTGGGCCCATGTATTTCGACAAAATAACTCTTTAAAAAAAGAAAATTAAAGATAGGTTATATAGCGAATATTATTAAAACTAACTATTTAACCTAACTTCTATGTAGGTGATATACATTCACTTTAAGAAAAGAGGAAATGAGCTTTTGACTAAAACAAAGGCAGGGTTTGTTACAGAGGGTTTGTTATAGTAAGAGCAGTAAAGTTATGTAATTATTTGCCTAGGGATGCTGTGCTTGCAGATACTGTAAATACTTTAAAAAATGAATGCATACATATGTAGCACAGAACAATATTAAGAATTATGAATTAAGAATTATAGTAGTTTAGGTTGAAAAAAGACTTGTGTCCATCAAGTTCAACCCTTTTCCTATTCCTGTTTACCGTCGTTGATCCAAAAGAAGTAAAAAAAAAAACCCTCAATACAGCAATTTCAAATTCTGCTTTGAATGAGAGGAAAAGTTCCTTCTTGATTACAAATGGCAATCAGATTTCTCCTTGGATCAACAAGCACTAAATAAATATTAATCCCAATACTAACATACATAGCCCTCTAGGTTTGTCTCTTTTAAAGAAGTATCTAGGCCCTTTTTAAAGGCAATTTTTGAAGTGGTACAGCACTTCGAACCACAGCAGAAGCACTCATAAGTCATAACTAGGGTTGTTCATGTAGATGACCTGTGTTACTGCATTGTCAACAATAGTAAGTGTGACTGTGTAGGACTTGGAGTTGGAAACAATGATGATGATGACTGAGAGTATGATGATTGAGTAGGCATGTTTACCTGTCTAGAGACAGACTTTCTAGTTAATCTCTCAAATAGTTTAAAAAGAGGAATATTGCTTCTTTTGAATGGGGGAAGATTGAGTCTTTTCAGCAAATTTTTAACCATATCTATAGGGGTTACACTCTACTTCATCTGTATCAGAAAAGGGATATATTCTAATTCAACATCATCATGGCTGTAGTCAGTTTTTGTAGTACAAATGTAGACCACCAACATGTCCATGCACTTCTCCTACTCCTACTCCTTTCACCTTAACCCTTCCCCTAGCACATTTGGTGGACATAATGATATTAGCATTGATTTTTACATTGATTTTTACATTAATGTACACAACAGAGCTGTTAGTGTGTGGAGTGAAGTTGTGTCCATCTTAAAATAATGTGTGATCCAATTCTTTGGTGCTGTACTATCATACTCAGTAGCAATTCAGGTAAAGGATTTCCTTTCTGTCTTTATTACCAATGAGTCAAAAGTGTTTTGTTATGAACGTACAGTATATCTGTTTATTTATTTTAACTCACCTTTCTCTGTTCATAAAAATAACTGATTGCCACCAATACTCCTATCAGGAAACTCTAGCTCCCTCTCTTTGTTTTCAGGTGCTTTCTCACACAAGGACAGATTGACAGCATGTATGAAACCGACATCCCTTTTGTGGGACTATATGGGATAAACTCCAGATCAGGGGAACATACATTATTGTATTTTATTTCAATTCAAGAAAAAGCAGAAAAACTGCACTTTTCTCAGGCACTCCCACAGAATGCAGGAAGTTCTATTTTTGTGTTTCACTTTTTGAGGCAAAACTTTTTGAACACCCTTAATTGTCTTTAAAGAATATGGGATATATATGTACACATGATACCAAAAATAAGGCTTACTCCATCCTGAGGAATATACTATATAGGTGTAACGGTTTGTACGACACTCAGACACAGTAGGTTAGAATAAAACACAGTTTTATTAAAAGACACAATGAAAATACCCTCAGCGGGCTATAGCGTATCACAGTGGAATAGACAGGAAAATATAGGTCATGGACATATGCCCACACAGGTCCAGTATACAATGAGTAGGATGGTACAGATACTGCCACAGGTCAGGCATAACAAGGCAACCTCAGCACAGCATGGGTTAAAGTCCAATGATAATAATCAGTCTCTGATGTGGTGTGTTTGGCAACGCCCAGTATGATGGTAAATAGCTATCAGGAGACTGTGGTGCGAGATGGAGACAAGCACCTAGATCTGCAAAGCAGAGCTGAGACTTATACCCTCTGCCGTAGCAGTAACAGAGGCCACAATACTCTGCTAGAGCTGAACAGACTTGAGCCACGGGCACCTAACCGGTGCAGTAACGGAGGCAACAGTACTCTGCAAGAGCTGGTATATATTGAGCCAATGGCACCCGACCGGTGCTGTAACGGAGGCAACAGTACTCTTCAAGAGCTGGTTATATTGAGCCAAAGGCACCCGACCGGTGCTGTAACGGAGGCAACAGTACTCTGCAAGAGCTAGTAAAATTTAGCCAATGGCACCCTGCCAGTGCTGTAACGTAGGCAACAGTATTCTGCAAGAGCTGAATGGAACGCAACCACGGGCTCACTGCTGGAGCAGTAATCGGAGGCAACAATAACTCTGCAGGAAATAATGGAAGGCTCAGTGGTAACGGAGGCAACAGTGCTCTGCAAGAGTTAGCGGAAGGCTCAGTGGTAACGGAGGCAACAGTGCTCTGCAAGAGTTAACGGAAGGCTCATTGGTAACGGAGACAACAGTGCTCTGCAAGAGTTAACGGAAGGCTCAGTGGTAACGGAGGCAACAGTGCTCTGCAAGAGTTAACGTAAGGCTCAGCAGTAACGCAGGCAACAACAGCACTGCAAGAGTTAACGGGAGGCTCAGCAGTAACGGAGGCAACAGGGATTCTCAGTCTGGCAGGGCCAAACTAAGCGGAAGTCAGAATGTCACCCAGGCGACACGATGAGCAGGAAATGGATATCTGGGCTGGATCTCAGAGCAGGAATGTCAGACAAACTGGGTCAGGTCACGGAGCAGGAACGTCAGCCAGGCCGGGTCGAATCACGGAGCAGGAACGTCAGACAAGCTGGGTCAGATCACGGAGCAGGAACATCAGCCAGGCTGGGTCGAATCACGGAGCAGGAACCAGAAGCGGAGTAGTTAGATGGGCCAAGTCGGTACACAGGAACACCGGAACACAGCAACACAACAACTCAGTAGCACTGGTACAGGAACACCACGAAAGGGCACCCGACAGGTGCCAGAGGCCCAGTATAAAAAGGCCATACTGGGCGAGCCAAACTAAGCTCAGCCTATGGAAGTGCAACAAACAGAGACTGACAGGAAAAAGCATGGGCACCATGATAGTACCCCCCTCTCAAAGACCCCCTCTCCTGGCAGAGGGTCCTGGTTTCTGGGGATATTTACAGTGAAAATTGCGCAATAACCTAGGGGCATGAAGGTCCTTCTGATCAACCCATGAACGCTCTTCAGGGCCATAGCCCTTCCAATGGACCAAGTATTGCAATTTTCCTCTAAATGTCCGTGAATCAATTATGATTTGAACTTTGTATTCCTCTTGGCCTTGAACATCCACAGGCCCAGGAACCACCGGAGTGGTAGTGTAGCGGTTGCATACCAAAGGTTTTAACAGGGACACATGGAACACGTTATGTATGCGCATCGATGCTGGGAGTTCCAATGCATAAGAAACAGGATTAACTTTGCGGATCACCTTGAAGGGACCAATGAACCGGGGAGCCAGCTTATTGGATGGAACCTGCAACTTAAGGTTTCTGGAGGAAAGCCATACCCTGTCCCCAACCTGGAAGGAGACCGCTGGCATCTGTCTACAATTGGCATGTTGCTGATGTCATTGAAATGACTGTCTGAGGGTCCTTTGAACCTGTGCCCAAGTGGAGTGGAATTGCTCAATATGCTCGTCCAGAGCTGGAATCTGCTGCGACTGGAATGAGTCCGGGAGCAGGCATGGCTGAAACCCGTAGTTGATGAGGAACGGGAAGCTCCTGGATGATGAATTAACTGCACAATTCCTGGCGAACTCTGCCCACGGCAACAGGTCAGCCCAATGGTCATGATGATCAGTCACAAAACAGCGCAGGAACTGCTCCAGTCCCTGATTGGCATGCTCAGCGGCCCCATTGGTCTGGGGATGGTATGTGGAGGAAAAGGACAGTTGGATGCCCATCTGGCTACAGAATGCCCTCCAGAACCTAGACACTAATTGGCTCCCCTGGTCAGACACCACAACTCTGGGAACCCCATGCAAGCGGAACACTTCTCTAGCAAAAACCACTGCCAGTTCCTGGGCTGAAGGAAGACCAGAGAGGGGCACAAAATGAGCCATCTTAGAGAATCTGTCAACCACCATCAAGATAAATGTATACCCCCTAGACACTGGCAGTTCTCCCAGGAAATCAATGGATATATGGGACCATGGGCGTTCGCCATTAGGTACAGGTTGAAGTAAGCCCACCGGGAGGTGTCTGGGGGTTTTGGCACGAGCACAGGTGGTACAGGCTGCAGTAAATGCGGAGCAATCGGCTCTAAGGGAGGGCCACCAAAATACTTGAGAGAGACCATATTAATTGGTTCCTCCCAATATGCCCAGCAGCCTTAGACGAGGGATATGTCTCAAGCAGACGGGTACGGAATGGCTCATCCACAAAACACTTGCCAACTGGGGTTTCTGGAGGCGCCGTAGCCTGGGTCGCCAAAATTTCTTCCCCCAGTGGTGAAGTGATGCTAGTACGTACAGTAGCCAGAATATGATCAGGCTGAATGATAGGCATGGGGGGTTCATCCTTCTCTACCTCTGGCCCGAATTGTCTAGACAGGGCATCCACCCTAATGTTTTTAGAGCCCGGCAGGTAGGATACTACAAAATTAAATCGGTTTAGAAACAGTGCCCATCTAGCCTGGCGGGAGGACAACCTTTTCGCTTCTGAGAGATGTCAGAATCCTGTGGTCAGTTAAAATTAACACGGGAGTTCTAGTACCCTCCAGTAGGTGATGCCATTCCTTTAATGTGAGAATAATAGCCAGGAGTTCTCTGTCACCAATTTCATAATGGCTTTGGGCATTCGAAAGTTTCTTTGAGAAGAACCCACAAGGTCTCAAGGTGCCACCCGCAACTGGGCACTGGGACAGTACTGCCCCTAACCCTATTTCGGAGGCATCGACTTCCAATGTAAATGGCAGAGCAGGGTTGGGGTGGGACAGTACAGGAGCAGATGCAAAAGCAGACTATAATGTCTCAAAAGTGTTTTCAGCTGCTTCGGACCATTGAGATGGATTAGCACCCTTGTGCGTAAGGTCACACAGAAGTTTAACAATCGTGGAAAAGTTCTGGATAAATTTCCTATAATAATTAGCAAAGCAAAGAAAACGTTGAATAGCTTTTAACCCCTTGGGACATGGCCATTGTAACACAGCTGCGAGTTTCTGCTGGTCCATGGCAATGCCATCTTTAGAGATCACAAAACCCAGGAAAGGCACTTTGGACCTGTGAAACTCGAATTTTTCCAATTTACAAAACAGTTTATTTTTGCGTAAACGACTCAAGACCTCGGACACATCCTTGATGTGTTGGGCTAGGTTAGCAGAATGTATAAGTATGTCATCAAGGTATACGACAACAGAAGACTGAAGCATGTCATGGAGGATGTCATTGATAAAATCTTGAAATACCACAGGTACGTTACAGAGGCCAAATGGCATAACTAGGTATTCATAATGCCCAGACCTGGTATTAAATGCTGTTTTCCACTCATCCCCAGCCTTAATTCTGATCAGGTTATAAGCGGCCCGTAGATCGAGTTTGGTAAAGATGGAGGAACATTTTAACCTGTCAAATAGTTCAGTAATAAGTGGTATGGGGTAGGCATTCTTAGACATGCGTTTATTCAGTCCGCGGTAATCAATACAAGGCCTCAATTCGCCATTTATCTTTTTCACAAAAAAGAAACCGGCTCCAGCCGGAGAAGTAGACTTGCGTATAATCCCTCTTTTAAGGGCATCATCGATGTAGTCCTCCATAGCCTTATTCTCATCGCACAACAGTGGGTACGTGCGACCCCTGGGAGGCACCACGCCCGGAGGCAAATCAATAGCGCAATCATAAGGTCTGTGCTGAGGCAATGCGCTAGCCTCTCCCTTACTGAAAACATCACTGAATTCACGGTATTCAGCTGGCATGGAGGGAGAGGTACATAAAATCTTAGCTGGGTGCAACAATGCTTCATACAATACTCAGACCACGATCTGACCTCACATCTCTGCCAGTCAAACTGAGGACTATGCAGATGTAGCCATGGGAACCCCAGAATGACCGCATGATGAGGGGACCCAATTGACATGGTAATAGGAATAGTTTCCATAGTAATAGTGCTGGTTCCAATGGTCTTCCGTCAATGGCTTCAATGGCTAAGGGAGAGTCCCTTTTGACCAAGGGAATTTTATGTAACTCGGCAAATGAACAATCCATGAAGTAACCGGCTGCGCCAGAATCCACTAGGGCCAGAACCTCAACAGGCTGTTCTGCCCAGGAAAATACCACCTGGATGGTGGGTTTCTGTGTACTTGGATCTAGGGACTGCTGTACACCACTTAGGGCCTGTCTCCCAAGGTACCCTAGGTGTGTTTGTTTCCTGGCTGTACAGGACAAGTGCGTAATAGGCGCCCAGCTTTGCCACAGTATAAACATAGGCCCTGCCTCCTGCGGTGTGCCTGTTCCTCCCTTGTGAGTTTGGTGAACCCAAGTTGCATTGGTTCGCTGGACTCGGGTAAATGGTCAGGAGGCATGGGAGGCGAGGGAGGCATGGGTGGGTTCAAAAGGCTGCTTTGCCCATAGTTTCTAGACCTCGGCCTCCGATCTTTAGCCATGTGTCTTTCACGAATACGAGAATCAATTAGCATGACATAATCAATGTATTTGTCCAAGTCACTGGGTACATATCTCGCAGCTATTTCATCTTTGATATGGTCAGCCAGACCTTGGGCAAAAGCTGCCACTAACGCCTCGTTATTCCATCCTACCTCTGCTGCCAATGTACGAAATTCTATGGCGTAATCGCCCACGGTACAATTACCCTGTTGTATCTCCATCAATCTCTTGGCAGCAGAGGCGGCTCTACCAGGGACCTCAAACACTCTCTGGAACATTCGTACAAACTCCCTGAAGTCCTGAGTGTAGGGTTTGGCATTTTCCCACAGAGGATTAGCCCAAGCCAGGGCTCTGCCTGTTAGCAATGATATCATGAACCCGACCTTGCTCCGGTCGTTTGGAAAGGCATGAGGTGTTAGTTCCAAGAATATCTCTAATTGATTAATAAACCCCCTGCGTAGGGTAGGTTCGCCATCATATCTGAGTGGTAACGGCGCCGCCGCCGTTAATCCTCTGGTCGGTGCAGCAGGAATCACAGAATGATTCTCCGGTGTCAAAACTGGGGGGACCACCGGATTCTGACTGGGTTTATCAAGGTGTACCATACGCTCAAGTAATGTCTGCAAGGCCAGTGCCAACTGGTCCAGGCGCTGCTCGTGCACATCCATCCTCCAATGAATGTTCTGTGAATTACCTTGACCTTTACTGTCTGAGGTCATGTCCCTTTCATACTGTAACGGTTTGTACGACACTCAGACACAGTAGGTTAGAATAAAACACAGTTTTATTAAAAGACACAATGAAAATACCCTCAGCGGGCTATAGCGTATCACAGTGGAATAGACAGGAAAATATAGGTCATGGACATATGCCCACAGAGGTCCAGTATACAATGAGTAGGATGGTACAGATACTGCCACAGGTCAGGCATAACAAGGCAACCTCAGCACAGCATGGGTTAAAGTCCAATGATAATAATCAGTCTCTGATGTGGTGTGTTTGGCAACGCCCAGTATGATGGTAAATAGCTATCAGGAGACTGTGGTGCGAGATGGAGACAAGCACCTAGATCTGCAAAGCAGAGCTGAGACTTATACCCTTTGCCATAGCAGTAACGGAGGCCACAATACTCTGCTAGAGGTGAACGGACTTGAGCCACGGGCACCCGACTGGTGCAGTAACGGAGGCAACAGTACTCTGCAAGAGCTGGTATATATTGAGCCAATGGCACCCGACCGGTGATGTAACGGAGGCAACAGTACTCTTCAAGAGCTGGTTATATTGAGCCAAAGGCACCCGACCGGTGCTGTAACGGAGGCAACAGTACTCTGCAAGAGCTAGTAAAATTTAGCCAATGGCACCCTGCCAGTGCTGTAACGTAGGCAACAGTATTCTGCAAGAGCTGAACGGAACGCAACCACGGGCTCACTGACGGAGCAGTAATCGGAGGCAACAATAGCTCTGCAGGAAATAACCGAAGGCTCAGTGGTAACGGAGGTAACAGTGCTTTGCAAGAATTAACGGAAGGCTCAGCAGTAAGGGAGGCAAAAACAGCACTGCAAGAGTTAACGGGAGGCTCAGCAGTAACGGAGGCAACAGGGATTCTCAGTCTGGCAGGGCTAGAGTAAGTGGAAGTCACGATGAGCAGGAACTGGATAGCTGGGCCGGATCTCAGAGCAGGAACGTCAGACAAGCCGGGTCAGGTCACGGAGCAGGAACGTCAGCCAGGCCGGGTCGAATCACGGAGCAAGAACGTCAGACAAGCCGGGTCAGATCACGGAGCAGGAACGTCAGCCAGGCCGGGTCGAATCACGGAGCAGGAACCAGAAGCGGAGTAGTTAGCACGGGCCAAGTCGGTACACAGGAACACCGGAACACAGCAACTCAGTAACTCAGTAGCACTGGTACAGGAACACCACGAAAGGGCACCTGACAGGTGCCAGAGGCCCAGTATAAAAAGGCCATACTGGGCGGGCCAAACTAAGCTCAGCCAATGGGAGCGCAACAAACAGAGACTGACAGAAAAAAGCACGGGCACCGTGATAATAGGTTGCATGGGAACACTATACAATGGACCATTGAAACCTCATTTAATATACATACACTGCAAGAAACATGACATTTTACACTGTCCTTAAGGTGTTAAAAGGGCAGTGTGTCCTTGAACAGATAACTGCAATAACATGTTAAGGGGAGAAAATGAACAGATTAGCATTTTCTTCCTCACATCTCGTTCTCACATAAAGATATTAAAAAAACATTTTACAAGCTTCTTGTTTTGCTAAAGTAACATAGGATATTAACATTGCTCTCAGTTTTTTCTAGTGATGTCAGCTGCTCATATCCCCCAACCAGAACTCTCAGCTCAGGTTGTTCCTTCAAATTTACTTCAGTCGGGTTTGATAATCAGTGGGAGATTTAAAGGAAGAAAAGCGCAGAAGGAAGAGGAAACCAGCTGAAAAGTGTAGGTAATGATGAAAATATTAAAAAATAATTATAGATATTTATGATTTTTGATGGCATTTAGTAGTATTAGAGATAGGCTCAACAATGCTGTATTTTAGATCAAAAGTGTATTATTTTCATCAAGGAGCACTGCCTCTTTAATTTAGTAGATTCTGCAATCGTCGTTGAGCCACTTACAAGGAAACCTGTTATACACTTGAATAGGAACACAACTATAGAATTGAAACCTTATAAGGATGGGATAACCTTCATTATTGGAGTGGTGGATGTTTATTATTATTATTATTATTGTTGTTGTTTGTTTATTGAGTAAAAGCATATTCTGTAGTGCTATACAATAGGGTAATATACAAGGAAAATAGTAACTTTATTTATTTTTTTGGTGTTTTAAAAGCTTTATTTAATAGATATAGAGTACATACAGAATGCCATTCTACACGTCCAAAAAATGAACATATCTCCTTTTGTTAATTTAACCACTAGATCACTGCCGAGATCTCTGGCTGATTGTTGATTACAATTACAAAATATTGATATTTCCTGGTTTGCGTATCTCCAGACGGTTAGTTTTCTGAAAACACAGACCCAACACTTTACTGACAAAGATTGGGAGATTGGGTTGGATTGGACGATCCGATTGGGCTCTAGGGCTCTGCTCTCTACCAGTACTATCTATAAGTATATGAAGATTAATATTGAGTATACGACAAGAGGGAGTGGACTGGGTAATTGGTTGACATGCTTTCCTCATCTGAGTAGCGCTGATATTTTAACTTCTACAGCAAGCACATGGAAATTATTATCAGCTAGCACCTATACTGAGATGCAATTGCTTATTGTCCATCAGTTGTATTTATCTCCTCATGGACAATTCCGCATGGGTATATTGCCCTCTGATTCATGCCCTAGATGTGGAGCTCAGGGGACGGATCTGTATCACGCTTTTTGGGATTGTCCTCAGGTCAGGGCCTTTTGGACTGAGACTGAAGGATACTTGGGCAGACTGGTTTACCGTAGTATACAATTGTCTCCAGAAATGGAAATCCTTGGGGTCCAGGTGGAGAGAGAGGAGGGGTCACGTCAGGTTATTCTAGCTGTGGCCCGTAAAACTATTTTACAGCAGTGGATACATACTGACCCACCCTCACTGACGCTTTTTCATACTAAATTAGCACATTTCTTCAGGATGGACTGGTTAGAATCGACTGTTCACAGAGAACGGAAAGCCAAACATTTTTTTGGTAACTGGGACAGATATCTTAACTCACTTGAGGATGACACTAAACATCAAATTAGGTAAGCATTCTAGTACACTTTCTGGTACTGCGAACAACAACTTAGAGGGAAATCACCTGTTCGCACCTTATAGGGAGGACCATCATTCTTCTTGACTTGAGCAGTTTTACATACTCATTCTTTATTGCATTTCTTGGACCGAATAGGGTGTTGGGGGCGGGGTTGGATATGGGATTAGTTTGGGGGTAGGTAATGAGAGTTTGTAGGGTGGGTAATGGAACAGACTCAGAGGTTATGCTAATATTATTATGTATACCTTCTTTATAGATTAAGCTTGTTTGTTGTAACACATGCCTTTATATTGTAAGTTCAATGGAGAGATGCTTCGCTCCCCTGCTGTTCACATATGGATCTTGTATGTATTTTAAATACTTCTTTTTGATTCTCTGCATCTCTAAATATACGGTATGATATACTGTGTTCGCTCTGTGTTTGGTTTCTGGGGATATTGGGATACTGTTTGAAATATTTTAAAAATGTTAAAAAAAAAAAAAAAAAAAGAAACATATAACAAACAGTAATACTGGCAATACAAATTATAAGCATGTGATACAATAATAAGTCATTGCAAACACTATGGCAATGTATTTAAAGGAAGACGCAGATGTAGGAAAGTGAAGAAAAGAAGTCATTCAAAAGAGATACTGAATTACATTTGCACAAAGTATAATAAATCATTCTGATGGTTCCCCGTTGAAAGCTAAATGATCAATCTAATAGCAGAGCACCATAGGTACAAAAAAAATCTGCAATTAGGCAAACGCAAATATAATATATATCACTACATATGCATATATGACAATAAACAATATATCGATCAAGAGCTGATGTCAAAGTACACTGTATAGAGGACAGAAAACATAAAGGGAGATAAAAGTAAACCAAAACGTAAAAAGAATAAAGAGAAAAAAGAATCTAAGAGGAAAAGGAAAAGATCAAGCATGTAAAACGCCTTAAGTAGGAAATCACATAGGTACAGGAAAGAAAACAGAGAAAACTTAAAGGAAAAGGAAACTATACGTGGACAGAGTAATAGGGTAGTTCTCCTACACCCTGCCTGAAATTCACGTGAAGACCTCAAAGAGGTCCTGGGGGGGGGGATAACAAACTAAAACACATGATGACTGAGAATATAGATGCCAAGACTCCAAGACTCGAACACCTATAGACCACAAAAACTACTCTCTTTGATAAGAGTAAGGTGGATAGAGGTGACTGAAATATCCCACCAAAGCAATAAATGAAGCTAAACATCCCCAACACACTGAAACCCCGGTCACCCTTAATAACATCATTCACAGCAATAACAATGATAAAGCCAAGTGTTACACATCATATAGACCATCATCTGAAACCAAGGGCGCCCCTCCGGACCCTAGAGGGTCCCCCCATGGCTCAACAGCATCTGCACAGTACATGAAAGGGTTCAAATCCCAGTGGAGAGAACATAATCCACTAAACACTGCTGAAACAAACAAACAGGGTTAGGACTGAGAAGAGCAATCTAGAAGGGCAGTAAGGGGATCCAAGGAAATAGAGACAGAACAGTCACAGTCACTACCCCTTGATAGCATGTACAACATTTCCACTGGCTCACATTAAGGGGAAGATGAGAGAAAGGTCCAAAGCGGTATATCTTTGGGACAGAGCGCCAATCCCAGGGTCCCAGGTCGAAGCCTCCCATCTAGAACTCACTGACTCCAGTATAGGAATTGAACAAATAAGACTCAGCCGCAGCTGCAGATCTTCAGTCAGCAGCCAAGATGCATATAGCAAAGTTGCCAGGTAAGAGAGTAGGATACGATCCGGGGTAGGCTTCCCGGCTTTCCCAGAATCAGAAGCTGATGAAGCATACAAGTATAGATAAGCTCTCTGATCTCAGTTAGCCAAACCCGTAGAGCGATCCTCAAGAGAAGCCGGGGTGCCTTCTTGCCCACACAGACTGGTTTCCAAAAACTCAGAATCAGGATTCAAATCAACAGGCCCAGTTTCTTGCCCAACTAGGTTCTGACCCGATTGCCAGAAGGCAAAGCGAATGGTTGCCAAATCTTCCACAATTGTTGCCCTGATATCTTCCACCAAGTCACGAAGGTCTGCCTTGGACAACAAGTGCACAACATCCTCCCTCCTCAAGGGAACCCCAGCTGCCATGATACTTAAGTGCGCCTCCAAAGCCACCCTACTGGCTGGTAAATAAACACACAGATTCTCGGTTCTCTTGCTATAAAAATTCCAGCTGAGTCCTCAAAAAGACCTTCAAGGTATCTGGTAATAAATCATCACCTTGAACAAGTAATTTAGAGATCGCAGAAATGTAGTTTTGCCACAAAAACAGTGCTTAGCCTCGGAGCTGAGTTAGAAAGCAACCATCTCCCTAGGCAGTTCTCTCCACCCCCGGAAAATAGTAACTTTAATAACAATTATTTAGCCATTTATTTATAGAAGTAGTAGTTGAGGTTCCTGCACAGAATAGTTTATAATCGAAAAGCAATGGAGTACATATGAACACAATAGGAATATAAATACACTTAATGAATATTTACTGTGGGTCCAACACCAAGTAGTTTGTTGGAAAATGGTGGTAGGCCCAGTTGTAGAGTGGGTCTAAAAAAGACAAAATGCAAAACTGAATAGGTGTTTTCGGGAGATTTTAAAATTCTGAAATTTAGCAGAACATGTAGCAGAGAGTGGTAATGAGCTCCACAAGCATGTGTTGTCTTGAATCAGAGGATGTTAGAAGAAAACAATTCAGAAACAGATCATCAGGGAAATTAAGTTAGTGAATGGGATAGAATTTAAAGGGGCAGCAAACCCTAATTTAAAACCAAATATATGGTAGATAATTTCCTGTTGAGTAAAACAAGGGTTATCCCAATGGTGAGAGATATTTCTTTCCAATACTATTACAGAGCCACCTTGTAATTTGCTTATAGCTTGGATTAAAGATACTTTGCTGCCTGGTGGAACTCTCACATGCAGTAATCGCTATGTCATTGCCTGACTGCAAAAAAAAAAAAAAAACTCTCCAGATTATGCCCTGTAATAAATTTTGACTGAATTATCTCCCAGCAGTAGAAATACCAACATCTCACAATATAAATACACTATATGTCTAAAAGTTTGTAGACACCTGCTCATTGAAGATTTAATTTCAAAATCATGGACATATTTCCTGGCACAAGCAGCATGGTGATTATTTTCCTTCTTGCAGGAACACCATTTTTGTGGAAAGATAGGTATTGGCAGAGGGAGTGCAGCACTGCAACTTGGAAAACATACTGGGGATCTGCTGACAGCAAACAAACTTTGAAGGAGTCACTGCATCTCAGGCCCCTCAGCAAGATATCCGGGCCACGAGCAGTGATACTTCCATGGGAGAGTCATCAGGATTAGTGTTGAGCGAGCATGCTCGGCCGATGCTCGGATCGGCTCGAGCATCGCTCTGCTCGGCACATGGCGGTACTCGTACGAGGGGCCACACATGCCTTGAGCAATCTACTTTATTTTGCTCTTTCTCGGTGTGCGCTCGTCACATTCTTTTCGTTTGTTGTCTCCCTAAGTGGAAGGGTATCCCAGGCATGGGCCCTTGCTTCTGTGTGCCTAGAGGGGAACAGCTGCATCCCACTGACGAGGTCCACATAGACCGAAACGTATGTCTGGGGTTGTGCTGTTTCTCTCGTGCGGAGAGGATTTGCCTGACATTTCGGGGCTGGACTGCCTGTGGGTGGGACCAGACTGATATGAATATGGAAATTTCCTCTCTGCAATGGCACATGGGAGCGAAAAACGTGACTTGAGCAGCACCTGAGGGGCCACACATGCCTTGAGCAATCTACTTTATTTTGCTCTTTCTCGGTGTGCGCTCGTCACATTCTTTTCGTTTGTTGTCTCCCTAAGTGGAAGGGTATCCCAGGCATGGGCCCTTGCTTCTGTGTGCCTAGAGGGGAACAGCTGCATCCCACTGACGAGGTCCACATAGACCGAAACGTATGTCTGGGGTTGTGCTGTTTCTCTCGTGCGGAGAGGATTTGCCTGACATTTCGGGGCTGGACTGCCTGTGGGTGGGACCAGACTGATATGAATATGGAAATTTCCTCTCTGCAATGGCACATGGGAGCGAAAAACGTGACTTGAGCAGCACCTGAGGGGCCACACATGCCTTGAGCAATCTACTTTATTTTGCTCTTTCTCGGTGTGCGCTCGTCACATTCTTTTCGTTTGTTGTGGTACTCGTACGAGTACCGCATGTGCTCGCCCGCCATGTTCGGGTCTCCTCCCCGCACGTTTTGCGGCTGCTGCACAGCCAATAAACGTGCAGGGAGGCTCTGACATCGGTGTAATGCCAGCAGCCATGTTGGCTGCTGGCATTACACTGATTGGCTGGCCAGAACCCGTGGGCGGGTGCTGTATAGCACCTGACCAGCGAGTTCGGCTCAGTCTTAGCCAGGGAGAGCTGAGGATAGGAAGGGAAAGTCAGTGTAGGGAGGAAAAAAAGCAAAATTGTGAAAAAAAAGAACCAAAAGTCCTTTTTAGGACTACTGTGTGTGGGGGCAGCAGGTTATTTTGTGTGGGGGGAAAAAAACAAACAAAAAAAAAAATATATATTCTGTTTAGTGTGCAAAGTTGCAGATTAGAGCACATTCTGTTTAGTGTGCACAGTTGCAGATTAGAGCACATTCTGTTTAGTGTGCAAAGTTGCAGATTAGAGCACATTCTGTTTAGTGTGCAAAGTTGCAGGTTAGAGCACATTCTGTTTAGTGTGCAAAGTTGCAGATTAGAGCACATTCTGTTAAGTCTTCAAACTAAAATATCAAAGTCACATATTCCATTCAGTGTGCGTCGCCGCAGTTTAGCAGCACATTCTGTGTACTGTGCAGAGTTGCAGAATAGGAAGAAATACTGTTAAGTCTTCAAACTAAAATATCAAAGTCACATATTCCATTCAGTTTGCTTCGCCGCAGTTTAGCAGCACATTCTGTGTACTGTGCAGAGTTGCAGAATAGGAAGAAATACTGTTAAGTCTTCAAACTAAAATATCAAAGTCACATATTCCATTCAGTTTGCTTCGCCGCAGTTTAGCAGCACATTCTGTGTACTGTGCAGAGTTGCAGAATAGGAAGAAATACTGTTAAGTCTTCAAACTAAAATATCAAAGTCACATATTCCATTCAGTTTGCTTCGCCGCAGTTTAGCAGCACATTCTGTATACTGTGCAGAGTTGCAGAATAGGAAGAAATACTGTTAAGTCTTCAAACAAAAATATCAAAGTCACATATTCCATTCAGTGTGATTCGCCGCAGTTTAGCAGCACATTCTGTGTACTGTGCAGAGTTGCAGAATAGGAAGAAATACTGTTAAGTTTTCAAACTCAAATATTAAAGTCACATATTCCATTCAGTGTGTGTCACCGCCGTTTAGCAGCCTATTCTGTGTACTCTGCACAGTTGCAGAATAGGAAGAAATACTGTTAAGTTTTCAAACTCAAATATTAAAGTCACATATTCCATTCAGTGTGTGTCACCGCCGTTTAGCAGCCTATTCTGTGTACTCTGCACAGTTGCAGAATAGGAAGAAATACTGTTAAGTTTTCAAACTCAAATATTAAAGTCACATATTCCATTCAGTGTGTGTCACCGCCGTTTTGCAGCCTATTCTGTGTACTCTGCACAGTTGCAGAATAGGAAGAAATACTGTTAAGTTTTCAAACTCAAATATTAAAGTCACATATTCCATTCAGTGTGTGTCACCGCCGTTTAGCAGCCTATTCTGTGTACTCTGCACAGTTGCAGAATAGGAAGAAATACTGTTAAGTTTTCAAACTCAAATATTAAAGTCACATATTCCATTCAGTGTGTGTCACCGCCGTTTAGCAGCCTATTCTGTGTACTCTGCACAGTTGCAGAATAGGAAGAAATACTGTTAAGTTTTCAAACTCAAATATTAAAGTCACATATTCCATTCAGTGTGTGTCACCGCCGTTTTGCAGCCTATTCTGTGTACTCTGCACAGTTGCAGAATAGGAAGAAATACTGTTAAGTTTTCAAACTCAAATATTAAAGTCACATATTCCATTCAGTGTGTGTCACCGCCGTTTTGCAGCCTATTCTGTGTACTCTGCACAGTTGCAGAATAGGAAGAAATACTGTTAAGTTTTCAAACTCAAATATTAAAGTCACATATTCCATTCAGTGTGTGTCACCGCCGTTTTGCAGCCTATTCTGTGTACTCTGCACAGTTGCAGAATAGGAAGAAATACTGTTAAGTTTTCAAACTCAAATATTAAAGTCACATATTCCATTCAGTGTGTGTCACCGCCGTTTTGCAGCCTATTCTGTGTACTCTGCACAGTTGCAGAATAGGAAGAAATACTGTTAAGTTTTCAAACTCAAATATTAAAGTCACATATTCCATTCAGTGTGTGTCACCGCCGTTTTGCAGCCTATTCTGTGTACTCTGCACAGTTGCAGAATAGGAAGAAATACTGTTAAGTTTTCAAACTCAAATATTAAAGTCACATATTCCATTCAGTGTGTGTCACCGCCGTTTAGCAGCCTATTCTGTGTACTCTGCACAGTTGCAGAATAGGAAGAAATACTGTTAAGTTTTCAAACTCAAATATTAAAGTCACATATTCCATTCAGTGTGTGTCACCGCCGTTTTGCAGCCTATTCTGTGTACTCTGCACAGTTGCAGAATAGGAAGAAATACTGTTAAGTTTTCAAACTCAAATATTAAAGTCACATATTCCATTCAGTGTGTGTCACCGCCGTTTTGCAGCCTATTCTGTGTACTCTGCACAGTTGCAGAATAGGAAGAAATACTGTTAAGTTTTCAAACTCAAATATTAAAGTCACATATTCCATTCAGTGTGTGTCACCGCCGTTTTGCAGCCTATTCTGTGTACTCTGCACAGTTGCAGAATAGGAAGAAATACTGTTAAGTTTTCAAACTCAAATATTAAAGTCACATATTCCGTGTAAGATGAAGAAGGCGGGTAAAAAGGGACGGGGAAGTGGACGTGATCCTGATAGTTCAGGGCGCGGGTCAGGACGCGGAGAAACTGTGCCTGGTGCCAGAGCACAAGAAAGAAAGACATCCACCATACCTAGCTTCATGTCTCATTTTACAGGGCGTCGCAGGACATCACTCTCGAGGTCCGACCACTGCGAACAGGTGGTCGGTTGGATGTCAGCTGATACTGCTTCCAGTCGGTTAAGCACCACCCTGTCTTCCACCAAGTCCACTCTCAGTAGCCAAGAGTCTGGTCAACATAATCCTCACTCTGATCATCCTTCCTCCCACCATACACGGTCTGGTCAAAGAAGTGATCCCACACTGGGATATAGTGAGGAGCTCGTCTCATCACCAATCCTTCATTTGACCCTCTCTCCAAGCACGCTTGCAGAGGAACATGACATCTTGTGCCCTGATTCACAACCTCTAGAGGGTACCCAATCACAAGAAGATGACAGATGTGAACGGCATTTAAGGTCAAAGGAAGTAGTGGATGATGATGATGATGATGAGACACAGTTGCCATTAAATCAACCACTATTTCCGTCTCAAGACCTTGTTGAGGAGAATGTTATACAGTTGTCAATGACTGAGTATGTGGTGGGATCAAGACATGAGGAGGATGATCAGAGTGAGGAAGTGGAGGAGGACTTGGTGGACGATGAGGTGACTGACCCCACCTGGGAAGGTGTAGAGCCGAGCGATGACAGCAGTCCTGAGGGTGAGCCATCTGCAGCACCGCAACAGGCTGGAAGAGGCAGTGGTGTGGCTACAGAAAGAAGGCGTACCGCACCAAACCGGCCCGCAAATGTTCCACGGAGCACCCCCTTGCGTAAATCTACCTTGCCAAAGGGTAGGTGTTCCGCGGTATGGCGTTTTTTTAAGGAAAGTGCGGACGACAAAAGAATTGTAGTTTGCAACCTGTGCCACACCAGAATGAGCCGAGGCATGAACACTAGAAACCTCACCACCACCAGCATGATCCGACACATGGCATCCAAGCACCGTAGTAAGTGGGAGGAACGCCTGGATCGCCCATCTGTGTCTGCAGGCCACACCACTGCCTCCTCTTCCCCTGTTTTCGGTGCCGGCCAATCGCCTGTCGAAGGCGCAGGCCCGCATACCTCCCGCCCTGCACCTGTACCATCTGAAGCACCATCAGCGACCACATCCACTTCCCTGTCCCAGCACAGCGTCCAAATTTCGTTACCCCAGGCATATGAGCGCAAGCGAAAATACCCAGCCACCCACCCACAGGCCATAGCACTAACCTCACACCTTTCCAAATTACTGGCCATCGAAATGCTGCCATTTAGGCTTGTGGACACTGAGTCCTTCCGCAGCCTGATGGCAGCAGCTGTCCCTCGGTACGCGGTCCCCAGCCGCCACTACTTTTCCCAGTGTGCCATCCCCGCATTACACCACCATGTGTCCCGTAACATCACCCGTGCCCTGACCAACGCAGTTACTGGGAAGGTCCACTTAACGACTGACACATGGACAAGTGCTTGTGGCCAGGGACGCTACATTTCCCTGACGGCACACTGGGTGAATGTCGTGGAGGCTGGGAGCGACTCGGACCCTGGGATGGCACGGGTGCTACCCACGCCGAGGATTGCGGGCCCTACCTCCATCAGGGTTTCTGCCAGCACCTACGTTATTGGCTCCTCCTCCTCCGTTTCCATCTCCGAATTCTCTACACGCAGCGCCACTCCCCCATCAGCCAGTAGCTGGAAGCAGTGTAGCACTGCAGTGGGGAAGCGTCAACAGGCCGTGCTGAAGCTGATCTGCCTTGGGGACAAACAGCACACGGCCTCAGAGCTGTTGCAGGGGATTAGTCACCAGACCGAGCAGTGGCTCTCACCACTCAACCTGCAACCAGGCATGGTTGTGTGTGATAATGGACGTAACTTGGTGGCGGCTTTGGAGCTCGGCAAGCTCACACACGTACCATGCCTAGCGCATGTATTTAATTTAGTGGTTCAGCGATTTCTAAAAACCTACCCCAATGTGCATGATCTCTTGACCAAGGTGCGCCGCGTGTGTGCACATTTCCGTAAGTCATCTACAGCTTCGGCCGGCCTGTTGAAGCTGCAGCAGCGCTTACAATTGCCAGCTCACCGGCTGCTGTGTGACGTGAGCACGCGCTGGAACTCCACCTTCCACATGTTGGCCCGGCTTTGTGAGCAGCAGAGGGCAGTAGTGGAGTACCAGCTGTTACACGGTCGTCGCCTCTCCGTTCAACTTCCTGTAATCAGAAGTGAGGAGTGGGAATGGATGTCAGACCTCTGCGAGGTTTTACGCAATTTTGAGGAATCGACACAGATGGTGAGCGGCGATAACGCTATTATCAGTGTAACCATCCCACTTCTGTGTCTACTGAAACGCTCGCTGCTCACAATAAAAACCGACGCTTTGCATGTGGAAGAGGTGGAAATGGGGGAGGAAGAGCTTACACAAGGTGATAGCCAGAGCACCCTCACTTCGTCTTCTCAGCGACAATTGGAGGAGGCGGAGGAGGAGGAGGAGGAGGAGGAGGAAGACACGGTTGCCTCCGCTACAGAGGGTAGCCATGGAACTTTAGTTCCATCTCTTCAGCGTGGGTGGGCAGAAGAGGAGGAAGAGGATGAGGATATTGAGAGTCATCCTCCTGGTGAGGACAGCGAAATCTTGACTGTTGGTACTCTGGCACACATGGCTGACTTTATGTTAGGCTGCCTTTCCCGTGACCCACGCGTTGTACGCATTTTAGACAACACGGATTACTGGGTGTTCACCCTTCTGGACCCCCGCTACAAAGAGAATTTCTCATCTCTCATTCCTCCGGTGGAGAGGACAAGCAAAATGGTGCAATACCAGAAGGTTCTTGTTGAAAAATTGCTCCAAAATTTTCCATCTGACAACGCTGGCGGCAGAGTACGTGCTACCTTGGCCAACCGAGAAGGGGAGAAAAGGGGAGCACACAGCAGTTCCGAGAAAGGCAGGGCAACACTCTCCAAGGCGTGGGACACCTTCATGACACCCCGCCAGCACCCTCACCCTGATGCGCAGCCTAGTGTCACAAGGAGGGAAAAGTTTTGGAAGATGGTGAAGGAGTACGTAGCAGACCGTGTCAGCGTCCTCAATGATCCCTCTGTGTCTTACAACTACTGGGTGTCCAAGCTGGACACGTGGTATGAACTGTCACTCTACGCCTTGGAGGTGCTGGCCTGCCCTGCCGCCAGCGTTCTGTCTGAGCGGGTATTTAGTGCTGCTGGTGGCATCATAACAGATAAGCGTGTCCGCCTTTCCACCGACAATGCTGATAGGTTGACACTTATAAAAATGAACAAGGCCTGGATTTCCCCTGACTTCTCCACTCCACTGGAGGAAAGCCCTGGGGGAACATAAACTCACTTTATATATGTTATTTACAATGATGGGAATACTCTGTATTCCCATTCACCCCTTCCACCCAAAAAACGGTTGACTCTTAATCTTCTCATCCTCCTCCTCCTCTTCCATATGCCCTGTGCTATAATTTTTATATAGGGCCAGGTCACCAGCGGGCCCTGTGATATAATTTTTATATAGGGCCAGCTCACCAGCGGGCCCTGTTTGCCAATTTTTATATAGGTCAGCTCACCAGCGGGCCTTCTCATATAATGTTTTATTGTGTCAGCTCTCTAGCGGGCCCTCTCATATAATGTTTTATAGCGTCAGCTCACTAGCGGGCCTTCGCATATAATGTTTAGGATGGTCAGCTCTGCAGCAGACCCTCACCCATAATGTTTTAGATGGTCAGCTCAGCGCACGTTTCCCTCTTAATCATGGCCTCAGTTCAATAAAATCAAGGAAATTTTTGGGAGAATTTGCCTCTGCGCACGTTTCCCTCTTAATCATGGCCTCACTTCAGAAAATCAAGGAAATTTTTGGGAGAATTTGCAGATGATATACAAGTAAATATACAGCAAATATTGTTTGGTAACAATTTTTCGCCTAAAGTCGTTTTTATTTTCCTTTTTGTGTGTTTTATGGTCAGTCTGTAAAAATGGCGTACTACGGGCGAAAGATCGTTCCCAGCAGCGATGTTGGAGTCCAAGATGCATCCAGACATCCTCCCTATGCTGTCCCTGAACCATTTCTGTGGTGTTTCCATCCTTTTCTGCCCTTTTCCTATGGACCAGGCACCCTCCCCTCATCAGAGCAGGGGGTGCCTGGTGTAATGCTCGAGTCCTCCCATTGACTTCAATGGGGCTCGGGTGCTCGGCCGAGCACTCGAGCCTCAGGGGGTGCTCGGTCAGAGCACCCGAACACCCGAGCATTGGGGTGCTCGCTCATCACTAATCAGGGTCTGAGTCCTCTCTGACTCTAATTCTTCTGTATCTGTACATCATAGGAGTGGGTGGAAAATTACATTGTTGGAATAATATTTCAAGGCTATTAAGCCAAGGGAAAAGGGGAAGGGGATTTAAGAGAAATGGTGTTTATGGTTAATGATGTACCGCCTGTAAAATGTCAAGATAACTTTGCTTGTGTATTTTTCTCTCATCATGAGAACTTGTAGGATGCATAAGCTCATAATAGCAGGTCAATTTATTTAAATTTTTACGCTCTCTAAGAGGCAGTGGAAGAAAGGGAAGAAAATGAAGACAGCACAGGAGAAGGCAAGGCCCAGAGTGTTGACTGAGTGGATGAAAGGGTTTTTGGTTTATACTAGTGTATTTCTAGAAAGAAGCCCTGAGGAATGTCTTGTTGTAATTTAGAATTGGCCAGGGCAGATGAGAATTCTTTCAGGAATACAGTAGCATCCGATATGTGGCTTTCTTATGTTCATAGTGACTTGCATATATGTTCAGTTTAAGTCACCCATTAAAAGGGGCCATCTCAGTTCAGGTGTGGGACTAGATTCAGCGGGAAGGACTACTATTTGGCATACAATGAAAAAATGGCCTCGGTTGTCATTTCAGACATGTGTGCTCAATATGTGACAAGGGACATCCAGCTGTGTAATGTAGCAGATGCAAGGGGTCTGGGACTGGGAATGCTTAATTTACATGGCAATGACACACAGGGCAGGGACCCCAATAGTGTTAGGCAAGATAAAGGGATAGTAATGTTTCACAAAAAAGCAGCTCCAATTAATCTTCATAGTATTTGAGCCATAGAGAGTGTTATGTCAATACTGTCAGAGTTGTAGTTCAAGACTAATTGAATGATAAAGTTTCCCCCTCCCTCCCCTTTTACCTAGTGTAACACTGCTCACCTCAGATGTGGAATCTGGTTGCTTGACCAGACAGATAACAGCAAGGAACAATCTTCTTACTGTGAGAACAATGAAAACCCTGCCCCCCTTGACAGGTTTTTCAGCTTTTTCGCTTATCTTATTTGAAGATCTCTCTCTGCAATCTACCTGGGCACCTCCCTGCTGCTCTGAGCTGAGCAGTGTTATATCAGTAAAAGGGGCGGGAGGGGGATACTTTATCATTCAATTACTCTTGAACTACAACTCTGACAGTACTGAAATAACACTTTCCAAGGCCCATATACTATGATGATTAATTAGAGCTGTTTTTATTATGAAACATTACTCTCCCTTTAAGTGAGATGATTCAGTGATATCCTGACAGACTAAGAGCATTATTTCACTTGAAAGGTTTTCTGATGGTTTTAGAATTCCTGTGTGTAAAAACTTGCAGTCATGTTATCATCATTACAAAGTGTTGCAATCTGGGTAAAGAAAGAGAAACAGCCAGAACAGTGGAGCTTTTTAAGGAAGATCCCATTGCTGTGTTGCCCTTTGGTGTGGTCCACAACAAAGAGCAATGGAAGTTTAGACTTACCAATATTTCTCTTATCGAGAGTGAAAATCAGTAAATGATGTTTTTGTGTGCAATATCAGACCTTTGACCATGTATTAAAATAGTGTAGCAATCATGAGGTTTATCCCTATCAGTGCCAGAAGGGTAAGCAACGCATTGCTTTGCAATGCATTGTGTACCCCTATTGCACTGAAAGGGAATTCCTCTTGCCTTAAACTGATATGGTATTGGCTTTAAAACCACTTCCCCTTCACCCTAAAAGTTTAAGCAGGGCTGTTTTAATGTCTGGGGGTACCTTTTGTACACAGGGAGCCTCAGGCTCGGGGGGGGGGGCGTTCACATCATCTAATATATACTGAGCTGGCACTGTTGAACTAGTGGGTCTTACTAACACTCATCCTATTAAGGTAGGGATTATATGGCAGTGGGCTGTTTGGGGAGATCCTCTGATCTCTCCTGACTGGCTTGATGTTACAGTATTAATCAAATCACTTCACCAAAGAGTCGGGTCTGCAGCTTCCTTGCTTTCTGCAAGTCTGCTCTGAGCTGTCAGTCACATCACTGGTGCTTCTGTTTCTGCCAGTGAGTGTGACTGAACACTGCAGTCGCAGTACAGAGAAGTGGAGAGAGGGGAGCTAACTTGACAGAGTTGGTGAGTGAGTGATTTTTTTTTAATTCATATAACTCATTATAATTCTTATAACTCAGTCATGGCAAGGTCCAGTTCCCTCTACCCTTAAGTATCAGCTATATCCTTGAAGTTATAATATCATTTCAGTAATGTTGTTTAATAATTGATTTGAAGGGAGCCCCCATCTGACAAGCCACAAAAATCCAAACATCCAAGCCCATAAGTCACCTAATATGAGCACAAGGTGGTTGTCAGTAGTGGAAACACTCAAAGGGTAATATATCACTGGGAGAGAGGGGGCCTTCTATCAATATAGTAACCCTTTGGTTGTCAGAGAGGTGAGAAAAATCACTCTCTGACAATAAAACAGTAAATTGATAAAGTCTTTATCCTTTAACAAAAAAAGAACACTTTTTTTGCACTTGTTTTTAATTAGTGGTTTCGGAGCTTGCTCAACGTTGGACTGTCCATGAAAAAAGGTTATACTAAGTTCAACTAAAGTTAATAAAATAAAGGAAATGATGCATATCAGAAACAAATTCATAAACATATCTTTTCATTTTTAATTAATTGACAAAAGTTGTTTTTTTTAAGTAATAGGTCCATTTTAAACGGGGCACTTCTTAATGCCTTGAAAGCTAAAGAGGTGACCAATGCAATGTAAAGGAGTTTAAAACCGCATTGTAACATAGCTGATGAGTCTGAAAAAAGACTTGCTTCCATCAAGTTCAGTCCATGCCATGCCACCTACTCCAGCCTAAGTAAGCAGTGTTAATTGGGTAATTTTCTACATAGATAACGCAGAACATATTCTTTAGGCAGATGCAGCTCAGGTGAGTGTGTTGGTATATTCCACTTACTGTTTATTATTCATAATGTTATTAGTAGTACTATCATTCATTTATAAGGTACCAAGATATTCTGGAATGCTTGCAACTGGAGAGAAATACAAAACATTATATAGTGACATAGTAAGACTGACCCTCAAGTTCATGCCATATCAGCCCTTTTGATCTAGTGGAGAAAAAAAAAACAACATTAAAGCAATTTCCAATTAAGCCCCAAGTGGAAAAACATTCCTTCCTGGATCCTATAAGCAGTCAGCTGTTTTTCTGGAACAACATCCTATCTGCTTTGAAACTACCTGTCCTAATATTGTTCTGAGCTATAGGGTATCCATTACTTTTTAAACACAACTGATTATATGCAAGCACAATATCTCAAGGCAAAGAATTCCATAACTAGTAAATGGTAATCATATCACCCTTAGACATATCTTCTCTAGCGTAAACAAACCCAGTTTGTCTCTCTTTATAACTCAGACCCTCTAATCCCTTTATCAGTTTAATTAACTGCAATTTT
Source organism: Rhinophrynus dorsalis (assembly GCA_037306005.1). Lineage (NCBI taxonomy): Eukaryota > Metazoa > Chordata > Amphibia > Anura > Rhinophrynidae > Rhinophrynus > Rhinophrynus dorsalis. The sequence continues at coordinate 313,704,534 of CM074723.1, forward strand.
TCCAGTTCAGTAATGTCTTTTCAAGAACTAGTGTCCAAAATTGTGCTCTGTATGTTAGAGGAGGCCTTATCAAGGATTTAAATAGAGGAATCATGTGCGTCCGGTGGAGGGGGGATGCCCCCCCATCCATTTGATGCCTCCATATAAACATAGGGCCTGAGTGGGTTGGCCTAGGAGTCATATTATGGCCTTGCCTTCCCCCTGAGAACGCCTGTGGTATATTCCCATCCCATGCATTTGTACTCCTTTTTTGTAGAATAATACCCTACTGGCTCTTGCAGCAGCCGAGTGACACTTCACAGTGTTGTGAAGTATATTGTCTACCAGAACACCTACATTTTTCTCTAGTGAGGATTCCTCAGGTAGTTCCCCATGTTGTATATGTATGTATAGCACCTTTGTTTCTAAAGACATGTTGCTTTTTGTTGAGTGAGGCTTTCAGAAGTGCAACAAGTTGACATTAGTTTTAATTGGAAGTGACAGGAGGGTGTGCAACACTTTTGCAGAGCATTGCACCACACTCCTCTCTGGCATGGTAAGGCTTAATGGGGTATAAAAGGAAGCTGTTTCTTGAAGCATTAACACCCAGTGCCAGCAGGACGTCCAGTGCATTACACCATCTTCTGGCACTAGAAAAGCTGGGACAATTCTGGAACAAACTAATGGCACAGCACTTGACACCCTCATACCCTGTGGTCCATCTCCTATTACCCATTTAGACTTTAAGCTGGTTGGGGCAGAGACAGCTCTCCTATTGTTTCTATGATTGCAACACTTATTTTATCCTCTTTAATTTATTGTACATTTTTCTATTGTAAGGTGTTGTGTTCACTGTGTGGCAACATATAAATAAAGATATACATATATACATACACCCATTGACTGGAATTGGACTTTTAACACTTTCAATGATACAGAGTTCTCCACTGCATTGCTTTGCAATGCATTTGATACCATTGATACTGAAAGGGTTAAATCAGTGGTGATTTTTATTTGTCCTTTTTCTACTATGGCACAGTTGGCGTGCCCTAGAATTGCTACAGTTCTTTGCATGCCAGCCTCAATATATGCTTAGTATTTCAGCTGAGCCTGCTTTTCTGACTTTGGCAGTCTGTAGCTGTACCCATTTGAAGTAATGTATAGTTGATGGGAATTTGCACTTCACCTACCATCTCTATTCCCATCCGAAACTTTCTCCAGTGTCTTTCTCATCCTCTTCTCTCCATCATTGTTCCATACTTGCCACCTCTCCTTCTATTTAAAAAAAAAATAATAGGTTGAATAATTAAAAGAATTCAAACTTAATAATAGGATTGCCATATTACCACTTTAATGAATGCTATATGAGAAAAAGCACATTGTAAGGCTGCAATATTCAAAATATTTCTTTGCTATGAGTATATCTTATCGAAATTGTGATATTGCTACCATATTATATAGTCTGGGAAAGGTTCCAAAGGCAGGCACTCATGGAACTGATCATCGATTAACAAGCTGAGGTTGAGGTGGGCAGCAAACAGTAGTGATGATTGTTTAATAAGTAGTGGGTTGAGGCAGGCAGCAGACTAGCATTCGTCATTTTACAGACAGTAACTCATAAAAGGCATGATCAAGGTCAAGCTTGAAACAGTGGTCAAAAAAGGCAAGCTTCATATATGGACACTGGGAAACATGTTTCTGGAACAGCAGAACGCCACTCAGTAATAAAACTTTGTACATGTACACTTCTGCAGTGAGTTGAACTAAGCCATGGAGGCAAGCCTACATGCAGGAGTTTTTTCAACAGTTGTGCTTAAAACTTCAATGATATATAAACATTTCTATTGAGTTACTTTGATGACAGCACTTTTCTTTTTACAAGAAGAACTTTGTGGTCAGAACATTTACACTAATGGGAGAAGGTTATTTCATTACAAAATGAACCTGTTCGATTTCTTATGCTTTTACTGAACCTGCCTCAGTTTAGTACTACTTAATCCATTTTTCTACTTTCACATTAATTGAAAGAAACTACCATCAAAGCCACATTCCCTCTTGAGTCCCTTACTGTGTCTTTTATAGATCTTTTAATCCTGCCTAGTTCCTGAACTTTCTGCAGTTTGTATGACGAAGGAGTATTTTCCATATCTGCAAGTCATTAAAAAAATAGTTTGCACTCATCACAACAAGAATGAAATGTTCTATCCAAAATGGTGCTTCCAAGGTAAAGAAGACAAACAAAGAATAAAAAAAGTGAGCCAAGTGACTAAAGTCACTTCATACTTCTGCAAGATGACAGACATTGTTGCCTCAAAATCTATAGATGACTCAAAAAGCACAGAAATAGCTTCTGTAGGAGACAATACAGTAGTGTCAGATAAAACAGTTGCATTTGAATATAAATACTGAAAGCGGAACTACCACCGCTAAACAACTTGTCCACTCCATTTGACAACTTGAAACATTCAGAAAATGAAAATGGACAAGATCACATAAAATCCATGATGTTTTACAGGAGTTGTTAAAGAGATTCTGGACATAAGTCATTTAAAAAAAGAACGCCAGTATTAGCAAGATGTTTTGCTTCCAGATACTATAACTGCTTTCAAAAAAGCAATGAATACATATCTAGCACAGAACAATATTAAGAATTATGACAGATGGCTTCAATATAGATAGGTTGTTGACCCAGGGAACTATCTGACTGACATTTGTAGTTAGGATTTTTTTACCCATTTGGGGCTTAATTGAAAATGGCTTCAGTGTGTTTTTTTTTTGCCTTCCTCTGGATCAACAGGGGTGTATTGGCATGGGCTGAATTTGATGGACACGTCTTTTTTCAACCTCGTCAACTATGTTATTATGTTACTATGTAAGACTTCTAAAAAAACTGTAATCGTCATTAAGTATCTGGCATCAAGAAGCTTATCTTTTAGAGGAAAGAAACAAATCATAATAGGCTCAGTTAACAATGGTGGGCTGTTTAGAAATGACCATTGCGTTTGATCAATTTTTGCAAGAGCATCCCAAAAATATGCAAATGTTAATATAAGGGAAACCTTCAAATCTGTCTGCCACAATTTGTGAGGAATTTATTGAAACAATGGGGAAGACGGTCTTTTCTGTTATTTTGTCGGAAGTTAAAAAATAAAAATATTCTAGATGTTTCATATATGGACCAACTGACGTTCACAATGGGATAAGTGAAAAATGTGTTCCAATAGAATAATATCTACAGTTTATCCCAGTACATGGACATGGGGCAGAAAATCTTGCCCAAGTTTTGACATCCTTCTTAAAGAATAACAATATTTCAATAACAAACTGTAGAGGTCAGTTGTATGACAATACTGCAGTAGCAATATGTCATAACATTATTTATGACTACAGGCCAGAATAGTAACATAACATAGTTGATGAGGCAGAAAAAGACATGCATCCATCAAGTCCAGCCCATGCCAAATCACCCCGGTTGATCAACAGGAAGGCAAAAAAAAAAAAAAAACTATTGAAGCCATTTCCAAAGAAGCCCCGAGTGGGTTAAAAAGTTCCATCCTGACTCCAAATGGCTGTTAGATAGTTCCCTGGATAAACAACCTATCTGCACTAAAGTCATCTGTTATAATTATCAATATTATTCTGTGTTGATAGGTATCCATTACATTTTTGAAAGAAGTTACATTATCTGCAAGTACAACATCTGAGGCAAAGCATTCCATAGCTTTACCACATGTACTGTAACCATCCCCTGCCTTTGTTTTAGTCTAACATGCTTTTCTTCTAGTCTTATTCTTATTCTTAGCTCAGCTCTTTGAGTAAATAAATAATTGGAAACTTCTTTATATTGACATTGAATATATTTGTAAATGGTAATCATATCACCCCTTAGATCTCTTATCTAATGTAAACAACTCCTGTTTGGCTAGTCTCTCTTTATAACTCAGATCATCCAATCCCATTATCAGTTTTGTTGCATGTTTGCACTTTTTCCAGTGCAATAATGTATTTTTAAGAACTGGTGCCCAATGTACTCCATATTATTCTAGATGAGACCTTACCAAGGATTTATATAGAGGTAGAATTATATTAGCATCCCGTGCATCTTTTTATGCAGACTAGTACCCTATTTGCTCTTGCAGCAGCTGAATTACTCTGCACATTGCTGCAATGTCTATCATCTATCAGTAGTCCTAAATCTTTCTCTAATGAGTAATCCCCAAGTTGTTTCCCATTCAGTGTAGCAGGTTTGTTCATATAGCCCAAATGCATAACCTTGCACTTATCTACATTAAATCTGCCTCTTTTCTACCAATTCATTCACTTTATCTGAATCCTTCTGCAGAGAAAAAACATCCAGAATAAAAGAACAAAACTAATTTGCTTTGTACGTACCATGTAATGGACAGTTGTTATATAGTTATTTTGTTAATTCAACACATTGTGCGCACATGCTGGCTTCTGTTTTAGGCCCACATCATAAGGTGGTATAAAGTTTGTTGAATACTCATTGGACTGCCCATGCTGTTGCAGTAGCTGCTTGAGTGATGGATGTAATAAAGAAAGCTCTGATCGCCTTGGTAAATGACAAAGCACAGTCAGGAGAAAAGCATGCTCTTGAAGGAAGTCTGCTGAAGAAAATTAATACATTGGAAACAACTTTAATAGTTGTATAGAATAGCATTTTGATGTGCTTCAATGCAACAAGCAAGCTTTTGCAGAAGGAAGACATGAAACTGTCGCCTACAAGGTGATACATTTATTGACATGATGTGTGCAAATCAAGAGATGTTTCAAGACTGTGAAGCTTGGGCTAAAGCTAAGGATTCTGCAGCTGGATATAAGGATTTAATGGGAAGACAAAGACAACATAGCAAGTTAGCAACAATATCACATTCTTTGATGGAGATATCTCAGAGGGAGTTTTCAAGGGTGTCCAAAACTTTGTTTTTACTATTATTGATTCTCTAGTGAGCAACTTGGGAAAACATGCTAAGGCATATGAAGAATTATTTAATGTTCGGGTTTTTAAAATGGCTTTATGAGTTAGATCAGGCAGAAATTTGCAAACACTGTCAAAATCTGGCTGAGATTTACTATATAGATATTAAGAAAGATGCACTTGCCTTTGAGTGTCTTCATATGAAATCTTATGGTGTACAGGAGATGAAAACATTCTAGCCCATGAATTCTAAAATTCCAGACAGAAGAAAGAAGTGATAAAGATAAAGAGGAGTAAGGGTTACAGATTGAGGATACAAAAGGAAGATATTTCAGAAACTGTATTTTCAAGCTGTTTATACACATATACATAACTGCAACTTTCTCTCCACCTTTCCAAATACTGAAATTGCAGTGTTTATGTTTTTAAGTATGATGGTTACAAATGCAAGTGGAGTGCTGTCATTTTCTTGACTTAAGCTAATAAATACTGAACTAAAAAATAGTATAAAACAAGCCATACAAAATTACTTAAAGTTTAATGAACACTGAAAATGACATTCTGCAGGATATTGAATTTTCGGATATAATTGAAGATGTTGCGGTACAAAATAACAGGAAGCATATCTGTTAATGATGATAAACTAGAAAACACTAGCATTTTCCATGAAAGCACTACAAATATACTTGAACTAGTGTAAAAGCCCGTATACACGGGCCAAGGTCCGGGTGATGTTAACCCTTTGAGTGCCAGAGGGGTACTGAACGCATTATGGTTACGAGGATAGTCCTGCTCTGCGTCCTGCCGCTGATGCAGTCATGCACTGTAGAGACTGCTTGAAAGCACAGAATGCTTCCAGCATAGAAACCCCAGCATTCTGTGCTCCCAGTATTCCGTGCTCCCAGCATTACTACACCTCCCAGCATTCTGTGCGTTCGGGCAGTCTCTACTGCGCATGATGGCTTCTGACAAACATCCTAGCAAATTATTATTTAGGATGTCCTAGATGCTGTCAGTTTCTATGGAAAAAGGGTAATAATTCTGAAATGTCGCTATGTGCTTACCGATTTTTTGTTTATGCATAAATAGAGGCTACGTCATTTACAGTCTTCATGAATGCTGTCAGTCACTGGATCACAGCAAGTATAAACATGGACATTGCAGTTGATAAATTTATCAAGAGGTTTTATCTACCAGTTTCTCCACCGACCTAAATGGGAAGCTGTTAGATAAGACCAGGTGATAACACACACAAAGAGTTGTGCTTCTGTGCATATAACAGAGCATTCAGGTTAACACAGGACATGTCCCTGTGGTAGACAAATCAGTGACTGATGCCTTCATTTTTCTTTGCCCTTGTGACAGATGGGGCAACAGAGCTAGACCTGGAATGGGTGGAAAGTGAAAAAAAATAATCCATGGTTAGTCACTTTTTACCCTGCATTTCTGTCAACACTTGAAATGATCTCATAAGAAGGTTTACATTTTCTACCTATATTGTTGGGAGCTGGTATATGCTGGTCTCTCAACCATCAGTACATATGAGTGCAATATTTATATTGTCCATTATCACTTACTATTTACGATAAAACACCATTGACATCCCTTCTGTTTTTTCTATGTATTTTTCCCCCGTGAGGTGTATTGTGAAGAGGAGCTACCTGATATATTTATATGTTAGACTGAATGTGGAGTATGCTCAGGGCTGGTGCAAGGATTTTTGCCACCCTAGGCAAAACCTCATTTTGCTGCTCCACACAAGGGCTCCACTCCCTTGTCCTGCCCCTTTATGCCCCACCCATTTATAACTCACCTTTTTTAATGATTGTTACCTTGCACCTTTTATGCACCTTGTTTGTGGAAATGTACACAAACCCGCGGAAGAATGGACTGCAAAACTAAAATAAACATCCTGTCATAATTTTGAGTTCCACTTTTCCAAGAATATCTCAGCAGATGCACTGAACTGGATTTCTGAGTATATAATAGGGAAGGGTCAAACTGGCCCTGTAAACTAAACATCTATGGTGATTTTGAAAGAGATGTCTAGATCTCCTCTGTGTTGTATTATCTACTTTCTATTGGGTTAGAATAGAAACATAGAATTTGACGGCAGATAAGAACTATTTCAGCCCATCTAGGGGTAGATTTAAAGGCAGCCGTTAGTAAAAAAAAAAACACGGGTGCGTTATGTTCCATGTAGCAATTCAAAGATCCGTCTAAAGAACAGCTAACGGCAGCTTCATAATCCTTACGGCCGATACACTTACATGCATTGAGACACATGGAACAACATTCCCCAGAGCCATTCAAAGGCTTGCGGTACTGTTAACGGCTGAAAAAAAGACACACCTAACGGGAAAAAATTAAGACCCACTTTTCTTAGCCGTTAGACACTTAACGGTCAAAACAAAACACCCGTTACATAGGAAAATACACAAAATGCTTACCGCACAAGCATGTAAATGGAAAAATTAACCTGTGCAATGCCAAAACAACACAAAAACATGGACAGACAACACAAATCACTCCACACACAACAATAAGCAACACTACAGGGACAAGGACCCCCAAAAAAACACCAACACAACATGGCACGGAACAATGGGGGTTATCACACGACACGGACACCTGCAAATACAAGCTCACCTGTGCAACATCAACACACGACCTGCACCCCACAACTACACACCCGCAAATGGCAGACACATACCAAGCACAACACACCGCATCTTATAACACACACACACCTGCAAACACTTACCTGGACAAAAACAACTCACCATTGGTCAGCACTCACCTCATCACCACACCTACACAACGCCCTAGCAAGTACTTAAAGGGACAACTCAACACACTCACTTGTGGCTTGTTTTCCACTCAGGGAGGGAGAGATAGAGAGAGATAGAGAGCGCAATCAGTATGTTGGGGTACATATTGTTGCAAAGACTGTGGAGAAGGCGTGCAAGGGAGAGAGCTAGGGAACACCTGCAACCCCCACACACACCTGATCAACAGCCTTCACCTGTTGCAAGTGAGGAGGCTCTGGCTCAGTAGCCACACAGGAGTCCATCCCCACCTGGAGGACAGCACCTGCCTGCAGATGCACAGCTGCAGCAATAGGATGCTCCACAGCAGCAGAGGATGTATAGATGACCACCAAGGCCCAGGGTATACTGCCCAAGGGTCACCCTCTTTGGAATGACCGATAATGAGGTAATTCATTGCTACAGGTTGAGGCCTGACAGCATCATTGCCTTGTATGAGGTCATCAAGGATCAGGTGGATCCCATCTACATCCACAACCATGCCTTATCTGGCCTGCAAAAACTACTGTGTGCCATACACTTCATGGCAAGTGGGGCCTTCCAGTCCACTGAGGGTTACGCATCTGGCATGTCACAGGCCACATTCTCCAGGGTGCTGGCCCAGGTCCTGCCAGCCCTCAAAAGCAAGGCCAGTACCTATATACATTTCCCCGCCACCGACATGGACTAGATACACATCAAGTAGGCCTTTTACGCAAGGGGAGGCATGCCCAGGGTCATGGGTGCTATAGATTGCACCCATGTCCATACTAAAGCCCCAGCACGTGAGGCACAGCTATTCATCAACAGGAAGAACTTCCACTCCATCAACGTGCAGATGGTGTGTGACAGCAATATGAGGATTATGAATGTATGTGAAAAGTATCCTGGCAGCTCACATGATTCATACATTCTACAAAACTCCTCAGTCCACAGAGATTTCGAGAATGGAACTTTTACAGGGGGATGGCTTTTGGGTGAGTTCACAATACAAAATCACACCACATCCACAGGTGTACACACAACGCTGCTCAGCATGCTCCTGACCCACAGCTAATACATCCACCACACAAAACATCATTCACACAACATGTGCTCCCTGTCTCACCATGTCACTCACATTACACAGGTGATGCTGGCTATGGCTCCAAGTCCTGGCTACTGACCCCTGTGGCCAATCCCCAAACACATGCCCAGGAAAGGTACAACCAGGCTCATGCCAGAACAAGGAATGCCATCAAGCAGACCTTTGGCCTCCTCAAGGCAAGATTTTGATGTCTGGACCACTCGGGGGGAGTACTGCAGTATGCACCTGGAAAGGTGTGCGACATAATTGTGGCGTGTGCAATACTGCACAACATCGCAGTGGACACCAGGCTGCTGGATCACATCCAGGACCCCCCCATACATGAAGTGCCCATGGACATCGGCCATGTTCAGGAGACCTTGAGAGGGGCGCAGATCAGAGACAGGCTCATCACGGAACACTTTACCTGTGAGTATAACACAGGCATGCAAACAATCCATGCAAGTCCCCCATCAGTCCTGAGAATTGGTGCCAACACACTAACCACACTGCACATGATGTTCTGTCTCACCCCACAGGAACATTGACACAGCACTGCACTGGCAGCAGCATGGCCACAAACATCAACCATACCATGGACGTGGCAGATTGTGTGTGGGGATTCAAAAACCATCCTCCATTCCCCTCTCCATGTTGACATACAGACCCCAAGGATATCAAGCACACCCCCAGGAGAAAGAAGGTACAACACATAACCCATGTTCATCGCCTTACAGGGCTTGATTGACAGGAGGAGTCAGAACCGGAGTGTCCTGTCTGCTCTGCCCCTGCCTGTGTGTGGTGGTCCCAGGAACTACCCCTCGTCCCACTGCAGGTTCTGTCCCTGTCCTGCGTGTGCCTACACTTGTGGGCCTTGTCCCCCTCCGCCCTGCGGATCTCCCTCTCCCACCCCTTCTCTACTCAGGGATACCCTCCTGACCGTCCTCCTCCTCCACTACTCTCCCCATCCCTCTCTCCTGTCCTACTCTCCTGGCCATCATTCACCCACTCACACACAGGCACTCTCACAGACCCTCACAGACACACTCGATCCCACTCACTCTCTGTCACGCACTTTCACTCACAGATTCACACCATCAAAATAAAGTTTAAAATGTGTAACGTGTGATGAAAAAAAAAAAGACTATGTGTATGTATGTGTATGTGTTTGTATGGATGTATGTGCTATGTGCAAAAGTGTGCGATGTGTCTATTTAAATGTAATTCTCTCCTCTCCAAAATCCTTCTGCCTTACTCTTCTGTATGCTTCTCTCTCTCTCTCCCTCTCTCTAAACACTATCCTCCACTCCTGGGTCCTGTGATCTAGCTTGCTGAAACTCGAAACACAGACAGGGTGTGACCATTATTTTGAGGTATATATAGGTGTATTTGAACATTTTTGATACTTTGGGGCCTTGGGATTGGTTGTAGGTTTGAATTTTGTTTGTACATCTATCAGGGTTGCTAGACAAAGGCAGCCGTAATGTTACATTTTGACTTAAGTTGTGTTTTAACGGGTGTTTGGGACGCACGGTGATGCAAAATCAGGTGCAACGCTGGTTTTTGTGTTACATGTTTTTGTTGTGCCTACGCCCGATAGCTATTCTTGTACTCTTACCTTTAAATCTGACGTAAACCATGTGTTCTTTGAGGCCGATGTGCCTTTTTTACTTAGCGGATAGTTTAACGGCTGCCTTTAAATCTAGCCCCTAGTCTGCCCATTTTCCTACAGTAAAACCCTCAAAACTTTTTTGGTCCTTGGTCTTTTCTTAAGTTAAGGACAGCCTTATGCCTATCCCATGCATGCTTAAATTCTGTCACTGTATTAACTTCTACCACTTCTGCTGGTAGGCTATTTACTTATCTACTACCCTCTCAGTGAAGTAAAACTTTCTTACATTACATTTAAACATGTGTCCCTCTTGTCCTAACATTTTTACTCCTTTGAAATATACTTCCATCCTGCACTTTGTTGAATCCCTTCATGTATTTGAATGTTTCAATCATATCCCCTCTCTCTCTTCTCTCCTCCAAGCTATACATGTTCAGATCCTTTAGTCTATCCTGATATTTCTTTTCCTGTAAACCAGTCACCATTTTAGTAGCCCTTCTTTGAATTTTCTCTAGAGTATCTATATCCTTCTGGAGATGGGTTCTCCAGTACTGTACACAATACTCTAGGTGAGGTCTAACTAGAGATCTGTAGAGTGGCATGATCACTTCCCTTTTTCTGCTACTAAAGCCCCTAGCTATACAACCCAGTACCTTGCTTGCATTCCCCACCGCTTTATTACATTGCCTGCCTACCTTTAAGTCATTTGAGATAATTACTCCCAAATCCCTTTCCTCTGTTGTCTCTGACAGTAAAGTACCCTTAATAGTATATTTTATCTTTGGATTTTTATGTCCCAAGTGCATTATTTTACATTTATCAACGTTAAACTGCATCTGCCACACTCTTGACCATTCTTCTAATTTGCCTAAATCATTTGTCATTTGGCTTATTCCCCCTGGGATGTCTACCCTATTGCAGATCTTGGTATCATCTGCAAAAAGGCATACCTTACCTTGAAGACCTTTTGCAATATCACTAATAAAAATATTAAAAAGAATGGTTCCCAGTACAGATCCCTGAGGTACTCCACTAATAACACTCCTTTCGTCCAAATATACTCCATTGACTACCACCCTCTGTCTCCTGTCATTCAGCCATTGCCTTATCCATTTAACTATTTTTGTATCCAGACCCAAACACTGCAGTTTATTTATGAGTCTTCTATGAGGCACAGTGTCAAATGCTTTACTGAAATCGAGATAAGCTATATCTACTGCTCCCTCTTGGTCTATTATATTAGTTACCCAAAAAAATCTATGAGGTTAGTTTGACAAGATCCCCCTGCTGTAAACCCATGCTGTTTGGTATCTTGCAAGCCATTTAAATTCAGATATCCAACAATTCTTTTAACATAGTCTCCATCAATTTTCCCACTGCTTATGTAAGACTTACTGGTCTGTAGTTATCAGACTCTTCCCTGATACCTTTTTTTGTGAGCAGGTACTACAGTTGCTAACTTCCAATCTTCTGCAACTATTCCTGTCGTTAGTGACTGATTGAATAATTCTGTTAAAGGTTTTGCCAGAACACACTTAAGTTCTTTTAATAACTGTGGGTGTATCCCATCTGGTCCCATTGATTTATCTGTTTTATCCTTAGAAAGTTGAAGTAGAACTTCTTCCTCTGCAAACATGCATGTTTCCCATGCCTTGCCATTTTGTTATTCTAATAGAGGTCCCTTCCCTTCATCTTCCTCTGTAAAAACTGAACAGAAATATTCATTGAGACAGTCAGCTAGCCCTTTATTCTCATTTACATAGTTTCCATTTTTTGTTTTCAGTCTAACTATTCATTGTTTCATTTTCCTCCTTTCACTTATATATGTAAAAAATGTTTTATCCCCCTTTTTTATTGACTGAGCAATTTTTTCCTCTGTCCATGCTTTGGCACATTTAATAATGCATTTGGCTTCCTTCATCCTAGTCTTGTATCTTCTTCCTTCTGCACCTGCTTATATTTCTGTAACCAATTTCACTTTGTATTTTTTGCTGTAGGGCATAAGCTAAATGCACGGCATACTTTTGCTTTATCTTCCTCCCATAACCTTATAGTACCTATCCTGTATACAAGTGGAGGACAACCTGACACCCTCCTGCTGCTGTGGGCTACAACTCCCATCATCCTGAGCCAGCAACTGCTGATTAGAAATTATTGGAGTTGTAGTACACAAGAGCTGGAGGGCATAATTTGACCCACTATTGGTGTATACTTTATTCCATTGCATTAACACTTTGACTGTGAGGAAGCAGACAACTCATTTCCTACTCTTCGAACTCTTAAATGGTCAAAAGTGTGAAGAGATAATTCACAGGGCTCAACTTTTAATTCCATTCAACTATTTTTAGTCTACATTTAACTTTAAAATGTAACTATCAATTTGTAATAAATGGGTGATTTTCAAAAGCACCTATATTTTTGAAAGCCATCATTTATTTCAAAACAGAAGTTTGAGGTATTTAGCTTTGTCAGTTTACGTCAATGAACTACAACTTCCTGGTAGGAATTGGCAGATGGGGTGAGGAGCAGTGTGACAGTGCCTGTCATATTTGCACTGACAAATACGTAAAGATAAATATATAACAAATAGTTTTAAATAAAAATAACATAAATATAAGTGGTTTGAAAGCGCTTAAAAAAATCACCCATGTTACAGAGCGACAGTTACATTTTAGCAGTAAAAAATAAAATAATTTTAAAGCTCAGTCATTTACACATTAATGAGTGCAACTCACACCCTGCAAGTACTTCGACTCTAGACTGGGTAACAGGAAACATCACTAGTACAGAGCGGACAGAGTGCTGCCCAGCTGCGCGCTGCTCTCATTAAGGGTAACATAACCTCCAATAACAGCTCAGCATGTCGGGGCTTGTAGTTCTAGGTAGCTTCCGGGAGAGGAAAGGGTGGAGTTCTCGTCAATCTGAGTGACAGTTGTGTGCAGTGGGCTCCTGGGAGATGTAGTTTTAGGGTGTGGTACAAGTTTGACAATTAGTTAGTAACAATTGTGAACTTGTGGCTAGATGTAAGCTCTGGTGATTGAATTGCAATAGCCCATGGTGGCTCTGCTCCGCCAATAGATGTGCGCCCTAGGCCAGCGCCTACCTCGCCTATAGGTGGCACCGGCCCTGAGTATTCTGTTCAAGGAAGCAGTATAAATATTCCCTAAATCATTATTGCTGGTGGTCACATACATATCCTCTTGCCCATCTGTTTGTGATTATTTTTCCAATAACTTGTGATGGTTTGGTGATTTTTGAATCTGTGGAAGATTATTTCACTAGGAAGGCATCCTTTTCTTTTTTTGTATTTTTCTCATGTGATTCTGTCACATAAACACCTTTGAACTTTAGAAGTAGGATGCTTATGCAATACAATATTTTGATGAATTGATATGTGTGTCTATTAAAATATATAGCAACCTATACAGCATGGTTTACTCTTTACTCTTGTGGTATCTTCACATTCCCTAGTAATTGACTGTTAATTAATATTTCATACTTTGGAAGAAAAAATATAATTTCTTGCAATGTACTTAGCTGTGCAGCATTTTTGACAAAGAAAGTATGTAGGCATAAAAACATTAACTATGGTAGACTAAAATGGTTTTCACAATTGCACAGCAGACATCCCGTACCTTTACATTTTCCACTGAAAGCATATGGTATTAATGAACCTGTATTGAAAAGTATGCATTGTACTTTGTATTGAGTAATTATAGTGTTCCATTGATATAGAGTGGAGACTGCTGACACTCTAATTCAGTTTCTGAAAGAAAAACAGAAAGACAGAACAAAGCAGAACAACATAGAAAATATAATTCTCATAATCTCAGAATCCACATTGTTTCTGTTGATATACCTAATTAAAAATCTGCTGCACATAAAACAGTAAATTAGCAAGCTGTTAAAATTAATAAAATATGTACCTCAGGAAAGACTGTACATTTTCTGTTTACAATACTGAAGCATTTTGATTGCATGTTTAAAGGAGAAATAACATTCCCTAATAATAAACCCCCACATGTATGTTATTATGAACAGACAATCCCTTACAAATTTTTCCCATCTACCTTTGTTCAAGATTTCATGTGCATGGAGGCAGACATGAGAGTTGCTGCTAAGACATCAGGCACAAATTCCAGCCATTGGACATGGCAATCATAACCCTCTAAGGACCATAGGGTTCTGTAAAGCATGACTTCTCACACCATTTTAACCCTTAACCCCTAGAGTGCCAGGTGAGTACAATGTACAAGTGGACACAGCTGTACCTGCTGTGCCACGCTTGTACATTTGACAGCTAAAATGCGGTCACTGCTTAAAGGGATAGTAATACTTCGTTTTATCTTTATTTTATTTTGTAGGCATGAAAAAAAACATGAAGAACGATATAAGTCTTATCTCTCAAACCTTTATGGTTTAAGAGATATTCACAAGCAAAGTTTCCCCCTCCCACCCCTTTTTCCTAGTGTAAGCCATCTCTTCTCAGATGTGAATCTGGTTGTAAGACCAGACAGATAACAGCAGGGGACAATCTTCTTTGTATGAAAACAATGAAAGTCCTCCCCCCCTTGACAAGTTTTTCAGCTTTTTCCCTTATCTTAATTGAAGATTGTCCCTCTCTGCAGTCTACCTGGGCACCTCCCTTCTGATCTGGCTGTACAGGGGGGGATACTTTGTTTGTGAATATCTCTTAAACCATAAAGGTTTGAGAGATAAGACTTATATCGTTCTTCATGCTTTTTTAATGCCTACAAAATAAAATAAAGATAAAATGAAGTATTACTATCCCTTTAAGCTGGTATAACCAGCTGGCAGTGGCCGCATTTCAGCTGAAATGCAGCCTGGCACTGTTGGGAGTACATGAGGATCACTCCTCATGTCCTCCCAGGTATTGATCTCCCAGCCGATCATGCTGGGAGATCAATATTGCCAAGGGAGAAGCTCTGAGAAACAGAGCTTCTCCCTCCTCCGCTCTCCTACCCAAACTTCCGGGTAGGAGTGGGCGGGACCGGGGGAAGCCTCCCAACGTAATCGGTGACATGATCACCGATGACGTTAGGGAAGTTTCCCTTACCCGATTCACTCCTACCGGTGGTAGGAGTGAAAGGCAGGAGAGCTTTCGCTCTCCTGCGGTCGCCATATTGATCTCCCAGCCAATCGGCTGGGAGATCAATAACTGGGGGGACACCAGGATGGGTCCTGATGTCCCCACGAGGTCTGAAATAAATAAAATAAAATTTAAAAAAGTGCATAAGTAACCCTGTGAGTGCCGCAGGGGTCCCCAGCACATTGCTTTGCAATATGCTGGAGACCCCTGTGGCACTCACAGGGTCACTTCTTTTGGGTTTTTTTTTTTTTTTTTTTGCAAGACCTCATTGGGGGGATCGGGGGGGGGGTCCTGATACCCCTCAATGAGGTCTATGATTAAAAAAAAAATAAAAAAAAATTAACCCTGTGTGTGCCACAGGGGGGGGGGTCCAATGCACCCCCCCTCCTGTGGCACACACAGGGCTTTTATCATTCCTTTGTTACTAGAACTTGTTGGGGCCCCCCAACAAGCTCTGATTACAAAGTAATAATAAAAAAAATTAACCCTCTGAGTGCCACAAGGGTCCAATGCATTGCTTTGCAATGCGCTGGAGACCCCTGTGGCACTCACAGGGACATTTATTTTGATTCCTTTTTTTTTTTTTTTTTTTGTAAGACCTCATTGGGGGGGAATCAGAGGGGTCCTGATACCCACCAATGAGGTCCATAATAAAAAAAATGTAAAGAAAAAAAAATTAACCCTGTGTGTGCCACGGGGGGGGTCCAATGCACCCCCCCTCCTGTGGCACACACAGGGCATTTATCATTACTTCGTTATCAGAGATTGTTGGGGGGCCATCAGGATTGGTCCTGATGGCCCCCCAACAAGCTCTGATTACCAAGTAATGATAAAAAAATTAATCCTCTGAGTGCCACAAGGATCCAATGCATTGCTTTGCAATGCGCTGGAGACCCCTGTGGCACTCACAGGGTCACTCCGTTTGTGGACATATATATATTTTTTTTACTAAGACCTCATTGGGGAGGGATCAGGGGGTCCTGATGCCCCTCAATGAGGTATATAATAAAAAAAAATTAAAACAAACATTAACCCTGTGTGTGCCACTGGGAGGGGGGTTCAATGCCGACCCCCTTCCTGTGGCACACACAGGACTTTTTATCATTAGTTTGTGATCAGAGCTTGTTTGGTGGCCATCTGAATACAAAATCCACTGGACACCCCTGTGGCACACAAAGGATTTTTTTCCCCCTTTATTTTTTATTTAGACCTCATTGTATGGGTTCTGATGTCCCCAACGAGGCCTACACAAAAATATTGGGGGAAAAAGCCCCAAAAAATGCACGTGCCACAGGAGGGGGGGTCCAACGCAGTGCTTTGTATGAGGGGACATACATTGCACACTGGTAGTCACAGATCTCCCATACATACTATCAGACACTGCCCCACCATCACCACCATCCTTGCTCCTCTGCTCATACTCACACACACTGCCTAATCCCTCACCCTCCCACACACTTTGTTACAATTGTAGTCACAGGTCCGCACATACACCGGCTGCCGCCCTAGCTTCTTTCATCTGTTAGCCATAAAATCACACATATGCTGCTTTCCCATTTCTGTTTCACTGGTAGCTATGCTCCTGTAGCGTAAATTGGTTTGTCAACCCACAGCAGTGGGGTACCATTTTTCTTAGGCTGGCAAGAAGTCCTCCTAGGAAATCCCACGCCATTGAACCATTTTAGTATCTTTGAAGTGACTGATGTGTAAAACAAATGTTTGTTTTTTTTCCTGTAGCACCACATTCTGGAAATAGTTGTGCCAACTAACTTAGGGGTAAAAAGGCAAGTGACCCCTCATTAGATGCGACAGGTTGTCTTCTTTCCAAAATGGTATGGTGTATCTACCTTTTTTTCAATTCTGGAGGTGTTATAGCCATTTTCGTACAGGCAAGTCACATTTGAGAAAATGTTAGAAACATCAGCGGTTGTAGCAGGTGTAGTTTTCTACTTCTAGCACCCCCTAAGGTAGGTCAACTCATACCACAAAAAGGGAAGTAGTCATGCCACTCTACAGATCTCTAGTTAGACCTCACCTAGAATATTGTGTACAGTACAGGAGACCCCATCTCCAGAAGGATATAGATACTCTAGAGAAAATTCAAAGAAGGGCTACTAAAATGGTGACTGGTCTACAGGAAAAGAAATATCAGGATAGGCTAAATGATCTGAATATGTAGCTTGGAGGAGAGAAGAGAGAGAGGGGATATGATAAAAATATTAAAATACATGAAGGGATTCAACAAAGTACAGGATGGAAGTATATTTCAAAAGAGTAAAAACTTAGGACAAGAGGCCAAAGTCTAAAACTAGAGAGACACAGGTTTAGATGTAATGTAAGAAAGTTTCACTTCACTGAGAGGGTAGTAGACAAGTGGAATAGCCTACCAGCAGAAGTGGTAGATGGTAATACAGTGACAGAATTTAAGCATGCATGGGATAGGCATAAGGCGGTCCTTAACAAAAGAAAAGACCAAGGACCAAAAAAGGTTTGAGGTTGTGTTTTTTTTGTTTTTTTTTTACAGACTAGATGGGCCAAATGGTTCTTATCTGCCGTCAAATTCTATGTTTCTATGTTGTTTGACTCCTAAGAGCACTAGCTAACGAATGCAGTTGAAAATTCCATGGTTTTCACAGAGCTCCATACATTTGAAGGGGCAGAAATGTAAGAAAATGCCTTTTTTTTCATTAGCGCCACCTCCTGGAAGCATTTGTGCATACCAGCCTTTGGGTAAGAAGGCAAGTGACCCCTCATTAGATGCGGCAGGTTGTTTTCTTTCCAAAATGGCATTGTTTCTCTACCTTTCCTGCATATCTATTATGGTTATAACCATTTTAGTGCAAGCAGATAATTTAAAAAACAAAAGTGTCAGGTTTACGTACGTGTTCCTAGCACCCACATATTGTATGTTAACCCACACAAATGGGCTACCATTTTTCTCATGTTGGTAGCAGGTACTGAATACAGCAGGAAATGTTATGGTTTTCAAAGATTTTAGTATCTTTGAAGTGGTGGAAATGTAAAAAAACATGTATTTATTCCCATAGCGCCACCTTTTGGAAATATTTGTGCACTTCAGCCCAGGGGGTAGAAAGGCAAGTGACCCCTCACTTGATGCAGGAGAATGTCTACTTTCCAAAATGTTATACCTTTTATACCTTTCCTTCATGTCTCTAACAGTTATGAACATTTTAGTACAAGCCGCCATTTTCGAAGACGCAAACAGGTAGGTGTAGTTATGTGCTTCTGGCACCCCTAAGGTAGGTCGACTCATTCCAATGGGGTGTCATTTTTCTCCTAAGAGCACTAGCTTATGAATACAGTTGGAAATTCCATGGTTTTCACAGATTTCCATGCAGATGAAGGGGCAGGAATGTAAGAAAATGCCATTTTTTTCGTATAGTGCCACCTTCTGGAAGCATTTGGGCACAACAGGCTTAGGGTAATAAGGAAATTCACCCCTCATTAGATGCGACAGGTTGTCTTCTTTCCAAAATGGTATAGTTGATGTAGCCTTTCTTCACTTCTCTAGATGTTATAACCATTTTTGTACAGACAAGTAATGTTTGAGAAAATGTTAGCAAAATTAGAGGTTGCAATAGGTGTAGTTTGGTACTTGTAGCGCCCCCTAAGGCAGGTGAACTCATACCAATGAGGTATCATTTTTCTCCTAAGAGCACTAGCTAATGAATACAGTTGAAAATTCCATCGTTTTCACAGATATCCGTACAGATGAAGTTGCAGAAATGTAAGAAAATGCCATTTTTTTCCTATAATGCCACCTTCTGGAAGCATTTGGGCACAACAGGCTTGGGGTAAGAAGGCAATTCACCCCTCATTTGATGCGGCAGGTTCTCTTCTTTCCAAAATGGTATAGTTTGTGTACCCTTTCTTCACTTCTGTAGTTGTTATAACCATTTGTGTACAGACAAGTAATGTTTGAGAAAAAGTTAGAAAAATTTGAGGTTGTAGTAGGTGTCATTTTGCACTTCTAGCGCCCCCTGAGGTAGTTAAACTCATACCAATGGGGTGTCATTTTTCTCCTAAGAGCACTAGCTAATGAATACAGTTGAAAATGCCATGGGTTTCAAGCATTTTAGTACATTTGAAGGGGCAGAAATGTAAGAAAATGCCTTTTTTTTTCATTAGCGCCATCTTCTGGAGGCATTTGTGCACACCAGGCTTGGGGTAAGAAGGCAAGTTACCCCTCATTAGATGCGGCAGGTTGTCTACTTTTCAGAAATATATAGTTTTATATAATTATTCCACTGTTTTAGGGTAGTTTTACCACAAAAAACCTAGAATGCGCATATTAGCTTATAAAGTTGAAAATGTCATTTTGCGCTGCTGGTGATTAGGGCTCTACGCTAGCCATGGACGTAGGTAAAACTATACAAATTTGGTATTTTTAACTCGGGGGACTCGGGGCTTTTTCAAATAATTGAAACTTTTTCAATCAAGGTAAATGTTTTTGATACATATTATGTGATTTTAGCAAAATGAGTACATTTTCACTTTTTTTGTCATTATGACATCATAGCTTTTTTCACAATGTAAAATTCTTTTCCTGTAAGGTACCACAAGAAAGCTCAATTCATTCTGAAAAAAACAATATATAGTATCCCATATTTAACTAAAAATCCCCAGAGGAAATCAAGCATAAACAGAAGGATAGCAAAAATGCTGAAAAAGTGTCTGGCCTGCAGGGTACAGGAAATGGCCCAAGCCTCTGGCACTGAAGGGGTTAAAGGAGCAGTAAACTTTTTTATGAAAACACCTATTTTTTAGAGCTTTTGCTGCTGAATAAAACAAGGTCACTCCCACTGCTGACAGATGTTTTATTCTAAATGTATAGCAGTTCAAATAATAAGGAAGTACATGTACTGTGATTACTTCCTGATAGTTCTAAATGACAGGAAGTGACAGGCAGTTTCTATCACATTCTATGGAGAACTATATGTCTCTGACTTTCCTGACTTTCCTCTCCATTAGAATTTAACAGAAAAAGCTAATTAGAATTTGACCACTAGAGGGCACTGATAATGTAAAAAAATGCCACTTTTGCATGTTTTGCTTTTGAGGCAAAATGTCATGCATCAGAATTCTATATACACATATTAAAATGTATCCATGAACTGCAAAAAAACATCAATTATTAACTGATGGAGCAATCTAGGGCCTTAGAGTAAATATGCTTTCAAGGCACTGACAAATAATTGGGAACTTGTGCCATCTTTTAAAGCCCTTTGTGGAAGATACACAAATGACCATCAAGGAGGATTCAAACATTAGTCATTTCAACCAATTAATATTCATGTTTTAAGAATTCCTAATTCACAACAAAACTTGTTGAGGGCTTTGCACACGATAATGATAACCAGGATTAAGTTGATTGCTTGGATTTTGTGATATTGCTGCTGCTGGCAGTGAAAGAAATTGACACAGTGGTGTGGACCCTTCTTTGCTCTTTGAGAAATGAACTTCATGTCATTGAAATTTAAGTTTCTTGTTGTGACTTTTTTGGATACCTGCTTCAATACCAGAATGCTCAATTGCTTCCCATAGCCATAAAAACAAGGGAGGATTACTAACTGTAAAGCAACTTTTTGAGTGAAAGTCTTCATTTACAAATTATTAAGGAAAGGGAAGAAATCATATTGCCATCATTATCGTCTTCTGCAAATTAAACTAAAAGATAGCCATCTATTCAATCAACTTTACAGAGGCAGTGCCAATCAAGTGTCAATCAACTATCATCTCACTCATAGCAAACTTCAAATGTTACTCATATGGCCTACATTTATAATTTTACTTCTAGTTATGCCAATTTGGACCCCACTGAACAAAATTGGCATCTGGCCTATTCTGGCTATTTTTGCCATGGAAATACATACCTGTCCTTTAGTATGTTGTTGGAAGTGTTGCATGAGCAATGATTACAGATCATAACTGGTGACAGTGATAGAGATTGACTATTTTAAAAATGAATCAATATTGGATACCAAAAAAAAATGACATCACACCATTTGAATAAGAGTAAGGAGTAGTGCTGAGGAAAAATATACATTTGGCAATTAGCCTCAATGCGTTCTCATTCTTACTAGTTTTTACCATGTTCATCATCACCATCATCACTAATTCCTACGATACTATTGCACTCATGCCAACCTCTTCTATCATTGCTACCACCACCACCACAAGTACCATACAAATGCCCTCCATCACACTACCCAGCAGCACCAACACAATTGCCTAACCCAATCAATTATATGCTTTCAATGATACATAAGCTCATGTTCTCACATGTCACATACTTTTTATAGTCCAGAGACATCTTCCTTGTGTGACATTTTAGCAGGTCATTAACATCTATCAACTAGGTTTAATTTTTATAATGCCACTGAGGGTGGGTGGTTGGATGGATGAGTTTTGGTCTAACCGTGGGTACTCTGGTGAGGTGGGTAGGTGACATGCCTATGTGTGTGTGTGTGTGTGTTTGTGTGCGTGGAGGGGGATTGGGTTGTTTCCTTTTCTCTCTATCTTGCATGGTAGTGAGGGACTTCTGCTTGTACATCACGAGTCAGGCATCCAAGGGGTTATAAAGGTGCATTTTTCACGAGTGAAAGAGCCATGAAAAATACCCCTTTATAATTCCTTGGCTGTTTATTTTGCCCCATTTGAATACATTCTAAAGAGCAACTGTTCCATCATCAGTGTGTGCTTTATTGTAACCCCTTGCATGCTAGGTCTTACTTTTATCTAATTGTATAATAGGAAAAGTTGCTACACAAAACAAGCAATGAAATGTTTAGAAACAGTGCAACGCATTTACATTTTTAGCGGTCTATGCAATACAATGCATTGCAGTTCAGTCCAACAACTCATGTTTTAAATTGTTAGCAAAGGAGTAGTAAGGGTGCTTGGGGGAACAAGAGTGCACACTTATGTCAAGCAGGAGACCAGGAGGGCTTCTGTTACCTTCCTCCCATTTACCCCTTTCTGAGCCAGGAGAAAATGAACACCTACAGCAAGGGCAGGGTTGTCTTCTCCTCCATAAGCATACCTGGGAACTCTCGGGATTTGCCCTGGAGACTCCAGTTCTAACAGAGCTTTACCGGGTCTCCGGGGCAGAGGCTGATTCCTCCTGATGTGGGGCGTTTCTATTGAAACTCTGCCACATCTGCTTTTTCTCCAACTGTTCCTCCTTCACCAGCCTTCTGTGTTACACCTTTAAGCCCTGCCGCCCCACTTGTCAAGCCTCGCCCCTTTGTAACGCAATTAGCGTCATTATTGTCACCCCCTGCTGAACAGAGGACTTCCCTCCGGGAAGCCCTCAATTGTAAGTTCCCATATATGTCCATAAGAGGTGCATTGTAAGGTACACATAAATATATCACGGTGCCAGCAGTGCCATGCTAAATAGAAAGACAGGGGAAAGACAACCTCAAAATGATGTGCCTGGTATTTTGTCCATGTCCCTCAGTACTTCACTAAACTATCCCACAATGCAGGAAATGTGAAATTCTCTAGGTTTCTTGGACTACTGCAAATTAATTACTTCCAAAACCCCAATACTTCCTGTACAAGAAATCATTAAATCCATTGGCACTTGGTAAAAGATTTTGATGGTAGGTAAGAACAATTTGTCTGTCTGCCTGTCCATTCTGTTATCCACTGAAAAGGTCAACTTTATTTAATGATCAGTATAGCTTTTTACACTATTTCCCCATACTACTACCACTGAAAGGATAGTCAGTGAATCTGCCACCATTCCTATGAAGTAGTACTTTCCAGTATAACTCCTGACTGATTATCTTATCTTTCACCTGTTACATCTTCATTTTGAAATTTATCAAGGCTATACTTCTCTGGATAATGTTTGCATTGTACACTATGTTTTACTTTTTACACTATTTCCCCATACTACTACCACTGAAAGGCTAATCAGTGAATCTGCCACCATTCCTATGAAGTAGTACTTTCCAGTATAACTCCTGACTGATTATCTTATCTTTCACCTGTTACATCTTCATTTTGAAATTTATCAAGGCTATACTTCTCTGGATAATGTTTGCATTGTACACTATGTTTTGCTTTTTACACTATTTCCCCATACTACTACCACTGAAAGGCTAATCAGTGAATCTGCCACCATTCCTATGAAGTAGTACTTTCCAGTATAACTCCTGACTGATTATCATATCTATCACCTGTTACATCTTCATTTTTAAATTTATCAAGGCTATTCTTCTCTGGAAAATGTTTGCATTGTCTCTCTAACCATTCTCCTCTCTAATTATATTACACTGTGGATGTACAGTGAAGAGGAAAGAATTGTAAATTAATATTTTGGCTATTGACAGTGTATTAACCCCCTGAAGACCAGAGAGTTGTGCAATTCTTTTCATAGCAATTCATTGCACACATCTCTGGTCCCCAAGAAGTTAACTGAATCGTATCCAAGTGAACGGTTAGTCAATTTTACCCTCGAGTCCTGTGGTAGGGAAGGAATGAAAGAAAACTCAGGATCGGTTTTAAAGACTCCTATTAAAAAATGTATCCCCCTCTCTCAAATCCCAGGGAGGGAAGAAAAGTAATAATTAAAAACAATTACAAAAGATTTTACCTTTTTGCTGAAGTTCTGTAATATTCGTTGAATCCTCTAATCATTCTCATCACCTAAAAATTCTAAACTTTTCTGTTCTTACATGCAAAAAGGAAAGTAATCCCAGATCTGCAGTAGTCTTTTCACTACATGAATTGGATCATACAGCCTCCCTAAAGCCCATGGACTTTCTGCCTGAAACCAAGTGCCACCATTGTGGATGACCAAGAGGGATTTTTAGTGGACTTTCTATCTTCTGACTGACTATGAGTAAGTGCAATATTACGCGCGAAACGCGTTAGACCATATTGGTCTTGTCTTTATGTCTGCTTGCCATATATGTGTTTTTTAATATTGGAATAAAGCACACTTTTTATGTACACCTATTTGTATCGGATTTGTGCCGCCCGGATCCTTCTATTCACTGGCTGGGAGCTTGACAACTCTGATTCAATGTAATTAGACCCACTGTTCATTTTTCATTCTTCCACTATAGAATTTGGGGGATGGATTTAATGTCTCCTCCCTAGGATCCATTTTAATACTACTAGATCCCATATTAGTTTATAATTGATTCCTTTGAATTCTCACCTAGGTTCGAGTGAGGAGTAGTCAGAGTAATCTTAGGAAAATCATGACAAGAATTGTTCATCTTAGGTATCAAGGCAATAGTGGAAAGGTTTTCTGGAAAAACTACTGCATCTTATATAGCACATAAAAAATAATTTAAACTTTTTTCTTTCATAATATGTTTGGCCCCAAATATCTCAGGTTCACTTTTTTTCACCTTTTCCTTGTTTTACACCAAGGAGTCTTTGTTACATATCCTTCTGTGTCTCTTTTAGAAACCTAGCACTTCATTTATTTCTATTTAGAATACCACAATAAAGTCTCCTAAACCCTTTCCTTATAGTAATTAAATACCAAGCACTTACAACCACCTATAACTTACTGACTAGTAGGTTTACCTTGAAAAAAAGTGATGGTATGTTAGCTTTTTGCATAATGCAAGTTAATTATGGATGCAGTGCTCAGTAAATTATCTATCAAGTATAATGCTGCATCTGTGTAATTGCTGCATTCCTTTTTAGATAAACTGATCCCAAAAACAAAATAGCATAGTAAAATACGTTGCTATCATCATAATCAAATCAATTTAGTTCCCTCTATAGTCATTTACAATTTTTATTAAGTCGTTGAGTCTAAGCATTGTAGTTTGTGCGCACTTATGACCCAAAATATAATTAATATTGTTCATGACAATACTGAATAATGACCATGTAAAACAGAGATTATAAAACCAAATGCAGATGGAACATCAAACCAGAATCCTTTATTGTAATATTAGAATATAGGATAATATATAGTAATATTTAGAATATAGGATAATACAAATGATGGCAGCTACCCAAACCTAAAATATTAAATCTTGGTGGCAATGGCATTTTTTACACTAGAAGAAAGAGCATTTTTGGCCTTTTAGTATTCAGATATATTTTCTCTATAATTAATTGAGCCTCTTAACGACCGGTGACATGTCAGGGCCGTCACAGATAAACTTACCTAAAGGACCGGTGATTGTCCTGGCACGGCACATATTTTCTGTTTATAATGCTGCTGCGGGAGCTCTGTAAGCACTAGCGGAGTCTGAAATTGACAGCTCCAGGACAGGAGCGGTTTCTCTGAGACCCCCGTTCAGAGCGCCAGTTTACATCATCTGTCGGTGCACCAACCAACTTCAAAGTTGTACTTAAGGGAAGTTCACTTCCCATATCGCTAGTCCTTAAGGGGGTTAATAACCCCACACAAATTATATACCATTTTTTAAGGATAAGTAGGGTCTTTTATGGAACATTTATATGCATAATTCATCATTTATTTTGATAATATAAAAGAACTATAAAAAATGAATAAATACAACAATTTATACGGTTTCCTGTGATGATTTCTGTTCAATTATTTCATTTTTTACAGGAAATGTATAAAAGGTATGAACATTCTTTCATACCTCCCAAGAGACCCTTTTCAGGGGCAAGAGAGATCAAATGCTCAGACATAAATGCACTTGTCTATGTAAATCACTCTGATAAAAATTAAGAGTATTTCTTACTTGGAAATAGTTCCCCTTTAATAGACTGTAGTGACTATTAAGTGCTTACAATTTTCTATTGATGGTTAAAAATTAAAGGGAGACACACCATGCACAGACATATACAAATCACACATATAAAATCAGTGTCATAGCTTTATTACAAAAAATAGTGTACATTTTATAAGTAGCTGGCAGATGCCTCTGTATCAGATGTCAGCCCTGTAAACAGTTGCCTTAACCCTTTGAGTGCCAGAGGGGTACGCAACGCATTGCTTTGCAATGTGTTGCGTACCCCCTCTGGCACTCAAAGGGTTAAGTGTTACGTGAAGTGATTCCTTTCTAGTGCTTTGTCCATTGATTGATCATATTCAGTTCCCTTATACCCAGGCAAATTGTTACATTCCATAGCAACAATTTTTATAATAATAATAAATTAATGGTAATATATTACTCACATGTACATTTCTGGTTGTATAAGAGCTTCCTATTATTAAAGCCATTTACGCACGTTACTGAAAAGAAAGGATGACTCAGAATAAAGTAGTAGTGTAGTTCATAGAAGGTGTGGGAAGGATTTCAAGCATCTTGTCAGGGCCTTATAATTGAACATGATTTAATAGAGTATGTGATGTAAAACAGAAGTGTAAATTCTTATATTACTTATTCCTGTTTTTGAGTAGTTTTCTTATTCTCTTGATGGATTTTAACTCTTCTCCATAGGTAAAGCATAATAAAGACTTGGGGAAATTTTGTTTCCTCAATCACAACTATTTGTAGCAAACTCAACCATATCAAAAAGAAAAGAGTTAGGAACAAGAAATAAATTGTTTTTGGTTTTGGACGACTCCCACATCTCTGACACTCATAGGGTTATGAACACTTAAAAATATTCCCCTTCTGAAGAGACCTAGGGCTCGATTTAAAGAAGGTCATTAAAACAGCTAGTAGGGGAAAACCAGATAACATTCAGTTAGCAAAAAGTGCTAAGAAGCTACTAGCTGAAATCACAATGGACATTAGGCCAAACGTCTGTTTTGTGTGTTAAGTTCACAAAACACCGCTAAATAGCAGCAATAATAGGAAAATCATAGAAAAAAAAGCTAATGATCGGTGCCTGACACTGTCAAGCACCGATCATTAACTTATAGGTGTTACACTTACCTGTCGCTCACTGTCCGTTTTCTTCTCTCTTCTTTCTTCTCTCTTCCTTCTCCATCTTATTTCTTTTTCTAGTCTGTCTTCTTTCTTCCATCTTCTCATAATTTACCTGTAAGAAAAATTAAGAGATGTAAATAAATATTCCATCAAAAGAACTTACACATATATGCTTAGTTTAATCCCTTGAGTGCCCGAGGGGTACGCAAAGCATTGCTCTGCCTGTCTGGGACTCAAAGGGTTAAACAATGCTTAAATGTGCAGGTCAATAATTTAGAAAACGCCAAAGTCAAAAACAGTTGTCCCCATCATTATCGTGTAATGTGTGTGTATGAATTATAAAAATGCTGAAAACATTTTAAATAAAAATATTATCCCTTTTTTCATTTCTCTGTTGTTGTTGTGTGTGTGTGTGTGTGTGTGTGTGTGTGTGTGTGTGTGTGTGGGGGGGGGGTGCTTGAAGCTGATTGACTGGGAGGAGCATAAGCAAACATCCCATCCAATGACTGTAAGTCCTTTTGAACAGGGACTGCTGATATATAAAGGCAGTGTCTGTTCAAATTCCCTCACAGGGGACTCTACTTCCAAAAAAACTGGGTGCAGAATTTTCCAAGATAAGCTGGGTCCTTTGCATATCTTACCCCCTAACGCAATACTTTGAATTGCAGTTTGAACCTTTTGTAGTATGTTTGTATGGGGTCAAATGGGTGCTAACTGTAGCAATCAAAATGCTTCTTTTTCTGCTGGCAGTTCTTCATAGCACAGGTATTTGAATTGCTTACTGTGCTTGAAAAACTGCCAACGGGATTTGTTTTTGGCTTTGGCTTCATTTAAATCTAGACCCTAATCAGCAGCCAACTTAAACTTCATGCAAAAATATGCCTGGATCCAAATGCAATACATAAACTACACTTCCCAGAATCACACCCTATTGCCCCCACTCCAAATCTAAGGCTAACTTGGACTAACCTTGACTCAGGTGATTGTGTTTTGGCATTAAATGTAGGCAATGTGAGTACTCTTTGCTTATAGCTGGCTCCTCTTTAATTTGTTCATTGATGGCAGAGACCATCTGGTTCCTCTCCCTCTACCAAGGCCACTCAAGCAACACATCTCTACAGAGGAATTAATGCTCTAACTCAGCCTACTACCTTCCCTGAATGGATCCTTCTGCATGGAAGTAATCATCCCATCCAAGGTAAGTAAAATTGTATTTGCTTTGGCTTAAACTGCCATCAACCCCCCAGAGCACATTGTACTCACTTTCCCTCCTGAATACAATTCCTCTCAATCCATACATCACTTTCAATATCTTTGTACCTGCCCTGCACCATGGATTTCATAGCTGTGCCCTCTCTTTCACTATCTAGTGTCATTACAGACCACCATCACCCCCACTTCTTGCATAACAGTCCCCAATGCCTCAAGAGAAATCTGCTTATGTAAGGTGTAATATGTTTGAACAAAATGTGAGTTTCCAACTACTGCTAATGGGTAACTTAACATCATGGGTGTTGTAATCCAACGTGCACTGTATATAGAAATGTTTTCTAAGGGGGTTAGAATAGGGGTTGCCAATCTGTGGCCCTTCACTACAGTTCCTATTCCCATAATTCTGCAAATGGCCAGTCAAGAATTTTAGGTTGGTTGTACTGCAAAAATATCAGGAGGGAGATAGGTTTTGTAGTATGCTAAACATACACACATATAGTTGACTTTCTGAATAAAGTTTAGTATGTGTGTGTGTATATTAAGAAAGACCCACAATCTCTTGGTGTTAAAATCAGTATATTAAAAAGCAATACAACAGATGTAGTATATCATTGATTACAGCAAACAAAGGATGACCTCTGCACACAGAATTAAAGTTTCTGCTCTACTGAGCAATTGTATTCATCACCATTAGCACAATGTTTTGGGGAAGCACCTGACGAAGGGAAGGTTTCCCCGAAACGTTGTGCTAATGGTAATGAATAAAATTGCTCAGTAGAGTTGAGACTTTAATTTTGTGTACAGGGATCATCCTTTATTTGCTGATTTACATTGCGGGTCATAACATGGCACTGACCCTTCCGATTATCTGCACTGGATTAACAGCGTGGAGTGCTGAGGTAAAATCATTTTATCATTGATTACATCACAAATGATCTCTTCAGTCTCAGGGCCGGACTGTGAATAAAAACCAACCAACCCTGGAAAAAATGGAACACCAGCCTGACATTTCATTGCACTATATTTGTGTCTGTGGCATGATGGCAAATCTTTTGGGGGAGCTCCAAACCCAATATTTTTCCCAAAAATAGATGCATACGGTGCATTTTTAAATGTATTTAAAGAATACATTGGCCAAAACCTTTATAGAAACAAAATCCCAGTTCATTATATCACTGTAATCAATTAATCTACTTGGGACCATGTATGATACACCAGTATAGTCTGAATAAAGCTATGAAATATTCCATTTTATTTACATGAATTACTGGAAACATGGGGGGGTGTATAAAAAGCCTTCTATGTGAATATTTAAGAATTGCTGCTAAAATACATGATGGGTTGTATTCATAAAGAAATATATTCAAGTTTATAAATATTTTCTGAGAAAATGTGCAGGTAATTTGCAAATGAAAATATTTTTTCTCATACATAGCTCTCACTATATTCTTCCTTTAAGAACGGGTTATACTTGACATTAAGATATATATTCACTAAAGCTGCCTCTATTTTTGGTGTAATTAGCAGATTTCTATGTACTTACATTGTTACACAATTCTTAACTGGACGAGGCCATTTCTACTACACGTTTCAAAAAAAGGTGACTGTCTGGAGTGAGTTAGCACTTAGCAAAAATGTTTCTAAATGTTTATACATATCTTTATGTCACTTTGCAACAATTTTACAGGCACTTTATTACTCCAGTTTTAAAAACTTCCCTCAAAGACCTTTAAAAAAATCTCCTACACAGTAGTTAGGAAACAGTACACACAAACTTAGGAGGTAAAAATGTGCAGCATATTTTAACAATATATAATATTGTAAAAGTGCAAACAAACATTTAGAGGTACAAATGTTTTGCTAAACAATGCAAATAAATATTTAGAGGTAAATATGTGCAAAATGTTGTGATTAAAAATGTTTAATAATTTAACAGTATAAACATACCACTAAAAGTAAATATGGGCAAACATTTTGACATAGCACAAACTATGAATGCTTGGTAAACAAAGTCCTACAGCATGTTTTAAATCTGCCAGTATTATGGTGCACTGGCATACTGGTAATTTTAGTCAAGTAATCTTTCTTGTAGCAAGCTGCTTTTAGAACCCATAACATCAAAGAATATGTCATTGTTTAATCCTATTAAGGCTTATTTCTCCACTGCCATAAGCATAAAGGCCTCCAAGTGTGTTTGAGAAAGGGAATTTCAAAGCATATTCAAGAAGTTCTTAAGTGTGAAAAGGACCGATCACATGCCATCTGAGAAAAAGTGTAAGTGTCAATTTGTATGCATTCAAAAGTGAACTAAGTTGTGATGCAGCAGCACATTGTACAAACATGCTATACGGTTCTCGCTGGCTGTTACCAAGTGCTCTGATACCAGAGCGCTGTTACCAAATGCTCTGATACCAGAGCACCTACTTTTAATCAATTTCTACATTGCTGCCACATGTGATTTGCTAAAATAGCGAATGACATGTGGCAAAAGCAAAATGACAGAGGCGTTTGTAAACATTACCCCGTCATTTCTCTCTGTCTCCCTCCTCTCACACACATTGTGAGGAGAAAAGAGAGAGAGAGACAGTCTGCCACAGTGTTGTAAGTGTTTTAGGCCCTGATCCAGCATAACTTTTTGAAAAAATTTGTAAAAAATTGCTTTGCCCCACTTTGATCACTGTCCTTATCAGTGATCAAATGAGTTCCCCCTTTGATCATTTTCTTTTTTTTTTTTTTTTTTTTTAATAAAAATGTATTTTTTAGCGAATAATATAGTTATTTAGGTTGGTTAGGTAGGTAGTTTAAGTTGGGTTAGGTAGGTTCGGGGTATACGTGTGTTAGTATAAGTGTTATGGTTAGATTTACATTAAGAGTAGAGTTTTATACAAAAAACATTTTTTTTTATAGGAACTGTGACTGTTTGGGGTTTATTTATTTTTTTCTGTAATTTAATTTTGTTTAAATTAAATTAATATTAATTTACTTAATTAGATAGTTTGGGTGGATAGTTCCTGTTACTTTAAGAAGGATTGGTGTTTATATGGGTTAGGGTAAGGTTTAGGGGTAGCGTTAGGCACGGAAAAAAATATATATAGTATTTACATAGAAATAGTGAACAGTTGGGCTATTTTTTGTTTTAATTTGGTTTGGGTTAGTTATATAGCTTGGGTGGGTATTTACGTGGTAGGGAATTAAGTAGAATTAGACTTTAGGTTGTTTTTCTAAAATAATGTATATAAATAAAAAAAAATTTACATAGTAGGGTAACTTAAGTATGTTAGTGTCACAGTTTTCAGGCAAAGGACAGACACGAATATAAAATATAAATCCACCTTTATTTAATAAGCACAGTAATAATAGTATAGCCCACACAACTCTAGAACACAGAATGATAGGACCAAGGCTCCTACCTGGAGCTGCTCACTGTGCTGCGCACTGCACTACTGCAAGATACCGGAGACTAGGACCATGGTGCGAGTGGATCACCAGAGGGAACGGTAGCTGATGCACAAGTCTCCACCCTGGGTCACACGACCAGAGGCAAAAGGGAGCGAAAGCAGACCTGAACCATGAAACACTGAGACTGATGATGAGGCAAGTTTGGAGAGTATAGCGCCAGTAATCAGTCAGAGCCACAGGTCAGACAAGCTGGGGACTAGACGGAGCGATAGGCAGCAAGAGCCAGAGGTCAGACAAACTGAGAACTACATGGAGCGAATAAGTCAGCCAGAGCCACAGGTCAGAACTGATGTCGGTAGTCAGACAAGCCAGGATCATACACGGAGGGAGTTAGTCAGCCAGAGCCACAGGTCAGAACCGATGTGGATAGTCAGACAAGCCAGGGTTATACATGGAGCGAGTTAGTCAGCCAGAGTCACAGGTCAGAACCAATGTGGGTAGTCAGACAAGCCGGGGTCAAACACAGAGCAGATTCTCAGGAGAGCACAGGTCACAACGGCGCACAAGAGACAATATCAGAAATACCACATAAGGGCAGTGACTCCCAGGCCCAGGGAGGTTATAAAGGAGCAGGAGAAGGCGGGACCCAATTAGGCCACACAGAATAGGCCCATAAACAGGCATCCTAGACAGTGCCTGTTTCATGATGTCAGGAATGCGGAGGTGGCTGCAACTATGCCGGCCAACACACCACAGAGGAAGGAAGCACAGGATAACTAGGCCTCTAAGGCAGACTGTGATAGTAAGTATGGGTGGGTAGTTATTTAATAGAAATTAGACATTCATTTAGTTTAGGTAGGTACCTAAATAGGTAACAATGCAGCAAAGGTATACTACAGAAGAGACGTATGCCTTTTTGGCTTTTGATCGAGAAGACTTTTGATATAATTCAGTTTACTGAGAGTGATAACTCTAGTGATGAGCTGGGCCTTCTGTTAAGAAGAGACGTATTACTCCAAGAGCTGCGCCAAGAAATTCCCCAAGACCTGCCCCAGGAACTGCCCCAGGTACTATCACTCATTCTGAACCTAGAGAATGGGTACCACCAGTTGAATTATGCCCAGAAATTCCAGAATGTATAGACAACCCAGGAATTCAAGTGGATGTAGCAGGATTTACCCATGGGCAGTTTTTTTATTTATTTTTTGTGGAAGAAATTTTGGGGGAGATTGTATCCAAAACAAATCTGTATGCAGCCCAATACATTGCCGCCAATCCATCATCCTCATTGCAAAGCAACCCACAGATCTAACTGAATTCAAACAATTCTGGGCCCTAACAATGACTATGGGGATAATAAAAAAAAACAACTATTAGGTCATAATCCCATCGGTGATACCCCAATTTTCCTTTAAAGAAAATATTTACAGAAGCATATACGCCCCAGAAACACATATGATTAGGTGAATCCCTAATGAAATATAAGGGAAGGTTGGGATT
Organism: Rhinophrynus dorsalis; assembly: GCA_037306005.1. NCBI lineage: Eukaryota > Metazoa > Chordata > Amphibia > Anura > Rhinophrynidae > Rhinophrynus > Rhinophrynus dorsalis. Next base: position 313,738,010 of record CM074723.1, read on the forward strand.
TAAACAGTATATCTGCACTCCAAGGTCAGAGTAAAATTATATAAACTGTGTTAAAGTGCCATGTATACTCAGGCTTTCAGAATTTATGAGAGCAAGGACAGCCAGCTTGATCAGCCTGGTTGCCCAGACTATCTGAAAACCAATAGAAAATGTGTTTGGGACCTCATTTACCCCTTATTAAATAAAGAGTATAATTTATATGTTGACAACTATTATACTAGCCCCCTTTTATTTAAGTCATTATTTTGTTTTGACACAGTGTCCCGTGGAGCTGTTAAACGTAATTGCAGAGATTTGCCCAAAGAACTCTTATATGCGAAACTGAAAAAGGGGATGTTCTCAGCTTTGTGCCAACAGGAGTTGCTGTCTAAACCTCCTTTCCTCTAATCTCAGTGGGTGTCCCCTGGTCACTTGATCAGACCTTGGAATGAATAGATCACCACTTCTACAATGTGATAAGATCTCCTCTTAGTCGTCTTTTCTCTAGAGTAAATAAACCAAGTTTGTCTAGTCATTCCTCATACTTCAAGTCCTCCATTCCCTTAATTAATTTTGTTGCTCTTCGCTATAGCCTCTCTAGTTCTAGTATATCCTTTTTCAGAACTGGTGCCCAAAACTGTACTGCATATTAGAGTTGAGGTCTTACCAATGATTTGTACAATGGCAAAATTATGTTATCCACTCTTGCTTCAATACCCCTTTTTATGCAAGACAGGATTTTGTTTGCTTTTGCTACTGCTATTTGACACTGGTCACTGTTTCCAAGTTTGTAGTTTACAAGGATACCCAGATCTTTCTCTAGCAACGAGTCCCCCTAAAATGATTCCATTAAGTTCATAAGTAGCTTTGGGATTATTTCCTTCCAAATGCATGATTTAACACTTTCCCACATTAAACTTCATATTCCATTTGGTTGCGCAATCTTCCAATTATGTAAGTCCCTCTGTAGAGAGCAAATATCCTGTTCTGAATTAATTACCCTGCATAATTTAGTATCATCTGTAAATATTGATATTTTGCTTTCTATTTCTATTTCCAGGTCATTTATAAACATGTTAAAAAGCAGCTGACCTAATACTGAACCCTGAGGTACCCCACTCTCCCCTTTTACTGTCTTGGAGTTTACAACCACACACTGTTCCCTATCCTTCAACCAGTTTTGTATCCAATTGCAAAGGTCATCTCCTAGCCCCAATTTCCTTATTTTATACCCCAGCCTTCTCTGTGGCACTGTATCAAATGCCTTTGCAAAATCTAGATATACTACATCAACTGCCATACCATTATCTAAGTTCCGCATAAAACCATGTTGATTCCTGCTAATTATCTTATTTTTTGTGTCGTAATTATGAATATAGTCCCTTATTATCCCTTCTAGCAGTTTTCCCACTACAGAGGTCAAACACACAGGTCTACAATTCCCAGGATTTGTTTTAGTTCCCTTCTTAAACAGAAACACTACACTGGCTCTTCGCCAATCTTGTGGCACTGAACCTGTGGTGAGAGAATCTTTAAAGAGTAAATATAGGGGTCTTGTAACACTGCACTGAGTTCCTGAAGAACCCTTAGATGTATACCATCAGGACCCAGTGTTTTGTCAGTCTTAATTTTGTTCAGTCTTCCCATGACATCTTCTTGAGTTAACCCAATATCTGATAATTGTATTGTTTTATTTGTTACTTGATGAGGCTCTCCTACCATTCCAAATTCCCTCGTATATACTGATGCAAAGAAAGTGTTTAGAACATTGGCCTTTTCCTTGTCCTCTCTAATCAACTCACCCATCTCATTTTTGAAAGGTCCAATGCACTCCCTTTTAAGTTTTTTGCTATTTATATATTTGAAAAACTTTTTTTGGATTAGTCTTGCTCTCCTTTGCAATTCGAGATTCATTATCTATTTTTGCTACCCTAATTGCCTTTTTTTAGTCTTTGTTGCACTCCCTGTATTTTAAGAAAGAATGTTCAAACTTAAATAGTTTAAATGCCTTTTTTCCTTGCCATTTCCTTCTTTACATGTACAGTTAACCACATTGGCTGTGATTTACTTCTTTTGAATTTGTTCCCCATTGGTGTATATTATTGGGTATGTTTCTGCAACCAAAGTTTGAATTCAGACCATTTTTCCTCAGTATTTTTGTCTTTAACCCCTTAAGGACCGGGAAAATCTGAGTTTGATTTGACTTAAGGACCGGAGCAATTTTGACTTTTTTTGACTATGTCTTTGTTCAACCATATTTTCTCTTTAATTCCTTTTGTGCACCCACATAAATTATATACTGTTTTTTTTAAGCACAAGTAGGGCTTTCTTTTGATACCACAATTATATGAATACCTCATTGTTTAATTTGATTAAAATAGAAAAAAAAAGGAGGAAAAAATTTTAAAAAAAACAACATTTTGCTTATATTTTTCTGTCAGGATACTATTAGTTAATGAAAAAAAAATACCCCTAAATATATTCATTTGCTTCTCCTGAATATAAGAATACCCCATATGCCTAGTATTTTAGTCATTTACAAGGTAAATATTACAAGATGGCTGCCGTTATTTCCAACTTGTGATTTCTCAACAACTGGCATGTGAGCATCATAGCTTAGCTGACGGTGCCAGAACCAAAAATGTCCCACAAAGGTATATGTTTCTGAAAACTACACAACATAAGGTAAATAATCAGGAGAATTTTGGAGTTTTTCATGCAGCTATTTTTCCAGAAAAAAATTTCAAAATTGTGGTAATATTTTGTTTTTTTGCAGTTTTCACACTTACATTTCAATACTACTGTTGATATCAAGCACATGATAGGTGAAGATTTTTAAAAATGCATTGTTTAGTGTTCAGCTCCTTCTTCTGAGTACGGCAATACCCCATATGCATAGCTTTCTCATGGTTTGGGGGAGCTACGGGGGCCAAATTGGAACATGCGCATTTCCAGGTTCACACTTTGAATCTTCACAGCTTGCGTTACTGGTGCCATGTCTCATTTGGGGCTGTGTAACATGCTCTTTTTTTAAGATTTCCCCCCAAAAGTGTATATTTTTGGAAAGCAGACACCCCAGGCTCTCGTTTTAGGTGTGTTTTCCAATTTTATACACTGCCATTTTACCACCAATCCTGTGAAAATTTGACGTAAGTAAAAAAAAATCAGCATTTTTCACACTTTGCCTTCAATGTTGATGTGAATTTCAAGCACAGAATAGGTGAAGATTTTATAAACTGAATTGATTAGTGTTCAGCTCCTTCTTCTGAGTACGGCAATACCCCATATGCATAGCTTTCTCATGGTTTGGGGGAGCTATGGGGGCCAAATTGGAACATGCGCGTTTCCAGGTTCACACTTTGAATTTTCACAGCTTGCATCACTGGTGCCATGTCTCATTTGGGGCTGTGTAGCAGTGCTCCACTCTAAGATTTCCCCCCAAAAGTATATATCTTTGGAAAGTAGACACCCCAGGCTTTCATTTTATGTATGTTTTCAATTTTTTTACGCAGCCATTTTACCACCAATCGCTCGTAAATCTTGACGTAAGTTAAAAAAACAGCGTTTTTCACACTTGCACTTCAATGTTGATGTGAATTTCAAGCACATGATAGGTGAAGATTTTTAAAAATGCATTGTTTAGTGTTCAGCTCCTTCTTCTGAGTACGGCAATACCCCATATGCATAGGTTTCTCAAGGTTTGGGGGAGCTACGGGGCCCAATTTTGAACAAATATTGAATTTTCACATCTTGGTTAACTGATGCCATTACTCATTTTGGGCTATGTTACAGTGCTGCACTTTAGAATTTCCTCCCAAAAGTGTATATTTTTGGAATGTAGACACCCCCAGCTTTCATTTTAGGTGTGTTTTCAAATTTTTTACACGGCCATTTTACCACCACTTTCTCATAAACTTGACGTAAGTAAAAAAACTGCGTTTTTCACACTTGCACTTCAATGTTGATGTGAATTTCAAGCACATGATAGGTGAAGATTTTTAAAAATGCATTGTTTAGTGTTCAGCTCCTTCTTCTGAGTACGGCAATACCCCATATGCATAGCTTTCTCATGGTTTGGGGGAGCTACGGGGGCCAAATTGGAACATGCGCGTTTCCAAGTTCACACTTTGAATCTTCACAGCTTGCGTTACTGGTGCCATGTCTCATTTGGGGCTGTGTAACAGTGCTCTTTTTTTAAGATTTCCCCCCAAAAGTGTATATTTTTGGAAAGTAGACACCCCAGGCTCTCGTTTTAGATGTGTTTTCCAATTTTATACACAGCCATTTTACCACCAATCCCTCGTAAACCATGACGTAAGTAAAAAAAAAAAACAGCGTTTTTCACACTTAGGGTTGGCGGCAGTATACTGGGCTGCATACAAATTGGTTTGGGAAACAATTTCACCTAAAATGTCTTCCCCCAAAAACAAATAAAAAAAATGATCATGGGTAAATCCTTCCACATCAATTTGAATCCCTGGGTTGCCTGTGAATTCTGAGATTTGTGGGGATAAATTGATACCCATTCATTAGGATCCGGAGTGGCAGGTGTTGGGGCATTTCTTTGGGCAGGTCTTTTCTCAGGTCTTTGGGCAGATCTTTTGGCAGGTGCTGGGGCAGTTGCCAGGGCAGCTCTTGGGGCAATTCTTTGGTAGGTCTTTGGGCAGTTCTTTTGGCAGGTGCTGGGGCAGTTGCCAGAGCAGCTCTTGGGGCAGTGCGTCTTTTCTTGACAGAAGGCCCAGCTTCATCACTAGAGCTGCTCTCACTTTCTGAAAACTGCGCTATGTCAAAATCTGACGCAGTGTCTGTTGCCTCAGAGTCAGACGCCAAAAAGGCATATGCCTCTTCAACGCTGTACCTGCGCTGCATTTTGCCCACTAAAAAAACTTTTTTTTTTCTTACGCTATCCCTAAACCTAAATCTAACCCTAAAACTTACCCTAGCCTACGTATATCCTGAACCTACCTAACCCAAATGAACTACCTATCTAAACTGCACTTATTATATATATATATATATATATATATATATTTTTTTTTTTTTTTTTTTTTTGGGGGGGGTTTTGGGGTTTTTTGGGTTTTTTTTTTTTCTTACGCTATCCCTAAACCTAAATCTAACCCTAAAACTTACCCTAACCTACGTATATCCTGAACCTACCTAACCCAAGTGAACTACCTATCTAAACTGCACTTATTATATATATTTTTTTTTTTTTGGGGGGGGGCAGGGGTTTTGGGGTTTTTTATTTTTCTTACGCTATCCCTAAACCTAAATCTAACCCTAAAACTTACCCTAACCTACGTATATCCTGAACCTACCTAACCCAATTGAACTACCTATCTAAACTGCGCTTATTATATTTTTTTATTTTTTTTTGGCGGGGGGGGTTTGTTTGTTTGTTTTTTTTCCCCTAAACCTAAATCTATCCCTAAAACTTTCCCTAACACACGTCTACACTAAACCTACCCAACTACCTACCAAAATACCTAAACTATATTTATTATTAAAAAAAAATAAAAAAAATAAAAAAAATTAAAATTTAAATTTAAAATTTTTTTAAAAAATCTAAAAAAATTCAAGGGGGATGGGGGGTGTCCCACAGATCAGAAAACACTGATCTGCAGCAAATTGATCACTCCAAGAGTGATCAGATGGGGGGGCACTTATTGATCACTGCAGAACAGTGATCAAAGGGTTAATTTTCTTTATTTAAACTTTTTTTTTTTTACTTTTTTTTTTTACAGGCACACTGGAACACCATCTCCCTCTGTCTCTCTCCACCTCAGCAGTATGCAAGGTGGAGGGAGGCAGAGAGATCTGACAGGGACAGTATTTACAAATACTGTCCCTGTCATTCAGGTTTTGCAACATGTGATTCGCTTTTGAAGCGAATCGCATGTTACAACAATGTTTCTGCCGCTTGTTACTAAGTGTCCCGATACCGGGACACTTAGTAACAAGCGGCTTGAACTCTTCCATCGCTCCGTGCGGCCGCGATGGAAGAGTTTAACCCTTGACGTACCAGGACCGTCAAGGGTCGTTGGATCACATTTACCCTTGACGGTCCTGGTACGTCAAGGGTCGCTAAGGGGTTAAATAATTTATCCCAGTCTATGTGTTGCATTGAAGCTCTTAAAGGGATAGTAATGTTTCTCAAAAACAGCAGCTCCAATTGTCCCTCTCTGCAATCCACTTATACAATGCTGCTCTGAGGTGAGCAGTGTTAAAAGGGGCGGGAGGTGGATACTTTATCATTCAATTACTCTTGAACTACAACTCTGACAGTACTGAAATAACACTCTCCATGGCCCAAATACTATGAAGATTAATTGGAGCTGCTTTTATTATGAAACATCACTATCCCGATTTGTAGTTAGCTTTTAAAAATTAAGAGTTTTGGTTGAATCTATACAGTTTTGCTTTGCCAGACTGATCTCGAATGTAACCATGCTGTGATCACTGTTTCCCAAATGTTCACTTACCTTAATATTGGATATCATTTCTATGTTATTCGTTATCACTAGGTCCAATGCATTGTTATGTCTTCTTGGCACTTCCACCACTTGTGACATGTAGTTTTACCGAAGCATGCTCACAAACCTGCTTCCCTGAGCACTCTGACAGGTGTCATTTCTCTAGTTGATATCTGGATGTTAAAATCTCCCATAATTATAGTATGCCTAAGCTGGGCAGCTTTCCTCATTTGCAATAGCAGTTAGGCCTTTTTTTTTTTTTTAGGTTTTACACCACATTTAGTCTCAATTTCTGCCCACAGTCACTTCACATTATGGCCAGTTTCCTCACTAATATCACCCCTCAAAAATGGGTTTAGCTCTGGTTTCAAATATAAGCACAAACCTCCCCTTTTCTATTAATCATGTCTCTCCTAAACAGGGAATAGCCCTCTATATTTACAGCCCAATCATGTGTATCATTCCACCATGTTTCTGTTATACCAATTATGTCCAATTGCTCATTAACCGCCACCAATTCTAGTTCTCCTATTTTATCTACCATACGTCTTGCATTTGCTAGCATACAATTAATTTTGAAGTCTTTACATATTTTACCTCCTACATGCCTTTTTCTATATTTATCCCCACTCTTTATCCACCCCATGATCATTTACTCGGACCCAGTTCCTCTCTACTCTATCTCCCCAATTTCTTCTGTGTATATCCAAGGCATTATAAATGGGGATGTCTCTGCCCTCCACCTCCAGAGTTTAAAAGGATGAATCATCAAGGCACCCTCAGTTTGGTTGGTCCTACGTAGCTGGATGGACATTTTTCTTTAAGGTCCGGCCACCACGAGTGCTGCCAATTCCTCTCTCCCCATCGCCCCTTACCTCCGATGTGGGTTGCACTCCTCTGGAGCCAGGACTAATTCCCTGTGCAGCAGGTGCCTGCATCTTATCTGCAAAACTGAGGAAGGTCGCCCTTTTCAAACCACAGTGGAGCACTTTTGGGCACTTTCGAGAGGTGTGAACGTGGTGTTCCAGCTTGGAACGCGGAAACGGGCTACTACACATGCTCACATGGGAATCAGCTGCCCTGCAAGCCGGTAGCTTCCGACAACCTGACTCCAGTCATTTACCGGTCTATTTATGGGCGAAAAGGTAAGTTATACATTTTTAGTCCTTTTTCTCTGTCTGGCTGTGCTATAATTTTGTAGGGTTTTGCTCATCCCCTTCAACATGTCTGATCAGGCCAAAACTCCTTCGAAAGGAAATATACATTCACTACCTTTCCTTCGCCGATTATGCCCTTACATCTAAACCGTGATTCCCCTCCAGGTGTATGTTCTGCCTTCCAGAACACATAAACTAAATACCTGCACTGCTAATCTTTCACACAAAAATTCCCTCCTTCCCTTTGAAAAGTTACAAGACACATTACATTTACCGATTACAGAGCATAGGACATATCGACAAATTCATCATTATATTCTTATGCATAAACAACGCCAGAATTTATTACGACACTTGACATCATTTGAAGAGGCATACATGTCAGATTCCAGTTCCCTTCGGGGTTTGTCCTCCATGTATCGATTACTCACACAAGCACAGTCTCCTACTGTGGACACGGCACGCCGGGGTTGGGAGGCGGAACTGGGCTTCTCCCTGTCAGATACCCAATGGTCTAAGGCCATTAGAGATACTGCACAAGTGTCCAGGAATGTAGTTGTATGTGAGTCCAATTTTAAACTTCTTCATCGGTGATATAGAACACCTACAATATTACATTGTTATTATCCAACAGTCTCAGACTCCTGTTGGAGATGTAATGCTTCTCCAGGGACTTTTCTACATATATGGTGCACTTGCCCATTGATATCTCCTTTTTGGAACGCAATTTTTGATCATATATCTAAATTGATAGGAGTTCACTTAACTCCAGATCCACTGTTCATAGGTTTGAATCTTCTGCCTCCAGCACTTCAGTCACCCCATCTGGGGGCCGAGGTGTTTCTGTATCGACAACTGCTCAATGCAGCTAAGTTATGTATTCCGGCTCTTTGGAGGAGCACCTCGGCTCCCACGGTGGATCTCTGGTTACATAGAGCAAATAAAATTATGAGCTTAGAAAGACTAGTGGCAATCAAATCAGGCTCTGATGTTTTGCAAGCGATTACATGGGACACTTGGAAAACCTTTTACCAAAATTTCATCACACCTACATGAAAGTGATATTGTACAGACCTTGCTGAATTGTCTAAAAGATGTAATACTTACACGCCTCATTAATCTCCTTACCCTACACCTCTTTCTTTTTCTTTCTTACCCATTCTTTATTTCTGCTATCCATCCTTTCTAATTTTCCATTTTCCAACTTGTCTTTTGTTATACATAACCAAATGTATTCGTGGTAGACGCTACCATTTTTCTCTCTTTTCTCTCTCTCAATTGTCTACCCTTTGATAATGAAGCATTATTGTATTCTGAAATGCGACTTCATTATGTTGGATTTTTCTCTTATTGTACCCTCTTTCTAATATCAATAAAAATTATTGATGGAAAAAAAAAACTCCTTCGAAAGACAAAGGTGCTTCTGAATCCTCTAGTAAAGAGGATAAGTCCACTCCTAAGCATAAACAGTGTGCAGGCTGCGATACTAAGCTCCCAGCCTCTGACACTTCAAAGCTTTGTGAAATCTGCCTTAAGAAAACTGCATGTAGTGAAATCCCAGGCCCCTGTCCAGATCCCAGTAGGGGGCAGACTGGGATCTTCTCTCCCAATCTGGGAGACCCTGGTCCACCCAGATGATTGGGTCTCTCAGATTTTGGAATGGGGGTACCAGCTGGAGGTTATTTCTGCCCCTCCTTCTCAGAAACATATTTGATCCAAGATTCCAACAAACCTTCAGATCCATCAGGCCTTCTGGTCTTCAATCAACAACCTGCTAGAACAGAAAGTCTTGGAGAAGGTCCCTGCTCAGGAGAAAAATTCAGGGATTTATTCTACTTTTATTTCTAGTCCCGAAACCCTCTGGTCTCTTCAGGACTATACTGGATCTCAAGGTAATAAATTCTCAGATCAGACATGCACATTTCAAGAAGGAATCAGTTGTCCAATCACTGATGAAAGGAATGTTCCTGACCTCTGTCGACCTAAAGGATGTGTATTACCACATTCCAGTTCCAGAGGTTCCTACGGTTCGTGGTCAATCAGGACCATTACCAATTTGCAGTCCTTCCCTTTGGCCTGTCATCGGCCCCCAGGGTCTTTACAAAAGTTCTTGCTCCCACCCTGGGTTGTCTCAGAAAGAGAAGAATCAACATCCTGGCATACCTGGACAATCTCCTTATCATGGCTAAGTCAGCAGACAGAACCAGAACACAATCTCAAGATGTCCTTCACTTTATGCAGGACATTGGTTGGATAGTCAACCTAGACAAAAGCCAACTGTCCCCTTCACAGAACATGGTCTTTCTGGGACTTCGGATCAACACAAGAATTCTCTAGTCCATCTTTCACGGGAAAGGATAACAAAGCTCAGGAAAAAGTCCTTAGCATTTCTGAAGAAATCACATCATCTGGTGCAAGACTTCCAGGAGTTACTGGGTCTCATGTCCTCAGCCACACAGATCCTTCCTTGGGCAAAGCTACATTTACGTACCCTACAGTCAAATTTCTTAAATCATTGAACCATTATCCCAGTCTTCAAGATAAGAAATCCTATGGTGGCTAAATCTAAAAAATCTCCAAAATGGGAGACCTCTAGTTGCCCCAAAATGGGAGATAATTTTTTAGGATGCCAGCCTCAACAGTTGGGGAGGAGTCTGGAAACAAAGGACCACACAAGGACAATAGAACACAGAAGAAAAAGCCCTTTACATAAATGTCCTAGAAACAAGAGCTGTCAAGAATACTCTAATATAGTTCCAGAGACACCTCACATGAAAAAGTGTTCTCATTTGAACCGACAACATGTCGACAGCAATGTATATCAAAAACCTAGGGGAGACCAAGAGCTGGTCACTAAACAAGGAGGTAAGGTCCCTACTCCTTTGGGCAGAAACACACCTGACCCAGATTTCAACATCACACATCTCAGGAAGAAAAAACCTGGAAGCGGATTTTATCAACAGAAACTATCTGAATCAGGCAGAATGGTCCCTGAACTAAGATCTTCATTATGCTCGCCAACAAATGGGGCCTGCCAGACATCGACCTAATAGCAACAAGAAGAAATGCTAAAACCAGCGCCTTCTTTTCCAGGTGGCAGTATCCTCACTCCCTGGGGCAGGATGCCCTGACCTTCCCTTGGAAGTTCAGCCTGGTCTACATCTTTCGTCCCTCTCCCCTACTCATGCAGGTATTGATGAAGAAATGCAGGGAACAAATGGAGGCCATTGTAATCCCCCCGAACTGGCCCAGAAGGATTTAGTACTCTCACCTTTGTCACGGTTTTTGATGAACACTCAGACAAGACTAGTAAGGTTAAAATAACTTTATTGAAATAAAGTACAGACAGCAATAATGTAATATGCACACAAGCCCAAAAGGACAGTATAGGTAAAGTACAATACACAATGGCAGAGTATACACAATATGAGAGAGGTGTTCTGAGAGAGAAAGTCCCCTAACAGGCTAGGGTGAAGAGGAGGCAGCGACTTGCTGAGGCAACGACTTGCTGATGATGGTACTGAAGCCTAGAACCCAAAGGAGTATCGGAGACCCACAACTCAGACTACTGGCAGCAAGGACCCTAGATCGCTAGGGATGAATGGAGGCAACGCAGCACAGGCACAGGCACTGGCAACGGGGACCCTAGAATGCTAGGAGTCCAGAGACGGACAACTGGTAACATAGACCCTAGGACACTAGGGTCAAGCGCAACCCGGTAGGGATACTGGCAGCTAGGACCCTAGGACACTAGGGTATCAGAAAGACCAAGGCAACTGCTACTGACAACAGAGACCCTAGAACGCTAGGGCTGGATAGGAGGCAACAGGTGTCCAAGTACATACAGTACCAAGATGGTACACCACGCATCAGCTGGCTCTTGAGCCTTACAGCTACTGCAGATGGCAGGATGAGACAGTGAACCAGCCTAGGGTATCTAGGTACAGGAAGGTTAAGGAGGTAATGCGCCCAGAGGAAAGCCAGCAACTCCCACAGGGAGTGAGCACAGCTAGTGATAATTGGAGCAAAGGACACGTACAGGTAACAAGAGTAACACAGTCTGAGCTGAGACAGCACGGAACCGGTACTTCGCATGTGCACACCGCCAAAGGCAGTTAAACCAGTATGAGCTGCTACAGCAGCAAGTTCTCAGTCCAAGGTCGGCAACGTAAACGATAGAGCCAGCCCAGAGCCACATCAGCAGAAACACAGCCAGATCAGTCAACAGCGTAGTGGGTTCTCAGCCAGGCCAGTCAGCAACAGAGAGGGTCCTCAGCCAGATCAGTCAGCAACAGAGCGGGTTCTCAGCGAGATCAGTCAGCAACGGAGCGGGTTCTCAGCCACATCAGTCAGCAATGGAGCGGGTTCTCAGCCAGATCAGTCAGCAACGGAGCAGGTTCTCAGCCAGATCAGTCAGCAACGGAGCAGGTTCTCAGCCAGATCAGTCAGCAACGGAGCAGGTTCTCAGCCAGATCAGTCAGCAACGGAGCAGGTTCTCAGCCAGATCAGTCAGCAACGGAGCAGGTTCTCAGCCAGATCAGTCAGCAACGGAGCAGGTTCTCAGCCAGATCAGTCAGCAACGGAGCAGGTTCTCAGCCAGATCAGTCAGCAACGGAGCAGGTTCTCAGCCAGATCAGTCAGCAACGGAGCAGGTTCTCAGCCAGATCAGTCAGCAACGGAGCAGGTTCTCAGCCAGATCAGTCAGCAACGGAGCAGGTTCTCAGCCAGATCAGTCAGCAACGGAGCAGGTTCTCAGCCAGATCAGTCAGCAACGGAGCAGGTTCTCAGCCAGATCAGTCAGCAACGGAGCAGGTTCTCAGCCAGATCAGTCAGCAACGGAGCAGGTTCTCAGCCAGATCAGTCAGCAACGGAGCAGGTTCTCAGCCAGATCAGTCAGCAACAGAGAGGGTTCTCAACCAGACCAGTCAGCAACAGAGAATCAAACAAATCAGGATACGCAGGAACGTTGTCAGGCAGGCCAGATCATACACGAACAGAGCTGAAACAGGAACTAACGCTAGGTACAGGTACATCAAGAAAGGGCGCCTGAGGACTGTCATGACAAGGTATAAATAGGCTGGCCCTGGGTGGAGTCAAGATCAAGGATCAATAAAAGTGAAGCAGTCAAAACCAGGAAGTGAAAATGTCGCCGCCCGCAGCCAGGAGCACGGGCACCGTAATAACCTTGTACGAATGTCAACAGAAGCCCCATGGGAGTTACCTCTGAGGAAAGATCTTCTACATCAAGGGCTGATCCTCCACGACAACACAGGGATGTTACGACTAACGGCATGGAGGCTGAGCAGGACTCTTTAAGGAGAAGAGGTCTCGCTGACCCTGTGATTGATACCATTCTCAAGGGATGGAAATCATCCACTTCAAAGGTATACTACAGAAGCTGGGTAACCTTTGCGAAATGGTGTAATCTACGTAAGATATCAATTACTGACATCAATGACGCTTTAGTTTTAAATTTCCTACAAGACGGGTTTTAAGCAGGCCTCCATCCAGCCTCTCTGAAAGTCGAGCTTTCAGCCCTGTCAGCAATCCTAGCCATATCCCTGGAAGAACATGACCTAGTAAAGAGATTCACCAGAGCAATAGTCAAGTCCAAGCCAACTATTAGGGAGATAGTTGCTCCGTGGGACTTGAACCTTGTTCTCAAGATATTGTCACAACCTCAACCATTTGAACCCATCAACAGCATTTCTATGCAATGTTTGACCTTAAAATCAGTCTTTCTAACTGCAGTGACTTCAACAAGACGGGTTAATGAACTACAAGCACTTTCTTGCAAAGTTCCTTTTCTTTCTGTTCATCCAGATAAAGTTGTTTTCAGGGTAAAACCATCATTTCATCCTATAGTGGTCTCAGATTTTCACATCAATCAGAATATAGTCTTGCCATCCTTTTGCAGTAATCCTAAAAATTCTAAGGAAGTTCTTCTCCATCACCTGGATTTAGTAAGATGTATCTTCGCTTACCTAAATAGAACCAAGGACTTTCGATCTGAATACTTTCAGGGCAGATTTATGGGCAACACAGCTTCAAAATCATCAATTTCTAGATGGATTAAGACATGTATCCAAAAGTTTTATATAGAATCTGGGAGGGAAGCATCTTACAATATTAAAGCACATTCCACAAGAGCTATGGCCAAGTCCTGGAGGCAGTGGTACACCATTAGTTGGTAAGAGCATATGAACCCTCTCTTTATTTGGGTAACTGCTGTTAAGTCCCATTTATAATGCCTTGGATATACACAGAAGAAACTTATAAATTTACTTACCGATATTTAGTTTTCTTCTGTGTATCTCCAAGGCATGCCCTCCCTATTAATCATATCTTTAGTATTTTACAGCTGTGCCAAAAAGAAGGAAATGGAGGGTGCCTTGAGGATTCATCCTTTTAAACTCTTCAGTGTTGGTCCTACCCAGCTGGAGGGTGGAGACGTTCCCATTTATAATGCCTTGGAGATACACAGAAGAAAACTAAATATCGGTAAGTAAATGTATAAGTTTTTGCTATCTATACCCCTTTCCTAGTTTAAAAGCTCCTCCAAGCTTCTTAGCATTCTACCTCCCCTCCTTACTGTTACCCAGCTGCCTACCTGTTGCTCCTCATCTACAACTCCACCCTCTTCACCACTAACCTCACATACTACCTGCTCTATGAGTTCTAAACTCCTTTCCAGGTTTCCAGTGTAACGCAATGTTGCAATATTTCTTTCAAAATCCAATATCTTAGACTCTAAAAAGAAAATATGCTTGCACTTGGCACAGCGGTATGACCCCTGGAACAATTGATCCAAATGTTCAAACATGTGACAAGAGGTGCACTGCATGAGATTGTCTAACCTGCTATCACTCATGCTTGGTTTTACAATTCAAATATTTTTATACTGTCCTCTAATGCTCACTCTAAGGTACAGTAAACCAAATGTAAATGTGAATATAGTAAATCCCTTGAAATTACCTTCACCGCAGAGCTCTGCTGATTTCCTACTCCTGCTTCTATTCTAACTCCAGATTCTTTCAAATTCCCACTTGTCTGCAGTCCACTTAAAGTAGCACCACAGCCAGCTGACTCCCCTTAGCAATCACCCGTATTCACACAGGAGCAGAGAAAAACCACAGTAAACACATCAGTTGTTTTTTTTTTTAACCCTTGCAATACCCACACAAAATTAATATACTTTTTTATAACCCTTAATAAACATCAAACACACTCGCTTAACCAGATTCTTTCTAACTCCCACTTGTCTGCAGTACACTTATATGCAGCCTCAAAGAGCAAGCTCAAATATGCTATGGGACTGTATTTAAAGGGATAGTAATACTTCGTTTTAACTTTATTTTATTTTGTAGGCATTAAAAAAACATGAAGAATGATATAAGTCTTATCTCTCAAACCTTTATGGTTTATGAGATATTCACAAGCAAAGTTCCCCTCCCCGCCCCTTTTACCTAGTGTAAGCCATCTCTTCTCAGATGTGAGTCTGGTTGTATGACAGTACAGATAACAGCAGGGGACAGTTTTCTTTGTATGAAAACAATGAAAGCCCTTCCCCCCTTGACAAGTTTTTCAGCTTTTTCCATTATCTTAATTGAAGATTGTCCCTCTCTGCAGTCTACCTGGGCATCTCCCTTCTGATCTGGTTGAACAGGGGGGGATACTTTGTTTGTGAATATCTCTTAAACCATAAAGGTTTCAGAGATAAGCCTTATATCATTCTTCATGTTTTTTTAATGCCTACAAAATAAAATAAAGTTAAAATGAAGTATTACTATCCCTTTAAAGTAGCACCACAGCCAGGTGACTCCCCTTAGCAATCACCCTTAATAACACAGGAGCAGAGAAAAACCACAGTAAACACAATAGTTGGATTTTTAACCCTTGCAATACCCATACAAAATGAATATACTTTTTTTTAATTTCAATTGAACTTTATTGATTTTTGCAAAATGATACAAACAAAACAGAAGAGAAAGAGATAAAGACAAAAGAGAAAGAAAAGAGAGAGAGTCTAACAAGAATACCAGAAGAAAGGGTAAGATGGGGGGGAGAAGGGGGGGAGAGAGGAAGACACAGAGCTCAATCCTCCAGGTACAGAGCAAAAGTACACTTCAATGTCAGAAGATCACAATGTGCAAATAACACAGATTACAAGGCTTGACAGGGAAAGAATATGAATTGCTCTCACGCAGTTTCCCCTGTGCAGCCTCGTCCGACCAAACAGGCAACAGTGCACGAGAGAAGCCACACACCTCCAGGAACACAGCACCAATATCACCCCTCCACACCCCTTATCGATAATCCACAATATACATAGGACAGGTAGATCAAGTGACAAGACGAGGAAAGTCAGGACTCTCCAATAATAACAATCAGCGGAACCAGGTCTCGCTGCATTTGGCCACCTCATCAGGGGAGGAGGAGGCCAACTCTGCCATTACCCTGATCTCTTTCACACGCTCCACCCAGGTAGAGAGCCCAGGGAGTGACTGTTTCCCCAAGTAAAGAGAGACCAAATTATTGGCAGCCACCAGCAAGTGGGGAGTTAGCGTCTTCCTATAACAGGACGGGCGTAAGTCCAGGAGGTGCAATAGAAAATGCTCCGGCCTAAAATCATTGATGATCCGTGAGGTGCTGAATAATTTTATAGATTGCTTCCCAATATAGGGCAATAACAGGGCAATCCCACCAGATATGAATGAGAGTACCAGGAGCTCCCCGCACCTCCAACAAAGACCAGCTCTGCTGGGGTCAATTCGCTGCAAGGTCACTGGGGTCAAGTACCATCGTGACAATAGCTTAAAGGTGAATTCCTGATACCTAGAGGAAACCGACACCCAATGAGCGTTGAGCATTATCTGTTCCCACTGGGTCAGTCCATCTCCCATTGCCCCACAAAGAAGGGGGTCAAAGTATGTCCTCCAGTCAGCAACAACAGATACAGGCAAGAAAGCCTATGTCTATGTTACGGTTTTCAGACACTTCAGACAGAGGGTATGATAAAACACAGTTTTATTGATAGAAGTAATGAACAATATCACCCTCTACAGGCACACAGTGAAAACAAGGAATAAGTGTCTAGACCCTTACAGGCCAGTAGACTGGATACAGACAGAGTAGAATCTATGTAAAAAATATATACTAGGGCTGGTAACCCAGAGAGGAGCACACAATAGTTAACACAGTCCTCATCAGTCTCTGTTGTAGTGTAGGCACGCCCAAGGTGTAGCTGAAGCTTGTATAAGTATGAGGAATCAATACAGAGTCTGCAGGAGAGCAATCGACTTGCACGGCAGGACTGACCCAGAACACTAGAGCAATAATGGATAGCCCCCACAGGCATAATAAATGCCACCAGTACTAGGGAAGCGTGAGTCGTTAGCCCCCACGGGCGTAAACCGGAGACTACAAGCTGCAAGAGCAAGGAATGTTAGCCCCCACGGGCGTATAACGGAGACAGCAAACTGCAAGTGTAAGAATCGAGCCCCCTCGGGCGTAAACGGAAGCCAATAGCTAGTGCCAGGTAGCCCCCACGGGCGTATAACGACTCCACCAGTGCAAGTGCGTGGGTGAGGAGACCACTGGTATGGTACCGGAACAACTACCCTGCACGGATGAAGTATGAGCCGCCGTCTCTCAGGCCCAAGCGGCCGGCTCAGCGGTAGTAGCGTAGCACTGCAAGGGTTAACCAAGGCACCTGGTAGGAGGTGAGGCACAGCAAGGAATTGGCTCAGCAATCTGTATCGCCCTGATGGTATAGCTCTGCAAGCTTAAGGAGACTCAGCTAGTAGTACAGCTCAGAAGCGTTAACAGTAACACAGCGACCCAAGGGTTAAGGTCAGTCTTGAGCACAAGCGCGACTACAGGAGTAAGAATGTTGCCCAGTAGACAGCAGCAGGAACGTAGACAGACTGGAACCGGGAACTGTGAAGAATCGTATACAAGCTGGATCAGCAACAGGCAGGAACGTCAGCCAGGCCGGGTCGGATACCAGAGCGGGTTCGTAGACAAGCCGGATCAGCAACAAGCAGGAACACAGGAGAGTATCAAGCAGGCCAAGTCGGTACACCGGAAATCAGGAATGCAGAGAACAGCAGCAAGGCTCAGGAACACCACGAAAGGGCACCTGACAGGTGCCAGCGGCCAGTATAAAACGGGTAACCAGGGGCGGGCCAACACAGCTCAGCCAATCAGGGAGCAGCACAGCAAAGAGTGACACACAGGATCACGGGGACCGTGATAGTCTAGGAGCTTCAGGGTGGGTACATTCTTTCCTGAACAAAGTGAGCGTCCTTTAAAGTTGATGTTGCTGCACTATGGCTGTAACATAATGTCTCAGCTGGTGATATCAAAATGTGTCCAGAAAAGTCGTGTGGTCCTGCCCCAACAGGTCCCGAAGCGGTGTCAGCCTACTCTGAGTCATGACTTGGAAGAGGTGAAAGTGAGGCATCTTTGTCTGAGGAAATACCCGGCTCCCCAGGATACCCAATGAGAAGTCAGGATTATGTTGAAAAGGTGTCATGGGTGAGGGGAAAGTGGATAAGGTGCGTTTAAGGGCAGTCGAGTTCCAGACTGAGAAAGTCGCAGAAAGACAGGGGCATTGTTGTAGTACGGGGCTCAGTTTGTCAGGGCTCAACCAAATAGCAGACTGAAGAATACCACCCGTTCTAGAGCAGTTAATATTGACCCACTGTTTGCCTCCCACGGACACTGACCAGTCTACAAGCTGAAGAAGATGACTCGCTTGATAGTACAGTTTGATATCAGGGAGAGCCAACCCACCCAGTTGCTTCGGCAAGCCCAGCTGGGACATCCGCTGTCTCAGTTTTCTACTCCGCCAAAAATATTGCAACACAGCAGTCTTAAGGGAGGAGAAAAACAATGTTGGCACTAGAATAGGAATAGTTTGAAACAAGTAAAGCAGGAGTGGCAACAAATTCATCTTTATCACATTTATCCGTCCCGTCCAAGTAATGTGCAGGAAGGCCCAAGAAGTCAGATCAGAGCTCAGTGTGTTCAACAGTGGCAAGAAATTTGCCTGATAGAGGTCACTCGGGTCCGGGGTCAGCCAAACTCCCAAATATTTAAGCTGACTAGTACACCATCTGTATGGAAAAGAGGCTCGTAATGTGCCCTGGACATGCGTTGGTACTGTAATATTCATCAACTCTGACTTAGCCATATTGATTTTCAAGTTGGATAGGGATTCATATTCTAGAAGCGCTTGTTGGAGAGAAGGCAAAGACACGACAGGCTGAGTAACCAAAAACAACATGTCAGCAAATGTGGCAACTTTATATTGAGTGACCCCCAAAGTAACTCCATGAATGTCTGCATTGCCTCTAACTGCATTCAAGAAGGGATCCAGAGACAGAACAAAAAGGAGGGGTGACAAGGGGCAGCCCTGACGCGTCCCATTACCTATAGGGAAGGGGTCCGTAAAAAGTCCGTTCACCCGGACACAGGCAGAAGGCTCCAAGTACAGGGCTGAAATCCAAGCACGCATTAGGCCCCAGGCCAACGAGCTTCAAAATGGCCATCAAGAAAGTCCAGTCAACCCTGTCAAATGCCTTTTTGGCATCGGTAGACAGGAGGAGAAGATCTGGACCACCCGCCCATGCATATCCCATAAGGCTGAATACCTGTCACGGTTTGTTATGACTCTCAGACACAGAGTAAGATAAAAATCAAACTTTATTGAAAAGTTTAATGGGAACCCTCACGGGTCTAGTACATACACATATGTCAATTATACAAACTGGGTGCAAACAGTAGTAACGAGATACAGCAGTATAGGCTCTACCGGCCTTGCCAATATACAGGGCAAGGCAGCCAGTAAGATGGTACAACACAATGTAAACCGGCTCTACCGGCCTTGCCAATATACCGGGCAAGGCAGCCTGAAGGGTAGACTTGTGCACGGGCAAAATTTTCGGTAAAATTCGAATTCGGACAAATTATTTTTTTTCTAATTCGGATGATCCTAATTTCGGACCGGGCCTATTCGATTCGGACGAAATTCTGATCCATTCCCAATTATTCGGCCGAATTTAACATGGGTTAAATTATAGCAGTGCGCCTCCGTGCACGGTGCTATCATTATTTGCAGACAGGGTGTGCATTTAGAAAAAGATCCATCCCAAAAACGGACATTGTCGTACATTGAAAGTCTGTGCATGTCACCTCTACTCTAGCATGGGATGCCAGTCACAATGCAAACGTCGAACATCGAAAACCCATGCCTGTCATTCAATTTAGCATGTTCGAACATCGAAACCCCATGCCTGTCCTTCAATATAGCATATGTTCGAACATCGAAACCTCATGCCTGTCATTCAATTTAGCATATGCTCGACATCGAAAACCCATGCCTGTCACATCCTACTCAACATAAGTGATCGACTCGAACATGGACAAACTACATGTCACATTCTATGTTAGTACATGGGTAAAGATTAAGGTTTCATTTTCTGGTACCAGCCTCCTACCCTACTGTCCCTCTTTAGTACCCAAATTCCTCTCTCTCGTTTTCCTATCCTGATTTCCCCTCATATCAGATAACTCTATGTGTATATACATTGTAGAGTTTCATACTACATCAAGAATAAACATCAATGATTGTAATGTGATAGATGTAATACGTTAAAAAGAAAAATTGAGACATTCTGTTGTGAACAAACTGCAACACAGGAGAGAAATAAAAAAAAATGCTTGACATCTATACTGAAGAGGGGTCCACAGCATTGTCTTAGTATAGCAATATCACCGTTTTCCGTGAGTGTGCAATACAGGGCTCTACGGTAATTGCTGGGCATTTCCCAATGTCATAATCAGGGGATGATGGGAGTTGTATTCTAACTACTGTTAGGAAACACATAAGTGATGTACATTCATCTCCCACCTAGAAATTATTTACACACGAGGCAACTCCCCCAAGTAATACCTAGCCCCTTTCCAAGTGAAAGGACTTCCAGAAAGGCTTCAGATCTCTTAGTGACTCACCTGTTATTGCCAGTCAGCGGGACCCGGAGAGTAGGAGGGGGTGATGCTATGGCTGCACGGCACGGTGCTCTTAGTTGGTCACTTGTCGCAATGTTGAAGCTCGGCCCGGCCAGCACCTTCTGAGTGGAGACACCTCACAGCAATCCTGTTCAGGACACATCATGCACTGTTGTGCACTCATACTAGGGATCCCAAATGTTTAGACTCATTTTGTACAGGGGGCACCCTCCTGTATTTGTAAAACCTCTCTAGCAAATCTGGGACGGTAGACCTATTTACTCAAGTCTTGACTTTAGGTGGTCGATAAACAATACAAAATAGGCATAATGTTTCACTATCACATAATTCACGTCACTGAAGCAGCCAGCAGGCATCGCCACTGAGTGAGCATAGGGCTGCCCAGCTGCTGACAGTCACACTGATGGGACACCCTGCAACACAGAAATGGTGGAAGAGCACAAAATAAACATGCTATGGGATGGCAAATTGCCGCCCCTGTCAAAGTGCTGCCTGGGTCCATGGACCCACTGGGACCCATGTAAGGGCCGGCCCTGTATTCGAACAAATACCTAATATTTTTTTATATTTTGCACAGGAACAAATATTACTTGCTCTTGCAGTGGCAATAACTGGAACTAATGCTGGCTGCCTACCTATGCCTAGCCTAATGCTACCTGCCTGCCTACACAACAACTGTACACTCTCTAATCTCTTCTCTCTCTGAGCTCCAACAACCCAATGAGGAAATGCAGGCTGTCTGTCTGTGTGACTGTGTCATTAGTCCAACCCCCATCATGAAACGAAGAAGGCTATTCGAATACAGACAAAAGAGGGAAGTAGTGCATGAAACGGAGAATGGAATTGGACTAGAGACATGGAGGGAAAATTATGGAGGGAAAGTAATTGAGCGCGCACAGGAAGTACAAAAAAGTCCTGGTCAAAAGTAGTCAAAACTTTTGGAAATGTGTTGATTGCCGAAACTTCTGAAAATTTAGACGAATTTCAGACCTGGGCTGTTCGGAGTCGGATCATTTTTTCCGAATGACCCTTGAGTTTCGGATTGGCCGAATGTCTCCGAATGACCCCATTTTCGACGAAATCCGAATGTCTCCGAATGAATTCGCACATGTCTACTGAAGGGTAAACAATCACTGAATGAGGCTCTACCGGCCTTGCCAATATACCGGGCAAGGCAGCCTGTAGGAATATGAGGACAGCTCCACTAATGCTAAGATGGTAAGGCAGCAGCCAAGAGAGGAGAGTGGAGCAAACCAGTTACAAGTATAGACAGTAAAATAGCCCAACCAGTTCTATACAGCGGAATCAGCAACCGATGTGTGGAGTAAACCAGTACCACATACTGGAGCAATGGAATGCCCAACCGGTTCTATGCAACGGGTCAGCAACCGGCATGTGGAGTAAACCAGCACCGCTTACTGGAGCAAAGGAATACCCAACCGGTTCTGTGCAATGGACTCAGCAACCGGTAGATGGAGTAAACCAGTACCGTGTACTGGAGCAATGGAATGCCCAACTGGTTCTATACAACGGGATCAGCAACTGGTATGTGGAGAAAACAAGTACTGCGTACTGGAGCAAATGGAACGCCCAACCGGTTCTATGCAACGGGATCAGCAACCGGTATATGAAGTAAACCAGTACCGCGTACTGGAGCAATGGAATGCCCAACTGGTTCTATACAACGGGATCAGCAACCAGTATGTGGAGAAAACAAGTACCGCGTACTGAAGCAAATGGAACGCCCAACCGGTTCTATACAACGGGATCAGCAACCTGTAAGTGGAGTAAACCAGTACCACGTACTGGAGCAGTGGAATGCCCAACCGGTTCTATACAACGGAATCAGCAACCGGTATGTGGAGTAAACCAGTACCGCGTACTGGAGCAGTGGAATGCCCAACCAGTTCTATACAACGGGATCAGCAACCAGTTTGTGGAGTAAGCCCCGTGATAAAAATGTCGCCCAGGCGACAGGCAACCAGATGAAGTAAATCAGGATACAGCATCAGGAACAGGTTGCCCTCCTGGACAACCACGGGAACGGCAGGACGGCCAACCGGGTCAGGAACGGAAGCAGGAACAACACCAGTACCGGATCAGAAGCAGGAACAGGAACAACAGTCCAACCGGATCTGGAACGAAGACAGGAACCTTGCAGCAGCAGCTCTGACAGTGGAGAAATGCTGACACTGGTAGCAGATCAACAGGCCCAAGGATACATTAAGACAGGTGACTGCAGAAGCAGAGACACCACGAAAGGGCAACCAAAGGGTGCCTCAGGCCGGTTTAAATAGGCAGTGCTAGGCGGGCTTTAAACAGGCGGCCAATGGAGAATACACACACCTGACTGACAGCAAGGGCGAGCAATCACGGGCACCGTGATAGTACCTTGATAGTGTTATCCAACAAAACCAGATTGATCTGGATGGACAAGCCCAGGTAGATGTGGCGCCAAACGGAGGGCCAACATCTTGGCCAATAATTTCAGATCTGCATTTAAAAGTGAAATGGGACAGTAGCTGGAGCACAACTCCCCATCTTTACCCTCCTTAGGCAATACCGCGACAGTCGCCCGGAGCCTCTGCGGATGCAAGCTATTACCCTGAAAAATGGAATTAAACATATCAGTCATATGACATGTAAGCTCTAGCAGGAAAGTCTTGTAATAGTGTAATGTCAGTCCATCAGGTCCCGACACCTTGCCGGTTTTAGATACCTTAATAGCCTCCAACAACTCTTCTACAGTAAAGGGGCGATCAAGCGCCAAGGCGACCAACTGAGACAGTGTAAGGTGCGCATACTCCTGCAGGTATTGCCGAATAGAACGTTCACTCTCCCCTATGGCTGACACAGGTGTATCTAGATTATACAAACTAGCATAGTATTCCTGAAACATTTGGGAGGGCAAATAAACCATCTGGTTCGTACTATTCCGTATCCGAGGGATATGAGAATGTGAGAACACTTACGAAGCATACGGGCCAACAACCTACCACATTTATAACTTTGCTTGAAAAAAGAACTTAGTACGTTGGTGTGCCCAACGATTCCTGCTCATTAGGAGGTCCGCAAGCTGCCCCTGTTTCAAAAGAAGAGACTGGTAGTCGGTTTGTGAGTGTGTCCGTTTATGTGCAAGCTCCAAATTCAAAATCTCATCTGTCAGAGAAGTGATCTCCTGCACCCGCAACCTCTTCTGGGCCCACCCTGCGCAATAAGTGTCCCCTGATTATGCTCTTATGAGCCTCCCACACAGCATGAAGGGTGACTCCAGTATTCAAGTTTTCCATAAAGTAATTCCTAAGCACCGTCGCTATCTCAGAGGCAAGCAGCAGGTCAAGCAAGAGCGACTCATTAAGACACCATGATGTCTGGGACAGGTGTGTCAAGGGAGAGTACAACTTAAGTCAAATGGGAAAGTGGTCAGATCAGGTCATAGGGTCAATGTTCACCTAGACCACTACATTAAAGTCACCCCCTAAAAGCAAATCCCCCTCCCGAAATTCCTGCATCCTCGATATCACCAGTGTGAGAAAGTTTGATTACCCTCGATTGGGTGAATAGACATTGGCTATAGTGTACATTTTATCTAAAAGTTTCCCTTTCACTAAAAGGAATCACCCATCAGGATCAGTAAGAGTCTCCACCTCAGTAAAAAGCATAATCCTAGAAATCAACAAAGTCACCCCCCCTAGATTTCGACCGGGCAAAATTGCTATAGAACAACTAAGGATAATATTTGCTAGACAAGGTAGGATGCTTGAGAGCAATAAAGTGTGTTTACTGTATGAGGGCCATCGACACATGCTGTGACCTGAGGTCCTTCAGAAGGATGGGATGTTTCTCTGGGCTGTTAAGCCCCCTAGCATTTAAGGAGTAAAAAAGAAGTGGTACCGGAACAGATTTCATGTCACAGCCCTGTATCAACGGGAGAGGAAGGACAAGGAAAGGAGAAGGAAGAGGACAGAGAGTGATGATTCAAGAAAAAGGAAAAAAGAAAATAAGAGTCTAGGTTATACATAGATCACAACGCACCACTCACACCCAGTGGGGCAACGTGTCAAGCACCAGGACCCACGTCAAGTGGATGTGGACCATGGTGCATAAAGGGAGACACTGACACCTCGCGAGGGCAAGTGGAAACCAGGCAACAGATCAAAAAATTTGTCAAATACAACCCCACAATTGTAGAGTCTAAAATGTGGACTCGAATTATGAAGCAAAAATATACAAATATGAGTTAAGCCCAAACCCACGCCGGTAGGCCCAGCAAACATTAAACCTGATAACAAACATAAGGCATGTAAACACATATAGAACATAAGACGGTATAGTCCCAATAGAGACCAAAAGGTCCCAAGAACAGACCCAGGTAGAACCCGTGCCATCCAACCCGAGGTCCACACGTGCAAGCAGAAGGAGAATGCCAACCACATGCGTCCCCCCCCGCGCCGCTGCACCCACGGGCCACCAACAACCCCAAAAGACCCCGTCCTGATCAAATCCAATAACCCCACAGTGCCACCGTCCATCCCCCATGCCGATCCCCAGGCAAAGGTGCGGGCAAGACCAACCCGGGCGAGAGGCACGCAGCCAGGAAAAGGACGCCGCCGCATGGTCCAGGCCACCGCCAAGAACCCATGAAGGGGCTCTCTATCCAGATCCACATTATGAACATCCGTGGAGCAGCAAATAACAGGGACACAGAGACATATAGCACATCTAGCACATTATCTTACCCCACTATACTCCAGCCCATTGCTCCCAACACTAAGACTAAGCCCAGAAAAAAGAGAGAAGAGCGCAAACATCTGAGAGTGACCATCAAGTATATCAGCTCCAAGTATTCTACTTAGTTGCACTTACAAGATACTTTCTTGTTTACAAAATGGTGTATCAATTTCCAGCGGAAACAATGTGTTTGTCTGCCCGGGCTCTAGTTTCTGTGTCCTCGTATGGTCCGTGTGTTTCTCTCTCCCGTTCTGATTGTCGGGTGGCCACAAAGGGAAAAATATACACTATCTAAGGGTAACCTGTGTATAGATGGTACCCCAGAAAGCCCCGTGTGGATGGTACTCACCGGATCTCAGATGAGAGCAAACCCGATCAATTAGATATACAGCAGACCACAATCTATGGACACTGGACACCAGTAGCCATTTCCCCGGGCAAAATGGAACAATACAAATTCTTGGATAATAGAAAAGAAATATTTATGTACATAAATATCCCAACGCGTTTCGCAAGTGTACTCGATTTGTCAGAGGATAATAACATATAACACTTAAAACAAATTTATTGTTTGAGAATGGAGAATGAAGTCGTCACAAATGGGTTGTTCCGTTGACGCTTTTTCATAGCGAGGTTAGGAACACCGCTGGTTTCCACGCCTCGCTCCAATGATGACACGCATCACCAGGATAAATGCATTTCCAAACCTCTATTTGATCTCGTAAATCTTTTAAGATCTAAAAAGAAAGCAAATTCATCAGGAGGACAAGCAGGGGCAAATTTGAGTCCCCTTTCTAAAAGGAGGGCTTCATTATAAGTTACATGTCTTGAGGAGAGATTGGAAATGGAAACCTGGTTGTTCCCAGGCATTATATTTGCAATTATACCTTTTGTTTCTTTTGTGGATCTTCTACCTCTACCCTTCGAGAGAACTAACTTTACAGCAGGTTTTTGCACAAAAAGAAAAAGATCTTTTAAGAAATCAGATACAGCACATGGTGAGGAATAGTAATAGTATTTTACAAAATAGTAACGATTTAGAAAACCTTCTAGTATTAGAATCCCTGCTGAATGAAGATCTAGATGGAACTAATAACCTGGATGATCAGGTGATAAGTATCTCACATAGTAACTTTAAAAACCGTTCCCATTTTTTTCTGGTACAAGAGAAAGGACCGTATATAGAATCTTTTTTCAAAACAGTTATGGACGAATTCAGACAAAAAATACAGAGAATGAAAACTAAAAAACAGAGGGATAATTTAACATCAATAGAACATTCAGCCTTAAAGCAGCTATCAAAGAATAACTGTATTACAATTAGAGAGGCAGATAAGGTGGGGCAATTGTTATCCAAGATACTAGCACTGACTTACAAGAGGCTGTTAGACTGTTGGGAGATACTACATCATACCAAAAACTATCATATAATCCAACATCGGTGTTCAATGATTTGCTTAGGGAGATACTAACTAAAGGATTGGAAAACAAGCATGAATTTGATTATATCTTTACTAAATATCCTGTTATTCCGTTCTTTTATCACATTCCTAAATTACACAAAGATCCAGTTAACCCTCCAGGAAAGCCTATAATATCAGGAATATATTAATTTACTGCAAATCTATCATCATATGTAGATTTTTATTTACAGAAATACGTCATAACTCTTCCCTCTTATTTCAGGGATTCTCAAGACATATTACATAAATTGTCCAGCCTGGAGTGGAAAAGGGAGTATATTTGGGTGACTCTAGACATAGCAGCACTGTATAACTGTATTGACCATGTTTTGGGCCTGTGGCAATCAGATTCTTCTTAGAACAAGATCCCAATTTACTCCCGATACAAACTGAATTCATTCTTGAATGTGTTGGATTTATTCTCCAACAAAACTATTTCACCTTCCAAAGTGAATTCTATTTACAGATTCGGGGTACGGCCATGGGAACCAGGTTTGCCCCCTCATATGCTAACCTCTGTATGGGTCTATGGGAGGAGTTGGTGGTATGGCTCAGGGAGAGGGGGGGCAGCCTGGTCTACTATGGCCTATATATCAACGACATTCTGATCATATGGGGAGGCTCAGAAGAAGGTCTACAATCTATGATACAATCTTTTAATAATAACACAATGCGATTAAAATTTACCTTTGAGATTAATAAGACTCTAATCAACTTTTTAGATTTACAGTTAATGGGAAGCCCAAACACACCAATTCAAAGTTCTGTATATAGAAAAGAAGTTGGTAGGAATCAATATTTGAAGGCAGATAGCTGTCACTACAATAAATGGATTACAAATATTCCATTTGGGCAATTTCATCAAATACAGCGAAATTACAGTATTACAGCAGACTATACACAAAAAAATAAAGAACTAAAAGGTCACAAAGAATCCATTATAGAATCAATCTATAAAAGGGCCCTCAAATTAGATAGAGCTAAACTACTGACTGTAAAACCCAAATCTGTTACTAAATATAAAAAAGAGACCCATGTATATGATAAAAGGTATCATCGAAAAAAACTGGAACATCCTACACCAAGATCCCTTACGTAAAGGAGTATTGCCAAAAAAGGTGAAGGTAATATATATAAAAAAGCAAAATCTATAAGAGGCTATATAGCCCCCAGTAGACCCAAGAACCCAGAGAAACAAAAGGAAAAAACAAATGGAATCTTTGGAGTATCATTACCTTCTGGTAATTACAGGTGTCTAAAACCTAGGTGTACTAACTGCCCGTACATTCAGAATAAAAAGAACTCTATCACAAGTAACATCAATAATAA
Source organism: Rhinophrynus dorsalis (assembly GCA_037306005.1). NCBI lineage: Eukaryota > Metazoa > Chordata > Amphibia > Anura > Rhinophrynidae > Rhinophrynus > Rhinophrynus dorsalis. The sequence goes on from CM074723.1 coordinate 313,766,177, forward strand.
GATATTTCAGATAAAGCGTTTAATGACATGTGAGACCAACTTTGTTATTTATGTTATTTCTTGTAAATGTGGAAAACAGTATGTGGGCCGCACAACGAGGACCCTAAAAGAACAGGCAAGAGAACATAGGTATCTTATTACAAAGAAATCTACGGAACATAGTGTACCCAGACATTTTAATACATGTGAACAGGGATCACTAAAAGGTTTTAGCATCTTAGGGGTGGAACAAGTTCCAGATGCTTGTAACAATCAATAAATAAAATTGTGTCATCAAGAGGCACTTTGGATCTTTTTTCTGGATACCTTAGCACCAAAAGGCCTTAATGAAGAGCTTGAGGTCAGCAATTTTTTATAATAGAAATTTGTAAATGAGTGGTTCTGTTTTGGCTTCTAAGATGGATTACTCCATATATATATATACATCCTATGCAATAATTTATCACAAGTTTATTTTGTGATTAATGTCTTGCATATGAGTAGGATTCTTCATCATGTATGTATGTTATATATATTAATTTCAGTAACATATGTTTTTTGCAATCATATAATTATATTATCAGGTTGTTCTTTTATGTATTTTAATGTGTATTTTTAAATATAATATGTTTATGTATTCTCTATGTAGAGAGCTCATAGAGTTTTGCGTGATTTTATATGTGAATTGGGATCATGAATGCTGCATCAAATAGAGGTTTGGAAATGCATTTATTCCGGCAATGCGGGTCATCATTGTAGCGAGTCATGGAAACCAGCGGTGTTCCTAACCTCGCTATGAAAAAGCATCTATGGAACAACCCATTTGTGATGACTTCATGGTCCATTCTCAAACTATAAATTTGTTTTAAGTGTTACATGTTATTAAACCCTGATGAAGCTAGTACAATTGCGAAATGCGTTGGGATATTTATATCCATAATAAATATTTATTTTCTATTATTCGAGAATTTTTATTGTTCCATTTTGCCCGGGGAAATGGCTACTGGTGTCCGGTGTCCATAGATTGTGGTCTGCTGTATATCTAATTGATCGGGTTTGTGCTCATCTGAGATCCGGTGAGTACAATCCACATGGGGCTTTCTGGGGTAGCATCTATACACGGGTTACCCTTAGATAGTGTATATTTTTCCCTTTGAGGCCACCCGTCAATCAGAATGTGAGAGAGAAACACACGGACCATACGAGGACACAGCACTAGAGCCGGGGCAGACAAACACATTGTTTCAGCTGGAAACTGATACACCGTTTTGGAAACAAGAAAGTATCTTGTAAGTGCAACTAAGTAGAATACTTGGCGCTGATATACTTGATGGTCACTCTTAGATGTTTGCGCTCTTCTCTCTTTTTGCTGTGTTTGTATTAGCATATGAAGGTGTTTGCTGATGACGCCTGTCAGGCGCTTACCCCCGTTTCGGTCCACTCCGGACCCTCTTATTGCGCCCGTTGTGCGCGTGGCATCCCGGTAGCGTTCCCCTCTGTTTCTGTCCTGGTGGTGCACCACACCTGGATAGCCTTGTGGCTCCAGCGTGTGTGTGTCGGCAGTCCAGGAGGGGACGTGGCTGGGAGCGGGCCGCTGCACGGGCGCGCTATACACAGACATTCTGTGTGGAGGGGCGGGACCTGTCTGTGGGGACCAATCAATGGACAGGGATGCAAGCCACAGCATCCCTACTTAAACCCTGGGCATCCCTTAGCTCAGGGCTTGCTTGTATTAGCCCCATACCCTTACAGCTTATACTGTCTGCGCTTTCTGTGAATTGACCTAGGCTAGTGACCCCCTACCACTCTGATTTCTCCATTCCTGACCACTGGCTACCGTGACCTCGACCATTCTGCTCTCTCCACTCCCGACCTTTGGCTACAGTGACCGCGACTATTCTGTCTTCTCCACTCCTGACCATTGGCTTCCATGAATGCGACTACGCCGATTCTCTTGTCCCTTTCGTCCATCAGCCTTCAAGACCTAGAGTTCTTGCATTTGGGCACCAACCGTAGACCAGGCCATTACAATGCCAATGAAGTAGCTGCACGTATGAGGACAATCTAAAGCAGTGGTTCTCAAAGCATTTCTTCTGGTGGCCACCAATGTGGCCACAGCCATATCGTGCTGGCCGCACTATGATATTACATGCACAAAGGGTATAAGGGGATTAAGAGATACAAAAATTGCATATAAACATGTGAAATAACAATAAGATTTCATCATATTACAATTTAAACATTCCAGAAACCACATAGGATTAAAAACTACCCAATAATAGTTGGAGAAATATATTTCATAGACAGTCATTTTCTCTTCTAACCTCAAGTAAATTGTTAGCTCTTCTCTATTATTACAATCAGCACAAACAAAAATTAACCAAAATGTCATCTGAATAGGAGTGTATACAAGAATAAAACCAGGATGACCAGGGATCAGAGAGGGTGGTGGGGAGTCAGGTGGAAGAGATAGCATGTCAGAGAGGATGGAGAGTCTCCGTCCTTTCTGACATGCTATCCCTTCCACCTGACACCCCACCACCCTCTCTGATCCCTGGTCTTCCTCTCCTGACTCACCATCCTCTCTGACATGCTATCCCTTCCACCTGACACCCCACCACCCTCTCTGATGCCTTGTCTTCCTCTCTCAGACTCACCATCCTCTTTGACATGCTACTGCTTCCACCTGACACCTCACCACCCTTTCTGATGCCTTGTTTTATTGGTTTTATTCTTGTATAGATTCCTATTCAGATGACATTTTGGTAAATTTGTGTTTGTGCTGATTGTAATGAGAGAAGAGCTAACAATTTACTTAAGGTTAGTTTCCACTGCTTTTGTATTAAAAAAAAGGATGACATCTCATTTCAGTCCATTACAGATGGTAAAATAGATGGTAAATAGAACCATCAGACACCTATCAAGATTGCTATGCATATCAGGGTACTGCAAAAAGAATCAGTGTAAACTCCCATGTATCATATAAGATTAGATTTTGGCCTCAGGGAAAAAGAGAAACTTTACAGACCACAAAAAAGGTGAAGACAAAAAGGTGCTCTACAATTCCAAAAGAGGGTGTATATCTAAAAAAAAAAATAACATTGAGGAAGAAATCCAAAATAATACTAATCAACTATATAAAGTGCCAACTGCGTGTGTGTTCCAGATTAGAACAATGTCAGGAGCACATAGACACATACTAAAGTACACCTAAAACCCCCAAGGCAATGAGGTGCAAACCACCAAATAGGATACAACTCATTTTACCTCAGTCATTCTCTCACTTCATAAATTCTAACAACTACTTCAAAAGCATAGGAAGTGCCTTAGTGACAGAGAGAGAGAGAGACTGGATGACAAGATAGACAAGGGGACAGAGATATAAAGTCTGTCAAGAGATCTGCTAACCGAGTCAGACAAGAAAAAAAACACTGCTAGGATTTGTCATCATGGTCCTTATGTATAAAAACAAAAGTGGAGCAATTATGGGGCAAATTAACTTTTCCATAAATAATAAGTCCAAACTCCCCATTTAATGTCATTGGCACTGTTTATTTGTCTATTTATGGCAAAGTTGGCAAAACTGCTCCAATTTTGTCTTTATATTTAATGCCCCACTGACTAACTAAGCATAGTCCCCTTAGTAAAATGAATTTAACCCTTTGAGCACCAGAGGGGTAGGCAATGTGTTTGGTACCCATCTGGCACTCAAATGGTTAACTACAGCTTGAATTTCATGAAGAGGCTGATGGGAAGGAAAACCGGCACAATTCTGGAGAAAAGCAACTGCACTACTCACTGGGGGACCTCCCTCTAACAAGTAATCACTATGTTTAAAAAGAGTGTTCTAACGAACCTCTTAAATGCTGGGGAGGTCCCAAAAGCATTATAAAGCAATGCATAGGGCACCTTAACTAATCAAGTGGATAAAAGACCAATTTAATTCAGTCAATTGTGAATTTTATTTGTTCAATACGGTGCAGTTGATTTGCCAGAAAACTGCTCCGCTTGATTTCATGCATCAGTGAAGTAAAGTAAATGGAAGTTAATAAAAGACAGTAGATTCGCAAGGCATAAAATTGCAGCACTAAAGTGCCATGTTTCTTAATCCCACTGACAGTTAAAAAGTAAACGCATGCATTTGCTCAACTTTGCAGTTTTCTACAGTTTCTTTGCCCATTGTTCCTGGGCTCCTCTGGTGTAGGCAAACTATGACTCTCCAGCTGTTATCAGAAACTCCCATCAACCAGCTACCTTCTGGCTAGGAGTCATAATACAACAATAGCCACAGGTTTCCAACCAATGCTCCATAGAGGCAGCCATAACAAATGATTCCTTTATAGTACATTATACTACCCCCACTCACCTGCCCATCTCTCAAATGTGTCTTGAAATACAGCAAGCTAGTATGTAGCGTCACCGCTACGTACCAAATGTTTCAGCCATATAATATTCGTCCTGAGTGACAGAGCAGCCTTTTCTCTCCTGTCTGCTGTCTCCTTAGGCGCGAATTACAAAGAAGCTGCAGATGGTGCAGGCTAAATGAGGGTTGGCTAAGGCAGCGTTCTCCAGTCAAAATTTTTTTTTAAATTGCACAGCAACCAAAATATCAGTGTGGACACTATTTCTCATGGTGGCCGCACAAAAACACGCTGGTGGACACATTTGTGAACCGCTGATCTAAAAACTTTCAGTATATATATATATATATATATATATATATATATATATATATATATTAGCAATGTGGGACGGCATTGCCCGTCAGGATATATAGGGAATTAATGCGCACACACACGGATGCAAGACACACAGAGACACACACGCAAATGCACACGCATTCACTGAGATGCATAAAGATTGACACAGTCATACATACATAAATACATACATACATACATGCAATGCACAACATGCAGACAAATAGAGTGTGATACAGACATGCAACACACACAGTGAGGAACACACAGGCACACACAGAAGTGAGTCATAAGGGGGTGACTTATATGTCATTGTTATGAGTTTGTGTTTGTACTTATGCCTCCACTGTGGTATTCATTCATATAGTTGAAATGCATGTGGAAATTGCACATACTATGGTGGAAGGTGGATCGTGCTGGCTCCCGGGGTGTGAGTGAGTGAGTGGCATTCACTCATGTAGTTGAAATGCATGTGGGAATTGCAAATACTATGGTAGAAGGTGGATCGTGCTGGCTCCCGGGGTGTGAGTGAGACTATGGTGGAAGGTGGATCGTGCTGGCTCCCGGGGTGTGAGTACAAGAGTGAGTGATTGCGTGAGTGTGTGTGATTGCTTGAGTGTGTGTGATTGCATGGGTGTATGAGTGTGAGGGTGTATGAGTGTGAGGGTGTATGAGTGTGAGTGAGAGAGTGTGTGAGAGAGTGTGATTGAGTGAGTGTGATTGAGTGAGAGAGTGTGATTGAGTGAGAGAGTGTGAGTGTGAGAGAGTGTGAGTGTGAGTGTGTGAAAGAGTGTGAGTGTGTGGGATTGAGTGTGTGGGATTGAGTGTGTGGGATTGAGTGTGTGAGATTGAATGTGTGGGATTGAGAGTGAGTATGTATGACTGAGTGTGTGTGAGAGTGTGAGTGTGTGTTTGTTGTCTGATGTGTTTCTGTCTGTGGTGTAGGAGCGAGTGGCAGCCATTTTGTTTTTTCAGTTTTTGTTTTTTGGGGGCAGACCAACTCCCTGCATGATTTAAATCACTCCCCCATTGAATCACCCAATGGGAGCAGTAACTCCTCCTTACTTAACCCTTTGAGTGCCAGAGGGGTACGCAACGCATTGCTTTGCAATGTGTTGTGTAACCCAGGGGCGTCTCTAGGGGTGGGCTAAGGGGGCTGAAGCCCCGAGTGTGTCAGTGGGCAGCCCCGAATGTCAGACAATCAGCAGACTCACTCTTTCTGCTGTTTATCCTGAGGCTGGCTGGCTGCTGCCCAGCAACTTGTGGACATATATAGCTTGGAACAGCAGGCTGCTGCCTTACTCTGTTCTCAGCTTCAGCCCACAGCCATCCGCTTCACACTGTCTCTTCTAGGATTCCTGGTGCTTTGCGATGAGGTCATCAACATGCACCTGAAGTACCAAAGGAGGCAGTGTGGAGCCCATGGCTCTGGATCCAAGGGAGTGAGTGAGTGAGAGTGAGTGTGTGTGAGTGAGTTGCATTCATTCATGTAGTTGAAATGCATGTGGTAATTGCACATACTATGGTGGAAGGTGGATCCTGCTGGCTCCTGGGGTGTGAGTGAGTGTTGAGTATGTATGAGTGAGTGGAATTCATTCATGTAGTTGAAATGCATGTGGTAATTGCAAATACTATGGTGGAAGATGGATTGTGCTGGCTTCTGGGGTGGGAGTGTGAGTGAGTGTGTGTGTGAGTGAGTGGCATTCATTCATATAGTTGAAATGCATGTGGTAGTTGCACATACTATGGTGGAAGGTGGATCGTGCTGGCTCCTGGGGTGAGAGTGAGTGTGAGTGAGTGTGAGTAAGTGTGGGTGAGTGTGAGAGTGAGTGATTGCATGTGAGTGATTGTGTGAGTGTGTGAGTGATTGTGTGAGTGTGTACAGTATATTGTTAGGAACGCAGAACTACTTTTGTTTTTTGTTTTTTTACCAAGACTAAGCCCTCCAGAAGCAAAGCCCCCAGTTGGGAACCATTCCAGCAGTACTCCTCGGCACATACATACTACTTCAAGCCAAGATTCTGTTCAGAGATGTGAAAAAAGCATGAAGGCACTTGCTAGCTGCTGCATAAAGCCACATACCAATACCCCAGTCAACTCCGCATCCGGGCAACTGGAGTAAAGAGACTCCTGATTGTAAGTCACTTCACGCGACCTCACCATCAGGCCCCAGATGGCCTCATGAAGGACCAGTCAAACAAGGCACCAGGAGGAGACCAAAACTCCAGTAGGCCAGCAAATGGAGGTCAATCAGTGCAGTCCCGGATGCAATCAGATAAGCTCATCAACAGTTCTGTCCTGGATCTAATTTATGTACATTAGCCCTTTGAGAGATGTGAGTATCGTGTTGAGAAACAATGTGTTTCTCTCCCTTCTAGAACTCAAATGGTTAATGTATATTTTCTCTAGACAATGGGAGATCCTGCTCAACTATGCATGTTTCCACTAGCCCTTTGTTCATGAAAGCCCAGCCTCTCCTACTGGAAGAACTTCATTGGAGGGAAGGGGAGGAGAAATGGGGAGGGATATCCAGAAAACATTGCAAATGGAGACAGCATGTCTGCTCACATTCATGGACACACACTGCTGCAACTCCAGAGACAGCACTCATCCTATTCAGTGTCTCCCTATGAATGAATCTGAGGTAAATAGGATCCAGTCAGCAGCTTATGGGCCAGATTTAAAGGCAGGTGATAACAAAAACAAAAAGCACCATCTGGTGTTTTGTAAGTACAGTAAGACATTTAAAGGTCCGTATTATGAACAGCTAACGGCAGTTCTCAAATCATTACGGCTGATAATCTTACGTGCATTGAGACCTGTGGAACAAGGCTCTCCAAAGCCATTTAAAGGAGTGTGGTACTGCTAGAGAACGATAAAATTATACATTTAACAGGTAAAAGTTAAAGGGATAGCAATGTTTCATAATAAAAGCAGCTCTAATTAATCATCATAGTATTTGGACCTTGGAGAGTGTTATTTCAATTCTGTCAGAGTTGTAGTTCAAGAGTAATTAAATAATAAAGTATCCCCCTCCCACCCCTTTTACTGATGTAACACTGCTCAGCCAGAGCAGAAGGGAGGTGCCCAGGTAGATTGCAGAGACGGACAATCTTCAATTAAGATTGAAGAGGGCAGGGCTTTCATTGTTCTCATATGAAGAAGATTGTCCCCTGCTGTTATCTGTCTGGTCTTACAACCAGATTCTACATCTGAGAAGAGATGGCTTACACTAGGTAAAAGGGGCGGGAGGGGGAAACTTTATCCTTCAATTACTCTTGAACCACAACTCTGACAGTATTGATATAACACTCTCAATGGCCCAAATACTATGAAGATTAATTGGAGCTGCTGTTTTTTGTGAAACAATATAGCACTGAACAATGGGGGTTAACACACAACAAGAACACCTGTCAAAACAAAACAAGCTCCCCTGTGCAATGTAACCAGCCGATCGAGAAACAACCTGCACCCCCCAAAATTATACTCGCAACTGACAACTACACAGCAATCAGAACACATCAGATTTTAAAACACAAACACACCTGCAAACACTTACCTGGACAACAAACACCTTCCCATTGGTCATCACTCACCTCATGACCACACCTGGACAATGCCTCAACAGTGTCTTAAAGGGAGAGACAGAGAGAGATAAAGCGAGCTAGAGAGAGACAGAGAGATAGAGAAAATAATAAGTATGTTCATATACCTAAATCCACAGAATGATGCCTATGAGTGCTACAGTGTGGCTCATGCGAGAACAAGGAATGTCATTGATCTTACATTCGGCCTGTTACAAAGTAGATTCCAGTGTCTGGATCACTCAGGGGGAGTACTGCAATATGTACCAGGCAAGGCTTGTGATATAATCCTGGCATGTTGTTAGCACGATGTGCTTACCTTGCAGAGGAGAACCAGATGCTTCAGTACCTCCTCTGGGTGGCCGGTTCCCTCTGCCAACAGCTTACTTGTATCATGGGGAATCCCACTAGTGATGTCGAGCTCCGCTCTTAAGCCACAGGGTCCTTCTGTGCTCCACCTCCTGGGTTGTGGGAGGGTATATTAACTTCCTGGACACTACCTTAGTTGCCCTTATGTGATGTTCCAGTCCAGTCTGTGTAGTTTGGTGTGTGTGTATGATCCTTGGCTTGTCCATCTGTATCTCCCGGTGTCCAGCTGTTGTGGGTTATCTGACTACCCACTTGCATTTGACCATCAGCTGTGGCTGACTACCTGCTCTGGTACTGTTTCCTGGTTTGTCTGACTACCCACTTGGTTTTGACCATCGACTCTGGCAGACTACCCACTCTGGTACTGACCCCTGGCTTGTCTGACTAACCGCTTGATTTTGACCATCGGCTCTGGCTGACTACCCACTCTGATACTGATTCCTCATGGGTTACTCGAGGCATCGGCCCAATACCCGCTCTGGGACTGACTGTAAGCCTGATACTACTCCTGTTTCGAGTGATTCCAGTTCAGGAACCTGGCTGAGTCTTATCCCTGGCATTTGGGTGATACCCGATCTGTTGAGACCTGTTCCTGTTAAGGAATAGGCTGGGTCCTAGCCACAGATCTGGTGTTATTGCTCTGTTTCCTGCAATTGAGTCCTTTCAGGAGCAGTCTCCTATTCCTGGTAGGAGCCGCTTGGTTCCAGTCAGGTTCTCAACACTTCATAAAAGTATTGCTTGTGATTACTCCTTGATTATTTGCTTCTCATTTAATAAAGGTGGTGTTTCAATTACTGTACTGACTCCTTGTCCATTCCTTGGTATCCGTGACAGTACGTAAGGGCCATGATGAGTACTGAAGGTACAGGAAACCCACCTGTCCTGAGCATATTGGTTAGGATGGACAGTCAGGATCTATGCATCAATCAGCTATCCTTTGCCTGCAGACCTTGCTTAACCATGCGGCTCATCTGGACCGTCGTATTAGACAACCGGTGTCCTCTTCCGATCCTGTTCCGGCACCGGTTGTTACAGCTACTCCTGAGGTCACTGCTGCCAGGGGATAGTCCACATCCGCCCTGCTTCCTCAACAGTATAAGGGTAACCCGGTACTTTGTCGTGGTTTCCTCAGTCAAGTAGGGATATACCTTGAGATGGTCCCTCATGTGTTCCCTACCGAGCGGAGTAAAGTAGGGTTCATGATTTCTCTCCTATAGGATAAAGCATTGGCATGGCCAACCCATTATGGGAAAATGATAAACTCATCATTTATAATTTTGCAGAATCTGTGGCCTTGTTTAAGAGTGTTTTCGATATTCTGGCCCGCTCTGCCTCTGCTGCCAAACACCTCATGACCATCTGCCAGGGTAACCGTATGGTGACTTAGTATGCTATAGAGTTCTGTACGTTGGCAGCGGAGGTACGCTGGAACAATGAAGCACTGTTAACCGCCTTCTCACAGGGGCTATACGATGACATTAAGGACAAAATCGCTGGCAGGGAGCTACCTGTTGATTTTGAAGATCTGGTATCATTTACCATCCTGATTGACACTCACATTAGGGAGAGACCTTCCCTTAAAAAGCGCCTGCGGAGGCCTCCGTCTCGCTTGGCTCCGACACCCATCACCCATCCATTCCCCCCTCGCCTCCCATGCCTCCTAGTTCAGATATGGCTGGGGGGAGCCTATGCAGTTACATTTTGCTCATCTCTCAGTGGAAGAGAGAACATTCTGCTGGCGGGAGAGACTTTGTCTACACTGCGGTAAATCTGGACACTTGTTGCACTCTTGTCCCATCCGCCCGGGAAACGGCTGCACCCAGGGTTACGTTGGGGGCAAACTCTAGGTGGTGTCTCTCAGTCCCCAAAGATTTTTCAGGATAAATCTACCCTTGAAATCATTCTGTCATGGGCCAACTACTCCATGGTAACACCGGCTTGGATTGATTCAGGGGCAGCGTGGTATTTCATTGAAGCCGACTTTGCAGCTAAGCACTCTATTCCGCTGAAGCCCCATGCCGCTCCACTGTCTGTTGAGGCAATTGATGGTAGGCCTCTATGATCTCCTCATGTCACACATGAGACCATTTCAATTTCCCTGTTGGTATGGGGCGCTTCATCGCGAGACACTCCAATGTCAGGTCATTCACTCTCCGCATTATGCAGTCATTGTAACGGTTTTTAAAGACTCTCAGACCAGTGTGTGAAATAAAACACAATTTATTTAGAGTAAGGTAAGGCAAAGGTCCGCCCTCTAGTGGCGATTGATATACACCAGCAATGATGACTGATAGATACAAATGTAAATGCACAAACGTATTACATGTACAAATATAAGGCAGTAGAATGGCATATAACCACAGAGGGTTAAGTCCTTGATAACAGTCAGTCTAAGATGTGGAGGTTTGGCACGCCCTGGGTGTTATTAAGCTGTGCTGGAGACAACATTCACCATAGACTGGATACTGGGCTGCCTCGTCACGGTGTTCAGTAATAAGCAGAACAGGAATCCACTTAGCCCCCTCGGGCGTACCTACTGGAACTGTTACTGCCCTGAATTTTAGGGACAATTCCGCAGAGTATTTGAGGTACCTGGTAGAGCCGCCTCTGCTGCCAAGAGGTTATTGGAGGTACAACAGGGAGATCGCACCTTGGGCGACTACTCTATCGAATTTCGAACCTTGGCAGCGGAGATGGGCTGGAATAACGAGGCATTAGTCGCGGCTTTTGCCCAGGGCCTGTCAGATTCCATTAAGGATGAAATTGCCGCCAGAGACGTGCCTACTGATCTTGATGAATATATTGATTACGTCATGCTTATTGACTCCCGTATTCGAGAGAGGCGGATGGCTAAGAGGGCAAGACCCAGGAATATTGGGCACGGTGCCTCCCAGGGGCCGCACTTATCTGTTGTCAGTAGAGGAGAAGAGGACTATGGAGGAATATATTGAGGACGCCCTTAAGAGAGGGATTATCCGTAAATCTACCTCACCGGTGGGTGCCGGGTTTTTTTTTGTAAAAAAGAAAAATGGTGAGCTCAGGCCTTGTATTGACTACAGGGGTCTAAATAAACTGATGTCCAGAAGTGCCTACCCCATTCCACTCATTACCGAGTTATTCGACAGGTTAAAGGGCTCTTCCATCTTTACTAAACTCGATCTCCGGGCGCTTACAACCTGATTAGAATCAGGGCTGGTGATGAGTGGAAGATGGCATTTAATACCAGATCTGGGCATTACGAATATCTGGTAATGCCATTCGGCCTATGTAATGCTCCTGCGGTATTTCAGGAGCTTATTAATGACATCCTTAGGGACATGCTTCAGTCCTGTGTTGTGGTATATCTTGATGACATATTGATTCACTCTAACAATCTTACCCAACACATCAAGGATGTTTCTGAGGTTTTGACTCGACTACGCAAAAATAAATTGTTTTGTAAGCTTGAGAAGTGCGAATTTCACAGATCCCAAGTACCCTTCCTGGGGTTCGTAATCTCTAAAGATGGCATTGCCATGGACCAAGAGAAGTTGGCAGCTGTCCTACAATGGCCTCGTCCCAAAGGGTTAAAAGCTATTCAGCGTTTTCTGGGCTTTGCCAACTATTATAGGAAATTCATTCAAAACTTTTCCACGATTATGAAACCATTGTCTGATTTAACTCATAAGGGCGCTACTCCTTCTCAATGGTCTGAGGCAGCTGAGAACGCGTTTGAGACACTGAAATCTGCTTTTGCTGCTGCCCCAGTGCTGTCCCACCCTAACCCAGCCCTGCTGTTTACCCTTGAAGTTGATGCCTCTGAGGTTGGGGTCGGGGTAGTACTCTCCCAACGCCCGGTGGGAGGTGGTACATTAAGACCTTGTGGGTTCTTTTCAAAAAACCTGTCCAGCGCCGAGAGCCATTATGAGATTGGTGACAGGGAACTCTTGGCTATCATTCTGGTACTCAAGGAGTGGCGTCACCTATTGGAAGGTACTAAGACACCAGTACTAATTCTGACAGACCACAAGAATCTAACATATCTCTCGGAGGCTAAGAGACTCTCCTCACATCAGGCCAGATGGGCTCTCTTCTTGTCCCGGTTCAACTTCGTGGTCTCTTACCTGCCGGGGTCCAAGAATGTCAGGGCAGATGCCTTGTCCAGACAGTTTGTCTCAGACATTGAGAGGGAGGAGGAACCAGTACCCATCATTCAGCCAGATTGTATTCTGGCTACTATTCGCACTAGTATCACTTCGCCACTGGGGGAAGAAATTTTGGCCTCGCAGACTAGGGCTCCTCCAGAAACCCCAGTTGGCAAGTGCTTTGTCGATGAGCCATTACGTACCCATCTATTGGAAACCTACCACTCATCTAAGGCGGCTGGGCACATTGGAAGGGATCAGCTTTGTTGGTCGCTTTCCCAGTTGTTTTGGTGGCCTTCCCTTAGACACCCAGGTATCTTCCAGTGGGTCTGCTTCAACCAGTACCTAATGGCGACTGCCCATGGTCCCATATTTCCATTGACTTTCTGGGAGAACTGCCAGCATCCAGAGGGTACACGTTTATCCTTATGGTGGTTGATAGGTTCTCGAAAATGGCTAATTTTGTGCCCCTTCCTGGGCTTCCATCGGCTCAGGAGTTGGCGGTGGTATTTGCTAAGGAAGTGTTTCGGTTGCACTGGGTGCCTAGAGTGGTAGTATCTGACCGTGGTAGCCAGTTTGTGTCCAGATTTTGGAGGGCATTTTGTGGGCAGATGGGCATCCAGTTGTCGTTTTCTTCCGCATATCACCCCCAGACTAATGGAGCCACTGAACGTGCCAATCAAGGTCTGGAACAGTTTTTGCGCTGTTTTGTAATCGATCATCATGACAATTGGGCCGACCTGTTGCCTTGGGAGGAGTTTGCCAGGAATTGTGCAGTTAATTCATCGTCCGGGAGTTCCCCTTTTCTCATTAACTATGGGTTCCAGCCCTGTCTACTCCCGGACTCATTCCAGGCACAACAAATCCCAGCTCTGGATGAGCATATTGAGCAGCTCCGTTCCACTTGGGCACAGGTGCAGAGGACCCTCAGCCAGTCATTTCAGCGCTACCAGAAGCATGCCAGTCGTAGACGGCTGCCAGCGGTCTCCTTCCAGCAAGGGGATAGAGTGTGGCTTTCCTCCAGAAATCTTAAGTTACAGGTGCCCTCCAATAAACTGGCACCTCGGTTCATTGGTCCATTTAAAGTCATCCGCAAGGTGAATCCAGTCTCGTATGCATTGGAACTTCCAGCGTCTATGCACATACATAATGTGTTCCATGTATCCCTCTTAAAACCATTGGTTTGCAACCGTTACACTACCACTCCAGTGATTCATGGGCCGGTGGACGTTCAGGTCCAGGAGAAATATGAGGTTCAGAGTATCATTGATTCTAAGAGATTTAGGGGGAAGTTGCAATATTTGGTACATTGGAAAGGGTATGGCCCTGAGGAACGGTCCTGGGTGGATCAGAAGGACCTACACGTGCCCAGACTGTTGCACAACTTCCACTCTACATACCCTCAGAAACCTAGACCTCCGGCAGGGAGAGGGGGTCTTTGAGAGGGGGGTATTATCACGGTCCCCGTGATCATTTCTGTCACTCTCAACTGTGCTGCTCCTGGATTGGTTGAGCTGTGTTGGCCCGCCCCTGGTTATCCATTTTAATCCGGCCACTGGCACCTGTCAGGTGCCCTTTCGTGGTGTTTCCTAGCCAGCGTTGCTGTATTCTGTATCCTGATCCACCGTGTACCGACTAGGCTTGGCTGACGATGTTCCTGTGTTTCTGTTCCGTGATTGACCCGGCCTGGCTGACTTCCTGCTTGTTCCTGATCCGGCTTGTCTGCGAATCTCCTACGGCATCTGACCCGGCCTGGCTGACGACCCTCCTCCGTTACCGATCCGGCTTGTCTGCGAATCTCCTGTGTATCCTGACCCGGCCTAGCTGACTACCGAGCACTCTTGCCCTGTTCCTGCGATACTGACAGACAACTCCGTTGTCGCCTCGGCGACATTCTGATACTGCATAGTGTGTCTGAGCCTCTGTTTGTCAGTTGCTGAGCCATTGCTGAGTCTTCCATTATCTGCCTTTTGTGTGCTGAGTCCAGACCTTACTGTGCTGAGTCGATTCCTGCACTTGAGACACTGATATTGTTCATCCGATTACTGCTACTCTTCTGCCTATCGCCTAAGCCTGTCCGTTGTCTCTGTGAGCCGGCCGCTTGCGGGCCTTAGTAGTCGGCGGTTCTCCGTGACTGAGCAGCGGTTCCTTTACGCCCGTTGGCTGTTGGCAAGCAGTACCCAGTAGTCTCCGGTTACGCCCGCGCTAGGGCCATCGGCACAAGTAATCACTATTCTGGTGGTCTCCGGTTACGCCCGTGGGGGCTATTGACTCGAGCAATCACGATACTGTAGTCTCCGGTTACACCCGTGGGGGCTATTGACTCAAGCAATCACGATACTGTAGTCTCCGGTTACGCCCGTGGGGGCTATTGGCTTGAGCAACTGTGATATTAGTAGTCTCCAGTTACGTCCGTGGGGGCTATTGGCTCACGCCATCACTATACTACTAGTCTCCGGTTACGCCCGTGGGGGCTATCTCCTTATCACTTGCCATTTCTGTTCAGTCAGAACTTTATGCTACAGCTCCACACAGTGAATGGACTTGGGTGCTACCTTACAGCACACATAGCTATATGCAGCACCAAGGGCGTGCCTAACACCACATTTGAGACTGATAACCAGTACTATTAACCTCTTGTGACCTGTTTTGGGCTTCCATACCTTGTTTAGTATTACCTGTTGCACCAGATATCTCTGCCATATTTCTGTTTATACCAGTACCGCCCTAGTGGCGACCTTGTTATTCATCTACTTAATAAAACTCTATTTATTTTATCTACCACTGTCTGAGTGTCTGAAAACTGTAACAAGTATAAAATCTAATCATTACAAATCCAAGGCTAAGCAGAGTATCAGATATATATATATATATATATATATATATATATATATATATGCTTGCAGATAAGAAAAGAATATTACATACCAGTCACCAATCAGTCTTGTCTTGTACCTAGTACCTCATGTGTTTGCTACTGATTATATTGGGTAAGCCCTAAGGTTATATATGTTTCTGTAAGGATGGCCCAACCAATCATTATTCTGTATCACAAATTAGTATTCTGATAACTGATACTGTTGGACAAATCATTATCATGGGATCCAAAATTATTATTCCAATATCTGTTTTTGTCTGGACACCTAACAGAAAATGTCTGTGTAAACAGCACATATTGTTAGGCCCACTGACAAAAGTCCTTGTGGTATCCAAGTCTATTGTGTCCTGCCTAAACAGAATTAGCATAGTGACAGTATACTTTCAGATTCCCTCCATACAATAAAAAACATAGTGGAAACAGATTGAGCTTATTTTTCCAACAAAAAGTAACATCATAATAACATAAAGGGGTCATTGTGGTTTTGCGACTTCCCTTATTCTGGAGAGAATATAACTTATGTCTATTGCAACAGGTTACAGACGTATGGTCATTTCCTGAACACTATGCCTTGTGGTTTTGACTAGTTTTATTGTTTTTTTGCAGTTTCTCTCAGTCCAAGGAATTATACTAACTGAAGTGTAGTTGTAACCCTTTGGTAACTGGACCAGAGTATATATGTATCTATATATGTGTGTATATATATATATATATATATATATATATATATATATATATATACAGGTATATAATGCTAATAATGGAAAAAATTATAATCATGAGAAAGCTTATAAAAAACAAATATCCTGCAACAGAGGCAATGCATTGATTTCCGACGTCTTAATAAATTAATGGTCAAGAATGCCTACCCTGTTCCATTGATCACGGAATTGTTTGACCGGCTGAGGGGTTCGTCGGTCTTCACTAAGCTTTATCTTCGTACGGCTTATAACCTGGTATGAATCAGAGAGGTTGATGAATGGAAGACAGAGTTTAACACCAGGAGCGGACATTACGAGTATCTTGTCGTCTCCTCCTCCGGGTTGGCTATGGACCTTTTGAAGCTTTCTGCAGTACTCCAGTGGCAACTTCCAGTGGGCCTCAAGGTGATTCAGCGATTCTTGGGCTTGGCTAATTATTACCGGAAGTTTATAAATCAGTTTTCTACTATTGTCAGACCTCTTACTGACATGACACATAAAGGTTCTAATACGTCCGAGTGGTCTCTGAATGCCCTTCGAGCTTTTGAAACCCTTAAATCAGCATTTGCCGCTGCTCCCCTTTTGAGACATCCGAATCTGAATCTGCCTTTCACATTGGAGGTTGATGTGTTCGAGTCGGGAGTAGGCGCCATCCTGTCTCTCTGGTCATTTCCAGGTGAGCCATTACTTCCTTGTGGATTCTTTTCCCAGGAACTATATACAGTCTGAGACCTTGTATGAGATTGGGGACCACAAACTATTAGCCATTGTCCTGGCTCTATGTGAGTGGTGGGTACTTGTGTGCCTATCCTCATCCTCACTGATCATAAGAACTTAACCTACCTGTCTGAGGCCAAACGCTTGTCTCCACGACAGGCTAGATGATCTCTGTTCCTATCTAGTTTCAATTATGTTGTGTCATATCTGCCTGGTACCAAAAACATTAGGGCTGACGCCCTGTCTCGCCAGTTCTCTGTCTAAGGAGGATTGTACCCCCATGCTTGTCATTCCTCCTGATCGTATCTTGGCAACCATTCGGACCAGCATTACTTCTCCTTTGGGGACGGAGATTCTGGCTTCTCAGGGGACGGTTCTGGCCGACAAGTCTCAGGGGGGATGTTTTGTGCCTGAAACCTTAAGGGCTAAACTACTTGAGACCTATCACTCTTCCAAAGCTGCGGGACACATTGGAAGAGATCAACTCTTTTGGTCCATATATCGACTCTTCTGGTGGCCCAGTATTATAACCGATGTTTCTGCTTTCATAGCAGCTTGCCATACGTACGCTAAAACTAAGACTCCATGACACCTCCCAGTGGGCCTTCTTCACCCTGTTCCGAATGGGGAGTGTCCATGGTCTCACATCTCTATCGATTTTATAGTAGAATTACCGTTATCAGATGGATACACAGTCATTCTTATGATTGTGAATCGATTTTCCAAGTTGACTCATTTTGTGCTCAACAATTGGCTGTTATTTTCACTAAGGAGGTCTTTCATCTCCATGGGGTACCCAAAGTGATTGTGTCGGATCAAGGAAGCCAGTTTGTGTCACGCTTTTGGAGAGCTTTCTGTGCTCAGTTGGGTATCCAGCTCTCTTTCTCCTCCGCCTACCCCCTCAGTCTAATGGTGCGGCAGAGAGATCCAATCAGGCCCTGGAAAAGTTCCAGCTCCAAGTGGGGCGGAGCTGCTCCAAATGCTCATCTAGAGCTGGAATCTGCTGTGACTGAAATGAGTCTGGGAGCAGACATGGCTGAAATCCATAGTTAATAAGGAACGAAGAGCTCCCGGACGATGAATTAACTGCGCAGTTCCTGGCGAACTCTGCCCACTGCAACAGGTCAGCCCAATTGTCATGATGATCAGTCACAAAACAGCCCAGGAACTGTTCCAGTCCCTGGTTGGCATGCTCGGCGGCCCCATTGGTCTGGGGATGGTAGGCGGAGGAAAAGGACAACTGAATGCCCATCTGGCCACAGAATGCCCTCCAGAATCTAGACACAAACTGGCTCCCATGGTCTGACACCACCACTCTGGGAACCCCATGCAAGCGGAATACCTCTCTAGCAAAAACCACTGCCAGTTCCTGAGCTGTCGGAAAGCCCAAGAGGGGCATGAAGTGAGCCATCTTAGAAAACCTGTCGACCACCATAAGGATAAATGAATACCCCCTAGACACCGGCAATTCTCCCAGGAAATCAATAGCTATGTGAGACCATGGGCGTTCCCCATTAGGAACTGGTTGTAATAAGCCCACCGGGAGGTGTCTAGGGGTCTTGGCACGGGCACAGGTGGCACAGGCTGCTGTGAATGCGGAACAATCGGCTCTGAGCGAGGGCCACCAAAAGACTTGGGACAGAGACCATATTAATTGATCCCTCCCTATGTGCCCAGCCGCTTTCGATGAGTGGTATGTTTCTAGGAGACGGTTATGGAATGGCTCATCCACAAAACACTTGCCCACTGGGGTCTCGGGAGGTGCCCTGGCTTGGGATGCCAAAATCTCCTCCCCCAGCGGCGAAGTGATACTGGTACGCACTGTAGCCAGGATGCGATCTGGCTGGATAATAGGTACAGGGTCTTCATCCCTCTCAATGTCAGGGCTGAATTGTCTGGATAGAGTGTCTGCTCTAATGTTCTTATAACCTGGTAGGTAAGACATTATAAAATTAAATCGAGACAAAAACAGTGCCCACCTAGCCTGATGAGATGACAGTCTTTTGGTCTCTGAGAGATAAGAAAAACACACAAAGACAGAGGGCGCCCAATAGTGCCTGTAAACGTGATTATTTAAGTGATAACCAAAAGCATAAAGGTTATATTCACAATTTGTAGTTGCTAATTACAAGGCATGTGCCCAGAACCAGCACTTTAAGCTTGTGGAGAATTCAAAGTCTGTCTCCACTCAGATCTGTTTGTGGAAATTGTTCTAATGAAAACCAGTATCCAAAGGAGCAAGATGATTAAAAAGAAAAATGTAGTAGGCTGCTAAAGTTTCTAAAAACAATCAACTTTCTATTATAAAATAAAATAAAACAACAGACCAATTGAAAAAAGTGATATAGTAGCGTAACGTTTCGCAGCTCTAAGGCTGCTTTATCAAACCAACTGGAATGTTATGTAAAATAATACAAAGAAACAAACATGGCAGCCTGACATTTAAAAATTCCCTCCTAGGTTCTCATTGGTTGAACTATTACATCAGATGACCTTTGAGGTTAAACAAACTTCTGATATTTGCAATCTAAAGGTTAAACATATCTTAATATACTCTTCCTAAAAAAACAGTACAACAAGATACTTAAAGGTAATGTATAAATATTTTGAATATTTCAGAGAGTAAGTGATAATTTATACAAACAAAACTTGATGTATCAATAAAGCTTAATTGAAACACAAGTCCTACCCTGTCATATGTATGATCCAATAATGATCTTCATTCATTTATTTTAGATTTTAAATAGGGAGAAATACAGAGTATCCAAAAAAAAAAAAAAGAACAATATAAAATATGAAAGCCCCTATAACAAGTAATAATGGAAGTATACTTACAATAATGCAAACCCAAATATCAATCAAAAGAGACATCCATACAAAGTATAATAGTATAAAATACATATACAGTATACAAGACTACAACAAAATGGAGACTAGCACAGCCTAAAATAACACACTACTGTACATAATAACGATTGAGTACATAGAAATGTACTTCGAAGAAAAAAACAAATAACAGTAAAACAAATAACACTAAAAAAACAACAATATAAAATATAATCATAATACAAAGGCACAGGACTACAACAAAATGGAGGCTGATACTCACTAAAAAACTACTAATACATATAATCAATCAAATACATGGAAATATATTCTAACCATAATAAATATAAGTATATCAATTACATGTCAGAATAGAACTACAACAAAATATAAAATAAAATCACACACATAAAATGGACACACTACTATATATCGAAACAATAAATAAAATAAATAAGGGTGAACTCCAAAAAAATGGAGACTGACCTGAAAAAAACACCCACATAATCATATAACCTCAAATATATCTAGACAACATATAAACGAAGGAAGGACAAAGATTACTAAAAACTATCATTCCATATATAAACACATAACTTACATATCTATATTCTACAAATCATAAAACAAGTATAAAAAAGAACTCATAAACTTTGAAAAAACATCCTCACTATAATATAAATGGAGGTGTACTCCAACAAAATGGAGAATAGCCTAGAGAAAAAAAAAAAACACTTGCCCAAATATATAGTATCAGTTGTATCTAGATGCTATATAGCATCTTGAATCTAAAAGGTAAAATGTGCTAAAGATAAACTATCATACCATATACAAACTCCTAACAAAGACACAGTATATACTTCTATATTCAACAAATACGAAGAATAGGGCTAAAAACAGATTAAAAAAAAACTTGACAACCTCGGAGGGACACCATTCATAGTTAAATAACCTTCACATATAAATTAACAAATATATAGATATATCAATATTTAAAATCATATATAAGTGAAAATTTAAATTAAAAAAAAAATAAAAAATTTTTTTAAACCTCTTTTATTCAATATATAGAACTATATATCATAAAGAACAACCATATATTTATTTAGTATGTGATCCCCATCCTTAAGTTAATGTGTCATATATCTTATAAAACTAAATAATAATATATCATACTTTATTTGTGATAATTCTCTTAATATATCATCCATAAAGTATGATTATGTGGGTGTTTTTTTCAGGTCAGTCTCCATTTTTTTTGAGTTCACCCTTATTTATTTTATTTATTGTTTCTATATATAGTAGTGCGTCCATTTTATGTGTGTGATTTTATTTTGTTGTAGTTCTATTCTGACATGTAATTGATATACTTATATTTATTATGGTTAGAATATATTTCCATGTATTTGATTGATTATATGTATTAGTAGTTTTTTAGTGAGTATCAGCCTCCATTTTGTTGTAGTCCTGTACCTTTGTATTATGATTATATTTTATATCATTGTTTTTTTAGTGTTATCTGTTTTACTGTTATTTGTTTTTTTCTTCGAAGTACATTTCTATGTACTCAATCGTTATTATGTACAGTAGTGTGTTATTTTAGGCTGTGCTAGTCTCCATTTTGTTGTAGTCTTGTATACTGTATATGTATTTTATACTATTATACTTTGTATGGATGTCTCTTTTGATTGATATTTGGGTTTGCATTATTGTAAGTATACTTCCATTATTACTTGTTATTGTTGTTGTTGTTGAAAATAAATGAATGAAGATCATTATTGGATCATACATATGACAGGGTAGGACTTGTGTTTCAATGAAGCTTTATTGATACATCAAGTTTTGTTTGTATAAATTATCGCTTACTCTCTGAAATATTCAAAATATTTATACATTACCTTTAAGTATCTTGTTGTACTGTTTTTTTAGGAAGAGTATATTAAGATATGTTTAACCTTTAGATTGCAAATATCAGAAGTTTGTTTAACCTCAAAGGTCATCTGATGTAATAGTTCAACCAATGAGAACCTAGGAGGGAAATTTTAAATGTCAGTTAGGCTGCCATGTTTGTTTCTTTGTATTATTTTACATAACATTCCAGTTGGTTTGATAAAGCTGCGAAACGTTACGCTACTATATTACTTTTTTCAATTGGTCTGTTGTTTTATTTTATTTTATAATAAAAAGTTGATTGTTTTTAGAAACTTTAGCAACCTACTACATTTTTCTTTTTAATCATCTTGCTCCTTTGGATACTGGTTTTCATTAGAACAATTTCTACAAACAGATCTGAGTGGAGACAGACTTTGAATTCTCCACAAGCTTAAAGTGCTGGTTCTGGGCATATGCCTTGTAATTAGCAACTACAAATTGTGAGTATAACCTTTATGCTTTTGGTTATCACTTAAATAATCACGTTTACAGGCACTATTGGGCGCCCTCTGTCTTTGTGTGTTTTCCTTATATGAGCTTCCTGGATATGGATGTTGAAGAGGTGCAGCCATAGAGATACACACCC
Source organism: Rhinophrynus dorsalis (assembly GCA_037306005.1). Taxonomy (NCBI): domain Eukaryota; kingdom Metazoa; phylum Chordata; class Amphibia; order Anura; family Rhinophrynidae; genus Rhinophrynus; species Rhinophrynus dorsalis. Next base: position 313,788,573 of record CM074723.1, read on the forward strand.
TGAAGTAGACCTTTGGGACGGTCCAAGTTCCCTAAAAGTTCGGAATTCAGTGGAAATATATGTTTCACACTGAACACCTTTTTTGTGAGTAGAGTCTATCTGGTAATATTCCAATTGTGAACTATCTACATACCACACTAGGAGCGCCTCCTCTCTTTGTGTTTTTCAGCTCTGAGAGATAAGTCAGATTTTTGTGATCCGTAAGGATTAGTACCGGGGTTCTCGTGCCCTCCAATAGATTGCGACATTCCTTTAATGCGAAGATAATGGCCAAGAGTTCTCGGTCGCCAATCTCATAATGGCTTTGGGCATTAGTGAGCTTCTTAGAAAAGAACCCACAAGGTCTCAGGGTACCACCACCTGCAGGATGTTGGGAAAGTACTGCCCCTACCCCAATTTCGGAAGCATCAACCTCCAATGTAAATGGCAGGGCGGGGTTAGGGTGGGACAGTACAGGAGCGGATGCAAAAGCGGATTTTAAGGTTTCAAAGGCTTTACCAGCTGCCACCGACCACTGAGAGGGATTAGAGCCTTTATGCGTTAAGTCAGACAGGGGTTTCACAGTCGTAGAGAAGTACTTGATAAATTTTCTATAATAATTGGCAAAGCCCAAAAAGCGTTGGATAGCTTTTAACCCTTTAGGAGGTGGCCACTGTAGGACTGCTGCCAGCTTTTCCTGGTCCATAGCAATGCCGTCTTTGGAAATTACAAACCCCGAAAGGGGACTTGGGATCTGTGAAACTCACATTTTTCAAGTTTACAAAATAGCTTGCACTTCCGTAAACAGTGTAGAACTTCAGACACATCCTTAATGTGCTGGGTTAGATTAGTAGAGTGAATCAAAATATCATTGAGATATACAACCACACAAGTTTGAAGTAAATCACGAAGGATATCGTCGATAAGCTCCTGGAATACGACAGGAGCATTACATAACCCAAATGGCATAACTAAATATTCGTAATGCCCAGACCTGGTATTGAATGCCATTTTCCACCCATCTCCGGCCTTGATTCTGATCAGGTTGTATGCGGCCCGGAGATCAAGCTTTGTAAAGACAGAGGAGCCCTTCAACCTGTCAAATAGCTCTGTAATGAGTGGGACAGGGTAGGCATTCTTTGACATGAGTTTATTCAAGCCCCGATAATCTATACATGGTCTTAGCTCGCCATTTTTCTTTTTTACAAAAAAGAAACCGGCACCAGCCGGTGAGGTAGACTTGCGCATGATTCCCCTCCGGAGGGCATCCTCAATGTACTCCTCCATGGCCCTGTTCTCCTCGCACGATAAGGGGTACGTGCGGCCCCTAGGAGGGACCACCCCCGGAGGCAAATCAATAGCGCAATCATATGGTCTATGCTGCGGCAATGCGCTAGCCTCTCCCTTACTGAATACATCACTGAATTCCTGGTATTCAGCTGGCAATGAAGGAGAGGTACATAAAATCTTAATTGGTTGTGACAGACAATGCTTAGCACAGTGCTCAGACGAAGATTTAACCTCACATCTCTGCCAGTCCAACTGGGGATTATGCAGCAGTAACCATGGGAACCCCAGAATGACCGCATGATGGGGTGAATGAATTATTTGAAAGCATACTTCCTCTCTATGGAGAGCCCCAATAGACATATAGATAGGGCTCATCTCCAGGGTGATGAATGCTGGTTCCAGGGGTCTCCAGTCAATGGCTTCAATGGCTAGTGGAGTGTCCCTCTTGACCAAGGGAATTTTGTGCAGTTCGGCAAAAGCCTGATCCATGAAATACCCTGCTGCACCAGAGTCTACCAGAGCAGACACTTACACAGCCCAATCAGCCTAGGCAAATTCCACCTGGATGGTGGGTTTCAGAGTACAAGAGTCTGGGGACTGCTGTACGCCACCTAGAGCCTGTCCCCCAAGGTACCCTAGGTGTGTCCGTTTCCCGGCCGTACCGGACAAGTGCGTAAAAGGTGCCCAGCCTTGCCACAATATATACATAACCCTTGCCTCTTACGGTGTGCCCGTTCCTCTTTAGTGAGTCTGGTGAATCCCAACTGCATGGGTTCACTAGTTTCAGGTGTTCGGTCAGGAGGAATGGAAGGTGAGGGTGGGTTAAAAGGACTGCCGTGCCCATAGCCTCTGGCCTTCGCCCTTCTTGCCAGGCGCCTCTCACGGATGGGAGCGTCAATAAGCATAACATAATCGATATATTCATCTAAGTCACTGGGTACATCTCTGGCAGCTATTTCATCTTTGATTGTGTCATACAACCCCTGAGCAAATGCTGCCACAAGCGCTTCATTATTCCATCCTACCTCTGCTGCCAATGTCCGGAATTCTATGGCATAGTTGCCTACACTACGCTCGCCCATCTGTATCTCCATCAATTTTTTGGCAGCAGAGACGGCTCTACCAGGTACCTCAAACACTCTACGGAACTTCCTTATGAACTCGCTGAAGTTCTGAGTGCAGGGTTTATCATTTTCCCACAAGGGATTAGCCCATTCCAGAGCTTTGCTCATTAATAATTAAATTGTGAACCCAACCTTGCTGCGGTCATTAGGAAAAGCATGAGGTGTGAGTTCCAGAAATATCTCCAACTTATTAATAAATCCCCTGCATAGGGTAGGTTCACCATCGTATCTTAATGGTAACGGCGCCGCCGCCGTTAGACCTCTAGGGGAAGCTGCAGACAAACCAGAAGGATTATCCAGTGTCAGAACTGGGGGGACCACCGGGTTCAAGTTAGGTTTATCAAGGTGTACCATTCGTTCAAGTAATGTCTGCATAGCCAGTGCCAACTGGTCCAAGCGATGCTTGTGCAAATCCATCCTTTAATGGAGGTTTTGTGTGACGTCGGCTGTCACCCGCCCTTCCGGGTTTGGACCCGTTATAGCCACGCGCTGCCTCTGTGCGGCGCGCGATTATAGCGTTCCAGACCCAGTGCCTAGTACCTTTCCGTCTGCTCTCTCTGCAGTATCTTTGTGATCAGCATCTCCTGGTCCTGGTGCCATTGCCGGACCAGCCTTCAGGCATCCATCGCCTTCTGCCTGCTACCTCTGCAAGCCTATAGCCAGTATCCAGTGTCTTCCAGCCAGGCCTGCCTTCAGGCTTCCAGTGCCTTCTGCCTGCTCCCTCTGCAGGCCTATAGTCTCTGACCAGTGCCTTTCAGCCAGGCCTGCCTTCAGGCGTCCAGTGCCTACCCGCCTCCTCTCTCTGCATTCAGCCAGTCTCCAGTATTTCCCTGTCTGTCCCTTCTGCAGTCAGTCTGTCCTCCAGGGTCTCCTGGTCCTGTTCCCTCCTAGCCTGTTCCCTGGGGTACTTGCCTGCTCCCTGGGTTCTCTCTAGTCCAGATTTTTCCCTGCCTCTCATGCCCTGGGATCGGTCCCTGGTTCCTTGGTTCCCTGCTCTCTCTTAATCTCTCTGCTGTCTCTGCCCTACCTACCCGGGACTTACCTTGTGTGAGTTCACCCTGTCTTAGTTGGAAACAGACGTTCCCTGGGGTTGGTGGTGGGTGTCCTCACTGTAGTGCGTTATCCTGTGCCTCCTTCGGCTCAAGTGGGGGGGGTCATCTGGCTTCGCGGCCAGCACCTTTACACGGCCGTGGCCGCAGCACAACGCACTACAGGGGGCCTGCGAATGCCAGCCACGCTCCCCAGCGACGCACTCAAGCCTTCACTCCACCAACCCTTGTTGGAGGAGTCGCAGTATCCTTGATAGGTCGTTCTTCAGGTAGTGGAGCATTCAGCTAATAGAGCTTGAGCCGGGGGTATCTGACATTATAATCGCGCCACCCTCCTTGTTTGATGGCTATTGACCCCGCCAAACTGTCTGAGGCCCTGCAACATCAAGGAGCCGTACTGAGTCAACATGCAACACAGATAGTACAGCTAGACCAGAAGCTGGATACCATTACGCATCTTCTACAGCAGATGCAACATGAAATTGGAGTGTCCAGGGGTGCCGAACCCACTCAGGCACATGTTATTCCGCCTCCTGCTCCTGCTTTTTTGTCTTCTCTTCCTCGTCTTCCCCTGCCTGAACGTTTTGATGGTTCCTCTTCCGACGTGCGGGGTTTCTTGAATCAGTGTTTGTTGCACTTTCGCTGTCAGCCCGACTCCTACTCCTCTTCCCAAGCCAAGATTGCCTTCGTGGTTTCCCTTCTTAAGGGGCAGGCCTTGGCTTGGGTTACCCCTTTGTTGGACCATCAGTCCCCGGTCTTGGATGATTTTGATACATTCCTTGTAGCCTTCAAAGCAGTATTTGATACACCGGGCTGAGACTGCCTTGTTGGAGATAACACAAGGACAACGTTCTTTGTCACAGTACGCGGTGGAATTCCGCACGTTGGCCTATGACACGGATTGGGGTGCCAGCACCTTAAAAGCAGCTTTCCGCAAAGGTCTGCACGACCGTCTTAAGGATGAGCTGACCACCAGGTTAATACCTGACACTCTGGAAGGATTGGTGGCGCTATGTTCGTCTTTGGAGCACCGATTGTCTGAGAGACGGAGCGAAAGAGACCGTGACCGGAACCGTCGTCCTGTTCCTCGTCCTCCTATCCGTCTAGCTCCCCTGTTTCAGCATCCGCCCACCGTCCCTGACCCCAGTCCAGAGCCCATGGAGATCGGCCGTATTTACCGCCTGTCAGACGAAGAGAAGGCCCGGCGCCGTGCCTCTGGTCTGTGTCTCTACTGCGGAGCCCCTGGCCATTTAGCACGAGAATGTCCCAATAAACAGGGAAACGCCAGGACTTAGGTGATAGGGGAGTCTCCCTAAGTTCGGCTACCATCCCCAACAGTCTGACACAATACCTTTGTGTTCCAGTCGCCCTTTCATGGAATGGTCACACCTTAGATACACGGGCATTCATCGACTCCGGTGCTTCTGGCCTCTTCATCGATGCTACCTTTGCCTCACAGCATGGGGTTCCTCTGCATCCTAAGCATCCGCCTATACGTGTGCTGGCTATTGACCGAACGCCCGTGGGGAAAGGGTTGACCACTCAGTCTACACAACCGTTAGCACTGCGGGTAGGTAGTCATCTCGACAAATCCACCGTTTTGGATATCATAACCTCACCTAATACCCCGGTCATCCTAGGGTATCCTTGGTTGTGCTCCGCCAACCCTAAGATCGACTGGGCTTCCGGGTCTCTTGAGTTTACCGGCACTTCCCCTAAGAATGTGGCTGGTACCGCCGCTCTTCTGTCTACTCTTACTTCTGATTCCCCCCTAATGGTTCCTGAACCGTACAGTGATCTGGCTGAGGCCTTCAGTAAACAACGGGCCGAGACCCTTCCGCCTCACCGCCCGTATGACTGCCCAATCGACCTGCTTCCGGGCACTATGCCTCCAAGGGGAAAAACGTATCTGCTCTCCGTTCCCGAAACTGCCGCAATGGAGGCCTATGTAAAGGACAATCTTGCTCGGGGCTTTATCCGCCCGTCCTCCTCTCCCGCCGGGGTGGGTTTCTTTTTTGTGGCCAAGAAAGACGGTACCCTCCGCCCTTGTATTGACTACAGGGGTCTGAATAACATCACCCGCCGTAATTGCTACCCTCTTCCACTTATCTCGGAACTCTTAGACCGTCTCCGTGGAGCCACCATCTTCACCAAACTGGACTTACGTGGGGCGTATAACTTAGTCCGGATGCGCGAAGGGGATGAATGGAAGACTGCATTCAATACACGCTCAGGGCATTACGAATACCTTGTCATGCCCTTTGGCCTGCGCAATGCCCCAGCAGTCTTCCAAGCCCTTATCAATGACGTCTTCCGAGATATGTTGTCCTCATTTGTTGTCGTTTATTTGGACGACATTCTGGTATACTCCAATACTCTTTCTGAGCACCGTGTCCATGTACGACAGGTCCTTGAGCGGTTGCGGTCCAACCACCTTTATGCCAAATTGGAGAAATGCCTCTTCAATCAGACCAGTCTTTCCTTCTTGGGTTACATAGTTTCTCCTGAGGGTCTGGCCATGGATCCTGCCAAAGTTTCTGCTGTCCAGGATTGGCCTCTTCCTCAGAATCTCAAAGCTGTACAACGCTTTATTGGATTCGCCAATTATTATCGGCGTTTCATCAAAAACTTCTCCAAGGTCATACAGCCCATAGTAGCCCTTACTCGTAAGGGTGGTAACCCGTCCTCTTGGTCTCCGGAGGCCGTCTCCGCCTTCACTGCCCTGAAACAGGCATTCTGTACTGCGCCCATCCTGTCCTATCCAGACCCTCTTCAGCCGTTCATCATTGAGGTTGATGCGTCAGAATCTGCTGCAGGAGCGGTCCTTTCCCAGCGGTCCCCCTCTACTGGGGTTCTTCATCCATGCTCTTTTTTTTCCCGGAGCTTCTCCGCACCAGAAAGGAACTACGACACTGGTAATCGCAAGCTCCTGGCGATTAAGTTGGCACTAGCTGAATGGTGCTACCTCCTTGAGGGTTCTCCCCACAAGATATTCATCTATACGGACCACCAGAATCTGGCATATCTGGCTTCAGCCAAACGCTTGAACGCCCGACAGGCACGCTGGTCCCTATTCTTTTCCCGTTTTGATTTCTCTATCTCCTTTGTTCCGGGGGTTAAGAATACCAAGGCTGACGCCTTGTCGCGTCTTCAAGAGCCTTCTGCTGTTTCTGCAGTGCCAGACACTATTCTACCCTCGTCTTGTTTCTTAGCCTTCTTGTCTACCGGGACCTTGCAGCGTATCCAAGATGCTCAACTCTCAGCCCCTACTGGAACTCCTCATAATACCTGGGTGCTATTTGTTCCCTCGCAATTTCGACCAGAGGTCCTCCGTTGGGCCCATCATTCCTCTGTTGGGGGACATGCTGGCGTGACAGGGACCTATGAGCTGTTGTCTCGTCATTTTTGGTGGCCGTCTGCTCAAGCCGAGGTGGCTTCTTTTGTCTCCTCCTGCATCATATGTGCCCGCATGAAGACGCCCCGCTGCAAACCTCCAGGCCTTCTTTATCCCTTACCTGTTCCTGCTCTTCCCTGGTCCCAAATCGCAATGGATTTCATTGTAGACCTTCTGCTCTCTTCTGGCAAAACGGTTATATGGGTTGTCGTCGACCGTTTTTCTAAACAGTGTCACCTGGTTCCGCTACCCAAACTTCCCTCAGACTCAGACCTTGCTGAACTTTTTATTTCGGAGATAGTCCGTATTCACGGTGTTCCTCTTCATATCACCTCTGACCGGGGTTCTCAGTTCATCTCTGCGTTTTGGAGATTGTTTTGCGCTCGTCTGGGTGTCTCTCTCCAGTTTTCGTCTGGCTACCATCCCCAGACGAACGGTCAAGCCGAGAGATTGAACCAGTCCTTAGAGCACTTCCTGCGTAGTTTCTGCAGCCACCAACAGGACAATTGGTGTCACCTTCTTCCCTTGGCTGAGTTTTCCTTAAACTCTCGTTACCACTCCTCTTTGGGCTGTTCGCCTTTTTTTGCTGCCTTGGGTTACAACCCTAGGGTCTTGCTTGTTTCCCCGGGGGCTGCCTTGGCGCCCGCCGCTGAGGTTCGTGTCCAGTCCTTGGTAAACCATTGGCAGCGTATGCGTTCCTCCTTGTTGGGGTCTCAGGTATGCCACAAGGTCCAGGCGGATCGTCATCGCTCTTTGGCCCCCAGATTCGCGGTTGGTGACAGGGTCTGGCTTTCCACCAGGAATGTACGCCTGCATCAGCCTTCTGCCAAGCTTGGCCCCCATTTTTTGGGTCCGTTTCGGGTACTTCGTCGGCTCTCCCCGGTGGCTTACCGCCTGGCTCTTCCTTCTTCCTTGCGTGTGCACCCGGTATTTCACGTCTCCCTTTTAAAGCCATGGTATCCGGCACACCCTTCGCACCCCAGGTCCCCCGATTCCCAAGCCTGTGATTCATGATGGTCAGGATGAGTACGTCATCGATGCCGTGCTTGATTCCCGCATGGTTCGTCGCCGGCTTCAGTATCTAGTCAATTGGCGCGGCTATGGACCCGAGGAGCGCTCCTGGGTTCCATCTTCGGATGTCCATGCTCCGGCCCTTCTTAGGCGCTTCCATGCTCGCTTTCCCCTTAAGCCCCGTCCTGGCCTCCGGGGGCGGCCTTAGGAGGGGGGGAGTGTCAGGCATACCTTTCCCGTCGTTCCCTCGGCGGGTTCTCCTCTCCTCTGCTCTTCCGGGTGTCGGCTGTCACCCGCACTTCCGGGTTTGGGCCCGTTATAGCCGCGCGCTGCCTCTGTGCGGCACGCGATTATAGCGTTCCAGACCCAGTGCCTAGTACCTTTCCGTCTGCTCTCTCTGCAGTATCTTTGTGATCAGCATCTCCTGGTCCTGGTGTCATTGCCGGACCAGCCTTCAGGCATCCATCGCCTTCTGCCTGCTACCTCTGCAAGCCTATAGCCAGTATCCAGTGTCTTCCAGCCAGGCCTGCCTTCAGGCTTCCAGTGCCTTCTGCCTGCTCCCTCTGCAGGCCTATAGTCTCTGACCAGTGCCCTTCAGCCAGGCCTGCCTTCAGACGTCCAGTGCCTACCCGCCTCCTCTCTCTGCATTCAGCCAGTCTCCAGTGTTTCCCTGTCTGTCCCTTCTGCAGTCAGTCTGTCCTCCAGGGTCTCCTGGTCCTGTTCCCTCCTAGCCTGTTCCCTGGGGTCCTTGCCTGCTCCCTGGGTTCTCTCTAGTCCAGATTTTTCCCTGCCTCTCATGCCCTGGGATTGGTCCCTGGTTCCTTGGTTCCCTGCTCTCTCTTAATCTCTCTGCTGTCTCTGCCCTACCTACCTGGGACTTACCTTGTGTGAGTTCACCCTGTCTTAGTTGGAAACAGACGTTCCCTGGGGTTGGTGGTGGGTGTCCTCACTGTAGTGTGTTATCCTGGGCCTCCTTCGGCTCAACTGTGGGGGGTCATCTGGCTTCGCGGCCAGCACCTTTACACGGCCGTGGCCGCAGCACAACGCACTACAGGGGGCCTGCGAATGCCAGCCACGCTCCCCAGCGACGCACTCAAGCCTTCACTCCACCAACCCTTGTTGGAGGAGTCGCAGTATCCTTGATAGGTCGTTCTTCAGGTAGTGGAGCATTCAGCTAATAGAGCTTGAGCCGGGGGTATCTGACACTAAGGTCATGGCCCCTTCGTACTCTAACGGTTATTCAGACTCTCAGACCAGAGGTAAAAATAAAACACCGTTTTATTAAGAAAAAAAATAAAGAATACTGCTCCCTAAGGGCTGAAATAGGTAATGCCATGTAATACAGGTGATAAGGTAATAAGGTAGACACAGTACAGGTAAAGAGCAATACTGTACAACAAGGAATAGGTGTAGCAAGGGTTAAGTCCAATGTAACAATCAGTCTCTTAGATGGTGTGTAGCCAACGCCCAGTGGTGGATAAGAACAACCCAAGGTTGTGGTGCCAGATGGAAGCACCTTGAAATGAGTCCACACAGCAGTACTGGATAGGCGATTTGCAAGACCAACCACTATGCTAGAGCCACTTTAAACAAGAGCCAGGTACACTATGGTTGTGCGTAATTGGACCCACACTGCTTGAGCTGAGTATAATCAGAGCCAAAGACACTCGCAGAGTGGAATGGGTTAATGACATTGTGTGAGCTGAATAAAAACCTAAGCCAGCAGCACCCCTTGGTGCATCAACGGATACCCACACTGCCAGAGCTCAACGGGACCAGAGTCAGTAGCACCACGAGGTGCGTATTGGATATATCAACACTGCTAAAGCTGAATAGGACCAGAGCCAGTAGCACCCTTCCGGTGCTTAACTGAATCGAGAGAATGGCAAGAGCACTAGGTGAACAGTAACGGAAGCACCACGGCTCTGCAAGTGAATGGACAGACTCGGTAACGGATACTAATGAGCTCAGCAAGTGTGTGAGGAGAGGCTCGGTATCGGAGGCAACGAGCTCTGCAGGGGTTAATGGACAGGCTCGGTAACGGAGGCAACAAGCTCAGAATTGGAGGCCACAAGTATTGCAAGTGTCAGCGAGCAGGCTCGGTAACGGAAGCAACAGACTCAGCAGGTGCAATGGACGGCCCTTAATCGGAGGCAACAGGCACGTCAAGGGTTAATTCACAGGCTCGGTAACGGAGGCAACAGGCTCAGCAAGCGTGGTGGAGGTCAGCAATAGAGCCACTGAATAGACAGTTCGAAATGTCGCCAAGCGACATAGACAAGCCCCAATGAAGCCGGATCTCCAGAAACAGGAACCAAGCGGTGAGGAAGATCAAACGGGGTCACACATGGAGCAGGAGCGTCAGACAAGCCGGATCAATCATGGAGCAGGAACGTCAGCCAGGCCGGGTCATACACGGAGCAGGAACGTCAGACAAGCCGGATCAATTGCAGAGCAGGAGAGTCAGCCAGACCGGTTCATACACGGAGCAGGAACCAGGAGAAGTGTCAGACAAGCCGAATCGGTACACAGGAACACAGCAACGGAAGCACTGGTACTGGAACACCACGAAAGGGCACCTGACAGGTGCCAAAAGCCCGGTATAAGGAGACCATACTGGGCGGGCATAACAAGTACTGCCAATAGGAACACACCACAGCAGAGAGTGACAGCTATCACGGGAACCGTGATAGTGTTCCATGTATCCTTACTGAAGCCCTTGGTCTGCAACCACTATACCTTTGCTCCTGTCCATCCTGGTCCTGTTAAAGTAGCAGATCCTGAAAAGTATGAAGTACAAAATATTCTGGATTCTCGTAGAGTTCGAGGTCACCTACAATATTTGGTGCATTGGAGGGGGTATGGGCCTGAGGAGCGTTCCTGGGTCTCTTCTACAGACATCATGCCCCCGCTCTCATTAGGAAATTTCATTTATGTTTTCCTTCTAAGCCTTGTCTGCTTCCGTGGGGGAGAGGTCGTTGAGAGGTAGGTACTGTCAGTGCAATGCGCTTACTTTGCAGGGGAGAACCGGATGCTTCTGTGCATCTTCTGGGTGGCCAGTTCCCTCTGCTGACAGCTTACTCTCGGTGTCCTCCTCGTCTTCAGTATGGCCTTCCACATCCAGCAGCATTGCGGGCGTGCATCATGTTGAATCCCTCTAATGACGTTGTGTTCCACTCTTAAGCAACAGGGTCCTTCTGTGCTCCACCTCCTGGGTTGTGGGAGGGTATATTAACTGCCTGGACACTACCTTGGTTGCCCTTACGTGATGTTCCAGTGCAGTCTGTGTAGTTTGGTGTCTGTGTATGATCCTTGGCTTGTCCATCCATTCCTCCCAGGTGTCCAGTTGTTGTGGCTTGTCTGACTACCCGCTTGGTTTTAATAAAGTATAAAAAAGAGATCACTAATAAATGCCACTTCAGTGATAATCATATACGAATAACTTTCTTATGAACACATCTACTCACCACGGCTAACTGCCATTGAGGATCTGGAGCTACCCCCACAGTTCTGGTCACGGACTTCGACATACGAAACGACACTGGAGTAAGTGCTTCAACGGATCCACCGCTCATCCACAGCCAAAGAAAAAGTCCAACTACTTGTTCAATAAAAGATACTTTATTCTTCCTCTTTTAAAACATTATTCACAATGTAAAATATTCATATGATACACCATACATATGTTCAAGACCACGAAGCGCTTGATGCATTTCGTGAATGTATCACTTAATCTTAGGCTCCTATTCCTGGTAGGAGGCACTTGCTTCCAGACAGGTTCTCTACATTTCGTGAAAGTATCGCTTGTGATTACTCCTTGATTATTTGCTTCTCATTTAATAAAAGTGATGTTTCAATTGCTGTACTGACTCCTTGTCCATTCCTTGGTATCCGTGACACATGTGCAATCCTCCAATACATTTCAGTGGACACCAGATTATTGGACGATATCCAGCCTCCATCCATTCTTGATGTGCCTGTGGACATTATCCAGGATGAGGAGAACCTAAGAGGGTCACAGATACAAGACAGGGTGATCAGGGACCACTTAAGCTGTAAGTATAACACAGGCATTCACACAATCCATGTATGTCCATGATCAGTCATGTGATTTTTGGCAAACACACAAACCATACCACACATGATGTTCTGTTTCACCACACAGGGTCAATGACACTTACAGCCCTGACACTGGCAGCAGTATGGACCTCAAACATCATCCATTCCATGGACATGTCATATTGTGGCTGGGGATTTCAATAACATATTCCATTCATTTGTCCATGTTGACATTGCCACTTCAAGGATATCATGCATACCCCCATGCGAACCAAGGTATAACACATTACCTATGTTCAGCATATTCCAGGGTTCAGCTGACAGCAAATAACATGATTTGCCTTGATCATAGCCATAGCAACCATGGTACCCTTGTAGCGAAAGAACTACATCAGAGGTTAAAGGTATAGTAATGTTTCACAAAAACAGCAGCTCCAATTAATCTTCAGAGTATTTGAGCCATAGAGAATGTTATTTCAATACTGTCTGAGTTGTAGTTCAAGAGTAATTGAATGATAAAGTATCCCCCTCCCGTCCCTTTTCCTAGTGTAAGCCACCTCCCCTCAGATGTGGAATCTGGTCCACAGACCAGACAGCTCACAGCCTGGGACAATCTTCTTACTGTGAGAACAATGAAAAACCTTCCCCCCTTTTTCAGGTTTTTCCCTTATCCACCTGGACACCTCCTTGCTTCTCTGAGCTGAGCAGCGTTACATCAGTAAAAGGGGTGGGGGAATATATTATCATTCAATTACTCTAGAACTACAACTCTGACAGTATTGAAATAACACTCTCTATGGCCCAAATACTATGAAGATTAATTGGAGCTGCTTTTATTGTGAAACATTACTATTCCTTTAAAGGGCCATTGGAGTGAAAATGGGAGCTGTAGTTTGGTATAGCTGAAAGGACCAGCAGAGGGATGGATCTAAAAAATGACAGAATTGGTGATGTGTTGATTTATATCACTGGCAACTATCCCTATGACTGGTTGACATCCCCGTGTTTTCCTCATAATGGGTTTAAGACGAGTAGACAACACATTATAAAGCAATGGTTTGTGTACTCCCCTGTAATGGCAAAGATTAATGGGATAATGATGTTGTAGATGCTGCATGACAATTCGTTCGAGGTTGCTGTTCCAAATCCTGTCGTCCTGTTCCACAGATATCCGTAGCATTCATCCTGGGATTTTCCATCTGACTTTATTGAAGCCTTGACAACACTTCCATGAAGCTCACCCCTTGTTGCTTTCAAGTGCTTGTGTTGGTGAATCAATGTTTAACCTGATGTTCACAGCAACCTCTACTGGATCATTCGCATATCCACAGAAGATCCAAATATATATGTTGACTAACATCTGGGTATCAAACCTGTACAGTAAGAATGCTCATCCTCAGATTTAGAATATCTTGTGGACAACACATGAGCAGTTCTGATATGTTTCTACAATATCCTTTTCTTAGTTTATATGTACCTTTTGGATGCTTATACAAGTGTTCAATACATATAGGTAATATACAAACACATGTATGTTTTAATGTAGTGTTCAACACATTATAGGAGAACCATCACTATTCAACATGTGTCTGTTAAGTTAAATTTTGGATTAGATGTATCTCAATGTGGATCCATATTCATGGCTTAAGTATCTCTCATACATAGGAAGGCATGGACTTCATCACAGGAGTCCACTAGTTGTTTGACCATGAGTGGACTTTGTGATGTATTTGTGCAAGGAGATGATGGTAGTGATACACTAAAGAGGTGATACAGGGGACATAAGTGTAACTGAGCATAGTCCGTTACTGGAGCCCTTGTCTGGATCTGGAACTGTTATCCCAAGAACCCCAGTGACTGTGGACATTTCTGGGCCCAAAGAGACTGACAACCATGGACTGATGGCTTGCTTCCAAGGAAATGGGCAGTAAGGGTTAATTATTTGAGTTTGGGCAAAGTTACCTCCAATGTGTATTCTAGCCGCTCAAGTGTATTGTGAACTGTATTAAGACCCGCTGACTTGTGTTAATTCATTCAAGCCCCTCAAGTCTTTGTGTCCATTGTCTGAGTTCAGCAACCCTTTTGTGTTTGAAATGTAATCACGTCTGAATCATTGTATTTGCTAGACCATCTGCTGCTGGTCCTTTGTCTTGCATGTTGTGATTGAATTATGTCCCTATTGTATCCAGTTGGCCCATGTATTCCAATGTAGCTGAGTTGTATAAATATGTGTGGTTTGTTCCAATAAAGTTGAGAGTTATTTGGAGTGAACAAGGAGTCCTGGGGCTCGATTTAAAGGCAGCCGTTAGCAAAAAAAATCACTAACGGGTGCGTTAAGTGTCATGTTGCAATTCAAAGATCCGTCTAAACAACAGCTAACGGCAGTTGTCGAATCCTTACGGCCGATACACTTACGTGCATTCAGACGCATGGAAAAACATACCCCAGAGCTATTCAAAGGCTTGCGGTACTGATAACGGCTGAAAAAAAGACACACCTAACGGCTAAAAGTTAAGACCCACTTCTCACACACGTTAGACACTTAACGGCCAAAACAAAACACCCGTTACAGAGGAAAACACACCAAATGCTTACCGCACAACCATGTAAATGGGAAAATTAACCCGTGCAATGCCAAAACAACACAAAAACATGCACACACAACACAAATCACTACACAAACAACAACAACCAACACCACAGGGACAACAACACACAAAAACAACAACACAACATGGCACGGAACAATGGGGGTCATCACACAAAGCGGACACCTGCAAATACAAGCTCACCTGGGCAACATCAACACGCCACCTGCACCCCACAACTGCACGTCCGCAAATGGCACACACAGAACAAGCACAACACACCACATCTTATAACACACACACACACCTGCTAACACTTACCTGGACAAAAACAACTCACCATTGGTCAGCACTCACCTCATCAACACACCTACACAACGCCCTAGCAAGTACTTAAAGGGACAACTCAACACACTCACTTGTGGCTTGTTTTCCACTCAGGGAGGGAGAGAGAGATAGAGATAGAGAGAGATAGAGAGAGAGAGAGACAGATAGAGACAGATAGAGAGAGCAAACAGTATGTTGGGTTACATATTGTTGCGAAGGCTGCGGAGAAGGCGTGCAAGGGAGAGAGCTGGGGAACATCAGCAACCTCCAAGCACGCCTCATCAACAGCCTCCACCTGTTGCAAGTGAGGAGGCTCTGGCTCAGCAGCCACACAGGAGCCCATCCCCACCCGGAGGACACCTGCCTGCAGATGCACAGCTGCAGCAACAGGATGCTCCCCAGCTGCCACAGGGACCCCTGCAGCAGCCCAGGATGCATAGACGACCACCAAGGCCCAGGGTATACCGTCCAAGGGTCACTCTCTTTGGAATGACCGATGACGAGGTTATTGATCGCTACAGGTTGAGGCCACACAGCATCATAGCCCTGTATGAGGTCATCAAGGAGCAGGTGGATCCCATATGCACCCATAACCATGCTCTAACTGGCCTTCAAAAACTCCTGTGTGCCATACACTTCATGGCAAGTGGCGCCTTTCAGTCGACAGAGGGTTACGCATCTGGCATGTCCCAGGCCACATTCTCCAGGGTGCTGGCCCAGGTCTTGCCAGCCCTCAAAGCCAAGGCCAGTACCTACATACGTTTCCCCATCACCGATATGGAGTGGACACATCTGAAGCAGGGCTTCTATGCAAGGGGAGGCATGCCCAGGGTCATGGGTGCAATAGATTGCACCCATGTCCGTATCAAAGCACCAGCACGTCAGGGACATATGTTCCTGAACCGCAAAAACTTCCACTCCATGAATGTGCAGATGGTGTGTGACAGCAACCTGGCCATCATGAATGTCTGTGCGAAATTTCCCGGGAGCTGTCACGATTCACATATACTCAGAAATTCATCTGTGCAGAGGGATTTCGAAAATGGGACCTATACAGGCGGATGGCTTCTGGGTGAGTTAACAGCACCAAATGACACCACATACACATGTGCTAGTATGTTCACCACAATATGTGCTCCTTGTCACACCATGTCACTCACTTTCCACAGGTGATGCTGGCTATGGATGCAAGCCATGGCTCCTCACCCCGGTCGCCAATCCCCAAAACAATGCCCAGGAACGATATAACCAGGCTCATGCCAGAACACGGAATGCCATTGAGCGGACCTTCGGCCTCCTCAAGTCCCGATTCCGATGTCTGGACCACTCGGGGGGAGCATTGCAGTATGCACCAGGCAAGGTCTGCGACATCATCGTGGCATGTGCCATCCTACATAATATCGCGGTGGACACCAGACTCATCGACGATGTCCATCCCCCACCCAGACCTGAAGACCCTGTGGATATCGTTGAGTGTGAGGAAACCCCAACAGGGATGCAGACAAGGGACAGATTGATCAGGGATCACTTCTGCTGTGAGTATAATACATGTATGCACACAATCCATGCATACACACCCACCACAACACACATGTTCTGTTTCACCCCACAGGATCAGTGACACAGCCCTGTCACTGGCTGCAGTATGGACCACCAGCATCAACTATTCCGTGGACCAGTCAGATTGGGCCTAGAGATTCCGAATACACCTGACAACCTGTCGTCCATGTTGATACTGCTACCTCAAGGATATCATGCATGCCCCCCCTGGAAACCAAGGTACAACACTTTAACCTTGTTCAGCATATCCCACAGCTCCCTAGGCACCAACTAAAGTGTTCTGCTAGGATCAGACCCATAGCAACCATGGTACCCCTGTAGCAAGGGAGTCTCATCCAAGCCAATGCATCGGATAGAACTCTGTCATATAAGGGGTTCAGGGGGCATTCGTGGGGACATGGGACCAGTAGCTTGCTACAGTTGAAGAAAGCAGCAGAGGGGTGGATCGACAGTAATAGTGTGTTACACAACATGGAGCTCATGAAATGTGGATCACATCTCCATGGACACCATGCTGCCCTGTGTGTGTGTGTGTGTGCAGTGATATGTGCCCCAGAAAGAAATACACACATTAACAAATATGTCCTACTAGCTCCATGAACCAAACATATTTGGCCTGTCTCTGACAGTGGCAGCCCAAATATATTGTTGTCAGGAAGCTATTAGGACATATTTGTTGATGTGTGTAACCATGTCAGGGGCAAATATCCCTAAGGATGGTTAACATCCCCTTAGTTCCCCCCATGATGGTTCATAGACCAGTACACAACACATTACAAAGCAGTGGTTTGTGCAGACTTATGTAATGGGAAAGATTAAGAGGATCATGATGTTGTAGCTGTTGCATGACGATCACTTCGAGGGTGATGTTCCAAATCCTGTCCTCTTGTCCCACAGGCATCCATAGCACGATCCATCCTTGAACAGAGGAGTTTCCATATGACTGGACTGAAGTCTGGACAACACTTCCATGAAGCTCACCCCTTGGCGTTCCAAGTGATTGTGTTGGTGATGCAATGTTTGACCTGATGTTCACAGCAACCTCTACTGGAACATTCACATATGGACACAAATTTATGTGTGTACTAACATCCAGGTATCAGACCTGTACAGTAAGACTGCTCATACACAGATGCCAAACGATGTAGACAACACATGAGCAGTTCACTAGCATTTCAAATGTATTCCTATTTAGTTCAGATGTACCTTTTTGTGCTCATACAAGTGTTTAATGCATATTGGCTACATACACAAGAAACATCACTACTCAATCCGTGTCTGTATGAATGAATGTTGGATCAAACACCTGTCAATGTGGAACCGTACCCAAGGCTAGAGTATCCCTCATACAAAGGAAGGCATGATTTACATCACAGGAGTCCACTAGTTGCCTGACCATGAGTGGACTTTGTGATGTATACATGCAATGACATGATGGCAGTGATACACTGATGTGTGTTGTGAGTGATTAGCTGGTGATACAGGGGACACACTTCCACTGTGATGTGATATCCATGGTTTGTGTGTTGCTCAATATAATCAATGTCCTGAGATTGCTGTAGGTTGTCATATCTCAGTACATGGGCTACATCAACAAAAACAACCATGTGGACAAGTGTTATTACTGGTGAAGTGTGTTATGACCTTAGTTAAACAACAACACAACTTAAAGGGATAGTAAACCCTGAAAATAAGTTTATTTCACATTGTAGCCCTTTAAAAACCATGAAAAATGATATCAGTCTTATCTACCAAACATATATGATTTTGGATATAAGACATATCATTTTACATGTTTTTTTAAGGGCTACAATATAGAATGAACTTATTTTCAAGGTTTACTATCCCTTTAATACATAAGCCAATGCTCAGCCTAAGGTTCCAATGTGCGTGCTACACAATGAAATCTTAGGAAGATTTTTGGGTTATGCAGTAAGTTAGGCTGTGATTCAAACTCCCGTTGTGCAACTGACTTGCTGGAGAACAGAATGCTCACCCTAGGATCACAATGTGTAACACACACATTGAGATCCTAGGGTGTACATTGTGTTCCCCAGTATGTCAGCTGCACAATAGAATTTTGATTTAAAGCCATATTGATGCATGTTCAATCTGTCCTGCTTGTTATTTCCCTGCTAAGTCGCATAGCTGTTAGTTTGGTTTTCCCCTCAAACACAACAATTGATGCAGACGAATGTTCAGTGTTGCACCAGTTGTTGTGCTAAGGGGTATGTTCTGATCAAATCTGACACACATCATGGCCATGTAACACTGTTGTGTTATATGGCTACAGGGATGGGTTGCCAGGTGAATTTGGACAACGGTGTGGTTGTGTGTGAACCCATGTTGTAACATCACACAAACATTTCCCCCAGGCAGGAGTTGAGTTCACTGCATTGTTTGGCAATGCATTGGAGACAACCCTGCCACCCAATCTATAAGTGATTACACAGCAGATCAGACAGGATTCAAAAGCACAATTTTCATTTATTGAGGGGGCAGATGACAGGTTGGGCCTTTCATTTCTTTTTTTTTTGGGGGGGGGGCTTAGACTTGGTGCCAGAGGTGGATGCCCTGGCTGATTGCCTTGTCACCCTCTGTCCCCTAGGTGTGGCTTCTGGGGTAACACTGGAAGGGGTGGTGGGTGCAGTGGACCCCTCTGTGGAACGCAGGTTCTCCCTCTCCATCCTCAGGTTCTCCCTGCGGTTAATCTCTCGCAACTCCACGAGCACCTGTGCAAACATGTCCATCATCCCCGTATGTATCTGGTGGAGTTGTGTGTTCCCCCTGGCAACCTCTGACTCCAGAGCTTGGATTCTGGTCTCCAACCTGTTCGTGTTCCTCCGGGATTCCCTCCGGTTCCTCGTGAGGTTGTCGTTGGTGGCGTGGGTTGCCCAGAGCTGTCCTCTTTGAAGGCCCATGCACTCAGCCTCCAGATCTGGGGTGCGTTGACTGCTGGAGATGGGAGTGCCCGGTGACTCATGTGCTGTCTCTCCAGCTTCAGCTGTCTCCTCAGCCTCTGTTTCCCCAGCTTCAGCTGTCTCCTCAGCCTCTGTTTCCCCAGCTTCAGCTGTCTCCTCAGCCTCTGCTTCAACAGGTTCAGCTGTCTCCTCAGCCTCTATGTCCCCAGCCTCTGCTGTCTCCTCTGCTGGTACTGGGTGTGCTGTGGCTGCTACTGCTGTTTGTGTTGGTGGAGTGGCTTGCACAGACGGTGTGTGGGTGCCCACCACATCAAGGGACCCACTGCTGCCCACTGATGTCTGTGCTGGTTGAGGTGGTGGGGTGAACAAGTCCCTTGGCTGAGGGCGCTGGGGCTCCCCAATCAGGCCCAGGTGTTGGTAGTCAAGTGGCCAAGGGTCATACCTTGGCCAGTGGTAGGTGCTTGGCCCCCACCTGGGATCATACCTGGGGCCATGCTGGGGAGCCATCCAGGAGGGTAGATCCATCTCGGTGGAATATGGCCCATATTGGCTGGTGGCCACATTCCCGGGCAGCCATTGCCTCCCTGGTGGTGGTGGTGCTGCTGCTGGAGGGTAATAGCTCCCGGTGCTAGTGGGATGCATCCATCTCTCCCCCTGAATCCAGCCGCTGTACATTTGTCGAGCATCCTGTGGTGGGGCAGGCAGTTGAGAGGCAGGCAGTTGAGAGGCAGGCAGTTGAGAGACAGCCAGTTGAGAGGCAGGCAGTTGAGAGGCAGCCAGTTGAGAGGCAGGCAGTGGTGATGCAGCCAGTTGAGAGGCAGCCAGTTGAGAGGCAGGCAGTGGTGATGCAGCCAGTTGAGAGGCAGGCAGTGGTGATGCAGCCAGTTGGGGAGGAGGTGTGGTGGTTGTAGACGCTTCCCAGTGGCTAGTCCCCTCCTCTGTATCCTCCTCACTGGGTGGTGTGGTCGGCTCCTCCACGGGCTCCTGCTGCGATGGAGGCCCATAAGCTGTGTGGAGAATTGAGATTGTGTGATTAGTAAACGTAGCCATGATGGGATTAATGGGATACTAATACATGAAATGCAGAAAGGGAAATATATGTTTTGTGGTTTATCACCCTGAGTGAAACAAGGGTACTCCCACTGCTGGAGGAGGTTTTTGTTCAAGAAGTCTCCCAGCTCAGAGTAGAATTGCTTTGGTGCTATATCCCAGTGGCCTGAAGTTGTACATTGGCACTGTTGCTACATTATCCTATGAGAATTTATTGCGTCTGGACGTAAGCTGTCCATAGGATGGTCTAGCAACATCGCCATTTTAGAGTTCCAGGCCACTGTGATATTACCGCTGGAGTAGTCAACTATGAGCTGTGCTACATTTTGAATGAAACACCTTTGAGCAGTGGGAATACCCTTGTTTTGCTCGGGGGATGAACCCTGCAATATATTTTTCTTTTCACATGTTAGGTATTACTATCCCTTTAACGGAATAGCAATGGTTAATTTCACCATGATGTAATATTGTAGGCATTGTAAGAGATAGATGTGGATCGATGTTAGTCCTATCCCTCCAACCCACATGGTTAGACAGATATTGCTCTATTTGACAGTCATTTTGACATGTTTGACAGTCATTTCACCACACGGAGGCTCTTCAGCAGAGCGTAAATTGCCCCATTCAGAGATGTAAACCTCATTGGAATGGTGAACAGAGTGTGCTTGCAAACCTGGCACACTTTTTTGACCATCTCAAAGATGTCTCCATCTCTGAATGGGGCAATTTAGGCTCTGCTGAAGAGCCTCCGTGTGTTCTAATGACTGGAATCTCCAGCTGTCAAATAGAGCGATATCTGTCTAACCATGAGGGTTGGCGGGATAGGACTAACATGGATCCACATGTTGGTGAAATTAACAATTGCTATGCCATTACAGTTACATACAAGGAGAAATGGTCATATATGCATGTGGATGTGTACGTTTCATATGGATATGAATATATCCTTTCCAGATATGAAGCCAGAGATCATTTCAGTAGGTGTGATTGCCTTACTGGCTATATATGTGCACCCATCAAAATATACATTGGATTGATATGATGGATATGAGCATACCTCGTATATCCCATCTACGTAGAGTGGGATATACTAGGTATGTGTGTTTGGATGGTATCAATGTAAGTTAGTTTCTGATGGATGCACATATCTGGCCAGTAGGGCAATCACAGGCAGTGAGATGATCTCTGGGTTCACATCGTGTTGGGACATATTTTGAGCCATTTGAAAGGTACATATCTGACCATTTTCCTTTGTGTGCATATCTTTGTTTGAACAGATGTGCAGTGGGAATCAAGTGTTATTCAACCCTATCTTCTTAGCTGATCCCGTCCAATTCACAATTTTTCATTACTTGACAGGTGACTCTCTGGTTGTCAGGATCATATCCTATGCATTTCATTGTAGGGCATGGGATACCACCCTGGCAATCAGAGATTGATGAACTGGACAGGATCCTGTCCATGTCGTGTGTTCCAGTTGAATCCTGAAGGGCAACAATCACGCCAGTAGTGAGGGATATCTCTGATTGAGGCCTGTTTTTCTTTGAGTATGAGCCCATCCATCCTTCTGAGTGAGGCAACCGTACTCAATCCGAGATATCTATCATTCATGGCCTGTTGGTGACCAAGGTACAATGGATGATATTTGGTTCCCATGTGTATCCTGCAAACAGTGTCTGGTGTACCATCCATCCATGGCATCAGCACCCCTGAGGATCCATGTGGGAATCAGATGTGAGATATGTCATTTGAAGTTAGGGTAAATGATTGCAGACACAACACCAAGGCCTACTTTTTCCCCCTTTAATTCTGGGGTATTGTTTGAGGCCTGTGTGTTGCACATACAAGCAGTTATTCTCAGTGCCACTGTGATGTGTGACCTGCTCCATCCTTTTTGTGATTCAGTAAGCGGTGTTGTTGACATGATGGAGTGTACATAATGCTGACTTCTCCAGTGATCTCATTTCCCCATTTCCAGTGTTTTCTATGGAGTGTATACGATGGGACCTTAGCAACTTGATTCATGTTATTGCATATTCTCCATAGGCTAACACTGGTATTGGTGAAATGAGGATGTGTGAGGGTGAATTTCTCTCCACCATGTGTTTGTCACCGCTTAGTGAATGTCCCCTGTGTAGCATGTGATCGTTGGCCTATTGACTTGATTGTTGTCTGGTTAACCCTTTGAGTCCCAGAGGGGTTGCCAAAGCATTGTTGATCGATGCATTGATGATCCCTTTAGCACTCGAGGGGTTAAGTGCTGACATCCCAGCGGGGACATGGGTGACATTGTGTGTGAACAGTGATGACAGTCGACATTTGGAACTGCATGGTTTGTGTATTGTGTGTGATGAGCACAGCGACAGGAGGGTTGAAGTAGGACTTGGACAGGTTTGTTCCAAGTTGGACCTTGATATTTGTCCTTGTGTTGTGTCCTGTTTTTAACCCTCAGGGTGCTGTGTTGGTGCAGTTGTGTGCATGAATGATGGACATGTGTTGAGGTGTGAGTGTGTGTGCAGCTGGTGTTGGTTGCTGTAGTGTGTTGTTCTGTAGTGTTGCACTTACCGGTAGTGTGGAGGGTCCTCTCATCCCCAGTGTCAGCTCCTCCAACAACCCCCTCGATCAGGGTTGGGGACATATTCTGGCGCACCATCTCCTCCCAGCCGCAGAAGGTGATAGGGACAGGTGGGCCACCTCCAGTGCCTCGGGCGTGCTTGGCGAGTTCGGAGAGCTTGTTCTTGACCACCCTCCGGCAGTCGCCCCATCGCTTCTTGATGGACTCCACGTCCCGTCTGCATGGAGCCACCGCGTTGACCCGGCTGCAGATCTGGTTCCAGGCTGCTTTCCTCCTCGCTGACAGGCCAGGGACCTTCGCTGTCGGGTGGAGAACACTCTGCCTCTCCAGGACAGCTTCCACAAGAGCCGTGTTCTCCTCCTCTGTATACTTTGGGTCTCTGATCCTGGCCTCATCAGCTCCGGCATGGGATGACTCAGAGCCGGAGTGCCCTGCCTGGTCTGACCCTGACTGTGTGGGGTGCTCCCCAGCAACTACCCCTCGTCCCACTGCAGGTTCTGTCCCTGTCCTGCGTGTTCCTGCTCTTGTGGGCCGGGTCCCCCTCCGCCCTGCGGATCTCCCTCTCCCACCCCTGCTCTGCTGAGGGATCCCCTCCTGATCTTCCTCCTCCTCCACTACTCTCCCCATCCCTCTCTCCTGTCCTCCTCTCCTCACCATCATTCACCCAGTCACACCCAGGCACTCCCACAGGCCCTCACAGACACACTCGATCCAGTCACTCTCTGTCACACACTTTCACTCCCAGATTCACACTGTCAAAAATAAAAGTAAAATGTGTGAGGTGTTATAAAATAAAAGGACTATGTGTATGTATGTGTATGTGTTTGTATGTGTGTATGTAATATGTGCAAAGGTGTGCTATGTGTCGTATTCTGTGCAATGCTCTCCTCTCTCCAAACTCCAAAACTCCTCTACCTCCAATGAACGCTCCTGTCTCCCTCTCTCTGATCACTATCCTCCGCTCCTGGGTCCTGATATCTGGCTCTGAAGAACTCGATAACAGACAGTGTGTGGCGGTTATTTTTGGGTATATATAGGTGTATTTGAAGTTATTTGATACATTGGGGCTTTGGGATTGGATGTGTGTTTGAATTTGTTTTGGCATCAATCATGGTTGCTTGACAACGGCAGCCGTTATGTTACATGTTGTTTGGAGCTCAGTTATCGTGTGATTTGTCCGCCCGTTGTGCATTAACATGAGCGACAACGGGTTTTGTGTTACGTGTTTTTTGTGTGCCTACGCTCGATAGCTATTCTCGTAGAGTAGTTATTGAATCTGCCGTAACTCCTGTATTATTTGCGAGCGATGTGCCTTTTTCACTTAGCGGCTGGTTTAACGGTTGCCTTTAAATCTAGGCCCTGGTGTCTTATGTTCCTATGGTATAAAGCGGCCACTTTGACACCCATCTAAGAGAAGTATCATGCATCGTCGAACGCCTGTTGCCAGCTTTCTGTGACTCAACTTCATATGTTGTCAGGTGGCGACGTGGACTCCGTTTTTGATCTTCCCTTGGTTCCTGCAACATTTTTCCTGTTATCCATTCGACCGGAAGTAGAGGCCTCCCTCTCTACGGGCCGTGGTACCAGTTTGCGACCCAGCTCTGGCTGTGCATCCCTTCGACTCGTTCCCTGTTTGCCTGGCTGTCCTCCGACTCCACCGCTACCACTTTGTCGACTTCAACACGGAGTTTGTGACACCAGAGTGTTCGATCAGTCTGTCCATTTGTTTGACCGGTGCATCCAACGGCAGCAGTCCGGAGTTGAGAGGGAGAAACCCGGGAATGACAGCGGAAGGTGATGCGGTCCCTTCTTGTTTCCATTACAATAACTTCCCCAGTGATCTCATGTCCACAGTTCCCATGTTGCTCAATGTAACCAATGTTCTGTGATTGCTTTGGTTTGACATATATCAGTACATAGGCTTTAACAAACAGACTAACTGGAGAATTGATATCACTGGAGAAATCTGTTTTAGCCTTATGAAAACATTAACACAACTTCATGGATAACCCTAAGATTTCAATATGTGTGAGGCTAGTTTCACAATCAAAGTGTGAATCACAGCCTATTTGGCTTGATGTTCTGTCTATCTTGCCTGTTGTTTAACTAAGTCAAATAGCTGGTTGGATAAACCCCATAAACCACAACAATTGATGCAGCTGAATATTCACAGTGTGGCACCTGCTGTTATACTAAGAGGTAGGTGTCAGTTGTTCAGATTCAACCCACATCATGGCCATACAACACTGTCATGTTGTTTGGCTCCAGTGGTGGATTGCAAGTTGGATTTGGACAACGTTGCATGTGGTGTGTGTGTGTGCTAACCCATGCTGAAACATTCTACACCATGTAACCTGGCCAGAAGTTGTGTTCACTTCATTGCTTTGCAATGCATTGGAGACATCCTTGCCACTTAATCTATCAGTAACCACAAACCTTCTAAGACAGGATTAAAATGCAGATTTTTTTTGGGGGGGGAGAACAAGTTGGGCTCTCTATATTTTGGTGGGGTGGGACCTTTTGACAGGATGTCATATGTGGATGCTGTGGTTGACAGTCTGGTCATCCTTGGAATCTCCTTGCTGTTGGTTCAGGGGTCACACTGGAGGGAGAGGTTGGTGCAGTGGACCCCTCTGTAGACTGCTTCTCCCCCTCCATTTGCAGGTTTTCCCTGCGGTTCAGTTTCCTTAGTTCCAAAAGCAGCTGCCCCATCATATCGATCATCCCTGTTTGGTACTGGGCCAGCTCAGCAGTTAGCACCATGTGTTGTGCCTCCAGGGTATGAAGGGTGCCTGTGTTCCTCAGGGAATCCTGTTGCAACCTCCTGAGCTATCTGTTGGCCCTCTGGAATTCCCTGAGCTTCCTCCTCTGGATCGCCAGGCACTCCCTCTCCAACCCCCTGCTGTGTACACTGCTGGAGGAGGATGTGCCTGGGGATGCTGCCTCACCTACGTCCTCCTGTTGTTCTGGTAGAGAGGCTGATGCTGGTGGGGTGACTGCTGCTGGTGCTGGTGGATAGGCTGCTGCTGGTGCTGGTGGGGTGGCTGCTGTTGGTGCTGGTGGAGAGGCTGCTGCGGGTGCTGGTGGTTGGCTGGAGCTGGTGGGGTGGCTGCTGCTGATGAAGGCTGTGTCCCTACCACATCCAAGGATTCCAAGCTGTCCATTGATCCTTCTGATGGTGGTGGTGTAAAATCATCCCTTAGTTGAGGGCGCTGAGGCTCCCCAATCAGGCCCTGGTGTCCGTAATCCAGTGGCCATGGGTCTCTCCCACCTTGGGTCATACTTAGGGCCATACTGGGGAGCCATCCAGGATGGCAACTGTTGTCTTCCTGCAGCACCATATGTGGGTACAGTTTCTGGCATCCAGTGCCTTCCTGGCGGTGATGGTGCAGTGTAATACCTTCCAGAGGTGGATGGCTGCATCCACCTCTCCTGGTGCATCTAGTCCAGTGGTTCTCAACCTGTGGGTCGGGACCCCTTCGGGGGTCAAATGACGATTTGCCAGGGGTCGCCTAAAACTATCAGATATTTATATTTTGATTCATAACAATAGCAAAATGACAGAGATGAAGGAGCAACGAAAATAATTTTACTGTTAGGGGTCACCACAACTTGGGAAATTTTATCAAAGGGTCGCGGCACTAGAAAGGTTGAGAACCACTGATCTAGTCGATATAGGGGGTGGTGGTTGCCTGTATTCCTGTGTAGCAGGTGTAGCTGGTGGAGTTGGTGCAGCTGGTGTAGCTGGTGGAGCAGGTGCAGCTGCTGGAGATGGTGGAGCCAGTGCAACTGGTGGAGATGGTGGGGATAGAGAACACTTGCTGGTCACCTCCTCTTGCTCCACAAGTGGGAACTCCTCACTGGGGGATGTTTCTGCCTCCTCCTCTATGGCCTCCTGATGTGCTGCAGGCCGGTATACTGTGTGAAGAAATTACATGGTGTGTTTAGTAATGTAAGCAATGATGTAATGCCATTACAGACTAGAAATTTCCACATACATATTAGACTAATCTGCCCAAAAGGGCAGTCCAGTTCCAAAATGACGGTCAAGTCCCCCTTGCACGGGAACACCAGCTAACCGCCGACATACATTTTGCCTTGTTGGGCCTCATCAGGGAGGTGCAGCTGGATTCCCTCAGCACTGAGAGCAAGGGGTCCAAGTCTGGATTACCCTTCTCTCTTAGGGAGACCCCTAAAAGTATTCAAAATAAGCATACAAAATGTGAGTAGCTCCTGAGGATGAAAAACAGCACAATGGTCTGATCTACTGCTCAGAAGCATCATGTTTTAGCTCTCTAGTGCCATTACAGAGAAGAAATTTCCACATACATATTAGACTAATCCCACCCAAAACAGCAGTCCAGTTCCAAAATGATGGGCAAGTCCCCCTTGCACGGGAACACCAGCTGGAGACCTAAAACGTGATTCTTCTGCTTATTATATTGCTATAATGTCCAGTTCACACATTCCTTTGTCTAGTTATAATCCCCTTGTTCTTAACCCTATGATTTCCAGAGGGGTATACAATCCCCTGTGAAGCAATGGGCTGTATATCCCTCTGGAACTCAAAAGGTTAAGATAAGATAATGATGGTTAATCCTCTGAGTACCAGGGAGGTATGCAGTGCAGTTTCAATTCCTGTCATTCATTCCTACAGGCATCCATGGCATGACCCATCATGGATCAGAGGGATGTCCAAGTTACCCTAGTGAAATGCTAACTCCACTTCCATACAGTGC
Organism: Rhinophrynus dorsalis; assembly: GCA_037306005.1. Taxonomy (NCBI): domain Eukaryota; kingdom Metazoa; phylum Chordata; class Amphibia; order Anura; family Rhinophrynidae; genus Rhinophrynus; species Rhinophrynus dorsalis. The sequence goes on from CM074723.1 coordinate 313,816,239, forward strand.
TCCTCCCGCTGCTTCTTAGTGCTACTGAATGTTAATACTGTTTGGCAAAATGTCATGTCACTGTCATGGGCCATATGGTAGGACTTGATGAGGGCACATCTGTTCTTGCACAATGAAACAAAGGAGAGACATGAAAATACCTAATGAGCCATCACTAGGGGAGCCCCTGTCTTTTCTCCTTTCTTTTTCTTACTGGGATGTATCAGAACTGTATGTAGCAGTTTGGTGGTCAGGCCCTGTCTGCGCTATCCTTGGATGAGTTTGTTTCTGTAACACATCCCCTCCGTTTACCACTCCCATGTTGGTCCTTGGCTGCTGTGTACCTGCCTGTTTCTGGGTACCCCTCTGCCCACCTGATCTCTCTCCCCCTGCTTCCCTTACTGGGGATCCCCTGTTCTCTTTCCTCCTCTCCTGCACCTTTTCCCATCCCTCCAGCCTCCACTCCTCTCCCTGCCATCTTACTATTACTCTCCTAGCTCCCTCACATAGCCACTCACACGGCTTACTGAGTAGCTGTGCTACACAGATATTTATCTAACTTGGAAGACTTCCCACAGTAGTTGAAAGGCTGGCAATATAAAATATTTTATCAAGAGAAAGGGTTCTAGTTTGGATAGGACTGCATACAGTGGCTGATGTCCCAAGTGTTACTGGAACAATTCTAAAGCATCCAATTGCACCACAGGGATCAAATACAAATCCCACAAGTTCTCATTGATTTAAAGTAGTAGTAAGCTTTTTTATATGAAAACTTCAATGTTTTAGATCTTTTCCTGCTTCCTGGGTAAAACAAGGGTATTCCTACTGCTGGCAGTTGTTTTATTCAATAGTTATAACCATTCAAAACTGTTATTCTTTTCTAAAAAATAGAGCTCCAGGGAGCTTAATTCTTGAAAGTGACAGACAGTGACTCATCATTTAACATCACATTCTATGGAGAACTTTAGTCATTGACTCAGCTCTCCCATAGAATGCAACAGAATAACTAGCTGACATCTAGGAACTAGAGGGCAATAATAATGTAAGCAAAAAATAACAACAACACTTCAATTACTCTGGACAGACATATATACCAACAGTAGAAGTACCTTTGCTTTACTCAACAGGAAGAACATGTTTTTTTCTAAAAAGTTAACTTTTAACACCCATAATGGCAATGCATTGGAGACCTCTCCAGCATTAAAGGGGTTAACGTTTTGGATGCCAGAGGAGTATACAGCCAATCTGCTACTCAAATGGCTATCACAACCGAGATCACATGTGCAAATGGAGCCACATGACAAACACAATGTAAGTAAACATTGCCTTTGTCACTGTTCTCTGCCTCTCTCCTCCCCCCAGTGATTATGAGGCAAAGAGAGGCAGAGAAAATAGCTCCAGAGATTAAGGGCTCGATCCAAATGTTGGAGTAAAAAATGCCAGTAGGGCAAAATGGATACCGACTGACAAAATAAAGTGTCTTGGTTGGTATTCAAATGGCATTAAGCACAATGGATATTAGACCACAAAACTGGCGTTGTGTCCAAACGTCCGTTTTGTGCATCAAGTTCCCAAAACACTACTAAATACCAGCAGTTTTGGAACTTCAAAGGAAAAAAAATAACGGTCGGTGCCTGACATACTGTCAAGCACCGATCGTTAAATAATCTGCGTTACACTTACCTGTCATCCACTGTCTGTCTCCTTCTATCTCCATTCTTTCTTCTCTTTTATCTTCTGTCTTCTTTCTTCTCTTGTATCTTCTGTCTTCTTGCTGTAAAAAAACAAAATAAAAGTAGTAGTCAAAAGCATACATATGTGGCACACTAATACATAATTTAACTCTTTGAGTGCCAGAGGGGTACGCAATGCAAAGGGTTAAATTATGCAGTAGTGTGCTGGATTGTTAAAATATAAATGCCCCCATGCATATTAATTGTTTCGAAGTTATGCCAAGAAAATCGTATTCCCATATGTAAAAGTGCCAAAATTATACTTAGCATAATATGTTGTAGCTGTCTCAGCCGTTGTGCGAGGCCTCTGAGGCGGCGGTGGAGACAGAATAATGCGCCATCCCCCCTTCATGTCCATTGGCTGATGCCTGCTCCAGTCTGAGGGAATTAGAATTGAGACTGCCCTTATATATGGGCAGGCATACTTTTAATTCTCTCACAGCCATTGGCTGGGATATGCTTATGCACCTCCCAGCCAATGAGCTTTGAGCGGCTGTGCTTTAAACAATTCTAATTCCCTCAGAACGGATTGGGCATTGGCCCGTGAACATGAAGAGAAGGGGTGTGTGGTGCATTATTCTGTCTCTGCCCCCGCCTCAGCGGCCACACACGGCAGAGACAGATGCAACATATTATGCTAAGTATAATTTTGGCATTTTTACATATGGAAATATGATTTTCTTGCCATAAGTTAGAAACAATTAAAATGCATGGGGGCATTTATATTTTAACAGTCCGGCACACTACCAGGGCCGGATTTCCCGTAAGGCAGAGTAGGCATCTGCCTACAGGCGCACCCTACAGAGGGGCGCCTGCCACTACAATTCAATTTTTTTTTTTTTTTTTTACACTTGGCTCGGCTTGCCATGCCGCGCCGAGCCGCCAGCCGCTGCCTTGTAGGCTGTGAGCTCTCCCGGCTCTTTAGCAATGCAGAGCGCTGGGAGATTTTATCTCCCAGCGCTCTGCATTACTAAAGGGAAGGCCGCGTGGGAGCTCCAGCAGCTCCATGTCTGTGCACAAGCACAGATCTCTCCAGCCGCTGGACCACCAGGGAGGTAGGAAACGGATGAATGAGGCTTAACCCTTTGAGTGCCAGAGTGGTACGCAACGCATTGCAAAGCAATGCGTTGCGTACCACTCTGACACTCAAAGGGTTAATCTGGAGATAATGGGAGCAATGTGAGGTCAATATGGGGATGATGGGGGGCAAGCAATGTGGAGCTGATGGGGTCAATGTGGAGCTAATGGTGATGGGGTCAATATGGAGCTGATGGGGGTCAATGTGGACTGATGGTGATGGGGTCAATATGGAGCTGATGGTGATGGGGGTCAATGTGGAGCTGATGGGGTCAATGTGGAGCTGAAGCTGATGGGGGTCAATGTGGAGCTGATGGTGATGGGGGTCAATGTGGAGCTGATGGGGTCAATGTGGAGCTGAAGCTGATGGGGGTCAATGTGGAGCTGATGGTGATGGGGTGAATGTGGAGCTGATGGTGATAGGGGTCAGTGTGAGGGCAATGTTAAGATGATGGGGGCAATGTGAGTGTGATGGGGAGCAATGTGAGGGCAATATGGAGATTGGAGCATTGTGGAGATGATGGGGGGGGGGCGCTTCAGGTAGCTGTGCCTACAGGCTCCTGAGATGTAAATCCAGCCCTGCACACTACTGCATAATTTAACCCTTTGGGCCCCAGAGAGGTATGCAAAGCATTGCTTTGCAATGCATTGCGTACCCCTCTGACACTCAAGGGGTTAAGCTATGTATTAGTGTGCCGCATATGTATGCTTTTGACTAATACTTTTTTTTTCTTTTTTACAGCAAGAAGACAGAAGATACATGAGAAGACAGAAGATACATGAGAAGACAGAAGATAAAAGGGAAGAAAGAAGACAGAAGGGAAGATAGAAGAGAAGAAAGAAGGACAGAAGATGACCAGGTAGCTGAGGACTCTGCCGGACATCAGGATTAATGGTAAGTGTTACTTGTAATGTGATGTTTTACTTAGTTGGGTTAACCCTATGAATGCCTGTGGGGTAATTATACCCCACTGGCACTCAGAGGGTTAATTCTACTAACTTTTGACATATTTTTCATACTTTGGATGTATTGATACGGGGCTTTGAGCCCCATATCAATACACCCACTGAGGACTTTGTTTTTTTCAAGTTTCTGCATTGGCTGTTTAAACAGGAGATAAGGGATTCAAGTAAAAAAAAAGTAGGCCTTAACTTTCCTGAGATAACTTGGGTCCCTTATTGCCATTTCATGGCTAACGCACACATTTTAATTGCTATTTACAGTGTTTTTATCATTTTCAATGGATGATAACATCTCTTAACTTTAACCCCTTAAGGACCAGGAAATCCTGAGGTAGATTTCACTTAAGAAATGGAGCAATTTTGACTTTTTTCTCTTTAATTCCTTTTGTACACCCACACAAATTATATACTGTTTTTTTAAGTACAAGTAGGGCTTTCTTTTGATACCACAATTATATGGCTACCTTATTGTTTAATTTGATTAAAATAGAAAAAAATAGCAAAAAATAAAAAAACCTAACATTTTGCTTACATTTTCCTGTCAGGATTTGCATACCATTAGTTCATTACATAAAAATACCCCTAAATATATTAATTGCTTCTCCTAAATATAAGAGTACCCCATATGCCTAGTATTTCAATCCTTTTCTCACATTTACATTGTAAATATTACAAGATGGACGAGATTATTTCCAACCTGTAATTTTTCAACAATTGGAATGTGAGCATCTTAGCTTAGCTGACGTTGCCAGCACGAAAAATGTCCCACAAAGGTATATGTTTCTGAAAACTAGACAACATAAGGTAAATAATCAGGAGAATTTTGGAGTTTTTTGTGCAGCTATTTTTCCAGAAATATTTTTCAAAATGTTGGTAATATTCTTTTTTTTTTTGCAGTTTACACACTTACATTTCAATATTATTGTTGATATCAAGCAGCTCCTTCTTCTGAGTATGGCAATACCCAATATCATAAATTTCTCAAGGCTTGGGGGAGCTACGGGGCCCAAACTGGAACATGTGTGTTTCCAGTTTCACACTTTGAATTTTCACAACTTGCGTCACTGGTGCCATGTCTCATTTGGAGCTGGGTACCAGTGCTCCACTTTAAAGTTTCCCCCCAAAACATGTATATTTTTGGAAAGTAGACACCCCAGCCTTTCATTTTCTGTATGTTTTCAAATTCTTTACAAAGCCATTTCACCCCCAATCCCTTGTAAAACTTGACGTAAGTAAAAAAAATCAGCATTTTTCACACTTTAACTGTTGATGTGAATTTCAAGCACATGATAGGTGAAGATTTTTAAAAATGCCTTGTTTAGTGTTCAGCTCCTTCTTCTGAGTACGGCAATACCCCATATGCATAGCTTTCTCATGGTTTGAGGGAGCTACGGGACCCAAATTGGAACATGCGCTTTTCCAGTTTCACACTTTGAATTTTCACACTTGCATCACTGGATCCATGTCTTATTTTGGGCTGTGTACCAGTGCTCCACTTTAAAATTGCCCCCCAAAAGTGTATATTTTTGGAAAGTAGACACTGCAGGCTTTCATTTTATGTATGTTTTCAAATTTTTTACGCAGCCATTTTACCACAAATCCCTCGTAAATCTTGACATAAGTAAAAATTCAGCATTTTCACACTTTGACTTCAATGTTGATGTGAATTTCAAGCACAGAATAGGTGAAGATTTTATAAACTGCATTGATTAGTGTTCTGCTCCTTCTTCTGAGTACAGCAATGCCCCATATGCAAAGGTTTGTCAGGGTTTGGGGGAGCTACTGGGCCCAGTTGGAACATGTTAGTTTTAGTGATGAGCGAGCATGCTCGGCCGAAGCTCGGTTCGGCTCGAGCATCGCTCTGCTCGGCACATGGCGGTACTCGTACGAGTACCGCATGTGCTCGCCCGCCATGTTCGGGTCTCCTCCCCGCACGTTTCGCGGCTGCTGCGCAGCCAATAAACGTGCAGGGAGGCTCTGACATCAGTGTAATGCCAGCAGCCATGTTGGCTGCTGGCATTACACTGATTGGCTGGCCAGAACCCGTGATCGGGTGCTGTATAGCACCTGACCAGCGAGTTCGGCTCAGTCTTAGCCAGGGAGAGATGAGGATAGGAAGGGAAAGTCAGTGTAGGGAGAAGAAAAGCGATTAAAAAAAAAAAAAAAGACCCAAAAGTCCTTTTTAGGACTACTGTGTGTGGGGGCAGCAGTTTATTTTGTTTGGGGGGGCAGAGATATAAAAAAAAAACGTCACATATTCCGTTCACTGTGCCTAGCCGCAGATTAGCAGCACATTCTGTTTAGTGTGCAAAGTTGCAGATTAGAGCACATTCTGTTCAGTGTGCAAAGTTGCAGATTAGCAGCACATTCTTTTTAGTGTGCAAAGTTGCAGATTAGAGCACATTCTGTTCAGTGTGCAAAGTTGCAGATTAGCAGCACATTCTTTTTAGTATGCAAAGTTTCAGATTAGCAGCACATTCTGTTTATTGTGCAAAGTTTCAGATTAGCAGAACATTCTGTTTAGTGTGCAAAGTGTAAAATATCAAAGTCACATATTCCATTCACTGTGTCTAACCGCAGATAAGAAGCACATTCTGTTTAGTGTGCAAAGTTGCATATTAGGAGAACATTCTGTTTAGTGTGCAAAGTGTAAAATATCAAAGTCACATATTCCATTCACTGTGCCTAGCCGCAGATAAGAAGCACATTCTGTTTAGTGTGCAAAGTTGCGTATTAGGAGAACATTCTGTTTACTGTGCAAAGTGTAAAATATCAAAGTCACATATTCCATTCACTGTGTCTAACCGCAGATAAGAAGCACATTCTGTTTAGTGTGCAAAGTTGCATATTAGGAGAACATTCTGTTTACTGTGCAAAGTGTAAAATATCAAAGTCACATATTCCATTCACTGTGCCTAGCCGCAGATAAGAAGCACATTCTGTTTAGTGTGCAAAGTTGCGTATTAGGAGAACATTCTGTTAACTGTGCAAAGTGTAAAATATCAAAGTCACATATTCCATTCACTGTGTCTAACCGCAGATAAGAAGCACATTCTGTTTAGTGTGCAAAGTTGCGTATTAGGAGAACATTCTGTTTAGTGTGCAAAGTGTAAAATATCAAAGTCACATATTCCATTCACTGTGTCTAACCGCAGATAAGAAGCACATTCTGTTTAGTGTGCAAAGTTGCATATTAGGAGAACATTCTGTTAACTGTGCAAAGTGTAAAATATCAAAGTCACATATTCCATTCACTGTGCCTAGCCGCAGATAAGAAGCACATTCTGTTTAGTGTGCAAAGTTGCGTATTAGGAGAACATTCTGTTAACTGTGCAAAGTGTAAAATATCAAAGTCACATATTCCATTCACTGTGTCTAACCGCAGATAAGAAGCACATTCTGTTTAGTGTGCAAAGTTGCGTATTAGGAGAACATTCTGTTTAGTGTGCAAAGTGTAAAATATCAAAGTCACATATTCCATTCACTGTGCCTAGCCGCAGATAAGAAGCACATTCTGTTTAGTGTGCAAAGTTGCATATTAGGAGAACATTCTGTTTACTGTGCAAAGTTGCAGATTTGCAGCACATATTCCGTGTAATATGAAGAAGGCGGGTAAAAAGGGACGGGGAAGTGGACGTGATCCTGATAGTTCAGGGCGCGGGTCAGGACGCGTAGAAACTGTGCCTGGTGCCAGAGCACAAGACAGAAAGACATCCACCATACCTAGCTTCATGTCTCAGTTTACAGGGCGTCGCAGGACATCACTCTCGAGGTCAGACCACTGCGAACAGGTGGTCGGTTGGATTTCAGCTGATACTGCTTCCAGTCGGTTAAGCACCACCCTGTCTTCCACCAAGTCCACTCTCAGTAGCCAAGAGTCTGGTCAACATAATCCTCACCCTGATCATCCTTCCTCCCACCATAGAGGGTCTGGTCAAAGAAGTGATCCCACACTGGGATATAGTGAGGAGCTCGTCTCATCACCAATCCTTAATTTGAACCTCTCTCCAAGCACGCTTGCAGAGGAACATGACATCTTGTGCCCTGATTCACAACCTCTAGAGGGTACCCAATCACAAGAAGATGACAGAGGGGAACGGCATTTAAGGTCAAAGGAAGTGGATGATGATGATGATGAGACACAGTTGCCATTAAATCAACCACTATTACTGTCTCAAGACCTTGATGAGGAGGATGATATACAGTTGTCAATGACTGAGTATGTGGTGGGATCAAGACATGAGGAGGATGATCAGAGTGAGGAAGTGGAGGAGGACTTGGTGGACGATGAGGTGACTGACCCCACCTGGGAAGGTGGAGAGCCGAGCGATGACAGCAGTCCTGAGGGTGAGCCATCTGCAGCACCGCAACAGGCTGGAAGAGGCAGTGGTGTGGCTACAGAAAGAAGGCGGACCGCACCAAACCGGCCCGCAAATGTTCCACGGAGCACCCCCTTGCGTAAATCTACCTTGCCAAGGGGTAGGTGTTCCGCGGTATGGCGTTTTTTTAAGGAAAGTGTGGACGACAAAAGAATTGTAGTTTGCAACCTGTGCCACACCAGAATGAGCCGAGGCATGAACACTAGAAACCTCACCACCACCAGCATGATCCGACACATGGCATCCAAGCACCGTAATAAGTGGGAGGAACGCCCGGATCGCCAATCTGTGTCTGCAGGCCACACCACTGCCTCCTCTTCCCCTGTTTTCGGTGCCGGCCAATCGCCTGTCGAAGGTGCAGGCCTGCATACCTCCCGCCCTGCACCTGTACCATCTGAAGCACCATCAGCGACCACATCCACTTCCCTGTCCCAGCACAGCGTCCAAATGTCGTTACCCCAGGCATTTGAGCGCAAGCGAAAATACCCAGCCACCCACCCACAGGCCATAGCACTAACCTCACACCTTTCCAAATTACTGCCCATCGAAATGCTGCCATTTAGGCTTGTGGAGACTGAGTCCTTCCGCAGCCTGATGGCAGCAGCTGTCCCTCGGTACGCAGTCCCCAGCCGCCACTACTTTTCCCGGTGTGCCGTCCCCGCCTTACACCACCATGTGTCCCGTAACATCACCCGTGCCCTGACCAACGCAGTTACTGGGAAGGTCCACTTAACGACTGACACATGGACAAGTGCTTGTGGCCAGGGACGCTACATTTCCCTGATGGCACACTGGGTGAATGTCGTGGAGGCTGGGAGCGACTCGGACCCTGGGATGGCACAGGTGCTACCCACGCCGAGGATTGCGGGCCCTACCTCCATCAGGGTTTCTGCCAGCACCTACGTTATTGGCTCCTCCTCCTCCGTTTCCACCTCCGAATTCTCTGCGCGCAGCGCCACTCACCCATCAGCCGGTAGCTGGAAGCAGTGTAGCACTGCAGTGGGGAAGCGTCAACAGGCCGTGCTGAAGCTGATCTGCCTTGGGGACAAACAGCACACGGCCTCAGAGCTGTTGCAGGGGATTAGTCACCAGACCGAGCAGTGGCTCTCGCCACTCAACCTGCAACCAGGCATGGTTGTGTGTGATAATGGGCGTAACTTGGTGGCGGCTTTGGAGCTCGGCAAGCTCACACACGTACCATGCCTAGCGCATGTATTTAATTTAGTGGTTCAGCGATTTCTAAAAACCTACCCCAATTTGCATGATCTCTTGACCAAGGTGCGCCGCGTGTGTGCACATTTCCGTAAGTCATCTACAGCTTCAGCCGGCCTGTTGAAGCTGCAGCAGCGCTTACAATTGCCAGCTCACCGGCTGCTGTGTGACGTGAGCACGCGCTGGAACTCCACCTTCCACATGTTGGCCCGGCTTTGTGAGCAGCAGAGGGCAGTAGTGGAGTACCAGCTGTTACACGGTCGTCGCCTCTCCGTTCAACTTCCTGTAATCAGAAGTGAGGAGTGGGAATGGATGTCAGACCTCTGTGAGGTTTTACGCAATTTTGAGGAATCGACACAGATGGTGAGCGGCGATAACGCTATTATCAGTGTAACCATCCCACTTCTGTGTCTACTGAAACGCTCGCTGCTCACAATTAAAACCGACGCTTTGCATGTGGAAGAGGTGGAAATGCGGGAGGAAGAGCTTACACAAGGTGATAGCCAGAGCACCCTCACTTCGTCTTCTCAGCGACAATTGGAGGAGGCGGAGGAGGAGGAGGAGGAGGAGGAAGACACGGTTGCCTCCGCTACAGAGGGTAGCCATGGAACTTTAGTTCCATCTCTTCAGCGTGGGTGGGCAGAAGAGGAGGAAGAGGATGAGGAGATTGAGAGTCATCCTCCTGGTGAGGACAGCAAAATCTTGCCTGTTGGTACTCTGGCACACATGGCTGATTTTATGTTAGGCTGCCTTTCCCGTGACCCACGCATTACACGCATTTTAGACAACACGGATTACTGGGTGTTCACCCTTCTGGACCCCCGCTACAAAAAGAATTTCTCATCTCTCATTCCTCCGGTGGAGAGGACAAGCAAAATGGTGCAATACCAGAAGGTTCTTGTTGAAAAATTGCTCCAAAATTTTCCATCTGACAACGCTGGCGGCAGAGTACGTGCTACCTTGGCCAACCGGGAAGGGGAGAAAAGGGGAGCACACAGCAGTTCTGATAAAGGCAGGGCAACACTCTCCAAGGCGTGGGACACCTTCATGACACCCCGCCAGCACCCTCACCCTGATGCGCAGCCTAGTGTCACAAGGAGGGAAAAGTTTTGGAAGATGGTGAAGGAGTACGTAGCAGACCGTGTCAGCGTTCTCAATGATCCCTCTGTGCCTTACAACTACTGGGTGTCCAAGCTGGACACGTGGTATGAACTGGCACTCTACGCCTTGGAGGTGCTGGCCTGCCCTGCCGCCAGCGTTCTGTCTGAGCGGGTATTTAGTGCTGCTGGTGGCATCATAACAGATAAGCGTATCCGCCTTTCCACCGAAAATGCTGATAGGTTGACACTTATAAAAATGAACAAGGCCTGGATTTCCCCTGACTTCTCCACTCCACTGGAGGAAAGCCCCGGGGGAACATAAAGTCACTTTATATATGTTATTTACAATGATGGGAATACTCTGTATTCCCATTCACCCCTTCCATCCAAAAAACGGGTATATGGTTGACTCTCTTCCATATGCCCAGTGATATAATTTTTATATAGGGCCAGCTCACCAGCGGGCGCAGTTTGACAATTTTTGTATAGGTCAGCTCACCAGCGGGCCTTCTCATATAATGTTTTATTGGGTCAGCTCTCTAGCGGGCCCTCTCATATAATGTTTTATAGCGTCAGCTCACTAGCGGGCCTTCGCATATAATGTTTAGGATGGTCAGCTCCGCAGCAGACCCTCACCCATAATGTTTTAGATGGTCGGCTCAGCGCACGTTTCCCTCTTAATCATGGCCCCAGTTCAGAAAAATCGAGGAAATTTTTGGGAGAATTTGCCTCTGCGCACGTTTCCCTCTTAATCATGGCCTCAGTTCAGAAAAATCGAGGAAATTTTTGGGAGAATTTGCCTCTGCGCACGTTTCCCTCTTAATCATGGCCTCAGTTCAGAAAAATCGAGGACATTTTTGGGAGAATTTGCCTCTGCGCACGTTTCCCTCTTAATCATGGCCTCAGTTCAGAAAAATCGAGGAAATTTTTGGGAGAATTTGCCTCTGCGCACGTTTCCCTCTTAATCATGGCCCCAGTTCCAAAAAATCGATGAAATTTTTTGCAGAATTTGCAGATGATATACAAGTAAATATACAGCAAATACTGTTTGGTAACAATTTTTCGCCTAAAGTCGTTTTTATCTTCCTTTTTGTGTGTTTTACGGTCAGTCTGTAAAAATGGCGTACTACGGGCGAAACATCGTTCCCAGCAGCGACGTTGGAGTCCAAGATGCATCCAGACATCCTCCCTATGCTGTCCCTGAACCATTTCTGTGGTGTTTCCATCATTTTCTGCCCTTTTCCTATGGACCAGGCACCCTCCCCTCATCAGAGCAGGGGGTGCCTGGTGTAATGCTCGAGTCCTCCCATTGACTTCAATGGGGCTCGGGTGCTTGGCCGAGCACTTGAGCCTCCGGGGGTGCTCAGTCAGAGCACCCGAACACCCGAGCATTGGGGTGCTCGATCATCACTAGTTAGTTTCCTTTTACAGACATGCCATTTTTACAGCTGGTGCCTTGTCTCATTTCTGACTGTTTGGCAATGCTGCAATTAATATTACCCACAAAAGTATATATTGTAGAAGAGTAGACAACCCTGGCTTTCATTTTATTTGCATTTTATCAATTTTTTTGCTGCCACTCTATCACCAATCACTCCCAAATCCTGCAGTAAGGCAGAGAAACACACATTTTTCAAACTTATGTTTTAGTGTTGCTCTGGATTTCAATCAGATATTTGCAGATTTTTTAAGTGCTTTACATTAGTGGTGAGTTACATCGTCTGAGTATGGCAATGCCCCATATACATAGGTTTGTCAGGGTTTGGGGGAGCTACTGGGCACAGTAGGGAACATGTGTGTTTCCATTATCAGAGATCAGAGGAGTAACTAGAAGCCACCGGGCCCTGGTGCAAGAATTGCCATGGGCCCCCCCCGACCACATTGGCCCCCCTCAACCACATTGGCCACCTTCACATTGCCCCTTCCACATTGCCCCTTTCACAATGCCCCTTCAACAATGCCCCCATCTCCACATTGTCCCTCCCACAATGCCCCTCATTCTCCACATTGCCCCTTCATCTCCACAATGCCCCTCATTCTCCACATTGCCCCTTCCACAATACCCCTCATTCTCCTCATTACCCCTTCAACAATGCCCCCATCACAAGTCCCCTCTTTCTCCACAATGCCCCCATCACAATTCCCCTCATTCTCCACAATGCCCCTTCCACATTGCCCCTCAATCTCCACATTGCCCCTTCCACAATTCCCCCATCTTCAGACTGCCCCTTTAACAATGCCCCCATCATAATGCCCCTTCCACACTGCCCCTCAATCTCCACAATGCCCCCATAACAATACCCTCATTCTCTGCAATGCCCCCATCACAATTCCCCTCATTCTCCACAATGCCCCTTCCACATTGCCCCTCAATCTCCACATTGCCCCTTCCACAATGCCCCCATCTTCACACTGCCCCTTTAACAATGCCCCCATCATAATGCCCCTTCCACATTGCCCCTCAATCTCCACAATGCCCCCATCACAATACCCTCATTCTCTGCAATGCCCCCATCACAATGCCCATCATTCTCCACATTGTCCCTTCCACAATGCCCCTTCCACATTGCCCTTCAATCTCCACAATGCCCCTTCCACAATGCCCCTCCCACACTGCCCCTCAATCTCCACATTGCCCCTTCAACAATGCCCCCGTCACAATGCCCCTCATTCTCCACATTGCCCCTCATTCTCCACATTGCCCCTTCCACAATGCCACTACTGACCCCCCGTCCTCCTACCTCGAGTCCCTCCTCTGACTGGAACTCAACTGGATATGTTTTGAAAAATAAAAAACAGGCTATTTCAGGGGCGAAAAGAGGCCAAATAATAAAATAAACTTTATAGCACTACTGCATTGTGCCTGCATGGTATTGCTTTAAGCAGTCACCCATGCAGAGGCCAGTTTTAGAAGGGCAATCAGGACAGTAAGTGGGGGTATCTGTCCGTATTCCCTTGCTGTAGAAAACCCTGCAGTGCTTTTGTGGGTTTTTCTTTTGGGGGGTTGTGGGGGGTTTATGAATAAAGTGTACTACCCTGGGATTTAGTGGAATTATTTCTGTTGCCCCTTGAAACAAAAATCGGGAAATAAGATGGAGCTGATACAGCAGAAAACTACGTTTTGGAGTGGGGTCTGCCAATTTGAAAATCAAAAAAGAATTCTGTACTGCAGTCTGCACCATGTAAATGGCAAACTCTTTGTACCATGCCCTATACTTTCACACGGCTGCATGAGTTGATCACACAGATCAACTCCCCCCATGTGCTTATTTTAGTCTCTGATGCAGACTGGCCTTCTTAGTAACCCCCTTCTGCCACGAATAGAGACTGCCACAGTTTTGTCCTCATGCATGGTGGAAAGCATGTATACTTCTTTTTTGTCTTTAAACTTAACTACCAGCAGCTCCTGTTGGCACAAAGCTGAGGATGTCCTGATTTTTAGTTTTTTAGCTACAAGTTCTTTGGGCATCTCCCTGCAATTGCTCCTGACAGTGCCACGGGCCACGGTGTCAAAACAAAAAAGTGACTTAAATAAAAGGGGGCTGGTGTAGTAGTTGTCAACATATAAATTATATCCTTTATTTAATAAGGGATAAATTAGATCCTAAACTATTTTCCCATTTGTTCCCAGAGATTCAGGGCAACCAGGAGGGTCAAGTTGGCTGTCTTTGCCCTCGTAACTTCAAAAAGCCTGGGTATAGCCTGTGGCACTTTCGCACAATTTATAAAATTTAATGCTGAATTTGGATCGATTGGAGGGGATGTATTGCTTGAAACCTAACCTGCCTTTATATTTCATAAGGGATTCATCTATACTTATGTGTTTTTGGGGGGTGTATACTTAGGCAAACTTTTCCTGTAAATGATTTATTAGGGGACAAATTTTGAACAGTCTGTCATACTGGGGGTGTTCTTTTGGGAGGCACAGGGTTTTATCACTAAAGTGCATAAAGTGCAAAATAATTTCGTATCTAGTCCTGATCATTGTTTTGGCGAATATAGGGGTATCATATATGGGGATTTTACTCTAGCATGATCTAATACTTGTTTTTTTTACTATTCCCATTGTCATTGTTAGGGCCCAGAATTTCTTGAATTCTAAAAGGTCTGTGGGTTGCCATATTTCTTCCTTGGAAACAAACGCTGATGGGTTGGTGGCAATATATTGGGTGCATATAAGTTGGTTTAAGACACGATTTTCCCCAAAATTTCTTCTCCCAAAAATAAATTTAAAAAAACTGAACATGGGTAAATCCTGCCACATCCAACTGAATTCCTGAGTTGTCTGTAAATTCAGGAATTTGTGGGCATAAATTGGCTGATGATACCAATTCATCAGCAGGAGTGGCAGTACTTGTGGCAGGTCTTGGGGCATTTCTTAGGGCAGCTCTTTGGGTAGGTCTTTGGGCAGCTCTTTGGGAAGTTGATGGGGCAGCTCTTGGGGCATTGGCCGAGGCAGTTCTTGGGGCAGTTGCTGGGGTAGCTCTTGGGTCAGTTGCTGATGCAGCTCTTGGAGCAGTGCATCTTTTTTTCACAGGAGGCCGAGCGTCATCACTAGAGTTGCTCTCACTCTCAGAAAACTGAGTGATGTTGAAGTCTGACGCAGTGTCTGTGGCTTCTGAGTCAGACGCCATAAAGGAATAAGCCTCTTCTAAACTGTACCTCCTCTGCATTGTATACATCTACTCTAAACTAAATAAATTACTAACTTCTATACCTAACTATACCTAACTCTCACCCCAAACGGTCACTATTCCTATGATAAAATTTTTTGGGGATTTTGTATTTTTATTCCCTATGCTACTCCTTAGCCTAAATCTATCCCTAAGCCTTACCTTAATGCACGTATTCCCTGAACCTGCCCATCCCAACTACCTATCTAAACTAGCTTATAATATAAAATACATTTTTAAATAAAATACACTTTTTTTGTTTTTTTTTTCTTTTTTTTCCTACGCTACTTCTAAACCTAAATCTAACCCTTAACCTCACCCTAACACACGTATTCCCTAAACCTACCCAACCCAACTACCTATCTAAACTAGCTTATAATATATATAAACAAGACTGTGAGATGGAACCAAAAGGGAAAAAAGGGTGGGAGAGGAAAAACTACCACAGTCTTAATGAGAGCGCCTTAATCTGCCTACAGGAGATATATAGTAAGTTACCCAAAGTAAACTTATGGGAACAAAAAACAAAAGAGAAAGTAAAGGGCACAAAAATTCCAGTATACAAGGATGACTAGGGAAAGAAAAAACAAAACGTACAAACTAAGTCAAATGTCCACTTTAAAGTATGGTTCTTTTTGAAGTTCGATCAATCCTTTTTGGTGATGCTGCACATTCCAAAAGAGCTGGTTTCCCACTCAAACTATAGTAGACAAACAAGAAAGAAGAAAAAACGGCGCAAACAGTTCTCTAAGCGTAGTATTTTCCACTAGAATGATTCTTTACCAACACCCATAGGATACTACTCACATTTAACAGAGGCCACCACTTGCCTCTCAGTATTTTCGTTTGTGCTGGTTTTCACTCCAGCTCAGTGTGTTTTAATTCAGGCTTTCAGGCTCGGGCAGTTCACTGCACCACCACACCTCTGGGATTCAAGAAATATATGTGTGGAAACAGCCATTCAAACCCAGGGCCATATGATGCCCTTGCAATACTAGCTGAACCTTCTTTATTGTTAACAATATTTTTTTAAAGTCATTCAACATACAAAGCTCTCCAACATAGAGCCAATATTAGCATCCTAGTAACAAGCTTAAACAGGCATCTTCCAGCTAAATGTTAAAAACAATAAGTAGTATAAAAATAATATAAACAAATAAATATATGTAAAAAAAACCTCCTAAAGCCTAACATCACCCATCACCGTGCCTGTGAACTCTCAGGGTTTGACCTCTGAGACTCAGGCTTTTGGCCAAAATGTAAGGGTCACAGGGTGAAGGTCCAAGTTCTCAGAGTAAGAGAGTCCAGTGCTATTAGCTATTAGCTATTAGCTAATCTACTCCAATTAACTGCTTCATTAGTCTCTAAATAGGTGCCAAATCTACCAGGATGATAGAGGGGGAGAAGTCTTGTGTGTATTCCTTCAGTGACTGTAAAGCTACCTACGGTTGGTGCGACCAGGAGAATGAGGAGTACCTAGAGAGTGAACACGGGACTCCTCCAACAAGGAATTACTGAGTAAGCGGCTGGGATGCGAGGCTTGGGAACAGCGCTAGGGAACATGGGTTGCCTAGACCAGAGTTGTGCTGCGGCTGAGCTGCCTATAGGTGCTGACCGCGAAGCCAGATGTTGTGGTCCCCAACAGTGGAGCCACTGGGTGACCCCGGATAACCCCAACCTAGACAAACTATGCTAAGTAATCCCCAGGGAGAATAGACAAACCCTCCAAACAGGAACCAAGGTACTCACTCAGAGTTCCGGAGCTGGTAGACAATCTGGGTCACACACGAGAAGACAGGCAACAGGAGCAGGCAGAGGCTGGGTCAGACGGTCCGGATCATACACAGGAAGACTGGCAACAGGAGAAGGAAGAGGCTGGGTCGGACGGTCCGGATCATACACAGGAAGACTGGCTACAGGAGCAGGCTGAGGCTGCGTCAGACGGTCCGGATCATACACAGGAAAACTGGCAACAGGAGCAGGCAGAGGCTGGGTCGGAAGGTCTGGATCATACACAGGGAGGCAGAAACAAAGATGCTGGATTCGCATGGAAATGCAGACTAGACACTATAATAACGCATCCAACTGAGCATGGAAGCAAACTAAGAAGGCCCCCAACCGGAAGTAAACTGATAGAGATGTGTGGATGCCGGCCGGACCATAGAGAGGAGAAGGGGAAGCTGTCCACCGGCCTCGCGCATGCTCACCACCTCAGGAAATGAGGCATGCGCATAGGATGCGTCCAAGGCCAGAGGCACGGCAAGAAGCCATAACAGTAGCAGGAATCGGAGCGAGGGGGTAAGCGAGGCATGACCCCCCCCCCACTCAATGGCCACCACCGGAGGCCGCTAGGAGGGCTGGTCAGGGATCCTCAAATGGAAGCGGCGGAGCAAGGATGGGGCATGGACATCCCGCACCGGAACCCAGGAACGTTCCTCCGGACCGTAACCCTCCCACTTCACCAGTTATTGAAGATGTCCCCGTATCCGTCGGGAGTCCAGAATGCCATCAATAACGTACTCCTGCTGTCCCTGGACAGTGACAGGGGGAGGAGCAGGGGGAGGAAACCTGGCTGGCACCCAAGGCTTGAGTCGGGAGACATGAAACACGGGATGGATATGTAGAGAACGGGGCAAGACCAAATGATACACCACTGGAGAGAGGCTCTTGGCCACTCGAAAAGGTCCTAAAAAGCGTGGGCCAAGAATGGACGAAGGCTGACGAAGGCGGATGTTGTGTGTAGACAACCAGACCTTCTCACCCGGGGCAAAGACCAGAGCCGGGCCACAATGGAGGTCGTCAGCTGCCTTCTGGCATATCTGAGAAGACAACAAAGAGGTGTGAAGAGCGGAACAGTGCTGGGCCAGGGAGAAGACCCTAGTTTCTGCTGAAGGCACAAGAGAGCAGCCAGGAGATAGCAGAAGAGTCCGTGGGTTATAGCCTAAAGCAGCAAAAAATGGTGAGCAGCCCAAAGATGTCTGCAGCAGAGAATTATAAGACAATTCAGCCAATGGAAGGAGTGCCACCCAACTGTCCTGCCTATGGTTGCAATGGAGAGATACGTCTCCAGTGATTAATTCAGACCCTCAGTCTACCCATTAGTTTGGGGATGGTAGCTGGAGGAGAACTGGAGCCAAATCCCAAGTCTAGCACAGACAGCTCTCCAAAACCTGGAAACAAACTGGGCACCTCTATCGGAGGTAATGTGAAGAGGAATGCCATGGAGACGAACAATGTGTGCAAAAAACAAGTCAACCATCTCGGCAGATGTAGGCAGTGTGGGAAGGGGAACAAAATGCTCCTGTTTCGTAAAACGATCACCGATCACCCAGATGACAGTCATGCCCTGGGAAACAGGCAGATCCACAATGAAGTCCATGGCTAGTTGGTCCACAGCAAGGAGGGAACAGGTAGTGGATGGAGTAGACCAAGAGGCCGAGAGCGAGGGGTCTTCATTTTGGCACAGACAGGACATGAGCTCACCAGGGCCTCAACGTCAGCCCGAGAACCAGGCCAACGGAATTATCTGGACAGCAGATGGTGAGTGCGTTTGACTCCGGGGTGTCCAGCTAGAGGAGAGTGGTGCTCCCACAGAAGAACCTCTGTGCAGTAGCGACTGGGGACAAACAGGGCCGGACGTGGAACGGAAGAACCCGCACAAGGAGTCTGCTGTTGGGTGTCTTTGATGGCATTTAAGGTAGTAGAGGAAAGGGCAGCCAAGACACAAGAGAAAGGAAGAATAGTGTTAGTAGCGGACGGAGTGGAGAGAAGTGGCTCATGGAGACGAGATAAGGCATCTGCTTTGGTATTCTTACTGTTGGGAATGTAGGATATTTTATAATTGAACCTGGCAAAAAACAGGGACCACCGGGCCTGTCGGGATTGAGCCATTTGGCTGAGGCCAGGCAAGCCAAATTCTGGTGGTCGATGAGGATGGTAACCTCGTGGGGAGACCCCTCCAGAAGGTAACACACTCCTCAAAGGCTAATTTAATAGCCAAAAGTTCACGATTGCCGGTATCATAGTTTTGTTCCGTAAGAGAATTGCCGAGAGAAAAAGGAAAAAGGATGAGTTTTACCAGTGAGAGAACTCCGCTGGGATAGAACGGCTCCAGCAATGACCTCCGAGGCATCCACTTCCAGGATGAAGGGAAGAAGCGGGTCTGGATAACTCAGGAGTGGGGCGGAGGAGAAGGCCGTCTTCAGAGTAGAAAAAGCCTCCAAGTCTGCGGCAGGCCAACAGGCAGTATTAGCCCCTTTTTTGGTGAGGGCCGTGATGGGGGCAATGATATGGGAGAACCCTTTAATAAATTTTCTATAATAGTTAGAGAAGCCAATGAATCTCTGAATGGCCTTGAGAGTAACTGGTAAAGGCCATTCCGAAACAGCTCTGACTTTAGCTGGATCCATGAGTAGGCCAGAGGAAGAGACAATGTACCCAAGAAAAAGCAGTGTGGTCTGCTCAAAGGAGCACTTCTCTAGTTTGGTGTATAAACGATGAGCCCACAGTCTATCTAGCACCTCTCATACATGTTTACGATGCTCAGCAAGGGACTTGGAGAAGATGAGAATATCATCTAAATAAACCACAACTGTAGGCAGAAGGAGATCCCTGAAAATGTCATTGACAAACGCCTGGAAGACTGCTGGGGCATTACGAAGCCCAAAGGGCATCACAAGGTACTCGTAATGCCCAAACCGGGTGTTAAAGGCAGTCTTCCATTCCTCCCCTTCACGTATACGGATTAGATTGTACGCACCCCGAAGGTCAAGTCTGGTGAATACAGTAGAACCCCTAAGGCAGTCCAGGAGTTCAGAGATGAGGAGCAGTGGATAGCAGTTACGGCTTGTGATGGCATTCAGACCCCTGTAATCGATACAGGGCCTAAGGGAGCCGTATTTTTTGGAGACGAAAAAAGAGAAACCTGCTGCGGCTGGAGAAGTGGAAGGACGGATAAAACCGCGAGCCAAGCTCTCTCTGATGTACTCCTCAAGGATCCTGTTTTCGGGAATGGAAAGAGGATAGGTACGGCCGCGAGGAGGCAGGGTACCGGGAAGTAAGTTGATGACACAGTCAAAGGGCCAATGATGAGGCAAAATCTCAGCTTTCTGCTTGCAAAAAATGTTGGTATAGGCCCGATAGGGCTCGGGTATGGAGACAGGTGGGAGATCGGAAGCCAGCTTAAATCCCTCAGAAACCGTGCCCATAAGCCAATCTACGGTAGGATTGACTTTGCGCAGCCAGGGATACTCTAATATAAGGGGAGTATGAGGTGCTGAGATGAGATCACAAACCACTTGACCAACATGACCAGACGAGGTCCAAAGAGTAAGGGGAGTGGTGGATTTGGTGATATGCCCTGACCTGAGAGGAGTTCCGTCGATGGCCACTACTCGGATAGTAGTGCTACGGGACACCAAAGGTATGCCATGACTAAGAGCGAAATCAGTATCCAGAAGAAGACCCGCAATCCCAGAGTCAATAAAGGCCAGGAGGGACACAGAAGAACCAGACGACCAGGACAAAGTGACCAGAACGGAAAGGCGCTGGGAGGTGGACAAGGGGACCGAAGGCCAACTTAGAGAGAATCCCCTACTCACTAAGTCCTGCTGTTTCCAGATTTATTGGGGCAAAAGTGTGCTTGGTGTCCAGGAGCTGCGCAATAAAGGCACAGACCTGAGAACGCCTTCTGGACCACTCAGCCTCTGAGAGATGGAACACTTTTCCAATCTCCATGGGTTCTGATACCAGCTCGGTGGAGACTGGGGACTGGAATTTAGGAGCCAGGCGGGCCGCTGGACAAGTAGGAGGATGGCAATTACGGTCCCGCTCCTTCTCCTGCCGTCGTTTGAGGACACGGTGTTCCAATGTGGAACAAAGCACAATAAGGTCCTCGAGGGAACGAGGTATGGGGTTCATAGTAAGCTCATCCTTTAACCTTTCACACAACCCCTTGCAGAAACTTAGAGCGCTGTCCGGCCAGTCCGTATCGTAGGCCAGGGTGCGAAACTCTACCGCGTACTGGCTAAGGGAATGCTGACCTTGTTGGATCTCCAGCAGGGCGGCTTTGGCTTGTTCCCTTCTACCCGGCGCATCGAAAACAGAATGGAACGCTGAGAGAAAGGCATCAAAATCATCCATAAGAGTAGACTAGCGGTCTAACAGGGGGGAGACCCAAGCCAAGGCTTGTCCTTGAAGGAGGGACATGATGAAGGCAATCCTCGCCTGATGCGACGCATAGGTCTCGGGCAAGTAACAAAAATGGAGAAGACACTGATTGAGGAATCCCCACAGTTCCTTCGGATTCCCATAATAACGTGGCGGCAAAGGAGAGCGTGCCGCGACCACCGGTGGTGAGACCACTGGTGCAGGAGAGGCAGGTGCAGCACTAGAAATTTCCAGTCTCTGCTGCAATTGCTGCAGCATACTGGTGATAGAATCCAATTTTTGGTCCAAATGGATGATCTGTCCAGCGTGTTGCTCCAAAGCAGCACCCTGTTGCAATAAAGTCAAAGACAGATCTTTGGGGTCCATGACTAGAAAGAGTGGCGTTATTATAATGTAAAGCTACCTACAGTTGGTACGACCAGGAGAATGAGGATTTCCTAGAGAGTGAACAGGGGACTCCTCCAACAAGGGATTACTGAGTAAGCGGCTGAGGTGCGAGGCTTGGGAACGGCGCTAGGGAGCATGGGTTGCCTAGACCAGAGTTGTTCTGCGGCTGAGCCGCCTATAGGTGTTGACCACGAAGCCAGATGTTATGGTCCCCAGCAGTGGAGCCGCTGGGTGACCCCGGATAACTCCAACCTAGACAAACTATGCTAAGTAATCCCCAAGGAGAATAGACAAACCCTCCAAACAGGAACCAAGGTACTCACTCAGAGTTCCGGAGCTGGTAGACATTCTGGGTCACACACAAGAAGACAGGCAACAGGAGCAGGCAGAGGCTGGGTTAGACGGTCCGGATCATACACAGGAAGACTGGCAACTGGAGCAGGCAGAGGCTGGGTCAGACGGTCCAGATCATACACAGGAAGACTGGCTACAGGAGCAGGCTGAGGCTGCGTCAGATGGTCCGGATCATACACAGGAAAACTGGCAACAGGAGCAGGCAGAGGCTTGGTCAGACGGTCTTGATCATACACAGGGAGGCAGAAACAAAGATGCTGGATTAGCATGGAAATGCAGATCTAGACACTATAATAACGCGTCCAACCGAGCATGGAAGCGAACTAAGAAGGCCCCCAACTGGAAGTAAACTGAGAGAGAGGTGTGGATGCCGGCCGGACCATAGAGAGGAGAAGGGGAAGCGGTCCGCCAGCCTTGCGCATGCGCGAGGAAATGGGTGCATGCGCATAGGACGTGTCCAAGGCCAGAGGCACGGCAAGAAGCCATAACAGCAGCAGGAAACGGAGCGAGGGGGTAAGCGAGGCATGACAGTGAAATCTTTAAAGGGATAGTAATACTTCGTTTTAACTTTACTTTATTTTGTAGGCATTAAAAAAACATGAAGAATGATATATGTCTTATCTCTCAAACCTTTATGGTTTAAGAGATATTCACAAGCAAAGTTTCCCCTCCCCGCCCCTTTTACGTAGTGTAAGCCATCTCTTCTCAGATGTGGAATCTGGTTGTAAGACCAGACAGATAACAGCAGGGGACAATCTTCTTCATATGAAAACAATGAAAACCCTGCCCCCCTTGATAAGTTTTTCAGGTTTTACCCTTATCTTAATTGAAAATTGAAAGTATCCCCCCCCTGTTCAGCCAGATAAGAAGGGAGATGCCCAGGTAGACTGCAGAGAGGGACAATCTTCAATTAAGATAATGGAAAAAGCTGAAAAACTTGTCAAGGGGGGAAGGGCTTTCATTGTTTTCATACAAAGAAAATTGTCCCCTTCTGTTATCTGTACTGTCATACAACCAGACTCACATCTGAGAAGAGATGGCTTACACTAGGTAAAAGGGGCGGGGAGGGGAACTTTGCTTGTGAATATCTCATAAACAATAAAGGTTTGAGAGATAAGACTTATATCATTCTTCATGTTTTTTTAATGCCTACAAAATAAAATAAAGTTAAAACGAAGTATTACTATCCCTTTAACGCAAGCCTTTAAATCTAACCCCTAGTTCCCAATTGATGTATCCATTGTGTCTCTTTGCAAAGGAGTTTTTCATCTAAATCTCTTTTTCTCAATGTATTCTAGATTATTTGCATCCCATTCAATTTTAACACTAACACATCTCCATTTTGTTCCAAGACGTGTCTGGCCACTGGTTTCTAATGTTTGTTTCTGAGATTTCCAAGATGTTCTAAGATTCTGTAACTAAATTCCCATACAGTTTTTCCAGGTACCCCTTAAAATCTGCCATTCTAGGTAAGTGTCTAGTCTGCCTTTTGCTAAATCCTTGCTCACATTCCTCCATCTTTCAGAACACAACTGTATTTCAATAAGTATTCACTGTAATCTGTTACATCTCTTTTACTTTGCATTCACATTATATATGGCTTCTACCTACCTATACCAATTTAATGCTGCAGTCATTTAAGCATAAGTTGAAAGTGCATAGAGCATAGTCAGCAAATTTACCCACACACAGGTTTCTTTATCTTTAGTGGTACTCATTAGTATACCTAGGAACTCACTGGATCTGTCCCAGAGACTCTGGTTAATTACCGGGTCTTCTGGGACAAAGGCTTATTTCCTGGCAGTACTTTGTTTCCTTTTAAATCTGCCCACTTCTCCTCATTCTCACCCTGTTCCTCCCACTTCTCTCCAACTTCTCCTCCTTCCCACTCACTTCCTGCCTACTTTATGACATAAGAACGCTAAGCCATGAATACCCGATTAAGTCCCTTCCCCTTTATGAATCAAATTCCATCACTTACATCCTCCTAATTGAAGCACATGAGCCATCTCTGGGGATTAAGAGGAAGTTGTTCTCAGGTACGGTCATTAGTGAGGCACAAGTTGCTCTCTTTACATCATACTTGCTACACCCCTGCCTATCCTACAGTGAGAGTATGAGAAGCCCAACTGAGGATGAGCCTTGCAAATACCCTAGCATGGTCTCTGTAACCTTTTACCATCAAAGAGGCAAACTCTTTCAGCTCACAGATGTCATACTCAAAAAAGAAATGTCCTGCAGTGCATAACAGGGGCAAGCAAAAAGCAGGGTTTCATTTCTATCTCAGCAAAATATTGAGAATTATTAAAGCTGTTTCAATTCAAATAGGATGTTGATCCTGAAAGATATCCAACTGTTTGCCTTGCTTTTGATCAAGAAGGGTGATCTGGCAGGATCTGAATTTAATGAATGTTTTATTTTCTGTCCTTTTCAACTATATTACTATGTATCCTGGTCCTGCCCAAAAAAGCAACAGTCCAGCCACAATGTGCCAAGCAATTGTTCTCTGAATGAGAGAATCAGTGACATTCTGATGTAAGTTTCAGCTTTCTTGGGCCTCGTCAGTGACATTCAACTGTTTTCTTTAATGACGCCTCCCTGATGAGACTAAAATGTAAATCTGGGGATTGAAGTTTTCTTGAGCATTTATTTACCTGGTTTTCTGGACTGAAAAATCTTATGAGTAAAATAAGACTAATAGCAAATGGAAATTTCTTCTCTTTAATGGCAAAAGAGAGTGAATATATTGGGTTGAGCATTCCTGGGTGGTGCCATAGAATAAGCATATCTGTTGTTCATGTTTTATGTACTATCATGTCTATCTTTTCTCCACTTAAATAGTTGAAGATATTCTGCCCACAACAGTTACCCCTTACTAACAAGGTCACTAAGAGGCCAAAATGTAATTCTTGGCTAACCTAGTTTTCTTATATAAAGTTTACTTGCTTAGAGTATCTCTGCTGGACCTCCTTAAAGTTGGGACTAGACTGATATAGAAATAGTATTTTCTCCATTGCAATGGTAAAAGGGAGCTAGAAAAAGAGATTGATGGCCATATCACAGAATAAACAAATATATATGTTTTTTGTTAACTTGGTGGCAAACACAAGTAAGTTGCCAATGGTGCAGTTGCTCAAACACACAACAATGTACTATATTTTCTGCTAAACATTTTTGCTGTTTAGATTCAGTGTTTTCTGTCATTGTAAAATATTGTAAATGTGAATGCAAACAAACTCCCAAGATCTCCTTTAAAATTGGATCTACAGCATTTGTAACTTTCTTAATACATTTTCCAGTTTTTATTGTATATGCAAATAACTGAAGTAAATTTGCAGGAGCTTTCTGATTTTACCAAAAAACATATCAAACATAATTGTGAATCAGCATGTTATTGATAACTACAAAATATATGAAAATTGCAACTGGCTTTCCATCATAATAATGCTTTGTCATAAAAATTCATGGCAATTAAAGAATACAGAATACATAATTATTTGCTTTTTAATAAATAACAATTTGAAGAAACAGATTGCCAGCCTTATGGGACAGATTTTTCCAGTTTACTTAATATGATATAAACCATCATGACTTCTTGAATCTGAGAGATATATTTTAATTAGAAGACATTTGTCTTGTTGTGGGTGGATAAAAAACATTTAAGAGAGACATACGGTATTGGGAAACAGTATCATGATATTATCATTCCAGCTAAGTGACATATGGGAACACTCAATTAATCAAATATTCAATCCAAGGCTATAGGTGATGACTCACGTTGCCTTTATTGATGCATTTTACAATACCTCTGGGTCCACTGTTCATTATCAACAACCTTGAGCATTCATTAAATTTATCAGAAGATTCTCAGAAAATAGTTACTCAGTGCTAAGTAGTATATTGTAGTCTGTCTATCTATCTATCTATCTATCTATCTATCTATCTATCTATCTATCTATCAGAAAAGAGCTGTGGAATAGCATTATCTACTTAGTTACTTTTTTTCTTCTCTCCAAGTAGCTTGATTTCATACATTTAGTGTCATTAATGTCACTATTAATAATTTTGTTGATTATGAAGTTGATGTTGCTGATATATAGAGAGGTCTGCACTTTTGCTGAATAACACTAAATACAGTGCGCTAAGGTTGTCATGCAAATTAATGTCCTTGCTCCCCCCTTGCTTATTTTGCTTCTACAATTATTTGCAAATAAGATGTATACTACATCTAATGCCTCCTTAGCTTATAGGTATAGTAATGTTTCAAAATAAAAGCAGGTTCTTATGAGCTATTTTACCGTTAGCCCTTGATTTGCCCCATTTCTATATCTATGTTTGAGATGCAAATGGTATTATGGAAGTTTCCACAATTCTTGTACACTCACAATGTCTATCCCTTTATTTGCTGTATTACATTTGATTCTCTGTTTGTATTATTTGATTTCTACCAATTAAAAAAATAATAAAAATAAATAAATAAAAGCAGCTTCAACTAATCATCATAGTATTTGGGCCTTGGAAAGTGTTATTTCAATGCTGTCAGAGTTTTAGTTCAAGAGTAATTGCATGATAAAGTATCCCCTTCTGACTCCTTTTAATGATGTAACACTGATCATCTCAGAGCAGCAAGGTGGTGTCCACATGGATCGCAGAGAGGGACAATCTTCAATTATCATAAGGAAAAAACCTGAAAAACCTGTTAAGGGGGGCATGGTTTTAATTGTTCTCACATTAAGAAGATTGTCCCTTGCTGTGAGCTGCCTGGTCTTAAGACCAGATTCCACATCTGAGAGGAGGTGGCTTACACTAGGTAAGGGGCAGGAGATGAATACTTTATCATTCAATTACTCTTGAACTACAGCTCTGACAGTATTTAAATAACACTCTCTATGGTTCAAATTCTATAAAGATTAATCGGAGCTGCTTTTATTTTGAAACATTACTATCCCTTAAGTTACATGTTTTGATGCAGCAAATGCATTGCAAAGCTCGACGTATAGGCATTATATTATCACGGTGCCCGTGCTCTTTTTGTTTTTCTGTCAGTCTAGCCTGTGCTTTGCTCCCATTGGCTACCGCCCAGTATGACCTTTATATATTGTGCTATTGGCACCCTTCTGGTGCCCTTTCGTGGTGTTCCTGTGCCAGTGCTTATTTCTGCTCAGTGATTCCCAGTGTACTGACTTGGCCTGCCTGACTACTCTGCATATTGTCTACTGTCCCTGTGTACCGACCCAGATTGCCTGACAATTCTTCTGACGTTCCTGCTCCGTGATCTGACCCTGCTTGGCTGACGTTCCTGCTCCGTAATCTGACCTGGCTTGGCTGACGTTACTGCTCCGTGATCTGACCCGGCTTGGCTGACGTTCCTGCTCCGTGATTCCACCCAGCTTGGTTGGCGTTCCTGTGCTGTGTCGCCTAGGTGACATTCTGACTGTCTGGCAATTGGGTTCATTTCCTCCTGCAGAGTACCAGCGGCCAGTTCCGTTACTACTACAGCAGTTGCCTTGGGCCTAGTTTCCGTTACTGCCTCTGTAGAGTGCAAGTGTCTGCCTCCGTTACTGCTCCGGCAGTGAACCACTGGCTTGCTTCCGTTTATACTTCTGCAGAGTGCAAGTGTCCAACTCCGTTACTGCTATGGCAGTTTACCTTGGGCCTAGTCTCCATTACTGCCTCTGCTAAGTGCAAGTGTCTGCCTCCGTTACTGCTCCGGCAGTGAGCCACCGGTTTGCCTCCATTACTACTTCTGCAGAGTGCAAGTGTCTGCCTCCGTTACTGCTACGGCAGTTTTCCTTGGGCCTAGTCTCCATTTGTGCCTCTGTGAAGTGCAAGTGTCTGCCTCCGTTACTGCTCCGGCAGTGAGCCACCAATTTGCCTCCGTTACTACTTCTGCAGAGTGCAAGTGTTGTCT
Organism: Rhinophrynus dorsalis; assembly: GCA_037306005.1. Classification (NCBI taxonomy): domain Eukaryota; kingdom Metazoa; phylum Chordata; class Amphibia; order Anura; family Rhinophrynidae; genus Rhinophrynus; species Rhinophrynus dorsalis. The sequence continues at coordinate 313,844,175 of CM074723.1, forward strand.
CAGTTACTGCTACGGCAGTACCTTATGTGCCTTTGTTCCCATTGTTGCCTAGGCAGTTCACGCTAGTTCTGCTTATCTGGTTTTGGGCGTTATGAATCCTTCAGCTGTCTATATGCAGAGAGCCCCATCACAGACCTCTCTGCACATGGGACTGTTTACACTCTAGAAGATCATTAACCCATGCAAGACCTTGCTCCTGGGAATCCATTATAATCTGCCTGACCTGTGTCAGTATAGATTGTTGTGGACTTAATGTTTATGCTGGACCTGTGTAGGCATATGTATCTATAACCTGTCGTGTGTCTGTGTTATTCTGCTGATATACTACAGGACCTGTGAAGGTTATTTTATTACTGTAATTTCAATAAAACTGTGTTTTATCCTAAACCACTGTGTCTGTGTGTCAAACAAACCATTACATATATATGCAGCACCTAAATATAGTTATTTTGAAGTCAGGATAATACAAATAGCTCTCTCCATTATATACAGCACTAAACTCTGAGATAGACCTGCACATTGAGAGACAGGTGGGTAAATAAGGCTCCTGGAGTGGTGTATCTGCATTCTAAACCTGAAAATTGGAGACTGTACAGAAAAAGAACAATTTGCCAATTAATCATTCTCTGTTTTTTTCTATGTATCCCAAAATTACATAATTTTTTACCCTTCTCGCTGTTCATCTTTTCTACTGTTTCCCACAGAGAAGACGGATTCTCCATATTTATATATCATTAATTTTATAATTAGAAACTGTAAGATTCAACCTTACTTGGAATAAGTGTTTCTATTATAGCACTGTTTGCAAGCTCTGGGGACATAAAGGCTGCTGGAAGTCTCTCTGTGGTTCACTGTATATGTGTCACAGTGGTATGAGGATGGATCCTTTCCATGTCCCAGTGTGTTGCTGATCTGTGGAGTTGCTCAACGTGTCCACTTGGTCCATCTGGGTCTAAAGGAGAGGATTGCTGGCGCTATATACCTCAGTGCTCATGACTAAGGGTGATGAGGAGTATACTCCAAATAGTCTCTCTGGGACACAATTTGTACACTTGGTAAAGACTTTGAAGGGTTTTGACACTACACTGTACCTTTCTCAAGGAGTAAAGACCAGGGCACCACTAGGCTGAATCTGTTTATACTGGATCGGACCCACCTTCAATTAGTGGGGGTGGTCTGTTGTCTCAGTGAGAAGATTGACAATTTGCTCCATCAGTTTCTAAATACAAAATTAAAGTGTTAGTAATGTCTGAAAAAAAACTTTTTTTGCATTTAGAAGAGCTTAAAAAGCTGATCTAAATGCAAAAAACCGTATCTCTTAAACCGCTATGGTTTAAGAGATACAGGCGTTTAAAGTTTGATTTCTCCTACTGACAGCTGTAAAGCTGTGAGCAGGAGATCCGTGTCGGTCGACACGCTGGCGCTTGAGAAGTGCCGGGATCTCGTTACTTACACGGAATCCCTTCATTGGAATGGTCTAAAACGTGTGCCTAGTGTTCAGGCACACGTTTTAGACCATTCCAATGAAGGGATTCCGTGTAAGTAACGAGATCCCGGCACTTCTCAAGCGCCTCCGTGTCGACCGACACGAATCTCCTGCTGACAGCTTTACAGCTGTCAGTAGGAGAAATCAATCTTTAAACGCCCGTATTTCTTAAACCATAGCGGTTTAAGAGATACGGTTTTTTGCATTCAGATCAGCTTTTTAAGCTCTTCTAAATGCAAAAAAGTGTTTTTCAGACATTACTAACACTTTAATATGAATGACTCATTTGGATACATAGTGGCAATTAATCCTATCTGTGTCAAAATACACAGCACTGTTGAATGGATTAACTTACTTAGCAACATTATACAATGTAACAATGAAATATATACCCAAATGGAATGTATATTTAATTACCGTAAACTGCCACAGAAGAAAAAGGGTAAAAGGAAATGAAGACAGAACTGTATTGAAAAAGGGGCATATTTTTTGCCTATTTGCTATAAAAACTGAGGTATTTGTGGAAGTGAAACACAATAGAAGCAGCTACAGAGCAAGGTAGACCTGCTGTGATATTTTTGTAAAAATTGAAGCAATAGAGGCTCATAGTGACTGCTATCTCTAATGAGCAAGTTTAAAACAAATAAAAGGAGGAACTGAGTTTGAGGAGGAGGAGGAAGTATGTACTACAGAACCAATGTTGGTCAGTCCCCCTAAATTACCCCTAGGGATCTTGGGGAAATTAACATCAAGGGAGGAAGAAAAGGGTAGCAGTGAGAGCAGGACAGGTCAGCTGCCTTTGCCTGCTGCCAGACGTGCTGCCTCTGCTGCCGCCATTGCTGCGCCTGCTGCCAGATGTGCTGCCCTGCTGCCACTAGTACTGTGCCTGCTGTCAGATGTGCTGCCCCTGCTACTGCCACCACCAATGCTTAGCCTGCTGTCAGAAGTGCTGCCCCTGTTGCCATTAGTGCTGTGCCTGCTGTCAGATGTGCTGCCCCTGCTTCCAGCAGTGATTTGCCTGCTGTCAGATGTGCCGCCCTGCTGCTACCAGTGCTATGCCTGCTGCCAGTGCTGAACCTGTTGCCACCAGTACTTTGCCTGCTATCAGATGTGCTGCCCCTGATGCCACAAGTGCTGTGCCTGCTGCCAGAGCTGAACCTGCTGCCACCAGTGCTGAACCTGCTGCCAATGTGTCTTGTAATTCTCAGGAGGGGGGGAGGAGAAGATGATGCCAAGTGTGACAGCAGGGGACCCGAAGTCACACTTGCCATCTCCAAGAAGTCCCACCAGTGCTAGTACTACTACTAAGAAGGTCCAGAAGCTTGTTAGTGTTAGTAGTGAAGGAGGGGGTAATCATATTACTAGTGATTGTGAGAAGGAAGACTCAGGGGCTGAAAGTGATGTCAGGGGAGCCAACACCATTCCCCTGGCCCTGGGAGTCCCATTCCACCCCACGACATTGTCCAGTTGGAACGTTATCCTGAAGAAGCAAGAACTGGTAGTGGAGAGCAGGCACAGCAATAATACCACCACCAACAGGAGCACAGATCAGCTGCATGTGCCTGATGCTAGTGCTGCCAGTCTGCCTTCTTCATGTCACCAAGAAATGGCAACTGTGATGTGAGGGGATCCTCTGTCACATTTCTCATTACCTCCTCCAACCAGCAATGAGATATCTGTAATAGAGCAGCAGCAGCAGCACAGAGGGAATAATGGTGGTGGCGGTGATAATGATGATGGAGAAGCTGGGGTGGAAGAGGCATTGATGGCCTTTTTAGCCCAAACTGAGAAGGAATGTGAGACAGGGATGAGGATGGGTATCACCACCAGCAGTGAGCTTTCGGAATTTGCAGAGTTGCTACTGCTCTAATTCCTGCTGCTGCTGAGTTGCAGTGGCAGCAGGATGCTGAGGAGGAGGCTAATGTGCCACAGACCACCGTGGACACTGTGGGAATGGGGTCGGTTTGTGGTGCGGGACTAGGACAGGTTCCACTTGTTAGCAGCTGCAATACTCCTGGTCCTATTTGCAGTGTTGATTCTGTGGAAGTGTAAGCCCCCACTCCTCATATGTGGAATCCAGTCCGTAGACCAGACAGCTCACATCAAGGGTCAATATTCTTACTGTGAGAACAATGAAAACCCTGCCTCCCTTGACAGTTTTTTTCAGCTTTTTCCCTTATCTTAATTGAAGATTGCCCATCTCTGCAATCTACCTGGACACGCCCTGCTGCTCTAAGCTGAGCAGTGTTACATCAGTAGAAGGGGCAGGAGGGGCATACTTTATCATTCAATTACTCTTGATCTACAACTCTGACAGAATTGAAATAACACTCTCCAAGGCCCAAATAATATGATGATTAATTAGAGCTGCTTTTATTATGAAACATTAAAGAAAGATAGGATAGGAACTATATACAGGGGTGAAAACCATGTATAGGGAGAGAAGCTCATGTCTCATCTTAAGTCGATATTTATGTATTCATGGAAATGAGCCCTATGAACTTGGGGGGGAAGGGGGAGACCAGAACACAACACAAATACTGTGACAAGAGCAGCACATAGTAGATATAAGAGCATCCATCTCCTAATACGTCAGTGTTATTGATAGTGCCAATAATGTTCGAAAAAGATAAAGCAAACTTAATAACTTTATCTAACTTACAGATCAAGTCCTGCAAAGGGATAATGGAGTAGGTTGAAGTTTGCTGAGCATAATCTATTAGGTAGCGAGTAGATACCCCTGATATGAGGAAGGAGCAAGCCTATGGTATAATGAAGGCGAGCCCATGACAAAAGGTCAATAATATATGTTCAGTCCCTAAAAGAAAGAGCCAGCCCCCCCCCCCCACAAGAGGATGCCACACACAAATAGATGCACACAACACAAACATAAACCTATAGTTGCAACCTAAATAAGCAGTCATTAACTTATTTCCCTTGTGTTTTAGAAGTCATCTTTTTGGGATCATTTTTGAGCATTTTCCAACCTTCCACAATTATTTTAAAGCAATATATAATTCCTTGTGTCTGTTCATATATAGTGAAAATATACACTGAAGCAGCAAATAAACTTTCAATAAGTATATTTGAATGGAATCTAGGTTTACAATTGTAAATTAGAAAATAATTACAAGAAACAATAACACAAATACTAAAAACTTATATAAGTATATGCATAGCAAAAAGATTAAGGTGCCACTTTAAACTGAGATGGGTGAATTAATTAGTCAGGACAAGACACCTTATACATTGTTTTTCTTCTGTATACACAAAGAAGTAACAAAGAAAGGCTTTGAGCATTCAAGGGCTTATTGGACCCAAGGCCTAATAGGTTCTGATTATGACCCTGGGGGAATATTTATTTGTCAGGGGGCCCAAAATGTTCATATCAGGCCCACTAATGACTAGTTGCTCTCTAAATGGAATCTTTTTATGTTGTTGATCTACAATTGGAGGTGGAGTGCCTCAGGGTTTAATGCACTGCCTAATGCTTTTTAATTAATTTAATAATCGTCTTCGATGGATGAAAATTTTTACCTTGAAAAGAGAAAAAAATGCAAAAGACTGCACTTTTTGCCTTATTGTGTCCCATGGAAGTGCAAATAGTCTGCTTTTTTTCTGCCACATCCCCCAAGCTTGTCCCACTGCACTGGTAGCCATAGACCCACACATACTGATGGTAGCCATGGACACACGCATAATTACCTCCCAGCTTTCTCCCAATGCACTGGTAGCTATAGCACCACACTGACAGCCAGTCTTGTCCTATACTGTCCCCCCCCCCCACACACACACACACACAAGAACTGGCAAATTGTCAGTTTTCTGCCAAAATTCCTGTAGAAAAAAAATTGTGAGCTTGCCAATGGGTGCTGAAGGTAGAGTATGAATATTTACACACAGAGCAGGATGCTTTTCTCTGAAGAAATAATTTGATAAACTGACAGAATGGGCAGATAAATGGCATCTGAGGTTGAATGCAGATAATTGTATGATTCTGCATTTTAGTTGCAGAAAGCATAATACATATACACCAGTGGCAAACTCCTTTGCAATTTCTTGTTAGAAGCAGATTTAGAAGAACTGATAGGCAACACACTACACAATAGAGTGCAGTGTCATTCAGCTGTTGCTGGAACCAATAGAGTACTCTCAAATATAAAAAGAGGTACAGATGCAAGGGATAGGAATATAATTCCACATCTTTATAAATCCCTGTATGGATTACAGTTTTAGATTTTAAAAAATTTATTACTGAAATGGAAAAAATACAGAGGCATTCAATAAAATGGATAAAGAGGTTGGAAGATTTTAGTTAAAAGACTAGACAATTTGGAATTTATTACAAGACTGGAGGCTCTATTATGCTATCTCAATCTTTACTACTCCGGTATAGCAGTGTAACAAACAAAGTAAACAGGTGAGAAAAAACTAGACTTGTGTGAATCAGTTCGTCCAAATTTGGAATTTGGACATATAAGGGTCATTTGGCGTCATTCATGTCGGATGAATGGTAAGGTCCATTAGTTTTAAAAGACCCAAATCCAATCAGCCCTGGTCCAAAATGTCAGAGAAAAATTCAGAAATTCGGACTGTGGCTTCCCGCTCGTGCGCTACTTCCTTCCCTCTCTAGTCCAAGTAGCTTCTTTGTTTCATGATGGGGGTCCTCTCTAGTCCAATTAGCTTCTTCATTTCATGGTGAGGGTTGGACTAATGACACAGACACCCAGACAGCCTGCATTTCTTGTTAGACCGTTGTGGAGCTCAGAGTGAGAAGGAGCAGAGAGAGAGTGTCCTGAGATAAGCTATTTTACTAGCCAGTCTAGTGCCATATAGCCAGTCTAGTGCCAATCTAGTGCCTTATTGCCACTGTCAGGAGCTGTTTTTTTTTAAAGTTACACAGCCAATCTGACAGTTGTTGTTTAGGCAGGCATCCAGCTGTCGTGCCATATTGCATTTGCCACCACAAGTCATCTTTGTTCCTGTTTAGAAATATTAGGGATTTGTGTAAATAATTTCCAGAGTGACACAGCCAGTGTGCCATTTGTGTAGGCAGGCAGGCATCCAGCAAAAGTGCCTTATTGCCACAGCAAATCATCTCTGTTCCTGTTTAAAAGAAAAACATTAAGGATTTGTGTAAATAACAATTTCCAGAATGACACAACCAGTGTGCCATTTGTGTAGGCAGGCAGGCAGGCATCCATCAAAAGTGCCTTATTGCCACTGCAAGCCATCGTTGTTCCTGTTTAAAAGAAAAACATTAGGGATTTGTGTAAATAATTTACAGAGTGACACGGCCATTTTAAAATTTTAAAACTATTGTAGTACACTACCAACCTATCTGTAATGGATTTGAGTCCTATTGAACAACCTGATGTTGCTCATCCTGGTACCAGCTGCAGTGACCCAGCAACCACCAACACTACCACAGTGCCCTTGCTTTCAGGCAGAGCTAGCAGCAGTTGGCGGCAAAAGAAGAGGACTGTCAGTAGTACTAGTCAGAATCAGCAGGAGCACCACTCCAAACCCAAAAATAAAAATAAGAAGGGAACTGCAGGTCGTTCTACCTCTACTAGCAGGGTAAAGAGGTCTAGGTCATCTTCCTGTCCAAACCTACACGAGGTGGAAGAGGAATATGAGGGACCAAAGCATCCTGAGCTTGATTTTTTCCACTGAGCTTGATTTTTCTCCTGCTACACATAGTATTCCTACTGTTTCTCCAGCTGCTTCTTCTATGGAGAACTCAAAACTTGCCTCTCCAATTTCAGTTGAGTCTCCCAGGCAGGTAGTTGCTTCTAATGTCTCCGCCACATAACAAACATAAATAAACAAAAGATGAGGATTAACTTGAGGCACTCTACCAATAATCTATCACACAAATAATCTAGAAAATAGCAAAATTTATTAAAGACAAAATGTCACAATATATATTTAAAATCAAAAATAGGTGGATGAAAATAGGTCCCTCATCACCCACAATATGTTACCCATCCCCCACTTAATCAAATCATCTATAAAATACCCATACTTGTAACACCAGACAATATATATAAAACCAACCCACCCCAGACTGGCGCCAGCCCCCACGCTGGAAGATTTTGCTGGGTTTCATTCAAAGGGGATGTGCAGACAGCCGTCCAGAAAAATCACACACCTCATTGCACAGCTCATATCCGTTGGGGGTGCTACTGTTAATTTGGTGGATAGGGAGCCCTTCCAGCAACTTATGGAGGCTGTCCCACCCCGATATATAATTCCATCCCACACCACATTCAGTAGAACTATAGTGTCCTCACTGTACTGGTCATGCGTTGGGCTTTTGAAGGACATGCTAGGAAAGGCTGGTGGTCAGTCAGTTCACTTTACTGCTGACTTATAAAGTGCTCCTAGTGGCCAGCATGGCTTCCTGTCATTGATGGTGCATTGGTCACAGCCCAATGTGTTGTAAGACAAAAAGTTCAAGTGCAGTAGCTAAGCAGGGGCACCACTCTTTCCTCCTCCATGCTCAGGTAATGGATCAGCAGCACACCTCAGATAACATTCACAAAGCACTGAAGAACATGGTGGTGCAGTGGCTAGGGAAGCAGGCAGGCACACAGGCACAAATGGGGTTTCTGGTTACTGACGGTGCAGCTTACATGATAAAGGCTATCTGGGATGGCAGATTTGTGAATGTGAGATGCTCAGCGCATGTCCTTCATCTGGTAGTGAAGGCTGCTCTAGAGGATGGCAGTAACACTGGAAGGTTGCCAGCACTTCTGGAGTCGTGCCGACAAATTGCTGGCCACTACCATTGGAGAGCCAAAGATAGCCAGCTCTTCAGGGAGGAACAGAAAAAGGCAGACCTCCCAGAGCACCACCTAAAACAAGATGTTGGGACCAGGTGGAACTCCAGTAATAGTTCAGCAGCTCTTGCTTCTAGTATTCCTGAACCTTTATATCAAAGTGTGCTATGCTACAAAATATCAACTGGATGAAAAAACCATACAGTTTTGAATATAGTGACTTTGAAGCTTCTCCACTAGCTCCTTAAGTAAACACAGGAATCAACACAATAATGTTGCTATAAGTAAAAAAACTGCAGGTATAAAATAAAAACAACAATTTTATTGTGACAATATATAAAAAGACAGATACCTTCTCAACTTCCATAAGTTTTTGGATGGATGGAGGAGAGACTTCAGGACAAACCAGTATAAACCAGCAAGGTGTGTTCAAAGCAGCCTTTCACCGATCAACATGTTTCGAGTTACCCACGCTTACTCATGAGGTTCCGTCTCCGTCCGTTAGGGTTTTTGTATCAGTCTCACCCAATCATGTCCATCTCTAAGACAGGGTGGAAAAATTGGATCACTGTTAAAAAGTTGTGTATAAAATATTGCGCGGCTGCATGCCGCATTAAACATGTCGTGTGGTTTAAAAGGGTGACATGAGAATCTAGAGCTGCTTATAAGCGTAAGGTTCTCATGTTGCCTGTTTAAAGGTCGCCCGTTGCACAATGTTGAAATAACATTCAAACATAAATAAAATTACATACTTGTGCATTGTTTCACTACCCTTCCAGTCTCATATAATACCCTGCTTGTCTCCTGTAGTGTACCTTCTCCCTTCTCTCCTTTAATCCCGGTGAGCATGTATGTACATGCCACGGTAACCAGACTGGATGTCAAAATCTGGGCATGTAACCACTTGAAAGCTGGAGATCTCCCACTATCTATCCCCCACTCTACCTCTCTATCCATAACTTTGTGTGAAAGATTGTGACATCCAGTCTGGTATCCGTGTCAACTACATAGATGCGCACCGGGATTGAAGGAGCGGAGGGGGAGAGAGAGACGGGCAGCGCTGTTCTGCATATACTCTGCTGGCTTTAGGTACACTACAGAACACAAGCAGGGTATTATATGAGACTGGCAGGACAGGGCAATAATGCACAAGTATGTAAGTTTTATTTATGTTTGAATGTTTTTTCAACATTGCGCAACGGCAGATATTTAAACAGGTGAAATGAGAACCTCGCGCTTATAAACAGCACGATATTCTCATGTCACACTTTGAAACCACACAACATGTTTATTGCGGTGTTGAGCTGCACAATATTTAAAATGCGACAATTTAAAAGGATACCGAAAAATTAACCATTCACACCCCTACAATCAAATCTAAATAGAGGCGATAGCTTCTCGGACAATGACCCAAGCTAGTCTGTTAATTAACCACTATAGACTCTCAATATATAATACATGACAACTCCACAACGGTCAGGTGCATACTCTAAGATAGTCCCACCTCATAATTATTTAACTCGCAATGATGCTAAGAATACACGGACATGATTCCCTATATTGATCCAAAACCCAGTGGAACACAGTCTCATATTAATAAATTTACATGATTACAACAACAATAAAAAACAAGTAAATTTAAAAATGCATATGGCCAAAATTGAAGATCTTAATATAAAGTGGCGGAGGTCATCACTACTGGGTTAAACAATCACTCACACAAATTTTTCACACAGAAGGTGAGTAGAGACCATGCAGTGGTTAAAGGTACAAATGGTGGCCATTAATACTAACAAAAAATATTATTCATATATAGTCAAAAAATCCCTAATGCCACCGATTCTTTAGTGCTAAGATCTCTCTTGCCAATGTGTTCAGACGTGTTTGGACTCATTACATATAAGTAATTTGATCTTACGAAATGGACTCATTATACATAAAAGATTTCATTTCACGGCATGCTGTATGCATGTTGAAATCCATTGCAAACAACATGATTGATCTTTAAATCAAATACAATTGACATACTGAAGTCTATATACTCATGTATTCAACCATGTCGTTAACCCCTCCAAACACCAAAAGTAGCACAAGATGCACCATCTATCAATGCACCGCGTGTCACCAATGGGTCCAAAGGGTCAATACAACGAGTCAGCTGTTCAAAATACTCAAAAATAACACATGACATCATACTCCCTATTGAGTCCACCTGGATGTCTTGTTCCCAATGTGAATATCCAGAAGACTTCTCTCCTGGACAATTTGTCATCCAAGCAGCCCTTACGTACTCCCAAAGTTACTCATTCTATACCCGGAACCATGAAACTGGAATTCCTACAACTACCAATTTTGAAATGAAAGGCTATACCTGAGCGGATTTCACCACTCCTAATATCACTCTGGTGCTCACTCATCCTCTCCCTCATAATTTTCACGGTCCTACCCACATATTGAATTTTACAAGTGGTACAGGTAATCAGATCAATGACCCCCCTAGTGATACAATTTGTATATCCTCTCATGTCATAAGATTTGCTAGTTACAGTAGAGGTAAAACGTTTAGTGACGTCAATTAGTCTACAGCATCCACATCTGGATCTTCCACATCTATAGGTCCCATGGACCTGCATCCAATGATGCTTCCTAACATCTGATACGAAAAGACTGGGAGACACCCTTTTTGAAATTGTTGGGGCCTTTCGAGGGACAAAACTGAGTCCATTAGACAAGACATCATAAAATCCAGAATCTGCATAAAGTGTTGGTAAATGTATCCTCACAATTTTCGTGATCTCATTAAGCTCAACACTATATGCTGTTGAAAAAACTATTTTATTAGTTGAAACGTTGATTCCTCCTTTGTCCAACTGTGATCCAGATATTCGGGGAGTTGTTTTGGACTGTAATAAATCAACCCTACTTACATTCCTTGCACGCATAAGTGCTCTATCTAGCATCCAAGTTGGATACCCTCTCCGTTGAAACCTGCGGTACAGTTCTCCAGCAATTTTTCAAAAATAATATCAGTGGAACATACCCGACGTAAGAGGAGAAACTGCCCCACAGGTATCCCTGATATATATAGGAAGACAACTGTCCACCCTAAGCAGGCTATTACCTGCCGTTGGTTTCTGATAAATATCCACCCCGACTTTTCCTGTATTAATATCTCCCTTTAATTTCAGGTTTAAAAAGCAGATAATATCTGCAGTCACCTCCTAGGTGAAGGTTGGCATACGTGGGGGCAAACTTGGCCCCCATTGAAGTCCCGCATCTCTGGAGATAAAATGAACCGTCAGACATAAAGAAGTTGTGGGTAAGCAAATATTCTATTACCGACAAGACAAACTCCATCAACACCTCAGAAAAGTGACTGCATTTGATTAGATGGTACTCCACTGCCTTCAGACTTAATTGATGTGGAATGCAGGAATAAAGCGACTTGACATCACAACTAATCCATATGTATTCACTTGACCACTGAATGGCTCTCAATTTTTGCATGACCTGTGTACTATCTCTGAGATAACTCTGTAGTCTTAACAATAACAGTTACAAGTTAACAAGTGGTCCACCCATTCTCCAAGTGCCTCATTTAGGGATCCGATACCGGAGGCTATAGGTCAGCCCTCTGGGCTCTCCAAAGATTTATGTATCTTAGGTAAGTAGTGAAAGATAGGCGAAACTGGATGTACATTCATCAATAATTCAGAATCCTTGACAGTGAACACACCCAGTCTCACACCACGTTCAATAAGAAAGCCCAGAAGGCAGAGAAAGTCTCCAGCTGAATCCCCAGGTAGTGAAGTATATGCCTCTTTATAGCCCAATTATCTTAGGGCTTCATTCTTGTACTGTGTGGCATTTAGAATAACGACTGACAATCCCTTTATCAGCAGCTTTCACTACTATGTTTTTATTCTGACTCAAAGACTCTAATGCTTGAAACTCATGCTTGCTCATATTGGGGTTAACCCGTTTCCTTTTCATATGAAGATTTACAAGATATTTCTCAACTAAACGTTGGAAAGAATCTAAGACTTTACCCCTTGCTGTAACTAGATAGAAGCGTGAGATATTAGTACTAATCTTGAATGGTACATGTGTTACAGTAACTAACCCCCGATTAGTGTCACTTTCTGCTTCCAAGGACAGCAAATCAAGGCATACACATGCATCACCAAAATCAGACGCTTGAAAGGTTGGGCTATCTTTCAACCCCTCAAAATGACTAGTATCTCTAGAGAAAGTTGTTAAATTCTCATTATTTCCAGTCAATTCCACCTTACCGTCACTATCCGCCTCTCCATCACAAAAGTATTTCTTCAAAGCAAGCTTATGTGTAAACTTGTTTAAATCAACTATTGTGTTGAAGAGGTTAAAATGGATGGTGGGTGCAAAATTAAGCCCTTTTTTTAATACGGTCTCTTCAATAGGAGACACGGTATAATCTGACAGATTAACTATGTCATTGATCTCCTGCGACTTCACTTTTTCTTCCCTCTTCTTGAAATTTTAAATTCCTTTTGCCACTTCTCCTTGTGTGGCCTTTTCCATTTTGTTCTTTTTGGGTCTTATTCGTGAAGAGGACCTCTTTGGTTGTTGAACTGATGTACGAGCAGGGCCCTCTGATCCTCCTGTTCTACACATCTGATTGTACTATTTAATACCTCTGTATGTCTATTCCCCAATTGTACAGCGCTGCGGAATTAGTTGGCGCTATATAAATAAAGAATAATAATAATAATAATAATAATAATGTAAAATTCTTCTCTAGCTTGTTGGTAAATATTTTGTTGGCCTTGTCCCTGTGTACAGGGGATAATAAAGAGGTTGAAGTTGATGAAGTTAAAGCCAATTCAGTCGGTTCCTGCTCTTGACTTCCTGATAAGTCCAGTTCCAGACTGGAAAAACCAACCTTTTTCTGTCTATTTTGACCCTTCAATACAGATATTGATCTGGATCTCCCACCTCTATACTGGGAATCATGTGGTTTTTTCCACGCGTATATATTATTAGACTCATAGTCCATTTTATCCCTTTGGAACTTGGCTTGCTTTTTCTCCATGATTGACTCCTCAATATAGGCAATCACGTCCGCATATTCTTAGCATCATTGTGAGTTAAATAATTATGAGGTGGCACTATCTTAGCGTATGTACCCAACCGTTGTGGAATTGTCATGTATTATATATATTGAGAGTCTATAGTGGTTAATTAATAGACTGGCTTGGGTCATTGTCCGAGAAGCTATCGCCTCTATTTAGATTTGATTGTAGGGGTGTGAATGGTTAATTTTTCCACCCTATCTTAGAGATGGACATGATTGGGTGAGATTGATTAAAAACCCTAATGGACAGAGCCGGAACCTTAGATCATGAGTGAGCGTGGGTAAAGTGAAACATGTTGATCGGTGAAAGGCTGTTTTGAACACACCTTGCTGGTTTATACGGGTTTGTCCTGAAGTCTCTCCTCCATCCATCCAAAAACTTCTGTAATTTGAGAAGGTATCTATCTTTTTATATATTGTCACAATAAAATTGTTGTTTTTATTTTATACCTGCAGTTTATTTACTCATAGTGACATTATTGTGTTGATACCAGGTGGAACTCCACCTTAGATATGCTAGAGCGTATCCTGGAACAGAAAAAGGCAATTCACGTAATGTCATGTCACCATTTCATTGGCAGTAACAGAACACTGGGCAGGGCTGACTGCTCCCTGATGGAACAGGTAGTGAAAGTCCTCATGCCTTTCTGTTCTTTGATGGAAATTTTAAGCAAAGAGAACGCTAGCATGGCCGAAGTCATTCCCCTCTTCACACACCTCTCGTTAAAAATGGAAGATTTCCTTGCCTATAGGGAGCACTTGCCTGGTGCTGAGTGTAATCTACTTCCCGATGTTGCTGCCCTTCTAACGAGGCTCAAAAAGGAACTGACTCTGAGCATGAAAGAGCGCATGGACAATTGTCCCGAGTTCATGCTTGCCACAATTTGCTATCCTCGAATCAAAGGCAAGATGGCACTTAGTGTCGGTACCTGCTTGGTTCTAGGCTCCGAGCAGGGAGACTCTTGGTGCCCACTTCAGCTTCCACTCTGCTTCTGCGCATGCTATCACTGTGCCCGTGATTTGCTGCCTTTTCCTGTCAGTTACCTGAATAGGCTCTCCATTGGCTGTCTGCTTTCAACCCGCCCAGTATTGCCTATTTAGACTGGGCTTGGGCACCCTTTGGTTGCCCTTTCGTGGTGTCTCTATGTCGCCTGCACCTGCATTGTGTTCCTGAGCTTCCTGGGCCATGTACTATCTATGCTTTCCAGTGTTCGCCTGAGTTCCTGTCTGACAGCTTCCTCGGTTCCAGATTCCGTTCCTGATCCGGTTGGGGTTGCGGTTCCTGCTGCCGTTCCTGCTCCGGTTGACTGCCATTGATGGTTCTATTTCCTGTCCTGTACCAGCTGTGTTCCTGCTCCTGGATGCTTGCAGAGTGTCTCCTTCCTCCAGTTGCCTTAGGCGACATTTTCATTCACTTTGTTTGTGTAACTCCAGTACGCCAGTACTGGTTCGCTCCATGTTAACCGGCTGCTTGCTGTGTACCTTACAGCACCGGTAGAGATTGTGTACTCCAGTAAGTGGGTACTGGTTCGCTCCATGTATACCGGCTGCTTGCTGTGTTCCTTACAGCACCGGTAGAGACTGTGTAACTCCAGTACGCGGCTACTGGTTCGCTCCATGTTAACCGGCTGCTCGTTGCATTCCTTACAGCACCGGTAGAGATTGTGTAACTCCAGTACGGGGGTACTGGTTTGCTCCATGTTAACCGGCTGCTTGCTGCGTTCCTTACAGCACCGGTAGAGATTGTGTAACTCCAGTACGCGGGTACTGGCTCGCTCCATGCTAACCGGCTGCTTGCTGCTTTCCTTACAGCACCGGTAGAGATTGTGTAACCCCATTACGCGGGTACTGGTTCGGTCCATGTTCACCGGCTGCTTGCCGCGTTCCTTACAGCACCGGTAGAGATTGTGTAACTCCAGTACGCGGGTACTGGTTCACTCCATGTTAACCGGCTGCTTGCCGCGTTCCTTACAGCACCGGTAGAGATTGTGTAACTCCTGTACGCGGGTACTGGTTCACTCCATGTTAACAGGCTGCTTGCTGCATTCCTTACAGCACCGGTAGAGACTGGTTACCCAGTATGCGGGTACTGGTTTGCTCCATTATTCGTTGGGTTTTCTCTACATCTTGATACTCAGCAGGCCTCTGTCTGTCCATCATAGGCGACTGGCTAGCTACACCTTTATGTCAGTCGCTGAGGCCATCCCTGTCTGTATTCCAGTACTTGCAGCCTCCAGGCTGCCTTGCCCGGTATATTGGTAAGGCCGGTAAGACCTATTCCATCTTGTGGCAGTCTAAGGTTGCCTTACCCGGTATTGGCAAGGCCGGTAGAGCCTCATTCCTTGTTGTACCAGTCTCAAGGCTGCCTTGCCCGGTATATTGGCAAGGCCGGTAGAGCCTCTTTCCTCATTGTACCAGCCTCAAGGCTGCCTTGCCCGGTATATTGGCAAGGCCGGTACAGCCTCCATCTCCTCGGTTGCTAGCCTTTCAGGCTGCCTTGCTCGGTATATTGGTAAGGCCGGTAGAACCTATTCCATCTTGTGTCAGTCTAAGGTTGCCTTAACCGGTATTGGCAAGGCCGGTAGAGCCTGTCTTACATTCTGTATACCACTACTCACTATGACTATGTATTGAAGATATATGTTACATGTGTGTGCTAACCCGCGAGGGTCCCCTTTAAACTTTTCAATAAAGTTGTGTTTTTATCTTAACTCTGTGTCTGAGAGTCATAACAAAACATGACACACGTGCCAACGTTCAGACATCAGACGTGTAGGCATGCAGCAATATCGGCGTCATGACGCCATCTTTCCCCAGTCTATTAAATGAGAGCACGGTTTAAGCCCTGCAATCAGTAATTGGAGTTGTTCTCTGTTAGTAGCGTTTCTAGCTCTCTGCCTTTGGTCCATATGTTATTGCCTTGCTTCCTTTTCATCTTGCCTTTGGTCTGCTTCCTCTCTACCCACCTTTTGGACGCAAGGTCAGGTCTTGACCATTCCTATTGGGTGCCTGGCCTGCATCGCTCCCCAGCATCAGTTCAACCTCTGCTCTGCTCCCTGCCTCACCAGGGCTTCCAACCTACATCTTGCCATCAGCTGCATTGCCTTCCTGATATTCAGGCCTCCCAGCCTACATCCTGCCTACAGTCCCTCTATTTCACTTTGGTGAGTTCTTTTACCTTTTATGTGTTTGGTACAGACTCTCCCTGGGGCTGGTGGTGGGTGTCCTCACTGTAGTGTGTCATCGTGGGCCTTCTTCAGCTCAGCTGGAGGGGGTCATCTGGCTTCAAGGTCAGCAACTTTATTCAGCCTTGGCTGTAGCACAACACACTACAGGGTGCCTGCGATCGCCAGCCACACACTCTATCGTCATTCCCTAGCCTTCACTCTACCAGCCCTTGTTGGAGGAGTATCCTTGTACTGTAGTTTTTCTTTGTATTTTGTTTGTCATTTGCCTTTGTTCTTGATCTGTGTATGTGCACTGTTTTTATACTGTACTTGTCTCTAGAGGCTTTTCCAGATACCGTCTGTGTAGGTCCTTCTTAGTCCGTCAATCTTCTATGTTTCTTCTATGTTTCTATGTTTCATTCCCAATACATTCTTTCTCCCTTTCAGTATTACTGAGCCTATTAGTATGGACCCAGAAGGGCTTATAGATGCCCTTACTGCCCTGAGCAATCAGCTCTCCTCTTTGGTGGCTTCTGTTCAGGAGCTTCAGAGAAACCAGGCTGTGTTCCAACATAGGCTGCAGGAGCTCCAGTCTGGGTCCCCGCCTCAAGGGCCCTCTGCCTCCCCCTCTGGTCCCCCTATAGACATTGGGACCTCTGCTTCTGAAACCAGTGTTCCCCTTCACTAACATTTAAGTGGAAATAGGAGGCAGTATAAATCTTTCATGACCTCCTGCGAACTTCTGTTCGCTATCAACCCCAGAACCTATGCTTCTGATTTTGTTAAGGTTTGCACTACTACATCCCTGTTATCTGGGAAGCCACAAGCCTGGGCATTCAACCTGTTGCAGGAGAATAGCCCTTTGCTTCATTCCTGGCTTTCGTTTCATTGTGCGATGGATACCTTGTATGACAATCCTATGAGCTCTACCTCCGCTCAATCCGCTATCAGGGTGTTGTCCAAGGGATGCCGTCCAGTTGAGGACTATGTTGCGGAAGTCTGAAGATTGTCCATAGAAACGCAGTGGAATGAGCCTGCTCTTCTTGACCAGTTTCGCTTGGGTCTCACGGATACCCTGAAGGATGAATTGCCTCATGTCGGTATACCCGCTTCCCTGGAGGATCTTATACTCCTAGGCATACAAATAGACCGGCACTTACGGGAAAGACGCAGGGAATGTCTGTCTTCAGTACAGTCTGCTCCATCCATGTCTTCAGCGCCCCCTGCGTCTTCGACATCTGCTGCTCAAGAAGAACCTATGCAGCTAGGCCTTGTTCGCAAACCTCTGTCACATGAAGCGAAAGCACGTAGACATTGCTTGAACATATACCTGTACTGTGGTGGAAGTGGACACCTCCTCCGGACTTGTAGCAAGAGACCCAGAACCCCAGAGGTAAGAGTATGCTCCATGGTGAATGGTTGGGTTCCTTTGTCTCCACTTTTAGCCACCTATCTCTTGTTTGTTTACAGTGGGACAATGAGAAGCATACTATCCCTGCCATCATTGATTCAGGTGCCAGCGGGTGTTTTCTGGACAACGAAGAGGCCGCACGATTGGGGGTTCCTTTAGTAACCAAACAACCTCCACTTCATTTCCAGATGGCTGACGGAAGACCTCATCAAAGTGGATCAGTTCTCCAAGAAACCAGCATGCTCCGCTTGTCTTTTGAAACCAATCATCAGGAGCTGTTATGCTTTGATGTCATCGCCTCTCCGTTATACCCTCTCATCCTTGGGTTGCCCTGGTTATGGAAACAGAATCCAGGTCTTTTCAACACCCCAGCAACATCCCAGTGTTTTGTAAACGACGTATTCTCCGACCAACTTGACCAGTATGTCGTAATATACTTGGACAACATCTTGATATTCTCACCTTCTTTATCAGAACATCGGCAGCACGTCCGCACTGACCTTACACACCTGCGGAACCATTCACTGTTTGCCAAGACTGAGAAGTGTGCCTTTGAGGTGTCGGAGATAGAATTCCTGGGGTTTCTCATTTCTCCTTGCCACATCAAAATGGACCCCCGCAAGGTATCTGTGATCCTGAACTGGCCTACACCTACGAATAAGAGAGCAGTGCAGCGCATTATTGGATTTGCTAACTTTTACAGATGTTTTATCAGAGATTTCTCCAAACTTGTTGCACCCATAACGTTCCTTACAAAACAAACTACGTCCTTTCAGTGGTCCGACTGCCCAACAAGCATTTTGAAGACTGAAGGAGTTATTCAAGCAATCACCCATTCTGTCTCAGCCCAACATCCGTAAACCTGTCAGAGACTTCGTCCTGGTGGAGCATAGAGGGTTAACTCTAATAGCAGAAGTTCCTGAAAATTCTGTTTAAAATGTGTTCAGATTATCTCATCCTTAATACAAAGGAATGGAGACTAGGCCCAAGGTAACTGCCGTGGCAGTAACGGAGACAACACTTGCACTCTGCAGAAGTATAACCAGAGGCTACCGGTGGCTCACTGCCAGAGCAGTAATGGAGGCAGACAATATAGCACTTAGCAGAGGCAGTAACGGAGACTGGCCACTTGTGCTCTGCTGGAGAAAATGAACCTAATTACAAGACAGTCAGAATGTCGCCTAGCCGACACGGCACAGGAACGCCAACCAAGCCGGGTAGAATCACAGAACAGGAACGTCAGCCAAGCCAGGTTGGATCACGGAGCAGGAACGTCAGCCAAGCCAGGTCAGATCACGGAGCAGGAACGTCAGCCAAGCTGGGTCGAATCACGGAGCAGGAACATCAACCAAGCCGGGCATGAAGGTCATTCTGATCAACCCAGGAACGTTCCTCAGGGCCATAGCCCTTCCAATGGACCAAATATTGCAATCTCCCTCTAAATCTGCGAGAATCAATTATGCTTTGGACCTCCACAAGGCCGGGCACCACAGGAGTGGTAGTGTAGCAATTGCAAACCAGAGGTTTCAGTAAGGATACATGCAACACATTGTGAATGCGCATAGATGCTGGGAGCTCCAAGGCATACGACACAGGGTTAATTTTACGGATCACCCTAAAAGGACCAGTGAACCGGGGAGCCAACTTATTAGACGGAACTTGCAAATTAAGATTTCTGGAGGAGAGCCATACCCTGTCCCCAACCTGAAATGAGACCGCTGGCAGCCGTCTACAGTTAGCGTGGCACTGATGAAGCTGGAACGACTGACTGAGGGCCCTCTGAACCTGTGCCCGTGTGGAGCTGAGCTGCTTGATGTGCTCATCCAGAGCTGGAATCTGTTGCAACTGGAATGAGTCCGGGAGCAAGCATGGGTGGAACCCGTAGTTGATGAGAAACGGGGAGCTCCCAGACGATGAATTAACCGCACAGTTCCTGGCAAACTCTGCTCACGGCAACAGGTCTGCCCAATGATCATGATGATCGGTGACAAAGCAGCGCAGGAACTGTTCCAAACCCTGACTGGCACACTCAGCAGCTCCATAGGTCTGGGGATGGTAGGCAGAAGAAAAAGACAGCTGAATGCCCATCTGGTTACAAAATGCTCTCCAAAATCTGGACACAAATTGGCTCCCACGGTCCGACACTAGAACTCTGGGTACCCCATGTAACCGCAACACCTCCTTAGCGAAGACAACAGCCAACTCCTGGGCAGAGGGAAGACCAGGAAGAGGCACGAAATGAGCCATCTTAGAGAATCTATCGACCACCATAAGAATGAACGAGTAACCCCTAGACACTGGCAGAGCTCCCTGGAAATCAATGGACACGTGGGACCAAGGACGTTCACCATTAGGCACTGGTTGAAGTAGGCCCACTGGGAGGTGTCTAGGGGTCTTGACATGAGCACAGGTGGTACAGGCTGTGGTAAAAGCGGAGCAGTCGGCCCGTAGGGAAGGCCACCAGAAAACTTGTGAGAGAGACCATATTACTTGATCCCTCCCAATATGTCCAGCAGCCTTAGAAGAGTGGTATGTCTCGAGCAAACGGGTACAAAATGGCTCATCCACAAAACAGAATCTCTTACCCCAGAGGTGAAGTGATACTAGTACGTAGGGTAGCCAGGATGCGATCAGGCTGAATGATGGGTACGGGAACCTCATCCTTCTCCATCTCTGGCCCAAACTGTCTAGACAGGGCATCGGCCCTAACATTCTTGGAGCTCGGCAAATAGGATACTATAAATAAAAACAAAATAGGAACAGGGCCCACATGGCCTGACGAGACGACAGTCTTTTAGCCTCCGAGAGATAAGTTAGATTTTTGTTGTCAGTAAGAATTAGCACAGGAGTTCTGGTACCTTCCAGCAGGTGGCGCCATTCTTTCATAGCCAGAATGATAGCCAGGAGTTCTCTGTTGCCAATTTCATAATGACTCTGAGCACTGGACAGCTTTTTAGAGAAGAAGAGCACCCTCCGCCACTGGACGTTGTGATAGTACTGCCCCAACCCCTAATTCAGAAGCATCGACCTCCAACGTGAATGGAAGGGAAGGGTTAGGGTGGGACAGTACCGGAGCAGATGCAAAAGCGGATTTTAATGTCTGAAAAGCAAGCTCAGCAGCATCAGACCACTGGGGGGGTGTAGCGCCCTTGTGTGTAAGGTCAGACAGAGGTTTAACAATGGTAGAGAAGTTATGGATAAACTTCCTGTAATAATTAGCGAACTCAAGAAAATGCTGAATTGCTTTTAACCCCTTGGGTCGTGGCCACTGCAAGACTGCTGCGAGTTTCTCCTGGTCCATGGCAATACCATCCTTAGCTATCATGAAACCCAAAAAAGGCACTTTGGACCTGTGAAACTCGCACTTCTCCATTTTACAAAATAGCTTATTTTTGCGTAAACGAAGCAAGACCTCGGACACATCCTTGATGTGTTGGGACAGAGTGGCAGAGTGTATGAGTATGTCATCAAGGTATACCACTACACAAGACTGTAGTAAATCACGGAGGATATCGTTAATGAATTCTTGATATACAGCGGGTGCGTTACAAAGACCAAATGGCATAACTAGGTATTCATAAAGCCCAGATCTGGTATTAAATGCCGTTTTCCACTCATACCCCGCTCTTATTCTGATCAGGTTATAGGCAGCACTTAGGTCTAATTTCGTAAAAATGGAAGAACCTTTTAACCTGTCAAATAGCTCAGTAATGAGTGGTGTGGGGTATGCTTTCTTGGACTTAAGTTTATTTAATCCCCGGTAATCAATGCAAGGTCTCAACTTGCCATTCTTCTTTTTCACAAAAAAGAACCCAGCACCAGCAGGTGAGGTAGACTTCCGGATAATCCCACTGTTAAGGGCATCCTCAATGTACTCCTCCATTGCCCGGTTCTCCTCGCACGACAGTGGATACGTGCGACCCCTAGGGGGCACAACCCCAGGGGGCAAATCAATGGCACAATCGTATGCCCTATGTTGTGGCAATGTGCTAGCCTCTCCCTTACTAAAAATGTCATTGAATTGATGGTATTCAGCTGGCACAGAGGGAGAGGCACACAGAATCTTAACCGGCTGAGTCACACAATGCTTCATACAGTACTCGGACCAAGACGTGATCTCGCAACTCTGCCAGTCAAACTGGGGATTGTGCAAATGTAACCATGGGAACCCCAGAATGACTGCGTAATGAGGAGAATGGATAATCTGAAATCGTTATTCCTCCATGTGGAGGGCCCCAATAGACATAGAAATCGGAATAGTCTCCATAGTTATCTGAGCTAGTTCTAGTGGTCTGCCATCAATGGCCTCAATGGCTAAGGGAGATTCCCTTCTGACCAAAGGAATTTTATGTAACGCAGCAAAAGTATTGTCCATGAGATAACCGACCGTGCCGGAATCGACCAGAGCCAGAACCTCCACAGAGTGTTCTGCCCAGGAAAACACCACCTGGATCGTGGGTTTCTGCATGATCGGGTCTATGAACTGCTGAACACCACCTAGGGCCTGTCTCCCAAGGTACCCTAGGTGCGTTTGTTTCCCGGATGCACAGGACAAGTACGTAATAAATGGCCAGCCTTGCCACAGTATAGACATGACCCCTGCCTCCTGCAGTGTGCCCATTCCTCCTTCGTTAATTTGGTGAGCCTAAGTTGCATGAGTTCACAGGGTTCCTGTATACGATCAGGAGGAATGGGCGGCGAGGGTGGGTTAAAAAAACTGCCATGCCCACTGCTTTTTGGCCGTAATCTACAGTCTTTGGCCATACGTCTTTCACAAATGCAAGAATCAATTAAAATGGCATAATCAATATACTCGTCCAGATCACCGGGTAGTTCTTTAGCCGCTGTTTCGTCCTTAATATGGTCAGCTAGTCCTTGAGCAAAGGCTGCCACCAGCGCCTCATTGTTCCAACCCACCTCTGCTGCCAATGTACGGAATTCTATGGCATACTCGCCCACAGTACAATTGCCCTGTTGTATTTCCATCAATCGTTTGGCAGCAGAGGCAACTCTCCCAGGAACTTCAAATACTCTCCGGAAGGTTCGTACAAACTCACTGAAGTTCCTGGTGCAAGGTTTAGCATTTTCCCACAAGGGATTGGCCCACGACAAGGCTCTGCCCGTTAATAGTGAAATCATGAACCCGACCTCACTGCGGTCATTTGGAAAGGCACGAGGGGTTAATTCCAGAAATATCTCCAATTGATTAATAAACCCTCTGCACAGGGTGGTTTCACCATCGTATCTGAGTGGTAATGGGGCAGAAGACGTTAACCCCTTAACTGAGGCCACAGCTGTCACTGAATGACTCTCCGGTGTCAAAACTGGGGGGACCATCAGATTTTGAACTGGTTTATCGAGATTCACCGTGCGCTTAAGAATAGTTTGTATGGCCAGTGCCAACTGGTCCAAACGGTGCTCATGTACATCCATCCTCCAATGGATGTTCTGTGAATTTCCCTCACCTTTACTGTCTGAGGTCATGGCCCTTTCGTACTGTAACGGTTTGTTTGACACACACAGACACAGTGGTTTAGGATAAAACACAGTTTTATTGAAATCACAGTAATAAAATAACCTTCACAGGTCCTGTAGTATATCAGCAGAATAATACAGACACACGACAGGTTATAGATAGATATGCCTACACAGGTCCAGTATAAGCATAAAGTCCACAGTAGTCTATACTGACACAGGTCAGTCAGATATAATGGATTCCCAGGAGCAAGGTCTTGCATGGGTTAATGATCTTCAGAGTGTAAACAGTCCTATGTACAGAGAGGTCTTTGATGGGGCTCTCTGCATATAGACAGCTGTAGGGACTCGTAATGCCCAAAACCAGATAAGCAGAACTAGTTTGAACTGCCTAGGCAACAATGGGGACAAAGACACATAGGTACTGCCATAGCAGTAACGAAGGCAACACTTGCACTCGGCAGAAGTAGTAACGGAGGCAAACCGGAGGCTCACTGCCGGAGCAGTAATGGAGGCAGACACTTGCACTTAGCAGAGGCCGTAACGGAGACTAGGCCCAAGGTAAACTGCTGTAGCAGTAACGGAGACAACACTTGCACTCTGCAGAAGTATAACCGGAGGCAACCGGTGGCTCACTGCCGGAGCAGTAACGGAGGCAGACACTTGTATTTAGCAGAGTCAGTAACGGACACTAAGCCCAAGATGAATTGCATAGCAATAACGGAGACAAACACTTGCACTTAGCAGAGGCAGTAACGGAGACTAGGCCCAAGGTAACTGCCGTGGCAGTAACGGAGACAACACTTGCACTCTGCAGAAGTATATCTGGAGGCTACCAGTGGCACACTGCCGGAGCAGTAACGGAGGCAGAAAACAGCAGAGGCAGTAACGGAGACTGGCCGCTGGTACTCTGCAGGAGGAAATGAACCCAATTGCCAGATAGTCAGAATGTCACGTTAGGCGACACAGCACAGAAACGCCAACCAAGCCGGGTAGAATCACGGAGCAGGAACGTCAGCCAAGCCAGGTCGGATGTCACAGTTTTCAAGACACTCAGACCAGTTGGTGAAATAAAACACAGTTTTATTAAACAAAAAAAATAAAAGGAAGGATCACCCTCTGCAGGCAGCACTGAGTAATACAAGGAGGCAAAAATAGGAAAAAGATACAGAACTTAATAGCTCAGGCACATAACAGATACTGAGAACAGAGATACAAGGGTTAACAAAGTAATCAGTCCATCTCAGTTGTGGTGTTTGGCACTCCCGGGGTGGAAATAGGCAGTGAATGGTGGAGTAAACTCAACACCTAAAGTTCATAAAACGGAGATAACTGTTCAGCAAAAAGAACCTGCGACCCAGAGCCTGCTGAATCTTGAGCAAGTACCCCCACGGGCGTAATAACGGCAGCAACTGGATTGCAAGAGCTTGAGCCAATAGCCTCCACGGGCATAACGGAGACAACCGGATTGTAAGAGCTTGAGCCAATAGCCCCCACGGGCGTGATAACAGAAGCAACTGGATTGCAAGAGCTTGAGCCAATAACCCCCACGGGCGTGATAACGGAAGAAACTGGATTGCAAGAGCTTGAGCCAATAGCCCCCACGGGCGTGATAACGGAGACAACCGGATTGCAAGAGCTTGAGCCAATAGCACCCACGGGCGTGATAACAGAAGCAACTGGATTGCAAGAGCTTGAGCCAATAGCCCCCACGGGCGTAATAACAGAGACTAGCACAGTAGCAGCTAAAGCCCTAGCGCCTACACCGGGCGCGGTAACGTAAACCAACTATACTGCAAACAGCTGCAGTAGCAGGAGTACAGTTCACTGTAGGAAGTCGGAATGTCACCTCGGCGACAGCAGGAAGCTGAACCGTAGTCTGGGTTGGTGAAACTGGTGCAGGTCACGGAGCAGGAACGTCATCCAGGCCGGGTCGAATCACGGAGCAGGGTTCTCAGACAAGCCAGATCAGGTCACGAGCAGGAACGTCAGCCAAGTCGGGTCGAATCACGGAGCAGGTTCTCAGACAAGCCAGATCAGGTCACGAGCAGGAACGTCAGCCAGGCCGGGTCAAATCACGGAGCAGGAACACTGGAACTATGTTAAGCAAGCCAAATCGGTACACCGGAATCAGGAACACAGGAACCCAGCACAGCAATACTGGCTCAGGAACACCACGAAAGGGCACCTGACAGGTGCCAATGGTCAGGTATAAAAAGGTCACCGGGGCGGGCCAAACAGGCTCAACCAATAGGAGCGCGGAACAAGTGAGAGTGACAGAAAAAAGATCACGGGCACCGCGATATTGGATCATGGAGCAGGAACCTCAGCCAAGCTGGGTCAGATCACGGAGCAGGAA
The DNA here is from genome assembly GCA_037306005.1 of Rhinophrynus dorsalis. Taxonomy (NCBI): domain Eukaryota; kingdom Metazoa; phylum Chordata; class Amphibia; order Anura; family Rhinophrynidae; genus Rhinophrynus; species Rhinophrynus dorsalis. The sequence continues at coordinate 313,869,971 of CM074723.1, forward strand.
CTTCGGCCAAGCCAGGTCGAATCACGGAGCAGGAACGTCAACCAAGCCAGGTTGAATCACGAAGCAGAAACTTCAGAAGAATAGTCAGGCAATCCGGGTCGGTACACAGGGACAGTAGACAATATGCAGAGTAGTCAGACAGGCCAAGTCGGTACACTGGGAATCACTGAGCAGAAATAAGCACTGGCACAGGAACACCACGAAAGGGCACCAGAGGGGTGCCAATAGCTCAGTATATAAAGGTCATACTGGGCGGGACTAACACACGGTAGCCAATGGGAGCAAGGCACAGGCAGACTGACAGGTAAACAAAAAGAGCACGGGCACCGTGATATCATCTCACAATACCCCTTACATCATAATTAGCATAGTCTATACAGTTTCTGGGGAGGGGGTATTCTTATACACTGCTGCCAACTGTATTATATTAATTGTAAGGATCAATGAACCTTTTCTATGCTACCGAGTGCAATTATTGTTATTTAATACCTCTGAATATACCTATGTGTGGTTAACCCTTTCACTGCTGGTAATCCTCATGGTAATAATTGTGGTTTGTTTACTACGTATCTATTGAATTGCTAATCACTCATATATTTCATTGTTACTGATACTTGTTATCTATATAGTATATTGTATTTAATATAATATATATATTTTTGCACAAATATGAGGGATTTATTATTATTATTATTATTATCAATTTGTTACTGTGAAGTAGTGTGTCAATACATAATAAAGTATAAAGTTCTCAAATTATTTTATTGTCATTTGCCTATTTAAGTGAAGAAATCCAATCTGAGTGGTTCTCTGTTTTAACCCTTTGGATACCTTCATATAAATAGTTTGACAAACCAAAAATCAAAAAGCAGATGCATTGTCTCGTATGTTCCCTCAGAAAAAACTACCTGACCCCCATCCAGATACCATTCTTCCTGCTGAATTATTCCTAATAAGCAACCAACCGCTGCTAGAATGGATCAAACATTATGCAAACAATGACACGACTTTCATCCAGCAGCATACTCTACAACCTAAGGAAGGTCTCCTGTATAAAAATGATTGTGTCTTTGTTCCATTACCTTTCTGCCAAGAGGTGCTTTGCATGTCTCATGACATACCTACAGCAGGCCATAGAGGACTCACTCAAACCTTGAAGTTGTTTCAACATCATTTTTGGTGGCCAAACATGAGACACAATGTACACGCATATGTGTCAACCTGCAACACCTGTATCCAGTCGAAAGACAGGCACACGAAGCTTTCAGGTCTCCTATATCCCTTACCCATACCTACTATACCCTAGAGAGACATCTCTATGGATTTCATCACCAATCTGCCTCTTACCAACAAGAACACCACGATACTGGTAGTGGTGGATCGTTTCTTCAAAATGGCTTTTTTCTTTGCAACTCCTGGACTACTGTCTGCACACATTGTTTATACAGGAAGTATTTAGATTACATGGACTTCCTTCCTTCATAGTCTCGGACAGGGGTTCCCAGTTCACCTCTTGGTTCTGGAAAGCCCTCTGTCATGCGCTATGCATTCAATGCAGCCTGTCGTCTGGTTACCATCCTCAGTCCAATGGGCAAACGGAGTGGGTTAACCAAACCCTAGAACAATATATACGCTGCTATACCACGCATCTCCAGGATAACTGGTCCTCTCCTTCCTATTGCAGAGTTCACCTATAACAACCACTTGCATAGATTGTCTCAGTCTACGTCCTTCTTCATCACTTATGGATACCACCGTCAAATGTTTACAGGCCTGTCATCCCACTCTTCGGTCCCTTTATGCACACGTCGTCTACAGCATCTCCGACAATGTCATTGTCTCCTTCGTCTTACCTTGGCGAAAACGCAGTTACAGTTTAAGAACCAAGCAGACAAGAATAGGTGTCCTGAGCCGACCTACAAAGTGGGTGATCGGGTCTGGTTATCCACAGCGCACATCCGTATGTCTTGCCCATTATGAAAACTAGGTCCTCGCTTCCTTGGCTCTTTTCGGATTATCCGTAAGATTAACTCAGTGGCTTTTCCTTTATCCATGCCCCCCTCCTTCCGGATACACCCTACTTCCATGTCTCTCAGCTTCGTCCTTGGGTGGCTTCCCCCTATCCCCATCATGACCCGACCCACCCTCCTCCTGTTCTCATGGACGGTTCCGAGGAGTATGCGGTCCGGGCAGTTCTTGATTCCCGCTTGTGGAGTGGTCGTCTCAAGTACCTCGTTGACTGGACGGGTTATTGCTGGAGGAGAGGTCGTGGGAGCTTGCTCTCCAGGTCCATGCTCCTGCATGTTCCACCACCTGCATCCTTCTCGTCCCGGTCCTGGTTCCGTCCTGAGGCCGTCCTTGGGAAGGGGGCTCTGTCGGTACCTGTCCAGTTCTTGGCTCTGAGCAGGGAGACTCTTGGTGCCCACTTCAGCTTCCACAACGTCAGACGTGTAGGCGTGTGGCAACATCGGCGTCATGACTCCATCCCTCCCCAGTCTATTACATGAGGGCACGGCTTAAGCCCGGCGCTCAGTAATTGGAGTTGTTCTCTGTTAGTAGCGTTTCTAGCTCTCTGCCTTTGGTCAATATATTATTGCCTTACTCTACCTTTGGTCTGCTTCGTCTCTACCCACCTTTTGGACTCCAGGTCAGGTCTTGACCATTCGTATTGGGTGCCTGGCCTGCATCGCTCCCCAGCATCAGTTCAACCTCTGCTCTGCCTCCCTGCCTCTCCAGAGCTTCTTGCCATCGGCTGCTCTGCCTTCCTGCTATTCAGGACTCCCAGCCTACATCCTGTCTACAGTCCCTCTATTTCACTTTGGTGAGTTCTTTTACCTTTTATGTGTTTGGTATAGACTCTCCCTGGGGCTGGTGGTGGGTGTCCTCACTGTAGTGCGTCATCCTGGGCCTTCTTCAGCTCAGCTGGAGGGGATCATCTGGCTTTGCGGCCAGCAACTATATTCAGGGGGCCTTTGATCGCCAGCCATGCACTCTAGTGTCGTTCCCTAGCATTCACTCCACCAGCCCTTGTTGGAGGAGTATCCTTATACTTTAGTTTTTCTTTGTATTTTGTTTGTCATTTGCCATTGTTCTTGACCTTTGTATGTTATACTGTACTTGTCTTTAGAGGGTTCTCCAGATACTGTCTTTGTAGGGCCTTCTTAGTCCGGCTCCTGGGTTTCATTCCCAAGACATTTTTTCTCCCTTTCACTTAGTTCTAATTCCCTCACTGTCTGGAGGGAACAATTGATAGCAAGGGTGCAGGAGAGACAAGAAAAAACAGGAGACAGTCACAGGAGGTGGGAGAAGATTCCGTAGATGAGCTGGAGGAGTGTGGTGGTCTTCCGGGATCTATCAATAGCAGCGCTAGTAGCACTTCATCTTGTTCCATTGGAGCAGCTGCCGCTTTTTGTGCTGAGGCAATGGACATATTATGCTTCGGACAAAAGAAAGAGCTCCCCATAGATAGAAAAAGTGCTGAGTTTGAGATTAAGGCTTACCTTGCGGAACCTTCTTTTCCCCCAAGTACAGATCCCTTGACTTTCTGGGATAACAAGAGGGCTGTGTGGCCTACTTTGGCCCTGGTAGCCCAGGAGTTGCTTTCTTGCCCCACAAACACTGTCCAGAGTGAGTAACTGGAAATATACTTAGCCCTCATCTCTCTCACTTGGCCCCCTAGCTCATGGAGCAAATTACTTTTTAAAGTCAACCTGCCAAAGCTGGGTTACCCTGCTCTCAGGTTCAATGCAGATTGAAAAAAAAGGACTACTTTTCATAATCATACATAGCACCATAATGCGCAGAGCGCTCCAGCTTACCCAGCTCTAGAACCGTGGTAGGGTGGGCAGAGGACACCCCCCTGACTTTTTCATCTCTTCTAAAAAAGTCTGTGGTTTCTGTCTACTGAGTCCTGCCTGCTCCAGTGTTCTGGAGTTTTGTTGTTGGCTAGATCTACACTGTTGCTGTCATCCTGAGTCCGCCCAGCACCAGTCATCCTCAGTTTTGTAGTCTAACTCTATTCTAACAAAATTTGGATGTCTATCTACTGAGTCCTGTCTGCTCCAGTGTTCTGCAGTTTGCTGCTAGCTACATCTACAGTGTTGCTAACATGACAAAGGCTCTCTGGGATGGCAGATTTGTGCACTCAGCACATCAACAGTGTTGCTGTCATCCTGATTCCACCCTGCACCAGTCGTCCTCAGTCTTCCTTCTTCCTTAAAATAGCTACATCCATGCTTCATCTACAGTACCATAAGGCTAAAGCTCCACCTTACCCTGTTGCACTGTCTTCATTTAGACCCTGGAAATGTTTCCATTTATAATTATTTATTTAAAGTATTTTAAATTCGGCTGAATAATTTGGACTATTGCAGAATTTCGTCAGAGACGAACAGGTCCGGTCCGAAATTCAGATTGCAGGATAATAGAAAAAAAAAAAAATTGTCCAAAATCGAATTTTACAGTATTTTTTTGCCATGCACAAGTCTTGAAAAAACATATAGTAGGTTCAACAATGAAGCCACGCTTTTAGCTCTCAATCCTCCAATCAACAGTATATTCTATCTATAAACTGTATTCTTCCTGCAGCAAGTTCCTCTTTCTTTGCTGCTGTGCAGGAAGTTAAGTATTACATTTTGTCTCGGTTGAATAGTCTGAGTTTTTCCTTGCAAACCTATAAGTTATCTTTATATAAAGTTTAATTTTCTTTGTAACTATTGTCTCTTTCTTTCCCTCACTTTTTATACCTTTTCCTTTTGTAACCTCACCTCTCCTGGGTGTCCTTATCCTACCGCTTTTGTCAACCTGTTTTACTTCGAGCTTTGCGGTTAGAGCCATCAGCTGTTTCTCTTCCTGGCTGTGTCCTCTTCTTGCGCATGCGCATTGGCCGCCCGCCTTGCTTATAGCAAGTTTGGCCGGCGGCCATCTACGTTGTGGGCGAATTGCCCTTTTTGCCATTCTGAGCATGCTCACCTCAGTTTATAACGTTTCTCATACTGAATCTTAGTCTGTACGCGACGGAGCGACAGATACAGTTGGAGAGTAACCTATATTTATTTCTGGAATATTTCTGTGACATATTTTCTCTGTTTTTCATTACTATCTTATATTTATTGCCACAGTTGCTAATCCAAATATTAATTTATACATTTTCTGACTACATTTCAATAGTTCTGTGTGATATTTGCAAAAAAACATGTCTTACAACGATTTCCCCGCCCCCCCCCCAAAGTCAAAATGCTTCCCTTCTCATTTTTTTAGGACAGGACACAATTTCTAGCATAAATCTATAACAGATGCATTAGGTAGTAATAAATCTAATTTACCCTCACAGGTACCCAAACAAAATATAACGGACATCCCTAAGACTCAACATGACATTCTTCTTGATACCAATGTTGAGAAAACTATGAGTGGTAAAAGAAAGGCGAAATCTAATTATTGTGCTCCTTTAACTCCAGACTAATGTATGTCTTATAATGAACACGTTAGTCAACCCAGAAATATGAATAGTGGTTCAGCATCACACAAGAGACACTCAACTCGGGAGGAGGACACACCGAGTAAAAAGAGCAAATTGCGCCAAAAACCAGACTCATTCTGTATCTCCAAATGACTGATGATTATAAACCAGATTAATCTGTCTCAGATTATACCCATGAATCTTCAAGGATAAAGTCTCAAATAAACCATTATCTAAAACATCAAATAATGAAACCATTCTAGATGAGCAGAGTCTCCCTCTATTTGACCCAGTAGGGATCAAACACCCCAGGTCATCTGAGTGGGTCCCAAGAAACCATGTGGCAAAATACATTCATCTTTGGTTGAGAAAAGCACTAGATAACAAGGCCAAAAATAAATTACAGGCGGAATGCCCAAGACCCTCTATTGAATCCATCTGTGATACACCAGTAATAGACCCCCGAATGGTCCAGTACCTATCCAAATTGGAGAAGGATCCCAGAAAAGGTTTGGACAGATCCCTCAAAAACTGTCAGGACAAGTTACTGGATCTGGTGGGTCCTTTGGCGAAAATATTTGATTTAGCAGAAGAATCAATTTCTTTTAACTCACCAATTGATACCAATGTCCTTTAAGGGTGGATCCAAAGAGCCTTTTGCCTCTTGGGCAACGCTAATACAGAGTTTTCAACGGAGAGACGCAGGGCGATCTTAATAAAGATCGACCTGAAGCTTACTGAAATGGCATCATTAGAGGCGGGCCCAGAGGCAGAAGGACTCCTCTTTGGAGATTCATTCATCAAGGACTTGGATAAGTTTGTTACAACCTTTACAGCTTAAGATAAGGTGCAGACTTTGATAAAAAAAGGTCTTTAACCAGAGAGTTTTTGGGAAGGCCGGAAAATATAGGGGTCAATTTCCTGGCTGACCCTCCCATGCCCATCAAAGAGGAATGGGTAGACACACCCACAACCACTCGACTTATGGAAGGGAATCTTATTCCACAGAGACCAGGGTTCCCTATCCTTTTTTCCCACAGAGAAACAGAGCTTGGAGACCCAGATTATCCAGGGGACAACCTTGACACAGAACTTTCCCAGGTAAGTGTTTTTCCCCTTTACCATCCTCAGCAGGAAAATCTGGGTGGCAGACTCATCCATTTTTTACATTATTGGTCTCAAATAACCTCGGACTAATGGATCCTTTAAACTGTCAGAGGTTTCCATCTAGAATTCTATTCCCTTCCAGTACAACAAGTCTCCTCCTGCTTTTCATTTCTCAGGGGAGTAAAGACATATAGTAGATCTAGAGATTCAAGAGTTGATTTTAAAAAGAGCAATAACTCAAATTCCCAGAGACTCTCCTGGGTTCATAAGCAATATCTTCTTGGTAAAGAAGAATGATGCAGGTTTACGACCAGTAATAAACCTTAAAGAATTAAATATACACATAATGTACAGGCACTTCAAATGGATGGCATTCACTGCCTCAGAGATTTGCTGATGCCATCAGATTGGATGGTCAAATTAGACCTAAAAGATGCCTATCTAACAGTCCCCATGTGTCCACAACACCAAAAAATTCTAGAGTTTCTTTGGGAAGACAAAAAATGGCAGTTCAAATGTGTCATGGGACTGCAGACAAATAAATACTCTAACAGGTACAGGTACAATAAAATAAATATTTTATTGAAAGTCAGGCACTAAATAAACAACACACTTCCCCAACCTTCCTGGGTCAGGCGTGGGGACAGTGCAAGGTCCACTACAGGAACAGCACTGAACGTAGCCAGACCGTCTCTGGATGATGTGTACCAGAAAGTAAGCACAATAGCAAAAAGCAAGTGGTAAGACACACAAGCAGGGAGCAAGGAAAAGGCCCAAGTAACCTAGAACGATAGGATACTATGGACGTCGTAGAATGCTAGGACCTTCAGGCAATACTAATGGCCAGAGCCACTAACCCACCAGCACTCACACCCGGATGCCCACTAGACATGTCAGATATGCAGGGTGAGGTTATACACAAATCGGGTAGTCAGACTGAGCCAGGGTAGCACGTAGCGGGTAGTCAGCCAAGCCAAGGGTCATACATGGAGCGGTTAGTCAGACAAGCTGGATCGAGCACGGACTGGGTAGTCAGACAAAGCCAGAGGTTCAGACTCTAATCAGGTAGTCAAACAAAGCCATGGGTCATACACAAATTGGAAAGGCAACCAGAAACGGATCACAACAGAGAACAATAATGCTGGGAAACACCACAAAAGGGCAATGAGGCTATGGTCAAAGGTGGCTTATAAGGCCTCCTAGGAGGAAGGAGTTACAAACGCTAAGGTGAGCCTATAAAAATATCAAGCGCATAATGACGAGCGAGTAACCAGGAAGTCCACAACCAGAACAAGACACCAGCCACTACAGGAATAATCAGGTAGCCAAGGCCCGAATCACGGCACCGTGATAGTACCCTACCTTCAATGACCGCTCCCTAGTGGAAGAGGACCAGGTTTCTCTGTAAATTGGGAATGGAACCTGTCTAGCAGAGCAGAAGCATGGACATCAGTACTGGTCACCCAGGAGCATTTTTCTGGTCCATAACCCTTCCAGTTTATCAGGTATTGGAGGTGCCCTCTACTTCTGCGGGAATCCAGAACGCTCTGTACCTCATATTCCTCATAATTAAGCACCTGTACTGGTCCTGGCATCACTGGTGCAGAAGTATAGCGGTTGCATACCAAGGGTTTGAGCAAAGATATGTGAAAAATATTGTGAATCATCCCTGCCGGGATTTCCAGAGCGTGACAGGGTTGATTCTACGCAGCACCCGGTATGGACCTACAAACCGAGTGGCCACTTTTCGACAGGGTACCTGGAGGTTCAGATTGTGGACATGTGAATCTTATAATTATGTAATAATTTGATAGATGTACAGTGTACAGTATATTATTGCAGTCAGGAAGGGATGGCTCTTTCAGCTGACCTCTAGGGGACAAGTAATTATTTTCCTTAATTGTTTGTCATACCTACATCAGCTGGTCCAAGCAAGAGATGGTATTGCTAGGAGATGGCTTAAGATCAAAGGTAGATTTGTTTGTATGTAAACAAACAGCCCCCTCAGTCATAAAACATATAGCCGCAATTGGGCCTGAACAAACAGGATCTATTGTGTTCTTTGTTTGGTCAAGCCTGAGGGGGGGGGGGGCTGTTCTAGGCAGAGCAGATGTCCAGAATCTGCCTTTAAGAAGGCCATCACTTAGCTAAACAAGTTGTTACAACTTTGGGATACAGCTTTGGGTTACATCTTTGGATTACATCTTGTGGAAACATCTTGCTACATCTTCTTCTGTGTGCCTGTTGTAACCCTGTGAGGAATGAACATCTTACTCACAGCAAATAAATCTTTATTTTTATAATAAAAGAAGAAACTCTCTGTGATTTTTGGCTAAGCAATATCTCCTGAAAGGTAATACACTTTATACCCCTACACAGAGCTGGAAGGTGTGTCGGCACCTGGGTAACCCTTACATTCCCCCTAAATATAAGCATATCAATTCCGACACAGATTACAGGAGGATAACCATACCCTCTCCCCTACTTGAAAGACTGGTGCCTCTGATACCGATGTGTGGACCTCTTCAGGGAATCCTTGACCCATACCCAAGTGGAGCTGAGTTGCCGAAGGTGCTCATCAAGAGCTGGAATATCCTGTGCCCGAAAGGAATCAGGGAGCAAGGAGGGCTGGAAGCCATAGTTGATCAGAAATGGAGAACTCCGTGAGGAAGAGTTCAGGGCACAATTCCTGGTGAACTCGGGCCACGGTAGCAAGGTCACCCAATTATTTTCATGGTCCAAAATAAAACAGTGTAAGAAATGCTCCAAACCCTGGTTGGATCTCTCGGCAGCCCCGTTGGACTGGGGATGGTAAGCAGAGGAGAAACAGAGTTGGATACCCATCTGAGCACAAAAGTCCAGCACTGGGACACAAACTGGCTTCCTCTGTCAGAAACCACCACCTTGGGTACTCTGTGGAGCCGAAACACATCTTTAGCAAACACCACTGCCAACTCTCTAGAGGATGGAAGTCCCTGCAGGGGGATGAAATGAGCCATTTTGGAAAAGCAGTCAACTATCATCAGTATGACCGTATAGTCCTTGGAAACTAGCAATTCCACCATAAGGTCAATAGAGACATGGGACCAGGGACGCTCACCATTCGGGACAGTTTGGAGTAATCCCACCGGGAGGTGTCTCAGGGTTTTAGCATGGGCACAAATAGAACAGGCTGCCGCAAAGGAAGAACAGTCAGCCCTATGGCTAGGCCACCAGAATATTTGAGATACTGACCAAATCAATTGATCAATTGATCAGTGTGACCAGCGGCCTTAGAGGAGTGGTAGAGATTCTGGTACAAAACATTTGCCTGCAGCAGCTTGGGAGGCCAGGATCTCCATACCCAGAGGAGAAGTTATACTAGTGCGTATCATAGCCAGAATACAATCTGACAGTATAATCTGTACAGGGGGCATCCTCTGCCTCCTGTTCGGGCCCAAACTGCCTGGACACGGCTTTGGCACTGACATTCTTGGAGCCCAGAAGATACGAAACTATGAAATTGAACCTGGACAGGAATAAGGCCCATCTGGCCTGTTGTGGTGACAGTTGTTTGGCCTCAGACAGATATGTCAAATTTTTATGATCCATTAAGATCAGGATAGGTGACGCCACTCCTTGAACGTGAGGATGATAGCCAAGAGCTTGCAATCGCCAAAATGATAAAGACTTTGAATCATGGATAACTTCTTCGAGAAGAACCCACAAGGCAATAGGTTCTGACCAAGCCCGGTGTCACGGAGTGAGTAGGAATTGAACACACTGACAAGTACAAATGAACTTAATATAAAACTTTATTAACCCCTTCGCGACACAGGACGTACATGTACGTCCTGTGTGGCTGTCACTTAGTGACAGAGGACGTACATGTACGTCCCGGAAATCCGGCTCCCTGCGCGGCTGCACGCCGTTCGGGGACTCCGGATTCTTTTACAAAAAAAAAAAAAATTGTTAGACGGGCGTTAAGTGACGGCCGCGTCTGCACGCGGCCGTCACTAAGGGGTTAAGTAATATGAAAGGCAGGAGATAAGGCAACAGGCAAATGGCAATAAATGACACACAGTAGTATAAAAACGAGACAAGTGGCAGTAGATAGTGGCACGTCTTTCTGATGACAAAAGTGGCAGTGGATAGTGGCACACCTTCACGAGACCAGGTAGGAACAAAGGAGGCATTTCCTTACCCTTCACAGGACAGGTGGTCAGAAATGGAATGGCCCTGGAACTACACGGTTAATGTGAGGGCAGTGCAGAGCACTCCCATACACAAATGGAATGGCACACCTTCACGAGACCAGAGAGGAACAGTGTAGGCACTTTCCTCACCTTTCACAGGGCAGGTGGTCAGAAACAGAATGGCCCTTGGACTACACAGTAGATCTGGGTACAGTGCAGAGCACTCCCATACCCAGATCAGATGGCACACCTTCACGAGACCAGAGAGGAACAGTGTAGGCACTTTCCTCACCCTTCACAGGACAGGTGGTCAGAACGGAATGGTCCTGGGACTACACGTTATAAGTGAGGACAGTGCAGAGCACTCCCAAACCCAAAGTCGGCAAATAAGTGGAGTAGACCAGTATCCCCATAGGGGATACACTAGGCGGTAGCCAGATGGAGATAGGCTTAGGCAACACAGGCTGGTACGGCCACGGGAGGTCAGACACACGGAATGACCGACAAGCGGCACTTAATGGAAGTGAGCGCAAGCAGAAGACACAGGGCAGCACGGAAACCAAACCGTAAAACGGTAAGGTCATGGAGAGCAACACTGAGGGTTAACCAGGAGGCAGCCAAAGGTCAAAACCAGATCGGATAGTCAGACGTCGCCAACGGTCATAACAGGAACGGGTAGTCAGACGAGTCAGAACCAGAATGGGTAGTCAGATGAGCCAGAAGTCAGAACCGGAACGGGTAGTCAGACATAGCCTGGTAATACACAGGAACGGTAATGCACCAACACAGAAATAACCTCAGGTACAACACGAAAGGGAACTGGAAGTGACACAGGCTGAGGTTTAAAAACCCTGATGGGTAGGTGGAGCAATGACCTCATCAGCGTGGTGCCCTATAAGATTAGCGACTCAGCAAAAGTGACAGTTAGATAGTAAACAATGTCGCTCCAGGGCAATGTCAGTCACAGGTAATCACAGGGCACATTGATACCCGGATTGCTGGGATAGGAGTGCTCCCACCCCTGTCTCTGAAGCATCCACTTCTAATGTAAAGGGTAGGGCGGGGTTGGGATGAGACAAAATCGGAGCCTTGGAGAAGGCAAATTTCAAATCCACAAAGTACTTGTTGGCGCTAGGAGACCATTCATACGAATTAGCCCTTTTATGCGTTAGATCCATGAGTGGTTTTACCATTGTAGAAAAGTTCCATATAAATCTCCTGTGATAATTAGCAAACCCCACAAATCTCTGTATGGCCTTCAACCCTTCTGGACAGGGCCACTGCAGGACGGCCAAGAGTTTATGTGGGTCCATAGCTATACCGGCAGATGAGATTACTGTAACGGTATCACAGTGCCTGTGATCCTTTCTGTCACTCTCGCTTGTGATGTATGCTGATTCGCTATACTGGTTTGGCCCTCCCCTGGTGACCTTTTTATGCCTGACTGTGACACCTGTCAGGTGCCCTTTCGTGGTGTTTCAGAGCCAGTGTTGCTGTTGCTGAGTTCCTGTGTTCCGGTTTCCCGTGTACCGAATTGGCCGGTCTTGACTACGTTCCTGTGTTCCTGCTCGTGATTGACCCGGCTTGTCTGAGAATCCGCTCCGTGATCCGACCCGGCTTGACTGACGTTCTTGTTCGTGATTGACCCGGCTTGTATGAGTACCCTCTCCATGATCCGACCCGGCTTGGCTGACTTCCTGCTACGTGACCACTTAATGGACTGCTCCGGTGATCTGCTAGTTCCTGCTCTCCTCTCCTGTTGTCTCTGTAGCAACATTCTGACTTCCGCCACTGCCTCTTGCCTGGCTGATCGTGTGACCTGCTCCTGTCCGGTATTACTCGCTCCCAGTGCTGAGTATTGCTTGATTGCAGACCTTGCTACTGTCTTGAGCCTCCGTATCGCTTGCAGAGCTACCATACTCCTCTGAGCCTCCAATCCGTAAAGCTGCATTTTAACCCTAGCTGTGCCGCATTACCTTTCGCTAAGCCTCTCTCACTGGTATAGAGCCTGCCTCTTGCATTATATCTGCTGAGTTGGCCACTTATGCTCTGGTTGGTTGGCGGCTCATTACACCTTATTGCAGAGTAGTGCTGTCGGTAACGATTTTGGTAGGGTGCTATTTGGCTCAGACTCATACATTAACGCCATTGGGGCTGAAGGCACAAGCTACTATAGCTAAGGGTGAAGGGCTTGGCTTTTCCGTTGCAGCATATGGTGGTCCGTTGTTACGCCCGTGGGGGCTACTGGCTCAAACCTCTTGCAGGTTGACTTAGGTATACGCCCGTGGGGGCTATTGGCTCAATACCTCTGTTCCGTTGGTCTCCGTTGTACGCCCGTGGGGGCTATTAGCAGCTCTTGCAATTCAGGTTATACTGTGGTGACGCCCGCGGGGGCTAACTACTCAAGCACTTGCAGAGTCAGTCGTATCCTTGGTTACATCCGTGGGGGCTATTCTGGGTACTGTTCTGCTGATATTACCTCTGGTCACACAAGGCCTAGCGGTGACCTCTCTCAGTACTATAAGTGTGATTCCAGCTACACTTACTTCTCCCAATTAACACCTTGGGCGTGCCAAACTCCACAACAGAGACTGTCCATCTATGCATTTAACCCTTATCTGGGTCTCTCTTATGTGCCTGTCCTGAGACAGTATATGTGATACTCTTATTCTGTATACTGGGCCTGTGGGGGCATATCTGTCAATATCTTGCTATTATTTTGTGTTGCCTGTAGAGGGTGATCGTTTGCCTTATTTTTCTTTTGATAAAACTGTGTTTTATCTCACCACTGGTCTGAGTGTCTTAAAAAAAACGTTACAAACGGTTTATTCAGACACTCAGACCAGAGGTAAAAAATAAAACACAGTTTTATTGAGAACAAATGAGGAACACGGCCCCCTAAGGGCAGAAATAGGTAATTACACGTAACTGAGGGCAATATGGTATTATAGCAGACTGTTACGGTTTTACTGACACTCAGACCGGGTTGTAACGTAAAACACAGTTTATTGAAATAAAAAATGAACAACACTGCCCCTAGAGGCTAGTAAAGGTAAGAACAGGCAATATGAACAGAGAATGGAGTAAACTACAAACAGTAGTGCATAGAGGGTTAACTGGAGCAACTGGTAAGGCTCAGACTAGATTGACCAACGCCCAGGAGATATATAGCAGTCTATGGTAATAGTCTTTAAATGTAGATCAGGAACTCAGGAGAAGCGCTGTAACACTCTTGAAGCATAAGCAGGATGAGCCCCTGTTGCTCTAAGCTGAGCCCGTACCACCACAGTGGGCTTATGAGGATTGCTACTGCCAATTTGATGTAACCAGAATAGAAATCGCCCTGAATGAGTATCGAGTAACCCTGCGTCTGCCACGGAAATATGCCAGCCCTTGGGAGGCCACAGTAGAACGGAATTGCCCAAGCTATGAAGAGCCGATGCACAGAGTAGTGCAGTTGGGATTAAGCACTTTGAGCGAATGAGGTACTGCCCAGACACCCACAAGGTGTCACCCAGAATCCTTGATGCAAGAGTGAATGGACTACCAGTGACAACCAGCGTAATCACGATGCTCACCGGGCATCGAACAAGCGGAGCTCTGCAAGGACTGGTATAGAGTAAAGCGGAGGCTCAAAAGTGTAAAGGCTCAGAGAATCACCGGAGCTTGGCAATGTATCAAAGTGGCACGTAATCGGAGACTGCCGGCAGTGCAAGGGTTAATCTGGTACATTTGAAAAGAGCAATGCCACGAGAACAAGGCAGGCAACCTTGGCTACAGCGAAATGAGCGAGGAAACTGAGAACAATCAGAATGTCGCCCACGCGACCGGAGTACACGGGAGCAGCAACCGGACAGGAGCAGTAGCCGGAACCGGATGACTGAGTCGCAGGAACACCACCGGAGAGTGGAACAATCACGGAGCAGGATCAGGAGCCAGAACTGGGTCGGATCACGGAGCGGAGTCGTCAGCCAGTGCCGGGTCGGATCACGATGCAGGGTCGTCAGCCAGAGCCGGGTCGGATCACGGTGCAGGGTCGGCAGCCAGAGCCGGGTCGGATCACGGTGCAGGGTCGTCAGCCAGAGCCGGGTCAGATCACGGTGCAGGGTCGTCAGCCAGAGCCGGATCAGATCACGGTGCAGGGTCGTCAGCCAGAGCCGGGTCAGATCACGAAGCAGGAACAGAAGGAGAGTCAGACTAGCCGGGTCGGTACACAGGAGACACTGGAGAGCTATAACTAGGCGCAGCAACACAACACCACGAAAGGGCAATTGACAAGTGCCCAAGCCTAGCATATAAAGGCACATCCTGGGCGGGCCAATCAGACTCCTCCAATGCAAATGTATACCTACAGAGATTGACAGGGAATCACGGGGACCGTGATACAGACACAGTATGGATAAGGAGCAATACTGTACAAAGCAATGGAACAGAGTATAACAAGTGTTAAAGTCCAATGCAAGTAATCAGTCTCTGATGTGGTGTGTAAGACAACACCCAGTAGAGGACAAGAGCAGCCAGAGGCTGAGGTGCAAGGTGGAGAGCACCTAGTAGTGAGT
Organism: Rhinophrynus dorsalis; assembly: GCA_037306005.1. Classification (NCBI taxonomy): domain Eukaryota; kingdom Metazoa; phylum Chordata; class Amphibia; order Anura; family Rhinophrynidae; genus Rhinophrynus; species Rhinophrynus dorsalis. Next base: position 313,885,273 of record CM074723.1, read on the forward strand.
ACAAACAGTAGTCCTCAAAGGCTGGCAATATGCAAGACCAACCACTTGTGCTAGAGCTAACTGGTACAAGAGCCAAGAGCACTCTGCCGTGCGTAACGAGATTAACCACACTGCGTGAGTTGAATGGGACCAGAGCCAACGGCACCCTTACGATGCTGAATGGGTTAATGACACTGCGAGAGCTGAATGGGACCAGAACCAGTAGCACCCCTTGGTGCGTAAACAGATACACACACTGCCAGAGCGGAAAGGCACCAGAGCCAGTAGCACCCCTTGGTGCGTAAATGGATACCCAACACTGCTAGAGCTGAGTAAAACCAGACCCAGTAGCACCCCACGGTGCGATAATGGAGCGAGCGTATTGCAAGAGCTCTCGGTAGCCAGTTAACGGAAACCACCACTGCTCTACCAGTATAGCGGACAGGCTCGGTAATGAAGGCAGTAAGCTCAGCAAGTGTTAATGGAGAGGCTCGATATCTGAGGCAACAAGCTCTGCAAGTGTTAACGGACAGGCTCGGTAACGGAGGCGACAAGCTCAGCAAGTGTTAATGGATGGCCCAGTATCTGAGGCAACAAGCTCTGCAAGTGTTAACGGACAGGCTCCGTAACGGAGGCAACAAGCTCAGCAAGTGTTAACGGATGGCCCAGTATCTGAGACAACAAGCACTGCAAGTGTTAACAGGACAGGCTCGGTAACGGAGGCAACAAGCTCAGCAAGTGTAAACGGATGGCCCAGTATCTTAGGCAGCGAGCACTGCAAGTGTTAACGGACAGGCTCGGTAACGGAGGCAACAAGCTCAGCAAGTGGGAGGTTAGCATACAAAGAACAAGATATTACACTTAACAATGTCGCCAAGCGACATAGACGAGATCTTGCTGGAACAGGAACACAGGAACTAGACACAAAGCAGGAACGTCAGCCAGGCCGGGTCATACACAGAGCAGGAGCGTCAGACAAGCCAGATCAATCATGGAGCAGGAACGTCAGTCAGGCCGGGTCATGCACGGAGCAGGAGTGTCAGACAAGCCGGATCAATCACGGAGCAGGAACGTCAGCCAGGCCGGGTCATACACGGAGCAGGAACCAGAAGAATAGTCAGACAAGCCAAATCGGTACACAGGAATGCAGGAACACAGCAACAGAAGCACTGGTACTGGAACACCACGAAAGGGCACCTGACAGGTGTCAGAGGCCCGGTATAAGAAGGTCATACTGGGCGGGCATAACCAAGTTCAACCAATAGGAACACACCACAGCAGAGAGTGACAGGAAATCACGGGAACCGTGATAATTGTGTAGCCCAAAAAGGTAACTTGTGATTTGTGGAACTCATATTTTTCAAGCTTGCAGAAGAACTTGTTCTCCCTCAACAAGCCTAAAACTGTTGCCACATGCTCCTGATGTCTAGCTAGGTCTGGGGTGTGGATGAGGACATCATTCAGATATACTACTACACAACTCTGTAGTAAGTTCCTTAGGGCTTCGTTAATGAACTCTTGAAACACTGTCGGAGAATTGCACAAGTCAAAAGGCATGACCAAATATTTGTAATGACCATTGCATGTATTAAAGGCGGACTTCCATTTGTCCCCTTCCTTTCTTATCAGGTTATAAGCCACCCTTAGGTCCAGCTTAGTGAATATTGAAGAACCTTTAATGCAGTTGAACAATTCCGTGATTAGAGGTATGGGGTAAGCATTTTTGACCATAGGTTTGTTCAATCCTCTATAGTTAATAAACAGATGCAACTCCCCATCCTTCTTCTTCACGAAAAAAAATCCTGCACCTGCGGGTGAGGAGGACTTACGAATAATCCCTCTGTTCAGGGCATTGCTCACATACTCCTCCATAGCCCGATTCTCCTCCACTGACAGAGGATAAGTGTGCCCCTTCAGAGGAGTAGCGTCTGGTATGAGATTAATGGTACAATCATAAGTCCTATGCATAGGCAAGGTTCCAACCTCCACCTTATTAAATACCTTACTGAACGTCTGATATTCTGAGGGTAATGAGGACAAGGTACAATAAATCTTAGTAGGTTGCTGAAGACAAGACTTAGAACAATGAGATGACCATGATAGAATATCGCACATCTCCCAATCCATTCTGGGGTTATGTCTCTGTAACCAAAGGAACCCCAGAATGGTAGCATGGTGTGGACAACTTATATTCTGGAATTGTAGGGTCTTCACGTGGATAGCCCCCACCCTTACGGTCAGTGGTACCATCTCGTGTGTCACATGAGGAGGCTGCAGCAGTCTACCATCAATGGCATCAATAGCGAGAGGAGAAGTATGAGGCATCAATGGAATTGCATGTAGTTTAGTGCTTTCCGCATCCATGAAATATCCTGCCACTCTGAAGTCAAGCAAAGCCGAAGCTGACAAAGAACAAGCGGCCCAAGATACGATAATCACGAGGGTTGGTTTGGTTTGTAACTGTCCTGGGGACTGTGAAACACCACCCAGGATCTGTCCCCGACATGACCCTAGGTGCATGAGCACAAGACAAGATTGCAATATGTGACCCGTCTTTACATAATAAAGGCATGGTCCCTCCCTGCATCAGAAGGCCCTCTCCTCCCCAGACAGGTGTGTAGCCCCAAGTTGTATAGGCTTAGATTTGCATAACTCAGTACCAGGAGGCATGGGAGGTGAGGGAGGACTGGGTGGGAGATCGAGACTGGGTGCCAATCAGGAGTGAGATTTCCTCAGCCGTTCCCTCAACAGGGATCATTCTTTGATACTAGTATCGATTAGGATGACAAAGGAGATAAGTTCCTCCAAGTCCTCTGTCAGCTCACAGCCTGCTGTCTCATCCTTAATTATGTCATCAAGCCCTTGTGAGAAAGTGGCTACTAGAGCTTCGTTGTTCCAGGCCACCTCCGCCACCAGAGTATAAAACTCTATAGTGTACTCTGCTACAGTGCATGCGCCCTGGCGGATCGTCATAAGTTGTTTAGCGGATGATATGGCCCGGGCTGGAACATCAAAAACTTAACAGAAAGCTGCTACGAACCCCTGAAAATTTGAGACTATGGGTTTCTGCGTCTTCCATAGCAGATTCACCTGTGCCAATGCTTTACCAGACAATAGGGTGATCATGAAGCCTACCTTGTTTCGATCGTTAGGACAGGCACTAGGGACCAGTTCTAGAAATATGCCCAACTGATTTAGAAAACCACAGCACAACGTGGGTTCACCATTATATCGTAGAGGGAGAGGAGCGGCTCCAGACAGCCCTCAGTCACAACATTTTCTTCATTGGCCACTGCTACTGCTGCCAGCTCGGGAGAGGCCACCGGTAGTCACGCTGTGCGATTTAGGAGCATTTGCATTGCCAAGGATATTTGATCAATACTTTGATCTTGCCAATCCATATGGGAGACAATGTTAGGCAACTGTGAACTACCTGTACCTTCAGCAGTCATGGCCCTTTCTTACTGTCACGGGACTGCAGACAAATAAATACTCTGACAGGTACAGGTAGAATAAAATAAAGATTTTATTGAGATTCAGGCAGTAAATAAAAAACACACTTCCCCAGCCTTCCCAGGTCAGGCATGGGGACAGTGCAAGGTCCACTACAGGAAAAGCACTGAATATAGCCAGACATCTCTGGATGATATGCACCAGAATTAAGAACAATAGTGAAAAGCAAGTTGTAAGGCACACAAGCAGGGAGCAAGGAAAAGGCCCAAGTAACATAGAACGCTAGGATACTACGGACGTCGTAGAACACTAGGACCTTCAGACAATACTGACGGCAAGAGCCGCTAACCCACCAGCACTCACACCTGGATGCCCACTAGAGAGGTCAGATATGGAGGCCGAGGTCATTCACAAATCGGGTAGTCAGACAGAGCCAGGGTAGCACGTAGCAGGTAGTCAGCCAAGCCAAGGGTCATACACGGAGCGGTTAGTCAGACAAGCCGAATCAAGCATGGACTAGGTAGTCAGACAAAGCCAGAGATTCAGATACTAATCGGGTAGTCAGACAAAGCCATGGGTCATACACAAATCAGAAAGGCAGCCAGAAATGTATCACAACAGAGAACAATAATGCTTGGAAACATCACAAAAGGGCAATAAGGCTATTATAAGGCCTCTTAGGAGGGAGGAGTTACAAACGCTAAGGTGAGTGTAGCCTATAAAAATATTAAGAGCATAATGATGTGCAAGCAACCAGGAAGTCCGCAACCAGAATGAGAAGCCAGCCACTACAGGAATAATCAGGTAGCCAAGGCCCAAATCATGGCACCATGATAACATGCCTTCCTTTTGGACTGTCATCAGCACCAAGGTGCTTCACAAAGCTCATGAAACCAGTAGTATCATTCTTTATAAGCAGGGGCATGCGATTAATTATTTACCTGGACGACATGCTCATCATGTCTCCAGACGATATAACAACAAAGAATCATTTACAGTTAACCATACAGCTTCTAACTCGATTGGGGTTCTTGATAAACTGGAAGAAATCGGTTGTTCCATCATCCCAATCAATAAAATTTTTAGGTTTCGTGATTGATTCTCGAACTCTCTTCTACTTCCCAGAAATAAATTGAGACTGATCCAAAAGAAAATCAGAGTAATATTGAAGAAAGATCTCATCTCTTTATGGATGATTGCCAGAATTGTGGGTCTACTGTCACCAATATTTCCAGGCCCGCTGCATTATCGCGCCCTTCAGAAATTAAAAATTCTACACCTCCAAAGACAGGTTACTCGGATTTAGTTCCCCTTTCGCACGATGCCAGAAAAGAACTCCATTGGTGGTTAGACCACATGGAAGTCTTGAATGGCAAGGCTATTTTTGGCATGGTCCCGGAAATAGTGATAGTGTTGGATGCCAACAATACAGGCAGGGTAGCACACAGTGGAAATCTCACCACAGGAGGCAAATGGTCTCAGATAGAGAAAGTCATGCATATAAATTGCTTAGAATTATTGGCGTGTTCCTTTGCCATCAGGAGTTTCACAAAAGATTAATAGGATTGTTGCATCTTGTTAAAGATGGACAATCTGTCGGCTTTCAGATACATCAATCATTTGGGAGGGACCAAATCAAAAATCTTGGCCAAATATTTCTACTAATTTTGCCCCAACAAGAATATCTCCGTTTAGGCGGAATACCTTCTGGGACTTTCCAACAGTGTTGCAGACTGGAACTCCAGACACATTTCGGATTCCAGAGATTGGACTCTTCATAGGTTTACTTTCAGGAGAATTCAATTTCTTTGGGAACCTTTGAAAATAGATCTTTTCATGTCCTGACAGAACAAACGACGACCCAACTTCTTCAGCTGGAGACCGGATCCAGAGGCTTAAGCAATAGATGCTTTACTTCAGGACTGGCACAACACCAAGAATTACGTGTTTCCTCCTTTTGCCATGGTTCCCAGAGTCATCCTTCAAGTCAGGAAACAAATGGCAAACATGGTGCTGATAACTCCATTTTGTACATCCCAACCATGGGATAAGTCAATTGCCCACGTTAACTGTCACCATTTCCCCTTCTGTTAACTGACCCAACGGGGAATCCGGACAAACTCCTTTTGAACAGCCAACTAAATCTAATGGCATGGCTCATTTCAGGGGTCCCTGGTGCCTCAAGGGACTTTCGGAACCAGCTCAAACACTGATGTATGAAGCCTGGGCCCCAGGAACTCGGACATGTTACAATTCATGCTGGACTATCTGGACATGTTGGTGCTTGGAACGGGATTTAGATAACATTTCTACCAATGTGACTAACATCCTCAACTTCCTTTCCTCTTGTTTTCAACAAGGGAAAGTGTACAGAACAATCAATTGCTAAAGATTAGCAATCTCAGCAGGACATGATCAAATTGATAATTCACCTACAGGTCAACATGCATTAGTCTGCAAATTGATGAAAGGGATAAAATTTAGACTTGTGAGATTCGGTTTGGCTAATTTCAGAATTCTGACAAGTAAGGCGTATTCGGCATCATTCAGACCTTCCGAAAGCCCAGGTCCGCCCACAAAAAAAAAACAGAATCCGAAACAGACCTAATCCGAAATTTTGGTGTAAATTTCGGAAATTTAGACAACGCTTTCCCGCCTGAAACTATTACAATATTGCTACATGTTACTAAAAATAGATGGCTTGGCGCTTTCCCACCTGAAGCTATTACAATGTTGCTACATGCTGCTAAAAATAGATCTGGTAAAACAGGAACTTTACAGTTCATGCAAAGTGCAGATATTAACCACATAAGGACACAAGCAATTTTGGCATTTTTGCTATGTGTGTGTTCAACCATAATTCCTAACGTTCTCATTTATTGCACAAACACATATTGTATACCGTTTTTTAAAGGGCAGAAAGGGCTTTCATTTGATGTGACATATACATATATAAGTCTTTAGGGGTTGATAAAATACTCCTTTCTGTCTCATCAGAGATTTAATATTATCATTAATTTAGTTTCATGTATTTTTTTATTTTTATTTGTTTAATTTAAATTTTTTATTGAATATTTTACATTTTTTTTTTTAAAATTCGGCCGAATAATTCGGACTATTGCCTAATTTCGTCCAAGTCGAACAGGTCCAGTCCGAAATTTGGATCCTCCGAAATCAAATTATAACAAAAATTTATGCCGTGCACAAGTCTAATAAAATTATCTAGGCCTCTAAATTCCATATACTTTTTCTTTGGGACGTCAATGTCTTTCTTCATTTCCTTGAATCTTGGCTAGAGAATCACTTACTCTTTCAAAAACAACTTTTAGCCAAAATCACTATGCTGTTATGTCTAATCTCTTGCAAAAGAGTTTCAGATGTTTGTGCCCTAGATATTAGATTCTGATTTTTTTATTCCAGAAGGAATTAGATTTCTTATCCATACAAGAACCAAAACTTCCTCTCTGGAAATTGTATATCTAACCTTTCCCCAAAGACCTCAACTCTGTGTAGTCAAATGTCTCCAGGTTTATGAGTTAATTACTTCTGATCTCAGATCTCCTAGTTCAAACCAGTTATTAATTTCTTATAGGAAAACTCATTTACCATTTTTTTCTGCTACTTTGGCATGATAGGTTCGCTGGATCATGCAGCTTGCCTGTGTTGATATTTCCGATTTCGGAGCTCATTCTTCCAGAGGTGCTATGGCCTCCAAGTATTTTAAGACTGGAGGCCATCTGGAAGATGTCCTTAAAGCAGCTGATCAGTTCAGGGAATCCACCTTTAAATAATTTTACTTTAAACCAATTGCTCATGTATCTAATAATGTAATTAACCAGCTTTAAATTAACATAATAGAGCCTCCGGTCTTGTAATAAAATTCAGGGATTTTCCTATCCTATGAATGAAAGTCAGGATTTTATTAAAGACAGGGAGGCAGATATTATCCTTCCCCCCATTCATACCCTCCCTATCACATGTTTTGTTTCTTTCCTAGGTTAAAGATCATCGAGCACATATTATATCCAGTTTGGTTATACGATACAGAGTTGAAGGATTAAACTGGAAGAATACAGTTTATAGATAGAAGATACTGTTGATTGGAGATCTAAAGGCGTGGCTTCATTGTTGAACCTACTATATTTTTTTTTCAGTTTACTTTGTTTGTCACGCTGCTATACCAGAGTAGTAAAGATTGAGATAGCATAATATTCACCACTGTGTCTTTAATAAAATCCTGACTTTCCTTCACAGTGTAGGAAAATCCCCAAATTTGCTTACATTAGACAAGATATGTCTATGGGGGAGCATAATTACTATTTACAGTTATATCCAATACTAATATAAATCAATCTCTAATTAACGCTTTAGTAAAAGAGCAGAGCCAAAAACTTAAGGAGGCATCATTTAAGAACAGAGAAAAAACACTTTAAAATAAACCAAAGGCATAGATATTTTATAGTAACCCCAGTAAAGATGTGGAATTATTTGCCTTGGAAGGCTGTGTTGGCAAACTCTGTAGATACTTTAAAAACCCATTGGATACATTTTAGTTCAGAACAATATAGAGAATGACAATTTGTTACAATATAGATGAGATGTTGATCCAGGGATATATCCAAATGCCTTTTGGAGTCATGTTTTTCACTTGGGGCATAACTGGGAATGGCAAACATGGTTTACTTCAAGAAGAGGAAGAAAATTGCACCAAGATGTTGCCTTCTTAGCTAAAAAAATTGCTTATTGTGGTTTTCTTATTATTATTGTCTTTTACTTCCCCTACCATTCACCTTATGATTTAACAGGGTTAAATCACTGCTGTCATATTTTGCATAACAAACGTATGTTGATTGCTTTTGTACCTCAACCTGCATTTTTAAAGGAAAAAACATTTCAAAGGCATTTTTATTTTTTAACGTATGCCTTCTTCTTTCTAATTGAGTCTATATTTCTGCTAATAAATTCCTAAGAGATGCAGTTTGTAGACAATTAGCTTGTAATGTTCAGTAGAGCGCTACCAATTTCTCTCTGTAGACTAATTTTTATTGTAGTACCAAAATGCCAACTTACACTACATTTTAGTCACTTTAAAAGACAGCATTGCCAGATAAACTGGAATTTTATTAGAGTTTGATTATTAGTATTATGTTTTGTGATAATTATTTAAAGCTTAATGAATGATATCAATAAATGATAAATTGTGGTAGGGTAAATTAATATTTGACCCAGCATGACACTGACATATATTATAAGATGGTCCCATTAGATGTTTATTTCCAGTTTATGAAAATAACAAGAATGAAGAATTACAAAGATGATTTTTTGATCATAATAAGCTTTAATACATGTTTTCTATGTATGTTAATTGCTCCTTTCGGGATAACAATATATTACTCCACTGCAGTTTTATGGAGCACATGACAGCCAATGACCCTTGAAGCCAATGTCTGAATCACTGACTCTTCAATATTGTTTTAAGCCAATTTACTGATTCTACTCTTCCCTGTCCATGTCATCTACCATCTCTCTCTTCCAACAATTTCTTTAACAAATAACTTTTATAAGTGTTAGTTTATTACCATACACTGCCTTTCTACTTTTTTAATTTAAATACTGTTTTGTGACTATATTATTCAGATTTTGTGTTTGTGGACACTGCACTTACAAAATGTAATTAAAATTAGATAATTAAATAAATACAATTTCATGTAAATCCAGATCTTTTATTTATTTTTTTTTACTTCTGGTTTTCAAGGAGATATGTAAATATAAATGAATGGGGAAGGGGTGTGTGTGTTAAATTTGACCCATTACAACCTTAAAGGATTTAAAGGAGACCACTATCAGCCATTGTGACAAATGAATGAATTCAGAACTGCAGCTCGACGGGAATTAGCCTTTAACTCTAGTGGTTGCACTAGGGAGTATATGTGTCAGTGAATGATTACTTTAGTACATAATGGTGGATAATCTGCACCAGCTTCAGGATTTTGAGGCCAGCATACCTGTATGACTGCCCCATAGCATGTGAGGACAAATGGTGTTAAATCACACTATTCTCTCTACACCTTGCTTAATAATGTTATTAAACAAAGCACAGAGGAAAGAAATTCCTTGGCCTAGATGCACTAAATGTAGATGCGGTGTCGGTATGATATTGTCGATGTGTTTGAATCACGCCAACAATTAGATTTGCACACACATCGACATATTCACAAAAATTGTCGGATGAAGGGGAAAGTTGCAGGAGGTCCCTATTAGCATACAGGATTTTCGAAGTGCTGTCGGTGTGGAAGGGATCTCGTCCCCTCACACATCACCAACACTACGACAATTCTGAACAGCATTCTCTGTGTTTCCCTACCCAGCCAGTAGTGGAATATAGAGAAGGCTTTCAACACCATGGACAGCATTGAATGCTATAGGGAGGTGCATTGCTCTCCCCTGTGGCATTCAAAGGGTTACAATAAACAGAAATAATATACCAAGCACTACACAATGCCCCCCCCCCCCCGTTCGACATCTCCCTCCCTTTAGTATATTAACATATATTGCATATATTTGACATACTAATTCCATCCGACATTCACTTCAGGGACTGACATGTAGTAGTCAAACCTGTCTTTTATTCAACACTAAACCCTTTAAGTATCAGAGAGGTAGGAAAGCATTGCGTAGCATGTGTTTCCTACCACTTTGGTACACAAAGGGTTAATAGGTAAGGTATGGACTGCATAGCTTGCCTGTATATGTGTGTGTGTTAACCATTTATTTTTTTATTAAAACGTGTTTATTAAAAAATATATTTAAGTTTTATTACATGAACATTAGACCTCAAGGGGGTATCATGACCCCTCATGACACCCCCCCTAACATGAGGCCGACAATTGCCCTTTAATTACATTAAGTGCCTATAAGCTATGTGAAACATAGCTTATATGCACTTTTATGCTGATATTACACAATCAGACCTCAAAGGGGGGCACCAGGACCCCTCCTGATAGCCTCCCTACCATGGGGGTCAAACCGAGTGACTAACAATGAAGCCGGTGACAGGGTTCATTCAATGAAGGGAGCGCTTAGAGTAGATGCAGCTTTTGACCCCGGTGACTGATTCAATGATGGAGAGCATCGCTTTGTTTACCTTGAATGAACACACTTACCGGGCCCATTCATTCTTTCAGATCTTGATGCTGCAGTTGGCTGTAAAGCCGGCAGCATCAAGAAGGCTGTAAATGCCTTTTGGATAGCTGATTCATGGTAGGGGGCTATCAGGAGGGGTCCTGGTGCCCCCCTTTGAGGTCTGATTGTGTAATAGAAGCATAAAAGCTCATATAAGCTATGTTTCACATGAGCTATGTTTCACATGCGCTCATGTTAGGGGCTGTCATGACAGGTCATGATACCCCCCCATTTGTTTACTTTTTAAATGGTGCAAGTAAAATGTCACGCATAAATGGAGCATTTAGCAAGTCGTGCCTTAAAGTGTTGCAAATTCTACACGTTGCGTCTGAATGGAGCATTCACTATGTAGTGCATTAAAGAGTTGCATAAGGATGCATTAAGGATGCAATAAGGACACATTAAGAATGCAATAAGGGTGCAATAAGGATGCAATATGGGTACAATAAGGACGCAATATGGGTGCATTAAGGACTAAATATGGGTGCAATATGGGTGCATTAAGGACGCAATATGGGTGCAATAAGAACACATTAAGGGTGCAATATGGATGCAATATGGGTACCTAAAGGACGCAATATGGGTGCATTAAGGACACATTAAGGACACAATATGGGTGCAATATGAACGCAATATGGGTGCATTGTGGACGCAATATGGGTGCAATATGGGTGCATTAAGGAAGCAATATGGGTGTTGTATGGGTGCATTGAGGATACAATATGGGTGTAATATGGGTGCATTAAGGACGCATTAAGGACACAATATGGGTGCAATATGGGTGCATTAAGGACGCGTCTTTACTGCACCCATATTGCACCCATATTGCGTCCTTAATGCACCCATATTGCACCCATCTTGCATCCTTAATGAATCCTTATTGCACCCGTATTGCATCCTTAATGTGTCCTTATTGCACTCATATTGCACCCATATTGTACCCATATTGTGTCCTTAATGCACCCAAATTGCGTCCTTAATGCATCCTTATTGCACTCAAATTGCACCCATATTGTGTCCTTAATGCACCCATTGCACCCATATATACTGCACCCATATTGCACCCATATTGCGTCCTTAATGCACCCATATTGCATTCTTAATGCATCCTTATTGCACCCATATTGCGTCCTTAATGTGTCCTTATTGCACCCATATTGCACCCATAATGCGTCCTTATTGCACCAATATTGTGTCCTTAATGCATCCTTATTGCACCCATGTTGCGTCCTTAATGCACCCATATTGCACCCACGTTGCACCTATATTGCGTCCTTAATGCACCCATATAGTAACATAGTAACATAGTAACATAGTAGATAAGGCTGAAAAAAGACATGCGTCCATCAAGTCCAGCCCATGCCAATAACACCCCTGTTGATCCAGAGGAAGGCAACAAAAAAGCCCTCTGGAGCAATTTCCAATGTAGGTGTGTAGGTGTGTGTGTGTGTGTGTGTGTCAAATAGTTGCCCGGATCAATATCCTATTTGCTTTGAAGCCATCTGTCATAACTGTCAATATTGTTCTGTGCTAGATAGGCATCCATTGCTTTTTTGAATGCAGTTACATTATCAACAAGCACAACATCCCGAGGCAAAGAATTCCATAGCCTTACCGCCCTTACTGTAAAGAATCCCTGCCTGTGTTTTAGTCAAAAACGCCTTTTCCCAAGTCTCAATGGATGACCTCTTGTTCTTAGCTCAGCTCTTTGCATAAATAATTCATTGGATAGTTCTTTGTATTGACCTTGAATGTATTTGTAAATGGTAATCATATCACCCCTTAGACGTCTCTTTTCTAATGTATACAAACCCAGTTTGGCTAGTCTCTCTTTGTAACTCAGATCCTCCAATCCCTTTATCAGTTTTGTTGCACGTCTCTGCACCTTTTCCAGTTCAGTAATGTCTTTTTTTAGATCAGGTGCCCAAAATTGTACTCCATATTCTAGATGAGGCCTAACCAAGGATTTATACAGAGGTAGGATAATATTAGCATCCCTTGCTTCTACACCTCTTTTTATGCAGGCTAGTACTCTATTTGCTCTTGCAGCAGCTGAGTGACTCTGCACACTGCTGTGAAGTCTATTGTCTATCAGTACACCTAAATCTTTCTCTAATGTGGATTTCCCAAGTTGTTTCCCATTTAGAGTGTATGTAGCAAGTTTGTTTCTACAACCCAAATGCATAACCTTACATTTATCTACATTAAATGACATCTGCCACTTTTCTGCCCATTCACTTAGTTTATCTAAATCCTTCTGTAGGGAAAAAACATCCAGCTCTGTATGTATTTCCTTACATAGCTTAGTGTCATCAGCAAAGATTAAGATGCTACTTTCAATTCCCACTTCTAGATCATTAATAAACAAATTAAAAAGCATTGGGCCCAGGACTGAACCCTGCGGCACCCCATTTATAACCCTAGACCAATTTGAAAAAGTTCCATTTACAAAAACTCTCTGACATCTATCTTTTAACCAGTTCTCAATCCATGTACAGATAACACCACCCAAACCGAAGCCTTTTAATTTATGCAGTAACCTGTTGTGAGGCACTGTGTCAAAGGCTTTTGCAAAATCCAAGTTATACTACATCAACAGCAATTCCCCTGTCCAAATTACTACTCACTCTTTCATAAAATGCAAGTAAATTAGTCTGACATGATCTGTTCTTCATGAAACCATGCTGATTCCTACTAATGATATTGTTTGTCCTTAATGCACCCATATTGTGTCCTTATTGCACCCATATTTCACCCATATTGTGTCCTTAATGCACTCATATTGCACCCTTATTGCGTCCTTAATGCACCCATATTGCACCCATGTTGCATCCTTATTGCACTCATATAGCATCCTTATTGCACCCATATTGCACCCATATTGCATCCTTAATACGTCCTTATTGCACCCATTTTGCACTCATATTGCGTCCTTAACGTGTCTTTATTGTGCCAATGTTGCACCCATGTTGAGTCCTTAATGCACCCATATTGCACCCACATTGCACCCATATTGCGTCCTTAATGCACCCATAATGTGTCTTTAATGCGTCCTTATTGCACCCATATTGCATCCTTAATGCACCCATATTTTGTCCTTAATGCATCCTTATTGCACCCGTATTGCATCCTTAATCCGTCATTATTGCGCCCTTAAGTTGCGTCTTTATTGTTCCCTTAAGTGAAGCCCTGCTGTGACATGTTGTATTTGCGACTCTTTAATGCGAGATATGGTGAATGCGCCATTCGGAATGATGCAACCTGTAGAAATTGCGACTCTTTAAGGCTCAATATGGTGAATGCGCCATTTAGAATGACGCAGCCAAAGAAATGCGACACTTTAGAACGCGACATTTTAAGTGCGCCATTTCAAAAGGATAACCCCCTTGAGGTCTAATGTTCATGTAATAAAACTTAAACACATTTTTTAATAAACACATTTTAATAAAAAATAAATGGTTAACACACACACATATACAGGCAAGGTATGCGGTCCATACCTTGCCTATTAACCCTTTGTGTACCAGAGGGGTAGGAAACACATGCTAAGCAATGCTTTCCTACCTCTCTAGTACTCAAAGGGTTAAATGTTGAATAAAAGAAAGGTTCGACTACTACATGTCAGTCCCTGAGGTGAATGTCAGATGGAATTAGTATGTTGAATATATGTCGACATACTAAAGGGGTGAGAATGTTGAAGGGGAGGGGGACCTTGTATAGTGCTTGGTGTACTATTTCTGTTTATTGTAACCTTTTGAATGCCACAGGGGTGAGCAATGCACATCCCTATGGCATTCAGTGCTGTCCATGGTGCTGGAAGTCTTCTCTGTATTCCCCTACTGGCTAGCTGCTGTTACTCCATATGAAAGTACAGGGGAGATCCCAGCTACAACAACCTGAGGCAGGTGAAGTGGAGACTGTGAACTCAATCAACATAGGCTGCTATCGGAGTTTACTGAATGAGTTGAAGTGTCACATGATAATATCAACACACCCCCTTGCATACAAATGTATCTGATTATGCTTCATTTCCATATGGAAACAAGCAATTGTCTGTTCAAACAATACAAAGTCAAAGACTTGTTTAAAAGCCCATAAAACAGATTTTAAATAGATTTTCTTGAGACACCTTTTGCACTTGGATAGACAAAATGTGAAAAAGATATTTTATTACAATGGCATCATCATTAAATGTATTCAGCTTATCCATTAGACAAATAATTGCCTACATGAAAAGAATTAATTCTTCAGTTTACCTAGTAGGGAGGGAAGATTTGTTTAAAGACATTGACAACAAGGTTTGGAGTAAGAAAAGAAATCCCAGGTATTTAATTGCATATCCTGGTTAATCTAACCTTGCTTGAGAAGCTGCAGTTGGTAGTAGTGTGTGTGTGTGGTAGTTTCACCACACTGACATATTGGCACTCAAGAGGTTAAAGATCACCTACCCCAACATCAACTTAAAATTGAGGTCTCTAAAAGGTGGAATTTCACATTGTACATGCTGGAGCATTTGTATGAACAGAAATGGTCACCTGGTCAATGGCAGCTGTGTGACGTTTTTGAGCTTCTGAAGCCTTTTGAGAAGGCTGCCTTCCTGGTGCAGGAATTCTTGCCACTTTGCTGGAACATCACTTTAAACATACAATATCTGAATTTGTGCCAAAGTATGAGGTCTCTAAAAGGTGGAATTTCACATTGTACATGCTGGAGCATTTGTATGAACAGAAATGGTCACCTGGTCAATGGCAGCTGTGTGACATTTTTGAGCTTCTGAAGCCTTTTGAGAAGGCTGCCTTCCTGGTGCAGGAATTCTTGCCACTTTGCTAGAACATCACTTTAAACATACAATATCTGAATTTGTGCCAAAGTATGAGCAGCAGCACTCTGAAGAATCAAATTCTGTGAAAGCATATAACTACCGTAAAATCTCGGGTATAATACACACAATTTTATCCCACTTCACCTTATGTGAAGTGGGGGGTGCGTATTATACAAGAGAGTTTTTACAATTAAAAAAATATAGTGTTAGCAGACCTCTTCCCTCCCTCCCCGGCACTCCGCTTTGAAGATAAACCATACTTTTGTGCAAGTGAACTGCCAAAGAGAAGGCAGGACGGCAAGTGCAAGAAGTTTTGCCTTTTCTTCGCCAGTTCACTTGCACAAAAGTGAGGTTTATCTTCAAAGCGGAGCGCTGGGGGAGGGAGGGAAGAGGTCTGCTAACACTATTTTTTTTTTGTAGTAAGGGAGAAAACAAGGGTGCGAATTATACATAGGCACTCTTGTTTTCCCCTAAAATCTTAGGCATAATATACACCTGCGTATTATACACAGGTACATCTTATACCTGAGATTTTACGGTAAATACTAATAGATGAAGTGAAAGATTGTATTGTGAAGGATAAGAGAAAGTAAATTAGGGGCAAAACTACTACAAAACATAAGAAAAGTATTTAAACAGAGGGATTATAACCTGAGCATCGGCAACATCAAAACATTTTGCAAAACATGTCACCTTCACAGAAAGCAATGAATGTGTCTCAGGAGCAACAGGCTAAGATTTGTGGTGGTGGTGATGCCACTGGGACTTGCTTCCAGAATATGAGTTGATATCTGATGCACATGAACACTGTCTGTCTTCATGGAGTGGCCAGCACTCACAAGTACTGCTGTGGAAACCTTTAGTTGCTCACCAGCAAGTGTGCAGTCACAGTGGGTTTTCAGTGCAGATGATTATATTGTTAATGACCAAAAGACACATCTGTTCAGCAGCAGCAGTGCTGGTAGACTTATATTTTTAAAAATAAACCAGGAACTGTATGTAGCAGAAGTGGAAAAAACAAGACATTGGGGTAACAGCACTGAGGAGGAGGGATTTGCACAATTGTCACAATCTACAACAGTTGGGACCAATGCTATTATAATTTAATATCATAATGTGTATTATTTATTATTATAGTTTTAAACTTACACTGTCAAGAATTTTAATTCAGAATGCATAGGCAGAATACTAAAACCGTGAAGCATGGCAAAGTTCCACATTTTTACAGTACTGCAGTGTGAATGTTCATGGCCATAGAAACATTGATAGAAATTGCTGTTCTTACAGGAAATTTACTGGAGGTAGTGAAAAGGGCAGACTGCTTAATGGATTTTCTAACAGCAGAAACTTCAGTGAAAAAAGATCCATTTTGGTTTTTTTTGTGCAAAATTCCTTTGAAAAGATAAACTTACTTTTAACGCTTGGTACCCCTTCATTTTTTCCTTAGGAACTGTGTTGAATAGTAGTATGTGTATTAAGTTTAGAAGAATATACATACTCACCTGGATTTTGAGGGCCTACACTACCATCTACATCACAGATGCTTAATACATGATCCCTTCATCCCAGTGCCCGAGCTAATCAACAGCTTAGAGGAAGGTGGTGCATATTGTACAGACATAGCTCCTTCCTATAAGCTATTGACCGATTGGAGGAGGCTGTGACAAATGGTTCATGGAGGATGCCATCTGTAATCCCCCCTCCCAGTCAATCAGAGGGTGGGAACCTTTTTTGCCACAGTTTGGCTTTTTCAGCATCAGCCCAGGAGCTACTAGGGCAATTATTTTTTTACAATGACAGAAGTTTGGGGTTCTTTTTTTTATTTATTACAAACTAGTTGAACAGCCCGTTACACAGGCCACAGTGCCTCTGGCAGCCAGTCGCGGGGCAGTCACACGCAGTGGAGACTGCCCGCGCCTCGGCTGATACAGAGCTGGGCGCTCCTTCGTAGCGCCCAGCTCTGTATCAGCCGCGGCGCGGGCAGTCTCTACTGCGCATGACTACCGCACGCGCAGCAGTGTCTACTGTGCATGTCGGGCGTTACACACAACTTGGCGAATTATTATATAGGATAAGGGCCAGGACTTCAGTGGCACCACTGTACATTGCTTGCTATCCAGTTGAGTATATTTATGAACGCACAAACACCCCTTCTTTGTATATATTTGAATTAGTATGGAAAATAAAGAAAATAGTGTGCCAAAAGTAATGTCACAAAATGTGAATCAAATTATGCCAAATAATACTCTGACTAAAGTGCATATGGAGAGATTAAGTCCATCTCCATTCGAGACTTATAGGAGATCCACTGTAGAGATGAGAACAAATGGCTACTCATCAATGGTGAACTTCCTAAATATTAATTTTATTAACATAAATGTGTACAATCATAAAATGATAGGGCCTGTACTATGTTACAAATTTCACAGCTGGTATACTAGTCAATTTTAAATCATAACAAGTATAAAGACAAGCAGCCATGAAACATGAGTAATTTAAAGACCCACAAGAATCATCCTATAGCAAGCCCCCAAATGACAAGATGAAAAATATGAAAATCATATCATTACATAGAATAAATATGCACTGAGCACTTGGCTCTGACAAAAAAAGCAATAGGTTATCAAAGATGAGCCTCCAGATGAGGAAACAAAGGAAGCATCGATCAGATGATGGCATATCTCAAATGTATACAAATTGAATGCTCGACTCCAGCTTAAAAACACAGTTCACAATTATGATTTATATGGGGAAACTGGCCAACTCAAAAATATCATATCCCAACTGTTAGGCTACTAAACAAAGTAAGAAAACAGATTGTTGAGGTGCTGATATGAATGGGAATCTCAGAATCCCACATGAACATCACAGAAGTCATACGTAAAATAATCTATGCTGGAAATATACTATACAAAATATACCAATACTAACTCATCAGCTATATTAACAATGCAAATTCTTAAAGCATTGGACAGAAGGAATAAATCCTAATACAACATATATCAGTGACTTGTGTAGTATGTACTGAATGAATAATATCTTGAGTGAAATTAATGATATACAAAAATAAAGAGTGAAGTGTTGTTAGATATAAAGGGCTCGATTAAAATGAACGCTCTAAAATATGCACCTCTCTGGGGCTCAAAGGGTTAAACATGTATTAGTGTACAGATAAACACAGTATAACATGCCTCCAGTGATTAAAATGTTTCCAGCTGTATAAAAATAGGTATTCCGTCATTTGTTAAAATATAGTTAGCTTTTTTGGTCTCTGCTGCTCAAAACTGATTGGATGGAATGTGCGTAAGACAATGACTGTGAGGGAATTTGAATAGAGACTGCCCATATATAAAGGCAGTCTCTTTTCAAATTCCCTCAGTGTGAAACGAACATTGGCCTGTGATGGAAAGGACGGAGGGGGGTCTGTAACACACATCACCTATTTGTGGTGTTTTTTTATTCTCAATGGGTCAAAACTCATCTAAATTTAGTAGCCGGTAGGGTTTTTTTGCCAGTGTTTTTTCACAGCACTGGTCATTAAATCGTTGATAGTGCTTGAAAAAATTACATCACCTGTTTTTTTTTGTGTCAGCTGCCTTTAAATTGAGCACAAACGGCTGTGATTAATACATTTAGGGCTCGATTCAATAACTTGATCTAAGACATGTGGACATGCGGTAGGGCAAAAATGGATACCGACCGACCAAAGAAAATGGTCTTGTGGCCAGAAATGGACTTGTGGCCAAACATCTGTTTTGTACGTTAAGTTCCCAAAACGCAGCTAAATAGCAGCAATAATGGGAACATCAAAGGTAAAAGCTAACAATCGGTGCCTCACATACTGTCAAGCACCAATCGTTAACTTATCTGTGTTACACTTATCTGTCATTCGCTGTCCTTCTCTCTTCATTCTTTCTCTTATTTTCTTTCTTCTCATTCTCTCTCTCTTTTCTTTCTTCCTCTGGTCCTTCTGTCTTCTGTCTTCACGTGTTATACTTGTAAAAAAATTGAGATATTGAAAAAATGCTGTTGAGTGTTTTTTTTAGCCATCAGAGGTTATTGAATCGAGCCCATAAAGTGCTGACAGTAATTGATTATGAGTAAAAAATTTATTTAGAAAATGTGCTGATATGTGAAAAAGAGTAAGCCTAAATAGTAAATAAACTGGATTAATTCTAATATAAAGGTGATGAAAATAAATAAAAATAAATTAATAAGAAGATATTTCAGTTGTTTCACTGATAATTTCAAGGCTAGGTTCCCCACTGTTGGGGGACACAGATGGGAAGGAGCCCAGGAGCAGAGTAGACTGGTACAGAGGAAGTCCAAATCATCAAGCCAGAAAATGGGACAAGTAGTTCTCGAGTTCAGGAAAGCCAAGGTCAGGGTAGGCAGCAATGATGCATATGCAATAGGACAGGCCAGAAGGTCAGGCAGGCAGTGAAGGTTCGTAGGTCCAGCAGGACATTGGGGCAGGCTGAATAGGTTCACAGTCAGGAATCAAAGCCAAATGTTAAACCAGAACAGCAGTCAGAAGATTCACACAGTAGAGTTACTGGTTCAAGTATAACTGAACACTGAAGAAGGCCGGCTTCATTGTACGTCATCATGGTCAATGCTACGTGATGGCACACTGGCCACTGTCTGTGCAACAGGGAAGTGCCCACATGCACAGACACTACCCAATTGTGCATGCATGTGATAAAGCAGATGGCTGTAATAGTGTGGTGAAAGCACCGCTCCCCTGTGGCATTACCTCCATCTGTGCAACAATCCATCTGAACGATCTGGTTGAGCTGGATGAAGTCCATATAAGAGTGTGATTGTGGATATGGGACAAGAGTTCCCAAGACCTTTCCTCAGGTCCTTAACCCTTCCATTGCACCAGGTATTCAAGGCACCCATGATGGATATGGGAATCTAAGATGCTCTGGACTTCATATTCTTCAGATCCATTTATCAGAATCAGTGGAGGATGTTGGAGAGCTGTAGAACTGGAGTTCCAAGGCTTTAGTTGGGGTACATGAAATTTTGGGTAAATTTTCCATGAATGGGACAGATATAATTTGTAGGTCACAGGACTGATAATTTGAATGTTTGAAAAAGGTCCTACAAACTTGGGACCTATTTTAGCGCATTCTAAGTGAAGATATTTAATAAAAAGATATTTAATAAAAAGCCATACTTTGTCTCCTACTTGGTTAGAAGGAGAAGGTATACAATGTTTGTCAGCATATGCTTTGTATGTTGTTTGTGATTGCTCCAAAATCTGTTGTAAGGTTTTGTGACAGGACTGTAGATATTAAATCCTGTGGGCAGAATCAGGGACTAACTGTGTTAGGAATAGAGCCAAGTATGACTTGTGGATGGTAGCATTAGGTAGCAAAAAGAGGGACATCGTGTTGGACTGATGGGAATGGTTGTTGTAGGCAAACATTACCATGAGTAGGAGAATCCCAGTCATTCTGTAAATGATATTTATAGCACTGTAGATAATGTTTGAGAACTTGATTTGTGCTCTCCATCTGGCCATTTGTTTGTGGATGGTATCCAGAAGAGAGATTATAGTCAGTTCTTAGTAGGGTACAAAAGGACCAACAGAATCTGGAAGTGAACTGCGGATCTCTGTCAGAAGTAATGGAACTTGGTAGGCCATGTAAACGTAAACCTTTATGTACAAACAAGGTAGCCATTTGTGCTGCTGTTGGGAATGCTTTTACAGGGATGACATGTACCATTTTGTTAAGGCGATCTGCCACAACCAAGATAATAGATAATTGGTTGAAGGATGCTAGAGCTGTTATGAAGTCTATGGTAATGTCTTTCCATGGAGCTTAAGGACTGGGTAGTTATGTAAGAAGACTCACCATTCTAGTATGTCTAGATTTGGTTCTAGCACAGGTATTGCAAGAGGACACATATCTGTAGATATCACAGCTCATATGTGGCCACCAAAACCATTGTAACATGAGATCTAGGGTGAGCTGTGGTCCACCCCGACCAGCAAAAGGTAGATCATGTGCTTGTTGTAGAACATGGTGGCAGAAAAGTGCCTCTATGAACATTTGTTTTCCTTTGTAGAGAATACCATCAGTCATGGTTAAACCATGTTGTTGTGTGAACACAGGGTCAACCACTGTGTGTTGTTTGATCAGTGTCTGAAGGGGTGTGCCTTGTGAGCCATGGATGAAAAAAAAACAAACAGATGAGAAGATGGTGTTCTGAGGGTGAAAGGTATTCTTGGGTTCATGATAACATTGGGATAGAACATCTGCTATACAGTTCTTTGACCCTGACCTATAAGTGACGTGGAGGCAGAACCAGGAGAAGAAGAGTGGCCATCTGGCCCGGTGAGAGCAGAGCCTTCTAGGTGTTTTCAAATCCTCCAAATTTTTACTTAATTGGAACAAACTACAAAATGTGCTTGCAAACCAAACACACTTTGTAGACCATTCCAATGAAGTATTTATTTGTAGATCTCGCTATTTCGGCTCTGCTGAAGAGCCGTCAGCCGGTCCAATGATTGGAATCTGCTGCTGTCCCATAGAGCGCTGACGTCTACGAAAGGGGAGGGAGGGGGAAATTTATTACCTTATATCTCTCATACTATACAAGTTTGAGAGATCAGAGTGGCTTCAATCAATTTCTTTTTTTTAATATTGACAATATTAAAGTTTGTAAAATTTATCCATTACTATCCCTTTAACACTCTGCGGACATGCATGCCATGCTGTGTAAGGATAGATGAGAAGATTAAGATATTGTTCAGATATATTATAATTAATTGGTCAAGTAAATATCTGAAGACATCATGAATGAAGTACTGAAAAGTGGCTGGGGCATTGCACAGAACAAAGGGAGTGACTAGGTACCCGAAGTGCCCATTTTGATTAAGGAAGGCTGTCTTCCACTCATTACCCTCTCTAATTCTGACCAGATTGTATGTTTCCCTTAAGATCTATCTTAGTGAAGGTAGATGCAGCAGACAGACTTTCCAAGAGCTCAGGAATAAGGGGAAGAGGATATCTATTTTTTATTTTGTTAAGGTCATGGTAGTCCACGCAGGGCCAGAGTCCACCATCCTTCTTCTATACAAATAATGTACTGGTAACTGCTGGGCATGTAGAAGGGAGAAGTAACCCTTTATGTAGGTTTTCAGTGATGTATTCTTGGAGATGTAGTAATTCTGGACCAGAAAGATGGTATATCTGCCTATAGGGAATATGGTAGGTCTATAGGACAGGTATATGGCCACTGAGAAGGAAGTTTTTCTGCTCCTTTTTTTGTCAAAGATATCCCTATACTCTAAGTAACTTGCAGGGGGGGTAGAGGTGGCTATGTCCGGAGTCGAGGTGAATAATTGTTGTAGATTTAGTAGACATTGTTGCAGACAGAAGGAGGATGAGAAAGAGATTGTTCATGAGGAGCAGTCAGTCTGATAATTGTGAGTGCATAGACACAGAAGCCACAGAATTCAAGGAAATAGAGGTGAGGGAATTACATTAAACTGTAGTATCTGCATACTGTGGGTACCAGTGGTGAGTTGTAAGGACAGCTATTTTTGGGAAATGGGGCCAAAATTTTCTCCCAAATTCCTGTGATGATATGAGTACCCTTGTAGGAAAGGGGAGATTCTCCCTTTCCCCAGATCATTAGGTTTGGAGGAATTAAAATAAGGTGATCAAGTAATCAACTAGTATAAAATTATGCATGGAATGTATGTTAAAGTCTAGTTACTCTACTTTAGAGCATATATATTGGTCTTCCAACTGTGATGAAGAAGTATGAATGTTAGGTAATGTCTCCCCTTTCAAAGATCAAAAACTAATATAGTGGGAGCATAGGAGAAGAGACCACAAAAGAAATGCCCTCCTTCCCAAGACAACCACCACCAGCAACTCTTATAAGGAGGCACTCACACATAAGTGACCAAAAAATGTATCAGAAAATATAAATGTTTATTGAGCACACAGAAATACACAAAACACAATTAAAAGCATTTAAAAACATATAATGGTCCAGATAAAGTTCCTCAGTACAATAACAATTAGTACTCAAAAAAAATATTGAGCACACAGAAATACACAAAACACAATTAAAAGCATTTAAAAACATATAATGGTCCAGATAAAGTTCCTCAGTACAATAACAATTAGTACTCAAAAATGCTAAAGCTCATATAGTAATCCTATAGGATAGATCAACAATTCAGAAGGGATACATCAATCAATGTATATTCTATATTCATAAAGTGCAACATATATCAATATCAAGGTTTTATTTCCTTGACTTCAAATACACAGTGTATACCTGTGAACCAATATAAAACAAATGTAGGTGTGTAAAAAAATCACCAAAAATTACAATATAAATACTTATCTCTCAGTATCCCTGGCTGGATCATAAGAGCAAAAGCACAGGAACCCTCATCTGGAGCAACTAACTATCCCAACGCGTGTCGCCTAATGGCTTCATCAGGGGATAGTAATCAATCAGACTAATGCCTTATTTGAATGTTCCAGGAACCAATCACACATGATAAGGACATCATGTGATCCGTCTCCATGTCCCGATCACGCAATACAAATTGCGCGAAACGGACAAGTAAACAAACCAAAGAACAGTCCGCCAATGTTAAAGAGACCATAACCTAGCAAAATATACTGGTCTCGTGACACTGCATTCACAGTAAACCCATCCTTAATATCAGGGAAAACTCATGCCCAAGATGGACATATAGCTAGCATCACATACCTCTCTATCTCTACAATGAGTCTAAAATATCAAAAAATATATATATCAAAAATAAATAAAAAATAAAACAATAAACATTGACCTTCTATCGATGATCACCAAAAAAAGGAGGTATTATTATCCCCAGCTATATTCCCCGGGCTCGTTTGTCAAGGAGTCACATGATTCTAACCAACCAATGGAATCTATGACTCTATAGTTCCTTTTTACGCATGCACAAACGTACTATATTATATATCCAGTTTATAAATATTTTCAAATTCCTATTTAACTAACTTCGTCGAATACTGCCAATAAATGTCATAGGAAGAACCTAACTTCACAATTATTTATCAAATAATTCAGCAAAACACAATGTATTATCAAAGTAAAACGTACTTATTTATTCGACAAACAAAATTTTATATTTTTATAGTAACATGTTCGCGCATCTCATAACAAAGTAAGATCAAAAGACGACCTAGTATACTAGTAATCATTTCACTCCGTATTAGTCAATATACACAAAACCTCACCATATTGTTTTTGATAATCGACGCACATATAGTCAGAGAAGGTGATCTCATTCCACGTTAATAAATATAGATGAATCCCCATCTTATGAATCCTAATCATCATACTTATTATAATGAACATATAGGTGAATACAAATATAATCCTAATTAGCGCTTCCCATTAAAATCTCACCTTATAGTAAGAAACACATATAGGTAAGTACAAATACAATCCTGATTGAAGCTTCCCCTTAAGTTCCCAATTGTTATAAGGAACACATGGGCACGTATAAATGTAATCCTAATTAGCGCTTCCTATTATATTCGCAACTTATGCGTGCTAGATTTCTATCTCCACTTTTGATTGTACTGGGCAAAACCCCGAACATAGGATAAAGTGCTGAATTATAAAGTAAATCAGCACATAACAACTACCGTGAATGCAGCGTTATTATTAAAGTAATCTATAAACTAAGTCCTGGAACATTCATAATCTATATATTTCTGAAATATACAAGAAAAAAGACAAAATAAATGTATTTTTATACAGTCAAAAAAAGACTATTACGTCTTATAATAGATCTTCATATTGAAACTATATCATATACATGAATATCATTGACTCTTCACATTGAAACAGTATCATTGGCATGAGTATCATTAAATATAAACAAAAACCATGACTCATATTGACTCTATAATAGTTAACAACCCCATCTACAGATAAGGGAGAAGAAATTACTACAACACTGTAAACCAATACTTAAAAAAATCAACTACATCAATAGAGCCTCTCTGTTATACTTTACTCTTGTTCTTCAAAAATGTATAATATATCACTTTTTCTCGTGACTAGATCTAAATAGTCACGGATAATCCCATCTTCCAATCTTTTTAACTAGTCCTGGAAAAATAATAATTTCTTCGGATGCATTCCCAATCCGTTCCCAATTCTCTTCCTTTCCTGGATAATCCATATCATACAGCTATCATCTGACTCTTCTTATATCCAGAAAATTCCATTTCATTATTTCAAAATATATTCCTTCACTCCAGGACACTTCCACAAGTTGCCTGTCATTCCACTGGCATCTCATTTGTTCAAAAATATCTGTCTCATGGAAATTCTAATAAAAGGAACAAAAAAAGGAAAGAAGGAACAATTATTTATACATCCCTTTCATCTATCCAAAATGAAAAATAGATAGAGGCACACAACTATCCCAAAACTATTTCCCCATAGAGAGACATAAATAAATCCCTCCATGGGGATATATATCAATATCCCACAATAGGAAATGTACCCCAAATAAAAAGATGATTAGAGATAATTAAAGAGTAAAATACAGAGAGAAAAAAATAATAAAAAATAATACCCAATGTATACTGCGACTGTAATATGTAAATCCACCATAATTCATGCTTCAACAGACTGCCAGTGATATCTCCTTTTTGTATATCCAAAGTCACTTTCTCCAAACCCATTACCTTAATACCGTCTGTAGAGCCATCATGCTCTTCTAAAAAATGCAATGCCACTCTCGTAAGGACTACACCTTTCTGCAAGTCAGTCCTAGCATTACGAATCAAAGAAAAATGTTTCTGTATCCGAATTTTAAGCATTTGTGTTGTCTGACCCACATAAAATTTCTTGCATGGACATTGTATAGCATATACGCAATTCCTTGTCCGACAGTTAATAAAGTGAAACAAAACCAAATCCTTGCCCGTTACTGGACTCAAAATCCTCTTGGATGCACATATATGTCTACATATAGTGCACCCTCCACATGGAAACGTGCCTGAGCAATGTTGTCCATTCGTCCTTTTTGTTACTGTCTTAAAATGACTATGTACTAATTTGTCAACAATATTTGCACCATGCCTTGCAATTAATGAAGGTCTCTCAGATAAATGTTGTTTCAGTACTGGATCACTACGTAAAATATGCCAAAGTTTGCAAAAAAGATTACCAATGGCCCGCCATTGTGTGTTAAAGGAAGTAATGGGTTGAATGTTTTTATGTCACTGTCTCTCACATTTACCTGTAAGTAGAAGTTCTTGTCTACTAGTTGATCTCGCTTGATTATACCCTCTGTTTAAACTGACAAGAGGATATTCTCTCTCCAAAAACCTTTGACGCAAATCCTGTGCATTCTGTTTAAATGACTCATCTGTAGAGCAATTTCTCCTTATCCACAAATATTGGCCTATAGGAATCGCCCTCTTGAGATGTTTTGGATGTACACTAGAAAAATGTAAAAGTGAATTAACCGACATTTGCTTTCGGAAAAGATTAGTTTGAATACAATAATCTTGATCAAAAACTCAACTTCCGTTTTTGAATGGTGAGAGGTGAGTCGTATATTTAGGTCATTATTGTTAAGTACCTTCAAAAATTCCTCAAGCAAAATAGTAGACCCCTGACAGACGATAAAAATATCGTCAATATACCTATACCAAAGAATGACATGGTCTGTATAATGCTTTAAATCATCTGAAAAGACCCACACCTGTTCCCACCACCCTAAAAATAGATTAACAAAAGAGGGGGCACATTTGGCCCCCATTTCTGTACCGATCAGTTGTAAATAATAACTTGAATCAAACAAAAAATAATTGTGTTTTAACACAAAGGTCAACAAACACAAAATCAAATCACAGAAATCAGTGTTTACCGCAAGATCAGATCTCCTGAGATGAAAATCTATTGCCTGGATGCCCTGCCCATGATCTACGCTGGAATACAACGCTTCCACGTCACAGGTCATGAGCAGGGCATCTGGCTCCACATGCAACTCATGTAGTTTAGACAGCAAATCTGCTGAGTTCCTCAAATAGGAATTGAGTAAAAGAACCATTGGTTGCAAAAAATGGTCCACAAAAGTACATACATGTTCTCCCAAACCTCCTATCGCTGCCACTATAGGCCTCCCTGGTGGTCTGGTGGGATGTTTATGAATCTTTGGGAGAATATAAAATGTAGGTATCACCGGATGTTTACCTGCATAAAGTCATGTTCCTTCTTCATAATAATATTTCTCTCCAGTGCATCAAATAATATTGAATCCAGCTTTTTCTTGTATACATCCGTCGGATCTGAAAGGAGATGTTTGTATGATTTCTTATTATGTAACTGCCGATGTACTTCCGTAATATATAACTCTCTAGGCCACAACACAATGTTCCCCCCTTTATCCGCTTCCTTTATTTCTATATCGGTCCAGGTACTTATCTCTTTCAAAGCATATTTTTCCATTTTAGTCAGGTTTTGCCCAAACGATGAATATATGGGTAAATCTAAAATATCTTGATACATCAAATTAAAAAACGTTCTTACCTGTGGACTGATTTGCATCGTTGGAGTGAACATTGATGACGGCCTAAAATTTGTTTTACGAGGATTGTAATCTACTCTTTCAAATTGATTTTCCTCCAAAAGATCCGACAAATCACGATACAGATTCTCATCAACATTTAAAATATCCTGAGGTGTAGCTTTATCAAAAAACTTTTTCAATAATAACCTTCTGCAGAATAAAAATAAATTTTTTGTTAACCCTTTGAGTGCCAGAGTGGTACGGAATGCATTGCAAAGCAATGCATTCCGTACCACTCTGGCACTCAAAGGGTTAAGGTAAATTTGTCCAGATTTTGTGCTGGACAGAAAGATAGACCCTTCTCAAGCACTGACCTTTGGATATCTGTAATTTGATGTGTCGAAAAATGTATAATACTCATTTTGTATTGTTGACCTTGTTGTGCCGATTCCTGTATCTTCTGTGGGACCAATTACTTCTCATTTGATAACCCCATTGTAATCTGTCTCTGAGTTCTCTTTGTCCTGCCCCTACGGATGCGTCTGTGGGGCCTATCTCTAGAAAATGTGTAACAGGGAGAAGATGTTCTTCCTCACTCTGAAGATCTGAATCTGAATCAGATTGGGGGACTATTGGAGTACCTCCTGAGGTGCCCATTACCTCTTATTGTGTGGATATCTGAGCCTTGCTCTTTTGAGACCTTACTCTACGTTTATTCCCTGTATGTTTCCATTTATATACCAAATTTTCAGAAAAATCTTTAAGGTCTTGTTCAGATTTGGTTTTCTTTTTATTCACTACATTTCGTTCATATTTATCCACTTCTGTCTTTAATTTAGTCTGAAATGGATTTACTCGTGTAATAGCATCAAATTGTGCTAATTTTGCACTTTGTGAAAGAATCTCACTCCGTACTTCCATAAGAAGTGTCCTATCATGTTCAACCAAAAGACCCATTAGATCCAATGAGCATTTGGTAAGTAGGACTAGTTAAAAAGATTGGAAGATGGGATTATCCGTGACTATTTAGATCTAGTCACGAGAAAAAGTGATATATAGTGATGAGCGAGCATGCTCGGCCGAAGCTCGGTTCGGCTCGAGCATCGCTCTGCTCGGCACATGGCGGTACTCGTACGAGTACCGCATGTGCTCGCCCGCCAAGTTCGGGTCTCCTCCCCGCACATTTCACGGCTGCTGCGCAGCCAATAAACGTGCAGGGAGGCTCTGACATCAGTGTAATGCCAGCAGCCATGTTGGCTGCTGGCATTACACTGATTGGCTGGCCAGAACCCGTGATCGGGTGCTGTATAGCACCTGACCAGCGAGTTCGGCTCAGTCTTAGCCAGGGAGAGATGAGGATAGGAAGGGAAAGTCAGTGTAGGGAGAAGAAAAGTGTTGTTGAACAAAAAAAAGACCCAAAAGTCCTTTTTAGGACTACTGTGTGTGGGGGCAGCAGTTTATTTTGTTTGGGGGGGCAGAGATTTAAAAAAAAAAAAACGTCACATATTCCGTTCACTGTGCCTAGCCGCAGATTAGCAGCACATTCTGTTTAGTGTGCAAAGTTGCAGATTAGCAGCACATTCTTTTTAGTGTGCAAAGTTGCAGATTAGCAGCACATTCTGTTTAGTGTGCAAAGTTGCAGATTAGCAGCACATTCTGTTCAGTGTGCAAAGTTGCAGATTAGCAGCACATTCTTTTTAGTGTGCAAAGTTTCAGATTAGCAGCACATTCTGTTTAGTGTGCAAAGTTTCAGATTAGCAGAACATTCTGTTTAGTGTGCAAAGTGTAAAATATCAAAGTCACATATTCCATTCACTGTGCCTAGCAGCAGATAAGCAGCACATTCTGTTTAGTGTGCAAAGTTGCAGATTAGGAGAACATTCTGTTTATTGTGCAAAGTGTAAAATATCAAAGTCACATATTCCATTCACTGTGCCGAGCCGCAGATAAGCAGCACATTCTGTTTAGTGTGCAAAGTTTCAGATTAGCAGAACATTCTGTTTAGTGTGCAAAGTGTAAAATATAAAAGTCACATATTCCATTCACTGTGTCTAGCCGCAGATAAGCAGCACATTCTGTTTAGTGTGCAAAGTTTCAGATTAGCAGAACATTCTGTTTAGTGTGCAAAGTGTAAAATATAAAAGTCACATATTCCATTCACTGTGCCGAGCCGCAGATAAGCAGCACATTCTGTTTAGTGTGCAAAGTTGCAGATTAGGAGAACATTCTGTTTAGTGTGCAAAGTGTAAAATATCAAAGTCACATATTCCATTCACTGTGTCTAGCCGCAGATAAGCAGCACATTCTGTTTAGTGTGCAAAGTTTCAGATTAGGAGAACATTCTGTTTATTGTGCAAAGTGTAAAATATCAAAGTCACATATTCCATTCACTGTGCCGAGCCGCAGATAAGCAGCACATTCTGTTTAGTGTGCAAAGTTGCAGATTAGGAGAACATTCTGTTTAGTGTGCAAAGTGTAAAATATCAAAGTCACATATTCCATTCACTGTGTCTAGCCGCAGATAAGCAGCACATTCTGTTTAGTGTGCAAAGTTTCAGATTAGCAGAACATTCTGTTTAGTGTGCAAAGTGTAAAATGTAAAAGTCACATGTTCCATTCACTGTGCCGAGCCGCAGATAAGCAGCGCATTCTGTTTAGTGTGCAAAGTTGCAGATTAGGAGAACATTCTGTTTAGTGTGCAAAGTGTAAAATATCAGTCACATATTCCATTCACTGTGTCTAGCCGCAGATAAGCAGCACATTCTGTTTAGTGTGCAAAGTTTCAGATTAGCAGAACATTCTGTTTAGTGTGCAAAGTGTAAAATATAAAAGTCACATATTCCATTCACTGTGCCGAGCCGCAGATAAGCAGCACATTCTGTTTAGTGTGCAAAGTTGCAGATTAGGAGAACATTCTGTTTAGTGTGCAAAGTGTAAAATATCAAAGTCACATATTCCATTCACTGTGTCTAGCCGCAGATAAGCAGCACATTCTGTTTAGTGTGCAAAGTTGCAGATTTGCAGCACATATTCCGTGTAATATGAAGAAGACGGGTAAAAAGGGACGGGGAAGTGGACGTGATCCTGATAGTTCAGGGCACGGGTCAGGACGCGTAGAAACTGTGCCTGGTGCCAGAGCACAAGAAAGAAAGACATCCACCATACCTAGCTTCATGTCTCAGTTTACAGGGCGTCGCAGGACATCACTCTCGAGGTCAGACCACTGCGAACAGGTGGTCGGTTGGATTTCAGCTGATACTGCTTCCAGTCGGTTAAGCACCACCCTGTCTTCCACCAAGTCCACTCTCAGTAGCCAAGAGTCTGGTCAACATAATCCTCACCCTGATCATCCTTCCTCCCACCATAGAGGGTCTGGTCAAAGAAGTGATCCCACACTGGGATATAGTGAGGAGCTCGTCTCATCACCAATCCTTAATTTGAACCTCTCTCCAAGCACGCTTGCAGAGGAACATGACATCTTGTGCCCTGATTCACAACCTCTAGAGCGTACCCAATCACAAGAAGATGACAGAGGGGAACGGCATTTAAGGTCAAAGGAAGTGGATGATGATGATGATGAGACACAGTTGCCATCAAATCAACCACTTTTACAGTCTCAAGACCTTGATGAGGAGGATGATATACAGTTGTCAATGACTGAGTATGTGGTGGGATCAAGACATGAGGAGGATGATCAGAGTGAGGAAGTGGAGGAGGACTTGGTGGACGATGAGGTGACTGACCCCACCTGGGAAGGTGGAGAGCCGAGCGATGACAGCAGTCCTGAGGGTGAGCCATCTGCAGCACCGCAACAGGCTGGAAGAGGCAGTGGTGTGGCTACAGAAAGAAGGCGGACCGCACCAAACCGGCCCGCAAATGTTCCACGGAGCACCCCCTTGCGTAAATCTCCCTTGCCAAGGGGTAGGTGTTCCGCGGTATGGCGTTTTTTTAAGGAAAGTGCGGACGACAAAAGAATTGTAGTTTGCAACCTGTGCCACACCAGAATGAGCCGAGGCATGAACACTAGAAACCTCACCACCACCAGCATGATCCGACACATGGCATCCAAGCACCATAATAAGTGGAAGGAACGCCCGGATCGCCAATCTGTGTCTGCAGGCCACACCACTGCCTCCTCTTCCCCTGTTTTCGGTGCCGGCCAATCGCCTGTCGAAGGCGCAGGCCCGCATACCTCCCGCCCTGCACCTGTACCATCTGAAGCACCATCAGCGACCACATCCACTTCCCTGTCCCAGCGCAGCATCCAAATGTCGTTACCCCAGGCATTTGAGCGCAAGCGAAAATACCCAGCCACCCACCCACAGGCCATAGCACTAACCTCACACCTTTCCAAATTACTGGCCATCGAAATGCTGCCATTTAGGCTTGTGGAGACTGAGTCCTTCCGCAGCCTGATGGCAGCAGCTGTCCCTCGGTACGCAGTCCCCAGCCGCCACTACTTTTCCCGGTGTGCCGTCCCCGCCTTACACCACCATGTGTCCCGTAACATCACCCGTGCCCTGACCAACGCAGTTACTGGGAAGGTCCACTTAACGACTGACACATGGACAAGTGCTTGTGGCCAGGGACGCTACATTTCACTGACGGCACACTGGGTGAATGTCGTGGAGGCTGGGAGCGACTCGGACCCTGGGATGGCACAGGTGCTACCCACGCCGAGGATTGCGGGCCCTACCTCCATCAGGGTTTCCGCCAGCACCTACGTTATTGGCTCCTCCTCCTCCGTTTCCACCTCCGAATTCTCTGCGCGCAGCGCCACTCACCCATCAGCCGGTAGCTGGAAGCAGTGTAGCACTGCAGTGGGGAAGCGTCAACAGGCCGTGCTGAAGCTGATCTGCCTTGGGGACAAACAGCACACGGCCTCAGAGCTGTTGCAGGGGATTAGTCACCAGACCAAGCAGTGGCTCTCGCCACTCAACCTGCAACCAGGCATGGTTGTGTGTGATATTGGGCGTAACTTGGTGGCGGCTTTGGAGCTCGGCAAGCTCACACACGTACCATGCCTAACGCATGTATTTAATTTAGTGGTTCAGCGATTTCTAAAAACCTACCCCAATTTGCATGATCTCTTGACGAAGGTGCGCCGCGTGTGTGCACATTTCCGTAAGTCATCTACAGCTTCAGCCGGCCTGTTGAAGCTGCAGCAGCGCCTACAATTGCCAGCTCACCGGCTGCTGCGTGACGTGAGCACGCGCTGGAACTCCACCTTCCACATGTTGGCCCGGCTTTGTGAGCAGCAGAGGGCAGTAGTGGAGTACCAGCTGTTACACGGTCGTCGCCTCTCCGTTCAACTTCCTGTAATCAGAAGTGAGGAGTGGGAATGGATGTCAGACCTCTGTGAGGTTTTACGCAATTTTGAGGAATCGACACAGATGGTGAGCGGCCATAACGCTATTATCAGTGTAACCATCCCACTTCTGTGTCTACTGAAACGCTCGCTGCTCACAATTAAAACCGACGCTTTGCATGTGGAAGAGGTGGAAATGCGGGAGGAAGAGCTTACACAAGGTGATAGCCAGAGCACCCTCACTTCGTCTTCTCAGCGACAATTGGAGGAGGCGGAAGACACGGTTGCCTCCGCTACAGAGGGTAGCCATGGAACTTTAGTTCCATCTCTTCAGCGTGGGTGGGCAGAAGAGGAGGAAGAGGATGAGGAGATTGAGAGTCATCCTCCTGGTGAGGACAGCGAATTCTTGCCTGTTGGTACTCTGGCACACATGGCTGACTTTATGTTAGGCTGCCTTTCCCGTGACCCACGCGTTACACGCATTTTAGACAACACGGATTACTGGGTGTTCACCCTTCTGGACCCCCGCTACAAAGAGAATTTCTCATCTCTCATTCCTCCAGTGGAGAGGACAAGCAAAATGGTGCAATACCAGAAGGTTCTTGTCGAAAAATTGCTCCAAAATTTTCCATCTGACAACGCTGGCGGCAGAGTACGTGCTACCTTGGCCAACCGAGAAGGGGAGAAAAGGGGAGCACACAGCAGTTCCGACAAAGGCAGGGCAACACTCTCCAAGGCGTGGGACACCTTCATGACACCCCGCCAGCACCCTCACCCTGATGCGCAGCCTAGTGTCACAAGGAGGGAAAAGTTTTGGAAGATGGTGAAGGAGTACGTAGCAGACCGTGTCAGCGTCCTCAATGATCCCTCTGTGCCTTACAACTACTGGGTGTCCAAGCTGGACACGTGGTATGAACTGGCACTCTACGCCTTGGAGGTGCTGGCCTGCCCTGCCGCCAGCGTTCTGTCTGAGCGGGTATTTAGTGCTGCTGGTGGCATCATAACAGATAAGCGTATCCACCTTTCCACCGAAAATGCTGATAGGTTGACACTTATAAAAATGAACAAGGCCTGGATTTCCCCTGACTTCTCCACTCCACTGGAGGAAAGCCCCGGGGGAACATAAAGTCACTTTATATATGTTATTTACAATGATGGGAATACTCTGTATTCCCATTCACCCCTTCCACCCAAAAAATGGGTATATGGTTGACTCTCTTCCATATACCCTGGGATATAATTTTTATATAGGGCCAGCTCACCAGCGGGCCCTGTGATATAATTTTTATATAGGGCCAGCTCACCAGCGGGCGCTGTTTGACAATTTTTGTATAGGTCAGCTCACCAGCGGGCCTTCTCATATAATGTTTTATTGGGTCAGCTCTCTAGCGGGCCCTCTCATATAATGTTTTATAGCGTCAGCTCACTAGCGGGCCTTCGCATATAATGTTTAGGATGGTCAGCTCCGCAGCAGACCCTCACCCATAATGTTTTAGATGGTCTGCTCAGCGCACGTTTCCCTCTTAATCATGGCCCCAGTTCAGAAAAATCGAGGAAATTTTTGGGAGAATTTGCCTCTGCGCACGTTTCCCTCTTAATCATGGCCCCAGTTCAGAAAAATCGAGGAAATTTTTGGGAGAATTTGCCTCTGCGCACGTTTCCCTCTTAATCATGGCCCCAGTTCAGAAAAATCGAGGAAATTTTTGGGAGAATTTGCCTCTGCGCACGTTTCCCTCTTAATCATGGCCCCAGTTCCGAAAAATCGATGAAATTTTTTGCAGAATTTGCAGATGATATACAAGTAAATATACAGCAAATACTGTTTGGTAACAATTTTTCGCCTAAAGTCGTTTTTATCTTCCTTTTTGTGTGTTTTACGGTCAGTCTGTAAAAATGGCGTACTACGGGCGAAAAACATCATTCCCAGCAGCGACGTTGGAGTCCAAGATGCATCCAGACATCCTCCCTATGCTGTCCCTGAACCATTTCTGTGGTGTTTCCATCATTTTCTGCCCTTTTCCTATGGACCAGGCACCCTCCCCTCATCAGAGCAGGGGGTGCCTGGTGTAATGCTCGAGTCCTCCCATTGACTTCAATGGGGCTCGGGTGCTCGGCCGAGCACTCGAGCCTCCGGGGGCGCTCGGTCAGAGCACCCGAACACCCGAGCATTGGGGTGCTCGATCATCACTAGTGATATATTATACATTTTTGAAGATCAAGAGTAAAGTATAACAGAGAGGCTCTATTGATGTAGTTGATTTTTTAAGTATTGGTTTAAAGTGTTGTAGTAATTTCTTCTCCCTTATCTCTAGATGGGGTTGTTAACTATTATAGAGTCAATATGAGTCATGGTTTTTGTTTATATTTAATGATACTCATGCCAATGATACTGTTTCAATGTGAAGAGTCAATGATATTCATGTATATGATATAGTTTCAATATGAAGATCTATTATAAGACGTAATAGTCTTTTTTTGACTGTATAAAAATACATTTATTTTGTCTTTTTTCTTGTATATTTCAGAAATATATAGCTTATGAATGTTCCAGGACTTAGTTTATAGATTACTTTAATAATAACGCTGCATTCACGGTAGTTGTTATGTGCTGATTTACTTTATAATTCAGCACTTTATCCTATGTTCGGGGTTTTGCCCAGTACAATCAAAAGTGGAGATAGAAATCTAGCACACATAAGTTGCGAATATAATAGGAAGCGCTAATCAGGATTGTATTTATATGTGCCCATGTGTTCCTTATAACAATTGGGAACTTAATGGGAAGCTTCAATCAGGATTGTATTTGTACTTACCTATATGTGTTTCTTACTATAAGGTGAGATTTTAATGGGAAGCGCTAATTAGGATTATATTTGTATTCACCTATATGTTCATTATAATAAGTATGATGATTAGGATTCATAAGATGGGGATTCATCTATATTTATAAACGTGGAGTGAGATTACCTTCTCTGACTATATGTGCATCGATTATCAAAAATAATATGGTGAGGTTTTGTGTATATTGACTAATACGGAGTGAAATTATTACTAGTATACTCACCTATGAGGTCGTCTTTTGATCTTACTTTGTTATGAGATGCGCAGACATGTTACTATAAAATTATAAAATTGTGTTTGTCGAATAAATAAGTACGTTTTACTTTGATAATACATTGTGTGTTGCTGAATTATTTGATAAATAATTGTGAAGTTAGATTCTTCCTATGACATTTATTGGGAGTATTCGATGAAGTTAGTTAAATAGGAATTTGAAAATATTTATAAACTGGATATTGTCACGGTTTTCAAGACACTCAGACCAGTGGGTAAAAATAAAATGCAATTTATTTAACAACAAAATAATGACAGATATCGCCCCCTAGGGGAAACACTGTGAAACAGCGGAATAGCAGTAGTGTGCACAGTATACAATATATAGAAATGAACAGGCACTGAGTACTGATATACAAATGGTTAATAGAATAATCAGTCCGTCTCAGTTGTGTAGTTTGGCACGCCCAAGGTGTTAAAGGTGGAGAATACTCAACACCCACAGTCTGTAAAACTGAAGAAAAATGTCCAGCAAAGAGAAACCTGCCTCCCACCTGCTGTACGGCAATGGTAGCCCCCATGGGCGTATGAACTGAGCGAATAGACTGCCAGAGCCTTGAGCGAATAGCTCCCACGGGCATAACGGAGATGACTGGGTACCGGAGCTGAAACCACTAGCCCCTCCGGGCGTCGTGGATGAACTGGATTGCAAGAGCTTGGGCCAAAAGCCCTACGGCCTATGGAGATGACCTGTTACCAGAGCTTGAGTTTATAACCCAAATGTGCGTGATGGATTTGCAAGAGCTTAAGCCAATAACCCCACTGGCGGGATAGAGAGACTGGATTGCAAGAGCTTGGATCAATAGCCCTACGGGCGTAACCACAGAGATGTGCACAGAAATAGCCAGAGCCGGGCGCCACCGGGCGCGGTAATGAGCTACACCGGACTGCAAGGAGAGAACTGGCTCAGCACAAGGCAACTCTCTGTATGGGCTGCGCACCCTCACTGGAACACAGCTCTGCACGGGTTAATGTCAAATAGTTGTAGCACAGCTCTGCACTGGAGACAGCACGATAGTAGGAACACAGCACTGTACGGGTTAACAGCTCAGAAGTAGGAACGCAACCTCTGCATTGACTAACAGCTCGGTAGTAAGACACAGCTCTGCACGGGTTAACAGCTCGGTAGAGGAACACAGCTCAGCAGTGATCAGCTCAGTGGCAGGAAGCAGCTAGGCACGGAGCTGAAATGAATAGTGAGAGCACAGTCACTATGTCGCCGTGGTGACAAGGCAGGACTGGAACGGAGACCAGCCGCAGGGACCGGAACAAGAACGTCAGCAAGCCGGGTCGAATCACGGAGCAGGTATTCAGGCAAGTCAGATCAGGAAAACAAGCAGGAACGTCAGCCAGGCCGGGTCGAATCACGGAGCAGTTTCTCAGACAAGCCGGATCAGGAGATCGAGCAGGAACGTCAGCCAGGCCGGGTCAGATCACGGAGCAGGTACACAGGATGGTAGTCAGGGATAGCCAAGTCGGTAACCGGAGATCAGGAACACAGGAACACAGCACAGCAAAACTGGCTCAGGAACACCACGAAAGGGCCAATGGCAGGTGCCACTAGCCCAGAATAAAAAGGTCTCCAGAGGCGGGCCAAACAGGCTCAACCAATCAGAGCGCAGCACAAGTGAAAGTGACAGCCTGAGAAGCTGCACCGTGATAGATATATAATATAGTATGTTTGCGCATGCGTAAAAAGGTATTATAGAGTCATAGATTCCATTGGTTGGTTGGAATCATGTGACTCTTTGACAAATGAGCCCAGGGAATATGGCTGGGGATAATAATACCTCCGTTTTTTGGTGATCATCGATAGAAGGTCAATGTTTATTGTTTATTTTTTATTTATTTTTGATATATATTTTTTGATATTTTAGACGCATTGTAGAGATAGAGAGGTATGTGATGCTAGCTATATGTCCATCTTGGGCATGAGTATTCCCCGATATTAAGGATGGGTTTAATGTGAATGCAGTGTTACGAGAC
This sequence comes from Rhinophrynus dorsalis, assembly GCA_037306005.1. Taxonomy (NCBI): domain Eukaryota; kingdom Metazoa; phylum Chordata; class Amphibia; order Anura; family Rhinophrynidae; genus Rhinophrynus; species Rhinophrynus dorsalis. Next base: position 313,923,685 of record CM074723.1, read on the forward strand.
CAGTATATTTTGCTAGGTTATGGGCTCTTTAACATTGGCGGACTGTTCTTTGGTTTGTTTACATGACCGTTTCGCGCAATTTGTATTGCGTGATCGGGACATGGAGATGGATCACATGATGTCCTTATCATGTGTGATTGGTTCCTGGAACATTCAAATAAGGCATTAGTCTGATTGATTACTATCCCATGAGGAAGCCGCTTTTGTGCTTTTGCTCTTATGATCCAGCCAGGAATACTGAGAGATAAGTATTTATATTGTAATTTTTGTTTTATATTGGTTCACAGGTATACACTGTGTATTTCAAAGTCAAGGAAATAAAACCTTGATATTGATATATGTTGCACTTTATGAATATAGAATATACATTGATTGATGTATCCCTTCTGAATTGTTGATCTATCCTATAGGATTACTATATGAGCTTTAGCATTTTTGAGTACTAATTGTTATTGTACTGAGGAACTTTATCTGGACCATTATATGTTTTTAAATGCTTTTAATTGTGTTTTGTGTATTTCTGTGTGCTCAATAAACAATTATATTTTCTGATACATTTTTGGTCACTTGTGTGTGAGTGCCTCCTTATAAGAGTTGCTGTTGGTGGTTGTCTTGGGAAGGAGGGCATTTCTTTTGTGGTCTCTTCTCCTATGCTCCCACTATATTAGTTTTTGATAGTTGTTTAACTCTTGAGTGCACCTTACCATCATGGTATATATAGTTACAGGTGACCTTATATGTTCCAGTGCCTATCCATTTTAAGGGTTTAGTTTCCCCTTTCAAAAAGGCTAGACATGAAGGGGTTTAAGCCAGGTGATCATGTGATCACCTGATATAATACTGTCCATATACTATGGACAGAATTATATCATGTGATCACCTGATATAATACTGTCCATATACTATGGACAGAATTATATCATGTGATCACCTGATATAATACTGTCCATATACTATGGACAGAATTATATCATGAGATCACCTGATATAATACTGTCCATAGTATATGTTTGATGTGTTGGTACTTTTTTTTTAGAATCTGTACCTCAGCTTCCCCAAAATCATATCATGACAGAAGCAACTTGTTGGAAAGGATAGACTCTCCTCCTTCCAACATGTGTAGACAAGACAGTATCTCACATAAGTGAGTACACCCCTCACATTTTTGTAAATTTTTTTATTTTATCTTTCATGTGACAACACTGACGAAATGACACTCTGCTACAATGTAAAGTAGTGAGTGTACAGCCTGTATAACAGTGTACATTTGCTGTCCCCCTCAAAATAACTCAACACACAGCCATTAATGTTTAAACTTTGGCAACAAAAATGAGTACACCACTATTGGAAATGTCCAAATTGGGCCCAATTAGCTATTTTCCCTCCCCTGTGTCATGTGACTTGTTAGTGTTACAAGGTCTCAGGTGTGAATGGGGAGCAGGTGTGTTAAATTTTGTGTTATCGCTCTCACACTCTCTCATACTGGTCACTGGAAGTTCAACATGGCACCTCATGGTAAAGAACTCTCTGAGGATCTGAAAAAAAGAATTGTTGCTCTACATAAAGATAGCCTAGGCTATAAGAAGATTGCCAAGACCCTGAAACTGAGCTGCAGCACGGTAGGCAAGACCATACAGCGGTTTCACAGGACAGGTTCCACTCAGAACAGGCCTCGCCATGGTCGACCAAAGAAGATGAGTGCACGTGCTCAGCGTCATATCCAGAGGTTGTCTTTGGGAAATAGACGTATGAGTGCTGCCAGCATTGCTGCAGAGGTTGAAGGGGTGGGAGGTCAGCCTGTCAGTGCTCAGGCCATACTCCGCACACTGCATCAAATTTGTCTGCATGGCTGTCATCCCAGAAGGAAGCCGCTTCTAATGATGATGCACAAGAAAGGCTGCAAACAATTTGCTGAAGACAAGCAGACTAAGGACATGGATTACAGGAATCATGTCCTGTGGTCCAATGAGACCATGATAAACTTATTTGGTTCAGATGGTGTCAAGCGTGTGCGTCGGCAACCAGGTGAGGAGTACATAGACAAGTGTGTCTTGCCTACAGTCAAGTATGGTGGTGGAAGTGTCATGGTCTGGGCCTGCATGAGTGCTGTCAGAACTGAGGAGCTACAATTCATTGAGGGAACCATGAATGCCAACATGTACTGTTACATACTGAAGCAGAGCAGGATCCCCTCCCTTCTAAGGCATATTCCAACATGATAACGACCCCAAACACACCTCCAAGATGACCACTGCCTTGCTAAAGAAGGGTAAAGGTGATGGACTGGCCAAGCATGTCTCCAGTCCTAAACCCTATTGAGCATCTGTGGGGCATCCTCAAACGGAAGGTGGGGGAGTGCAAGGTCTCTAACATCCAGTAGCTCTGTGATGTCGTTGTGGAGGAGTGGAATAAGACTCCAGTGGCAACCTGTGAAGCTCTGGTGAACTCCATGCTGAAGAGGGTTAAGGCAGTGCTGGAAAATAATGGTGGCCACACAAAATATTGACACTTTGGGCCCAATTTGGACATTTCCACTTACGGGTGTACTCACTTTTGTTGCCAAGGTTTAGACATTAATGATTGTGTGTTGAGTTATATTGAGGGGGACAGCAAATTTATACTGTTATACAGGCTGTACACTCACTACTTTACGTTGTAGCAGAGTGTTACTTCTTCAGTGTTGTCACATGAAAGATAAAATAAAAATATTTACAAAAATGTGAGGGTTGTACTCACTTATGTGATATACTGTATGTGTTTAATGGATTTATGAGTTGGGAGATTGCTGTTTTTAGAGTCCCTATCTTAGCTTTCCTGTCTACCAATAACATCAGCCCACCCTCAATTAAAAGGGGAAGTATCCTATTATGTTTTCTGAATAATTTATTTTATGCAGACTTTCTTGGAGGTTGAAGCACTGAGAAGAACAGAAGCAATTTTGGGGCAACCCAACTGCATCATAGATGACAAAGATATTCACTGAGTTAAATGAGGCTTCTTTCCCCTTGAAAGCAACTCACTGGAGGCTTCCCTATCATTTAAGGTGTTGAAAGCCCTATTTAATGCAATCAGTATTTTGGGAATATGTGGGTCTGTTGGTAAGCATTCTGCTAGATGAACCTGTTACTGCTACTGTTAACCTGGAAGTTGTGAGTTAAAAGAAAAAAAACGTTTTTGAAAGAGCTGATCCCTCAGAACAGAGTTTTATTTGATAAATGTAAGTTTTTGGGTTTTTTTTACACAAGTCCTCCAAATATTATACCAACTGTTTTAAAAATGTTTTAGCTTATTTTTAAATAATCTGTTTAAAATATTTACAATACATAAGTAATGAAAAAACAGGAGACAAAAATAGTACTTCATTGTGAAGAAGTCAAGTATTTTAAATCCAATTGGATTGTATTTGTATATAAAAACCCATATAGACTTTATAATCAACAGTATTATGATGGATATATCCTGCCCCAACTCAGAATAGGACCAGTCCTACACTGTCCAATTTTGTATATAAAATTTTCCTTAAAATTGAAATGAAAAACTTCTCATGGTGTATTTTATAACCAATATATGGAGACTATTATAAATTACTTTTATGCACTTCCCTTGTGGGTTCTTTTAAAAGCACTACATTTCTTTTAAATCTCTTTTCATGGACTATTGATCATACTAGGTCTTAGATACTCTTGAATGTATTTCACTTAATTTGATTACAAACAATAAGGTTGGTGTGTTCTTAAAGAAAAGAATGATCAATGTTTTAATAACATGAGAATATTAAATATAGGTAATGTAATTTCTGTAGAAGTAATTTTATTTTCTTTCAAGTTTACATAATGTGTTTTCTTCTATACATTATTCAAGTTAAGCTCAAAGGCACTAAGGCAGCCACAATACCTGCCACATTTATTGATCCCAAAAATATTAATTGTTCATTGTGTGACTAATATTAGCAGTGTAGCATAAAGTTGTGAGGTTGGGGTAGAGGCTAGACTATTAAGAGTGTTTCTAAAAATAACCTGTATCAGTTTGAGAGGATAAACCATCTGACATTCTCCAATTAGATGAGGAACAGATCTGTTCAGCACTGCACTATATCTGACCTTCAATAAACCATAATGTGCACAAACATTCTGTATGTGACCTTTAAAGCTATTGTTCCTTATATAATGTATGGGATTCTTGAAAGGTAAAATATTAATATTTCATTGTACTTGGTGGAACAAAGTAAGACTATTTTTACTTGTGACTAATATTTTCCATGTAAAGAAAATGCTGTGTCTTTATTGTTCCATTTGTTATACTGAATCTCTGTGTAGCTATTATACTGTAAGATATTTTCTTTGTCCTAATATGGGCTGTTTATGGCATATATTCATTGGAACAGATGCACTACGCAGTGCAAAATCTCTTCAGTGAATAAAGGCTTTCCTGTGTGGTTTTCATTACCATGCATTAGAATGACTTATAACTTGAAGTTTTTACTCAGTAGACTGAACCTTCTCTCAAAATTACTTTTTTTGCTCATTCTGACATATGAGGATGTTGAAATGCAGCATAACTAATCTGAACTACTTAATGCAGTACGGTGAATGAGCATGTTTATGGGTTGTGTGTGAGACAGGGTTACTTTTTATTAGTAGAATACACATTTATACCATGCATCATAATGATCAGGATTGTTGTGTTTGCAGTTGAGGTTGGCAGAAAAAGTGTGGTGATGGGGCAAATAAACTTTGCTTCAAGTTCCAGCAAGTTCAAGTTAGGCACCTGTGATAATGTAAGTGTTTAAGTCAGAAGATTCAGCTGTATCATTTAAAAATATAAATTATGTAATAAAATCTGCAAACAAGCACTTAGGCTAGCTAAAACTGAAAATGAGAGCTGTATTGCAAAAGAGAGCAAGATAAATCCTAAACAATTCTATAAGTATATAAATAAAAAGATTAAGGGTGATATTGATCCACTTTAGACTGAGACAGATTAATTGATTAGTGAGGATAAGGCTATGACTAACATCTTAAACACATTCATTTCTTCTGTATATACAAAGGAAGCAAAAAAGACAGTCTATGGGCAAACAGACAAAACCAATGAATTTCCTCTGGCATGTACATGGTTTACTGACTACTGAGGACAAAGTTCAAAAGAGACTGGAAAACGCTATGGTGAATAAAGCAAACTGAACCTGATGGAATACACCCAAGTACACTTAAGGAACTTAGGAATAGCTAGACCGTTATACTAAATATTTATTGATTCATTTTCATCGAGCATAGGGCCCTGTGATTGGACAAAAGCTGATATAGTACCACTGTTGCAAAAAGGGGCAAGACTCAAACCAGGAAATTATAGACTTGTGAGCTTGATTCCATAGTGGGTAAGCTATTAGAAGGGTTACTAACTGACAGTATTCAAAACTACAGTATGTGAAAACCAACAATAGTATTAGTAGGAGCTAGCATTGTTTTATGAAGAATAGATCATATCAAACTAATTTACTTGCATTTTACAAAAGGGTAAGTAGTCATTTGGACAAGGAAATTACTGGTAATGTAGTATACTTGGATTTTGTAAAAGCCTTTGATACAGTGCCTCACAACAGGATACTGCATAAATTAAAAGGTTTTGGTTTGGGAGTTGATATTTGTGCATGGATAAAGAACTGGTTAAATGATATATGGAATAGAGTTCTTGTAAATGGAACATTTTCAAGTTGGTGTAAAGTTGTAAGTGGCATGCCACATGGTTCGTCACTGGGCCCAATGCTTTTGAATTTGTTTATTAATGATCTAGTGGGAATTGAAATCAGTTTCAGAAATCTTTGCTGATAACACTAGGCCGTGTAAGGAAATACATAAAGAGTAGGATGTTTTTGCTCTACAAAAGGATTTAGATAAACTGAGGTAATGGTCAGAAAAGTGACAGATGACATTTAATGTAGATAAATGTAACCCTTTGAGTGCCAGAGGGGTAAGCAACACATTGCTTTATAATACATTGAGTACCACTCTGACACCCAAAGGGTTAAGGTTATGCATTTGTACTGTAGAAACAAACTTGTTACATACACACTAAATGGGAAATGACTTGGAGAATCCTCATTAAAGAAAGATTTAGGAGTACTGACAGGCAACAGACATCACAGCAGTGTGCAGTGTCACTCAGCTACTGCAATAGCAAATAGGATACTATCCTTCATAAAAAGGATGCAGATATAATTCTACCTCTATATAAATCCTTGGTAAGGTCTCATCTAGAATATGGAGTACAGTTTTGGGCACCAGTTCCTAAAAAAGACATTATTGAACTGGAAAAAGTGCAGAGATGTGCAACAAAACTAATAAAGGTATTGGATGATCTCTTATAAAGAGAGACTAGTCAAACTGGGTTTGTTTGCATTAGAGAAGAGACATTAAAGGGATGATATATGATTACCATTTACAAATATAGTCAAGGTCAATACAAATAACCGAAAAAAGGACAAAGAGTGCTTCTACGTTTCAGTACAAATAGCGTGCAACAGCAACAATAATAAAATGTACACAGGACTCACCGCTGTAGATTCGGGTGCACATTCTCCACAGGGTCTCCACTCCTGGTAAGTCCAACACAAGCAAAAGTATAGACGGCACTTCCGAAAATAATTACAATTTTGAAGCTTTATTAACGCTCGTTAAAATTGAATGGCACTAGGCAGGACAGAGAAGTGACATACAATACCCCTACTTAGACACGACCCCCATAAAGAGTCTAACGCTTTTTGCGCTGATTCAGCAGTTACTCATAGACACAAACATTGACTACTACCATTCTAAAATATAAACCTTTAAAAATCAAGATAATTAGGAGAACCTGTCCAGAAACATTTGAAAATGCAACCGCCAATACAAATGAGCGAAGGCTTTTCCAAAGCAGGGACTGAACAACATTAACCCATTAAGTGACTCATGGCGCACCTAACCAGGAAACCGTTATTCATCCAGTGGTGACCCAATATAAAAGTAATTATAAACATCCAAAATATGTTATAATAAAAAATAAAATATACACTACAAAAAACTGGGCACCATTATACCATAAAGGGATCCCGATAGAGCCAGCCATGAATTACAACATAGACAGCTTAAGAGACCACATAATATGGCTAATGTCTCATTCTAAATTTAATCCAGAAGGCACTCTTGTCTTTAATTGAAAAATCCAAAATGCCTCCCTCTGATTTATGAGCCGCAACATATCCCCACCACGAAATTGCAGAGAAACTCTTTCTATTCCTTGAAAACTGCACAAACATACATCACCTCCATGTTCTAAGCATATATGCCTGGCTATAGCCGAATCGGTTACACTTTTCTGTATCTGGTATAGATGCTCCCTGACCAGCATCTTATCCAACAACATTCAATTAATTTTCTAGATCTTACACTATCCCATGATAAAGAAATTATTTCCAGTACCATCTTTATGAAACCACTTTCGAACAACACATATTTACATGCAGAAAGTTGTCTTTCAAAACAATGGAAAGAAAATATACCATATGGCCAGTTTAATAGGCTTAGGCAAAATTGTAGCAATACAGGGGATTTTGATATACAAGGAGAAATAATGAAGAAGAAATTTAAAGAACGAGATTATGATGAGAAGCTACTTAACAAAGCTATGGAAAAGGCACGACCTCTAAAAAGAGAGTCACTCCTATGTTCAAAAAAGAAGAAAAAAGAAAATTTAAAACAATATCCTCTTACATTCACAACCCAAAATAATTCTGCGGCATCTAAAATATCCAATATAATTAAAAAGAATTGGAACATATTAAAAGAAGATCCCCTTTTGAAAGATGATATTCCTAATACAGGTAGAACTACTTTTAGAAAAGCAAAAAACATAAGAGCAGTTATCGCCAAAAGTAAGCCAAAAAGAGTAAGAAAAATGACAACATAACCTACAGTCTTCTCTGCAGATGTAACAAAAGGATCCTTTAGATGTAATCTTAATAAATATGCCAACTACATCCATATGCAACATAAGATAAATATGTTCCACAATAAAAGTGGAGAAAAAAATACAATATAGATCAATTCATAAACTGTGGAACAGCGTACGTTATTTACTTGTGGATGCAGATTGCAATACATAGGACGGACAACTAGAACTTTAAGAGAAAGAGCAGGGGAACATAGGAGAAATATTGTTAGAAATTGTAATGAACATAGTGTCCCAAGACACTTTAACCAATGTAAAAAAGGTGGTCTACAAAATTTCCAAATTATAGGGATAGAGCATATACCTAGACAACTTTCAGATAGGTATGTGAAGCTATGTCAACGAGAATCTTTTTGGATTTTTAAATTGGGAACGTTGAGCCCCCAAGGTCTAAACGAGGAAATAGACCTGGGATATTTGAATTGATACTTGATAGATATACATGCATGAGTGTATATTCTCTTATATAAGTTTTTAGAAACTTGTATTTGTATTTTTATTCAGATTATTATTTTATATATATAGATGTTTCTTATTATAATTATTATCATTTTTCATTATTTATTATTTCTTTTTTATTATTTTTATTATTACGTTTTATTATTTTTATACATTATTTTTGATGCATAAAAGTGTTTAAAATAATGTCTAGTAAATATTGCTGGTAGAGTAGTTAGTATTATTCTAATAATTATCATTAAAAGTTCAATGTGTGGCTGTATTCTATAGAAAACCAAAATACTGCTTATAAATGATATAAATTTGTAATAGGAACTAAAATGTTACTATTCAAACAGCGGATTCACAAATGGATTGAACCGTTTAGTGTTCCATTTGTGGAGTTGAAACGGTAGAAACCATAGAGTTGAATTGAATTCCGCACATGCGCAGTACATGGAGTTTCATCGAAATGCCAGAAATGAACTTTGTTTAGAACGAAAAAGGTATTTAAGCTCCTGAAATATTTAAGGTAGGTGCTGTATAATAATTTAATTCATTTATTGTAGTTCTTGAAAAAGTGTTTAATTAAGATATGAAACGTGTTGAACTTTTGAATTTTTTATTACTATTATACTTTTCAATATTATAAATACAACTATTGGATATATATTGCAGTATATTTGATTTATCCATATCGGATACCAGAGAAGGAAGATTGGATGAAAGTGGTCTAAATCTGGGACACGGAAATATTTGTTTATATCTAAAAGGTGTTTCTATGCAAGAAATTTGGTGAGTGCAAAAGAGCGGGGGGATATTATTATTTGGAACATTTACAGATTTGCTCTTAGATGGTTCTGCGCCCTGTTCTTCTTTTTGTTTTTGTGTAATCAGTGCGGTAAACCGTGAGGACAAGCATTACCACAGTGCTATGAACTAAGGGCAGCATCCTAGAGCAAACGAAAGCTACCTCAAGAACCCGGCTGCATGTTGCCAAGAGAAAGCCTGATTTAAAATAAGAAAATTATTGATGAAAATCCTATCCCAGCATACTTAGACCCTTAAGACTATCCTAGAGTCTCTGAGAAATGATAGAGTATAAACTTTTGAAGCCCAATTAATAATATTTTTCTAGTATGTGTTTTGTCTAATGTATGTATATACTAAAGTTTAACTAAGAGTTTTTCAATGTATAATTGCTTTTGAAGGAACTTTTGATACACTAGCACCATTGGATTGTAGTAAAGATAAAATATGATGTTACTATAAAGTGCTTCATCAAGCAAATATTAAACTACTACCGGTAGTGGTCACAGATTTTTGATTTGTGCACTAAGCTAGGGTAGAACATATTCTGTGACGGAACCTAGATCTTCAGCGAAGTATCAGATAAATACTCATGGCTCCTAATATAGAACCTCCTTTCTTTTATTGTCCATCATTTAGAGCATTTATTATTTATTTAATTTTGTATTCTTATTTTTATTTCAATATATTTTTAATACCTGGTTTCAAGAATTAAAACCAGTGATTTTATGTCCCCACCTCTATCATTTAGATGTTTTTATATTGTTATAAATATTTGTATTAAAAGCTGCAGTTAGATCACTTGTGCGCTGTCTTGTTTTGTTTTTTGTTTGCATAATATTTCCCGTGTGGACTGTGCCAGTGGCACAGAGGACTGAAAGAGGTCATCATTGAGTGCATCTCTCATCCATTCCTTCCTACTAACCTGCATATACAGACATCAAATCCATCATCGGATCATTGATTCATCACACCTATTGACTGATTCCCTTCCATCAATCATTTCCTCTCAATGTCAAGCATTTCTGTATATCTTTTCATCATCACATTGTTCTACTCCACTGAACTGTATGTACTGTCACTGATTTACCTTAAGATTGTTGGACTGTTGACCCACTATATAACTAGGGGTCTAAAATTATTCATATCACTATTTCCATCGATCATTACTTCAGTCAGTATTTAGTCATGTCATGTGACTAAATCCTCATTTTTAATATAGTAGTGATATGCAGGCACAGTGCCGCAGAGTAAAGGGTTAATGGTGATGAAAATTTGGATGTGCACCAATACTTTGTATATTTGCTTTTAGCTATTTTGGTCAAAATTGGTTGCACAATTTTAAATGTGTTTTTTTCTTTGGGTTTGCTTACCAAAACCTGGACTGGAATTGTACTTTTGGAAGTTTTTACCAGCTTCCATTGGTTTAAGCACCCCTCCCACCCCCAGATGCAATGTTCATTGTCTCTAGGACACTATATAATTCCTGTCAGAGAGTCTCTCTCCATTAATGAGTAAAGCTGACCAAGATTCAGCTCTCAATATAAAGTAAATTAAGGTTAGTAAGTGTCTAAAATAGGAGAGATTCAGCTCATAAGACAAAGCATATTAAGGTTAGGTACTTGCCAAAATGAGGTACATTGGCATTGGTGGCAAGCTTAGCATTCTATGGCCATATGATGTGACTAAATCCTCATCTTTAATATAGTAGTGATATGCAGGCACAATGCCACAGAGTAAAGGGTTAATGGTGATGAAAATTTGGATGTGCACCAATACTTTGTATATTTGCTTTTAGCTATTTTGGTCAAAACTGGTTGCACTCCAGCAATTTTAAATGTGTTTTTTTCTTTGGGTGTGCTTACCAAAACCTGGACTGGAATTATATATCTATATATATAAAAGAATAAGCCTCACTGCATAATTTACGGTACCCCACACACAGAACATAATTTATGTCTCCTCAGAAAAGAAACTCACATTGAACAGAATGTCTCATTACATAATTTATGTCTCATTAGGAGACACAACTCCCATTGGGTGATTCAATGGGGATTTTACTGCTCCCATTGGGTGATTCAATGGGGGCATGTTTATCATACAGGGAGTTGGCCCGCCCCCTCCAGCCCACCCACCACTATCCAACTGACAAAAAAATATATAGCTGCCACTCGCTCCTGAAGTAGGGGATATCAGTAACTTCTCCTGGTCCACACACACACACTCACTCAGGATCATGACCCCACAAACACACTGTTTCACCTCCCACAGATAATTCTAACCCTCCATACACTCTGTGTCACCTCCCACAGGTAACTGTAACCCTCCATACACTCTGTTTCAGTAGAAACAGAGTAGACATGTGTCCATAAAATACAAACACTCAGGGATAAACTTAATAGCAACTCTTTTATTTAACACTTTTCATCTCTTCAGTCAACTCACTAACTGTTTTCAACTGTCACTCCTCCACTTCCTGCTTGCTGATTCCCGCCCTTTCTCCTTAAAGGGAGAGAGATGCTTTGCTGTATGTTACAGAGGGCAAGCCTCAAACACCACTTTCTATTTGTTCCCTCAGCATATTGCTACGCTGCCTCAACTGAAGAGCCACCCAGGGCCAACAACAAATTGTGCTGCCTGGGTCCAAGGATGAAATGCTGCCCCCCCAAACTACACCCACCAAAACACGCCCAAATGTAACCCTTTGAATGCAGGGGTATGCAGTGCATTGCAATGCGCTGCATACCCCTCTGGCACACTAAGGGTTAAGCCCCAGGTCTTTCAAAGCCAACCAACTCCCCTGGTTACATTCCCTGTGCAGTTAGTATAATGTGAAGACAAATGGAAGAACTGCACATTTTAGATATTTTAAAACTGTCCATTTTTTTATGCAATTGCAGCAGTGTTAGATAGCAGTCTTTCACATAGGACACCACTTTAACCCTTTCATAAAGTGGTGTCCCGTGTGAAAGATTGCTTTCTATCTTTTCTGCAGATGTAAAAAAAATGGACAGTTATAAAATACCATTTGTCTGTCTCCCCCATGTCTCTCCCTCCATGCCACCCATGTCTCTCGCGTACCCCTCTGGCACTCAAAGGGTTAAGTAAGGAGGAGTTACTGCTTCCATTGGGTGATTCAATGGGGGAGTGATTTAAATCATGCAGGGAGTTGGCCTGCCCCCACTATCCAGCCCGCCCACCACTATCCAAGTAACTGAAAAAACAAAATGGCTGCCATTCACTCCTACACCACAGACACAAACACATCAGACAAAAAAACACACACACACACTCATACTGTCACTCACACTCTCACACACACTCAGTCATACACACTCACAATAATTCACACACTGACACTCTCTCACTCACACTCACATGCTCTCTCTCACACATTCACTCACACTCACTCACACACTCACTCACACACACTCAAACACACTCTCACTCACTCACACTCTCTCATTCACACTCTCTCACACTCTCACTCAATCACACACACACTCAATCACACACAGTCAATCACACACACTCACACGCAATCACACACACTCACACTCAATCACACACACTCACACTCTGACTCACACACACACACACACACACTCAATCATACACACTCACAATAATTCACACACTGACACTTTCACACTCACACGCTCTCACTCACACATTCACTAACACTCAATCACACACACTCACACTCAATCACACACACAATCACACACACTCACACTCACACTCTCTCACTTACACTCACTCACACTCACTCATTCACACTCTCATTCACACTCTCACACACTCAATCACACACACTCTCACTCAATCACACACTTACACTCTCTCACTCACACTCTCACTCACACTCTCTCACACAATCACACACACTAACACAATCACACAATCACTCACTCAATCACTCACACGCACTCTCTCACTCTCGCTCTCACACGCACTCACATACTCACACCCCAGGAGCCAGCATGATCCACCTTCCACCATAGTCTCACTCACACTCACTCACACCCCGGGAGCCAGCACGATCCACATTCTAGCATAGTATAATTACCACATGAATTTCAGCTACATGAATGAATGCCACTCACTCACACACACTCACACTCACTCACACCCCGGGAGCCAGCACGATCCACATTCTACCATAGTATAATTACCACATGCATTTCAACTATATGAATGAATGCCACAGTGGAGGCATAAGTACAAACACACACTCATTACAATGACACATAAGTCACCCCCTTATGGCTCACTTCTGTGTGTGTGTCTCTGTGTGTGCCTGTGTGTTCCTCACTGTGTGTGTTGCATGTCTGTATCACACTCTATGTGTCTGCATGTTGTACATTGCATGTATGTGTGTATGACTGTGTTGCTCTTTATGCATCTCAGTGCATGCGTATGCATTTGCGTGTGTGTCTCTGTGTGTGTTTGTCTTGCATCCATGTGTGTGCATTAATTCCCTAGATATCCTGATGGGCAACGCCGTCCCACATTGCTAATATATATATATATATATATATATATATATATATTACATGCACATATAGGCAATATAAAACAGTATTCCCCAATTTTTATCTGTGAAAGAAATGAATTGGATTAATATTAAAGGGATAGTAATACTTCGTTTTGTCTTTATTTTATTTTGTAGGCATTAAAAAAACATGAAGAACGATATAAGTCTTATCTCTCAAACCTTTATGGTTTAAGAGATATTCTCAAGCAAAGTATCCCCCCCATTCAGCCAGATCAGAAGGGAGGAGCCCAGGTAGACTGCAGAGAGGGACAATCTTCGATTAAGATAAGGGAAAAAGCTGAAAAACTTGTCAAGGGGGGAAGTGCTTTCATTGTTTTCATGCAGGGAAGATTGTCCCCTGCTGTTATCACATCTGAGAAGAGATGGCTTTCACATCTGAGAAGAGATGGCTTTCACTAGGAAAAAGGGGCGGGAGGGGGAAACTTTGCTTGTGAATATCTCTTAAACCATAAAGGTTTGAGAGATAAGACTTATATCGTTCTTCATGTTTTTTTAATGCCTACAAAATAAAATAACGATAAAACGAAGTATTACTATCCCTTTAAGTTGATGCATACATGTTGTTTACTCTTCACCCTTTTATTTCCATAAGTGTATCCCAGGCATTCAGATAAATTGGGGAAACACTGCTCTGAAAAGCATAAATAGATATTTTGATCAATCTACTTTTATGTAAAAGTTATAATTTAATTAATGAGCAAGAGATAAAGAATGCCACTGTATTTGGAATAAATGTCTTTCTGAGCTTAAGTTTCCTTTAAATAACCCTTTTTGAGTGCCAGAGAGGTATCTAGTACATTGCAGTGCAATGCATTGGATGCCTTTCCAGCACTCAAATAGTTAAGTTATAGCTGAATAAGTTCCTCCTACACACTCGCAGTAAAGTGTTTTCTATACATTAAGGTGATAGCAATGGCTGTAACAGGTAACATTGTGTTTGAGTGAAAGCTTTGTTAAAAATAGCCTGCAGTAGAGACACACAAGAATAACATACTTACTAACGCTTTCTTTACTTCTCATATATTCCCTGACTGCTGGATTAAGTACCAAAATACAATGCACCCGCAGTGGTGTTCTAATTTCTTCACTATGACACGTCATTAATGTGTTCCACTTTTTAAATGAATGTTACCTGAGGAAAGCAATTACTTATTGCGTGCAGTAATGTGCACCAAGGTATAGGCTTTTTAGCTCACGGGTGATGAAACTAATATATGCCTAAATAAAAAGCAAGCATATAGGAACTGCTGTGCAGAAATAGACTGTTCACCAGGGAACAATGAGGCAATGTTTTAAGTCTTCTGAGTTTTCCTACTGATGGATGAAATCTAGGGCAGTGTGGAATGTAAAAGGAAACCTATGCCCTCATTTAAATATGACAGTCTCCTTTGTCTGCTAAAATTTAGGACTGCTAAACTTAGCAACAGGCTTCTGCCACTGTATAATGAATATTATGTCAATTCATTGGTTATATTTAAAGATTTAGTTTAGGAGTTGCCACTGTTAGGAGAGAAGAGACATGAAGACTAAAAATGGAATTTCTGTTCCCCTCTGTCTCTCTATGTTATCACTGTCTTTTCCATTATCCCTACTTTAGTCTCAGTGTAACATGTTGTAGAGGAATTAGAGCTGTATGCAGAAAGCACATGAGGAGAAATTCTGGAGGACATCACTACTGGGGACAAATCAAAATACTGTTTGATTTAAGTAAAGCTTTTATCCCCTTGAATACTAAAGAGGAAATGTAATGCAATGCATTGGAGACCTTTGTAGCATTCAAAGGGCTATTCTTACCATTTAAAAAAATATGGATCTTTATTCATCCCTTATGTAGTAGTTGATTTTCACCAGAATTGTTCCTATTTTCTTTTATGCTCTTTTGATCATATTCAATAAGTAAATTCTGGAACAAACCAGTTGTCCCAGTGGGAGAAAGCAAAAATTACCCAAATCCCCCCTTGATTTTTTTTTAATCCCTTGGATGCTAGAGATGTCTACACTGCTTTGTTAAGCAATGGGTTGAAGATTTGTTATTCAAGAGGTCTGAATTCCAGTTTGAATGCATGGGAATTTTAACATGTGCCTATAGTGCAGTTGATTTGCTTCAGCCTGTAGGTTCCTGAATTTGGTCCATAGTCTGTACAACAAGGCAGTCAGTTATTGGACCTGTCTGTTGCGGACTACAGCCTCCATCATCCACAACCCCAGCCTCATTTATTTTCTACAGGTGTGTCTACATTTTCCCTTTATTCCTCCATTTTTTGTGATTTATTGCAGTTCTGTGTGATCTAAATCTGAATAACATGGGCAGTTTGAAATTTGACCATTTATGGTACATATTTATTGGTCATGTATATAGTTCTGCATTTGCATTTAGAATAAACATATGAATAATAATTACAGTTTATGCATGAAGTACAAAGCAAAATATGCAATTTAAAATAAATTCTAAACTGCATAACATTGTCCAAAGAAGATTATGTATATTCAGTGGATAGTCACCAATTTATTATCTAATGCAGGGGTTCTCAAACCTGTCCTCAAGCCTTCCCAACAAACAACTCATGTTTTCAGGATCTCCTCAATTTAACACAAGCAAATTTCATTAACAGAGGCTGATCCTTCAGAATGATCGAACCACTGACTGATTCACCTATTTTCATGTCAGGAGATCCTGAAAATCTGTACTGTTGGGGGACTGAGGACAGGTTTGAGAGGTTCACTATCAAAATGTCACCCACTATTGGGCTACCAGCTAAACAGTGCATTAACCATGTTGCCAGGATGAAAAGGGTGACATGAGAATCTCACCCCGCATCAAAAGGGCAACATTCTCATGTCACAAGCTTAAGCATTGCTCAAAATACCAGACTGGAAGTTAGTTCACCCCTACAGTATGTGCTGATCAGTTGTATATACACATGTGCACATACTCAGACAGCAGCACTCTCACATGGATTGTCTCTCTCTCTCCTCCTTGGAGAGCACCGTAACCTCCCTCTCTCACACTAATGTTCTCTACCTGCTGTTTGGAGCACACTGAGAACTCATTCTCACATAGAGGGTCTCCCATTCCTCAGTACAGCACACAGTCACCTTTTGATTTCACAAAGATGATATATCTTCACTCTGGAGCAAACAGTAACCACTCACTCATATAAGGCTGTCTCTTTCTCTCCTGTCTGGAGCAGTATGAACATTCTCTCTCTAACACAAATGTCTCTCTACTGTCTGGAGCACACAGTGACCTCTCACTCTCACACACTAATGATCTGTCATCCCTGGAGCACACAGTGACTGTTTGCTCTCATACTAGCTTCCAATCTGGTATTATGAAGCCCGCAACATGAGAATCTTGCCCTTTTGATGCAGGTGAGATTCTCAGGTCACCCTTTTCATTCCGGTGACATGGTTAATGCACCATTTAGTTGGTCGCCCAATACGGGGCAACATTTCAAAAGGATACCAGTTTGGGCACCCCTTGTCTAATATATTAATATCAAAGGATTTATAGTTTCTTTACACTAATTTATCCTTTTTCAAGTTACTTTTTCAATAGTGCTTGTACAATAAGGTGTTTGATTTCAAACCAGAAATAAATCGCATTTACACAGGATGGTTTGTAGAGCTTTTAAAATAACATATCAGGACATTTCCCAATATAGCTTCCCAAGGTTAGAGAATCAAACTTTGTGGAATCCTTAAGGCCACAACACATACAAGGAGACACAGAAAGACAGAAAATAGTTCAGATAATCAAGCAGGGATTCCTTGTGCCTCTCACTATATTGGACTTAAATTGGGGTCACTCAACTTAAACTAGAGATATCCCAGTACAAAGTGATTTCCACTGCCACCATTGTCCTCTAATATTATGTTACTTGAAAAAGTGATAGGTCAGCTACATGTACATAAATGGGAAATAAAAATAGTGTAGCTCAGATGATAAGCTGCTTATACTTTGATCTCAGGGATGCTAGTTTTCTTGAGGAAGCATAAAAACAGAACTGACTTGATTATGGCCTCCCACCTGTCAATAAGGGGTTCCAAACAATTCTTACCAGTTCCAAACTAAATAAACCCCCTGACATCCTGACAATGAATGCATGGGCCAAAGATTGCCCAAATCCGATTAAGTCCCCCAGTTCAGCAATAGCTTATTTAAAAAGATGCGCCAAGGGGCACAACTGACCGGGTCAGATTACAGATTTTTATTAGATGCATGCACTAAACACATGGGGATTGACTGGACTAAGGAATGTGCAACACTGGGCACCACACATGATTTTCCACAGACAATAACTGAGAATGTGTGGTCACAAATAGAACATTTGAATACCATGTGGGAGGAGGTTAAGGGTAAGCTAGTGGAATTAGGGGGTGATTTAAAAGACATCACCAAAGCCATTGCTTGCAAACAAAAAGGAACAGAAAGTGTTTCTGATTTCTTAATCCACTTTGGAGACACATGGGCAAATTAATGTGGACTTGATAAAAAGAATGAGTCCCTGGGTCCACTATATGTACAGCATTTGCTCACCAATATGAAGCATGAGATAGCGCAGACTATCAGAATGTGTGTTGATAGCTGGCATAAATTAAATGCAGAAGAATTTGAGGAAGCAATTAGGATTAAGGATGCAGCAGGGGCATTCCCGGCTAAGGCCGGAACGGTTGCTGTATTTACCACTACAGAGCAACCCGTGAATAACGTATCAGAAACGAGTATGTACTTCCAACAGGGGGGAGGAAGAGGTGGAAATCATTTTGGAGGACAGTACCGAGAGAGATGGCAGAATAAAAAGGGAAGAGGCAGAGGATATTATGGGGGCCCTAGAAATCAATCAGGAGGAAGGCAGCCTACAAAAGGACCTTGTTTTAGTTGTGGTAAGATGGGCCACTGGAGGAAGGAATGCTGGGCACCTCCACGGACAGGTCAGGCTAATACCCCTTATAGTGGACAAACACAACCTGCTCAGACTAATACACAGAATCAGACTGCACAATAAAACATGGGACCCCCTACCCATCAGCTACAATGGAGACCACAACCCCAATAGGGCTGCCAGAGGATACAACACCTTGCTTGTTTTGTTGCTCAGTTATCTGAGAGGTGGGACACTCTCCCCATGTTAACCCTAGATGTTGAGGGGTGAGTGTATAACTTTCTCGTGTACACAGGGGCCACAAAATTGAGAATCTCTGCTAAAAATTATACAGGTCCACTTACAACTGCAAGCATGTCCTCTGTTGAAGTAGGAGGGGTTCAAATTGAGTGCCAAGTCACTCCAAAATTGAAACTTACTATTAGTGACCATGGTGATGAACTACAACATGCCTTTTTAATTATGCCAAATTGTCCTGTTAATCTGCTAGGAAGCTACTTAATGAGTAAATTACAATTGACATTGCAGATTACTGAAAAAGGAGGAGTAGTGCGTACCTCTGCATTTTCACTTCCTCTTATGACTAACACAGAACACACTGACATTGAAAGGGTTAGTTTTCAACATTTATCTTTACTGTTGCAGGATGACATCCTTGGTGTGCTTTGTAACATTTACAACCGGGTATGTTCACCCAAGGCCACTGTCATTGTGTGACATTGGACACCACAATGTGTCCTAGAGGCCGCCCACGAAGCTGGTGCGAAACAGGTTCATGGCTTGTGGTTCAGTGAACAATGTGTGTACATTGTCACAAATATAGGAGCTTATCTGTGGCTTGAGGGCAGTTGTCTGGTGAGCAAACAAATATATATTCCTTTGGACCCTATCAATACCATGTCCTGCCACACGCATTATGGGCCAAATCCTCCACTGATCCAGGGTACATTGACTGTTCCCCTTATCAGGAAACTCTCAAACCAGGTAGTACCCCTATATTTGTTAAACAATATCCCCTATCATGGGAAAAGGAGATTGGAATAGAACCCATTATATAGGAATTAAGACAAAAGGGCATTATTGTACCCATGGTATCACCTTACAACACTCCCATAAATCCAGTTCCCAAACCAGAAACTAACACATGGAGATTGACACAGGATTTGAGACGCATCAATGATTTAGTACAACCCATAGCACCCATAGTGCCGGATGTCAATTCAATATTGTCTGCCATTCCAGCCACTAGCACTAGGTTCACGGTTATTGATTTGAACAGTGCTTTCTTTAGCATACCGGTACACCCTGATACACAACCACTTTTTGTCTTCACATATAGAGGGAGACAGTATACTTGGAGCCCCCAGAAAGGTTCCAAGCTGCTACAGTACGTTGATGACCTGTTACTTTGTAGTCCAGATGAAGATTCATGTGAGGAAGACACACACAGTTTGTTGTTACATTTAGCCACAAATGGCCACAAGGTGTCACCCAAGAAAATCCAATACTGTCTGTCAAAGGTGAAATACCTGGGATTTGTTTTGTCACATGGACAGAGACAATTATCCTCAGTTAGACTGCAGGCAATTACAGGACTGGCCAAGCCACACACTAATCAAGCCATGATGTCCTTCTTGGGAATGGTTACCTACTGCAGACAATGGATTCCCGATTGTTCACACTATGACCATATTTTGCAACAAAGCACTTTGAAAGATGCTCCAGAAAGGCTTTGTTGGACTCCAGAAATGGACAATGCTTATGTAACATTGAAAACATCATTATACTCTGCTCCAGTCTTGGGACTACCTAACTATGAATTACCATTCCACTTGTACTGTACAGAGGGAGGGTCTACTTTTTCAGGTGTCCTTGGACAGGAGCATGGGTGCGGGGTCAGGTCTGTGGCCTATTTCTCTAAGGTTCTCCCTACGCTGGTACAGGGCATGCCCGCATGCTTGAAGTCAGTGGCTAGTTGTGCTCTTTTAGTTGAGATGTCTCAGCCTATCGTTCTCTTCCACCCCACCACTCTACAAACCACCCACAAAGTACTGCACATACTCAATAACATTACTACTCAACATATGACCGAACAACGACATTCAGGATATGAAACTATATTAACATCCACACAGAATTTGTCCATTAAATATTATCCCTCACATTTGGGCCCCTCATTGGCACAACATAAGATGCTAACACATTTACAAACAGAAGAAAAATACATAGATGAAGAGCCACATGATTGCAAACCATTACAGCTGACACTTCGCCCAGGCATGATTTATCCACCTCCCCTTTAAGCAGAGGAGAAGTGCTTTTTGTTGATGGATCCTGTTCTAAGCCAGCAGATGGGATATATCACACTGGGTTCTCCATTGTACAATTGCCGGATATTATTTTAATGGCTAATTGTTTACCATTCGTCTCTGCACAAGCAGCAGAATTGGTAGCTTTAACACAAGCTTGTAAACTGTTTAAAGACCAGGATGTCGCCATTTACGGTGGCTCAGTGGTTAGCACCGTTGCCTTGCAGCGCTGGAGTCCTGGGTTCAAATCCCACCAAGGACAACATCTGTAATGAGTTTGTATGTTCTCACTGTGTTTGTGTGGGTTTCCTCCGGATACTCCAGTTTCCTCTCACACTCCAAAAAAACCTACTGATAGGTGAATTTAGATTGTGAGCCCCAATGGGGACAGGGACCAACATGAGTGTAAAGTGCTGCATAATCTGCGTGCGCTATATAAATAAAGAATTATTATTATATTTATACAGATTCTAGGTATGCTTATGGTGTAGTTCATGATTTTGGGATTATTTGGAGAAATAGGGGATTCGTGTCGGCAGATGGCAAAGGCATATCACATGCTAAGTTAGTTAACCCTTTGAGTGCCAGATGAGTACCCCTCTGGCACTCAAAGGGTTAATGACTTACTTGATACCATCTTATTACCCAGAACCCTAGCTATTGTCAAGTGTAAGGGACATAGCTTTGATACCACAGATATAGCCAAAGGAAATGCATTGGCTGACAAGGCTGCAAAAGAGGCGGCCTTCTTAGGAACTTTACATAAAGATTACAATTCTACAATTGATGCACAGTTTACAATGG
This sequence comes from Rhinophrynus dorsalis, assembly GCA_037306005.1. NCBI lineage: Eukaryota > Metazoa > Chordata > Amphibia > Anura > Rhinophrynidae > Rhinophrynus > Rhinophrynus dorsalis. Next base: position 313,945,476 of record CM074723.1, read on the forward strand.
TAATGATACCACCCACTCCCATTGCAGACATTGCTGCATTACAGGCATTGGCTTCTGATTCTGACAAAGACTATTGGACACGTAATGATCTGACCTTGAACCTTGATGGCTTCTGGTCAGATAAGGAGGGGAGATTAGGCATTCCCAGGACAGTAGCTCCTATTTTTATAAGTCACTTTCACAGTTTTGGCCACACAGGCAAGAAACAGACAGCCAGCACCATACAGAAACAGTTTGTCATACAGGGCCTGACAGCTAGTTGACAGTCCACTGTCAAGATGTCTGACATGTGCTAGGAACAACCCAACTGGTGCAAAATATGGTAAACATGAACACTTGCCTCCTCCTGATGGACCTATGCAAAATTTACAAATTGATTTTACACATATGCCTAAGTCAAAGGGGTTTCAATATCTGTTGGTCATCTGTGATCAGTTCTCTAAATGGGTTGAGGCTTTTCCAGTGAGCAAGGAAAATGCTGCAACTCTGGCTAGCATACTATGCAAAGAAGTCATCCCTAGATTTGGCTGTCCACTAGTGATCAACAGTGATAAAGGAACACCTTTCACGGCACAAATTACTCAATTGATTTGCCAGAAATTATGTGTAGAATGGAAGTTCCACATACCATATCACCCACAGTCCTCTGGTCAAGGTGAAATAACTAATAGGACCATTAAAGAGAAATTAAGGAAAGGGACAAGGGGCACCTTTGTGAACTGGCCAGTACATCTGCCTGCAGTACTGGCAGGAATGAGAATGACACCCAATAAAACCACTGGGTTTTCTCTATTTGAGGTATTAATGGGGAGACCATTCCCTACCCCATGGGCTAAGACACATGGTCCATCCAAGTCACTTGGTGACTTGGAATGTATTAAACAACAATATGTATCACAATTGATTGATAAATTGAACGGCATCTATGGTGATGTTTCTCTTTCATTACCTTTCCACACAGGTAAACCAACACACCCTTTCCAGCCAGGTGACCAGGTCCCGATCAAGCAGCTCATCAGGGACAAGACTTTGGACCCTCCATTTGGTGAACCAACTACTATCCTTGCTGTAACATGAACCGCTGTCCTGACTGAGAATAGCCCAACATGGATGCACGCATGTCACGTCAAGAAGGCTCCCTTGATGAAATAACACCCTCTCTTGATGAACAGTTCTTTGATAAATTTCTTGCTCTTTATCTGCCACTAACCCATCAAGAACAACCCCCCCGAGACCACTCTGTGGCGAGAGAAGCTACACCAGGCTTTGGTCACGTGCATCAGATCCTGCATACAGAAATTTTGAACGTGTCTATATAGTGATTTTGGGTCTGGTCATGATCACCACTATGGTTACTATGCTTATTTATATGCATCATTCAGACACAATGATAACCCATAATGAGACAAGACCCTTACTCTCTAGAGCCCGTAGAAGTTTTGGGGAAGAAGAAACCCCAAATGTATGGTCATATATGGCTTTACACATAATGAATACCCCAGATTTCTGTCTATCCCACATTATTAGTATCACAAGTTTCCTGAGTACCTGTGTTATCAGCGTTCCTACCCCGCTCCCAACCCTCCTGAATCTCACCCTTTCCCAGATAATACTCATCCAGGTACAGTTGCTTTTTGGACTCTCATGAGTGCTCTCACAACCGGTACTGCTGGGGGTGACTTAAGACCCGCTAATATTGCATGGCTAAACATGACATCAATACGTACTATATCCGTTGCCCCAGCAGATTTTTGTTTTTATCTTACTGGTATCCCTAGAGAGTTTTTTGGCCTAGGGGGGAGAAGACTTTCTTTGGTAGGGAAGTCAACCAAGTTTATCATTCCCCATAACAGTATGATCTGTAATTACACTGCTCCTGTCCAATCCATCTACCATCATGTTAAATTGCCCAGGGGATGTTTTTTTTCATGTGGAAACACTGCATACTCATATATCCAAGGGAACACCACGGGAGGACCATGTGCCATTAGCAGAATTGCCATAGCACTCCCCTCCAGATCTGCCCTTCAGACAAATCCACCTAGCCAAGATATAGGGCGGGTTAAAAGGCAGGCCATACAACTACCAGAAGATTGTGATGCTAGGGACAGACTAATGAGTGATGCAGAAATTCTTTCATTAGGCATCTCAGTAATTGGGGTTCCCGGGCTGGCAGTGGATAATGCTAAGACTATTAAAAAACTTGCCTGTGCCATGGCCAAGGCTATTAACCACACTTCTATGGCTATGGAAGAACTCTTGGCTGACGTCAAGAGCCTTCGGGGCATGACACTTCAGAACAGGGCTGCAATTGATTATCTGTTACTAAAACACAACCATGGGTTTGAGGAATTTGAGGGAATGTGTTGTTTCAATCTATCTGACCATTCAAAGTCAATACACAACCATATTCAGGGATTACATAACATAGTCAAGAATATTAAGCAGAATATAATTGGAGAGGGTTGGTGGGATTGGTTGTGGTCATGGCTTCCCAATTTTGCCTGGTTTAAACAGATGGCTTTTTCCTCTTTGCATTTTTGTATTTTTTTTTGTTTGTTGTTTTGCCCAGTGCTGTCCATTTCTCATTTGTTGTGCCCACTCTGCCATACCCTCATTCAGCAAAATTAGCCTCCCTGTTGCTCACATTTCCACAAACCGGTCCATTAAGGGCTGCAGTTATGAAGACATTCCCCTTCAGATGCTGGACCCCACCTATGATGTCCCCCTCCAAATACTGAACAATATCTATGATAAATTCCATTCCCCTCCCCCATTACCAGTTCACCCTCACGACATGACAATCACTAAACAACCCCAGGGGGCTGGGATCCCCTGATGCCGTCATGATGCCCTCGGGGTGTGGTCCTGTTTGCGGTTAGGATCTTGACCTCTCTGTGTAATGGCCAGGGGCTGGTGTTTTTGATTGTTCTTTTAACAAGAACAAAAGGGGGATTGAAAGGGGAAATATTCTGCTTTTATCAGGCTTACACACATACTTGCCATAATCTAATATATATATATATATATATATATATATATATATATATATATATATATATATATATATATATATTTTTTTTTTTTTTTTTTTTTTTTTTTGAATAACACATAAAGCTTGCTAAGGGTTAATGTAGAAAATGATTTTAACATAGAATATTACGGTGTTACATTTAAGATGCTGAAAACAAGTTAAGTACTTTCCCTTATATCTGGAACAAATCTTTATATAACTTGTTATTGTACTTTTGTGGTGGGAGGCATTCTGCCAAAATGATGAGCTGGTTCCAGGTGCAGTTTGTCTGAAGCTCTGACCTTTATCAGGCTCAAGTGACACCCCTCTCTTTTCTTCTTATTGGTGAAATAAATGACAATGTCTGTATATGCTTATGTATCCGGGGAGGGAGACTCTCCCCCTCATTATTAATATGCTTACCACCCATTTACTTTACATTATATAAACTGGTGAATTTTAATTAATAAATCAGATAAGAGATTATAGCACAAGACTCTTGAGTCTGCGTGTAGTCATTTCTTGTCTCTAGGCCTGCGGCTTATAAGATCTCTGATGAATGGTGTGAAGTCTGAGGTCCCCAGGGTGTGAAACGGCTAGGTGAGAAATACAGAAACTAAATAACAGGAGCAAAGGAAGTTGACTCCAAATACCACAACATTCTGTCTCACTGACTTGATTTGAAAGATACAGGCAGCTGCTGTCCAAATTTTTTGCTGATCTTGCTCTTTTTAATCTGTTAGACTTTTCTGTGGGTGTGAGTGAGAAGTGATAAAAGGAGATTTGCCCAAAATACTCCAACATTCTGTCTGACTGACTTTATTTGAAAGATACCAGCATTTGCTGTCCAAGTTCCTTGCTGTTATTATATTTGTGTTAGATGTGTCTGTGTGTGTGTGAGTGAGATGGGAGCAAAGGAGGTTGACCCCAAATATGCCAACATTCTGTCTGCCCGACTTGACTTGAAAGACACAGATAGCTTAGGTCCAATTCCTTGCTGATCTTGCTGTTATTATCTATGTGTTATACTTGTCTGGTAGTGTGAGAAGGGAGGAAGGAGGTTGACTCCAAATACCCCAGCATTCTGGCTGACCAATTTGATATGAAAGATAAAGGTGGCTTCAGCCCGAGATCCTTGCTGATATTCCTGTTATTATTTCAGTCTTGGAGGTGTCTGTTGTGTACTTTACAGAAAAACATACACAATATTTGAGTAATGTCCAGAAAATGCACAAGGAGCTGGGGTAGAGGGAAAAGAGTAGGAGCAGTGCAGAGATGTGGGAGTAAAGTGGTATTTCAAAAACTGACTGCATCCATGGTAGCTGCAGCGTGTGCAATAAATGATGATGATCCCTCTCCTCATGGGGAGGATCTAGTTTGTCAAGGTCCCACCAAATGTTCCACCACCAGGCCAGTACTATTAAAAAAAAGTTGCATTCTAATGTTGATTATGGCATAATGGAAGAAGGTGTAGCAGCTCAACCAACTGCTATATCTGGTAGTGAAACAAACATGTGCAAAAACACTTGTTCTCAAAGTAGTAGCGAACTTTGTGAAAGTAAAAATAAATTGTTTGAGGCCTCAAAAAGCTTACAGGAATATAAAGTTAGTGGACAAGAAACAGTGGACAATAATGAGTAGGACCAAATGATGACTGATGAATGATCATGGTGTAGATCTATAATATATCCCTCCAGCATCCTCCTCTTCTTCAGATACAGATGAATTTGAGTGAGACAGATGATGAGATAGACATGGCCTGTATTTAAACTGCTTGAGGAAACAACTGGAAACTCTGACCCTGTGAACGCAAAGATACCCAAAATTAACAGTCATCCTGTCAGTCATCATCAGCATTGTCATTGATTCCAAGTCCAAGGCCCACTCAGATATGAAATCTGGTCACTTGACCAGACAGATCACAAAGAGGGACAATATTGTCTGTGTCTGTATAAGGAAAACCCTGCCCCCCTTGGCGATGGGGAGCAGATTTCTCCTTATGCTCACACAATAATATCCTACATTGAGATCTGTCCGGACTGGCTTTCTCATCTGAAGGAAGAACTGTGACGCTGGAAAAAGGGGCGAGAGGGGGAAACTTTAAAAAATAATTACCAAAACCTGTACCAATATCATCATTGCCAGTGGTACGGAGCATTATTAAAAAGTTTAAGGAATAATCTGATCTTTATTTATAACTTCACATTACTAAACCTTTACTCACACTGCCAGAACAAGAGGTGCTAGTGTTGAATAACCAGCAGCAACATCAACACATGCCCACACATGCTGCCACCCCCTCTGCTACCTGCTCTAGTCATGTTGTTAAAGCAATAAAATTACAGGGTCAGTCTACAATCTACTGCCAGTCCACACTTACTGAGTTCCTGGGAAAGAGTCAAAAACATCACAAAAACAATCCCAAAGTACGTCTGTTGAATGGCAAGGATGCCAAGATGTTGCTAGTGGACATGCTCCCCTATTCTTTTGTAGAACACCGTGGTTTTAAAGGGTTAGTAATGTGAAGTTATAAAGATCAGATTATTCCTTAAACTTTTTAATAATGTTCCATACCATCAGCAATGTTTATGTTGGTACAGTTTTTGGTAATTATATTTTAAAGTTTTCCCCTCCCATCCCTTTTCCCAATTTCACTATTCTTCCTTCAGATGAGAAAGCCAGTCTGGGCGGATCACAATGTGGGACATTATTGTGTGAACATAAAGAGAATGCTGCTCCCCTTTGTCAAGGAGGCCAGGTTTTCCTTATACAGACACATAAAATATTGTCCCTCTTTGTGATCTGTCAGGTCAAGCAACCAGATTTCATATCCGAGGAAAGAAGAGTGACGGTAAAAGCGTCAGGAGGGTGAAACTTTAAAATAAAATTACAAAAAAACAATACCGAAATAAACATTGCCAATGGTACCGAGCATTAATAAAAAATTTAAGGAACAATTTGATCTTTTTTTAACTTTAAATTATTAACCCATTAAGGCAACAGCAGGATAGCCCATACCATCAGCCAGCCACATTGTGCATATAGAGTTTTGAGACAGTTCCACAAAGCCGTAGTCGTATTATGTAAACTAGAGCAGGTGATAGACGACTTGCTTATACCCCACTCCTTCAAAGCTGATAACAGCTTCAACATAATAGCTTCATTGAGAATAGGTGATATGTTGCATGTGCCCTGCTTTGCCCATGTGATAAATTTAGCTGTGACAAGATTCTTGGCAGAGTCTGAAATCCTCAGAAAGATTCTGAATATTGCTTGCAAAATCTGTGCCCATTTTATCCTCTCCTACAGTGCACACAACGCTCTATATTCTATACAAGATAACAACCTGCCCCATCACCAGCTGAAAATGGAGGTCCCTACCAGCTGTAATTCCTAACTGTACATGCTATAGCATTTGCATGAGAACCACACTGTATATGCAAGAGCATTTGCACGAGCAGAATAAGGCCATTAGCAAGTACACAATGAAAAACTGGAAGGCTTTGTCACCTGGGCAATGGCAACTAATGTGTGATGTATGTGAAATGTTGAAACCCTTTGAGGAGGCAACCATGCTGGTGAGACACATTGCAGCAGGAATTAGGAAATTCTGCCATTACATAAAAAATGAGGTGTATGGCTGAGGAATCTTGCCATAATGACAGCACAGACATGCACCAGCTGGTAAAGGAAATGTTAGCATGCTTTGAAAAAGATCCTGGGATACTGTCCATTAAAAGCAATGAGGAATGCATTCTTGCCACTTTGCTGGACCCCCACTTTAAATGCAAAATTTCAGAATTTTTGCCAAACAGTAGTTTGTGACAAGAAGGAATCATGATGATCAGCAGCATTTCTCTGAAGAATCAGATTCAGCCTAGGAATATAGAGATATGCTTATTGATCTAGTGGAGGGTTACATTGTGGAGGATGAGAGGGAGAAAGTAAAGGTACAAAAAATTATAGACAGCATAGTGAAAAGGAGGCAGCAAAGCATTTAGACCAGCAGTAAGAGCAGCTATATCATCAACCAGAACATCCCATTCTGAACAAAGGGCAATTCTTTGGTATCAGCAGGGGTGACAAATATCCAACATTGATGGTGGTGGTGATGGCACTGGTGGTGACACATCTCTTTGGGTTGGGAACTGATACACAGGAACACTGTGTAGCTCCTAAGGGTGGTCCCACTGCATGTGAGATAGTTTCAGCATACTTGCAGGATAGCTACCTTCTAGGAAGAAACAATAACCCCATTGACTACTGACAAACAAAAGTGTGTGTGTGGCCAGCACTGACATGTACTGCAGTGGAAACACTTAGTTGCCCTCCAGCAAGTCTTGAGTCTGAGTGGGAATTCAGTGCAGCTGGTTATATTGTGAATGATTGTAGGATGCAGCTATCAAGCAGCAATGTTGGGACACTAACATTATTAGAGGGACAGTAACGTCCCAAAAAAAAATATGTCCAGTTTTGTAGAGTTTTAAATAATAATCAATATGCTCCAAACCCTATCTCTCAAACCGTTATGGTTTGAGAGATATAGGGCTTCAAAGTTCCCCCCTCCCTCCTCTTCTCGTACGACTCGAGGAGGCTCTGCAGCAGTGTAGAAATCTCGTTATTGCTAAAGAATTAATTCATTGGAAAGGTCTACAAAGTGTGCCTGGTTTGCAAGCACACTTTGTAGACCCTTTCAATTAATTAATTATTTTTAAGTAACATGACTTTGGCTCTGCTGCAGAGCTGCCTGCTGGTCCCCGGACCGGGATCTCCTGCTGTCAGCTAGATGGGGCGAACTTTGAATCCCTATATTTCTCAAACTACAGCAGTTTGAGAGATAGGGTTTGGAGCATATTGATTATTATTATTTTAAACTCTACAAAACCTGATTTTTTTGGGGGGGGGCTTTAATGTCCCTTTAAAAATGAACCAGCATCTAATACAATCTGATTATCAGGTAGCAGAAAACACTCATGACAGAGAACACCAGGGCAAATGTATTAACAGTAGCAAAGATGATGATGAGGAGGAGGTATGTGAAGTGTTGCTATCATCTACTACCCTTGGGACCACTGCTGTGACCAATAATTAATGTGTGTCAATAATCTGAGAATGAGGATAGCTTACATTTGACACAAACATGATAAAGGTAATAACTGCTGTAGGAATGTATATATAACTATACCACATCAATCACACCGCGTCAGTCCACTACCACTACAATACACATCTGCCACATTGTAGGCTGTTCCCTTTTTTTTATCTCTTGATATACTGTCCTTTTATTTTGTTGAAACGTTTAAAACAGAGGCTTTAAAGAACTAATGTCATGCTTTGCACTCCGCTGGAATATCACAGGCTGCAGTTATTTTTCAGGTGTGGTTGTGCCAATGTTACTTAAGCAGTAAGTTAGTGTTGTTGGCAAAGGACAAAAGCACTCAGTCTGCTAACAGATTTTTAAAGGCATATGTTGCCATAGGACTCACAGCTTTTACTTTCATCTATTTATTTCTCCACTTCATCCCTCAGAAAAAGTAATATTATGGTGGAAAATCTTGCAGTCACAGAAAACATAGGTGTAATATGTCAACCCTTTGAGTGCCAGAGGGGTACGCAACACATTGCAAAGCAATGCATTGTGTACCCCTCTGGCACTCAAAGGGTTAAAGTTCTGGTAGGAGATTTATTGGCATTGTCTGCAGGTGAAATTTTTCACATAAAAAGCAGGAAATCTTTTTTTTTTTTTTTTTTTTTTGAGAAAAGTCCTGTGGATTTTCACCCATCCCTACTTGCCAGATAACTGCACCTAAAATCAGGTGAGGTAAGAAAGGATGGTATCCTACACTTACACAATGTGGAATCATTGGGAGATATGCTACTACTGACCATACTAATGCATTTCTCTTACATACAGTATGGAACACAGGTACCCTGGGGTTGAGTGTCTCCTCTTGAAGGGCAGGACACATCGCAAAAGTCTTATTGCTGGAGACTTCCTCCTCCTCCTCCAGCTCAACCCTCCCCTCCTACTAACTTCCAGAATTGATGTATCCTGCTTGAAGCTGACAGGGCAAGACACAGTACCATTACTGAGCTTCCCTGGAGAGGATTGACAAGTGTACAGGTGCATGTGGTCCTTTCAAGCCCTGTGGAAGGAATCTTGCTGCCAAGTTTTCCCACCTAACAGAGTCTCTTGTAGGCTCTGTTTACCTTTCTATAAAATGGTAACCTGAAGACAGATGACAGAAGACTGGTAAGTAACCCTTTGAGTGCCTTGTTCCACATTTGTTCCAGTCTTGTTGCCTCTCCATACAGTGACGTTATGGGTCTTGGTAAGACTCTTGCACTCACTTTGGGTCTGTTTATGTGTGTGTTATCTCATAATGTAACTCTGGAGTAAGGATGGCTCCCTTAACCCTTTCTCTGCAGTTTTGGCTATTGTATTTATTTCTGTTTTGTTTTTTAATGGAGTGGCCCCTTTAAGGACGGAACTCACCAGCCTCCATCTTTGCGGCATCGATTTCCATGGCTAACACTTCTATGGGACATATCTCTGCAATTGTTTAAGCTACAACAGTCAGAGAGGGCTCTGTCTTCTTGTCTACTTGTGTCCTATTATCCGGTCCAATTCCTAAGTGTCCAAGGGGCTCATGGTGATTCCACGAATGGAGTTGTAGGTTTTGCTAGGCAATAGCAACAGAGAAGACAACATTGCCCAGACTTTCTTCCAACTGTCTTTCAGTTTTGCAGTGGCCATTCTACTTATATACTTATCAAAGGCAGACGCTCCTTGCTCTCTGTCTCCAGATTAATCCTTTGCCTGCCAGATAAGTGTATTTTCTTGAATTTTTAAGGATGATTATTATTCATGGCATATTTTATAGTATTTATACTAGTGTGGGACACTTTATTGGAAAAGTATGTCGGATTCCAAGGGGTATGACGTAAATCCAAGGAAAAGAATGCAGGGACATCCCTTACATCCTGCATATATTGTTCCTTATGCCAAACTGGGCTTCCCAGTGAGTATTCAGGACCTCTCTGCCCCTATTGCACTGTGGCCCCCAGTACTCCACCAAGGCCTTTCAGCTCTGATCAACAGCCATCTTGAGTCAAGAAAATACTGTTTTCAGTAGGCCAAATAATTTTCTCCCTACAAGGTTTGCTTCAATCTTGGACGCCCCCAACTACCTTTAAATATGTGGCCCCATTCCTACCAGGGTTCCTCAGGTTCTTGAGGCTTCCTCTGAAGAGTAGGGGTGGGCAAAAAGTGAGAAAAAATTCCTGCAAGACTTTTCAGAAAAAAAAAACACATTTTTTCTCTTTTTTTCTCAAAAGCTTTCTCCTTTTCTCCAGTGCAAAATATTTCTCCTTTTCACCTATTCCAGGAAATTTGTCACCTATTCCAACACATTTTACTCCTTTTATAACACATTTTTCTCTTATTCAACACATTTTACTCCTATTCCAACATATTTTTCAACCTCTGTTTCCTATGGTGCCATTTTCCAGCACAATATTACTTCTTCTGGCTATAGTGGAGAAATAAGTAGCTGAAAGTCAAAGTTGTGAGTCCTACATCAAGATATACCTTGAAAAACTTGTTAGCATGCAGAGCGCATTTGTCCTTTGCACACAACACTAACCTCCTACTTCAGTGACACTGGCAAATATTTATGATTTTGTCAAGTGATAAAAAGTACACCCTACAATGTGGCAAATGTGTATGGTAGTGGTGGTGGTGGGGGACTGGCATGGTGTGATTGGTGGAATCTTGACAAACTGTATCCACCACAGGAGGAGAGGGATCATCAACATTTATTGCTGCAGTCAGTTTTTGAACTACCACTTTACTCCAATGTCCCTGCACTGATCCACCTTTCCCCTGCCCCTTTTGCTTTGTTGGACATTACTCAACTACTTTGTGTGTTTTTACTCTGTAAAGTACACAGCTGATGGAGTGTGATGTTTTGCCTTAGCCGTAAACAAAAATTCTCAAAGTCGTCCGCTGTCTATCAAGTCTGCCTCAGCCATACAGCTCATTTGAGGCTCTCATTCAGCTGTCAGTCACCTAATATATTTACATATATTTTGTTTTTTAATTTTTTTATTTATTTTTTTAAAGTTGTCCACCATATCTTATCAGTCTGTCCAAAAAAAAGTATAACTAAAAAACAAAATCAAAAACTTCTTTCCCCAGACTTCCCCAGCACAGAGACATTAACAACAAGATCAGCAAGCAAACTGTGCCTCAGTTGCCTGTTTCCGTAATGTCACCCAACAGATTATAATTAGGAGGGGAAAGATAATAGGAGGAGGAGAAAAGAAGCAAATACCATAGTGGTTATATATATTTTCACATAGTATCAACGAGGGCCTTTATAACGGGGTGGTCTAACGGACATGTCTAATCGGCCATCACATAGTGTTGATCATTGCTTTTAATGGACACTATGTGAGGATCTTGCTTAACGCATGCTAATGTGTTTTTCACTAGCTGGCATGTCTGCTTTGTTATTATTATAAGATTCATCAGCCATGCAGAATGTGGAAGATTGAGCCTTTGCCTTTCAACTAATTTTCTGTCCATGTCATTATCTCTCTCATTCTTGACTTCATCTCAACTGTCTGAAGAAGAGGATGATGCGATCAGCAGATCAACATCATCATCATCAGTAATTAGGTCATCCTCAGCATCGTCTGCTGCTTCGTCACCTCTACTTTTATATTACTCTAGTCTCAAACAATTTCTTTACACTTTTCTTCTTAAAGTGATTTTCCCAATTAAGATTCTAGAGAATAATGTCAGGCCATCTGTCTGTGAGATGAAGATGAAACAAAAAAGGGTCATGCAATAGATCAATGATAAATAGAAGCAGATATATGAAAGAATGGATTAGGAAGAATAAATGCTGTAGTTTGGAATGACTTAGTCAATGTTTGAACCTAAATCCTATTGATGTATTGCAGCAAGCTTTCCATACAAGGAAGACCTCAGTTGTCAACAAGTTGAAGCAGTTCTGTGGGGAGGGATGGGCCAAAATTCCTCAAAGCTGGTGTGAGAGACTAATCAACAGTTGCAAGAAACACATACTTGAGGTCATTGCTGTTCACGGGGGGGGGGTGCCATCAGGTAATGATTCCTAAAGTTTACATACTTTTTTCACACAAATATTGAATGTTGAATCACTTGTCTACAAAGCAACATGTTTGTTTATTGAGGTTATCTGTATCTAATATTCAGATTAAATAACAAGACAGACAGATAGATAGATAGATAGATAGATAGATAGATAGATAGATAGATAGATGTGTATGATTCCCAAGTATGAATAAGTGTAAAAATGTTCGGAGTGTATTGTTGCTAGTGTGGCTATGTTGCTGTTTTCAACAATATATAAGAGGAAATAAAAAGAACCCTGCTGTACTAGCACTCAATCACTGATATAAATATTCTCTCAGATATATTCCTTCTTGGAGTATAGTATCACATTTTTACTTTAAAACATAACTTTTATTTAATAATAAAATAGGTCAATGCGAATTAAAAATATCACGCAGTGCTTAATGAGACTTTATGATGTACTGCCGGGGCTTTTCCGGCTTGCCTTAGACAAGTTGTCAAAATACTATATCACTTGGAAGACCGACAAATCAAAACTCAATAGGTGATAGCATATAGAATATAGCCACCTAAATATAGCAATTCAACTGATGTTAAAATATCAAATCCAATTGAATGATGTGCTATATGATTGAAGAACTATAGATCTAATTACCGGGGCTGATCTGGCTTGCCAAATATCTGCTGAATGACTATCTGAAAATGTTGGCTATACTAATATCGGAGCCTCTCCGGTTAGCTGAATGATCTAAATACCAAGGCTGCTCAGACTACCTAAACTAATCTAAGTACCGGGGCATGTCCGGCACTTCAATCATATAGCACATCATTCAATTGGATTTGATATTTTAACATCAGTTGAATTGCTATATTTAGGTGGCTATATTCTATATGCTATCACCTATTGTGTTTTGATTTGTCGGTCTTTTAAGTGATATAGTATCTTGACAACCTGTCTAAGGCAAGCCAGAAAAGCCCCGGCAGTACATCATAAAGTCTCATTAAGCACTGCGTGATATTTTTAATTTGCATTGATCTATTTTATTATTAAATAAAAGTTATGTTTTAAAGTAAAAATGTGATACTATACTCCAAGAAGGAATATATCTGAGAGAATATTTATATCAGTGATTGAGTGCTAGTACAGCAGGGTTCTTTTGATCTCCTCTTATATATTTCTATTTTCCCTGTAGCACCGTCCTTTAGCATTCTCTATTTTGGATATTGTAAATTTGGGCAGAAAGTTTGGCAGAGAGAGTGCACTAGAATTTTTATTACATAGCTGTTTTCAACAAGCTGGAGGTGCAAAATGCAAATAAAAAAGGCAATATGCTACAGATCACCTAGGGCTCCATCCAACTGTCCATGGTAAAACTGTCAGTAAGGCAAAAATGGAGGCCAAGCTTTAAACGCACAGTGGTACCGTCAGAATTCAATTGCCCTACTAACAGGAACCACAATGAATGATGGGACACACAACCAGACTTTTGGCCCAATTCTCATCATGGGTTTTTTGTTCCCAAAACTCACACTAAATAGAGTGAGAAATGGGATCATCAAAGGTGATGATGATGAGCTCAAACACTAAACCTACACTACCCCTAACAGTAAAGTGAAACAATACTAGCCCTAACACTATGTGAACACCCATACCCTATAGCTTTATAACACTTACCTGTCATCCAGTTCATCTTAATCTGTAATCTTCTATCTTACGTGTTCTTCCTTTCTTCTCATTTTCTTTCTTTTCATCTTCTGAAATAGTATGCCACTAGAAATAAAAAGAATATCCATGTTGAAGTCTTAAATTACTCCATAAGATATGCCATAAGTGTATGCTACCCCTGGCAGCTGCAACAGGAGAGCAGAGCAAACCCCCCCCCCCCTTAGGTACCTCTTGGGTCATTGCCAGAGACATTCTGAGGAAAATTTGAACAGAGACAGTTTTTATTTTAAATAAGGTGGGTGCAAGTGCTTTAACTAATTATTATTTATACAGAATATCAGACAAGCCTAGACTGAAACTAACAATGGACAATGACATAACTTTCAGCCTTTGTGGACATGAAGTGTGTGTTGGACATAACAAGCCATTATCACAGCTCTTCTGAGGTTGCTGCAAGGACAAATTAGATGCTCACAGGGCTACAGATTTCAAATCTACACCAAGTGCTAAAGAAAGGATAAGTGAAATAAAAAGTACTTAGTTTTAGAGGATATATAACCTTGAAAGGCAAGTAATCCTTTCATTCTCTGAGTTTGCTTTTTCACTTTAACCCTTCGAGAGTCAGTGGGATATGATACACATCACAACACAATGCAATGCACACCACTCTGGCCTTTAGAAGGTTAAGGGCCATGGGATTCAGTGTGTAAAGAGGCTATAAAGCAAGGACAGAGTAAATTGAATGGAAAGATAAATAATTGTAATGTGTAACTAGAAGTCATGTAATGACAAAATTAGATGCTCTGATCTCTTGTTCGGATGACTCAGGATCTATTTATGTGCTTTACAGCACAAATTACAGGTCAGATATCTCCTTAGTGTCCAATATTTAGCAACTCTCTCCCAAAATAAATACATGGATATTTCCTGGCTTTTGCATCACGACTTGAATAGCTTTCATATTCTTGTTAGTGTTTTATGCTAAGAGAAATCTTGTTTGAATCAATAAAAAGGAACTGACTGGGTCATTGTTTTGACAGAACTGATCAGGACAGTTACATCAATGCTTTTCATTATAAAAATTGTAGAACATTGAAAAAATATCTGAAAAATAGTATATCTATCCTTTTTTATTTTATGATTTTAATAATATGTAATGTATACATTTCTGAATATAGAATTTTGCATTAGGTTTGAAGACCTTCAAAATGAAACACCTTCACCTTCAATTATATAGTAAGTATATAGTGGAGGATCCTGTTAGTGCGCAGGAAGAATAGTGGCAGGATCCTGTGAGAGGGGAGGAAGAGGGGCAAGTTCTGGCAGTGAGTGGGCATGACATGCAGTGGTGGGACTGGTGACAGTAATCACAGAAGTTCAGGAGAAGAATGAGAGGCAATGTGCAATGTTCATCAGGAGATGGGTAAGACTCAGGCTTCGATTCAATTAGGTCAGATGTGAAAAAAAACAGGCAACAGCATTTTTTCAAGCACTGTAAGCTATTCACTTACCTAGAAAAATGCTGGCAAAAAAACCTTGGGCTACATTCTATTGCAGGTGCTAAATGTTAACATCCGTTTTAGCAAACATTTTCCTATTGAAGTTTATGGGGAAAACAGGAGATAAAAGCAGTGATAAATTTAGCACCTATAATAGAATCCTGCCCCTTGTTGGGCAATAAATGTAATAAATGTTTTCGCCCATTGAAAAAATAAAGCAAAAGCTGCAAGATGCAATTCAGTTGACTGCATTAGGTCCTAAGTGGTTAGATTCTATTACAGGTGCTAAATGTTAACACCCGTTTTATCAAACATTTTCCTATTGAAGTCTATGGGGAAAACTGGAGATAAACGCAGAGATAAAATTAGCACCTGTAATAGAATCTAGCCCATGATCTGTTAAGGGAACCGATTTATAGTGGGAGCAGATTCCCTTAACGGATCTCAAAACAGCTGGCATCCATTGAAAGTAAAAAAAAAGTAAAAAAAAAAATCCTGAGTCCTTTGATGTTCCCATTATTCACGGTATTTAACATGCATTTTGGGAACTTAACACACAAAACGGACATTTGGCCACAAGTCTGTTTATGTGGCCTTACATCCATTGTGGTTTCAATTAGTAAGACAATCAGATACCAACTTAGACATTTTTTTTCGGCTGGTAGACAATTTTGGGCTAGATTCTATTACAGGTGCTAATTTTATCTCTGCTTTTATCTCCAGTTTTCTCCATAGACGTCAACAGGAAAATCTTTGCTAAAACGAGTGTGTTAACATTTAGCACTTGCAATAGAATCTAGCCATTTGTCTTACCACATTTTAGTGGGATTCTTTGAATTGGGGCCTTAATCCTATTTACCACATTTTGTTATGTTACTGCCCTTGTATCCTTGGGTGTAAAGGTCCAATTTATTTAATGTTTCTCATTTTATTATTGTATATAATCTGAATCATAATGTATGCCCAGGAGTCCCTTTTCCAATGCTAAGCAGGATAAAAAGTGAAGAAATTCTGGGGGAAAACAACTTGTCAAAGAGAATATCCCATTGCATCCAGCTGCAGCTGTTTTGTACCCAAGTCGATCCACTTTTGTTTTGATTATTATTATTTAGGTGGAATTAATATTTTATAATGACTTGGACGATTTTGTTAGCCATTGTTTTTTAAAACTATAGCTTATGACATATTTAGATTTACTTATTTGGCATTTCATGCAAATTAGGCAGTACTGGCAAAGGCTGGCACAGCTTGGTGTATCAGATACATTCCATTCCTTCACAACTGCTACTTCCTACCAGTGGTAATAATTAATTTGCATATGCTAAAAAATGTTTGTGGAAACTACTTTGCATTCAAAGTATATAAAATGTCTACTTTCCTGTTACTGACATTAATTTTCATGAGCTCATGAGTGAAACATCTTCATACTATAGATTTCATAGACTGAAGGTTTCCGGAGGGACTGCTACTACAGGGGCATGAAAGCAGTTAGATCTATCTATATTTAATCCCCATATCCAGCTAGATAGAGTGCTTGTGCCTACCCCCCTTATCCACCTGGTTTCCAATCTCCTAAGCTGAGCTGCAAAAGTGTGTTCCCAGCCTTTCTATATAGAGGGGTATGGTCTATTATCACTATTTTTAAACGTTCAGGGTTACAGTTATATTTCTATTTAAAGAGTCTAGAGACACTGTGGGCCAGATTTAAAGGCAGCTGATAAAAAAAAAAAAACAAAACAGGTGACAGCATTTTTTGATCACTTTAAGCGATTTAAAGACCAATGCTATGAAAAAATACCGGCAAAGAAGCCCCCTGCCGGCTGCTAAATTTAAATGTGTTTTGGTCCATTGATAATAAAAAAAATGCTACAAGATGCCAATTAATGGACTGCGTTAGCCCTAAAGATCTGATAAGGGACACATTTTAGCGCATAAAATTTAAGACACTTTTTTTTTTTTTTTTCTTTTACTAAAGCCCCTTATAGGATCTTTAGTCAGCTGATTCAGCTATTAAAAGCAGGGGATGTATTGATATGGGGCCCTAAGCCCAACATCATGCATCCAAAGTACCTGAAATGTGTCCAGTGTTAGTAGAATTAACCCTATGAGTGCCAGTAGGGTATAATTACCCCACTGGCATTCATTGGATTAATCCGACTAAGTTACAAAGCAACATCCCATTACAAGTAACACCATTAATCCTGATGTCCAGGGGAGTCCTCAGCATGTTGGTCATCTTCTGTCCTTCTTTATTCTAGCTGTAAAAAAAAAAATTAATATAATTTTGCAGAAATATAGCGGACAATAATACATTGTTTAACCCCTTGAGTGCCAGAGGGGTACGCAACACATTGCAAAGCAATGCTTTGCGGACCTCTCTGGGGCTCAAAGGGTTAAACAATGTATTATTGTCCGGTTCCATAAAAATATGCCGCCATTATTTTAGTTCCAAATAAGCCAATAAGCCTGCTGAAAGTTAAGCCATTATAGTAGGTAAAGTTGCGCAGTATAATATGTCCAGAAATAAATTAATAAGAAACGTAACTTATTGAACTGTGTCCACCACTGTGTGAAGCTGCAGAGGTGGTGGCAGCAGCGGAGACAATACTGTGTAACACAGCCCCCCCCCATCCAGTCCCTCACTGGTCGATGCCAGTTCCACACTGAGGGAATTTGAACAGAGACTGCCTTTATATATGGGCAATCTATGTTCAAATTCCCTCACAGCCATTGGCTGAGATGTGCTTATGCACATCCCAGCCAATCAGTTTAAAGCACAGCCGCTCAAATCTGATTGGCTGGGATGTGCGTAAGCACATCTCAGCCAATGGCTGTGAGGGAATTTGAACATAGAAACAAAGAGAAAACGGAAGAGAAAACTACTTGCGAGGCACATTTATAATTCCCATATGTATATAAAGGGTTGATAGTGGGTTAACACCTATGTTCATAGATAGTGTGGGTCGGCAACGGAAAATGTAATAAAAAATAAATAGAAATAAATAATTTTATTAATCATAACAAAATTAAAAAGAAAAAGTGATGTTGTGTTTGTGTCTTTAAAAACATTATTCTGAATGGCTTATATCTGGAACAGCAATTAGGTATCTACTCTCCTTGGGTCATAAGTAAAGAAAAATGAACCTAGACTTAATATTCTGAGTATAGAAGCTAGTCACTACTGTGAGAGATGCTGAGTTACTTGTTTTAAGACAGATGGAGTTAAATACGCAAAGACACATATGCTTTAGCGAGTATCAGCACGGCCTGGGTGAACTCTCAACAAGGTGTAGAAATATGAATTCTACCCTGAGCATTAGACAGCAGACCACTATATCTGGTCACACATGAACTCTCTTAACATGTTGTCTATCCAATCAAAATGACAACAAATTTGATTTTATATAGTATATTCTGATCAAGAAATGGCCTTGGTGAGCAGTCAACAAGGAATGCATATAGTCAGACGGCAAACCACTATAATGGATACTCATTAACTCCTGTATTGCCCGTACTTCTTTTTACTTGCATCTGAGTAACCCCTACCACTGAATTAGTCACCGTTCATTAAGTCAAATTGCATATATTATTAACCCAGGAGTAAGTTAACCGTACAAATGATCTTAGTCAAAGAGGATGGCAATACTGGCCGTTTTTGGACTACAATTTAGAAAATCTCATAAATAAAGCTAGTATTAGCCAGATAATATTCCCTAACTTGTATGTATTCCTCTATAATTGTTCACATATAAGGTTGGTCTTTGCTATCTATTATAATTGTATTAGCTTTCTTTGTGCGTGCTATTAGTATGTTCTACCATCTCTGTTCTCTAAATAATTCTTTAAGAGTATCCTATCTGGTTTACTACTTCTGATTCTAAAAGCTGTTATCTCTGCAATCATGATGATTATTATTAGATCCTAGCAACTTCTGCTAATCTTATAGCTCAGACAGTTAAATAATAGCTTCTACTCATTAGGACTACAATGGCTAAATTCAAAGGACATGCTTCCATTCCATTTTACTATTGCTAACTGATGAAGCCCGCACCAACGGGTGAAATGTATCAGACTAATCAATATGCTTCAGTCAGAATTTTACACTTAGGTAGTATTTTACAACTCTAGTTAGAATGCTCATAGGAAAATATGCTAGTGAATTTACCCAAATGAACATCAGAACATAACAGTATCGTGAAACTCCAGTCGTAGGCTAGCAATAGTAAAATAGAATGGAAGCATGTCCTTTGAATGTATCTGTCATAATCTTAATGAGTAGAAGCTATTATTTAACTGACTGAGCTGTAAGATTGGCAGAAGTTGCTAGGATCTAACAATAATCATCGTGATTGCAGAGATAACAGCTTTAAGAATCAGGAGTAGTAAATCAGATAGGATACTCATAAGGAATTATTTAGAGAACAGCGATGGTAGAACATACTAAAAGCACATACTGAGAAAGCTGATACAATTACCTCTAAAACTACACGGCACCTTTACTAAATAAAGAAGTGTACAATTCCCTTAACTGTTAAGGCAGTGCCTATACTTCCATTCAGCTTGTTCTCAGATTTGAATATAGACTGTTCAATTTCCCTCAGTGTGGAACGAGCATTGGCCCATGAGGGACTGGAAGGGGGCCTGTGGCAGACAGTACTGTCTCTGCTGCCACTGCACACAGCGGCGGAGACAGTTTAATAAGCTAAGTTTTTTATTAATTCATTTTTGGACATATTATACTGCGCAACTGATAATATGGATAAGATGGTAGTGCTTATCACAGTTACACATATGAATGTATAAAGATAACGTGGCTCAGAAGGCTACACATTGATGGAGGTGGGATGAAACAGATGGGTTTATGAGCTGTTATCTCACTTCCTGATACACAAAGTCCATATAACATACATACATTAGCACCCTTTATAGATCAGTGATGCTTCTTCCATTCAGGAGTAGTAATAAACCTTTTAACAACAAGAAAGTGTAACGGTTTGTTTGACACACAGACACAGTGGTTTAGGATAAAACACAGTTTTAATGAAATCACAGTAATTAAATAACCTTCACAGGACCTGTAGTATATCAACAGAATAATACAGACACACGACAAGTTATAGATATATATGCCTACACAGGTCCAGCATAAACATAAAGTCCACAACAGTCTATACTGACACAGGTCAGGCAGATATGTTGGATTCCCAGGAGCAAGGTCTTGCATGGGTTAATGATCTTCAGAGTGTAAACAGTCCCATGTGTAGAGAGGTCTGTGATGGGGCTTTCTGCATATAGACTGCTGTAGAACTCGTAATGCCCAAAACCAGATAAGCAGAACTAGCGTGTACTGCCTAGGCAACAATGGGAACAGAGATACATGAGGTACTGCCGTAGCAGTAACGGAGACAACACTTGCACTCTGCTGAAGTATACCGGAGGCAACCGGTGGCTCAACTGCCGGAGCAGTAACGGAGGCAGACACTTGACCTGAGCAGAGGCAGTAACAGAGACTAGGCCCAAGGTAAACTGCCGTAGCAGTAACGGAGACAACACTTGCACTCTGCAGAAGTATAACCGGAGGCAACCAGTGGCTCACTTGCCGGAGCAGTAACGGAGGCAGACACTTGCACAGAGCAGAGGCAGTAACGGAGACTAGGCCCAAGGTAAACTGCTGTAGCAGTAACGGAGACAACACTTGCACTCTGCAGAAGTATAACCGGAGGCAACCGGTGGCTCAACTGCCGGAGCAGTAACGGAGGCAGACACTTGCCCTAAACAGAGGCAGTAACGGAGACTAGGCCCAAGGTAAACTGCCGTAGCAGTAACGGAGACAACACTTACACTCTGCTGAAGTATAACTGGAGGCAACCGGTGGCTCAACTGCCGGAGCAGCAACGGAGGCAGACACTTGCACTAAGCAGAGGCAGTAATGGAGACTAGACCCAAGGTAAACTGCCGTAGCAGTAACGGAGACAACACTTGCACTCTGCTGAAGTATAACCGGAGGCAACCGGTGGCTCAACTGCCAGAGCAGTAACGGAGACTGGCCGCTGGTACTCTGCAGGAGGAAATAACCCAATTGCCAGACAGTCAGAATGTCGCTTAGGCGACACAACACAGAAACGCCAACCAAGCCGGGTAGATTCACGGAGCAGGAACGTCAGCCAAGCCGGGTCGGATCACGGAGCAGGAAGTCAGCCAAGCCGGGTCAAATCATGGAGCAGGAACGTCAGCCAAGCCGGGTCAGATCACGGAGCAGGAATGTCAGCCAAGCCGGGTCGAATCACGGAGCAGGAACATCAGAAGAATAGTCAGGCAATCCGGGTCGGTACACAAGGGCAGTAGACAATATGCAGAGTAGCCAGGCAGGCCAAGTCGGTACAATGGGAATCACTGAGCAGAAATAAGCACTGGCACAGGAACACCACGAAAGGGCACCGGAAGGGTGCCAATAGCACAGTATATAAAGGTAGCCAATCGGAGCAAGGCACAGGCTAGACTGACAGAAAAAAACCCAGAAAGAGCACGGGCACTGTGATAGTACCCCCCTCTCAAAGACCCCCTCAAAGACCCTCTCAAAGACCCCCTGAAAGAGGGACCTGGTTTCTGAGGATATTTAGAGTGAAAACTGCGCAGAAGTCTCTGGGCATGAAGGTCCTTCTGATCAACCCAGGAACGTTCCTCAGGGCCATAGCCCTTCCAATGGAGCAAATATTGCAATTTTCCTCTAAATCTGCGAGAGTCAATTATGCTTTGGACCTCGTACTCTTCCTGGCCGTGAACCTCCACAGGACCGGGCACCACAGGAGTGGTAGTGCAGCGATTGCATATCAGAGGCTTCAGTAAGGATACATGGAACACGTTGTGAATGCACATGGATGCTGGGAGATCCAAGGCATACGACACAGGGTTAATTTTACGGATCACCCTGAAAGGACCAATGAACCGGGGATCCAACCTATTAGACGGAACTTGCAAATTAAGATTTCTGGAGGAGAGCCATACCCTGTCCCCAACCTGAAATGAGACCGCTGGCAGCCTTATACGGTTAGCGTGGCGCTGATGATGCTGGAACGACTGACTGAAGGCCCTCTGAACCTGTGCCCAAGTGGAGCAGAGCTGCTTGATGTGCTCATATAGAGTTGGAATCTGTTGCGACTGGAATGAGTCCGGGAGCAAGTATGGCTGGAACCCGTAGTTGATGAGAAATGGGGAGCTTCCGGATGATGAATTAACCACACAGTTCCTGGCAAACTCTGCCCACGGCAACAGGTCTGCCCAATTATCATGATGATCGGTGAAAAACAGAGCAGGAACTGTTCCAAACCCTGATTGGCATGCTCAGCGGCTCCATAGGTCTGGGATTGGTAGGCAGAAGAAAAAGACAGCTGAATGCCCATCTGGTTACAAAATGCTCTCCAAAATCTGGACACAAATTGGCTCCCATGGTCAGACACCAGAACTCTGGGTACCCCATGCAACCGGAACACTTCCTTAGCGAAGACAACAGCCAACTCCTGGGCAGAGGGAAGACCAGGAAGAGGCATGAAATGAGCCATCTTAGAGAATCTATCGACCACCATAAGAATGAACAAGTAACCCCTAGACACTGGCAGCTCTCCCAGGAAATCAATGGACACATGGGACCAAGGACGTTCACCATTAGGCACTGGTTGAAGTAGGTCCACTGGGAAGTGTCTAGGGGTCCTGGCACGGGCACAGGTGGTACAGGCTGCGGTAAAAGCGGAGCAGTCGGCCTGTAGGGAAGGCCACCAGAAAACTTGTGAGAGAGACCATATTAATTGATCCCTCCCAATACGTCCAGCAACCTTAGAAGAGTGGTATATCTCAAGCAACTGTGTACGAAATGGCTCATCCACAAAACACTTACCCACTGGGGTTTCTGGGGGTGCAGTAGCCTGCGTAGCCAGAATCTCTTCCCCCAGTGGTGAAGTAATACTAGTGCGTAGGGTGTCCAGGATGCGATCAGGCTGGATGATGGGTACAGGAACCTCATCCTTCTCCATCCCTGGCCCAAATTGTCTAGACAGGGCATCGGCCCTAACATTCTTGGAGCCTGGCAAATAGGATACTACAAAATTAAAACGAGATAGGAACAGGGCCCATCTGGCCTGATGAGACGACAATCTTTTAGCCTCCGAGAGATAAGTTAGGTTTTTGTGGTCAGTAAGAATTAATACAGGAGTTCTGGTAACCCCCAGCAGGTGGCACCATTCTTTCAGAGCCAGATTGATAGCCAGGAGTTCTCTGTCGCCAATTTCATAATGACTCTGAGCACTAGACAGCTTTTTAGAGAAGAACCCACATGGTCACAGAGCACCCCCCGCCACTAGACGTTGTGATAGCACTGCCCCAACCCCTATTTCAGAAGCATCAACCTCCAACGTGAATGGAAGGGAGGGGTTAGAGTGGGACAGTACCGGGGCAGATGCAAAAGCGGATTTTAATGTCTGAAAAGCAAGCTCAGAAGCATCAGACCATTGGGGGGGATGAGCGCCCTTGTACGTAAGGTCAGACAGAGGTTTAACAATGGTAGAGAAGTTATGGATAAACTTCCTGTAATAATTAGCGAACCCAAGAAAACGCTGAATTGCTTTTAACCCCTTGGGTCGTGGCCACTGCAAGACTGCTGCGAGTTTCTCCTGGTCCATGGCAATACCATCCTTAGATATCACAAAACTCAAACAAGGCACTTTGGACCTGTGAAACTCGCACTTCTCCATTTTACAATATAGCTTATTATTGCATAAACGAAGCAAGACCTCGGACACATCCTTGATGTGTTGGGACAGAGTGGCAGAGTGTATGAGTATGTCATCAAGGTATACCACTACACAGGACTGTAGTAAATCACGGAGGATATCGTTAATGAATTCTTGAAATACAGCTGGTGTGTTACAAAGATCAAATGGCATAACTAGGTATTCATAATGCCCAGATCTAGTATTAAATGCCGTTTTCCGCTCATCCCCTTCTCGTATTCTGATCAGGTTATAGGCAGCACGTAGGTCTAATTTCGTAAAAATGGAAGAACCTTTTAATCTGTCAAATAGCTCAGTAATGAGTGGTATGGGGTATACGTTCTTGGACATAAGTTTATTTAATCCCCAGTAATCAATGCAAGGTCTCAACCTGCCACTCTTCTTTTTCACAAAAAAGAACCCAGCACCAGCAGGTGAGGTAGACTTCAGAATAATCCCTCTATTAAGGGCGTCATCAATGTACTCCTCCATAGCCCGGTTCTCTTCGCACGACAGTGGATACATGCGACCCCTAGGGGGCACAACCCCAGGGGGAAAATCAATGGCACAATCGTATGCCCTATGTTGGGGCAATGTGCTAGCCTCACCCTTACTGAAAACATCACTGAATTGATGGTATTCGGCTGGCACAGAGGGAGAGGCACACAAAATCTTAACCGGCTGAGTCACGCAATGCTTCATACAGTACTCGGACCAAGACGTGATCTCGCAACTCTGCCAGTCAAACTGGGGATTGTGCAAATGTGACCATGGAAACCCCAGAATGACCGCATGATGAGGAGAATGGTTGTTCCTCCATGTGGAGGGCCTGTTATGGTTTTACGACACTCAGATCAAGGTTAGAAATAAAACACAGTTTTATTGAGGTAAAAATAAGGAACTGTGCCCTGGGGGCCAGAATAGGTAATGACTGTAAGGCAAGTAATGGATAAAATACAGGCCCAATATAGCAGGAGCAGGTAGCATACAGCAGAACCACAAGATAAAGGGTTAATACCCAATACAAATATTCAGTCTCTGTGGTGGTGATTAAGCCAACGCCCGGTGCTATAAACAGTCTCAGTAGTAGTGAAGAAAGCAAGCTCAAGCAATGCGACTGAACTGAATCACAACCAGATAGCTGTATCGTAATGCCCAATAGTATAGCACCAACTGGAGCTGGAGCCAATACCCCAACTTGGGTGCGACAACGGAGGAGAGACACTACCAGAGCCAATGGAGCCAGAGCCAGGAGCACTCCTAGGTGCGGTAACGGAGGAGACACTGCACAAGCCAATATACCGTGAACCAAACGCACTTCCAGGTGCGATCTGATGGAACAACACAATGAGCGATAGGAGACCAGAGCCAAGGCACCCTTCCGGTGCCGTAACGGAGCAACACACTGCCAGAGTAACGGAATGCCCAATAGCACCACATGATGCGACAACTCTTAGGAAACGAGCACCTAGATAGAGGTACTGCTCTGCAGTGTAAACGGATAGACTCGGTGATGGAGGCAACAAGCTCAACAAGTGTTAAACGGCTCAGGATCGGATGCAGCAAGCTCGGCAAGTGTATACAGACAGGCTCGGTACAGAGGCACAGCTCGGCAAGTACTCTCTGACAGGCTCGGTAACGGAGACAACAGCCAGGCTCAATAATGGAGGCCGCAGTAAACACAGGAGGCGTGATCAGTCAGTGCAAGCTGTGAGCAAGCTCAGAATGTCACCAGGCAAGAGCCCAAAGTTCGCAGGAATACTGGAAGCAACACGGAGCTGGAACGATAGACAGAACCGGGTCAATCACGGAGCAGGAACATTAGCCAGAGCCGGGTCAATCACGGAGCAGGAACGTCAGCCAGAGCCGGGTCAATCACGGAGCAGGAACGTCAGCCAGAACTGGGTCAATCATGGAGCAGGAACAGCAGAGTAGTCAGACGAGCCGAGTCAGTACACAGGAACGCAGGAACACAGCAACAAAGGCGCAGGAACAGGAACTCCACGAAAGGGCACCTGACAGGTGCCATAGGCCCAGTATATAAAGGGACACCCTGGGCGGGCCAATCAAGCTCCGCCAATGGAAGAGCACCACCACAGAGAGTGACAAGGAATCACGGGGACCGTGATAGTGCCCCAATAGACATCGAAATCGGAATAGTCTCCATAGTTATCTGAGCTGGTTCTAGTGGTCTGCCATCAATGGCCTCAATGGCTAAGGGAGATTCCCTTCTGACCAACGGAATCTTATGTAACGCAACAAAAGAATTATCAATGAAATAACCGGCAGTGCCGGAATTGACCAGAGCCATAACCTCCACAGAGTGTTTTTCCCAGGAAAACACCACCTGGATCGTGGGTTTCTGCATGATCAGGTCTAGGGACTGCTGAACACCTCCTAGGGCCTGTCCCCCAAGGTACCCTAGGTGCGTTCATTTCCCGGATGCACAGGACAAGTACATAATAGATGGCCAGCCTTGCCACAGTATAGACATAACCCCTGCCTCCTGCGGTGTGCCCGTTCTTCCTTCGTTAATTTGGTGAACCCAAGATGCATTGGTTCACAGGGTTCCTGTTTACAATCAGGAGGAATGGGAGGCGAGGGTGGGTTAAAAAAACTGCCATGCCCACAGCTTTTAGGCCGTAACCTACGGTCTTTGGTCATAAGTCTCTCACGAATACGAGAATCAATTAAAATAGCATAGTCAATATACTCGTCCAGATCACTGGGTAGTTCTCTAGCTGCCATTTCATCCTTAATATGGTCAGCTAGTCCTTGAGCAAAGGCTGCCACCGGCGCCTCATTGTTCCAACCCACCTCTGCTGCCAATGTATGGAGTTCTATGGCATTCTCGCTCACAGTACGATTGCCCTGTTGTACTTCCATCAATCGTTTGGCAGCAGAGGCGACTCTCCCAGGAACTTCAAATACTCTCCAAAAGGTTTGTACAAACTCACTGAGGTTCCTGGTGCAAGGTTTAGCATTCTCCCACAAGGGACTGGCCCATGCCAAGGCTCTGCCTGTTAATAGTGAATCATGAACCCGACCTTACTGCGGTAATTCGGAAAGGCATGAGGGGTTAATTCCAGAAATATCTCCAATTGATTAATAAACCCTCTGCACAGGGTGGGTTCACCATTGTATCTGAGTGGTAATGGGGCAGAAGCCGTTAACCCCTTAACTGAGGCCACTGCTGCCACTGATTGACTCTCCGGTGTCAAAACTGGGAGGACCACCGTATTCTGAACTGGTTTATCGAGATGCACCGTGCGCTCAAGAATAGTTTGTATAGCCAGTGCCAACTGGTCCAAACACTGCTCATGTACATCCATCCTCCAGTGAATGTTTTGTGAATTTCACTCACCTTTACTGTCTGAAGTCATGGCCCTTTCGTACTGTAACGGTTTGTTTAACACACAAACACAGTGGTTTAGGATAAAATGGAGTAACGGAGGCAGACACTTGCACTAAGCAGAGGCAGTAATGGAGACTAGGCCCAAGCTCAACTGCCGGAGCAGTAACAGAGACTGGCCGCTGGTACTCTGCAGGAGGAAATATCCCAATTGCCAGACAGTCAGAATGTCGCTTAGGCGACACAGCACAGGAATGCAAGCCGGGTAGATTCACGGAGCAGGAACGTCAGCCAAGCCGGGTCAGATCACGGAGCAGGAACGTCAGCCAAGCCAGGTCGAATCACGGAGCAGGAACGTCAGCCAAGCCGGGTCAGATCACGGAGCAGGAACGTCAGCCAAGCCGGGTCGAATCACGGAGCAGGAACATCAGAAGAATAGTCAGGCAATCCGGGTCGGTACACAAGGGCAGTAGACAATATGCAGAGTAGTCAGGCAGGCCAAGTCGGTACACTGGGAATCACTGAGCAGAAATAAGCACTGGCACAGGAACACCACGAATGGGCACCGGAGGGGTGCCCATAGCCCAGTATATAAAGGTCATACTGGGCGGGACTAACACACAGTAGCCAATGGGAGCAAGGCACAGACTAGACTGACAGAAAAAAAAACAAAAAGAGCACGGGCTCTGTGATAGAAAGACAACAAAAAGTCACATTCTAGCGTTGTTGCCATAGCAGGAGGATTATAGCTATGAGACCAACTGCTGCATCATACAGTGGCACTGACACCCAGCCACATACTAGTGACCAATGTTCTATAAGAAAATACATTTTTTCAGACTTTAAAAACCTAAACAAATATGAAAATAGAGGTGAGGAATCAGATGCTGCTGCTGCTGATTACCTAATTATTGATGATTATGATGTCAATTTACAGAATGTACCTCCAGGTGTTTCCCTTTTTGATACATATGAAGACTGAAAGCATTGACCATATGGTCTTCATCATAAGCATCAACTCTTCCAAATCAAATCCCACCCAATCACACATTGGTGACTAAGAAGCAACAATGATCAACATCCACAACCTTAGCTTTGAATGTTTCTGCTACTGTTGGAAGTTCAGAACCCCTAACACCTACTACTATTACTATTGCAACATCTAGCCCCAATAGTAGCAGTAGTAGTAGTAGTAGTAGAAGTAATAGTCCTTACGGAACCCTCTCGTCTATGAAATCTCCATTATGGAGATATGTCTCCCATAATATGGCTGCATGAATTCTTACAGCCATAGAAAGCAGAAAAACTGCAAAGTTCGAACAAGAAATTAATTGGTTGTAGAGAAAAAGAGGAAATATTGTATATTTTATATTCATGGGAATAGAAAGTGGCAAATTGTATTTTCCACATTATATTTCCTTTTAAATGAAATCACTCTCTCTATTCATATTCATAGTCAGTTCATATCCAATGGGGCCATTGCTTTAATCCTCCTGTTGCTTATTCAAGGTTCTGCTAAGTTCAAAAGGACTTGAGTCATAGCACTGCCTCAGTCTGAGTTATTAATGTTTATATGACATGTATATCCCTTTTTAAAGTGCCAGGAACATATGTTTTTCAGCAGCACGGTAGCTCATTGCTTGTGGACACTATTCTGTGTATGGCTTAAGCAGCCACCATGGCTGCTTGCACACCTGCCTCCACAATGAAAAGTTCTCTCCTGAGCCTATCTGCTATAGATGTAGAATCTGTGGCAGAACTAGTCATTGGAATGAGGGACCCTGTGGAAATCAATTTTTGGCCCCTAATCACAAAGATATCCTCCAAACAAATTCCCTTAAAATAAATACAGCTCTCTCTCTCTCTCACTCTCTCTCTCTCTCTCTCTCTCTCTCTCTCTCTCTCTCTCTCTCTCTCTCTCTCTCTCTATATATATATATATATATATATATATATATATATATATATGAACTAAACAATATGTATCAATAAAATGTATCTGTCCTTTTGGTAAAATCAGATACTTCCCCATAATCAATAATAAACTTAAGATAAGCAATTTCAGATTGGCCAGCACCAAGAGAGCACCAATAACAAAACTAGATCATGAGCATCACAGTCCCAGAGAATCAGAACTAGGGTTGGGTGAAAAGTCATAGAAATTTACTGCTGCAATTTCTGCAAAAAACACCCCCTGATTTCCTGCTTTATTTTGCTAAAATTCCCTCCCGTACTACATACATAGCATTTTGACATTTTCACCATTGCCAATACATGCCCTGTCAGAATATTTCCATTTTTCACCTATGTTTTATATAACTGCAACATTTTCCACTGCAATATTACTTCTTCTGAGGGCTGAAAAGGACAGATAAATAGCCGAAAGTAAAAGCTGTGAGTTCTACAGCAACATATGCCTTGAAAAAATTTCTAGCAGTCTGAGTGCCTTTGTCCTTTGCACATAAAACACTAAAAATCCTTTAAAAATAATTGTGGCTTGTATATTCCAACAGGGTGCAACACTGTTTTCAGCAAAAGAAAAGGGTAGCATGTCAACCTCCAACATTTTGGCAAGTTTATTATTCAACAGACATACTTTTGCATTACTTTTTTGTGCAGATTTTTACTTCTTTCTAAGTGTGAGATGGCAGTACATAGTGAAAGAACTATGTAACTTTATTGCTTTAATGCCATCACTTGTGGAGGTGGTGGGGTTGGTGGTGGTATATGTGGGAACTTATAATCGCCAAAAACAAACTCAGAATCATACTCCTCTGCAGTAGGAACAGAAAATCTTTGCACACTCTCTGACACATTAGCAGCACTTCTTTTGTGTACCCCAGAGCCCTGGGAATGTTTAGAAGTAATTCTGCTGCTGCTAGTGGTGACATCTCTGACCTGCTGATGGTGTGTCTCTCAGTCAGACTTGTGGTTCTGCTTTAGGTGGGATCTCAGTGAGGGAGTGAATAGATGTAACCCTGCTTTCATTCTGCCCATGTACAGAATGAAAACAGATAGAAACATGCTTAGATTTTAGATCATGAGTGACAAATCTTTATACTGTGGACTTGATATACTGTGGGGTTCCTGAGGGGCTTCTACTACTGGGGCTAGATGTTGATGCAATTGTACTACTACTGAGTGTCAAAGGTGCAGCACTTCTAGCAGCAGCAGATGCACACATCATACCTATGGTTGCAGGTATTAATAACCTGTGTTGTTGTTACTGCTGGTTACTCAACACTAGTGCTTGGACTTGGAAACAGTGATGATACTGATGATGACTGATAAGATGGATGTATATTTTTGGGCATCTTTGCTTGTCCAATGCCAAACTTTCCAATTGTTTTCTTAAATAGTTTACAGACAGGCATAATACTCCTTTTCAGTGTTGGAAAATTGAGCTTTTGCTTTTCAGCTAACTTTCTGGCCATATTATCACCTCTCTCACTCTCAACTTCATCTGTATCTGAAGAAGAAGATGATGCTGGAAGGATATATTCTAGATCTTCATCATCATCATCAGTCATCATTAGATCATCCTCAGCATTGCCCGCCTAGTACTTTTATATTCCTCTAAGCTTTTAGAGGTCTCAAATAATTTCTTTCTACTTTTATTTTCACAACTTTGGCTACTACTTTCAGGACAGGTGTTTTTGTGCTTGCTTGTCTCACTGTCAAATGCAGCAGTTGGTTTAGCTGCTACAACTTCTTTCATTATTCTATCAGTGTTAAAATGCAACTTATTGTTGTCTTCAGTGTTTTTAGGTAGTTTTTTAATAGTATTGGCTCTGCTGTTGGTGGTAGAACATTTGGGGGGACCTTGTCAAACTGCATTTATTGCACATACTGTAGCAACCATGGTTCAGTCAATTTTTGGACTACCACATCTTCTTCTAGCACTTTTAGCCCTTAAGACCCATATACACACTATAAGATCATACTTCTATCTCTAACCTCATACACTGCCAACATAAAACTCATCTGAACCTTCATTCCATTAAGACTCACCCAGTAGAACCACAGTTCACTCTCACCCCTCTCCCACAATCTCAGAAGATTTCCGAATAAACAAAAAATGTACTTCCACTCCTAGCAGGTCCATAACTCCTCATGGTTAATTCTTGATTTATTTTCTCTTTAGGACAGTATCTCTCCATATCCAACTATTTAGAATTTTTGGAAATTAGCACTCTGTGGTGTAATTGTAAGATAAATCAAGAGCTCACGAGAGGTAAGTAAGATGGAGAAAATGTGAATGAAAGGTTGGAACAGAAGATAAAGAGGGAGAGATGCGTAGTTGGAAAGCTGGAAGTGAGAAGAGTCTAAGTATGCAGCAGAGGCAGATTGGGGACACAGAAAATAATTCAGAGAGAGCGACGAAGATATATATTTGTATTTATTATTTATTTTATATATATATATATATATATATATATTTATATATTTATTTATTATTATTACCTTTTATTTATGAAGTACAAACAAATCCCACAGTCCTGTTTAGTAAGGAGAGCAATGATTATGAAAACAAATTTGCTTTACAGAAACAAAAGGTATAGTAGGCCTTACTTTTTCAAGCTTAAAATCTAAAGGAATGGTGTCACAATTAAAACACAAGGAGAGAGATGCACTAAGGCGTGAAAAAGTAGAGATTACGTCTCCAGTGATATCAGTTCTCCAGATCCTGTGTTATTCTATGGAGCCAAGGCACTCTCCCACTTCCAACATTTTTGTGCCTTGGCTCCATAGAATAACATAGGAATTTGAGAAGTGATATCACCGGAGAAGTAATCTCCTCTCTATCACATTTTTATCATGCCTTAGTGCATAACTACAGAGGTGTTCAAGTTTGACATAAGTTTAAATATGAAGTAGTGGAGTAGAAGTTAGAGTTTTTAGGAATCAGGGAGATAATTAGATGACAATTATGAGAGTGCTACCAGGATTTGGGGAAATATCACCAGAGCAGGAAACAGAGACATAGTGAGTAAGCGAGATTAGGTATGGGTAAACATTTTTGGCTCAAACCAAAATCGTCATATAATGGCACTTCCTACATGGCAAATAATTTCCCGCAAAAAGTGCAATTTTTCTGCTTTTTACGCCTAGCTCATTCCATCGAAATCAATGGGTACATTGAATTTACACACAACACATAGCAAATGTTATTTTATTTCCCAAAGACATAGTACAAAAGGGGCATGAGGGTGCCTGTGTTGGTGGAGTGTGAGGAAATAATCAGTTCAAAGGGAATTTATTTGGGGGGAGGTTTGTTTACTGGGATTGGGGGGACAGTTAATAAAAAATTAAAAACTAAATACAATTAAACCCCACCCCCAGAAGACATAGTATAAAAGGGGTCTGAGGAGGGTGCCTGTGTTTGTGGTTGGAGTCTGGGGAAATAATCAGTTGAACAGGAAATTTGTTTTGGGGGGCTTGTTGACTAGTATTGGGGGACAGTTAAAAAAATAAATGAATAAAAGAAAATAAGGAATTGTTACATAATGTGAGAGAGACCGGGACCCCCTGATGTAAGCTTTGACTGGGGCAGACTGATACTTGAAAGGGGTAGAGTATTTTGTACAGGAAGATTTGTAGGACTTACTTGTGTTAGGCTCAAGCCCTGAGGAAATACTGATTTGCAGTACATATACTTATTACTAATGACACAATCCCCGAGTAAACATTGATTAGTTATCACATCCATACCTGCATCACAGCAGAAGGACAGTTTGGAGGAGGAGGAGGCATATGACATACCCCTATCCCCTGTGACTTACCCCTTGAGGAGTCAAAAGAGTCAACAAGCAGGAGGTCACCATCACCACCACCAGCCTCTGAGTTTAGGCTACCACCACCAACAACAACCTCGGAATATAGGCTGTCACCCTCCACATTGCCACAGAGTGGATGCCTCCTGGGAGATGGATGCACACCACCACCCAAGTCCAGCATTGGATGGCACCACCACCAGCACCACTACCACCGGGATGACACTGGATGCCCAGTACTGTCAGCATTGCACAATAAGGTTTTTATCAGCCCACACCATGGTCACAGCCACCTCCCTGGATTCAGCCATAACATGGGCCCAGATATGAGCCCATACATTGATACTCGAGCAGACGATTTTGTCAACCAAGATCCGTTAGTTCAGGACAGGGATTATGGACGTTTTGGGCCACGTGCTAGTCGAAATGAGGGAAACAAATAGAAGGCAGAACCTGTTTATGGCTAGAGAGCAGCAATCCATTAAGGGGTCAACAGCAACAGCATCCCCCCACCAATGTGACACCTACACCAACCCCCAGAATCACAAGAGTGTCCAGATAATCTGTGAGGGCAGCCACCCCTGCAGCCTATTCAAAAGCCCCTCCCCCAAAAAAAAATAAAAATAAAAAAGCCCCATTTGTGATGTTTCCCTCAAATAAATTGCATTTATGTCTGTGAATGTTTCTGTTTCCAAACAGGTTAAGCGGACGAGATGACTCAAGTGCATTGCAAAGCAATGCAGTGAACACAACTCTTGCACATATTACTTGGTTTTAAGGTGTTGCACCTTTCCCTTGGAGAAACAGGAACTTGATTATGGTCCTATGCTCTTCCACATTAAACTTTTCTGGAGGTGCTGCCATGTTCGCTTTGGACCTTAAAAATAAAGATAAGTTAAAATCATAGGTAGTTGATTTTTGCACCATTGAATATAGACAAATTGGCCAGTACACCCTGCACTTTACAGCTTCCTAGCTCAGTTTTTTCTGGGTAAGGCTCAATACTTATCAGCACCCCCCCGTACCATGGGTAAGCTTGAACATCACATACACTGTTGTCCAATTTCAACTCACAATCCACCTTGGAAAGCAAAACAACATGAAGGTGTTATTTGGCCATGATTTGAGTTGCACCTGAACAACTGACATCTGCGCCTTATTATTCTGGATGCCAGACTGTACCCATTTAGTTCCATGCATTGGTGTGGCTTTTAAGGTGTTAGCCAACCATGTAATTTGGGTTAAATAAGTCACTTACAGACTAGATTATCAAAACAAACATATGATGGGATCCACACTGTGATGAGGTAATATCCATCAAATATCTAGTAATGTAAGGTTGATTATTGAGATCAATGTTGTGTTTTGCTACAAAACTGGAGAAGCCACTAGTCTGGTCAATTGATTACACTATGCAGGGAGATCATCTAAGGTTATCCACTAAGGTGTGGAGTTGATAAGGTGGAGATGTCTTCTCTAGTGATATCACTTCTTCAGATTCTATGTTATAATATGGAGTCTATTCACTAAGATTTTTCAAACTAGAGCAATCTCAGTGCATTGTCTCCACAGAATAACATAGGAACTGGAGAAGTAATATCACTGCAGAAGTCATCTCCACTTAATCACCTCTCACACCTTAATGAATCTCCAACATTATCTCCTTGTATCAATACACTACCAACTCCACTCATGGCCCCTGTTAACTCAATGCCCTCCTGTGATTAGGGTCTTGCCTTCTTAATTATAATGGATACATAATCTAAAACTATAGTTCCATCAGGCGATATAGCTAATCCAACATCAATATTAACAGACACATATTGGATAGGGATGGGCTTCCTTTAATATGTCTAAAAATGCATTGAAGCATGAACATGTTTGTATTGTACCAAAATGAAGACTTCTAAAAGCCCCCAAAATGTACATTTAACATAAAAACCGGCTACTGTAGAAATACAGTTGAGCTGTTCATGTATTCTCCAAAAGGTATTTGAACTCTGAAGAAGACCTATATTACTGTACAGGTTTTCCACTTGGATCTTTGGTAACACATACACACATACCTGAGCATTTTGTGAAACATTCTGCAGAGGTTGCTATCAACTTCAAATTTCACACTGCATCATCACCAGCACTAAAGAATATCAAGGGGTGAGCTTCATAGATGTCAGAAGAGTGAAGTGGACATTCCTCTGTTCCATGACGGGTCATGATATGGATGCCTGTGGTAAGGGATGACAGGATCTGGAACTGCACCGTCTGTCTGTCATGCAAATATAAACCATCATCATCCCATTAACCTTTTGCATTCCGGGGGAGTAAACAACCCATAGGAAATGCTAACCAGCCAAATGTATATGTGATTTGGACATTGGATCAACACATCATCGAGTATGTGAACATGTGGCCTGGAATGTGCTAGAATGCATAGAATTCTGTGGATTGGAAGGATGCATTTGCCATGAAGTGTATGCCACACATCGGTTTCTGCAAGACATATGGCATGGTTGGTGCTGAATATAGGGTCTATGTCATCTTTGATCACTTCATATAGGTTGATAATGCTGTGTTGTGTCAAATTGTAGAGGTCTGTCACTTCAGCGTCTGTCATTCCAAAGAGTGCGACCATTGTGCAATATATCCTGGTTGTTTGTGGCTTTGTGTCATCCCTGTGCTGCTCCACAGGTCCCTGTGACAACTGTGGGACATCCTGTTGACGCATCTGGGATACTTCTGTTAGGTTTTGTCCTTCATGTGGGAATGGGCTTTTATGTGGCTCTTCAGCCAAAGCATCATCACTTGCAAAAGGTGAAGGCTGTTCATCAGGTGAGCTTGGGGGTTGATGGTGATCACTAGCCCTCACACATCTTCGTGCATAGATATGCAAACATACTGGTTGTAATCTCTCTATGTCTCTCTGTGTGTCTCTCTCTCTCTAGTCTCACTGTAAAGACGCCACATCTGAAGTAGGTGAGATGTCCCTTTAAGGCAGTGGTGGTGTGTTGTCGAGGTGCAATCTTGGGGTACGGAGTGACCAATGGCAAGGTGTGTGATGTACAGGTAAGTGTTTTGTGGTGTGGTTGTTTTTGTTTGTCTGATTTGTGGTATTTTCTGTGTACCTGCCAGGTGCACGTGTGACGTTGTCAGATGCACATTGTGTCTCTGTTGGCTGGTGATGCTGCACAGGTGATCTTGGGTTGCTTTGAGATTCACAGGTGTGCATCTTATGTTGTGTGTACATATATGTTGTTATGTGTTAAGCCCTTTTGTTCCAGGGTATGTTGTGACAAATTGTCAAGTTCTTGACCCTGGGGAGTTGATAAGTTTTTGTTGTTTGTTTGGGACTTGCTTGCAGGGTATGTACATTTTCCGTGTGTTTGCTTGGTTTTGCAGGGGGTTAATGTTGCCATTGGTGTGTTTGTGTTATGTGCTAGGTGTTTCTGTGAGCTGATGTTTCCCTGCTTTGTTTTGTCCGACTGTGGGTTTGTTTGTCCGTTGTACTGCCAGCAAAACTGAGTCTAGAATTTAATCTGTAAAATGCATCAATTTATTGTACTTTGGCACTACAGCACAGTATTGAATGGTTCCTGGGTATAACTGTTACATTGTTTTCAATGGGCGAAATATTAACGTCCGTTGATATTTTAAAATTGCCATTAGATGTTAATATGACAATTAACTGAATGGCTTACCGTGCTTACAAAAAGTTTTTTTGCAACAAAGGCAATCGAATTGAGGCCAGAGTGTTACCCTTGGAATTCCATTGTCCTCTCAGCAGGAATCACAATGGGTATTGGGACACAGTACCTAACTTGTGGCCCACCATTCGTTGTGTTTTTTTTTAGTCCCATAACATGCTAAATAACATGAAAAAATCTAAGGAAACCTGTGTCAAACACTAAGCATGAGCTACAAGCAATGGCCCTTACAAGCCCTACACTACCCCTAACATTAACAATAAAGTGTACCCATCCTAGCCATAACACTATCCTGTCACCCATAGTTGGAACACTTACCTGGAATTCTGATGTCCAGCAGGGTCTTCTGCACTCTGGTCTTCTTCTTCATTTCTTCTTCTGTAATCTTCTATCCATTTTTTCTCTTGACTTCTTCATTTGTCACCCTCTTTTTTCTTCTTCTTCATCTGTTATCATTATCTGTCATGTCCATCTTCATCTGTCATCTTCTTTCTTCATATGTGCTCCTACTCATTCTTCTTCTTGAACTTAGTGTAGAACCTGCAAAAGAAAATACAGTTATTTAAATAAATCTATCAATAATGTTACTCTGTCACCACTGGTGACAGGAAAAGCCAGCAAAAAAAAATCCTTCCTCGTACCTTTTCGGATGTTGCTCCATGCCAGCTGAGGGGAAATTTGAACAGGGATTGCCTTTTATATGGCCAGTCCCTGTTCAGACTAATTCCCATGCTCCCATTGGATGGGATGTGGGGTTACTCAGGACATGGAACGAGCCTTGCAGTAACCACACTTCCCAGCCAATCAGCTTCTAGCTGCAGGGATGACTCACTGCACTAGAAGCTGAGTAGCTGGGTGATGTGGTTACTGCAGGGCAAGTTCCATGCCCTGCATTAACCCCACATCCCAGCCAATGGGTGCATGGGATTTAGTACAGTTGCAAATCCAGTGCCTTTCATGCACATATCTCTACCAGAGCACTAAATTAAAGTTAGAAAGCCCTGATGCAAACTCTGCAGAATGAATAAAGGAACGGTAAGCCTTTGTTATGAAAAAAAATATTTAGGGCCTTTCCTGTTGGGTAAAACAAGGGTACTCCCACTGCTTAGAGATTACGCTCTTGTTTTTTTTTTTTGTTAACATTGCCTCCACTAGTCAGATTCCAGTTAGTTATTCTGTTGCATTTTGCAGGAGAGGTGAGTCACTGACAACAGTTATCCATAGAATGCGATAGAAATTGCTGAGTTATGCTGTCAGAACAGAAATTAAACACACTGCTCCTTTAAAAAAAAAAAAGGAAGGCTTTTAAACTGACTTGTATGCCCTATTGGTACATGATGTAAAACAAGGTGCAAAGGAACCACACATTAAGAAATGCCCACACACTACCACACTGCCCACTCTGAGGTGAAATTAAAGTGATATCTTTCATGGAAAAGTTTTGTGCATAGTTTTTCATTAGGTGCATCATAAAAAAGCTATCCCTTGAACTAATTTTAGCACAAAAGTATGTTTGTATATCCCCTTAATATTGGTGTTTGTTGATATGAGAGAATGCAATACAAACAGGGTTAATATTGTGACAACAACCAGTTATATAATGAAGTGATGACATTGAGGACAGAAATTGATGGATAACAATTGTATTGAAAAAGACCATGAGTAGTATAATAAACACTGTGTAGAATGATAGCAACATAGTTGATAAGCCTGAAAAAAGACGTGTCAATCAAGTCCAGCCCATGCCATACCACACCTGTGTGATCCAGAGGAAAGCAAAGAAAACCCAATTGAAGCATTTCCAATTAAGCCCCAAGTGAGTAATAAAATCCTACCTGACTCCAAATGGTAATCAGATATTTCCCTGGAACAACATTCTACCTGCATTGAAACCAACTGTCATTATTCTCAAGATTGTTCTATGCTAGATACATCTCCGCTACTTTTTTGAAAGCAGTAACAGTATCTGCAAGGGTAGCATCCCAAGGCATAGAATTCCATAACTGCCCGTACTGTAAAAAAACCCTGTCTTTTGTTTTAGTCAAAAGAACCTTTACTCTAGTGTTAATGGATGACCTCTCATTCTTAGCTCAGCTCTTTGAGTAAATGATTAATTGGAAAGTTATTTGTATTGACCTCAAATATATTTGTAAATAGTAATCATATCACCCCTTAGACTGCTATAACTCAGATCCTCCAATCCCTTTATCAGTTTTGTTGCACATCTGTGCATACTTTCCAGTTCAATAATGTATTTTTTAGGAACTGGTGCCCAAAACTGAACTCCATATTCTAGATGAGGCCTTGCCAAGGATTGATATAAAGGTAGATTTATATGTGCATCCCATGCATCTAAACCCTTTTTATGCAGAATAGTGCCCTATTTGTTCTTGTAGCAGCTGAGTGAATCTGCACACTGCTGTGAAGTCTATTGTCTATCAGTACTCCTAAATATTTCTCTAATGAGGATTCCCCAAGTAGTTTCCCATTATTGTGCATGTAGAATGTTTGTTTCTACAGCCCAAATGCATAAATTTAAATTTATTTATTAAATGTCATTGCCACTTTTCTGCCCATTCTTTCAGTTTATCTAAATCCTTCTACAGAGGAAAACACATAGAAACATAGAAACAGAATTTGATGGCAGATAAGAACTATTCGGCCCATCTAGTCTGCCCATTTTCCTACTGCAAAAACCTCAAACCTTGCTTGGTCCTTGGTCTTGTCTTATGTTAAGGACAGCCTTATGCCTATCCCATGCATGCTTAAATTCTGTCCCTGCATTAACGTCTACCACTTCTGCTGGTAGGCTATTTCACTTATCTACTACTCTTTCAGTGAAGTAAAACTTTCTTACATTACTTCTAAACCTGTGTCCCTAGACTATGGCCTCTTCTCCTAACATTTTTACTCCTTTGAAATGTACTTCCCTCCTGCACTTTGTTAAATGCCTTCATGTATTTGAATGTTTCTGTCATATCCCCTCTCTCTCTCTCTTCTCTCCTCCAAGCTATACATGTTCAGATCCTTTAGTCTATCCTGATATTTCTTTTCCTGTAAACCAGTCACCATTTTAGTAGCCCTTCTCTGAATGTTCTCTAGAGTATCTATATCCTTCTGGGGATGGGGTCTCCAATACTGTACACAATATTGTAGGTGAGTTCTAACTAGAGGGCTGTAGAGTGGCAAGACAGCTTTCCTTTTTCTGCTACTAATACCCCTATATATACAATCCAGCACCCTGCTTGCATTCCCCACCACTTTATTATATTGCATGCCTACATTTAAGTCATTAGAAATAATTATTCCCAAATCACTTTCCTCTGTTGTCTCTGACAGCACAATACTTATTCAGAAAGTGTGATATGGAACATCAAAAGACATTGAATATAAGGACATAAAAATATTTCCAGACCTTTCAATGACCACGAGTAATAATCGTGAAAAATTTCAGGAGGTCACGTCGCTTCTCAATATTGCTTATAGATGGGGTTTTCCAACAAAACTTATAGTATTTGATAAAGAGAAGACAATTGTTGTTGCTGATCCAGCGGATGACTTGCTGAAACTAGGCACTAAAATAAATGTGAAATAGAATGAGGTGTGGTTGGGTAGAGGGGACAAGGAGCGGAGCCTTTATTTTTGGCTTCCAGCACCCGCCTCTGCTTGCAAGATTACCAGACAAAAGGGTGAGAGGGGGAATTCTTTTGTAAATTTGGATGTTAGACGTATTAGATCCCTATTACGGGGTGGCCCTTGGGGGCGGGGGGGAGAGGGAGGCGAGATGCCTGTGGATATGGGCCTTGCTCCCTCCCCCCCCGCCCATTGAGTGCTGGAAAGGCTTGAGGTTAATGGGGGAAAAGAGGGTTATATGTAATTCTGCAACAAGGCTTAAGGTTTTGTTTTTTATGGATATACTTACACTGGGATATTTATTTTTACGCACATTTATTAAAAATAAGATAGCAAAAATGTAATAGATAATTCTTTTTTTTGGGGATTTCCACAATGGGAAAATAGGAATATACTCAACACAAAGAGATAAAAAATATTATGAGAGAATAGTTTATTGCTAAACAGAAACTTGAAATTTTTTCTTCCTCTTCCTCATCCGGTGCTCCCCAGTCCAACCTGTCTAATCGTTTTTTGGTAGGATTAAGATATAACTTCTTGTAAAGCTCTATTGTGTCGGTAACTGAAACCTAGCTGGTTTTTTCAGTTTTTTTGGCTAGGTGAAGACCTTTTGACAAATAGTCATAAGGGGAACGAATGTATTTAAGCTTATTTTTTTGGAATGAATGGTATATAAGTGAGTTGGAACACAGCAGGTTTCAGGAGGGGGGAGGGAGAGGGGGAGAAAATGGTTCCAGGAATGATATTTAAAGGTGGGGGTCTTAGAAATTTATATAGATGGTTATTAAAGTTATGTCCATCGATGCCCAGGGTCTCAATTAGAGAGGCTTTTTATATCATACCTTAGTACAAAATAAAATAGATGCTGCGTTTATACAGGAAACGCACTGGCAAGACACCGAAGAGACACGATGGAAGTTTTCACGATATCCTATAGTATTCAAGTCTGGTTTACAATTTAAAAAAAAAGGGGGGTCGCGATTGTGGTTTCAGCATCAACAAAGTTGGAATTAATATTGGAAGAAAAGGATATAGAAGGGAGATACTTAATACTTATCTGTAAATTAAATTACAAAATATATACATTAATAAACACCTATGCCCCAAATTAGTTTTCTCAATTTTTAAAAAAAAAAACTTTCAATAAGGTTGAGAAAGTTAAGAAAGGAATTTTGTTGATCGTTGGAGACATGAACGTGACACTAGACAATAAGATAGATAGTACTCATAGAGAAAACAAAAGAAAATATATTTGTAGAAAGGAGGGTATCAGTAATTCTTTCCAGAATGTCCTGCTTAAAGGGATAGTAATACTTCGTTTTAACTTTATTTTATTTTGTAGGCATTAAAAAAACATGAAGAATGATATAAGTCTTATCTCTCAAACCTTTATGGTTTATGAGATATTCACAAGCAAAGTTCCCCTCCCCGCCCCTTTTACCTAGTGTAAGCCATCTCTTCTCAGATGTGAGTCTGGTTGTATAACAGGATAGATAACAGAAGGGGACAATTTTCTTTGTATGAAAACAATGAAAGCCCTTCCCCCCTTGACTAGTTTTTCAGCTTTTTCCCTTATCTTAATTGAAGATTGTCCCTCTCTGCAGTCTACCTGGGCATCTCCCTTCTGATCTGGTTGAACGGGGGGGGGGATACTTTGTTTGTGAATATCTCTTAAACCATAAAGGTTTCAGAGATAAAACTTATATTATTCTTCATGTTTTTTTAATGCCTACAAAATAAAATAAAGTTAAAATGAAGTATTCACATAAATATAATAAGACTAGGAGCACTCTGTTATATACAACACAAAAAGGGGCAAACCAAGCATAATCATCGCAAGGGGTGCTAGTACTCTATAATATTGCATGTATAACCAGACAAGAAAAACATAGATATAGAGTTCAATATAGCACTCAGCCCAATTCAATTTTTCTACCATATAAAATAAATTTATTTAACAAAAAATCATTAAATTAATCAATAATTAGACAATACACACACAAAAAGATATACAGGTCATCAGTAGGTGAGATGTCAAGTAAAAAGGCCATCCTCCCCTCCCCCTACATACACACCACCATAACGAGGAGAACAAGTCTCATATTAATACAAATAATCCCCTAAAACCAAGAAAGGAAACATGTTTCCACAGACACCAAGAAAAAATTGGTGTACTGGTACCAGCCAAAAAATCGATGAAAAAATGCATGAAAACATTCACTAGATCCTCATGGTGTACTCAATCCAGGATATCCAAGATATAAACAATAAATCCATCCATAATTAGTATTCATGAGTTCATGCAGCAATGCGGACATACACAGATGCGGTTAATAGGTTAATCAGC
This sequence comes from Rhinophrynus dorsalis, assembly GCA_037306005.1. Lineage (NCBI taxonomy): Eukaryota > Metazoa > Chordata > Amphibia > Anura > Rhinophrynidae > Rhinophrynus > Rhinophrynus dorsalis. The sequence continues at coordinate 313,988,347 of CM074723.1, forward strand.
AAACGTGAATCACATGTATATAGAAGCGTCACACATAGCAGGGGTTAACACATTGATAAGTAAGCATCAAAGGCTATAAGCATAGTCAATAAGTATAGCCAATCTCAGGCACTCAAGTATAAAGGCAAGGTTAATGGGACTTACTTGATATTCACATCTCTTTACCCACTTATTACCATTCCATTACCTCATCTCCTTGATACAATAACGGTTCCTGTTGCATGTATCTTATCAACATACTTCTGTTGTTTATTTCTTGTCGGCGTGTTCCGAATGGTTTAATCCATGTCTCATATTCATAAACCCCCTCCTCACCATGTGTATACCATTGCTCCCAGTGCTTCACTGATTCCACACTCTCATATCTTGGTTGCCCGCATACTTTAAGCGGCTGGAAAGTTTCCAATCATAAACTCCAACGCGTTTCGTCCGCTTCTATCGCGGACTTCATCAGGGTCACCACCAAATATTTCCCGATCACACATTTAAATCTTAAGTTGAACCGGAAGTAAATTCCTCTGGTTCGCTAATAATAACCCAAAGACCTGTTAACTCCTCACTTGCTGTCTTGACCCGGGCATCTACAGACCCACCTCAACCCCACACTGCCAAACATACAGCAATGAGGTTAAGAGTGGGACCACACATGTCCGGATCAAATCAGACGGGATGTCCGAAACCACATTTAGCATATTGTGTCTCATAAGCTGTTATATCACAATTTCACAACGGGTTAATTTTTCCTTTTCCCCTAAGGCACAGCATATAGACACACATAGAATATTAGGATATCATTTATTAAATAATTAACATTGTATCACAAATCTTACAGTTGGCATTCAGTCCTGCAGAAACATATTAAATTTAAAATCTTCATTTAAACCTCTAGGGGTTAACGCTCCCAAATTATAAATCCATCTCATTTCACGTCTCAGGAGCTTTTTATCCATATCACCCCCTCTCAAGTTTGAAGGTATTTTTTCAATTCCAATTACCTTTAAACCTTCAATCTCTCCATTATGATGACTGCAGAAATGCCGTGCCACTGGGCTCTCAATATTTCTTTTAATAATATCCCTCCGATGTTCAAGAATTCGCTTTTGTAATTCCCTAAATGTTTTCCCTACATAGATCTTCTTACATGGACATTGTAATTGATATACCACGGCCTGGCTGCGACAATTAATTAAATCTTTAATTCTATATCGCTTTGTACCACCAAAATTAAAAAATACATCACTACGTATCATATGTGTACATGCCTGACAATTCCCACAGCACCAATTACCAGGTTTACATTTCCTATCCAACCAAGTTTCTGCTCTCTTTTTGCCATCATAATAGCTATGCACTAACTTGTCCTTTAAATTTGGGGCCCGTCTCGCTACCAGTGCCGGAGAATCTCCCACTATCTGTTTGATAGTTTCATTCCTTGTCAAAACACTCCAGTTTTTAATCAAGATACCCCTTAACTGTTGCCAATGTGACCCAAATGTGCTAATAAACCTAACTCTATTATCCTGTGGTTTCTCATCTCTCTTATTCCTAAATATTAATTTATCTCGATCTTGATTAAGAGCTCTCTGATATCCTCTCTTTAAGTTACCAAAATTATAGCCCCTCCTTAGAAATCTACATGTGATATCCTTAGCCTGCAGTTTAAAAGTAGCCACATCTGAACAGTTCCTACGGAGACGCAAGTACTGTCCATAAGGTATCCCTCTAATCTGAGAAGGTACATGAAAGCTTTCAGCATGCAGCAAAGTGTTGCATGCCGTAGCTTTCCTAAATGTTCTAGTTTTTAAATGGCCCTCATGTTTATAAATCTTTAAATCCAAAAAATCTACCTCCAATTGATGCACATATTTTGAATTTTATATTTAGGTCATTCTTATTAAGTTCTTCAATAAAAATTTCCAAATCAACTAAATTACCCTCCCAAATCATAAAAATATCATCAATGTATCTTAGCCATAGGGTGACGTGGTCCCCAAATCCACGCGTGCCAGACACCACAAATTGCTCCCACCAACCAAGGTGCAGACATGCGTAGGTTGGGGCACACGCCGCACCCATGGCCACTCCCCTACATTGGCGAAAAAACTGACCTCCAAATACAAAATAATTATTTTTCAAAATAAATTCAAGAAGATCAATAATAAACTCATTCTGATGACAATATTCCTTTGATCTTGTGTCTAAATACGCATGACAGGCCCTTAAACCATATTAGTGATAATTCATCACGATCAGATTTATTTAAGAATTTTAAAAGTCATAAGGTGGTATTGACAAAACAGTTAAGGTTGAAATGGGATATATCTAGTCTGGAAGCTTATAAAAAAGCAAAAATTGTACCAAGGGGGTTAAGGATTAGATTATTACCGGGTAAACATCTGAAATCTGAGGTATTTTTGGAAAAGTGGCAGAAGATTTTAACCAGTTGTTCCTTGGAACTTATTAACATCATTATTGAGGAAAGTCAACGACAACTTGATGAATTAAAAATGGAAATTGAGAAAAGTGCTACGGAATTGTCTAAGTTTCAGGATTTAGAGGATTTCAAAAATATAAATGAGGTTTTAAAGACAGACATTGAAAAGATTCAAAGGGAAATATGTCTTAGAAAGAAAAAGAAATATGTACGTGATACTCAGGATTTCCTAAATAAGAGAGTTTATACGATCTTTAGGAATTATAAAAAAAAGATATTATAGATCGGATTCGGATTCATCGGATAAAAGTAGTGGTGAATCCGGATCGGAGGGAGAATTACAGGTTGGTAGAGTGACAAGGAGTACAACTCGAATGCAAAATGAGGGGAATCAGGTGGAAAATAGAAGTAATTTTTTGGAAATAGGAGAAAGAAGCGTAAAACTAGACGGGGGAGGAGGAAGAGGAAAAAACAGAAACAAAGACAAAGAGAAGGAGAAGAAATCTATGTTAGAGATGGAAATGAATATCACTCAGAATTAGTGGTTAAATATGACATCGAAGAGGATGAGAAAGTAATTATAAATCTAACTGATTTCAATCTAAATGAGAGCCATATATCACTTTTGAAGAAGGGTCTCTCCTTCTCCCCTAAAAATAAAGGAAATTAATTTGACGTTATTAAAGATTTGAATCTCTTTGTTAGAAAGATATTGTTACATAAATTACACTTTGATTATAGGAAACCTAGGATTGATGGGGAGATTTAGAAACCCTTAAAATTTTAGAGAAGTTGAGAGATGAGAATGAAGAACTTTCAGATGAAGAGATTAAAATAGAAGATGTAAGATTTACAGATCTAAAGAAAAGGTCTAAATTTATGCCTCCGGTCTCCTCTAGTCCTCATGTTCAAGCATTTCTGGAAGCAACTCAGAAGGACATACAAGGTTTGGATTTTGGTAAATTATATGGGGATAATTTAACGGTGGAGGAAAGAAAAGCTTTACAAGATCCCTCCTCCCACCCGGAAATAATAATTAAACAAAGTGACAAAGGTGGGAATGTTGTCCTCATGAAAGAAGATAATTATGTTAAAGAAATTAAAAGACAGCTTCAGGATAGGAAATGTTATGAAAGACTGGAGGGAGATCCTACATTGAGAATACAGGAAATTTTACGTATGAAATTGGAATATGCTTTGGAAGAAAATTTAATATCAAGGAATGAGATGAGATATATGTGGGTTGATACTCCTGTTGTACCAACAATATATATTCTCCCTAAAGTACACAAATCAATGGAGAATCCTCCTGGTAGACCTGTGATATCAGGTATTGGAAGCTTATCGGAGAAAGTGGGTAGATATGTAGATAAGAGATTACAGCCTTTTCTTAGAACTTTGCCCTCATTTGTGGAAGACACTGGGGATGTCATCCGGCGACTTTCGGGTATTGACGTTGAGGGGGACTCCTATTTGGTCACTTTAGACGTGGAGTCTCTCTACACGTCGATCCCGAATGTCGCTGGTTTAAGGGCCTGTCATGCGTATTTAGACACAAGATCAAAGGAATATTGTCATCAGAATGAGTTTATTATTGATCTTCTTGAATTTATTTTGAATAATAATTATTTTGTATTTGGAGGTCAGTTTTTTCGCCAATGTAGGGGAGTGGCCATGGGTGCGGCGTGTGCCCCCACCTACGCGTGTCTGCACCTTGGTTGGTGGGAGCAATTTGTGGTGTCTGGCACGCGTGGATTTGGGGACCACGTCGCCCTATGGCTAAGATACATTGATGATATTTTTATGATTTGGGAGGGTAATTTAGTTGATTTGGACATTTTTATTGAAGAACTTAATAAGAATGACCTAAATATAAAATTGACAAAATATGTGCATCAATTGGAGGTAGATTTTTTGGATTTAAAGATTTATAAACATGAGGGCCATTTAAAAACTAGAACATTTAGGAAAGCTACGGCATGCAACACTTTGCTGCATGCTGAAAGCTTTCATGTACCTTCTCAGATTAGAGGGATACCTTATGGACAGTACTTGCGTCTCCGTAGGAACTGTTCAGATGTGGCTACTTTTAAACTGCAGGCTAAGGATATGACATGTAGATTTCTAAGGAGGGGCTATAATTTTGGTAACTTAAAGAGAGGATATCAGAGAGCTCTTAATCAAGATCGAGATAAATTAATATTTAGGAATAAGAGAGATGAGAAACCACAGGATAATAGAGTTAGGTTTATTAGCACATTTGGATCACATTGGCAACAGTTAAGGGGTATCTTGATTAAAAACTGGAGTCTTTTGACAAGGAATGAAACTATCAAACAGATAGTGGGAGATTCTCCGGCACTGGTAGCGAGACGGGCCCCAAATTTAAAGGACAAGTTAGTGCATAGCTATTATGATGGCAAAAAGAGAGCAGAAACTTGGTTGGATAGGAAATGTAAACCTGGTAATTGGTGCTGTGGGAATTGTCAGGCATGTACACATATGATACGTAGTGATGTATTTTTTAATTTTGATGGTACAAAGCGATATAGAATTAAAGATGTAATTAATTGTCGCAGCCAGGCCGTGGTATATCAATTACAATGTCCATGTAAGAAGATCTATGTAGGGAAAACATTTAGGGAATTACGAAAGCGAATTCTTGAACATCGGAGGGATATTATTAAAAGAAATATTGAGAGCCCAGTGGCACGGCATTTCTGCAGTCATCATAATGGAGAGGTTGAAGGTTTAAAGGTAATTGGAATTGAAAAAATACCTTCAAACTTGAGAGGGGGTGATATGGATAAAAAGCTCCTGAGACGTGAAATGAGATGGATTTATAATTTGGGAGCGTTAACCCCTAGAGGTTTAAATGAAGATTTTAAATTTAATATGTTTCTGCAGGACTGAATGCCAACTGTAAGATTTGTGATACAATGTTAATTATTTAATAAATGATATCCTAATATTCTATGTGTGTCTATATGCTGTGCCTTAGGGGAAAAGGAAAAATTAACCCGTTGTGAAATTGTGATATAACAGCTTATGAGACACAATATGCTAAATGTGGTTTCGGACATCCCGTCTGATTTGATCCGGACATGTGTGGTCCCACTCTTAACCTCATTGTTGTATGTTTGGCGGTGTGGGGTTGAGGTGGGTCTGTAGATGCCCGGGTCAAGACAGCAAGTGAGGAGTTAACAGGTCTTTGGGTTATTATTAGCGAACCGGAGGAATTTACTTCCGGTTCAACTTAAGATTTAAATGTGTGATCGGGAAATATTTGGTGGTGACCCTGATGAAGTCCGCGATAGAAGCGGACGAAACGCGTTGGAGTTTATGATTGGAAACTTTCCAGCCACTTAAAGTATGCGGGCAACCAAGATATGAGAGTGTGGAATCAGTGAAGCACTGGGAGCAATGGTATACACATGGTGAGGAGGGGGTTTATGAATATGAGACATGGATTAAACCATTCGGAACACGCTGACAAGAAATAAACAACAGGAGTATGTTGATAAGATACATGCAACAGGAACCGTTATTGTATCAAGGAGATGAGGTAATGGAATGGTAATAAGTGGGTGAAGAGATGTGAATATCAAGTAAGTCCCATTAACCTTGCCTTTATACTTGAGTGCCTGAGATTGGCTATACTTATTGACTATGCTTATAGCCTTTGATGCTTATCAAACCCCTGCTATGTGTGACGCTTCTATATACATGTGCTTCACGTTTGCTGATTAACCTATTAACCGCATCTGTGTATGTCCGCATTGCTGCATGAACTCATGAATACTAATTATGGATGGATTTATTGTTTATATCTTGGATATCCTGGATTGAGTACACCATGAGGATCTAGTGAATGTTTTCATGCATTTTTCCATCGATTTTTTGGCTGGTACCAGTACACCAATTTTTTCTTGGTGTCTGTGGAAACGTTTCCTTTCTTGGTTTTAGGGGATTATTTGTATTAATATGAGACTTGTTCTCCTCGTTATGGTGGTGTGTATGTAGGGGGAGGGGAGGATGGCCTTTTTACTTGACATCTCACCTACTGATGACCTGTATATCTTTTTGTGTGTGTATTGTCTAATTATTGATTAATTTAATGATTTTTGTTAAATAAATTTATTTTATATGGTAGAAAAATTGAATTGGGCTGAGTGCTATATTGAACTCTATATCTATGTTTTTCTTGTCTGGTTAAAATGAAGTATTACTATTAGTGTTGAGCGAGCATGCTCGGCCGATGCTCGGATCGGCTCGAGCATCGCTCTGCTCGGCACATGGCGGTACTCGTACGAGTACCGCATGTGCTCGCCCGCCATGTTCGGGTCTCCTCCCCGCACGTTTTGCGGCTGCTGCGCAGCCAATAAACGTGCAGGGAGGCTCTGACATCGGTGTAATGCCAGCAGCCATGTTGGCTGCTGGCATTACACTGATTGGCTGGCCAGAACCCGTGGTCAGGTGCTGTATAGCACCTGACCATCGAGTTCGGCTCAGTCTGAGCCAGGGAGAGCTGAGGATAGGAAGGGAAAGGCAGTGTAGGGAGGAAAAAAACAAAAATTGTGAAAAAAAAAGAACCAAAAGTCCTTTTTAGGACTACTGTGTGTGGGGGCAGCAGGTTATTTGGTGTGGGGGGAAAAAAACAAAAAAAAAAAAAAAAAATATATATATTCTGTTTAGTGTGCAAAGTTGCAGATTAGAGCACATTCTGTTTAGTGTGCACAGTTGCAGATTAGAGCACATTCTGTTTAGTGTGCAAAGTTGCAGATTAGAGCACATTCTGTTTAGTGTGCAAAGTTGCAGATTAGAGCACATTCTGTTTAGTGTGCAAAGTTGCAGATTAGAGCACATTCTGTTAAGTCTTCAAACTAAAATATCAAAGTCACGTATTCCATTCAGTGTGCGTCGCCGCAGTTTAGCAGCACATTCTGAGTACTGTGCAGAGTTGCAGAATAGGAAGAAATACTGTTAAGTCTTCAAACTAAAATATCAAAGTCACATATTCCATTCAGTGTGCTTCGCCGCAGTTTAGCAGCACATTCTGTGTACTGTGCAGAGTTGCAGAATAGGAAGAAATACTGTTAAGTCTTCAAACTCAAATATCAAAGTCACATATTCCATTCAGTGTGCTTCGCCGCAGTTTAGCAGCACATTCTGTGTACTGTGCAGAGTTGCAGAATAGGAAGAAATACTGTTAAGTCTTCAAACTAAAATATCAAAGTCACATATTCCATTCAGTGTGCTTCGCCGCAGTGTAGCAGCACATTCTGTGTACTGTGCAGAGTTGCAGAATAGGAAGAAATACTGTTAAGTCTTCAAACTAAAATATCAAAGTCACATATTCCATTCAGTGTGCTTCGCCGCAGTTTAGCAGCACATTCTGTGTACTGTGCAGAGTTGCAGAATAGGAAGAAATACTGTTAAGTCTTCAAACTAAAATATCAAAGTCACATATTCCATTCAGTGTGCTTCGCCGCAGTTTAGCAGCACATTCTGTGTACTGTGCAGAGTTGCAGAATAGGAAGAAATACTGTTAAGTCTTCAAACTAAAATATCAAAGTCACATATTCCATTCAGTGTGCTTCGCCGCAGTGTAGCAGCACATTCTGTGTACTGTGCAGAGTTGCAGAATAGGAAGAAATACTGTTAAGTCTTCAAACTAAAATATCAAAGTCACATATTCCATTCAGTGTCTTTCACCGCCGTTTAACAGCCTATTCTGTGTACTCTGCAGAGTTGCAGAATTATAAGAAATACTGTTAAGTTTTCAAACTCAAATATTAAAGTCACATATTCCATTCAGTGTCTTTCACCGCCGTTTAACAGCCTATTCTGTGTACTCTGTACAGTTGCAGAATTATAAGAAATACTGTTAAGTTTTCAAACTCAAATATTAAAGTCACATATTCCATTCAGTGTCTTTCACCGCCGTTTAACAGCCTATTCTGTGTACTCTGTACAGTTCCAGAATTATAAGAAATACTGTTAAGTTTTCAAACTCAAATATTAAAGTCACATATTCCATTCAGTGTCTTTCACCGCCGTTTAACAGCCTATTCTGTGTACTCTGTACAGTTCCAGAATTATAAGAAATACTGTTAAGTTTTCAAACTCAAATATTAAAGTCACATATTCCATTCAGTGTGTTTCAACGCCGTTTAACAGCCTATTCTGTGTACTCTGCAGAGTTGCAGAATTATAAGAAATACTGTTAAGTTTTCAAACTCAAATATTAAAGTCACATATTCCATTCAGTGTCTTTCACCGCCGTTTAACAGCCTATTCTGTGTACTCTGTACAGTTCCAGAATTATAAGAAATACTGTTAAGTTTTCAAACTCAAATATTAAAGTCACATATTCCATTCAGTGTGTTTCAACGCCGTTTAACAGCCTATTCTGTGTACTCTGCAGAGTTGCAGAATTATAAGAAATACTGTTAAGTTTTCAAACTCAAATATTAAAGTCACATATTCCATTCAGTGTCTTTCACCGCCGTTTAACAGCCTATTCTGTGTACTCTGTACAGTTCCAGAATTATAAGAAATACTGTTAAGTTTTCAAACTCAAATATTAAAGTCACATATTCCATTCAGTGTGTTTCAACGCCGTTTAACAGCCTATTCTGTGTACTCTGCAGAGTTGCAGAATAGTAAGAAATACTGTTAAGTTTTCAAACTCAAATATTAAAGTCACATATTCCATTCAGTGTGTGTCACCGCAGTTTAGCAGCCTATTCTGTGTACTCTGCAGAGTTGCAGAATAGTAAGAAATACTGTTAATTTTTCAAACTCAAATATTAAAGTCACTTATTCCATTCAGTGTGTGTCACCGCAGTTTAGCAGCCTATTCTGTGTACTCTGCAGAGTTGCAGAATAGTAAGAAATACTGTTAAGTTTTCAAACTCAAATATTAAAGTCACATATTCCATTCAGTGTGTGTCACCGCAGTTTAGCAGCCTATTCTGTGTACTCTGCAGAGTTGCAGAATAGTAAGAAATACTGTTAAGTTTTCAAACTCATATATATTAAAGTCATATATATCGTGTAAGATGAAGAAGGCGGGTAAAAAGGGACGGGGAAGTGGACGTGATCCTGAAAGTTCAGGGCGCGGGTCAGGACGCGGAGAAACTGTGCCTGGTGCCAGAGCACAAGAAAGAAAGACATCCACCATACCTAGCTTCATGTCTGATTTCACAGGGCGTCGCAGGACATCACTCTCGAGGTCCGACCAGTGCGAACAGGTGGTCGGTTGGATGACAGCTGATACTGCTTCCAGTCGGTTAAGCACCACCCTGTCTTCCACCAAGTCCACTCTCAGTAGCCAAGAGTCTGGTCAACATAATCCTCACTCTGATCATCCTTCCTCCCACCATACACGGTCTGGTCAAAGAAGTGATCCCACACTGGGATATAGTGATGAGCTCGTCTCATCACCAATCCTTCATTTGACCCTCTCTCCAAGCACGCTTGCAGAGGAACATGACATCTTGTGCAATGATTCACAACCTCTAGAGGCTACCCAATCACAAGAAGATGACAGATGTGAACGGCATTTAAGGTCAAAGGAAGTAGTGGATGATGATGATGATGATGAGACACAGTTGCCATTAAATCAACCACTATTTCCTTCTCAAGACCTTGTTGAGGAGAATGTTATACAGTTGTCAATGACTGAGTATGTGGTGGGATCAAGACTTGAGGAGGATGATCAGAGTGAGGAAGTGGAGGAGGACTTGGTGGACGATGAGGTGACTGACCCCACCTGGGAAGGTGTAGAGCCGAGCGATGACAGCAGTCCTGAGGGTGAGCCATCTGCAGCACCGCAACAGGCTGGAAGAGGCAGTGATGTGGCTGCAGAAAGAAGGCGGACCGCACCAAACCGGCCCGCAAATGTTCCACGGAGCACCCCCTTGCGTAAATCTACCTTGCCAAGGGGTAGGTGTTCCGCGGTATGGCGTTTTTTTAAGGAAAGTGCGGACGACAAAAGAATTGTAGTTTGCAACCTGTGCCACACCAGAATGAGCCGAGGCATGAACACTAGAAACCTCACCACCACCAGCATGATCCGACACATGGCATCCAAGCACCGTAGTAAGTGGGAGGAACGCCTGGATCGCCCATCTGTGTCTGCAGGCCACACCACTGCCTCCTCTTCCCCTGTTTTCGGTGCCGGCCAATCGCCTGTCGAAGGCGCAGGCCCGCATACCTCCCGCCCTGCACCTGTAGCATCTGAAGCACCATCAGCGACCACATCCACTTCCCTGTCCCAGCACAGCGTCCAAATGTCGTTACCCCAGGCATTTGAGCGCAAGAGAAAGTACCCAGCCACCCACCCACAGGCCATAGCACTAACCTCACACCTTTCAAAATTACTGGCCATCGAAATGCTGCCATTTAGGCTTGTGGACACTGAGTCCTTCCGCAGCCTGATGGCAGCAGCTGTCCCTCGGTACGCGGTCCCCAGCCGCCACTACTTTTCCCGGTGTGCCATCCCCGCATTACACCACCATGTGTCCCGTAACATCACCCGTGCCCTGACCAACGCAGTTACTGGGAAGGTCCACTTAACGACTGACACATGGACAAGTGCTTGTGGCCAGGGACGCTACATTTCCCTGACGGCACACTGGGTGAATGTCGTGGAGGCTGGGAGCGACTCGGACCCTGGGATGGCACGGGTGCTACCCACGCCGAGGATTGCGGGCCCTACCTCCATCAGGGTTTCCACCAGCACCTACGTTATTGGCTCCTCCTCCTCCGTTTCCACCTCCGAATTCTCTACACACACCGCCACTCCCCCATCAGCCAGTAGCTGGAAGCAGTGTAGCACTGCAGTGGGGAAGCGTCAACAGGCCGTGCTGAAGCTGATCTGCCTTGGGGACAAACAGCACACGGCCTCAGAGCTGTTGCAGGGGATTAGTCACCAGACCGAGCAGTGGCTCTCGCCACTCAACCTGCAACCAGGCATGGTTGTGTGTGATAATGGGCGTAACTTGGTGGCGGCTTTGGAGCTCGGCAAGCTCACACACGTACCATGCCTAGCGCATGTATTTAATTTAGTGGTGCAGCGATTTCTAAAAACCTACCCCAATGTGCATGATCTCTTGACCAAGGTGCGCCGCGTGTGTGCACATTTCCGTAAGTCATCTACAGCTTCGGCCGGCCTGTTGAAGCTGCAGCAGCGCTTACAATTGCCAGCTCACCGGCTGCTGTGTGACGTGAGCACGCGCTGGAACTCCACCTTCCACATGTTGGCCCGGCTTTGTGAGCAGCAGAGGGCAGTAGTGGAGTACCAGCTGTTACACGGTCGTCGCCTCTCCGTTCAACTTCCTGTAATCAGAAGTGAGGAGTGGGAATGGATGTCAGACCTCTGCGAGGTTTTACGCAATTTTGAGGAATCGACACAGATGGTGAGCGGCGATAACGCTATTATCAGTGTAACCATCCCACTTCTGTGTCTACTGAAACGCTCGCTGCTCACAATTAAAACCGACGCTTTGCATGTGGAAGAGGTGGAAATGGGGGAGGAAGAGCTTACACAAGGTGATAGCCAGAGCACCCTCACTTCGTCTTCTCAGCGACAATTGGAGGAGGCGGAGGAGGAGGAGGAGGAGGAGGAGGAGGAAGACACGGTTGCCTCCGCTACAGAGGGTAGCCATGGAACTTTAGTTCCATCTCTTCAGCGTGGGTGGGCAGAAGAGGAGGAAGAGGATGAGGATATTGAGAGTCAGCCTCCTGGTGAGGACAGCGAAATCTTGACTGTTGGTACTCTGGCACACATGGCTGACTTTATGTTAGGCTGCCTTTCCCGTGACCCACGCGTTGTACGCATTTTAGACAACACGGATTACTGGGTGTTCACCCTTCTGGACCCCCGCTACAAAGAGAATTTCTCATCTCTCATTCCTCCGGTGGAGAGGACAAGCAAAATGGTGCAATACCAGAAGGTTCTTGTTGAAAAATTGCTCCAAAATTTTCCATCTGACAACGCTGGCGGCAGAGTACGTGCTACCTTGGCCAACCGAGAAGGGGAGAAAAGGGGAGCACACAGCAGTTCCGACAAAGGCAGGGCAACACTCTCCAAGGCGTGGGACACCTTCATGACACCCCGCCAGCACCCTCACCCTGATGCGCAGCCTAGTGTCACAAGGAGGGAAAAGTTTTGGAAGATGGTGAAGGAGTACGTAGCAGACCGTGTCAGCGTCCTCAATGATCCCTCTGTGCCTTACAACTACTGGGTGTCCAAGCTGGACACGTGGTATGAACTGGCACTCTACGCCTTGGAGGTGCTGGCCTGCCCTGCCGCCAGCGTTCTGTCTGAGCGGGTATTTAGTGCTGCTGGTGGCATCATAACAGATAAGCGTATCCGCCTTTCCACCGACAATGCTGATAGGTTGACACTTATAAAAATGAACAAGGCCTGGATTTCCCCTGACTTCTCCACTCCACTGGAGGAAAGCCCCGGGGGAACATAAACTCACTTTATATATGTTATTTACAATGATGGGAATACTCTGTATTCCCATTCACCCCTTCCACCCCAAAAACGGGTATATGGTTGACTCTTAATGTTCTCATCCTCCTCCTCCTCTTCCATATGCCCTGGGATATAATTTTTATATAGGGCCAGCTCACCAGCGTGCCCTGGGATATAATTTTTATATAGGGCCAGCTCACCAGCGGGCCCTGTGATATAATTTTTATATAGGGCCAGCTCACCAGCGGGCCCTGTTTGCCAATTTTTATATAGGTCAGCTCACCAGCGGGCCTTCTCATATAATGTTTTATTGGGTCAGCTCTCTAGCGGGCCCTCTCATATAATGTTTTATAGCGTCAGCTCACTAGCGGGCCTTCGCATATAATGTTTAGGATGGTCAGCTCTGCAGCAGACCCTCACCCATAATGTTTTAGATGGTCAGCTCAGCGCACGTTTCCCTCTTAATCATGGCCTCAGTTCTGAAAATCAAGGAAATTTTTGGGAGAATTTGCCTCTGCGCACGTTTCCCTCTTAATCATGGCCTCAGTTCTGAAAATCAAGGAAATTTTTGGGATAATTTGCCTCTGCGCACGTTTCCCTCTTAATCATGGCCTCAGTTCTGAAAATCAAGGAAATTTTTGGGAGAATTTGCCTCTGCGCACGTTTCCCTCTTAATCATGGCCTCAGTTCTGAAAATCAAGGAAATTTTTGGGATAATTTGCCTCTGCGCACGTTTCCCTCTTAATCATGGCCTCACTTCAGAAAATCGATGAAATTTTTGGGAGAATTTGCAGATGATATACAAGTAAATATACAGCAAATACTGTTTGGTAACAATTTTTCGCCTAAAGTCGTTTTTATTTTCCTTTTTGTGTGTTTTACGGTCAGTCTGTAAAAATGGCGTACTACGGGCGAAAGATCGTTCCCAGCAGCGATGTTGGAGTCCAAGGTGCATCCAGACATCCTCCCTATGCTGTCCCTGAACCATTTCTGTAGTGTTTCCATCTTTTTCTGCCCTTTTCCTATGGACCAGGCACCCTCCCCTCATCAGAGCAGGGGGTGCCTGGTGTAATGCTCGAGTCCTCCCATTGACTTCAATGGGGCTCGGGTGCTCGGCCGAGCACTCGAGCCTCAGGGGGTGCTCGGTCAGAGCACCCGAACATCCGAGCATTGGGGTGCTCGCTCATCACTAATTACTATCCCTATAACTTTGATCTGTTCGATGTATGGAGGATACATCACCCTAGGGATAGGGATTATTCCTATTATTCAAAAGACCATAAAACATATTCTAGGATAGATGTATTTTTAACGAATTCATTGTTTCTAGAAAATTTTTGAAAATCTAGAATAGACCCAGTAACCTGGTCAGACCATTGTCCAATATTAGTGGAATTTATGGACGGAGTTCGGAGGGAGGGCAAGGGCATCCTGGAGAATGAACAAACTTATTTTTTGATCAGAAGAAAATAGAAAATATCTAATCAACAAAGCAGAGGAGTTTGTTACAGTAAATGATAATGAAGATGTCTCTAATAGCACACTTTGGTGTACATTTAAATGCTACATGAGAGGGATACTTATAAAAATGGGGGTAAACTTGAAGATAAATCAAGGGAGAGATTTAACTGACCTACACATTACTTTGGTAAAGTTGCAACAAGAAAATAAAAAGAATGCAGCAAAAATAGGCTTAACTCAAATCAAAGAAATGCTATTAGAAATAATATAATAATAGAGAATACTACCTTAGAGGCCATTTGCTTAGGCATCCAATCCCTTGTACATGTAATATTTCTGGATAAATTTACTAAATAAATGTAAGGGAGGATGTACTAATAAGAATTTGAGCTAAATAGGTGTTGGAATCAATTAACTAGTGTTTGACCTGCTTATTGCCTGTTTACTCACCTGTTTACACCAAAAGCTCTCCCCTTAACGACCCTTGACGGTCATAGTACGTCATGGGTAAATCTGTCTGAAAGACCCATGATGTACTATGACCGTCATGGAATTCCGGGCTCCCCCCGCGGCTGCACGTCATTCAGGGAGTCCGGAAACGGAAGGAGCAAAAAAAAAATGCTCCGTGATCCTTAACTGACCTCGCCTCGCCGATCAGCTGGTCGTTAAGGGGTTAATGCCATCTGAGCCACTGAATGGTAGATGTATAGAAATGTTGGATACTCTTTTCCTCTGTGTCTTATGTAACCCCTAAATTGACAGCACAGCTAATTTTAGGTGCTGTGGTTAACCATATTTGGGGATGTTGGGTTGGAGCTGTGTTTTGTTTTTAAAAAGCTCATGGTTAACCCCCTCTCTTGCCAAAGCAGTGACGTTGCTGCAAACCAACAAAGGAGGGCTAAGTGCTGTTAGTGGGAATAAACTAAGGGAAAAGTAGGCGCATGAAGGATCAACCAGAGAAGCAGGGAGTATGGAAACAGATTTCTGATGGCAACAGTAACTACTCTAGATGCCAGAGGGCACAGACCTGTGAACAGCACTTGGGAGAATGTCAAAGACTGCTAACAAGCTGCTGTAAAAGGGTATATCAGACACTTGAAAGCAGTGGATAGGCTGTGGAAAAGACTCACATACATGCACTATGAATATACATAGGAGTGACTTTGTAGCAGATATAAATAGGTTAAGAGAAAATGGGTAGGTGAGTACCAGAACTGCATGTAAACGGAAATATGACACTCTCAGAACAGCTTCTCACAATTGCAAGTTCTCACCTTCTACAGCATCATGTTGCTCAGCTTATCCAACAGAAAAGATAATAATTGACATTATGCTTCTGTGGGAAATCTCTTCTGTTTAGTGTCTTGGTTATATAGGAACTTACAGAAGAGTACAATGACACTAACAATGTGTTAGCAACACCCACAACATATATTGTGGTGTCATGAGCTTTATTTCCTGTGTATGCCTTGTTTTTGCATTAGCCATGTCAGTTAGATATAAGTACATGAAATTCTTCTAGATCTTTGAAGGGTAACTTATGGTGACACCATGTGTCTAACTCAGAGAAGAAATAAAAAACAACTTCCATCATATTGTGTTGTCCTATATGTCTGGCACACTAGTAAGTATCAAGGAATTGGTGATTAATGAGGATGATTATGCAATTTGGAAAGACTTCACACATATCACTGCTGACAATTGATTTAAATTCTAGTTTAATTTTTGCTTTTTTAGAGCACTCGAATGTAGGATTGTTTGGTAGGAATTTTCTTTAACACAATAAATATATAGGCAGAAGGAGATATGGAGTTTTGCATTGTGATGTTGTGGAAAAACTAGCACATCAACTTAAAAAGGCATATTCAGAAAGTACAATAGTAATCTTAACTAATAGCATTCACAAGACAATGCGAATAATTCATCAAATATGTTTAGACTGGAATTTCTTTACAGGTTTGCAAAGAGTATAATCATTTTGCTTAAGACGTGTGCTATGATGTTATGGAAAGCATTACTTAATGAAGTGTATCTGGATTTTGTTTCAACACCCTCCCCAACACTCACGCACACACACACACACACACACACACTTAATTTAAATGTTTTATTTTTAAGAAATCTAGTTTTAATAAAACAAAATATAGTAGGGATACATAAGTGTTGTAAGGCTTTATTATATTATTATATTCTTGTAACTTGTACCTAAGTTCATACATATTTTAACCCACACAGCCACACATACATACAGACACACACATTTCTGATTGCTGTTTTATCCCTAAATAATCTTTAAATAAACAAGTTAAATGTATAAATGTAGATTATTAGAATTTTATGGTCTATAAAGCTATCCTCTTTAACTCCTTAATTTGAACACATACTACTCTTATTCTAGATAACATACCCATTGGCTATGCCATTTACTGAAGGCAATGACATCTGCCATTGCCAGTACCTTATGTTATTTCGGAATGTTGATATAATCTAAGGGCAGAACAGTGAAATGTGAACATTTTGAATCATATAAATAGATGCTTTTAAATCTATGTGTGACATATTGCTTGAAATTTAGCCTGAACATAAGTCTTGTTATAAAAATAAGGTTTATCTTGACTGTACTATGCAAAACAATACTGTCAAATCATTATTCCAATAGTGGTTCTCAGCAGCTTAATCAATAATGATAAGTTATGTTTTATGGGAACTCTAACGTCTCCTAATGAAAAAACTCTACACCCACTATGAATCAATGCAATGTGGACTGGTACTTAAAAATGCACATTTTTATTAGTAATAGTTACATGTCCATGGAGACAGACATGTTTCTTTGTTGTAAGTTTCTTGGACATCAAACTCCATCCACTGAAGGTTTCAAAATAAGTTAGTGTTTGTTTAAACACATAAAGCACATACTAAGTACAATAAGAAATCCCATGGTTTTCAAAAATATCAGATATATGTAATGTGATGCATACCCCTCTGGCAGTCAAAGGGTTATTTCATTTGTATGATCCTTTAATCACTGAATCACTGAAATTCTGACTGAACATTATATTAAATGAAATTCATTTCTGCACAACTGGACACATTTCAATAATGTTAAACAAACATATGAAGGAAAGACACAGGACAGAAAGACAACCTGACCGTCCCTCCAAAATAGAGATCCTTTAATAAGAGGCACACTCCCAGGGTATAGCAGCAAATATGAAAATCATCTTTATTACATACAAAAGTAACAATGTGGTGACATAAAAACATTTAAAAACAAATGCAGAGGGCAGACGGGCTTTGAATAATAAAGTATATCGGTGGCTGCTAAAAGTGGAACTAATCACACAAGTGCAATACAAATACTGAAAAGTATATATTAAATACAGAGAACAGAGAAAATAACACTAAAGATACTTATCATATAGTAGCAGCCGCCACAGAGTGAACAAACCACGTCCGTCCTCAACTACCCAACGCGTATCGCCACTACAATGCAGCTTCGTCACCACATTGTTACTTTTGTATGCAATAAAGATGATTTTCATATTTGCTGCTATACCCTGGGAGTGTGCCTCTTATTAAAGGATCTCTATTTTGGAGGGACGGTCATGTTGTCTTTCTGTCCTGTGTCTTTCCTCCATATGTTTGTTTAGGATATTTTGATCTTGAGTGCACCTGGGCCATAGGGTCTTTATAAGTACAGGGTGTTGTATATTTTGCTGGTGCGAGCTCCACTTTTTGAGTTACATTTCAATAATGGGACACAGTGGAACAGGACTAGAGTGACCATTACTGTATGTTGGTACCGTGATTACTAGTGGAGATGTTCTTGTAATAAGCACTGTAATAATTATTACTATTAGGATGTCTCCTGAAGCATTTTAGTCTAATATATTTTTCTTAAACCATTGGTATCTATCTATCTTTAACCACATTTGATAATGCTATTATATTAACCCCTTGGATGCTAGCCAGGTCTCCAACATTTTGCTTTGGGTTGAGACATATTTAGTATCCAATGGGTTAAAAACTCTGATGCAAGTTGAAACTTGAGGGTTCCACTACACTGACAAGTGTCTGAAGCATTGTCTTAGTTTGCAGTTCCTTCATTATGAAGGGTGAGCATCTTTCAACTTTAAAGGAGCAGTAAACTTTTTTTTTATGAAAAAATATATATTGTAGGGATTTTCCTATTGAGAAAGATAAGGGTACTCCCACTGCTGAGATATTTATATTTCCAGAGTTATTACACTTTAACCCCTTAAGGACCAGGAAAATCTGAGTTAGATTTGACTTAAGGACCGGAGCAATTTTGACTTTTTTGACTATGTCTTTGTTCAACCATATTTTCTCTTTAATTCCTTTTGTGCACCCACATAAATTATATACTGTTTTTTTAAGCACAAGTAGGGCTTTCTTTTGATACCACAATTATATGAATACCTCATTGTTTAATTTGATTAAAATAGAAAAAAAGAGGAAAAAAATTGAAAAAAAACAACATTTTGCTTACATTTTTCTGTCAGGATTTGCATACTATTAGTTAATGAAAAAAAAATACCCCTAAATATTTTCATTTACTTCTCCTGAATATAAGAGTACCCCATATGCCTAGTATTTTAGTCCTTTACTCACATTTACAAGGTAAATATTACAAGATGGCTGCCGTAATTTCCAACTTGTGATTTTTCAACAATTGGCATGTGAGCATCATAGCTTAGCTGACGGTGCCAGAACCAAAAATGTCCCACAAAGGTATATGTTTCTGAAAACTACACAACATAAGGTAAATAATCAGGAGAATTTTGGAGTTTTTCATGCAGCTATTTTTCCAGAAAAAAATTTCAAAATTGTGGTAATATTTTGTTTTTTTGCAGTTTTCACACTTACATTTCAATACTACTGTTGATATCAAGCACATGATAGGTGAAGATTTTTAAAAATGCATTGTTTAGTGTTCAGCTCCTTCTTCTGAGTACGGCAATACCCCATATGCATAGGTTTCTCAAGGTTTGGGAGAGCTACGGGGCCCAAATTGGAACATGCGCGTTTCCAGTTTCACACTTTGAATTTTCACAGCTTGCATCACTGGTGCCATGTCTCATTTGGGGCTGTGTAACAGTGCTCCACTCTAAGATTTCCCCCCAAAAGTATATATTTTTGGAAAGTAGACACTCCAGGCTTTCATTTTATGTATGTTTTCAATTTTTTTACGCAGCCATTTTACCACCAATCGCTCGTAAATCTTGACGTAAGTTAAAAAAACACCGTTTTTCACACTTGCACTTCAATGTTGATGTGAATTTCAAGCACAGGATAGGTGAAGATTTTTAAAAATGCATTGTTTAGTGTTCAGCTCCTTCTTCTGAGTACGGCAATACCCCATATGCATAGGTTATTCAAGGTTTACGGGAGCTATGGGGCCCAAATTGGAACATGCGCGTTTCCAGTTTCACACTTTGAATTTTCACAGCTTGTATC
This sequence comes from Rhinophrynus dorsalis, assembly GCA_037306005.1. Classification (NCBI taxonomy): domain Eukaryota; kingdom Metazoa; phylum Chordata; class Amphibia; order Anura; family Rhinophrynidae; genus Rhinophrynus; species Rhinophrynus dorsalis. The sequence continues at coordinate 314,008,212 of CM074723.1, forward strand.
ACTGGTGCCATGTCTCATTTGGGGCTGTGTAACAGTGCTCCACTCTAAGATTTCCCCCCAAAAGTATATATTTTTGGAAAGTAGACACCCCAGGCTTTCATTTTATGTATGTTTTCAATTTTTTTACGCAGCCATTTTACCACCAATCGCTCGTAAATCTTGACGTAAGTTAAAAAAACACCGTTTTTCACACTTGCACTTCAATGTTGATGTGAATTTCAAGCACAGGATAGGTGAAGATTTTTAAAAATGCATTGTTTAGTGTTCAGCTCCTTCTTCTGAGTACGGCAATACCCCATATGCATAGGTTATTCAAGGTTTGCGGGAGCTATGGGGCCCAAATTGGAACATGCGCGTTTCCAGTTTCACACTTTGAATTTTCACAGCTTGTATCACTGGTGCCATGTCTCATTTGGGGCTGTGTAACAGTGCTCCACTCTAAGATTTCCCCCCAAAAGTATATATTTTTGGAAAGTAGACACCCCAGGCTTTCATTTTATGTATGTTTTCAATTTTTTTACGCAGCCATTTTACCACCAATCGCTCGTAAATCTTGACGTAAGTTAAAAAAACACAGTTTTTCACACTTGCACTTCAATGTTGATGTGAATTTCAAGCACAGGATAGGTGAAGATTTTTAAAAATGCATTGTTTAGTGTTCAGCTCCTTCTTCTGAGTACGGCAATACCCCATATGCATAGGTTATTCAAGGTTTGCGGGAGCTATGGAGCCCAAATTGGAACATGCGCGTTTCCAGTTTCACACTTTGAATTTTCACAGCTTGTATCACTGGTGCCATGTCTCATTTGGGGCTGTGTAACAGTGCTCCACTCTAAGATTTCCCCCCAAAAGTATATATTTTTGGAAAGTAGACACCCCAGGCTTTCATTTTATGTATGTTTTCAATTTTTTTACGCAGCCATTTTACCACCAATCGCTCGTAAATCTTGACGTAAGTTAAAAAAACACCGTTTTTCACACTTGCACTTCAATGTTGATGTGAATTTCAAGCACAGGATAGGTGAAGATTTTTAAAAATGCATTGTTTAGTGTTCAGATCCTTCTTCTGAGTACGGTAATACCCCATATGCATAGGTTATTCAAGGTTTGCGGGAGCTATGGAGCCCAAATTGGAACATGCGCGTTTCCAGTTTCACACTTTGAATTTTCACAGCTTGTATCACTGGTGCCATGTCTCATTTGGGGCTGTGTAACAGTGCTCCACTCTAAGATTTCCCCCCAAAAGTATATATTTTTGGAAAGTAGACACCCCAGGCTTTCATTTTATGTATGTTTTCAATTTTTTTACGCAGCCATTTTACCACCAATCGCTCGTAAATCTTGACGTAAGTTAAAAAAACACCGTTTTTCACACTTGCACTTCAATGTTGATGTGAATTTCAAGCACAGGATAGGTGAAGATTTTTAAAAATGCATTGTTTAGTGTTCAGCTCCTTCTTCTGAGTACGGCAATACCCCATATGCATAGGTTATTCAAGGTTTGCAGGAGCTATGGGGCCCAAATTGGAACATGCGCGTTTCCAGTTTCACACTTTGAATTTTCACAGCTTGTATCACTGGTGCCATGTCTCATTTGGGGCGGTGTAACCGTGCTCCACTCTAAGATTTCCCCCCAAAAGTATATATTTTTGGAACGTAGACACCCCAGGCTTTCATTTTATGTATGTTTTCAATTTTTTTTACGCAGCCATTTTACCACCAATCGCTCGTAAATCTTGACGTAAGTTAAAAAAACACCGTTTTTCACACTTGCACTTCAATGTTGATGTGAATTTCAAGCACAGGATAGGTGAAGATTTTTAAAAATGCATTGTTTAGTGTTCAGATCCTTCTTCTGAGTACGGCAATACCCCATATGCATAGGTTATTCAAGGTTTGCGGGAGCTATGGAGCCCAAATTGGAACATGCGCGTTTCCAGTTTCACACTTTGAATTTTCACAGCTTGTATCACTGGTGCCATGTCTCATTTGGGGCTGTGTAACAGTGCTCCACTCTAAGATTTCCCCCCAAAAGTATATATTTTTGGAACGTAGACACCCCAGGCTTTCATTTTATGTATGTTTTCAATTTTTTTACGCAGCCATTTTACCACCAATCGCTCGTAAATCTTGACGTAAGTTAAAAAAACACCGTTTTTCACACTTGCACTTCAATGTTGATGTGAATTTCAAGCACAGGATAGGTGAAGATTTTTAAAAATGCATTGTTTAGTGTTCAGATCCTTCTTCTGAGTACGGCAATACCCCATATGCATAGGTTATTCAAGGTTTGCGGGAGCTATGGAGCCCAAATTGGAACATGCGCGTTTCCAGTTTCACACTTTGAATTTTCACAGCTTGTATCACTGGTGCCATGTCTCATTTGGGGCTGTGTAACAGTGCTCCACTCTAAGATTTCCCCCCAAAAGTATATATTTTTGGAAAGTAGACACCCCAGGCTTTCATTTTATGTATGTTTTCAATTTTTTTACGCAGCCATTTTACCACCAATCGCTCGTAAATCTTGACGTAAGTTAAAAAAACACCGTTTTTCACACTTGCACTTCAATGTTGATGTGAATTTCAAGCACAGGATAGGTGAAGATTTTTAAAAATGCATTGTTTAGTGTTCAGCTCCTTCTTCTGAGTACGGCAATACCCCATATGCATAGGTTATTCAAGGTTTGCAGGAGCTATGGGGCCCAAATTGGAACATGCGCGTTTCCAGTTTCACACTTTGAATTTTCACAGCTTGTATCACTGGTGCCATGTCTCATTTGGGGCGGTGTAACCGTGCTCCACTCTAAGATTTCCCCCCAAAAGTATATATTTTTGGAACGTAGACACCCCAGGCTTTCATTTTATGTATGTTTTCAATTTTTTTTACGCAGCCATTTTACCACCAATCGCTCGTAAATCTTGACGTAAGTTAAAAAAACACCGTTTTTCACACTTGCACTTCAATGTTGATGTGAATTTCAAGCACAGGATAGGTGAAGATTTTTAAAAATGCATTGTTTAGTGTTCAGATCCTTCTTCTGAGTACGGCAATACCCCATATGCATAGGTTATTCAAGGTTTGCGGGAGCTATGGAGCCCAAATTGGAACATGCGCGTTTCCAGTTTCACACTTTGAATTTTCACAGCTTGTATCACTGGTGCCATGTCTCATTTGGGGCTGTGTAACAGTGCTCCACTCTAAGATTTCCCCCCAAAAGTATATATTTTTGGAACGTAGACACCCCAGGCTTTCATTTTATGTATGTTTTCAATTTTTTTACGCAGCCATTTTACCACCAATCGCTCGTAAATCTTGACGTAAGTTAAAAAAACACCGTTTTTCACACTTGCACTTCAATGTTGATGTGAATTTCAAGCACAGGATAGGTGAAGATTTTTAAAAATGCATTGTTTAGTGTTCAGATCCTTCTTCTGAGTACGGCAATACCCCATATGCATAGGTTATTCAAGGTTTGCGGGAGCTATGGAGCCCAAATTGGAACATGCGCGTTTCCAGTTTCACACTTTGAATTTTCACAGCTTGTATCACTGGTGTCATGTCTCATTTGGGGCTGTGTAACAGTGCTCCACTCTAAGATTTCCCCCCAAAAGTATATATTTTTGGAACGTAGACACCCCAGGCTTTCATTTTATGTATGTTTTCAATTTTTTTACGCAGCCATTTTACCACCAATCGCTCGTAAATCTTGACGTAAGTTAAAAAAACACCGTTTTTCACACTTGCACTTCAATGTTGATGTGAATTTCAAGCACAGGATAGGTGAAGATTTTTAAAAATGCATTGTTTAGTGTTCAGATCCTTCTTCTGAGTACGGCAATACCCCATATGCATAGTTTATTCAAGGTTTGCGGGAGCTATGGGGCCCAAATTGGAACATGCGCGTTTCCAGTTTCACACTTTGAATTTTCACAGCTTGTATCACTGGAGCCATGTCTCATTTGGGGCTGTGTAGCAGTGCTCCACTCTAAGATTTCCCCCCAAAAGTATATATTTTTGGAAAGTAGACACCCCAGGCTTTCATTTTATGTATGTTTTCAATTTTTTTACGCAGCCATTTTACCACCAATCGCTCGTAAATCTTGACGTAAGTTAAAAAAACACCGTTTTTCACACTTGCACTTCAATGTTGATGTGAATTTCAAGCACATGATAGGTGAAGATTTTTAAAAATGCATTGTTTAGTGTTCAGCTCCTTCTTCTGAGTACAGCAATACCCCATATGCATAGGTTTCTCAAGGTTTGGGGGAGCTACAGGGCCCAATTTTGAACAAATATTGAATTTTCAAGTCCTGCTTAACTGGTGCCATTACTCATTTTGGGCTATGTTCCAGTGCTCCACTTTAGGATTTCCCCCCAAAAGTGTATATTTTTGGAAAGTAGACACCTCCAGCTTTCATTTTAGGTGTGTTTTCAAATTTTTTACGCAGCCATTTTACCACCAATCACTCGTAAATCTTGACGTAAGTTAAAAAAACAGCTTTTTTCACACTTTCACTTCAATGTTGATGTGAATTTCAAGCACATGATAGGTGAAGATTTTTAAAAATGCATTGTTTAGTGTTCAGCTCCTTCTTCTGAGTACAGCAATACCCCATATGCATAGGTTTCTCAAGGTTTGGGGGAGCTACAGGGCCCAATTTTGAACAAATATTGAATTTTCAAGTCCTGCTTAACTGGTGCCATTACTCATTTTGGGCTATGTTCCAATGCTCCACTTTAGGATTTCCCCCCAAAAGTGTTTATTTTTGGAAAGTAGACACCTCCAGCTTTCATTTTAGGTGTGTTTTCAAATTTTTTACACAACCATTTTACCACCACTTTCTCGTAAACTTGACGTAAGTAAAAAAACAGCGTTTTTTACACTCTGCCTTCATTGTTGATGTGAATTTCAAGCACAGAAGAGGTAAAGATTTTATAAACTGCATTGATTAGTGTTCAGCTCCTTCTTCTGAGTACGGCAATACCCCATATGCATAGCTTTCTCATGGTTTGTGGGAGTTACGGGTCCCAAATTGGAACATGCGCGTTTCCAGGTTCACACTTTGAATCTTCACAGCTTGCGTTACTGGTGCCATTTCTCATTTGGGCTGTGTAACACTGCTCTTTTTTAAGATTTCCCCCCAAAAGTGGATATTTTTTGAAAGTAGACACCCCAGGCTTTCATTTTAGGTCTGTTTTCAAATCTTGCAAACAGCCATTTTACCACCAAGCCTGTGAAAACTTGACGTAAGTAAAAAAATTCAGCATTTTTCACGCTTTGCCTTCAATGTTGATGTGAATTTCAAGCACAGAACAGGTGAATATTTTATAAACTGCATTGATTAGTGTTCAGCTCCTTCTTCTGAGTACGGCAATACCCCATATGCATAGCTTTTTCATGGTTTGTGGGAGTTACGGGTCCCAAATTGGAACATGCGCGTTTCCAGGTTCACACTTTGAATCTTCACAGCTTGCGTTACTGGTGCCATTTCTCATTTGGGCTGTGTAACACTGCTCTTTTTTAAGATTTCCCCCCAAAAGTGGATATTTTTTGAAAGTAGACACCCCAGGCTTTCATTTTAGGTGTGTTTTCAAATCTTGCAAACAGCCATTTTACCACCAAGCCTGTGAAAACTTGACGTAAGTAAAAAAATTCAGCATTTTTCAGCTTTCCCTTCAGTGTTGATGTGAATTTCAAGCACAGAACAGGTGAAGATTTTATAAACTGCATTGATTAGTGTTCGGCTCCTTCTTCTAATTACGGCAATACCCCATATACATAGGTTTGTCGGGGTTTTGGGGGAGCTACTGGGCCCAGTTGGAACATGTTAGTTTCCTTTTACAGACATGCCATTTTTACATCTGGTGCCTTGTCTCATTTCGGTCTGTTTGGCAATGCTGCAATTAATTTTACCCCCAAAAGTATATTTTGTAGAAGAGTAGACAACCCTGGCTTTCATTCTATTTGCATCTTATCAATTTTTTCGCTGCCACTGTATCACCAATCCCTCCCAAAATCTGCAGTAAGGCAGAGAAACACCATTTTTCACATTTCTATTTTAGTGTTGCTCTGGATTTCAATCAGATTATATTTGCAGATTTTTTAAATGCTTTACATTAGTGTTGAGTTACATTGTCTGAGTACGGCAATGCCCCATATGCATAGGTTTGTCAGGGTTTGGGGGAGCTACTAGGCCCAGTAGGGAACATGTGTGTTTCCATTATCAGAGATAAATTTTGATAGTGTTAGATCTAAGGAGGGATGTGTTTTGAAAAATAAAAAACAGGATATTTCAGGGGGAAAAAGTGGCCAAATAATAAAAGAACCTTTACAGCACTACTGCATTGTGCCTGAATGGTATTCCTTGAAACAGTCACCAATGCAGAGGCCAGGTTTGGAAGGGCAATCAGGACAGTAAGTGGTGGTGTCTGTCCGTATTCCCTTTCTGTAGCAAACCCTGCAGCGCTTCTGTGGTTTGTTCTTTTGGGGAGTTGGGGGGATTTTATAAATAAAATGTACTAACCCGGGTCTTGGTGGAATTATTTCAGACGCACCTTGAAATAAAAATATGGAAATAAGTTGTAGCTGGTACTGTAAAAAGCTACATGTTTGATTGGGGTTTGCCAGCTTAAAAAGTAAAAAGGAATTATGTACAGCAGTCTGCATCATATAGATGGCAACTTTTTTATACCATGCCCTACACTTCCTCATTGCGAGGTATGGCTGCATTAGTTGATCACTCAGATCAACTCCCCCCATGTTTTTATTATAGTCCGTGATGCAGACTGGCTTTCTTATTACCACTGTCCTGCCACGAACAGTGACTGCCACAGATCTGTCCTCATGCATTGTAGTGAGCATGTAGACCTCTTTTTTGTCCCTAAACTTCACTGCCAGCAGCTCCTGTTGGCACAAAGATGATGACGTCCCAGTTTTTAATTTGGTATCTATGAGTATTTTGGGAAACTCCCTGCAATTGCGTCTGACAGTGCCACAGGCCACGGTGTCAAAATAAAACAGAGACCTAAATAAAAGGGGGCTGGTGTAATAATTATCAACAAATAATTGATAACCTTTATTTAATAAGGGGTAAATTAAATCCCAAACTATTTTCCCACTTGTTCCCATAAATTCGGGGCACCCAGGAGGATCAAGTTTGCTGTCCTTGCCCTCATAAATTCTAAAAGCCTGGGTGTAGCCTGTGGCACTTTCGCACAATTTATAAAATTTGACACCAAATTTGGATCGCTTTGAGGGGATGTACTGCTTGAACCCTAACCTGCCTTTGTATTTCATTAGGGATTCATCTATACTAATTTCTTTTTGGGGCATATACACTTGGGCAAACTTTTTCTGTAAATGGCTTATTAGGGGACGAATTTTGTATAGTCTATCATACTGGGGGTGTTCTTTTGGGGGGCACAGGGTATTATCGTTAAAATGCATAAAGTGCAAAATGATTTCAAATCTGGACCTGGTCATAGTCTTGGGGAATATAGGGGTATCACATACAGGGTTTTTGCTCCAGTAGGATCGGATACTGGGCTTTTTTATTATACCCATTGCCATTATTAAGGCCCAGAATTGCTTAAATTCTATGAGGTCTATGGGTTTCCATATTTCTTCCTTAACTACAAAAGCTGTAGGGTTGGCGGCAGTATACTGGGCTGCATACAAGTTGGTTTGGGACACAATTTCCCCTAAAAGGTCTTCCCCCAAAAATAAATCAAAAAAATTATCATAGTTAAATCCCTCAACATCAATTTGAATCCCTGGGGTGCCTGTAAATTCTGGTATTTGTGGGCAAAAATTTATTGGGGATACCCAATCATTATGATCAGGAGTGGCTGGTGTTGGGGCATTTCTTTGGCCAGATCTTTTTGCAGGTGCTGGGGCAATTGCCAGGGCAGCTCTTGGGGCAGCACTTGGGGCATTCCTTTTGGCAGGTATTTTGCAAAGTCTTTTGGCAGATCTTGTGACAGGATTTTTGGCAGATCTTGTGGCAGGATTTGTGGCAGGAATTGTGGCAGGTGCTGGGGCAGGATTTTTGGCAGGTGCTGGGGCAGTTGCTAGGGCAGCTCTTTAGGCAGTGCGTCTTTTTTTGATAGAAGGCCCAGCGTCGTCAGTAGAGCTGCTCTCAGTTTCTGAAAACTGCTCTATTTCAAAATCTGACGCAGTATCTGTTGCCTCTGAGTCAGATGCCAAAAAGGCATATGCCTCTTCAACGCTATAAGTGCGCTGCATTTTGCCCACTAAATTTTTTTTTCCTTACTCTAACGCTATCCCTAAACCTAACTCTAACCCTAAAACTTACCCTAACCTACGTATATCTAGAACCTACCTAACCCAAGTAAACTACCTATCTAAACTATACTTATTATATATATATATTTTTTTTTAGTATTTTTTTTTTGGTTTTTTTGGGTTTTTTTTGGGTTTTTTTTTTCCCTAAACCTAGATCTGTCCCTAAACCTTTCCCTAACACAAGTCTACACTAAACCTACCCACCTACCTACCTAAACTACCTAAATTATATTTAAATCAATTTTTAATAAAAAAAAAATAAAAAAAAATAAAAAAAAATGTAAAAAAAATAAAAAAAAAATTCAGAGGATACAAGGGGGATGGGGGGTATCCCACAGATCAGCAGACGCTGATCTGTAGTTTATTGATCACTGTAAAAGTGATCAGATGGGGGGGAACTTGGTGATCACTGTAAAACAGTGATCAAAGGGTTAATTTTCTATTTTAACACAGTTTGCAGGAACACTGGAACGCTGGATCTCAATCTGGCACAATCTCTCTCTGTCTCTCTCCACCTCAGCAGTGTGCAAGATGGAGGGAGACAGAGATATATGACAGGGACAGTATTTACAAATACTGTCCCTGTCAATCAGCATTTGCAACATGTGATTCGCTCATCAAGCGAATCGCATGTTGCAACAAACTTTTTACTGGTTGTTACTAAGTGTCCCGGTATCGGGACACTTAGTAACAAGCAGCCCGCGCTCTCCCATCGCTCCGTGCGGCCGCGATGGGAGAGTTTAACCCTTGACGTACCGGGACCGTCAAGGGTCGTTGAAGCACATTTACCCTTGACGGTCCTGGTACGTCAAGGGTCGCTAAGGGGTTAAACCCATGTTATTTTTACATTACCAGTGCCCTCTAGTGGTCAAATTCTATTTAGTTTTCCTGTTAGATTCTAATGGAGAGGAAAGTCAGAAAAGTCAGAGACATACAGTTCTCCATAGAATGTGATAGACACTGCCTGTCACTTCCTGTCAGTTAGAACTATCAGGAGGTAAACACACTAAATTCACTTCCTGATTATTTGAACTGCTATAAATTTTTAATAAAACATCTGACAGCGATGGGAGTGACCTTGCTTTATTCAGCAGGAAATGCTCTATAAAATAAAATAATGTTATTTTTACATTAGCAGTGCCCTCTAGTGGTCAAATTCTATTTAGTTTTCCTGTTAGAGTCTAATGGAGAGGAAAGTCAGAAAAGTCAGAGACATACAGTTCTCCATAGAATGTGATAGAAACTGCCTGTCACTTCCTGTCAGTTAGAACTATCAGGAAGTAAATTCACTTTCTGATTATTTGAACTGCTATAAATTTTGAATAAAACATCTGACAGCGATGGGAGTGACCTTGTTTTATTCAGCAGGAAATGCTCTATAAAATATGTGTTTTCATAAATAAAAGTTTACTGCTCCTTTAAAGAAAGCATCTAATTAAGCATGAAAGATTGCATTCAGGAATTTGATTTTTTTTACTTGGACAGATTGTGGAAAAGTCCAAGAACCCAGACAGCTGTGACAATTTATTAAAGCAGCAGAGATAATTGAAATGTATGAGTCCAGTCTGGTGTATCTGTGCTTCAAGGGCAGATTTTAAAACCTACATCAAATACATCTGTGTTGTAGAAGGAATCAATGTCATGTACTCGGCAGAGATGTGGGAGGTCCAGGGAGGTTGAGCTGGTAATGTGGAGATCAGAATGAAAGGACATAATTATGGAGAAGAGATAACTGATAGAAAAGTATATGAAATTTGGATTGAGTAAAAGAGACAATTTGAAGAACTGATGATAGACAGATTTATTGCTAGCTGCTACAGAAAGCTAGATGCTTGGGAATGAAAGAGAGAGAGAGAGAGAGAGAGAGGAACTGAGAGAGAGAGAGAGAGAGAGAGAAAGGTCAAGAGAGTGTGACATTGAAAGAGAGAGAAATTGAAAGAGAGAGATAGATAAGGGCAAGCTTCTAGGCGAAAGAGATGGATGTGTTAGATGTTGGAGAGTATTAATCTTCTGGAAGCAGAATTGGGCACTGGACAGTAAGAAACAAAGATTGCTAGATAGAGATATGAGTGTTAGAGATTGCTTCTATTATGCAGAGTTAACTGATTTGTTAGACAATGCAATGAAAGAGTTAAATAGAAAACAATAATTATGCTGGGTTTCATTGAGATAACAGATGCACCATGTAATCCTTAAGTGTTTAATTTATCTTTTCAATCTTTCAGTGATGGATTGCTTACCCTAGAATGATCACCAGTGCTGGATATTATGGAGATAAAGAGCTAAGAGCTGGGAGTTTGTGAGATATATCTGCAAGAAATGGTGATAGTTAGAGGCTTATATAGAGAGAAAGAGTACTGGTTGATTGGGATGAGAGAAACTCAGATATTTGGAGAGAGTGTTATCTATGAGATCTACTGTTAATTTTAATACCTGCCAACTTGAGAGACTACTGTATATATTATATGTATGGGTGCACAAGTTTGAAGGTGTGTGAGTTTGTGCGTATATACTGTTATGTTCATGTATGAGTGCATATTGTTGTGTGTGTGCTAGTATCAGTATACTGATGTGATTATTAAAGATGAGCGAGCACCCCGATGCTCGGGTGCTCGGGTGCTCTGACCGAGCACCCCCTGATGCTCGAGTGCTCGGCCGAGCACCCGAGCCCCATTCAAATGAATGGGAGCACTCGAGCATTAAACCAGGCACCCCCTGCTCTGATGAGCGGAGGGTGCCTGGTCAATGTCCCCCTTCATCTCCGCTATGCCCCTCTTCCACAATGTCCCCCTTCATCTCCTATGCCATAGCGGAGATGAAGGGGGACATTGTGGAAGAGGGGCATAGCGGAGATGAAGGGGGACATTGTGGAAGAGGGGCATAGACTCTATGCCCCTCTTCCACAATGTCCCCCTTCATCTCCGCTATGCCCCTCTTCCACAATGTCCCCCTTCATCTCCTCTATGGCATAGGAGATGAAGGGGGACATTGTGGAAGAGGGGCATAGCGGAGATGAAGGGGCACATTGTGGAAGACGGGCATAGCGGAGATGAAGGGGGACATTGTGGAAGAGGGGCATAGAGTCTATGCCCCTCTTCCATAATGTCCCCCTTCATCTCCGCAATGCCCCCTTCATCTCCGCAATGCCCCCGTACCTCCATTCCCTGGTGGTCCAGCGGAGCGTCTTCGGATCTGTGCCTCTTCCGGCACAGATCCTCTTCACCCGAGCATGTCGGGCGAGCACATGGCGGTACTCGTACGAGTACCGCCATGTGCAGAGCAGAGCGATGCTCGAGCCGATCCGAGCATCGGCCGAGCACGCTCGCTCAACACTAGTGATTATGTATACCTGTATGGGAGCACTGGTGTGTGTAGGTGCATCTGTGTGTATTTATCTGAATGGGAGCACTGGTGTATAAATATGTATGCGTGCACTTGTGTACGTGCATGTATATTTGTACGGGTGTATGTGTGTGTGTGTGTCTGTGGATGCGCATGTGTATAAAATTTGTATGTACTGGTCTGCATGGATTAAAACATGTGGGTATGTGTGTATATTCATGTATCTGCATGTATGGGTATTGATGCACTCTGTATGTATGTATGTGTGCACTAGTGTTTATGTGTGTGGTTAATGAGCATTTGGACATAAGTGGTATAACAGAAACGTGGTGGACTGAAAAAACATAATTGGGTGGTAAATATAGAGGGCTATTCCCTGTTTAGGAGAGACAGGATTAATAGAAAAAGGGGAGGTGTGTGCTTATATTTGAAACCACAGCTAAATCCAATTTTAAGGGGTGATATTAGTGAGAAAACTGGCCATAATGTGGAGTCATTGTAGATAGAAACTGAGACCAAATGTGGTGTAAAAGGTAAAAAAGTTGTTGGTGGGTATATGCTACAAACAACCAAATATTCATGACAATGTTGAGGCCCAACTGCTATTGCAAATGAGAAAAGCTGCCCAGCTTGGGCATATTATAATTATGGGAGATTTTAACTATCCAGATATCAACTGGCTCAATGTCACAAGACTGGCAAAGAGCCAATGTAGTGCTTCTATTTAAGAAGGGAACTAAAGCAGAAACTGGGAATTATAGATCTGTGAGTTTGACCTCTGTAGTGGGAAAACTGTTAGAAGGGATAATAAGGGACTATATTCAGGATTACAACACAAAAAATAAGATCATTAGCAAGAATCAACATGGTTTATGAGGAATAGATCATGTCAAGTTAATCTTTTCAGTTTCTAAGAGAAAGTAAGTAGCAACCTAGATAATGGTAAGGCAGTTGATGTAGTATATCTATATTTTACAAATGCATTTGATATAGTGCCTCACAGAAGGCTGGGGTACAAAATAAGGAAATCGGGGCTAGCGGATAACCTTTGCAATTGGATAGAAACCTGGCTGAAGGATAGGGAACAGTGTGTGGTTGTAAATGGACAATTCTCCAATACAGTTAAAGTTGAGAGTAGAGTACCTCAAGGTTCAGTATTGGTCCACAGCTTTTTAACATGTTTGTAAATGACCTGGAAATAGATATGGAAAGCAAAATATCAATATTTGCAGATGACACTCAATTATGCAGGGTAATTAATTCTGAACAGGATACTTGCTCTCTACAGAGGGATTTACATGAAATGGCAGATTGGGCAAACAAATGGAATATGAAGTTTAATGTGGGAAAGTGTAAAGTCATGCATTTGGGAAGAATATATCGCAAGGATATAATGGAATCATTTTAGGGGACTCGTTCATAGAGAAAGATCTGGGAATCCTTTTAAACTACAAACTTGGAAACAGTGACCAGTGTCAAATAGCAGTAGCAAAAGCAAACAAAATCCTGTCTTGGGGAGGCGTGGCCTGATCTTCCATGGAGTAGGATGCGTCTCGAGTGAGCTCCTCATGGAACAGAGCTTTTTCACCTGATTTTCTTCAGCAATAAGGCAGATTCTTCTCACAATTCATCCCCACTTCCCACTCAGCTGAATGAGAAACCAGTAGAAAAAGACCCCAAAAGATAATTGCGCTATAGTAACATAGTAAAAAAGTAAATTAGGTTGAATAAAGACACAAGTCCATCAAGTTCAACCTTCTCCTCATACCCCAGTAATTTTATAGCTTTACTGCTACCAAATAAGGTAGTCTTTATCAGACCTTCCTGATCTGCCTACCAATAAACAGTAAAACTCTATATGTTCCCTTTGGAAAGAAATGTATCTAATCTTCTCTTGAATGTATCCATAGTATCTGCCATAACCACCTCCTTGGGCAAGGAATTCCACAATTTAACAGACTTATCTGTAAAAAAAAAACCTTCCTCTGCTGAAGTCTAAACCTCCTTTCCTCTAATCTCAAGGGGTGTCCCCTGGTCATCTACTCAGGCCTTGGAATAAATAGCTCACCACAGAGATCCTTGTATTGACCTCTCATATATTTGTACAATGTGATAAGGTCTCCTCTTAGTCGTCTTTTCTCTAGAGTAAATAAACCAAGTTTGTTTAGTCGTTCCTCATACGTCAAGTCCTCTATTCCCTTAATTAATGTTGTTGCTCTTCGCTGGTTCTAGTATATCCTTTTCAGAACTGGTGCCCAAAACTGCACTGCATACTCAAGGTGAAGTCTTACCAATGATTTGTACAATGGCAAAATAATGTTATGCACTCTTGCTTCAATACCTCTTTTTATGCAAGACAGGATTTTGTTTGCCTTTGCTACTGTTGCTTGACACTGGTCACTGTTTCCAAGTTTGTAGTTGACAAGAATACCGAGGTCTTTCTCTAGCAATGAGTGCCCTAAAATGATTCCATTAAGTTTATAAGTAGCCTTGGGATAATTTCCTCCCAAATGCATGACTTTACACTTCCCCACATTAAACGTCATATTCCATTTGTTTGCCTAATCTGCCATTGTATATAAATCCCTCTGTAGAGAGCAATTATCCTGTTCTGAATTAATTACCCTGCATAATTTAGTGTCATCTGCAAATATTGATAATTTGCTTTCTATATCTATTTCTAGGAGGGAGATTTTGTGCAGACATCCCAAATCAGATTCTTTGCATGATGCACTGAGTCAATTTGAATTCATACAACTGTTGTGGAACCATCCTAATTTAATTTCTCCCGTCTGTTCTTCTCACATGATCATTGGTCATTTATTGCAAATTTGGCAGGACCCCAACTTCTACTATCTCCCACTCCATCTCCCCTCACTTCCTTCATAGGTAATCCCTGTTTCCCACCTGGCATAGACTCACAATCTTTCTCCCTTTGGCAGGAAAATCAGATGGATACTCTGGGCAGTCTCTTCAGAGCTCCGACTTTCCTACTATTCACAAAATTACAAACTGCTCTCTCGATGGTACAGAACTCCTGTCACTATCACACATTTATCCAGATCAATGGAATTTATGCTGGCGATGCTTACATGAGGTAGGGATCCTGATGCATTTATGGTGAACGTGCTCTATAATACAGACCTACTGGACTCAGGTGGCTGCTATTCTATTGGAAGTCTTGGCAATCCAGATCCATCTAGACCCTCTCATTTTTCTGTTTTCTTATTGTTCGCAGACCTTCCCAAAGCTCAGAACATCGGAAAGATCTCTTCTACATTCCTTACTGTCCTCAGCTAGATGACCCATTCCAAGGCTATGGCTGTCCACCAGTCCCCACACCACCGGCCTATGGATCAGATAGTGGACTCTGTCTCGAACCTGGACAGGCTTTATGCCATTTCCACCTTGACCACCGCTAAATACATCACCAAATGACAACCATGGTTGTCTTCCAATTACACGAGTCAGACCCCACCTTGATCGTTGTCCTACCATACACTATTAATTGCATCAGTGGTCTTTGACATTTCAGTCTTTTTTCTCTTGCTCACACTTCTTCGGCCGCTACTCTCTCCTCCCCATGGGAATACTCCTCAGCAACTACACCCTGAGGCACTGGCACATAATAGTTGCCTATCCTCTCACAATCCTCTTCTACTTGCCTAGTCCTCCTTCCTTCCTCCCTTTATCTCCCCCTCCCTTACCCTCCTACTCCAAATGCATATGGCTTTTATTTCCACCAATCTCTATAGCACAGATCGAACTTACAGAACAGCGAGACATCTTTCTCTCCATCAATCTACAGAGACCTCAATGAAACTCAATTCTTCCTTGGCTGAATGTACTTTTTCTTGTAATGCCTATTTTTTACTTTATCTGTATATAACAATAATTATATTGTTAATTATGGTTTTTCAACTCCTTACCTTTTGAAATCCAATAAAAAGGTTTATGCAATAAAAAAAAAATCTTTTCTTGCGTAAAAAGGGGTATTAAAGCAAGAGTGGATAACATAATTTTGCTATTGTACAAATCATTGGTAAGACCTCACCTCGAATATGCAGTACAGTTTTGGGCACCAGTGGTGAGCTATTCATTCCAAGGCCTGATCAAATGACCAGGGGGCACCCCTTGAGATTAGAGGAAAGGAGGTTTAGACTTCAGCAGTGGAAGGGTTTTTTTTTTACAGTAAGGTCTGAATTCCTTGCCCAAGGATGTGGTTATGGCAGATACAATGGATTCATTTAAGAGAAGATTAGATACCTTTCTTTCAAAAGGGTACATACAGGGTTATACTGTATATAAGTAGGTAAATCAGGAAGGTCTTATAAAGACTACCTTATTTGGTAGCAGTAAAGCTATACAATTCTCATGTCACTGGAGTGTGAGGTAAATGTTAACCTTTGAGTGCCAGAGGAGTACGCAACATATTGCAAAGCAATGTGTTGCGTACCACTCTGGCACTCAAAGGGTTAAACTTGATGGATTTGCTTCTTTGTTCATTTACTATGTTACTATGCATATGTATATATATAAAAACACACACATACACATATATATTGTGATAAACCATAAGCGGGCTGCCCCTGGAGGGTATCACACTCAGGCCACAGTTCTTAAAAAGATGTGTAGGTTTATTCTGACATCGAATCAATAAGCAGGTAGTGTTTTGCAAAACAAAATTAAAACAACACAACAACCTATCTCAATATGAACACTAACTTCACTTGTATCAGTTTCTCTTTCTACTTCAAAATACTAAAAAAATAAACATTTTTATTATTATTATTATTATTATTATTATAAAAATAGCACAGGTTTAACCAGCTTTTTCAAATCCTGCTTTGTTTCACTGCTCTGCTCTGCACTTCTTGCTCACAGGAAGTGAAACTCCATTATCTCTACAATCTTTAGTGAGATAGCTCAGTTGGTTAAAGTACAAGCTGTGGAATCTGCTCAAATCACAGGGTCACAGGTGCTAGTCCCCGACAGGGTCACATATCTGCTGGACTAGCTTGGCAAATTATGGTCCATACCCTCAAATTAATGAAGAGGCCTTCATCCTGCACTGGACTGAGAATGGCTTCAGCTTTTATATATAATCCTATCATATCCCAAAGTGGTGATAATGTCTCCATTTACCCTACACCAAAAATTATTTCATCAATGGGTACACACTTCTAGCCCATTTACTATGTATATTTCACATTCTTGCACCAAAATGTTACATTACTAGGAAGTGAAATAGAGAAAAAAGCAGCTAGAGAGATAGAGAGTGCAGAAGGATATGTCTTTGTTATTTAGTCAGTGAAATAAACTAGCACTATGAGCACCCATATTAAAAATAAAGGAGGAGCTGGCAGGACCGTGATGCATCCAGTGACTCAGAAGAGGTGGAGGAGTAAATCACCACCAGCATAAAAAGCTCTGGGAGCCACATTTCCCAGACCTAATGATACCCAGTCCCCCAACATCATCAGTTGGCATCTGGGGTAAACAAAGGCACATGCCAAACTGAGTAGCAGTGTGAGCAACACAAGTCGGCCGTCTGTGGCTGCTTCTACTGCCGCCAGTGTCCCTTGTCATTCTGAGGAGGATGAGATGGCAAGGTGAAAGCAGGGGATCCTAAATCACACTTGGCATCCCCAAGCAGTCCCACTACTACACAACAGCTAGAGACTGGTGGGAGTGAGGCAGCTGTTGAGACTAGCTATAATATGGACCCTAATGCTGAGGTAGAAGGTGAAGTGACAGTGAGCAGCCAGACTAGCTGTAAAGGGAGCATACTGCTGACCCTGCGATTCCTATTACCCCAGCACTGTCCCTCTAGGTAGTGATGGTGAAGAAGGCAGAAATGTCTGGTATGAGCAGCAGCATACATCAGCGTTTGTGCCTGCTAGTATTGCAGCCAGTGTGCCGTCTTCACTGAAAGATATGTCAAGTGTGAGAGTAGTAGATCTTCTATAACATTTGTCATCATCACCACCAACCAGTCTCACTCAAATAGAGCAGACTGGTGTTGGTGATGAGAATGAGGATGATAGTGGAGCTGGGAGTGCAGGAGGATTTTTTTTCTTTTTTTTTAGCAGAAAGAGAAAAGCAATGTGGGACAGATATGCAAATGGGGATGGGTATCCCCACCACCAGCATTGACACTGTGGAGTTTGCTGCTGCTGTCATTTCTGCTGCTGAGTTGCCAGGGCAAGACATTCATCTTTCTCAGCAGATGAGAAGACACCTGTCCACAGAAGCAATCAGATTCCAAACTCTCCACCATGTCCAAGACCAAAGAGCTGTCCAGTTATGTCAGGGACAAGATTGTAGACCTACACAAGGCTGGAATGGGCTACAAGACCATCACCAAGCAGCTTGGTGAGAAGGTGACAACAGTTGGTGCGATTATTCACAAATAGAAGAAACACAAAATAACTGCCAATCTCCCTCAGTCTGGGGCTCCATGCAAGATCTCACCTCGTTTCAATGATCATGAGAACTGTGAGGAATCATCCCAGAACTACACGGGAGGATCTTGTCAATGATCTCAAGGCAGCTGGGACCATAGTCACCAAGAAAACAATTGGTAACACACTACTCTGTGAAGGACTGAAATCCTGCAGCACCTGCAAGGTCCCCCTGCTCAAGAAAGCACATGTACAGGCCCGTATGAAGTTTGCCAATGAATATCTGAATGATTCAGAGGAGAACTAGCTGAAAGTGTTGTGGTCAGATGAGACCAAAATCGAGCTCTTTGGCATCAACTCAACTTACCGTGTTTGGAGGAAGAGGAATGCTGCCTATGACCCCAAGAACACCATCCCCACGGTCAAACATGGAGGTGGAAACATTATGCTTTGGAGGTGTCTTTCTGCTAAGGGGACAGGACAACTTCACCGCATCAAAGGGACAATGGACGGGGCCATGTATTGTCAAATCTTGGGTAACAACCTTAATGACTTGGAGAAGATCTGCAAAGAGGAGTGGGACAAAATCCTTCCTGGGATGTGTGCAAACCTGGTGGCCAACTACAAGAAATGTCTGACCTCTGTGATTGCCAACAAAGGTTTTGCCACCAAGTACTAAGTCATGTTTTGTAAGAAGGTCAAATATTTATTTCACTCAGTAAAATGCAAATCAATTTATAACTTTTTTGAAATGCATTTTAATGGGAAGGGAGATAGAAAAGGGAATGGGAAGGGAGGGAGAAAATGGTAGTACTAGTGAGGGCAGAACAGGTCAGCTGCCTGTGCCTGCTGCCAGACGTACTGCCCCTGCTGCCAGTGCCACCATTGCTGTACCTGCAGCCACTAGTGTTGTACCTTCTGCCAGGCATGCTGCACCTGCTGCCAGTGCCACCATTGCTGTACCTGCAGCCACTAGTGTTGTACCTTCTGTCAGGCATGCTGCACCTGCTGCCAGTGCCACAATTGCTGTACCTGGAGCCACTAGTGTTGTGCCTGCTGCCAGATGTGTTGCCCCTGCTGCCACCAGTGCTGTACCTGCTGTCAGTGCTGAACCTGCCGCCAACAATACTTTGCCTGATGCTAGTGTGTCTTGTAGTACTCAGGAGGGGGGAAGGAGAAAATGATGCCAAGTGCGACAGCAAGGGACCCTAAATCACATTTGCCATTCCCAAGCAGTCCCGCCAGTGCTAGTACTACTACTACTAAGGTCCTGCAGTTTGTTAGCATTCAAAGTGTAGGAGGGGGTAATCAATAACAATATTCTCATATTATTAGTCAATGTGAGACTAAGGAGGAAGACTCTGCTGCTGAACTTAATGTGGTTGCTGTTAGTAGTAGTACTAGCGGTAATGGCGAAGCAGCCAGGGTGTTAGGGAAAACATTTGAGAGTGTCCAGGCTAGCAGTCAAGGGATACCACACCATTCCTCTGACCCTGGGACTGGGAGTCCTCCCCTTCCCTTCACTACAGTGTCCAGGTGGAACATGATACTGAAGAGGCCAGAACTGGTGTTGGGGGAGGACAGGAGGCTCAGAATTAATACCACCGCCACCAGCAGAAGCACAGATCAGTTGCCAGTGCCTGCTGCTAGTGCTAGTCTGCCTTCTTCTTTGGGTCAAAAGGAAATGCCAAGTGTGACATTAGGGGACCCTCTGTCACATTGCTCGTCATCTCCTCCAAGCAGCATTGAGATGTCTGGAATAGAGCAGCAGCACAAAGGTACTAGTGGGGGTGGTGATGATGATGCTGGAGAAGCTGGGGTGGAAGAGACATTGATGGCCTTTTTAGCAGAAACTGAGAAGGAATGGGAGACAGGAATGAGGATGGGCATTACCAAGACTACTAGCAATGAGATTTTGGAATTAGAGGAATTTGCAACTGCTCTAATTCCTTCTGCTGCTGAGTTGCAAGGGCAACAGAATACTGAGGAGCAAGCTAGTGTGCCACAGACCACCGTGGACACAGTGGGAATGGGGTCAACAAATGATGCAGGACTAGGGCAGGTTGCAATTGCCAGCGGCAGCAATACTCCTGGTCCTAGTTGCAGTGCTGAATCTGAGGCAGTAGCAGCAACATTATCTGCCGACACAGACAATGAAGGGAAATATGGAGGAAAAGAAGAAAGATGCCATTCTTCTCCATTTGTTCCCTTCCCCATAAAGTCATCATGGGTGTGGGACTATTTTTCTGTTGGGGCACGCACAGTGCAATCATGAGCAACGGCACTGTGAACTATTTATGACAAGTCAGTGAGAAGAGGAAAGGAGGGAACACACCTTGGCACAAGCGACCTGATGTCACACATGAAACACAGACACCATGACATTTACATCAAGCATGTTCAAGACAAACAGCCATCACAGAAATCAAGCATTGCTTTTGCTGTCCCTGACTCTCCAGAAAGGCAACAAGAGGCAAGGTTGAGATCAAAGAGTAGTAGGTATAGAGCAACCTAGGCAATGACTGGAAGTTCCATGACGAATGAAACAACTAGCTCACCATCACCTTCTAGGGTAACTACATCTTCTGCCAATCCAGCTCATTCATCATTACCTCCCCTGCCGAATGATAGCCACTCTGTTGATGTGGCAGTTTGTCTCCGCCCATTGCACACTGTGTGGTGCACTGACTACACATGCCAGTGTGGTGGAGAAGAAGCGCAAGCAATGCATCAAGCGGCATCTGAGGAGATGCCACCCAGCAGAATATGCTAAGATGGTGGCAGGGAGGGTTCATCATTACTATTAAACTGTCAGTAAGTTGTCATGTGTCCTTAGCGGGGTCTGGACAAGGGGTATAGTGACAGCAGCAGTACTTGGTTTCTGGTGTCATGGTGTTTTCATACAGTTGTGCCCCCAAATGTTATTTACCACACACCTGTGCACATTGCAGTTGTTGATGAGAGCCACTGTTCCTGCTCTCAAGGGAAACGTTTCAATTCTAATAACACACCCATGATTTTTGAAGAGGGGCAGGTGGAGAAGAATTATTGGCCAACTTATTCTTTTCTCCACATTCACTGGGGCTACTTATTGTGCTGCTACTTCCTCAGGTGCATCACTGGAGCCAGTCATGGGAAGTGGAACCTTCATCATCCATCTTCCATGTTACTGCTATTGTTGATCACATTCCCTTTCAGCAGCCTAATCATCCCGCTGCTTAAACAACTCAGCAGCAGCAAACAGCATTTGCAACTCATGACTCAGTAAGACATTTGACAATGGCCACTGTCCACTGACCAACATGACCTGCTGGCATTAGGCCAGCAGGGCAGCTTTATTTTTTTTGTCAGGGCTTGTGCTTTGAAAAAAAAAAAAAACAAAAAAAAAAAAAACAAAACAGTCCTACAAAAAAATAAACAATTTTTTGGGGTTTGTTTCTAACAAGCCTAAGTCTTACAAATCAATGTTTTCTCAGGGCTTGTGCCTCTAACAAGCCTAAGTCCAACAAATCAATGTTTCCTCAGGGCTTGGGCATTTAACAACAATTCTAACAAATCATCCTCTACAAAATACTCTATCAAGTCAAGTATTAGTCCACCCAGTGGAAGCTTATTTCAGGCGGTTCCTGTCTCTATCACTTTACATACAAACGTCTTATTTTATTTTATTGATTTTTTTTTTATTAACTGTCCCCCCAATACCAGTCAAGAACCCTCCAAAACAAATTCCCTGTTCAAATGATTCATTCATTCACCAACAGAGGCACCCTCCTCATACCCTTTTTATACCATGTCTTATGGGGTTTTTTATTTGTATTTAGAATTTTTTATTAACTGCCCCTCAATCCCAGTAAACAACCTCCCAAAAAAAATTATCCCCTGTTCAACTATTTCTCCACAGCCCACCAACACAGGCACCATCATGCCCCTTTTATACTATGCCTTTGGGAAATAAAATAATATTTGCTATGTGTTGTGCGTAACTTCAATGTTCCCATTGATTTCAATGGAATGAGCTAGGCGGAAAAAGCAGAAATTCTGCACTTTTTGTGGAAAATTTTTCTCCAAGCAGATTACAGTTTGAGGTGGAAATTTTCACCCATCCCTACTGGTAATTAACCTTTTGAGTGCCTTGGTCAGCTTTATGCCCTAAACTGTGTTGCTTCTCCATACAGAGTCTGACGTGAGCCTGGGTATGTTCTGGCACTCATTCTGGGTATCTTTATTATATCTATATTTCCCTCAGAGGGCTTTGGAGGAAGGATGGCTGCTCTAGGTCTAATTTCACCCTGCCCACTGTTTGTCCCGTAGTTGTATGCTCCGCTCAGATCTTTTTGGGTCTCTTGGCAACTTTTTGTCTTTAGACAGATTTTAGCGCTACAGTCCCTTTAAGAACGGGAGCCCACCCACAGTCATCTTTGCTCCATTAACATCTATGGGAAAAACTTCCATGTGCCATATCTTTGCAACCTTTTAAGATACATCTGTCAGAGAGGGTTCTATCTTCTTGTCTCATCGTGCCCTATCATCCAATCCACTATCTGAGTGTCCAGGGGGCCTGTGGCTATCAGTGAATAGAGTTGTAGTTATTGCTAGGCAACAAGCAACAGTGACTACTACGTTTCCCAGAATTTCCATCTTGCAGGCTTTGTTCCGATTGGCTGACAGTTTTGCAGTGGCCATTTAACTTCTTTCTTGCTTCTCCTATGCAGTGGCTGACTCTCTTTGCCCACCTTCAGAATAACTCTTTGCTATTTATGGGCTGTTAAGGATGCAGCGTTATTCTGGGGACATTCACTATTGTCTTAGTTAGATTTGGGACACTTTTTTAGTGGAAAGTATGTTGGACTCTAAGGGCCATGTGGGAAAATGTAAGGCAAAGGATTCAGGTGCCACACATACCCCCTTCACGCATTTTTACCCTTGCAGAGTAGGCAGAAACCAAGGCAGGTGGTGGTAATAGGAGACTCTATTATTAGGAGGGTAGATATGGTATTCTACCATCAGGAACATGACTGCCAAACAGTATTTTGTCTCCCAGGTGCTCGGGCTCAGCATATTGCGGACAGGGCTGACAGATTATTGGGAGGGGCTGGAAGTGATCCAGCTGTCTCGTTACATATTGGTACCAATTACAAAGTAGGAGGAAGATGGAGGTCCCTAAAGAAAGATTTCAGGGATTTAGGTTGCAAGCTCAAGGCAAGGACCTCTAAGGTAATGTTTTCTGAAATACTACCTGTGCCATGTACCAGTGCAGGTAGGCAGAGTGAGCACAGTGAGCTTAATGCATGGCTCAAGCATTGGTTTAGGAAGGAGGGTTTTGTGTTTTTAGAGCACTGGGCTGACTTTGCTCTTGGGTACAATCTGTATATGGAAGACTGAAGTGATGGATTGCACCTAAATGGTAGAGGAGCCTCCATGCTAGGGGAGAGAATGCTAAGAAGTTTGGAAGAACTTTTAAACTAGGAAAGGGGTGAGGATGGTATAGATAGCAAAAATTGGGTAGATAGAGTAGATAGAAACCGGGTCCAAGTAAATGATCATGGGGGTTGAGAAAGGGTGGGGATAAATGTAGTCAATAGGGAGGAACTCCTAGTAAATGAAGATGTAGAAAAAAGGTATGTAGGGGGTAATATATGTAAAGACTTCAAAATTAATTGTATGCTAGCAAATACAAGAAGTATGGTTGATAAAATAGGAGAACTAGAATTGCTCTAATGAGCAATTAGACATAATTGGTATAACAGAACCATGCTGAAATTATGTCCATTATTGGGCTATAAATATAGAGGGCTATTCCCTGTTTAGGAGAAACAGGATTAATAGAAAAGGGCGAGGTGTCTGCTTATATTTGAAATGAGAGCTAAATCCAGTTTTGAGGGGTGATATTACTGAGGACTCTGGCCAAAATGTGGTAGTCCTTGTGGGTAGAATTTGAGACTAAATGTGGTGTAAAAGGTAAAAAAGGTGTTGGTAGGTATATGCTACAAACCACAAAATATTGATGACAAAGTTGAGACCCAACTGCTACTGCAAATGAGGAAAGCTGCCCAGCTTGGGCATACTATAATTAAGGGAGATTTTAACTATCCAGATATAAACTGGAAAAATGAGACCTGTCAGAGTGCTAAGGGAAGCAGGTTTATGAGCATGCTTCGGGAAAGCTACATGTCACAAATGGTGGAAGTGCCGACAAGAAATAACAATGGTTTGGACCTAGTGATAACGAATAACAGAGAAATTGTATCCAATATTAAGGTAAGTGAACATTTGGGAAACAATGGTCACATCATGGTTACATTTGAGATCAGTCTGATAAAACAAAGCTAACTTCAAATTGTTAAGAGCTTCAATGCAACACATAGAATGGAATACATTATTCAAATGCAAAGACCTAGTGAAAAATGGTCAGAATTCAAATTTAGGTTGCAGAAATGTACCCAACAGTATATAACAATGGGGAACAAATGCAAAAGAAGTAAATCATACCCAATGTGGTTAACTGCACATGTAAAGAATGAAATGGCAAGGAAAAAAAAATCATTCAAACTATTTAAGTCTGAAGGAACTGAGCATTCTTTCTTAAAATACAGGGAGTTCAACAAAGATTGCAAAAAGGCAATTAGAGTATCAAAAATAGCTAATGAAACTCGAATTGCAAGGGAAAGCAATACTAATCCAGAAAAGTTTTTCAAATATATAAATAGCAAAAAACTTAAGAGGGAGTGTATTGGACCTTTCAAAAATGAGATGGGTGAGTCGATTACCGAGGATAAGGAAAAGGACGATATTTTAAACACTTTCATTGCATCAGTATATACAACGGAAAAAGGAATGGTAGAAGAGGCTCAACAAGTAACAAATAAAATAATACAATTATCAGATATTGGGTTAACTTAAGAAGATGCCATGGGAAGACTGAACAAAACTAAGACTGACAAAGCACCGGGTCCTGATGGTATACATCCAATGGTTCTTCAGGATCTCACTGCAGCGAAGATCCAATGTAGTGCCTCTATTTAAGAAGGGAACTAAAACAGAACCTGGGAATTATAGACCTGTGAGTTTAATCTCTGTAGTGCGAAAACTGCTAGAAGGGATAATAAGGGACTTATTAGATTTACAACACAAAAAATAAGATAATTAGCAGGAATCAACATGGTTTTATGAAGAATAGATCATGTCAAACTAATCTTTTCAGCTTCTATGAGGAAGTAAGCAGCAACCTAGATAATGACCAGGCAGTTGATGTAGTATATCTCAGTCACTGGGGAATGAGGCAAATGTTGAACTTGATGGATTTGTGTCTTTATTTAACCTAATTTACTATGTTACATGGGGCTACCTAGAAAATGTTCAGGGTTTGTATGTCCCTCATGTTCTGTGGCCCCCACTACTCTACTAGGGCCCTCCAGGGCCGATCAAGAGACAGCGTGGGTTAAGATATTCCTATCTTCAGTGCCCCCAAATCCCTTCCTCTGTCCAAGGGGTACTACATTCATGGAAGCCTATTCCTACCTTTAAGCATTTTGCCCCCATTTATAGGGGTCATGCACAGGTTGTTGGGGTTTTATTTGAGGAGGAATTATCCTGAGAAGGGGAAGAGGATGATGATGGTGAGTATGAAGACACAGATTCTTCCTATTCCTATAAAGATTCCTATTAGACTGATCTACACCCTTCTGTTGAGGGGCTCATTAGGACAGTCTTGGAGGCTCATCAGGTTTCTGATGTCCCTTTTGAGGGATCCCCCTCTCTGAACATTTTCCAGAGCCTTAAGACGTTTTCTCCCATTTTTCCTCACAATAACACCCTTGATCAGATCTTTATGGATGAGTGGAAAACTCCTGATAAAAAGCCTTTTACATAATAAGAGCTTTTCTAAGCTATATGTTTTTTCAGATGAGACTTTGGCACAGTGAGCTTCTTCCCCCATCGTAGACACCCTTATTTTGCAGCTGCAGCACTAAGACCTATCTTTGTCTCTGCCTGACAGGGTTAATAGTTTTCAGATGCTGTCAATGCTGATGTGGCCAAAGAAGACTTACTGGTCCTTATGGCTGACATCAAGGAGGCCAACAGCTATATTTCTGACTAGATATTTGACACCGTCAGATTCTTCGATAAGGCCTGCATTCTTTCTGTTGCTGCTCACTCCACCTCGTGGCTCATGATTTGGTCTGTGGACCACTCTTCTAAGAAGTTACTGGTTTCCTTGCAGTTTCATGGCTATTCCCTTTTTGCACCTGACCTGATATTGATCAGCCGGGGGGGATAATTTTCATTCAATTACCTTTGAACTCTGACAGCCTTGAAATAATAATCCCCATGGCCCAAGTACTATGAAGATTAATTGGAGCTGCTGTTTTTGTGTAACATTACTATCCCTTTAAAGCAAAGACTGTTGACATAGCAATACAAGATGATTTTTACACTGTATGTAATACACTATGTGGAAGATGGAGCTGATCAGCTGCTTAATTAACTAACTGAAATCAAACCAATGCCTGTGAAGTTATGAAAACCTGGTTCAAAGCCCAGTGTTATCAGCTCTATGGGGAAGATGCACTAAAATGTAAGAGATAACATTTCCATTGATATCACTTCTAAATACTATGGAGCCCATGCACAGTTTCTGCAACTTGATAGGACTTACTGCGTTGGCTCCATGGAATAGCACAGGAATTGGAGAAGTGGTATCAATGTTATCACCTCTTTATCACACCTTAGTGTGTCTCCCCCCATGTAAAGTTAGGCAAGTCATTGTATCTCCCTGTGCCTCAGGTACAAAAAACCTTAATTAAAATCTCTACAGAGCAGGGACTCACTATCAGCGCTTTGTAAAGATTGGTATATATATATATATATATATATATATATATATATTAGTGTTGAGCGAGCACCCCGATGCTCGGGTGCTCGGGTGCTCTGACCGAGCACCCCCTGAGGCTCGAGTGCTTGGCCGAGCACCCGAGCCCCATTGCATATAATGGGGCGACACGAGCATTACACCAGGCACCCCCTGCTCTGATGAGGGGAGGGTGCCTGGTCAATGCCCCCCTTCATCTCCGCTATGCCCCCTTCATCTCCAAATGCCCCCTTCATCTCCGCAATGTCCCCCTTCATCTCCGCTATGCCCCCTTCATCTCCGCTATGCCCGTCTTCCACAATGTCCCCCTTCATCTCCGCTATGCCCCTCTTCCACAATGTGCCCCTTCATCTCCGCTATGCCCCTCTTCCACAATGTCCCCCTTCATCTCCTCTATGCCATAGAGGAGATGAAGGGGGACATTGTGGAAGAGGGGCATAGCGGAGATGAAGGGGCACATTGTGGAAGAGGGGCATAGCGGAGATGAAGGGGGACATTGTGGAAGACGGGCATAGCGGAGATGAAGGGGGACATTGTGGAAGAGGGGCATAGAGTCTATGCCCCTCTTCCACAATGTCCCCCTTCATCTCCGCAATGCCCCCTTCATCTCCGCAATGCCCCCGTACCTCCAGTCCCTGGTGGTCCAGCGGAGCGTCTTCGGATCTGTGCCTCTTCCGGCACAGATCCCCGCCACCCGAACATGGCGGGCGAGCACATGGCGGTACTCGACGAGTACCGCCATGTGCCGAGCAGAGCGATGCTCGAGCCGATCCGAGCATCGGCCGAGCACGCTCGCTCAACACTAATATATATATCAGGGCTCAAAATTTCCACTCAGCCCTGGCGAGTAGAAATTCAGCACTGGTGGGTATGTTATGAATTGCAGTGGCGAGTAACTTTTCAGGTCTGGCTAGTAGCAAGGGACTTCAAATTTTAAGCCCTGTATATATGATTATATACGTATGTAAGTAACAGACTTGGTGATAAAATTAAAATCATCTTTTATTTTATTCTTTTTTCTACACTTATTTCAATTTCACTTACAGGGCACTACCCTTTTAAATAATATCTGAGCAAATAATTTGTGTATACAAACGTCACCATATTTTATCCCAATAATTGCATCTGAAGTTACCATTGCAACAATACAGGTACAGCCAAACCGGTAATGATGATCTATACAAGAAGCAGCATCATGTATCAGAACAAAAGGCATGGGTCTGGTGAGATTAGGCACTTGATATGAAACTGTGATCTAAACAATGAAAACAGTGACAAACTAAAATTCCACCAAGGGGTTACAGACAGGTTAACTAACAAAGCATCTGTTATACAGGTTTCACAAGCTGCTTCTAATGCTGAACAATCTAGATTATCTTACTCTTTTACTAGTTCTGACCTTGAGCTGCTTAATGAACTATAATGAATTATATTAAGTATAATAGATTGCTTTTTATAGGCAACCTGCTCAAATAGGCCAGCTTTGTCCCTACAGGGGCAAAACTATTTTCATCTTTTGTTTAGTTCATTTTCTCCTTACAGAACAAAAAAAAAATGAAAAGAACAGGTTGTCAAATACGCATTAATTCAGTCCCACATTTTGACATTTCATAAAAATGCCTCTCACCTTGACTTACATATTCAGTCTTACCTGATGAGGCCTGACAAACAGAACAGCAACTTTATATAACCTAAATAAACAGCTACTGTTGTTTATTGGACACATGCTGATTCCTGCACATTGTGTATAGAACAGCAATCAAACTAGGAAAAACATTTTTATTGCTGCTGGTGACTAACATTCTTAGCATGAAAAGTTTACCACTGCTTTGCAATGGTTTTATCCCCCTCGGTAAAAAGATTAGGGGCTTGATCCAATACCCACCGAAAAAAAAAGTGCCGTCGGTAGTTTTAAGTCACAGTCAGTTATGCAGTGACCTGCTCTCTGACACACTACAGAACAAAAAAAATGCACGGTGTGCACTAAATTTGCACCCATAGGAAACAATGGAAAAGAAGTTGAATTTGCGATGCAGTTCCATGTGGTGGCTAGTAACACGCATTAAGGGACTCAACTTTATTGTCAAAAATGTAAGGCAATAAAGTTGGTGCTGAGTCCCCTAACTCGTGTTCCTAACCACTGACGTGTAAGTGCTGTGCAAAAGTAGTTAAGAATAAATGCTAAATGACACGTGGATGTATTGCTATGTATTGATATGTATTTATATTCATCTGCCATCCTCATCTTTCTTCTACATCTTTTATCTTTATCTTCATCTGTCATCTTCATCTTCTTTCTTCGTCTGTGCTCCTCTTCATTATTTTCCTTTAACTTAGTGTTGAACCTGTAAAATTAAAATATAGTTAGTAAAATAAATCTTTCATTAAACACCAGCAGCGACAGGATACAATAGCAATAATACCCCCCCCCCCCGTTCCTTTCAGGCCATTGCCTGATGAGGGAAATTTGACTAGGGATAGCCTTTTATATGGCCAGTCCCTCTTCAAACTAATTTTCATGCTCCCATTGGCATGGGTTAACCACACCTCCCAGGCAATCAGTGCTTTTAGTCATCCCTCCAGCTAGAAGCTGATTGGCTGGGTGGTGTGGTTACTGCAGAGCACGTTTCATGCCCTGCGTAACCCCACATCCCAGCCAATTGCAGAATGGGGTGCAATTTGAACTGGGACTGGCATTATATAAGGCAGTCCCTTTTCAAATTTCCCTCAGTTGACATCAGGCAACAGCCAGACAGTTACGGGGAGGGGGTTGTCCTGGTTTTCCTGTTGCCGATGGCAGCATAAGTCTAATGATAGATTTGTTTTACTAACTATATTTTTTTTTATTGCAGGTTTAACACTGCATGTAATGAAGAAGAATGAAGCGGAGCACAGATTAAGAAAGAAGATAAATATGTGTTTGGTTTTAAAGAAAAATGATCATCTTAATTTCAAATGTCTATTTCTTCTGTATATTTTTGAAGTTGCCTTTGGGTAAAATGATGACCAGCTGAGGTAATGTTCTTTGATATATGGTATTTCTCAATATATTGTCTGTGTGTATTCATCCTTAGATGTAGTGGTAGGCCTGATTCACCAATGTAACATCCAGATTCACATTCAGGCTTGGTATCCTATATACATTTGCTGGTATGCAACAAAACAGGAACAGAATCTGAAAAGGAGTCTAAGACCAGTAGAGTGATACACGGATCAACCAGAGACTAGGAGAACTAGGCAGAAGAGAAGTCTGGGTCTTTTGCAGGGTCATACACAGGTTAGGCTAGGGTCAGATTCACAAGGTGAAGAGTGGTCAGAGGCAAGCCGGGTATACACAGATTAGTTTTGAACGAGAATCGCAAGGCTAAAGAGTGGTCAGAGGCAAGCAGGGTCAAACACAGATTAGGTTAGAACCAGAATCGCAAGGCTGAAGAGTGGTCAGAGGCAAGCAGGGTAATACACAGGACAAGAAGGGACTCAGGACTGAGCTAGACTGTAGGACATCAAAGGGACTCAGAACAAAGCTACAAAGCAGAGCTATACTGCCACAGGACTAGCTGGCTACAGAACACCGTAATAGTGCACTGTAGCCAGGGACTGGAGGCTAGAAGTAGATGTTGCGTGCTACGTCATCAGCACGCAACGTCAAACACCCAAGAAGCAAAAAGGGGAAGAAGCGGCGGTGTCTTGCGCCTGTACACAGTGGCATCGGCCACAAGGACGTCAAGAGAGAGGAGAGGCTGGTGAAGGTGAGGTACAGGAAGCAAACAGAGAGCAGCACAGAGATGCCGGCAGCAGAGGGAGAGCATGGAGAAATAGGTGACACTATTCAACACATAGACTGGAATAAATTATTTATAATACTTAGGAAAAATGGTCAGAATTTAAATTTAGGTTGCAGAAACGTATTGCATAGTATATACCTGTGGTGAACAAATGCAAAAGAAGTAGATCACAGCCAATGTGGTTAACTGCAAATGCAAAGAAGGAAATCGCAAGGAGAAAAAGCATTTAAACTATTTAAGCCTGAAAGAACAGAACATTCTTTCTTGAAATACAGGGAGTGCAACAAGATTGCAAAAAGGCAATTAGGTTAGCAAAAATAGATAATGAAACTCAAATTGCTAGGAAGATCAAGACTAATCCAAAAAAGTTTTTCAAATACATAAATAGCAGGGGAAGGTAATGAACCTTTCAAAAATGAGATGGCAAATCCTAGCCAGAATCCAAACTTTTAACTAAATAAATGCAAATAAATTCTATGTAAGTGCTTTTAAAAAATAAAACAAATTAATGTGACACCTTCAAAGAAAACATCCTTGCTTATCCAACATCCAGAAAAAAACCAAATATACTTTTAATGTTCTACAGATATAAAAGTTATCTGCATGCTACAATTGTTTGGCCTAAAATGCTAAGGCAATCACAGAATAACTGGAAATGATTATATAGCTCTCAATTTCAGGCAATCATAGGCTGAGAAAATTGCAGCCTATGATTTAATAAGAGATTTTACTACAGATATAGTAGATATTACTTACTTTATTTTTCAGAGTAGCAGGTTAAGACTTGAAACTTCTTTTAATGTGAATGATAGTAATTCAAGTTCCATTCAAGTCCCACTCAACCAAGCATTTGAAGCTGAGTATCTCACAGTTTATACTGTTTGTCTTATATTGATCAACTTTTTTCAACGTAGAGAGGGGTTTATTTTTATTTTTACATATAGAGGTTTTTTTAAAGGGGCAGTAAAGAGATAAAAGCGTGTATTCATGTTATAACATTTTATTTCCCTTTAAAATAGAAGTATTTATTTAAAGTGTTTTACAAGTAAATTACTAACAATGTTAACAAAATAGCTCCCACAGTAAAATCAGTAGTCAATCACTAACATGTATGTGAAGTCTGTGATTGTTTAATTCTTCTGGTATGTATCCATTAATAAAATTATCAGTTGAATGCTTAGTAGAATCTCAAAGACAATTAGGGAATTTGGTTGAAAGCAAGTACTATGCTATGATTGGTTGAACATGTTATCTTAGCTGAAGCTCAATTCAATAAACTCTGACACCAAAAAAACCCAGCAAACTGCAGTTTTATAAGCAAGATAAGTGAATCAATTAGACATACTTACAACAGCTAATGACAGTTCTAGAATCACAATGGACAATAATATATTGCCCATTTAGGTCAATGAAACAGCCAACTTCAGAGCCATTCATTTGTGTGAGGCAATGCTATCGATCGCTAAATTGATACATTTAACAGCTGAAATTTAAGACCCAGCTTGTTTGCCATTAACCACACAACGGATAAGAAAAACCACCGCTGGACAAAACTAAGCAGAGAAACAGCAGCTCATACAACACACAGCACATAGCACAAGTACACCAATGGCAAAATTAACCCCTGTAAAGCCAAGCTAAAACACAAACAATGCCAATGCCCTACAATCAAGTCACGGATAAGCAACAAAAACCTAGCATCCCCAAGTGACAATGTCTCCACAATGTATCCCAACACAAGCCAGCACAACAGGGGTTAATATACAACACGCATACCTGTCAATCCCAGAGCAAACCAACCTCATCTGAGCAACATCAACAGCCAGTGGAATACAACATACATCTGACAACTTCACACATGCACCTGACAGGTACGCAGCAATTAAGACAAATTATGCATACAAGAGACACATTGGCAAACACCTACCTGGACAACACACACTCTCCCACTGGTTTCTCCTGACCCCATTACGGCACCTAGACAACACCCCACCATTATCTTAAAGGGATGTGGTGTGTTTTCAGTGAGACCACTCAAAGACAAAGACAGACAGAGAGAGAGAGAGACAGAGAGCGAGAGAGAGAGAGATCAGAAGTATGTTTGCATACCAATTTCTGCTGCAACAGCAGAGACAAAGGCGTGTGCGGGCTATGGACCACCCTCCAACCCCAAGCACTCTTGTTGATGTTGATGCTCTGGCTAGACAGTCAGACAGGAGCCCATCTCCACCTGGAGATCCTCAACTGGCCACAGCAACCCAGCTGCCACAAGTAGACCTCCCACAGCTGCCACAGAGACCTGTGGAGCAGCACAGTGATGACATCTCTCTGCACAGACCCACAGCATCAACCAGTTGTATGAGTTGATCAAAGATGACATCAACCCCATATACCACACCAACCATGCCCCATCTGGATTGCAGAAGCTCATGTGTGCCACCCATTATAAGCGAATAAAACCTCCAACACAAGAAGGAAGAACTTCCACTCCATCAATGTATAGCTGGTCTGTGATGCCACTATAACCCACATCTATGACAAATATCCAGGCAGCTGCCATGACTCCTGTATCCTTACACACTTCTCCTTACACAGGCACTTTGAGAATGGGACCTATACAGGCGGATGGCTGTTAGGTGAGTCAAACAACTCATGGAAACACAAGTTAGCATGGTCATAATACACAACTAGTACATCACCCACATAATATATGCTCCCTGTCTTATCATGTCACTCTCAGTGCACAGGAGTGATATTATGAGGCTCACACCAGAACAAGGAATGTAACAGAGCGTGCATTCTGCCTGCTGAAAGCACAATTCTGGATCATTCAGAGGGGGCCCTGCAGTATGCACCCAGAAAGGCATGCAACTCTAGCCTATACTTTACTCCACAGTTTAGCTGTGGACCCACATCTTGTGAACAATGATAAGCCAGAACCAACTTCGGAATTCCCTGTTCCACTGGCACATCATGAGAAGACCCAAAGAGGGGGGCAAATACGAGACAGGCTCATCAAGGACCACTTCAGCAGTGAGTATAACACAGACACTAACAAAATCCATGTATGTCCATGATCAGCCTCTATGAATATGTGCAAACACACTAACCACACCACACAAACAATGTTCTGTTTCACCCCACAGGATGAATGACAGTCACAGCTGAGATTGCCTGCAGTATATAACCCATGCAGCTAATATTCCATGGAACTGTCACATTGATATTGAGAAGTCAATTGACATCTGCCATTCTATCATCCACATTGACTTTGGCACATCAAGGATATCATGCATTCCCCATGTGAACAAAAGTTTAACACATTGCACATGTTCACCACATTGCTGGGTTCAACTGATGATAGCAAACAACATTAATGTAGTGGCTCATATCCTTATCATCCATGGCACCATGGTAGCGAGAGAGGGACATCCCTTGCAATGCATCACATACCACTCTGTCATTACAGGGGTTAAATGTTTATTTGCATTATCATAAGAACATCAGTTGTGTAAAACCTAAAGGAGCAGCATAGGGATGGATCTACTGTGGTAGTGTTTCCTACAGCAACAGAGTAATCCTATGGTAGTCATGTTGAAAGGTCCACCATGCTGACATGTAGGCATGTGTGTGCAGCACAATGATCCAGGCATGCAAACAACCCCTGTTTTATGGTGCTGTGCTCAAATATTCCATGATGTGTTGATCCAGTGTTTTGGACACATATACAAATGGCTGCTTAGAATCCTCTTGTTCCCAGCCTTATGGGTTCCAGAGAGGCAGACAACCCATTGCAAACCAATCGGATTTTCACCCACCCGGAATGCAAAACGTTAATGGTGTAATGATGGCTCATCTGTTGCATGACACACAGTTAGATGGTGAAGTTCCAAATCCTGTCCTCACTTCCCACAGACATCAATAGCATGAATCATCAGGGAACAGAGGAATGTCCACATGACTCTCCTGAAGCCTTGATTTCACTTCCATGAAGTTCACCCATTGATGTGTTAAGTGCTTGTGTTGTTGTTGCAATGTGAAACTTGAATTTCATAACAAACTCTACTCAAACAGTTACATATAGAAATAACCCTCATGCATATGTGTTGCCTAACATCCTGTTACAAAATCTGTATAGTAAGAATACTCATCCTCAGAGTAACAATACCTTTCAGGAAACACCTGAGCAGGTCAGGTATGTTACTCCAGTAGACATATTTTATGTTACATGTACGTTTTGTGTGTTTCTCAAAGTTATCAATACATTTAAGTAATATGCAAGGATATCTATGTTGTAAGGTATTGTTTGACATATTAAAGGATGCCCACCCCCATATTGATGTGGGATTTAACATATTCAGATGGACCCATAGTTATGGTTTAGGCATATGTAAAATTTTTGGAGGCATATACATAATAACAGGAGTCCACTGATTGACAATAATGATAATGTCTTGATGAAAGGAGATTATGATGGCAGAGATTCACTAAGGTGTTTGGAGGAGGTGATAATGAGGTGATACTGTGGACATAACCTCTCCAGTCAAATCACATCACCAGTTCCCATGTTATATAATGGAGCCTATGCACTGAGATTGCTCAATTGTGACAGATGTTCGTGTATGTGTTCCATAAAGTGCCACAGGTAACGGAAACATAATAACACTGGAGAAGTCTACTCTACCTTATCATATCATTTCTACATTCCACTTGCTAACCCCCTATGTTGTCCCTGCTTAGTGTAATCAATTTCCCAGAATAGTGGCTTCCCCATGCTCCTGTCTGTTATCCAAAAACC
Source organism: Rhinophrynus dorsalis (assembly GCA_037306005.1). NCBI lineage: Eukaryota > Metazoa > Chordata > Amphibia > Anura > Rhinophrynidae > Rhinophrynus > Rhinophrynus dorsalis. Next base: position 314,043,716 of record CM074723.1, read on the forward strand.
ACATTGATCCCAAGTATCAAACTATCATTGCTAGGTGTTTGATGTTTGTTTGTTTCCTTAGCAGAGTGTGAATCACAGCATCTCTTTCGGGATGATCTCTCATCTTTATTTTACTCATCCAACCAACCCAAACACCATATGGTAGTATGTCACAGAGTAGGTAATTGAACACCTGACTGTGACTTGAAACTACTGACAGTATTTTTTTTTTTTTTACTGGTGGTCCCTAGATTCTTAATTAATAAAGAATGTTGTCTAAGTAATGCTTCCTGTTGTGAAACAGCCTTAGTAACCTCTGCATGGTGTTACGGTTCAGTACACTCAGACACGGTAGATGTTGGTAAAACACAATTTTACTAATGCACACAAGGAATGAGGTAACCCTCACAGGTCCAGTAACAACAGCAGTAACTGACACAAGACAGGTTACAAGCAAGTTAACCCACAAAGGTCCAGTATGTATAACACACACACAATACTGACAAAGGTCAGGTAAACGAGTTTGATACAGTGTATGAAAATCCAATGTGACAAGTGGAACCACTGGCAAAGTCTGAGTACAGCGAAGGCCCTATGTCGCCTATAGGCAACGGGAGGAGACAGTGACAGGACTGCAACAACAGGCATGGGACACCTGTAGAAGGATGCAATGGTCGACGCCCACCAACAACTACACAAGGCTGGTCAGAGCTCGTGCCAGAACGGAGGCCCTACCGGAACAGCCCACCACTGTGTGCACGTACTACCCTCAAGGGTTAATGTGCGATAATATAAATGGATGGCAACTGGAAGCGCACAGCAGAACCAAATGGAGACTAAATCGCATAGAGTAACGGCGCCTAACCGACCCAGAGTGGTAGTAAAGGAAAGAGGCACTTTCCCCGAAGGGGTTAATCTCGCTATGGTCTGAATAACGGCAACCACCGGAGGCGCTCAACTGAACCAAATAGACCAAGCGAGTGCAACACGGTGTGGGGGCACACTGAGACTCTGACCCACAGCAGAATATAATCGGCAACCTGAGTACTGGAATACAAGGAGGCCCAGTAATGAGGAAATGGTTCCAGGCAGGCAGCAGCAGGAACAGTCCAGTAAAGCCCAGCCGGGCACAGGAGAATCAGGAACCACCGCCAAGTCGATTCAGTACACAGCACTGGAACGTCAGCCAAGCCGGGTCGATACACGGAGGAAGAACCTCAGACACGCTGGGTCGGTATATGGAGCAGGATCATCGGTCTCGCCGGGTCGGTACATGGAGCAGGAACGTCAGCCAGGCCAGGTCAGAACAGGAAGCAGGAACGTCAGCCAATCCGAATCGGTACACAGAGTCAGGAACAAGACAATGGCGTGGTCAGGCAGTCCGGGGTCATACACTGGTATCAAAACAGCAAAACTAGTGCTAGGCATCAGGTGCACCACGAAAGGGCACTTGCAGAGTGACAGCCCAGGGTATAAAAAGGCTGTCACTGGGAGGAGTAGTACAGTGCAGTCAATAGGAGAGCAACAATAGTGAGATGGACAGAATGTCGCCCAGATTACGGGCACCGTGATAGTACCCTCCTCGCAAAGACCCCCCTCCAAGAAGAGGGACCAGGCTTTCGGGGGTACTTGGCATGGAAATTGCGCTGTAATCTGGGAGCATGAAGGTCCTTGGAATCCACCCATGAATGCTCCTCTGGACCATAGACTTTCCAATGGGCCAAATACTGCAATATACCTCTGAATCTGCGAGAGTCAATAATATTTTGCACCTCATACTCTTCCTGGCCTTGAATTTGAACAGGCCCTGGTGCCACAGGAGTAGTAGTATAATGATTACAGACCAGAGGTTTTAGCAGTGATACGTGGAACACATTATGAATACGCATGGATGCTGGAAGAACCAGAGCATAAGACACAGGGTTAATTTTACGAATAACTTTGAATGGACCAATGAACCGGGGAACCAACTTATTGCAAGGGGTCTGAAGGTTAAGATTCTTAGAGGAGAGCCAAACCCTGTCCCCAACCTGGAATGAGACCGCCGGCAGCCATCTGCGATTAGCTTGGTGCTGATACTGCTGGAACGAGGTATTGAGGGTTCTCTGCACCTGTGCCCAAGTGGAACGGAGTTGCTCCATATGCTCATCCAGAGCTGGAATCTGCTGTGACTGAAATGAGTCTGGGAGCAGACAAGGTTGAAACCTGTAATTGATGAGAAATGGGGAGCTCCCAGATGATGAATTAACCACACAATTCCTGGCAAACTCCGCCCAAGGCAACAGGTCAGCCCAATTATCATGATGGTCAGACACAAAACAGGGAGGAAACTGTTCCAAGCCCTGATTGGCACGCTCAGTGGCTCTGTTGGTCTGGGGATGATATGCAGACGAAAATGATAACTGTATGCCCATCTGAGCACAGAAAGCCTTCCAGAACCTTGACACAAATTGGCTCCCATGGTCGGACACCAATACTCTGGGTACCCCATGCAATCGGAACACCTCCTTGGCAAACACCCTTGCCAACTCCTGGGCAGAGGGAAGACCGGGAAAAGGCATGAAGTGTGCCATCTTAGAAAATCTATCAACTGCCATCAGTATAAAAGAATATCCCCTAGACACCGGTAACTCCCCCATGAAGTCGATAGAGACATGAGACCACGGACGTTCTCCATTGGGTACTGGTTGTAGCAACCCCACTGGAAGGTGTCTAGGGGATTTAGCATGGGCACAGGTAGAACAGGCTGCAGTAAATGCTGTGCAGTCAGCACGCAAGGAAGGCCACCAGAACAACTGCGAGAGTGACCAGATTAATTGATTCCTGCCGACATGCCCAGCGGCCTTAGAAGCATGATATGTCTCAAGGAGACGGGTGCAGAGAGGCTCGGCTACGAAACATTTGCCCACTGGGGTCTCAAGAGGAGCATCAAACTGATTAGCAAGAATTTCTGCCCCCAGGGGAGAAGTAATACTGGTTCACAATGTGGCAAGAATGCGATCAGGCTGGATAATCAGTACCGGGGGCTCCTCCTTCTCGGTATCAGGGTTAAATTGCCTGGACAGAGCATCTGCCCTGACATTCATGGACCCAGGCAGATAGGACACAATAAAGTTAAATCGTGACAAGAATAAGGTCCACCTAGCCTGATGTGAGGACAATCTCTTAGCCTCAGAAAGGTACGTTAGATTCTTGTGATCAGTCAGGATTAGCACTGGGGTTCGGGTACCCTCCAGCAAATGCCACCATTCCTTGAGGGCCAAAATGATTGCCAACAACTCCCTGTCACCAGTCTCTTAGTGACTTTGTGTGCTAGTCAATTTTTTTGAAAAGAAGCCACAGGGCCTTGGCAGGGAGGGATTAGGGTGGGACAGTAGAGGAGCAGAGGCAAATTCAGACTTTACTAACATGAAGGCTTGTTCAGCTTCCTGGGACCACTGAGAAGGATCAGCACCCTTGTGAGTTAGGTCAGACTGAGGTTTCACTATAGCAGAAAAATCCTTTATAAACTTCCTATAATAATTAGCAAAACCGAGAAAGCGTTGGATAGCCTTAAGCCCTTTGGGACGTGGCCACTGAAGGACTGCTGCCAACTTGTCCCTTTCCATAGCGATGCCATTCTTAGAGATAACAAAACCCAGGAAAGGTACCATGGGCTTGTGGAATTCGCAGAGTTTATTCTCACGGAGCTTACACAACACAGCTGTGACATCCTTAATGTGTTGTGACAGACTAGAAGAATGAATAAGAATGTCGTCAAGGTAAACAACCACACAGGACTGTAACATGTCAGGTAGGATGTCATTGATAAACTCTTGAAATACTGCAGGTGCGTTAAATAGCCTAAATGGCATTACCAGAAATTCATAGTGACCGGACCGGGTATTGAATGCCGTTTTCAACTCATCACCGGCTCTAATCCTTACCAAATTATAGGCAGCATGTAAGTCAAGTTTAGTAAAGATGGAGGAGCCCTTCAAATGATCAAATAGCTCGGTGATGAGTGGTATGGGGTAAGCATTGTTAGGCATAAGTTTATTCAAGCCCCTATAATCAATACAGGGGTGTAACTCCCTACTTTTCTTTTTTACGAAAAAAAATCCTGCCCCTGTGGGCGAGGATGACTTTCTGATAATGCCCCTTTCCAGGGCATCAGCAATGTAATCTTCCATAGCCTGATTCTCCTCGCAAGACAATGGGTAAGCATGACCCCGAGGAGGAACGGCACCAGGAGGCAGATCAACAACACAATTGCAAGCCCCATGAGGCGGAAAGGCACTTGCCTCCCCCTTACTAAACACGTCACTGAATTGGCTGTGTTAAGCTGGCATTGAGGGAGAGGCACACATGATCCTCGTAGGGTGGGAAATACAGTGCTTATCACAAAACTCAGACCAGGCTGTAATCTCACAAGTTTGCCAGTTAAACCTGAGGTTGTGCAAATGCAACCAAGGAAGCCCCAATATGAAAGCATGATGCGGGGAACGGATAATCTGAAAATGTTGAACCTCAGAATGCAAAGCCCCAATACGCAAACTTAATGGAACTGTCTCCATGGTAATCTGGGCAGGTACCAAAGGCCTCCCATCAATAGCTTCGATGATTAACAGAGAATCCTTCACCACCAGTGGAATGTTATGAGAGGCGCAAACGAATCATCCATAAAATATCCGCCCGCGCCGGAATTGACAAGTGCCAGGGTTTCCACAGCTTGATCTGCCCAGGCAACTACCACCTGTATGGTGGGCTTTTGAGTAGTTGCGCCCAGGGACTGCTGAACACCACCTAGGGCCTGTCCCCCAAGTTACCCTAGGTGCGTTCATTTCCCGGCCGGGTCGGGCAAGAACGCAACAAATGGCCAGCCTGGCCACAATACAAACAGAGGCCTTGTCTGCGACGATGCGCCCTTTTCTCCTTAGACAACCTAGTGAATCCCAGTTGCATAGGTTCACTACTCTCGCCAGCTTGTGTCAGAGGTATGAGAGGTGAGGGAGGTATGGGTGGGAAACTTGACCTTACAGAACCCATATCTCTAGCCCTCTGCTTCCGGTCTTTGGTTGCCATACGTTCCCTAATACGGGAATCCATCAATATTGAAAAATCGATAAATTCATCGAGCTCTGTTGGCAGTTCTTGTGCTGCCATTTTGTCCTTTAATCGATCACAGAGACCTTCTGCAAATGCAGCCACCAACGCTTCATTGTTCCAGCCCACCTCTGCTTCTAGGGTGCAGAATTCTATTGCATAATCAGCAACTGTGCGAGACCCTTGTTGAATTTTCATCAATTTTTTTGCAGCAGAGGCGGCTCTCCCAGGAACCTCAAAGACTCTACGAAATGCCCTTACAAACTCAGAGAAGTTCTGAGTACATAGTTTAGCTGACTCCCACAAAGGGTTTGCCCATGCCAGGGCTCTGCCCGTAAGCAGGGAAATCATGAACTCCACTTTACTTCGATCACTGGGAAAAGCATGAGGGGTTAATTCCAGGAAGATTTCCAACTGATTAATGAACCCTCTACACAGGGTAGGTGTAACGGTTTTGTAGGACACTCAGACCAGCAGGTTAGAATAAAACACAGTTTTATTGAAAGACATGAAAGACTGCCCTCTATAGGCAATACAGAATGAATGAAATAGAAAGTAAAGTACAGATGCCCTCTCAGGCCCAGTATACAGGGAAATAAATATATACTGTCACAGGACAGGCATAAGTTAACATACAGGGTAATCAAGGGTTAAAGTTCATAGAAATCAAATCAGTCTCTGTTGTGGTGTGTTTGACACACCCATAAGCTGGTAAAGGAGCGATACAATGGTGTTAGATGTGAGAACACCAGTAAATAGAACAGGACAGAAACTACTGCTTATGCTGAGCAGGGAACTGAGGCCAAAATACGCTGAAAGAGCTTTAGGAGCTTGGAGCCACTAGCACCCAACCAGTGCGTTAACGGAGAGCAAGTGCACTGCAAGAGCTTTAATGTTAAGAGCTAATAGCACCCACCCGGTGCGTTAACGGAGACCAAATACACTGCGAGAGCTGAGGAGTATAGAGCCAATAGCACCCAACTGGCGCTGTAACGGAGACCAACTACACTGCAAGAGCTTAGCTGTATAGAGCCATTAGCACCTCTCCGGTTTGTAACGGAGACCAACTACACTGCAAGAGCTGAGGTGTATGGAGCCAATCGCACCCAAACGGTGCGTTAACGAGACTACTGCACCCAACAAGTGTAACTGGATGCGCAAGGCAAATCGGAGGCCACCATGCTCTGCAAGTGTTAACGGGAGGCTCTTAGTAACGGAGACTACAAGGCTCTGCAAGTGTAAGCGGAAGGCTCAGGGTAGCGGAGGCAATGGCTCTGCAAGTGTTAACGGAGGCTCAGTGAATGGAGGCAACGGCTCTGCAAGTGTTAATGGAGGCTCAGTGAACGGAGGCAACAGTGCTCTGTAAGTGCAACAGAAGGCTCAATCCTCTCTAAGAGTTAACGGAGGCCCAGAGTAACGGAGACAACAGTGCTCAGCAAGAGTAAACGGGAAGGCCCAGTACAGGGAGGCGACAACTCTGTCAGCCCTGCAAACAGCACAGCGGAAGTCAGAATGTCGCCCAGGAGACACTGTAGAAGGAACGCAACAGGAACACAGGCAGGGTCGTTAACATAGTTGGGTCAGGTCACGGAGCAGGAACGTCAGCCAGGCCGGGTCAAATCATGGAGCAGGATCGTCAGACAAGCCGGGTCAGATCATGGAGCAGGAACGTCAGCCAGGCCGGGTCGAATCACGGAGCAGGAACTAAAGAGCGTAGTCAGACGGGCCAAGTCGGTACACAGGAATGCAGGAACACTGGAACACAGCTACACAGCAACACTGGCTCAGGAACACCAAGAAAGGGCACCTGACAGGTGCCAAAGGCCGGTATAAAAAGGCCATACTGGGCGGGCCAAACAAGCTCAGCCAGTGGGAGCAAACCACAGCAAAGAGTGATAGGGAACCGTGATAGTACCCCCCTCTCAAAGACCCCCTCTTCTTGCAGAGGGTCTAGGTTTCTGGGGATATTTAGAGTGGAAATTGCGCAACAATCTAGGCGCATGAAGGTTCTCCTGATTGACCCAAGAACGTTCTTCAGGGCCATAGCCCTTCCAATGGACCAAATATTGCAATTTCCCTCTAAACCTCCTAGAATCAATAATACTCTGAACTTCGTACTCCTCTTGGCCTTGAAGTCCACCGGCCCAGGAACCACCGGATTGGTAGTGAATACCAAGTGTTTTAACAGAGACACATGGAACACATTATGTATGCGCATAGAAGCTGGGAGTTCCAATGCATACGAGACAGGGTTAATCTTGCGGATTACTTTGAACGGACCAATGAACCGGGGAGCCAACTTATTGGATGGTACTTGCAAATTGAGAATTCTGGAGGAGAGCCATATCCTGTCCCCAACCTGGAAGGAGACCGCTGCCAGCCGTCTACGATTGGCCTGCCGCTGCTGTCGCTGGAATGACTGACTGAGGGTCCTCTGAACCTGTGCCCAAGTGGAGCGAAACTGCTCAATATGCTCGTCCAGAGCTGGAATCTGCTGCGACTGAAATGAGCCCGGGAGCAGGCACGGCTGAAGCCCGTAATTGATGAGAAACAGGGAGCTCCAGGACGATGAACTAACTGCACAATTCCTGGCGAACTCTGCCCACGGCAACAGATCAGCCCAATTGTCATGATGATCGGTCACAAAGCAGCGCAGGAACTGCTCCAGTCCCTGATTGGCACACTCAGCTGCCCCATTGGTCTGGGGATTGTAGGTGGAGGAAAAGGACAATTGAATGCCCATCTGGCTACAGAATGCCCTCCAGAATCTGGACACGAACTGGCTCCCACGGTCAGACACCACCACTCTGGGTACCCCATGCAAGCGGAACACTTCTCTGGCAAAAACTATTGCCAATTCCTGGGCCAAAGGAAGGCCAGAGAGGAAGTCAATAGATATGTGGGACCATGGACGTTCGCCATTAGGCACAGGTTGGAGTAGGCCCACTGGGAGGTGTCTGGGGGTCTTGGCACGAGCACAAGTGGCACAGGCTGCAGTAAAAGATGAGCAATCGGCTCTAAGGGAGGGCCAGCAAAATACTTGTCCCTCCCGATGTGCCCAGCAGCCTTAGAAGAGTGGTATGTCTCCAGCAGACGGGTACAGAATGGCTCATCCACAAGACACTTGCCAACTGGGGTTTCTGGGGAAGCCCTTGCCTGAGATGCCAAAATCTCCTCCCCCAGTGGCAAAGTGATGCTAGTACGCACCGTGGCCAGGATATGATCTGGCTGAATAATAGGTATGGGTTCCTCATCCCTCTCAATGTCCGATGCAAACTGTCTAGACAGGGCATCCGCCCTAACGTTCTTTGAGCCTGGTAGATAGGAAACGACAAAATTGAATCGAGACAGAAAAAGTGCCCACCTAGCCTGTCGTGAGGACAGCTTTTTACTTCAGAGAGTCACATTTTTATGGTCAGTCAGGATTAACACCGGCGTTCTGGTACCCTCCAGTAGGTGACGCCATTCTTTTAATGCAAGAATAATAGCTAGAAGTGCTCTGTCACCAATTTCATAGTGGCTTTGGGACTAGAGAGTTTTTTTCAAAAGAACCCACAAGGTCTCAAGGTGCCACCTCCCACAGGATGCTGGGAAAGTACTGCCCCTACCCTGACTTCGGAGGCATCAGCCTCCAAGGTAAATGGCAGGGTGGGATTGGGGTGGGACAGTATAGGAGCAGAAGCAAAGGCAGATTTCAGAGTCTCAAAAGCATTTTCAGCTGCCTCGGACCATTGAGAGGGATTAGCGCCCTTATGCGTGAGGTCAGACAGAGGTTTAACGATAGAAGAAAAGTTCTGGATAAACTTCTGAACTGGATACTAAATGGTATCACTCCTGAGTATCTATTTCCGTCCAAATTATAAGTTATGAGGGTAGGTGTCGACACCAAGAATCACATTCTGACAGTTCAGAAAAATGAAACTTCCTTTATTGCTTCCAGCTACACAAGCTTATATATGTTTTAGATAAGGTGTGCACAAAGCTTTAACAGTCTCTTATGGATTGGTTATATTCTTATCTATGTTTTTTTCCTCCAGGTTTCCTGCTCACGTCATTTTTGGTGTAGGTGCCATCTTAGATACCTCGTGTTGTGTGTTCGATGGGAGGGGAAGTGAGTTGGCAGGGGGAGTGAGTTGGGAGAGATACTAGATGGGAGGGGGAGCGGGTTAAGGCAAACAAGCATTTGTATTTCAAGCAGCACACATATAAAAAGGAATAGACACTTCATATATAAAAATAGGCATTTTACTTAGGTCGTTGATCACAGTCCCCCCTTAAAATGACTATTTTACTGTCCCTGAGGGTACCAAGGTACCAGAACCTAGCTCATCTGTCCTAGTGTGCCTTGGAACTCTTTTGTGCCGCCCACTAGACGAGTCATGGCTAATCCATACCCCCCCCCCCCTTGGTACGGTCTTTGCACAGAAGGAAGTCAGATGCTGTCCCTATGAATTGAGTGCTTTGTATGCGGGGGGAAACTGCTGTAGGGGAGGGTAGGGTGATTCAGGGTCAGTGTCATCGCAGTTTTCTATGTTAACCATGGTAGGGGTCCCCAAACTCACAGCTTTCTCACAGATCTTCCTTGCAAAGGGGAGGACACAGCATACTACCAGGGCTAGTATAGTTAAGATCAATACTATAGTCACCCCTAGCTGGACCAGAAAGCCCCTCCATCCCTTTGCCCACCCAAAATATTGGTCCCAAGGGTCATCTATTCCAGAGTTCTTTTTCAGTTCTATGGATAGGTCCTCCAATTTCCTGATAGCTACTGTAACTTTCGCTGTGAGTCCTGTATTGTCTGGAATGTAGGTGCAGCAAGTTTCCCCTATCATCTTGCAGACCCCACCTTTTTCAGCTAAAGCCATATCTAGGGCCATCCTGTTCTGGAAAGTCATGGTGGAAGTGGGCCCTAGCTGGTCAGCTAAGCCTTGGAGTGCGTCTCTGGTGTAATTTACAAACCTCTGCTGGTTATAGTAGATATAATTGATCCAGTCAACATTCATGCTGATGGTGATTTGGGGTAGTAGGGATTCAAACCCTGCATTCACCTGGTCTCTAGCTTTAAACTCGTCAGGTACCCCCCTAGGCACTTCAATGGCATCTATGTACGTGTGGGTAAAAGCTGCCCCCTGAGGAGGATCTCTCTCTTCTCTGTTACAATCCTCACAGACTAGTCTCAAGTTATCCCCTTTCTGTCTATGATTTATCTGGTTTAGGGTAGGCCAAGATGGGAGTGGGAGACTAATCCTACTGAGTGCACATGGTCCTCCTGTAATATTACCTGGAACATATGAGAAGGAAGTATTACCAATACTGCATGATGTCATTTGACGCAGAAAGGCATGATTTCACATCAATATCTGTAGTACAACCACTGAAAGAGTAATACAACTCAGCATTAAGTACAGCAATAGTGTGAATAGCAGTCATATTAGGCAATAGTTCACAGGAGGCTTTCCCTAGCGCCAGCCCACCCATAGTAGCCAAAGTCATTTGCAGAATTGCAGGGTTTAAAAGGGGTGAAGTTATATATGTACTCTTGGATTATAGCTAGCGAAGCAGGCACGCTAATGAGGCAAGTGATCATAAAGTCAGTAGGGCTGACCATGTTGGACAAGCAAAAGTTTGTAATGTTCATAACATGCTGGGCTAAGTAGATCCAGACGTTGGAGTTCCCATGGGTCTCTTGGTTTGGCAAAGCTGTGGGGTGTCTCTGTAGTCCATCTGACCCCAGTGCAGAGGTGGCCTTTAGAAATCCTTACGTGAGTGAGGGTGAGACATAAGTTGCATACGTAAGCCAGCCTTCCATCCCCAAACTTATGATGTTAATACACACTAGGCCACCATTACTGATCTTTAGGGGCACCTCCCTAAGCAGGCCACTTTCAGTGCCAGGGGGTGCTAGCTTTCCAAAGGGACGGATCCTCATGATGTTCTTGTCCCACGTAGGCAGGTGGTCAGGGATTATTATGTCCATCAAAACACTTACTTGATGATCTCACGGTGGCAGGTGATGCAATAAGCCTGCTTGCTGATCCCACAGAGGTAGGCAATGCAATAAGCCTACTTGCTGATCTGCGGTGGTAGGTGGTCAGGGATTATTGTGCCCATCAAAACACCTACTTGCTGGTATTCCGGAACAAAAGCCTCAGACCTTCACCCTGTTCTACCTCCCTCTGGGCATCTGCTGGGCACTGGGAGGGTACAGGGCCTTTATCCTGCTCAGGATCTGGTACAGCTTTCACTCTGGTGTTGTATATCCAGGTCTTTCCTTTATGCAGCTTGACTGCGCTGTGACTTGTCAACAGAATCTGGAATGGACCCTTCCACTGGGGCTCCAAACACTCTGTTCTCCATGTCTTTACATATACCCACTCTCCAATCTGGAAACGTGCACTGGGCCAGCCAAAGGCAAAGGCTGTTGAACAGAAAATCAGTGAAGAGAAGAAAGGGTAGGCTGCAAAGCAGTTACATAATCCCTAATCTGCTGATTACCAATCTCTAAGGTAGGTCCCTGATACATCACAATCCTACTCCAGGGCCTACCAAAGAGGATCTCATAAGGACTAAGCTTTTAAGGATTTGGAAGGGGTCACCCTGACGTGAGTCAAGGCACTGGGGAGCGCCTCTGGCCATTTAAGTCTTAGTTCAGTACATAGTTTGGTCAGATAGCGCTTAAGAGTCTGGTTCATCCTCTCAACTTGTCCAGAGGATTGAGGCCTCCAGGGGGTATGATATCTCCAGTCCACCTCTAGAGTGACACAAATACTTTTAACAATTTCAGCTGTATCATGTGTTCCCTGGTCTGACTCAATAACTCAAGGCAAACCAAACCTTGGAATTACTTTTCTTATTAACACCTTAGCTACTGATCCCGCAGTAGCTCCTTTCAAAAGAAATGTCTCTGGCCACTTAAACAATTAATCAACTATTACAAGAACATACTAAAATCCCAGTACAGGTGGCAACGCAACCCAATGTAACCTACCTGGAGCCGTTCAAAGGACACCCAAGCCTATTGCCTGGCCCCAGTGATTAGAATATGTCACATTTTAGGATTTATTTAATAGCATATATCACACAAATCCCAACATTTTTCCTAACTTATTATGTACAAATCTGGTCCTACCTCTATCCCAGCAATGTCTTTGCTGTAACATCACTTCCCTGATGACTACTCTCATACTAATTGCACAAAATCTGCACAATGACCAACCTAGGCAGAAATACCCTGCCATCTGGGACAACCCAGCAACTACCAATCAACTGGCAATGGTATTGATATGCCAATTTTACCAGTCCTCAGGGGTATATACAGGCTGCATCTTTGTCAAATCAATCTCATTATTTTGGGATTACCCAATATTCTAAAGAGATAGGGGTCATGACAGCTGCCGTGGAAGCTAGATCAGTTCTTTTATTACCTCTAGATTATATCTGACTTGCCCTTCTGGGGGCCCTGCAGTGCATGACTGCTACCAGGCAAGGCAGAGGTATAGCTTCCAATAATTCTTTTACCCACAGTTGCACAAGCCCCCCTTCTTTCCCATGAAACCACAAAAACATGAACAACACCAAAAGCATTTTTTTTTTTAAATCCGTAAAAACATTTACAGATTGATCTCAAACACATTGCAACACTTTAGTCAGTGCTGTGATTTCAGCATCCTGAGCTCAGAGACAATTAAGGAGTCCCTCAGCTAAAACAAACAGTTCCAATTTAGGGTTAGGGAGGGGCACATCACTCAAAGCTGGTCTGGGTAAAGTCACTTCCTCCAGGGCTTCTACACAGTCATGCTCTGGAGGATCGTTTATGTCCTTGGGCAATAGGGTAACTGGTTTGGGCAGAGTTAAAGCAGGGGCAAACATTAGCACCTGTTTCAGACTGTCAAAATAACACACAGATAGTTCATCCCATTCTATCCTATCAGGAGAATCATAGTCAGTTTGTCATACAATCCTTCAGTCAAAATATTTTCCACTATTAGCTTAACCCTTGCCAAGCCTCTTTGCTGATGGGGTACTATCTGACCTAGACCGGTCCTGCATTAGGCTGCAAGTCAATAACTGGTCGGGCATCTCTACCAACCCCTGGCTTTCCAGCTGCACAAACAGCAGAGGGTACTGAGCGCAGAACTTCCTCCGGGATGTCTGAATCATGACTATCCTGGGAAGTGTGTCTCAGTGGCATCTGGAAGTCAAGTCATAATAGTCAGGTACATATACTTCTATCTTGTCAGCGTCAGAAGTTATCTCTGTCCTAAATCTGGTCAACAGATCCCTTCCCAACAGTGCAATGGGGCATGACTCTGATAGGAGAAAACCATCTTGGACCATAGTCCCTTCTATGGTAACTTCCATAGGTTGTATATATGGCATAGAGGAGGGAATTCAATCCACCCCTACTATACTGATAGTTTTCTTCACTATGAATTCCGCCCTCCTTCAATATAGGATAATGCTAAAAAGACTGATCCTGATCCTTCCTATTCTGTCTTATTAGGGGACTCATTTCTGTCTGCATCACCACTGCCAGATGCACCTTCTTCCTGGGGATTTCTGTCTGTATGTCCATACTTATTCCTCAGCTTGGGGCAATTTCTTTTCCAATGTCCTTCCTGCTTACAATAAAAACATGTATTCTTTCCTACCTGCTTAGATCTCGCTGTACCACTTACATTATTCTTTCTACCTGCTTCAACAGTGCCAACTTTCCCTGCAATTGCTAAAGCACTAAACTTTACATGGTCCTTCAATATCTGCCTAGTCTTTTTGTCTTCCTCTGTATCTCTGTACATAACTTCTGTCCTTTCTTTCTCCATTACTTCACTTACTGGCTTACACAACACACTCTCAGTGTTTCCCTAAGTCCATGCAAAGATGCGGCAAGGGACTTATCCCTCTGCTGTACAACCTACTGCACCCCAGGAAGATTCAAAGGAGGTTCTCCACATGTCCACACGGACCCCAGGATCAGAGAACAGTAAAACAGTAATACATTATCAGTCACGTCATTAAGAGGGAATGCATGTGCAGTCCCTACTTATCTGTCTCTAATTTCATTAGAAGTTAATTTCCTATATGTATCAACAATCCTTTCTCTTTCATTCCCCAATAACATTATTACAACTGTGAAGGAATTACACAGGAGAGGGAGGGGTCTGATGCTGTGTGATCGTCTCATAGTGGCAGAGTATCAGCACACAGGCATTTAACCCCTTCCTGTCATTTTCAGGGAAAGCAGGATTGCTGTTTCTCTAATTAACAGACAACAGGTTGCAAAGGGCACATATACATAACTACAATTGGTTCTTATGGAGGCTAAATCACAATTCAACAAATCTTCAGTTGAACATATATATATATATATATATATATATATATATATATATATATATATATATATATATATATATATACACTGGGTGCACCACTTCAGTTGAAACATATGTTTCCCAAGGAGTCAAAACAGGAGGAGAAGGGGTGTCCGTGACCACGCCGGGTGGACTGGCTGTACAATTCGGTCTTAGATCCCTGAGGACCATTGAGCCAGTAAGACCAATGCCAAAACCCCCACAGACACTTTCAACAAAACAGCCCCCACATTCCTGCCTCTTCTCACTCAAGAACATAATCTCAGTTCTATTATCTATAACACATTGACAATTTCTTTAACAAATCCTTACTTTTACTTGCTTGGATCCATACAATTGATTACACAAAATCAGGATTGAATTTATCTAAATGTTGCAACATTTTATCTCAGAACCACCACCGTGTGCCTGTTCAGGCTAATTACTGGTGGCCAACCAGTACCTGACCCTGGCAATACATTTCCACATAAATGTACAAAAATCCTGCCCCTGTCAGAATCCTCGGATCATTGAGTTATTACGGTCCCCTTTTAACAAGGAAATACAAAACGGTATATAGATATTTAAAAGCAAATCTATACCATAATACAAATCTATATTTCCACCCAATCATGTTTATTCACCCTTAGTTCCCAGCTACTAGACAACATCTTAACAATAGGACCTTTAGAAAAACAGCAGCGTTGGTGACCTTGAAGTTCTGTTACTTGTGTCTAATCTAAGAACAGAGAGAACAAGGGGGAGAGGTAGAATGAAATAGAGAAGGGAGGGGGAATCAGAGCTACACTATCTTTCTCATAGCATCAACATTTTACAAGCCTGGCGGCTTAACCCCTGCCTAGCTGTCACTAAGTGAATGCATAATATGTTAGTACCTGATTTTGATATCAATTCCCCCCCCCCAGTCATTGAAGCACCTGCTCCACATGACCACCTAAATAACCTGACCACACCTGGAGGAAGGGGAGAAACATATACCTACAATAAGGGTGGAACAATAAACAGAAATTATGAGAACAACAACACTTAAAATGCTCATGAAATATTGTCTGCACCACCTAGTCCTTGGTGGTCCAGCTCTGTCGTGTTTGATACCCTTGACAATATCAAGCAAACCTTGTCCATTAGAATCATCTGAAAGATTTAAACAATACATCCCGGGGAACTCTTCACACCCATGATCCTGACTGACCCATAGGTAAATAATTCTAACAGAGATACACCAAGGGAGATATATTCTTCTCTGATTCAACTATGTGCTCCTATTCTTAACACAACGAACAGTTGTCAAACACTAACACAATGAACAGTTATCAAACACAATAAAACACAACATAACACTGAACGGAGTATACACTGATGTCTGGGGAAAGGACCGCAGAAAACGTCTTGTGGACTCAGAGTCCCCTGCGTGGTCAAACTACCATGACACACGCGCCAGCGCCCCACTCCCTCCCGACGCGCCAACCACGCTGCCGGGCAGGGGTATCCCACCCCTCTTACTTAACCTGTACGTTCATATTCTTAGTACAATCACTGATCTTGAAACACAATACAACACAGAACAAGGTACGTACTGGTGTCCGGTGGGGAGAACGCGGAGAGTGTCTTGTGAATACAGAGTCCCCGCGTGATCAAACTACCATGACACGCTTACCCAGTGCCCTCTTCTCCCTCCCGACGCGCCAACCACACTGCCGGGCGGAGGTATCCCGCACTGACCCAGCGCCCTCTTCTCCCTCCTGATGCACCAACTGCGCTACCAGGCAGAGGTATCCTGCGCTGACTAACAATATCCAGTGCCCTCTTCTCCCTCCTGATGCGCCAACCGCGCTAACAGGCGGAGGTATCCTGCGCTGGACTAACAATACCCCTCTGGTTCACTCAGTCTCGGGGGTCTTCACCGGGACACCAGTATGAACACATAACAGAAACCGGGCAATAGATAGTCAAAATGACAGGTTCGATATTACCAGGACCCCGGGCAAGATATAAGGTTACCTGTCTTTGATGGCCTCTGTACAGCCGTATGAGTCACAGAAATAGGCCAACAGGGGAGACAGGGGATACTACCGTACTCTGGAGGTGATCAGTCTCCGTCCGTGTCCACCTGGTTGGTCCACTCCGGCACCTCGTCTCACGGCTGTCCCTTCGGTCCATAACCCAGGGCCCCCTCCGTTGGGCGCCAAATTGAACTGGATACTAAATGGTATCACTCCTGAGTATCTATTCCCGTCCAAATTATAAGTTATGAGGGTAGGTGTCGACACCAAGAATCACATTCTGACACACAGTTCAGAAAAATGATACTTCCTTTATTGCTTCCAGCTACACAAGCTTATATATGTTTTAGATAAGGCGTGCACAAAGCTTTAACAGTCTCTTATGGATTGGTTATATTGTTATCTATGTTTTTTTCCTCCAGGTTTCCTGCTCACGTCATTTTTGGTGTAGGCGCCATCTTAGATACCTCGTGTTGTGTGTTCGATGGGAGGGGAAGTGAGTTGGGAGGGGGAGTGAGTTGGGAGAGATACTAGATGGGAGGGGGAGTGGGTTAAGGCAAACAGGCATTTGTATTTCAAGCAGCACACATATAAAAAGAAATAGACACTTCATATATAAAAAATAGGCATTTTACTTAGGTCGTTGATCACAGTGTTTTCAGTGGTTCTATCCATTACACTTCCTATAATAATTAGCAAAGCCCAAAAAGCGCTGGATAGCTTTTAACCCCTTGGGGCGAAGCCATTGTAGGACTGCTGCTAGTTTCTCCTGGTCCATAGCAATGCCATCTCTAGAAATTACGAACCCCAGGAAAAGTACTTGGGACCTGTGAAACTTGCATTTTTCTAATTTACAGAACAGTTTATTTTTGCGTAAGCGAAGCAAAACCTCAGATATATCCTTAATATGCTGGTTTAGGTTAGCAGAGTGAATCAATATATCATCGAGGTATACGACCACACGAGACTGAAGCATGTCACGGAGGATGTCATTAATGAACTCTTGGAATACCGCAGGTGCATTACATAGACCAAATGGCATCACTAGATATTCGTAATGCCCTGACCTAGTATTAAATGCCGTCTTCCACTCATCCCCAGCCTTAATTCTAATCAGGTTATAAGCGGCCCGCATATCAAGTTTCGTAAAAATGGAAGAGCCCTTCAACCTGTCAAATAACGCCGTAATAAGTGGTATGGGGTAGGCATTCTTAGATATAAGCTTATTCAGTCCATGGTAATCAATACATGGTCTTAGTTCGCAACTTTTCTTTTCTACAAAGAAGAAACCGGCACCAGCCGGGGAAGTACACTTGCGTATGATTCCTCTTTTGAGGGCGGCCTCAATGTAGTCCTCCATAGCCTTGTTCTCATCACAGGACAATGGGTAAGTGCGACCCCTGGGAGGCACCACGCCTGGAGGCAAATCAATAGCGCAATCATACGGTCTGTGCTGAGGCAATGCACTAGCCTCCTCCTTACTGAATACGTCACTGAATTCACGATATTCAGCTGGCACGGAGGGAGAGGTACATAAAATCTTGACAGGGTGTGACAAACAGTTTTTTGTACAGTATTCAGACCATGATCTGACCTCACATCTCTGCCAGTCAAACTGGGGATTATGTGATAGCAGCCATGGGAACCCCAGAATGACTGCATGATGAGGGGAATGAATTATTTGGAAACACAATTCCTCCTTGTGGAGAGCCCCAACAGACACAACAATAGGAATCGTTTCCATAGTGATAAATTCAGGATCAAAAGGTCTACCGTCAATAGCTTCAATGGCTAAAGGAGTGTCCCTTTTGATCAACTGAATTTTGTGCAATTCAGCAAAAGAGCGATCCATGAAATACCCGGCTGCACCAGAGTCTACCAGGGACATCATCTCCACAGACTGATCAGCCCAGGAGAAAAGGTCTACCGTCAATAGCTTCAATGGCTAAAGGAGTGTCCCTTTTGATCAACTGAATTTTGTGCAATTCGGCAAAAGAGCGATCCATGAAATACCCGGCTGCACCAGAGTCTACCAGGGACATCACCTCCACAGACTGATCAGCCCAGGAGAATACCACCTGGATGGTGGGTTTCTGTGTTCTTGAGTCTAGGGACTGCTGTACGCCACCTAGGGCCTGTCCCCCAAGGTACCCTAGGTGTGTCCGTTTCCCGGCCGTACCGGACATGTGTGAAATAAGTGCCCAGCTTTGCCACAATATAAACATAGGCCCTGACTTTTACCGTGTGCCCGTTCCTCCTTTGTGAGTCTGGTGAACCCGTGCTGCATTGGTTCAACAGGTTCGGGTGAACGTTCAGGAGGAATGGGAGGCGAGGCTGGGTTTAAAAGACTGCCATGCCCATAATTTCTGGATCTCGCCCTTTTAGCCAGACGCCTTTCACGAATGCGGGAGTCAATAAGCATGACATAATCAATGTATTCATCCAGGTCACCGGGTACATCTCTGGCAGCTATTTCATCTTTGATGGAGTCAGACAACCCTTGAGCAAAAGCTGCCACTAATACTTGGTAATTCCATCCCACCTCTGCTGCCAATGTCCAAAATTCAATGGCATAATCACCCAAGCACTACCAGGAACCTCAAACACTCTGCGGAACTTTCTTACAAACTCACTGAAGGTCTGAGTGCAGGGTTTGGCATTTTCCCATAGGGGATTGGCCCATGCCAGAGCTTTGCCCGTTAACAAGGATATCATAAACCCGACCTTGCTCTGGTTGCTAGGAAACGCATGAGGCATCAGGTACAAAAATATCTCTAGTTGATTAATAAACCCCCTGCATAGGGTAGGTTTGCCATCATATAATGGTAACGGAGCCGCCGCCGTTAGGCCTCTGGTAGGTGCAGCAGGGACCACAGAATGGTTATCCGGTGTCAAAACTGGGGGGACCACTGGATTCTCGTTAGGTTTGTCAAGGTGTACAGTACGCTCAAGTAATGTCTGTAAGGCCAGTGCCAACTGGTCCAAACGCTGCTCATGAACATCCATTCTCCAGTGGATGTTTTGTGTATTACCTTCACCTTTGCTGTCTGAGGACATGGCCTTTTCGTACTGTAATGGTTGTAGGACACTCAGACCAGCAGGTTAGAATAAAACACAGTTTTATTAAAAGACAAGAAAGACTGCCCTCTATAGGCAATACAGAATGAGTGAAATAGACAGTAAAGTACAGATGCCCTCTCAGGCCCAGTATACAGGGAAATAAATATATACTGTCACAGGACAGGCATAAGTTAACATACAGGGTAATCAAGGGTTAAAGTTCATAGAAATCAAATCAGTCTCTGTTGTGGTGTGTTTGACATGCCCATAAGCTGGTAAAGGAGCGATACAATGGTGCTAGATGTGAGAACACCAGTAAATAGAACAGGACAGAGACTACTGCTTATGCTGAGGAGGGAACTGAGGCCAAAATACTCTGCAATAGCTTTAGGAGCTTGGAGCCACTAGCACCCAACCTGTGCATTAACGGAGAGCAAGTGCACTGCAAGAGCTTTAATGTTAAGAACTAATAGCACCCATCCGGTGCGTTAACGGAGAGCAAATACACTGCGAGAGCTGAGGAGTATAGAGCCAATAGCACCCAACTGGCGCTGTAATGGAGACCAACTACACTGCAAGAGCTTAGTTGTATAGAGCCAATAGCACCTCTCCGGTTTGTAACGGAGACCAACTACACTGCAAGAGCTGAGGTGTATGGAGCCAATCGCACACAAACGGTGCGTTAACGAGACTACTGCGCCCAACAAGTGTAACCGGATGCGCAAGGCAAATCAGAGGCCATCATGCTCTGCAAGTGTTAACGGGAGGCTCTTAGTAACGGAGACTACAAGGCTCTGCAAGTGTAAGCAGAAGGCTCAGGGTAGCAGAGGCAACAGCTCTGCAAGTGTTAACGGAGGCTCAGTGAACGGAGGCAATGGCTCTGCAAGTGTTAATGGAGACTCAGTTAACGGAGGCAACAGTGCTCTGTAAGTGCAATGGAAGGCTCAATCCTCTGTAAGGGTTAACGGAGGCCCAGAGTAACGGAGACAACAGTGCTCAGCAAGAGTAAATAGGAAGGCCCAGTACAGGGAGACGACAACTCTGTCAGCCCTGCAAACAGCACAGCGGAAGTCAGAATGTCGCCCAGGAGACACTGGAGCAGGAACACAGCAGGAACACAAGCAGGATCGTTAACTTGGCCGGGTCAAGTCACGGAGCAGGAACATCAGCCAGGCCTGGTCAAATCACGGAGCAGGATCGTCAGACAAGCCGAGTCAGAACACGGAGCAGGAACGTCAGCCAGGCCAGGTCGAATCACGGAGCAGGAACTAAGGAGCATAGTCAGATGGGCCAAGTCGGTACACAGGAACGCAGGAACACTGGAACACAGCTACACAGCAACACTGGCTCAGGAACACCACGAAAGGGCACCTGACAGGTGCGAAAGGCCGGTATAAAAAGGCCATACTGGGTGGGCCAAACAAGCTCAGCCAATGGGAGCACACCACAGCAAAGAGTGACAGAAAATGATCACGGGAACCATGATAGTAGGTTCGCCATCGTACCTAAGAGGTAATGGAGCCCTCTGTTAGCGTTAGTTAACGTACCAGACTGCGCTCCCGGAGTCAGAACTGGGGGGACAACCGGAGCCAGTACTGGTTTATCTAAGTGTGCCGTGCGCTCCAGAATCGTTTGGACAGCCAAAGCCAGCTGGTCTAACCGTTGTTCGTGGAGATCCATCCTCCAATGGATACTCTGTGTATTACCGTCACCGTTACTGTCTGAGGTCATGGCCCTTTCGTACTGTTATGGTTCAGTACACTCAGACATGGTAGATGTTGGTAAAACAAAATTTTATTAATGCACACAAGGAATGAGGTAACCCTCACAGGTCCAGTAACAACAGCAGTAACTGACACAAGACAGGTTACAAGCAAGTTAACCCACACGGGTCCAGTATGTATAACACACACAATACTGACAAAGGTCAGGTAAACGAGTTTGATACAGTGTATGAAAATCCAATGTGACAAGTGGAACCACTGGCAAAGTCTGAGTACAGCGAAGGCCCTATGTTGCCTATAGGCAACGGGAGGAGACAGTGACAGGACTGCAACAACAGGCATGGGACACCTGTAGAAGGATGCAACGGTGGACGCCCACCAATGACTACACAAGGCTGGTCAGAGCTTGTGCCAGAACGGATGCCCTACCGGAACAGCCCACCACCGTGTGCACGTACTACCCTCAAGGGTTAATGTGCGACAGTATAAACGGATGGCAACCGGAAGCGCACAGGGGAACCAAATGGAGACTAAATCGCACAGAGTAACGGAGCCCAACAGACCCAGAGTGGAAGTAATGGAAAGAGGCACTTTACCCGAAGGGGTTAATCGCACTATGGTCTGAATAACGGCAACCACCGGAGGCACTCAACTGAACCAAATAGACCAAGCGAGCGCAACATGGTGTGGGGGCACACTGAGACTCTGACCCACAGCAGAATATAATCGGCAACCGGAGTACTGGAATACAAGAAGGCCCAGTAATAAGGAAACGGTGCCAGGCAGGCAGCAGCAGGAACAGTCCGGTACAGCCCAGCCGGGCACAGGAGAATCAGGAACCACCGCCAAGTCGATTCGGTACACAGCACTGGAACGTCAGCCAAGCCGGGTCGGTACACGGAGCAGGAACCTCAGACACGCTGGGTTGGTACACGGAGCAGGATCGTCGGTCTCGCCGGGTCGGTACACGGAGCAGGAACGTCAGCCAGGGCAGGTCAGAACAGGAAGCAGGAAAATCAGCCAATCCGAATCGGTACACAGAGTCAGGAACAAGACAATGGCGTGGTCAGGCAGTCCGGGGTCATACACTGGTATCAAAACAGCAAAACTAGCGCTAGACATCAGGTACATCACGAAAGGGCACTTGCAGAGTGACAGCCCAGGGTATAAAAAGGCTGTCACTGGGAGCAGTAGTACAGAGCAGCCAATAGGAGAGCAACAATAGCGAGATGGACAGAATGTCGCCCAGATCACGGGCGCCGTGATACATGGCCCATGGCACCATTACAATCTGTCATGCTGGCTAACAGGACAGGGGGCAGAGCAGAAGGGGGTTTCTAGGCAGAACAAATTCAGAATCAACAACTAGTAATATTTACTAAGTACCTGAAAGCAGGGAATATAAAGTTGAACTCATATGCAGATGAAAGCTGGATGTTGGGTGGCTAGGGTTGGCAGATGAAAACTTGCTCCCAAGGCTGCTGATGAGAGCTACTTGAGAACACTTTACACTATGGGTTACTTACCAGGGAAGAGGTGTTACACAAAGATCCACACCCATGTCAAAAAGAGCTGCTTATCGATTGAGATGGCTTAACTCAGAAAATGTGACATTAAAAACAACTACATCTTTATATTCTTATCATGACTGGGATGAAATGGATTACATAAATTATATGTATATTGCTTTATATAATGAAACATCTCCGAAGGAGAAATATTTCATTCACGCAACTCTCACTTGTTAATAAGGCAGCTGGTGAATGTGAAATTTGAAACTGTTGACATGTACACAGCTTAGCACTTCTAATTAGTTTCCAGTAAGAAAGAACTCTTTTTTTCCACTCAACCACTACAGATTGTGAATGTTTTTCCTTCTACTATAATTAAAATCAATATTATAACAATAAATGTATCACATCTTGGGCATTGTAAGAATCCAGTCCAGAAAGTCCTGCTCTGCTGTTATTTGCAGCTCTGCCTGTATACCTGGACACATCTGCTCCATTCATTCCAGCTCTGCTCATGCCTGTCCTCAAGTTTGTTTCCAGGAAATGCCCACTGAGGCTTATCTAAATCAGAATTAAAGAGACTACAGTGCACCAGTATAGTGTTTTGCTGTCTAAGTTTACCAGTGCTAATATTCCTGTTTCCTGTGTATAACTTTGTCTTTGTATTCTGACCATGCTTGATTGCAGCTTGCCCTGACCTTTGCTTCACTCCAAACCTAATACTGTTTGCTGATTTGGATTCTGTGATATTGTTTGTGTGCTCCTAGTCCTGTATTCTCTTGTGTGAACTACTTCAGTTTACACTGCTCACTAACATCACAATCCAGTTTCGTTAACAGATCAGAAAAGAACTTGGATCATGGATGTCTGTGTCTTCCCAGTCATTGACATAAGATGTTCATGTTTTTGGGGTCAACCTCCTTTCTCACTTCCTGTCCCCCAGAGTGTCTACAAACTCCCCTAATGGAGAACAATGTTCTGCCTACAAGAGTCCCTAAATTAAAGTTCAACTCTATTTTATTAGCCTGTCTTCACCAGCTGACAAATGTACTGCTCTTTCTTCCTCTCACAAACAGAGAAGGGGATAGTGTTAGACCCTCAGACTAGGGGTGGGCAAAAGGTCCTGTCGTATTCATGTGAAAAAATTTGTGAAAAACAAGTTGTTGTCTGCTTTTTTTGGAAGAAAATCCACTTTAAATAAATTGATTAAAATCTTCACAGTTTTTGCCCATTGGCCAAAATTCTTCACCTTTTTTAAATGGCTAGAAAGTTTTCATCCCTTGATTAAGATGTTTTTCACCTTTTTGCTATAAAAACATGCTGTTTTCCAGGAAGTGAAACACAATAGAAGCAGCTACAGAGCGAGAGAGAAGTGCTGTGCTGCAAAATTAAGGCAGGAGATGCTCATAGTGACTTCTATCACTATGAGCAAGTTTAAGAATAATAAAAGGAGGAGCTGGAAGGACCCTTATGTTTCCACTGAGTGTGAGGAGGAAGTGACCACTACAGACCAAATGTTGGCAAGTCCCCCTAAATCACCCATAGGGATCCTGGGGAAATTAATCTGAAGGGTAGATGTAACCATTGTTCCACTTCCCAGTCCTTCCATTATTTACACTGTGCACATTGCAGTTGCTGATGAGAGGCACAGTTCCTGCTCTCAATAGAAACATTTCTATTCTAATAACAACACACCCATGGTTTTTGAGGAGGGGCAGGTGGAGAAGCATTATTGGTCATCTTCTTATTTTCTCCACATATACCTGAAGTGGTGGAGGTTAGTTATGGTTCTGCTACTGCCTCAAGTGTATCACTGGAGTTAGTTGTGGCAAGTGGAACCTTCATCATTCATGACCCATGTTACTGCTGTTGTTGATCCCATTCCCTTTGAGCTGCCTAATCATCCAGCTGCTTAAACAACTCAGCAGCAGCAAGACCAACAGTTGCAAATTCCACATTTACATCAGGGCATTTGACAATGGCCAGTGACCACTGGCCATCATGACATGACCTGTTGGAACTAGGCCAGTAGGTTTTTTTTTTTTTAGGGCTTATGCTTAAAAATAAAGTAAAAATACCCATAGGCATAATAAAAAATAAACAATTTTGGGGGCTTTTTTCTAAAAGACCTAAGTCCTACAAACCAATATTTCCTTAGGGCTTGTGCCAAACAAGTCTAAGTCCTACAAATCAATGCTTCCTCTGGGCTTGGGCCTCTAACAACAAATCTTACAAATCATCCTCTACAAAACACTCCATCACTTCAAATATCATTCTACCCCAGTGACAGCTTATGTCAGGGGGTCCCGTCTCAATCATGTTACATACAAAATTCTTATTTTATTTTTTTTATTAACTGATCCCAAATACCATCAAGAACCCATCACCCACCAAAACAAATTCCCTGTTTAACTGATTCTTTCCCCCAGACTCCACCCACCAACACAGGCATCCTCCTTGGACCCCTTTTATAACATGTCTTCTTTATTTCGGAGATGGGGCAGGTGGAGAAGAATTATTGGCCAACTTCTTTTCACCACATATACTGGGAGCTACTTATTGTGCTGCTACTGACTCAGGCGCATAACTGGAGCTAGTAGTGGTAAGTAGAACCTTCATCATCCATCAACCATGTTACTGCTGTTGTTGATCCTATTCCCTTTCAGCTGCCCAATCATCCTTCTGCTTAAACAACTCAGCAGCAGCAGCAAGAACAGCAGTCGCAAATTCCACATCTAGGGCATTTGACAATGGCCAGTGGCCACTAGGCCAGCAGGGCATTTTCTTTTCTCAGGTCTTGTGCTAGTCGTACAAAAATATAAAAAAATGTTGGGGGTTTGTTTCTAACAAGCCTACATCCTACAAATCAACGTTTCTTTAGGGCTTGTGCCAAACAAGCTTAAGTTCTACAAATCAATGTTTCTTCAGGGTTTGTGCCTCTAATAGGTCTAAGACTTACAAATCAATGTTTCCTAAGGGCTTGGGCCTCTAACAACAAATCTTACAAATCATCCTCTACAAAACACTCTATCACTTCAAGTATCATTCTACCCCAGTGACAGCTTATGTCAGGGGGTCCCTTTCTCTATCACTTTACGTACAAAATTCTTATTTTGTTGTATTTTTTTATTAACTGACCCCAATACCAGTCAAGAAACCCTCCTCCCAAAAAATAGTTTAATTGATTCTTTCCCCAGACTCCACCCACTAACACAGGCATCCTCCTCGGACCCCTTTTATAACATGTCTTATGGCTTTTTTTTTTTAATTGTATTAAGTTTTTATTTTTTTTAACTGTCTGCCCAATCCCAGTAAACACCTCTCCAAAAAAAACATTCCCTGTTCAACTGTTCACACTCCGCCAACCCAGGCACCCTTATACCCCTTTTTCACTATGCTTTGGGAAATAAAATAACATTTGCTATGTGTTGTGTATAAATTTAATGTTCCAGTTGATTTCACTGATTTGAGCTAGGCGAGAAAAATCTGAAAAACGGCACTGGAAAATTATTTGCCAAGCGGGAAGTATAATTATTCACTGATTTCGGTTTGAGGTGAATCCCTAGTGACAAGGCTTGTATAAAACCCTTCTACTAAACAGCAGTAGAGGAACCATTTGGGGGAATGTCAAGATGTGACTTGAGCTGAAATAAGAAACTTGGTACATTGATTGGGGATAGTCTTTTAGGACAATTCTTAACCCCTAGAGTGCCAAGTGGGTACAACATATGAGTTTGGACAGATGTACTTGATGTGCCAAGCTCATACATTGTACAGATAAAATGCACTCACTACATAACCCGGTATAACCGGTATGCAACGGCTGCATTAAAAAAAAAGTGCCTGGCGCTCTTTGGTGGGGGGACATGAGGACCACTCCTCATGCCCCCCCCATCTCGCTGGGATATCATTATCTCCAAAGGAGAAGTGCAGCTTCTCCTTTCCCCTCACTCCTACCTAAACCTCTGGATAGGAGTGGGTGGGATTGGGGGAAGCCTCCTAACGTCATCGGTGACATGTAACTTTCCTTGATCTCATTCACTCCTACTGGAGGCAACTGTACTTCAGAAACAGACCACAGCCAAGATATATGGTAATAGATAAACTTTATTGAAGATGTAATAAGGTACACAGAAATGCAGAACACTCATATAACAGCTGATGAGAGAGTCAGGAACTTGCTAGCGCAAGGAATGGTCGTAAGGGGCTAGCGCCAGGAGAGGTGGAGGATAGCCAAGTGTTACAACCGTAGGAGATAGTCAGAAAAGCCCAGGGTTAAAACTGTAGGAGGTAGTCAGACAAGCCAAGGGTCACACCGTAGAAGATAGTCAGACAAGCCCAAGGTCACTACCATAGGAGGTAGTCAGACAAGTCAAGGGTCACACTGTAGAGGGTAGTCAGCAAGCCCAGGGTCACCACTGTAGGAGGTAGTCAAATTAGCCCAAGGTCACTACCATAGGAGGTAGTCAGACAAGCCAAGGGTCAATCTGTAGGAGGTAGTCTTACAAGTCAGGGGTCAATGCCAATGGAAGATCGCAGCCAGAATATAAGAGCCAGGGAGAAATCTGAACCAATTCAGAGGCCAGAGCAGGATGCTGCCAGTACCATGCACAGCACCACATAAGGGTGACTGGAGGTTGCAAGAGCCAGTCCTAAATACCCAGAAAGGGAGGGAGTGGGGTAAGTGATGTCTAGCCGCACAGGCTAGAAGAGAGAGTGCGCCTGTATCCTAGTCCTCCTACATGCACACATAAAGAAGACCTGTCCAAAACCGGAAGTTGGGACGGAAAAGGATGCGGCTGCCCGGCAACACAGACGCACCGAGGTACTGTAACAGTACCCCTCCCTCAATGGCCTCTCCCCCGTAGACGAGACCCAGGCTTGTGAGGAAAATGGGAATGAAAGGCACAAAGGAGGACAGGGGGGCATGGACATCGTGTGCCGAAACCCAGGACCATTCGTCCGGTCTGTAGCCTCTCCAGTGGACAAAGTACTGTAATTGACCTCTGAAAAAAGAAGAATTCATGATGCTCTGAACTTCATACTCCTTATGGTTACCCACAGTAATCGGACAGGGTCTAGGATGCCTAGAAGTATATTGATTACCGATGAGGGGTTTAAGGAGAGAGACGCGGAAGACATTAGAGATGCGCATATTGGCTGGTGGTCCAATGCATATGCAACAGGGTTTAGCTTACGAAGAATGCTAAATGAACCGACATATCGAGGGGCCAGTTTATTAGACGGTACTCGGAAATTAAGATTAAGTGACGACAACCAAACTCTCTCTCCAACCTGGTAGGAAGGAGCAGTCAAGCGTCTGCGGTCTGCCTGGTTCTTTTGTCATTGTCCAGATCTCACTAGGGATCTCTGAATATGCACCCATGAGGAACGAAGAATTCGGAAATGCTCCTCCACAGCTGGAATACTCTGTGCCTTAACTAATGGGGCAAGAGCAAAGGTTGAAACCCGTAGTTAGCCATGAAAGGCGACATCTGAGAGGAGAAGTTAATGGCACAATTGCGAGCAAACTCCACCCAAGGCAACAGTTCGGCCCAATTATTGTGAAGATCTGACGAGTGGCCAAAATATGACCTGTAGGTACTACCGATGTGGGACTGAGCTCGTCTTTGGATACAGTACCAAATTGGTGGGATAATGCATCTGCCTTCACATTCTTGGTACCCAGAAGATAAGAAACTACATAGTTAAACCGAGAGAGAAACAAGGCCCATCTGGCCTGTCTGAAGGACAAGCATTTAGCCTCAGGGACATAAATCAAATTCTTATGGTCAATAAGAATGAGAATGGGAGCACAAGTGCCCTCGAGTAAGTGTAGCCAAAATGATGGCCAACAATTCCCAGTCCTCAATCTAATACTGACTCTCTGCCATGGAAAGTTTTTTTACAAAATAACCCACAAGGAAGTAACGGTTCCTCTGGGGACCTACATTGGGACAGGATTGCCCCTACACCAGACTCTCTACACTGGACTCGGATGCATCAACCTCCAGTGTAAATGATAGGGAGGTATTCGGGTGAACCAAAACAGGAGCCGGGGTAAAGGTAGCTTTTAAGTTCTCAAAGGCTTGGAGGGCTAGTGGAGACCAATTTGAAGGATTGCCCTCCTTACAAGTCATGTCAGTCAGGGTTTTCACCAGAGCAGAAAAATTACTAATAAACTTCCGGTAATAGTTTGTGAAAAAACAGGAAACGTTGGAGGGTCCTAAGGTCAATAGGATGAGGCCATTGGAGCACAGCAGACAATTTCCCTGGGTTCATAGTGAAGCCCTCATTGGAAATAACATAACCCAAGAAAGTCACCTGTGACCTGTGAAATCCACATTTTTCCAGTTTGCAAAACAACCCATTCTCTAGCAACTTCTGCAATACCTTGCAAACTTCCACCCGATGACTCTCCAGGGTTGGGGAATGAACGAGAATATTGTCATGGTGGATGACCACGTAACTTTGCAAAAACTCTCTTAAAACATCACTGATAAGTTCTTGGAAGACAGCCAAAGCGTTGCACAAACCAAAGGGCACAACAAGGTATTCGTAGTGCCCGCTCCTGGTGTTGAACGCTGTCTTCCATTTATGGCCCTCCTTGATTCTCACGAGATTATACATGGCTCTGAGATCGATTTTACTGAATATTGTCGAACCCTTGAGAATGTCAAAAAGCTTGGTTATCAGAGGAATGGGGAAGGCGTCTTTTATGCCCAGCTTGTTCAGACCTCTATAATCAATGCATGGCCTCAATTCCCTATCCTTCTTTTTCACAAACAAAAAATCCTGCTCCAGCCGGGGAGGTGGATTTTCAAATAATTCCTCGAGCTAGGGCCTCCTCCACATACTCCTACATGGCCTTGTTCTCAGCCACGGACAGGGGGTACACCCTACCCTTAAGAGGAACAGCTCCCTGAACCAAGCTGATAGTGCAGTCATAAGGCCTGTGAGGTGGTAACAAAATCGCACTAACTTTATTGAAGACATTGCAGTACTCATAATACTCCTCGGGCAACGTAGACAGAGAAGAGACCTCCACCAGCTTAGTGGGTCTGCAAAGACAGGTCTCAGCACATTGGGAAGACCAGGACAAAATGTCAAAGTTGCACCAATTAAATGTAGGATTATGACTCTGAAGCCAAGGAAAGCCAAGAACAACTGGAAAATGAGGAGATTGACTCACCTGAAATTGGAGTGTCTCCATGTGCAAAACCCCTACACCCATTGATACCAGGCTAGTTTCATGAGTAACATGGGCTGGTTCTAAAGGTCTGACCGCCAATGGCGAAGAACGAAGCTGCACTGGAATATTATTTTGGGTGACAAAGGAGGAATCGATAAAACAACCAGTAGCACCAGAGTCTATCAAGACAGTCGAGAGTATGGATAAATTGGCCCAACTGAGGACGACCTCAAGGGTAGGTCTCTCTTTGGAAGACTCTGGGGACTGCGAAATACCACCCAAGGTTAGTCCCCGACAGGACCCTAGGTGCTGGCGTTTCCCGGACGGACCAGGCAGGAATGCAACAAGTTTCCGGGTTTGCCACAGAAGACACACAATTCCTCCCTCCTCCAAAAGACCCTCTCCTCTACAGAGAGGTGGGTAAACCCTAGCTGTATGGGTTCTACCCTCACGGAATCAGGACCAGGAGGTGGGGGAGACGAGGGAGACACGGGGGGGTACACAAAGTTAGGAGCCAATCTGGCTGGAGGCCTGCGCAGGTTCCCTTTAAAGGGGGGTCTCTATTGGATTCTAGTGTCAATGAGGATGGAAAAGGAGATCAAATCCTCAAGATCACTGGGCAGCTCACAGGCTGCAATTTCGTCTTTGAGCATATCGCAAAGTCCCTGAGAAAAAGTGGCTACCAGCCCACCTCTGCCGCCAGAGTTCGAAATTCAATGGGGTAGTCGGCCACAGTTCTGGAACCTTGTCGGATAGACATCAGTTGCTTGGCAGCAGAGGTGGAGCAGGCAGGAAAATCAAAGACCCTTTTAAAAGAAGCTATAAATTAGAAAAAAAATTGTCTTATCCGTCTCCCACAAGGGATTGGCCCAAGCTAACGCTCTGTCGGAAACAATGATATTAGCAACCCCACCTTGCTCCTGACATTAGGAAAGGCCTGCCGAACCAATTCAAGAACTATGGTGACCTGGTTCAGAAAACCTCGGCACATTGCCAGGTTACCCCCAAAACGTTGAGGAAGTGATGCAGACCCTGACAGCCCTCTAGACAGGCCTTGTTCAGGAGCGGTGGGAGTGGCCACATATGGACGAGTCTGAGGATCAAGGTGGGCTGTTTGATTGAGAAGGGTCTGCATTGCAAGTACCAACTGGTCAATCCGCTGGTCCTGCAGATCCATCCTGGTGAGGATACTCTGAACAGGAGGGTTCCCAGTACCGTTATGGTTCATGCCCTTACGTAATATAATGGTACTTCAGAAAAAGACCACAGCCAAGATATATGGTAAAAGATACACTTTATTGAAAATACAATAAGGTAAACAGAACTGCAGAGCACTCATTTAGCAGCTGATGAGAAAGAGTCAGGAACTCACTAGCACAAGGAATGGCCATAAGGTGCAGGTGCCAGGAGAGGCGGAGGATAGCCAAGGGTCACAACCGTAGGAGGTAGTCAGACAAGCCCAGGGTTACTATCGTAGGAGATAGTCAGACAAGCCAAGGGTCACACCGTAGGAGGTAGTCAGACAAGCCAAGGGTCACACCGGAGGAGGTAGACAGACAAACCCAGGGTCACTACTGTAGGAGGTAGTCAGACAAGCCAAGGGTCACACCGTAGGGGGTAGTCAGACAAGCCAAGGTTCGATACCGCAAGAGGTAGTCAGACAAGCCCAGGGTCCCCACTCTAGGAGGTAGTCAAACTAGTCCAAGGTCACTACCATAGGAGGTAGTCAGACAAGCCAAGGGTCACTCTGTAGGAGTATCATGGTGCCCGTGATCTTTTCTGTCACTCTCTGAGTGGTGCGCTCCCATTGGCTGAGCTTTGTTTGGCCCGCCCAGTATGGCCTTCTTATACCGGGTCTCTGGCACCTATCAGGTGCCCTTTCGTGGTGTTCCTGTACCAGTGCTACTGTGTTGCTGTGTTCCTGCGTTCCTGTGTACCGACTTGGCCTGTTTGACTACTCCTACTGGTTCCTGCTCCGTGATTCGACCCAGCCTGGCTGATGTTCCTGCTCCGTGACCTGACCCGGCTTGTCTGACGTTCCTGCATTGAGATCCAGCAGCAATCCTGATCCTGACCTCCGTGTTGCTTGGGCGACATTCTTACTTCCGCTGGTGCTGGTGTTAGCAGACTGAGTACTGTGGCCTCCGGCCCACTGAGCCTTCCATTAACTCTTGCAGAGCACTGTTGCCTCCGTTAACTCTGAGCCTTCCGTGAAACACTTGCAGAGCACTGTTCCTCCGTTAACTCTGAGCCTTCCGTTAACAATTGCAGAGCACTGTTGCCTCCGTTATCTCTGAGCCTTCCATTAACACTTGCAGAGCACTGTAGCCTCTGTTACACTGAGCCTTCCTTTACGCTTGCAGAGCACTGTGGCCTCCGTTAACACTGTGCCTTCCGTTAATCCATGCAGTACACAGTGTTTCTGTTACCGCACCGGTCGGGTGCTATTGGCTCTAATTCCATCAGCTCTTGCAGTGTACAGTGTCTCTGTTACCGCACCGGTTGGGTGCTATTGGCTCTAATTCCACCAGCTCTTGCAGTGTACAGTGTCTCTGTTACCACACCGGTCGGATGCTATTGGCTCTAGTCCCTCAGCTCTTGCAGTGTACAGTGTCTCCATTATTGCACCGGTCAGGTGCTCACGGCTCAAGGTAGTGGTAGCTCTAGCAGAGTATTGTGGCCTCCGTTTCTGCTCAGCACAGGGTGGTGTCTCAGTCCTGCTTAACAGACTAGGTGCTTCCACATCTCGCACCACAGTCTCTTGCTACCTTTACCATCTTACTGGGCGTTGTCAAACACACCACATCAGAGACTGATTACCTTCCATGAACTTTAACCCACGTTGTGCTGGAATTGCCTGATTATACCTGTCCTGTGACAGTATCTATTCTCTCCATTGTATACTGGGCCTGAGAGGGCATATGTACATGATTGATATTTTCCTGTGATGTTCTATAACCCGTGTGGGCATTCTAATTGTGTCATTTAATAAAACTGTGTTTTATTCTAACCTACTGGGTCTGAGTGTCGTACAAAACTGTTACAAGGAGGTAGTCAGACAAGCCAAGGATCAATGACAATGGAGGATCGAAGCCAATTAGAAATAGAAACCAATGCAGAGGTCAGCCCAGGATGCTGCCAGTACCAAGCACAGCACAATGTAAGGACGACTGGCGGATACAAGGTCCAGCCCTAAATACCCAGAGAGAGAGGGAGAGGGGGAAGTGACGTCTAGCCGCACAGGTTAGAAGAGAGCGTGCGCCCATATCCGAGTCCTCCTTTGTGTACACGCAAAGAAGACCTGGAAGTCAGCATGGAGAAGGATGCGGACGCCCGGCAACTCAGCCATATTAAGGTACTGTAACCTTAGGAGAGAAGCGAAGGAGAACCGCTTACTCTGCTGCATTGCCATATTGATGTCCCAGCACGATCGGCTGGGATATCAATAAATGGGGGGGCATCGGGAGGGGTCCTGATTAGGGGTGGGCAAAATCTCTTGCTGTGTTCCCGCAATAAATTCAGCAAAAACCACGTTGTTGTCCACTTTTTTGTGGGAAAATCAGTTTTAAAACTAGCGATTAAAATCTTCACATTTCTCGCCCATTGGACAAAATTGTTGGCCATTTTTTCGATGGCTAGAACGTTCCCACCATTGATTTATGTGGTTTTCAACTTGTCGCTATAAAAACGTGATGTTTTTGAGGAAGAGGAACACAATAGAAGCAGATACAGAGTGAGGAAGATGTGCTGTTCTGTTCTGCTGTGATATTGAGGCAGGAGAGGCACATAGTGACTGCTCTCACTATGAGCAGGTTTAAAACTAATAAAAAGAGGAACTGGAGGGACTCTCATGTGTCCACTTATTCTGAGGGGGACATGAGCACAATTGAACCAATGCTGTCTAGTCCCCCTAAATCACCCCTAGGGATCTTGGGGAATTTAATGGGAAGGGATGGAGAAAAGGGTAGTACTAGTGAGGACAGGACAGCTGCCTGCGCCTGCTGCCAGATGTGCTGCCCCTGCTGTCATCATTTCTGTGCCTGCTCTCAGACGTGCTGCTCCTGTTGAAACCAGTGCTGTGCGTGCTGCCAGTGCCAAACCTGCTGCTCCTAATACTGTGCCTGTTGCCAGATGTGCTGCCCCTGCTGCAACCAGTGCTGTGCCTGCTGTCAGTGTCTCTTGTAATATTCACAAGGGGGGGAGGAGAAGATGATGGCAAGTGTGACAGCAGGGGACCCTAAGTCTCACTTGCCATCCCCAAGCAGTGCTGTCAGTGCTAGTACTACTACTAATAAGGTCCAGCAGCTTGTTAGTGTTAGGAGTGAAGGAGGGGGTAATCAATATCCTCATATTAATAGTGGTTGTGAGGAGGAATACTCTGGGGCTGACCTTGATGTGGTTGGTATTAGTAGTAGTAGTAGTAACAGTAATGGTGAAGCAGCTGGTGGGACTAGTGATAGGTGAGTGGTAGGGGAAGCATTTAAGAGTGTCCAGACTAGCGATCAAGGGAGTCCACACCATTTTTATGGCCCTGGAAGTACCCTTCTCTTCACTACAGTGTCCAAGTAGAACAGGATCCTGAAAAGGACAGAACTGATGTTGGGGGAGAGCAGGCAAAAATTAATACCACCACCAGCAGGAGCACAGATCAGCTGCCTGTGCCTGCTGCTACTGCTGCCAGTTTGCCTTTTTCCTGTCAAAAAGAAATGACAGGTATGATATTAGGGGACCCTCTGTCACATTGCTCGTCACCTCCTCCAAGCAGCAGTGAGATGTCTGTAATAAAGCATGTAGGGACTAGTGGTGGTGGTAGTGATGATGATGTTGGAGAAGCTGGGTGGAAGAGACATTGATGGCCTTTTTAGCAGAAACTGAGAAGGAATGAGAGACAGGGATGAGAATGGGCATCGCCACCACCACTAGCAATGAGCTTTTGGAATTTGTGGAATTTGCAGCTGCTCTAATTCCTGCTTCTGCTGAGTTGCAAGGGCAGCAGAATGCTGAGGAGCAAGCTAGAGTGCCACAGACCACTGTGGGTACACTGGGAATGGGATCAACAAGTGATGCGGGACTAAGGCAGGTTCCACTTGCCAGCAGTAGCAGTACTCCTGATCCTAGTTGCAGTGCTGATTCTGAGGCAGCAGCAATATCATCCTCTGCAACAGACAGTGAAGGGGATTGTGGAGGTCATTCTTCTC
This sequence comes from Rhinophrynus dorsalis, assembly GCA_037306005.1. Classification (NCBI taxonomy): domain Eukaryota; kingdom Metazoa; phylum Chordata; class Amphibia; order Anura; family Rhinophrynidae; genus Rhinophrynus; species Rhinophrynus dorsalis. The sequence goes on from CM074723.1 coordinate 314,078,842, forward strand.
CACCTGTTCCCTATCCCCTGAAGTCATGGATATGGGACTATTTTTCTCTTGGGGCAGGCACAGTGCAGTCATCACCAACGGCACTGTTCACAATCTGTGACAAGTCAGTGAGAAGACGAAAGGAGGAAACGCGCCTTGGCACAACCGCCCTGATATCACACAAGAAAAACAGACACCATGACATTTATGTCAAATATGTTAAAGATAAACACCCACCACGGAAATCAAGCACCACTGTTGCTGTACCCCCTGACTCTCCAGAAAGGCAACAAGAGGTGAGGTGGAGATCAAAGAGGAGGATGAATAGAGATACCCAGGCAGAGACTGGAAGCTCTATGACTGCAAAACAACTAGCTCGCCATCACCTCCTTCCTCTAGGGTAACTACATCTTCTGCCAACCCACCTCATTCATCGTTACCTCCCCCACCAAATGATAGCCACTCTGTTGATGTTAGGATGTGGCAGTTTGTCTCCACCCATTGCACACTGTGTGGTGCACTGACCTCACATGCCAGTGTGGTGGAGGAGAATTGCGAGCAGGGCATCAAGTGGTATCTGAGGATATCCTGCAGGATATGCTAAGATACTGGCAGGGAGGGTTCATCATTACTACTAAAATGTCAGCAAGTTGTCATGTGTCTTTAGCGGGGTCTGCACAAAGGGTATAGTGACAGTGGCAGTACTTGGTTTCTGGTGTCATGGTGTTTGGATACAGTTGTGCCCCAGTTGTTACTTACCACACACACTGTGCACATTGCAGTTGCTGATGAGAGGCAGAGATCCTGTTCTCAAGGGAAACATTTCTATTCTAATAACAACACACCCATGATTTTGGAGGAGGGGCAGGTGGAGAAGCATTATTGGCCATCTTTTTGTTTTCTCCACATATACCGGGGGCTACTTATTGCTACTGCCTCAGGTGTATCACTGGAGCTAGTCATGGCAAGTGCAACCTTCATCATCCATCAACCATGTTAGTGATGTTGTTGATCCCATTCGCTTTCAGCTGCCTAATCATCCTGCTGCTTAAAACAACTTAGCAGCAGCAGCAAGAACAGCAGTCACAAATTCCGCATCTAGGGCATATGACAATGGCCAGTGGCCAACGGCCAACAGGACATCACCTGCTGGCACTAGGCCAGTAGGGCATTTTTTTTCTCAGGGCTTGTGTTTTTAAAAAAAAAAATACAAAGAAAAAAATATATAGTCTTACAAAAATATAAAACATTTTGGGGGGTTTTGTTTATAACAAGCCTACGTCCTACAAATCAACATTTCCTCAGGTCTTGTGCCAAAGAAGCTTAAGTCCTACAAATAAAATGTTTCTTCAGGGCTTGTGCTGCTAATAAGTCTAAGTCTTACAAATCACACACATGGGGGCAATTTTGTCTGTAATGAAAAAAAGCATAAAAAAAATTACCTTGTGTGCCACAAGGGGGCTCAATGCAGAATCCCTTCCTGTGGCACACACAACAATTTGTGTATCATTTACTTGTATTCAGAGCTTGTTGGGGGGGGGCAAAAGGAGGGGTCCTGACGCCCCCAACAAGCCCTGAATAATAAAATAAAAAAAAACCTCTGTGTGATGCCCCCCAACAAGCTCTGAAAAATAATAAAAAACATTAACTCTCTGTGTGCCACAGGGGGTCCAGACACCCCTCTTGCAGACAAAGGAATTTTTTTCATTATTATTTTATTTACATTTGTCATTATTATTTTATTTACACCATACTGGAGAGGATTCAACAAGGTGTAAATAAAAAAAAAAGGAAAAACCATGCGTGCACCATAGGGGGAGCCAACTTACTGCTTTGCAATAAGTCTGACAGGTCCTGATGCCACCCCCCGAACAAGGTGTAAATAAAAAAAATGGAAAACCATGCATGCACCACAGACACACACATTTATTTATTTTTTATTCTGACCTTTTTATGTGAGGAGTCAGGAGTGGTCCTGATGCCCCCAACAAGTTCTGAATAATAATAAAAAAATAACCCTCTGTGTGCCACAGGGGGTCCAATGCATTGGACACCCCTGTTGCAGACAACGGATTTTATTTTTTCATTATTATTTTATTTACACCTTATTGGAAAGGCTTCAAGAAGGGTCCTGATGGCCCCCAAGAAGGTATATATAAAAAGAAAATGGAAAACCATGTGTGCACTACACTGGGATCCAACAAAATGCTTTGCAATGTGTTGGACCCCTGCTGCAGTGCACACATTTATTATTCTGACCTTTGTTTGGGGGAATCAGGAGAGGTCCTGATTCCCCCCAACAAGCTCTGAATAATAAAAAAAAATGACCGCTCTGTATGCTTTGCAATGCATTGGACACCCATGTTGCAGACAAAGGATTGGTTTTTATTATTATTTATTTATTTTTTTTTATTCTGACCTTTTTGGGGTGGAATCAGGAGTTGTCCTGATGTCCCCCAACAAGCTCTGAATAAAAAAAAATACCCCTCTGTGTGCCACAGGGGGTCCAGTGCATTGATTTGCAATGCATTGGACACCCATGTTGCAGACAAAGGATTGTTTTTTATTATTATTTTATTTATTTTTTTATTCTGACCTTTTTGGGGTGGAATCAGGAGTGGTCCCGATATCCCCCAACAAGCTCTGAATAAAAAGGATTATTTTTTATTATTATTTTATTTACACCTTATTGGAGAGGCTTCAGGAGGGGTCCTGATGCCCCCCCCCCTCAACAAAGTATAAATAAAAAAAAATGGAAAACCTTGTGTGTACTACACTGGGATCCAACACAGTGCTTTTCAATGTGTTGGACCCCCCCTGCAGTACACACATTTGTTATTTAAGCTCTGAATAATAAAAAAAATGACCCCTCTGTATGCCACAGGGTGTCCGATGCATTGCTTTGCAATGGATTTGACACCCATGTTATAGACAAATTATTTTTTTTCATTATTATTTTATTTACATTTGTCATTATTATTTTATTTGCACCTTATTGGAGAGGCTTCAGGAGGTATAAATAAAAAAATGGAAAACCATGTGTGTACCACAAGGGGATCCAACACAGTGCTTTGCAGTGCGTTGGACCCTCTGCAGCACACACATTTATTTATTTTTTATCTGACCTTTTTTAGGGGAAATCATGAGTGGTCCTGATGCCCCCAACAAGCTCTGAATAATAATAATAATAATAATAACAATAATAAAATAACCCTCTGTGTGCCACAGGGGTCCAATTTATTGCTTTGCAATGCATTGGACACCCCTGTTGCAGACAAAGGATTTTTTTTCATTACTATTTTATTTTCACCTTATTGGAAAGGCTTCAGGAGGAGTCCTGATGTCCCCCCAACAATGTGTAAATAAAAAAATGTAAAACCATTCATTCACCACAGGGGAATACAACTCAGTGCTTTGCAATGTGTTGGACCCCCCTGCAGCACACACATTTATTTATTTTTTATTCTGACCATTTTTCGGGAAGAATCAGGAGTGGTCCTGATGCCCCCCAACAAGCTCTGAGTAATAAAAACAAAAATTAACCCTCTGTGTGCCACATGGGGTACAATGTATTGCTTTTGCAATGCATTGGACACCCATTGCAGAAACTGATTTTTTTTTCATTATTTTACACCTTATTGGAAAGGTTTCAGGAGTTGTATTGATGCCCCCCAACAAGGTGTCAATATAAGAAAAATGGAAAACCATGTGTGTACCACAGGGGGATCCAATTCAGTGCTTTTCAATGCATTGGACCCTCCGTGACGCACACATTTATTTATTTTTTATTCAGACCTTTTGGGGGGGAATCAGGAATGGTCCTGATGCTCCCTAACAAGGTATGAATAAAAATAATAAAATAAAAGATAATATACCCTCTATGCACATCAGGGGGTTCAATACATTGCATTGCAATGCATTGGACACCCCTGTGGCAGACAAAGGATTTTTTTCATTATTATTTTATTTAGACCTCATTGGGGTGGCAACAAGAGGGTACCTGATGCCCCCAACATGGTCTAAATAAAAAAAAAAAATAACCTCCTGTCCAAAAAACACCTGCATATACCACAGTGGGGTCCAACACAGTTCTTTGAAATGTGATGGACCCTCTGTGGCACACACATACTTTTTCCCCCCATTATATTGTATTCAGACCTTGTTGGGGGCATCAAGAGTGGTCCTGATGCCCCCAATGAGATATGAATAAAAATAACTAAAAAAATGTTACTCTCTGTGTGCAACATGGGGTCCAATGCATTGCTTTGCAATGCAGTAGACACCCCTGTGGCATGCACACAAAATGCCTCCATTACGCCCCAAGTACCCTACCCACCAGCCTGTTTCCACAGCCCACTGGCAGTCCCATTCCCCTAGCCTGACCCCCCATCCTAGTTCCACTGCCTACTGGTAGACTCAAAGTGCCAGTGTGCACTGGATTTAGGCTGGGAATCAAACAGTGTATGTGGGGGAAATACAGTGCATACTGTTAGTTACAGATCCCCCATATACACTATCTTAACCCCCTACCACCACCGCCATCCTTTGTCTGATGCCCACTGGTAGATATACCCACATATACGCTGCCTGACCCCTCATCATCCCCCTACACACATGGTTTCACTGGCAGTCACAGGTCTGCACATACACTGGCTGACTGCCTAGCTTGTTTCAGTTGGTTGCCATAAAAATCACACATATACTGTATGCTTACCCATCCTTGTTACACTGGTTGCCATGCTCCTGGCATCAGATATGGTATCTACACCCACAGCAGTGGGGTACCATTTTTTGTAGGCTGGCAGAAGGTCCTTCTAGGAAATTCCATAGTGTTGAACCATTTTAGTATCTTTGAAGTGATTGATTTTTTTTATCCCATAGAACCACATTCTGGAAATGGTTGTGCACACTACTGGGGGAGGGGGATGAATGCAAACACCCCTCCTGTGGCACACACATACATTTGTGTTTCATTTATTTGTATTCAGAGCTTGTTGGGGGCATAAGATGTGGATAATTAATGGGACAAATGATGATGAAATAAATTTTATTACCCAACTGGTTCCATATTTAGCGCAGGTGAAATTTTCTAAAACTTACACTTTTATTTGTACTATTAAAATCTACAAAACGATTAAAATAAAGGTAAAATCCACCAAATATTATCAGACTGAATAAGCGATCCTGTTCCTATGGTCTATACAAGAATCACCCTGGCTATAATTCAATAGCTAAATCACTTGCTATCACAACTATCTGTAGGTCCTCATTTGACCTCATAGATTTCTGCTGCCAATTAGTACTATGAATCACACTCCAATTTGAGAGGATTCTTACATAATAATAATGTGATTACTCTTCCTCCACTGTACTACTTATTACCATGTCTCATCCTCTTCCTCCTAATATTAGTTACATACATCCTAAACACCTTCGTATCAGCACTCGAGAGGTTAATTAAACCCTAAAGTGTAGAAAAAAAAAAAACTATTCAACTAAAATTATATTTGATACCCTCATCTATCTAATAAGTTATCAAAAAAACTATATATTATACAAATCACCTCACTCAATGTGAAGTTCCATCAAATAGTGTGTACCCCAAATCAATAAACTAACAGAGAACTAATTCACTAGTCCCATGATACTCATGTGAAAAAATAACATCTACCGGTGCTGTCCACACTAAATATAAGTGACTACAAAATTCTTCAAAAATCAAAAAATAAGCAAATGAACCACTAATAGTACTGTCAACCGCTAACTGATCAATGCCTCACATTAGTGAAATCTCTCCCTACTAATCTCTCAGAGTACAAAGGAAGATAGAATAAAGTCTACATACCAATATAGATTCATTATAGATTCAGATACTTATTCCCAATGCACGAGGAGGGAGAGAGCACACCTCACGGCAGTCAAACTCCTATCTATGATGCTCTATTAGCATCAAAAGCTACCTAAAGCCCTCGGTAAGGCTGCCGCAGGATTCGCCATCACCTAACCCCTCATGCATTAATCCAATCACCAAATACTTTGAGCTAACCTCATATATTTTACAGCTATAGTCTGACAATTATGGTGAACATTACTACTTAAAATCACCGACAATGTTTATCATATATCTCTATAGCTAGTGCTTCTCATTTTTAAACGCAGACGTGCGTTTCACCAAATGGCTTTATCAAGGCTTTAGGCTTTATTTTAATCGTTTTGTAGATTTTAATAGTACAAATAAAAGTGTAAGTTTTAGATAATTTCACCTGCGCTAAATATGGAACCAGTTGGGTTATAAAATTTATTTCATCATCATTTGCCCCATTAATTATCTATTTTTTTGGGCGGAGAGGGAGGGGAGGAGATCTTAGTTGTTTCTTCTCCTTATCTCTCCATTTGTCCCTCTTTTTTCTTTTTGTTTGATTAAGTCTTACATATGTAGATAAGGGAGCATGGTCATGAAGGAAGAGGTAAATCCTGAATTACGTGACCTAGATGATGTTTATATAAATAAACAATTTTTTGTATTTGTATATATTGTGTGGCATAAGATGTGGTCCTGATGCCCCCCAACAAGCTCTGAATAATAATAAAAAACATTAACTCTCTGCATTGGACACCCCTGTTGCAGACAAGGTTTTTTTTTATTATTATTTTATTTACATTTGTTATTATTATTTTACTCACACCTTATTAAAGAGGCTTCAGGAGGGGTCCTGATGCCCCTCAACAAGGTGTAGATTAAAAAAAAATGGAAAACCATGCATGCACCACAGGGGGATCAAACCCAGTGCTTTGCAAAGCATCAGAACCCCCTGTGGCACACACAGTTATTTATTTTTTTAATATGAGCTTTTCTGGGGGAAATCAGAAGTGGTCCTGATCCCCCCAACAAGATCTGAATAATAATAAAAAAAATAACCCTCTGAGTGCCATGGAGGTCCCTGTTGCAGACACAGGGTTTTAATTTTTCATTAATTATATAAAATAATTTTATTAACACCTTATTGTATTCATACCTTATTAGGGGGCATCAGGAGTGGTCCTGATGCCCCCAACAAGATATGAATAAAAAAAAAAAACTAAAAATGCAGTAGACACCCCTGTGACATGCACACAAAATGCCTCCAATCCCCCCCCCAAGTAATGTTTGAGAAAATGTTAGAAAAATCAGAGATTGTAGTAGGTGTAGTTTTGTACTTTGTTCCATGGTTTTCACAGATTTCAGTACATTTGAAGTGGCAGAAATGTAAGAAAATGCTATTTGTTTCCTTTAGCGCCAAGTTTCGAAAACATCTATGCATACTCCTCATTAGATGCGGCAGGTTCTCTTCTTTCCAATATGACATAGTTTTTCTACCTTTACTGCATATCTATTATGGTTATAACCATTTTAGTGCAGGCAGATAATTTCAAAAACAAAGGTGTCAAGTTTAGGTAAGTGTTCAAATGTGTCAAGTTTAGGTAAGTGTAGCACCCCCATATTATATGTTAACCCACACAAATGGGGTACCATTTTTGTCATGTTGGTAACAGTAACAGGTATTGAATACAGTACAACATTTTATGGTTTTCAAAGATTTTAATATTTTTGAAGTGGTGGAAATGTAAAAAAAAACATGTATTTATTCCTATAGTGCCAAATTTGGAAATAATTGTGCACTTCAGCCCAGGGGTAGAAAGGCAAGTGACCCTTCATTTGATATGGGAAAATGTCTACTTTCCAAAATGGTATGCCTTTTATACCTTTACTTCACGTCTCTAATGCTTGAACATTTTAGTACAAGCAGCCATTTTCAAAGAAGAAACCAGGTAGGTGTAGTTATGTGCTTCTGGTACCCTCTACGGTATGTCAGCTCAAACCAATGTGGTTCAATTTTTCTCCTAAGAGCACTAGCTAATGAATGCAATTGGAAATCCCATGGTTTTCACAGATTTCAGTATATTTGATGGGGTGGAAATGTAAGAAAATGCCATTTTTATTTTTCAATTAGCGTCACTTTGTGCACACCAGGCTTGCGCACACCAGACTTGGGGTAAGAAGGCAAGTCACCCCTCATTAGATGCGGCAGGTTGTCTTCTTTTCAAAATGGTATGGTTTGTCTACCTTTTCTTCACTTCTTTAGTTGTTATAACCATTTTTGTACAGACAAGTAATGTTTGAGAAAATGTTAGAAAAATCAGAGGTTGTAGTAGGTGTAGTTTTGCAATTCTAGCACACCCTGAGGTAGATCAACTCATACCAATGGGGTGCCATTTTTCTCCTAAGTGCACTAGCTAATGAATACAGTTGGAAATTCCATGGTTTAATCAGATTTCAATACATTTGAAGGGGTAGAAATGTAAGAAAATTCAAATTGTTTCCTATATCGCCTCCTTCTGGAAACATGTATGCACACCAGTATTGGGATAAGAAGGCAAGTCACCCATCATTAGTTGTGGTAGGTTGTCTTCTTTCCAAAATGTATGGTTTGTCTACCCTTTCTTCATTTCTGTTGATGGTTTATCCATTTTTGTACAGAAACGTAATGTTTGAGAAAATGTAACTTTGCACTTCTAGCACCCCTTGAGGTAGGTCAACTCACCCCGATGGGGTGCCATTTATCTCCTAAGAGCACTAGATAATGAATACAGTTGGAAACTCCATGGTTTTGACAGATTTCAGTACATCTGAAGGAGCAGAAATGTAATAAAATGCCAATATTTCCTATAGTGCCACCTTCTGGAAACATTTGGGCATTCCAAGCTTGGGGAAAGAAGGCAAGTGACCACTCATTTGATATGGTAGAATATCTACTTTACAGAAATATATAGTTTTATATAGTCATTCCACTGTTTTAGAGTATCTTTACCACAAAAACACTAGAATGTGCATATTATTTCATATAGTTGAAAATGCCATTTTGCGCTCCTGGTGATTAGGGCTCTGCGCTAGCCATGGACGTAGGTAAAACTAGACAAATTTGGTATTTTTGTACTCGGGGGACTTAGAGCTTTTTTGAATCATTGAACCTTTCTAAATCAAGGTAAATATTTTTGATACATAGTATGTGATTTTAGCAAAATAAGTACATTTTCACTTTTTTGTCATTATGGCATCATATCTTTTTGCACCATGCAAAATTCTCTTCATGTATGGCACCACGAAAAAGCTTATATAGTTTTCCATATGTAACTAGAAATTCCCAGTGGAAATCAAGCCTAAACAGCTGAAATGTGTCTGGAGTACGGGTTACAGGAAATGGCCCAAGCACCTAGCACTGAAGGGCTTAAGGCTTATTGATTTGGTGTGTGCCTTCTTGCAGAGGAAGCAGATATGCTTAAAGTAGATAACAAGTACCACTGAAAGAACATTTTGTAAATGTATTACAAATGGGGGATTTGCCAAGTAAATGGATTTGTCTGCCTAGTTTGTCTATGGCAGGAAGGTTGGGATTGGCAAATGGGCAGGGTTAGAAAAAAGAGGAGAGATTGACAGGGCCAAGGAGTAAATGTAGGAAGGTACAAAGGTGCAAGTGCAGAAACTGGGAGAATGGGAGGTAGATCTCCAATATTGGCAAACATAGGTGTTGAGTCTAGCAAAGTGCATACAGAAAATATTATTGTACAGACTATTTCAATCCATGGTAGAGTTTAATTTGGTTAAGGATGATGCAGATTTTGATATTCATAGAATGCTGAACCTTCTTACTTGTATTTAAGGCCTAGCATCAGGAAAATACATTGATCCAATTCCTGTCTTTGGTGTGGGCATGCCAAGCATAAAATATCCCTATACATGCTGAAAGCCAAGATTAATTCTGTGACAGAGACAGATGTGGATCTGATGTGAGTTGTAACTGAAGCAGACTGATACTAGATGAGATATTTCGTTGAGATCCAAGTCAAGACATTACACATAATAAGTTCTATTGTGTATTTTACAGTAAAAAAATAACCCACACAGTAGCTGAATGATGTCCAGAAAACACAGAAGGGGTGGTGGGGTAGTGAATGGATTAGACACATACGTGTGAGTAAAGTGGTAGTCCAAAAACTGACTGCATCGATCCTTCTCCTCCTGAAGAAGATGTAGCTTGTCAAAGTCCCTCCAAACATTCTACCATCACCAGCACCAGTATCCTATATAATAATTTGCTAAAACGTGTGTAACGCCGCAGTCATGCGCAGTAGAGACTGCTGCGCGTGCTGCAGTCATGCACAGTAGAAACTGCCAGTGATGAGGCTGATACAGAGCAGGTCACTCCAAAGGAGCGTCCCGCTCTGTATCAGCAGAGGTGCGGGCAGTCTCTACTGAGCATGACTGCACCGCGACTGGCTGCCAGTGGCATTGTGGCCCGTGTAATGGGCTCTTCAACTAGTTATTAATAAACTATCTACAAGCACTGACGACGATGAGTCGCTGCATCTCTCAGTGAGATAAACAAACACAAAAAAAACTGTCTTGAAAGTAGTAGCTAACGTAGTGAAAATCCTTCAAAGGGGAAAAGTAAAGAGAGATTGTTTGTTACCTTTAATAGCCTAGAGAAATATAAAAGTAGTGGGGAAGAAGAGGCGGGCGATGCCAAGGCTGGCCTAATGACTTATGATGATGATGTATATATAGAATATATATCTCCAGCATCCTGCTCTTCTTCAGATACAGATGATGTTGAGAGTAAGAGAGATGATGACAGAATGTTAGCTGAAAGGCAAAGGCTCAGTCTTCCACCACTGAAAAGGAGCACTCAGCCTGTCCATAAACTGTTTGAGAAAACAATAGGAAAGTCTGAATCGGGACAAAAAATCCTGCAGTCATCATCAGCATCATCACCGTTTTCAAGTCCAAGTCTCACTTAGCCATACACACTAAGTGTTGAGTACCCAGCGACAACACAGATCAATGCGTTCTCACCTGAAGCACACCCACAGGTCTGACTGGGAGTCACACCATCTACAGGTCAGAGGTACTGCAACTAGCAGCAGCAGAAGTACTCCTAAATGTTCCCGGCCTCTGTGGTACATAATAGAAATGCCATTGATGTGTCAGAGAGTGTGCTAAGATTTTCTGCTCCTGCTGCAAAGGAGTAAAACTCTGAGTCTGTTTTTGAAGATGACAACAGTCATAGAGTGCCTACACATACCGCCACCACCTCCACAAGTCACGTCATTGAAGCAATACAGTTAAACAGGTTTTTTCTATTACTATTCCACACCTACTAAGTTCAAAACCTCATAAAAATAATGCAAAATTATGACTATGGAATAGTAAACTTGCCAACATATTGGTGGCTGAAATGTTGCCCTTTACTTTTGTTGAAAACAGAAGCTTTAAAGAGCTGATGTCATGTGTTTATCATGGTTTGTTATGACTCTCAGACAGAAAGTTAGGTAAAAACACAACTTTATTGAGAAAATTTAAAATAATCCCATAGGATTTCATACACGTACATACAACACATAAATAGCAGGTAGTATGGTAATATGGAATCAGACTCTACTGGCCCTTGCCAATATACCGGGCAGGGCAGCCTGAGAATGCAATGGAAAGATGGCTTTACCGGCCCTGCCAATATACCGGGCAAGGCAGCCAGACAATAATGAAGGTGGTACAGGCTCTACCAGCCCTGCCAATCTACCGGGCAAGGCAGCCTAACGGATAACCAGCTGAACAGACTCTACCGGCCATGCCAATATACCAGGTAAGGCACTCTGAAGGAACACAAAGGGCTAGGTTCTACCGACCCTGCCAATACCAGGTAAGGCAACCATAAAATGGAAATGCAATAGGCTCTACCGGCCTTGCCAACATACCGGGCAGGGCAACCTAAAGGAAGAGGTGTCAACCCAAGTGGCCCTAATACTGTCAGAAGGTAATGACAGTTAAAGTTGTAAGTGATGTGAGTCCAATACTGCAAATCGATATGACCCTAAGATAGGGTATGGATGGAATAACAGCAGTCTAGACTGGAAGGCACTCTAAGTGCCAACAGTATGTGAAATAGTGAGCCACAAGGGCCAGGAGCAAACCAGCGTCCGCAACCAACTTAGTTTTGTGTAATACAGCCGCAAGGCTTTGGAGCGAACCAGCGTCCGCACGCTGGGAACCAACAGAGGTTGTATAATACAGCCGCAAGGCTTTGGAGCGAACCAGCGTCCGCACGCTGGGAACCAACAAAGTTTTATATAATACAGCCGCAAGGCTTTGGAGCGAACCAGCGTCCGTACGCTGGGAAACAAAAGAGATTTGTATAATACAGCCACAAGGCTTTGGAGCGAACCAGCGTCCGCACACTGGGAACCAACAGAGTTTTGGATAATACAGCCGCAAGGCTTTGGAGCGAACCAGCATCCGCACGCTGGGAACCAACAGACTGCCAAAGGCTGGTGTCGTGAGATAGTGAAGCAAACCAGCGCCCGCGCGCTGGAACCAACTGACTGGAAAGTCGCCAAGCGACCGATGAACAATGTCGCCACCACTGAGGAAACAGACTCAGGAACAACAGGAACCAGCGTCGACGTCCAACCGGATCAGGAACGGTAACGGAGATCAGAGGCAGGAAGCAGCACTACAGGAGACTCAACCGGAACAGGACTAGAACCAGCACAGCAGACCACAACACTGGAACAGCACGAACTCAGGAACACAGGAGCAGCAGAATGGCCAATGAAGCTTTCTGTAGCATGGTGGAAACAAAATACTCAGAGACACCACGAAAGGGCAACGAAAGGGTGCCCAGGCTAGGTTTAAATAGGCAATTTGAGGCGGGCCAAAGGCAAGCAGCCAATGGGAGCCCCCTATAGGTGACAGACATAGCAAAGCAGCAATCACGGGCACCGTGATAGTGTTGTACTCAGGGCTGGATTTACATCTCAGGAGCCTGTAGACACAGAAATCTGAAGCACCCTGCCCATTGGCCATCTCCACTGGACACCTCCACAATGCTCCTAACCTCCAGATTGCCCCCACATCTCCATATTGACCTCACATTGCCCCCCATCAGCTCCAACTTGCCCCCCATCAGCTCCACATTGCCTCCACATCTCCATATTGCCCTCACATTGCCCCTATCAGCTCCAACTTGCCCCCATCAGCTCCACATTGCCCCCACATCTCTATATTGCCCTCAGATTGCCCCCCATCAGCTCCAACTTGCCCCCCATCAGCTCCATGTTACCCTCACATTGCCCCATCAGCTCCAACTTGCCCCCATCAGCTCCACATTGCCCCCACCATCTCCATGTTGCCCTCACATTGCCCCCCTTCGGCTCCAACTTGCCTCCACTATCTCCATGTTGCCCTCACATTGCCTCCCCCCATTGTCCATTTCCTACCTCCCCCCATTGTCCATTTCCTACCTCCCTGGCAGGAGATCTGTCATCTGTGCCTCTTTTGGCACAGTCCTGTAGCTGCTGGAGTTTCCGTGTGGTCTCCTATTTAGGAATGCAGAGCGCTGGAAGATGATGTCATCTCCCAGCGCTCTGCATTCCTAAAGAGTGATGAGAGAGCTCAGCAGCTACAGGACTGTGCCAAAGGAGGCACAGACCTGTACTGCCAGGGAGGCAGGAAACAGACAACGGGGAGGGGGGAGCAATGTGAGGGCAACATGGAGTGGGCGCTCTGTGGGGGAATTATTTTTCTGCCACTGCACAGCCACCGAGGTGGCTAATTTTAAAAATAAATAAATAAATAAATAATTAAAAAAATCCCAATGGCAGGCGCCCCTCGGTGGCGTGCGCCTGTAGGCAGGTGCCTACTCTGCCTTATAGCAAATCTGGCCCTGGTTGTACTCTGCTGGAATATCCCAAGCTATTATTAAGTTATTTTCATGGATTGTTGTGCCAGTGTTACATAAGCAGGAAGTTAGAGCTGTGAGCAAAAGAGAAAGGCACTCAGCCTGTTAATATTTTCAAGTTATATGTTACAATTTTTACTTTCAAATATTTATTTCTCCACTTCAGCTCTCGGAAGTACTATTGCGGTGTGAAATCTTGGCAGTCATAGAAAACATAGGTGAAATATGGCAAAGTTGTCATGGGAAATATATTGGCAGTGGTCGAAAAGTAGAATACTTTATGCACTGTCTATGGACTGGAAGTTTCACTGACCCAGAAATCGTCTTTTTTCACGAAAAGTCCTTCTCTGACTTTTTACTCAACCCTACTATTGAATTCCTTATTTTGTCCTTTAGGGGGAGTATTGTTCTTCCTATATATTTTCTAGATCATGTTAGACATGTAATAAAGCAGACTACTTATGTAGTAGAACAATTAATGAAACTTATTATTGTATATTCTTTTGAAGTAATAATACTTTTGAAAATTTTAGATTGTAATGTAAAGGTACAATAACAACATCTACCCCACATTTGGGGGGATAGATGCCATCTATCATTAAGTACCAATGGGTGAGAAATGTGTTTGTACTACGTTTATTCTTTTCTCAAGCATTTTTTAAATGTTTGGAATATGTTGTTTTCATGTATTTTCAGCATGTTGGATGACATTAGTTAAACTGAATGTACAGTATCAAAATTAAATCATGGGCAAATTGAAATCAATGCTTAAGGCTGACTTAAAGGGATAGTAATACTTCGTTTTATCTTTATTTTATTTTGTAGGCATTAAAAAAACATAAAGAACGATATAAGTCTTATCTCTAAAACCTTTATGTTTTGAGAGATATTCACAAGCAAAGTTTCCCCTCCAGCCCCTTTTTTTTTTTTTTAAACATGTTTATTAAGAGGACAGTAATAATGCGTTACAAGCATAATGATAATGTACACGGTAAGTAAGTAAAAGAAAAAATACATACAGTCAGGTAAATATAACAGAAAGATACCGCTGTCCCATTTTGGTTTTTAAGGTAATGAACCAAACTAAACGCAAACCTAAACTACCCCCCTCCAACCCCATCCTTAACTAAGGTCCTAATAAGACTCAACCCACCCTCCCCCCTGGGCGACGAGCACCACACCACCTCCGTTAAATATTTATAAACAACGCAAATAACTACTGGAACATCAATATATATATGTAGTACTATACGTAGCCACATTCTCCAGGCGAAATAGAAACGGAGTGCAAAACAGTATGTAATAGTTATATATCACGTAGCCCTTGTTGAAAAAGAGTTCTAGAATTACAGTAAGAGGTCCATAGCCCCATATTTGGTGGAATTTGTTCGGAGTGCCCCTATGCAAGTAAAGACCCTTATAATGAGGAACATTATGTGCTATAAGGGCCATCCATTGGTCATGCTTGGGAGGGTGTTCTGACATCCACAACTGTGCCACCACCTTTCGTGCCATGATCAACAGCTCTCTAAGTAATATAGTATTAAAATATGAATGGAGCTGATCAGGGAAAATAGAGAATATACACAGCTTTGGAGTGAGTGACACGCCCCACTGCACCACAGCCGGCATAGTACGGAGGTCATCAACCCAAAACCCACGCGCCAGGGGGCACTCACATAGAAGGTGGAAGAAGGTGGCGCCTGCCTCTCCACACCTCCTGCAACGATCATTATCCATCCTTCCCATCTTATACAGACACACAGGAGTATATTAGGATCTGTATAAAATCTTGAGTTGAATCAATTGATGTCTGGCCGTAGTTGCTACCAGTGCAGGACTTCTCAAAGCTATTTCCCATTCACAATCCTCAAAAGTTCCTATATCAGCCTCCCATTTAAGTCTGAGTCCATACTCTGCCACCACAGAAAACTTATCTAACCATGTATAGATCAACGAAACAGGTCTAAGAGACTCTTTACTCTTGGCCTGCGTAATCAATGGAAACTCCGGTATATTGGGAGTATTGGCACCCCATAAAGCAGTCAGAGCGTGTCTCAACCGTAAATATGAATAAAAGAAGTTAGCAGGAACATTGAACTCCTCACGCAGCTGATTGAAAGTTTTTAAGATATTCCCTCCCGCCCCTTTTACCTAGTGTAAGCCATCTCTTCTCAGATGTGGAATCTGGTTGTAAGACCAGACAGATAACAGAAGGGGACAATATTCTTCCTATGAGAACAATGAAGGCCCTGCCCCCCTTGACAAGTTTTTCAGGTTTTTCCCTTATCTTAATTGAAGATTGTCCCTCTCTGCAGTCTATCTGGGCATCTCCCTTCTGATCTGGCTGAACAGTGTTACATCAGTAAAAGGGGTAGGAGAGGGATACTTTGTCATTGAATTACTCTTGAACTACAACTCTGACAGAATTGAAATAACACTCTCCAAAGTCCAAATACTATGATGGTTAATTAGAGCTGCTTTTATTATGAAACATTACTATCCCTAATCTGTTTTGTAAAATGGTTTCTGGTGTCATATTACACAAAGCTTTTGGAACAGTGCTCTCTCTTACTGATTTTCTTTGTTCAACACACTAAGAAGCCAGACCTTATAAAATTATTTAATATAATAAAGGTCTTGCTCTCACAGTAACAGAGTAGCTCCTTGTCCAAGCAACAGTTCTGGACAGAACAGTAGCAATTGGATGTTACCTACTTTTATATTTAAAAAGAAAAAAACAGATGTAATAGAAGTTTTAACCTATAATACATGATAACAGTTTAAAAAGCATACTGAGGTCACTTTTACACTTGGCAGCCAAGTCACAGAGCATCACAGAAGAGACCACATTTATAAAGACAATTATTGAGCACAAGCCAAATGCACTATAAGGAACAAATAAACATGTCCATTAAAGTGGATGTGTCACTTTCTAACAAATAAGTGATTTTAAAAATTACCAATTTTATTTAACCCCTTAAAGACCCTTGACAGTCCTGGCAAGTCACGGGTTGGGGAGCAATAAGGACCCATGACGTGCCAGGGCCGTCATGGAATTCAGGGCTCCCCGCTCGGCTGCCCTGAATTTAAATAAATTGAAATTCTAGAGATTTGCAATTCTTCCCTATGGACAGAGGCGTAACTATAGGGGTCACCGGGGTCGCACCTGCGACTGGGCCAGGGGCCCGGCCACCCCTTGGGACCCCTCCGTCTGGCGTCTGCAATCTCCCCCCGACGCTCTAGTTATGCAGAGCACTGGGAGATGACATCTGCATTACTAAGAGGACCGTGCGGGAGCTCCAGGGAGGTAGGAGATGGGGACATTGTGAAGATTGAGGGACATTGTAGAGGCATTGTCATAGGAACTGGCCATATTGGCCCTGATAAGCTATAAATTACAAGAAAGGAGCTGTGCAAGGAAACTTTAGCTCAGTTACCTTTTGCACTTTGCAATAACACAATTTCTGAATTTTCATGCAGGACTTTGCCCTTTTTTGCCTAACCCCTTAACGACTGGCCAATCAGCGTGGTGCGGTCAGTTAAGGACCACGGAGCATTTTTTTTCTGTGCTCTTTCCAGTTCCGGACTCCCCAAACGGCATGCAGCCGCGGGGGGAGCCCGGAATTCCATGACGGTCATAGTATGTCATGGGTCGTTAACTCAGATCAACCAATGACGTACTATCACCGTCAAGGGTCATTAAGGGGTTAAAGCCCATGTTACTTTGAACCCCATTCTAGCCTATGGGCTAAAACTATTTCTGCCCTGTTTAACAGTAGCGCAGCACACAGTGAGGTGGATGTACATATCAACAAGTTCAGCTCATCTGCAGAGGCGTAACTAGAAGCCTCCAGGCCCTGGTGCAAGAAGTGCCACAGCAACCCTCCCCACATTGACCCCTTCTCAACCACATTGACCCCCTCCACAATGCTCCTCAATCTCCACAGTGTCCCCATCTCCTGCCTCCTACCTGGAGCTCCCGCACGGTCCTCTAAGTAATGCAGAGTGCTGGGACATGATGTCATCTCCCAGAGCTCTGCATTACTAGAGCACCGGCGGGAGATTGCGTGCCCCAGGTGGAGGGGTCGCAGGGGGCAGCCGGGCCCCTGGAGTGCAAGGGCCCGGTCGCAAGTGCGACCCCTATAGTTCACCCTGTGTTCACCCTTTGAGTGACAGCAATGCATTGGCCAAAACTCTGGCACTCAAAAGGGTTAATAAGTAGGCTTGCTTGTCTAATGCCTGTGAAAGTGCTTATATAGACACCTAACCCCTTGAGTGTGTGTGTCTAACACAATGATTCACAAAGTGTGGGATACCTCTTTAGCACTCACAGGATTACTACAGAACAGTCCACAGAACTCGGCCAGGGCATGATATTAATGTAAGCAAACCCTATAAGCACCCCAATACCATGCTTAACAAAAAGGAATAATTGTTCTTTAATTTCCTCTGTGCCTTGTTAGTATATGGTATAAAAAAAGGAAAATACATTTGACATGACATGTATCAGCTTCCACACTGCCCTCCCCTTGGTATAAGTGGTGCATACTGACAAAAAACAATGCATAGTGTACAGTTTTTCATGCCAAAATTAAATTTCAGTACAGATACATAGGCAGAAGTTGCCACAAAACCAGGTTTTTGCACTGATTTTAGAATGAAAGCCTACTCATGTATACCCTTCAATAAGGTTCTCATAGCCCCATATATGCTTTTTTTGTGAAAGCATTTTTCCAGGAAGAATACATTGAGGTCGTCACTTGGTCTCAAGTATGTCTGGATTCTGTTGAGTTGACCCAGCCAAAACTAGAACGTGCAACCTTACGGTTTGAGCAAATTTTACAGTTGACGCATTAACCAGCTGAGCCATCTCACTGGCTCATTTAAAACTCACTTTTAATACATTTTACAGGATTCTAACAAGTGAATAAGATTTTGTAAAAATATGAGATTTTATATCAAGAATGCAGACCAACAAAAACAGTCATAGAGCTGTTTTTTCGACATAGTAAATCCCAGCCATAATATAGATATGTGGACTTAAAATTCAAGCTTATATCTTGCAGAAAAAGTTTAGGCTCCTGAACCAGAACATCAAAAATTGGGCTTTTAATATGTGCCCAGACAGGCAGGGTAAACAATGTACAGTATATGCCTATGTAGAGATGTTGCAGTACATATTGGAGCACAGCTCTTGAAGCACACCATAACTTGATGGTTCTTATCCAGGTTTGCCAAGGCACTTTGTGTGGTATAAGGACCAACATAGAAGTTCACTAAAAATTTTAGCATATGTGTTTGAGATTGAGAAGTACTGACTTAGATGCCTTGGTTGTTTAACCTCTGCACTGTATTTGTACATATTGTATGCCTCAGTAAGTTAAAAATAAAATCTTATCCTGGAAATCTTTGATCATTGTCATGTACTAAGGATTCCATACTGAGACCAAGAGAATGGAGTTCTGAAGCAACCTAGCTGCACCAGAGTGGGCAAATAAAACATTTCTGTATCCCCATTGATTTAAATTAGGCATTTTGCCTCTTACATGCTAGAGAGGTCTTCACTGCATTGCAAAGCAGATAATTTTCCATGAAAATCAATGGGCATTTTTATTTGTACCAACTAGTACCATGCATATTCATGCATTTATCATAATATTAACCTACTAAGGTAACACTTAAATATAATGTTTTTATTATAATAATGTGCATATATACTAAAATGCTGGAATAATCTGTAAAAGGATTGGTGCCATGTTACTTGATTTTATTGTTAATTAAAAAAAAAACCTCAATAAAAATGTGCAAAAAGGGACATATACCCTAACAATAAGGAGCTCTTATTTTGTTTAACAGAATGATGTATTTTAGTACGTATCCTTCACGCAGTTGACAGGGTCATTGATATCAGGATGTCCCTGTCCAGTCCTCAAGATCTTCCAATAGACCAGGATTTAAGAATTTTTCTGTCTGAACACGGAGCGGGGAAGATGGGGGATCAAAATTAACTGATACTCTAGCTAACTCACCTGTGATTAATCAGAAAATTAGTTAAATCTTGGCACATTGGTGGCCCTTGAGGATCTAACCTGAACACCCCTGATGTATGTAGTTTATTTTTGAGCTTTTGTTTCTGTTTACAGTCTGATAAGGACTCGTAAAAAGTTGTGTCCCTTAGAATTCATTCAAGTCTATGAAAGCCTTTTGATTGCTCTGTAGAAGTGAGGCCTAGAGGCAAGCTTGAATAACGATCACTATAAATATAAATATTAAGTTAATCCGTTAACCCCTTAAGGACCAGCGGTCCAGTCAAGTTACCCTGACTGAACGCTGACTGCAGGGATATCCGGTATTACTTGCATCAGGCGGCTCTGCAGCATTGCAGAGATCGTGTTTATAAAAACAAATCTTTCACTAAAACGGTCTTCTACGTGTGCTTGCAAACCAAGCACAGGTAGAAGACCATTTCAGTGAAAGAATTATTTTTTATAAACGCGATCTCGGCTCAGCTGCAGAGCCGCCTGATGCACATAAGACTGTCGTACAACAGCTTCCCCTGCAGTCAGCGTTCAGTCAGGGAAGGGGGAGGGAGCGCTATCATCTCTCAAACCATAATGGTTTGAGAGATGACACTGGGGGCAATAAGTTTCTTTTTAACAAAGCTACAATATGGGGATTAGTAATTTTCAAGTATTACTATCACTTTAAGGTGTTAAATAAATTACAAGACACTTTTTCTTAGGTTACCGTTATAGTTCATATTTAAAAAACAAACAAACTAAAAAAAAAATTTGTAATCCTTATTGAATTATTGGATGCAATATATTTCTTCAATGCATTTCTTTTAATTCCCTGGCATCTAAGATATTGATATGAAACTGTCACTTTTGTCAATAAATACTGTAAAATCTCACGTTTAATACTCACACTTTTGCCACTTTTCACCTTATGTGAAGTGGGGTGTGTGTATTATACACACAATATATATATATATATATATATATATATATATATATATATACACACACATGTCTGTTTCCTTTCCTCCACCCACCTCAATATGTTGCCACATCCCCTCCCTCTACTCAAACCCTCCAGAGGTATCTGGGATGTCTGCACAGCAGGAGGCGCTCTTACATTTGCAGCCCTCTTCTTGTATCCCCTGTGAGGACCTGTGTTAGTTCAAGATAATGGTAGTGCCCTTTGAGGACTTGTAGGTCCTAGCAGGGCACTACAGTAGTTATAGTGTGCAGAGGTCTATGCACTGGATCTACTAATGTTTTTTGGTGGGTAGAAGGAGCAAAAACAAGGATGTGTATTATACATAGGCACTTTTGTTTTCCCCTTTTACACCTGCGTATTATATACAGGTTCGTATTATACCTGCATTTTTACGGTAGGTGAATTTCAAAGTACTTTCAACCTCACATATATATATGCTAGCAATGTTAACTATTATTTGAAATAAACAATGGTTTAGATACATTTAGGTGATTTGGAAAGCTCTTCCAAAATCACCTGTTACAAAGTGACAATTCCACTTTAATTAAATGTTTGTGAATCCAGCATTGTCCTCATTCACTGCTGATGTGCACACTTCTCTTGTACAGTAGTAAATGTCAGTAGCACATGCCTATACAAGCCATTCTAGGCAGTTGTACAGCTCCTCCCTGTATGCCTCATGTGTAAGCAGCTCAGGCTTTCTGCTTCAGCTCACTTCTATTCTGATCACCAGGGCTG
The DNA here is from genome assembly GCA_037306005.1 of Rhinophrynus dorsalis. Classification (NCBI taxonomy): domain Eukaryota; kingdom Metazoa; phylum Chordata; class Amphibia; order Anura; family Rhinophrynidae; genus Rhinophrynus; species Rhinophrynus dorsalis. The sequence continues at coordinate 314,100,336 of CM074723.1, forward strand.
ACAGCCACATCTCTGTGTCCCATACCTCCAGGCTCTTTACTATAAAGGGAGAACACTCTTCACCCTCACACAGCATAGACCTACACAAACAATTCTGTTCAAAACACTTGTCTGGAAGAAGGACACAGAGAGGATTTTAAGGCAGGAAAGGAATCTGGGCAACGACTCTAAGCACAAGGATCTATATTACAAATCAGAAGTAAGAACTGTTGCAATTAAGAGATGCAGATTTTTTTTTTGTGGTAATTAAAATCAAGGAAGAAAAAATATTGATCTGAAAGAAGAGAGAATGATTCCTCCAAACAGCACTATGGAAGACACTGTGGAAAAAGATGAACTTGCAAGCACTGAACAACCTCACTCTCCTGCTTCCACCAGTAGTCAAGAATCAAAGGTATTTCACTTTGTTTATATTTGCACTTGAGCCAGTCATACAACAGTAGGGGAATGCAAGCTTTGGTGCTCCAGCCTTGACAGACTATAACTTCCATCATCCCTTTATCTAACCAGCCATTTAGTCTTTGGCATCTGGAGTGTCAAAGGTTGCTTCCCCCGTTCTATAGAATAACAAGTTGCTTACCTGCTCCTATGATAGAAAAGCATCTCATGAACAGCAGGTCATGTGGTCCATATTGTACTGGGTGCATGGCCCTAAAACATGATGTTTTTTCAGCTGTGATTCTACTGTATGTCTATAATAATATATGGCAGATGTATACAAGATTTGCCTAAAAATAATTACCTTAGGGTTTCTCTGTTACATTCTAAAATCCCATTGTTTCTTATTGTGCAGTTTTCAGCATTGCTATGTGTTAGTTACATTTTTGTAACCTTAAAATAGGATTAGTACATTTCAGGTTGATTTTGTGACATGTTAACCCTGTGAGTGCCAGGGAGTACTGCATGCATTCCACAACCACATTGACATTCAAAGGGTAATCAGCATAGTGGTTGACTTAACTCTTTGAATGCCAGGGAGGTATCCAACGCATTGTGTTGCAATGCTTTGGACACTTCTCTGGCACTGAAAGAGTTCAGAACAATTGTGTTGCAAACTAACTTCAGCATAGGTGACAAAAAATTCCCATTCCCAGCACTCCCATTGATTTAAACTGGGATAACAAATCAATGCGCCGGAAACCTCTATAGCATTCAAGGGGTTAAAAGCCCCATATAGATGACTGGGAATTTTTATATTTCTCCTGCAGTGCAGACATTTGATCCAGACTTGCTCCAGTTCTAGTTAGTACATCAGCCTCTAAAAGCTTGCTTGATGTGTAGAAAGTCAGTTTTAATGTAACGATATTAAGGTATAACGTGTTTAAAGTAAAACACATGTGAATAATGTCTGTGACAAGCATACCTTACCTATTTTGGAGATAAATTCCTGATATTCAGGTTAGTCTGCCAGCCTGCACAAAGCTTACAAATCTAAGAATGTGAGAATAACTTGGGCACAGAATGTACAAGTCTTTGGGGCAAGCTGAGAAAATGCTGGGCTAATTCCAATTTAAGTAAGTTGCAGTGTAGTGATGGAGGACCTCCCACCATTCTAGTCCTGCAACCTCCTCACACTGAAGGAGGAATGAGATACATCTTTTGTCATTCAGCTACTGAAAAATAGAATTCCTTCAGAAAAGCAATAATGTCAAAGAGAGGTGGTACACAACTTCAATGTGAAAAAAAATAGAAAGAATATGGTTTGCTGAATTGTATTAAATAAATGCTAATAGCCCAGCTAGTTTGATGGACTAAGAAGAAACTAAGCAATTTTGGGGTAAGTCAACTGCACCATAGGGGAAAAAAATCCCACTGAATCAAATCTTTGAGTGTAAGAGAGGTATCCAACATACTGTGACACCTCGCTGGCACCAAAGGGTTGAGTGAGAGATGGCATCCTGAGGCCCTCCAGTTTGATGGTGAAAGCTACAATTCCCATCATCCCTGGCTGATGACAAGAACTGTAGTCCTCAATAGCTGGAGGGCCTCAGGTTGCCCCATACTGATTGAAATTGTACTTTTAAACTCCAGAATGAGGGAGAGGTCTCCAAGGCATCAATTTGCTATGTGCTGGCGCCCTCTCTGGCATTTGAGTGTTTACAAGTCCAATCAGTGGGAATTGGTGGAATCTTCATTTGAACCTTATGTTATGGTGCAATTGGTTTGTCCCAGAATTGCACCTCTTTATCTTGATGACTAAGGCCCTGTGTTATTCCATGAAAGTGACTGAAAACTCTCCAAGTTGAAAAAGTGGCTCCATAGAATAAAGTAGAAATGGGAGTTTCAGTTCAGTAACAACTGGGGAGCCACATGTTGCCCAACTGTCAAATATGCAATGAGATCATTCTTAGGTGAGTGAAATTCCTATGTTTTCATTTAACCCCTTAAGGACCCATGACTGTCCTGGCATGTTATGGGTCCAACTTGCGATAAGGACCCATGACGCGCCAGGGCTGTCATGGATTTCAGGGCTCCCCACGTGGCTGCACACCATTAGTGGACCCCTGCGCTGGATAAGAAAAAAAATGCTCTGTGGTCCTTAAGTGATGGCCGCATGCGCTTGTGGACAGTCCTTAAGGGGTTAAAGTGACTGGGAACTCTTCACTTTGAAAAAGAGATTGCTTAGAATAACACTGGAATTAAATAACTTTTATTGAATGGAAGGGTCAGTATCCCATGGCTCTCCCAACTGATATTATCCTCATCTTGTCATTGTGTCAGTTCAACCATGACCAGATTCTGCCCAAGATACATTTGTTCCATATGACATGATGGAGACCTTACTAGCATTCAATAGGTTAAGAGCGCCATTTAAATCAAAAGGAAATTATGGATTTTTATATTAGTTGTCTATGGTGCTATTGGTTTCATCAGAATTGCTCCCAGTCCTTTTACCTTTTGTAACTAAGGGCCATAGGCCCGTATGTATAATTTCTGAATTAAAGGGATAGTAAACCTTGAAAATAAGTTCATTTTATATTGTAGCCCTTAAAAAAACATGAAAAATGATATAAGTCTTATCTCCCAAACCTTTATGGTTTGAGAGATATTCAGAAGTAAAATAAAGTTCCCTTTTCCTGGCTGTTTCAGCCAAGTGTGCCATCTAGTGGACAGATTTGGAATTCGGTCCACAGATCAACCGGCAGCTCTTTAGCAGTGCTGAGATCACGATCTTTAAAAAGAACTACTTAATTGGAACTGTGTACAAAGTGTGCCTGGCTTGCAAGCACACTTTGTAGACCATTTCAATTAAGAAATGCTTTTTAAAGATTGTGATCTTGGCACTTCTGGAGAGCCGCAGCCGGTCCCGGGACCGAATTCCAAATCTGAGAGCTAGAACGGTGACGTCACTCAGGGGGAAACTTTGCTTCTGAATATCACCCAAACCATAAAGGTTTGGAAGGTAAGACTTATATCATTTTTCATGTTTTTTTAAGGGCTACAAAATAAAATAAACTTATTTTCAAGGTTTACTATCCCTTTAAACCAACTGTACCATAGGGAACAAATAAATATTATCTAAATTCCCATTCATTTAAATGGGGATTTTTAACATCTTTAATGATAGAAACATCTTCAAAGCAACATTTTTCAATGTATTGCAAACATCTCTGACATTCAGGGGGTTAAAATATGTTTATATTGATGATAATTTTATTTGTTCCCTATGGAGATGTTGGTTTGCTCTAGAATTGCGCCACTCCCCTTTTATACAAATGTCCATAGAGCTCTATGTGGCTATGAACTAAGGAGTGACAAAGTGGAGATGACTTATCCGCATACCTGGGAACTTTTCAAACAGGGCTACCCGGAGGGTAACCCTGTCAGCGCCGACCTGGGAGGAAAATGACGTGATTCGCGTCATAAAAAGGGCGGGGCTTATCGCTGAGGGGGGCGGGACAAAAAAAACCTGCTAAATGTATCTAAGAGGGCGGGGAGTGGGAGGAACCAGGCGGGATGGAGCACAAGTGGGCAGAGTTTAAATAGAAACCTGGTGATCCACACATTGCCCCCGAGACCCAGTAATTCAGTCTGAAATCCGGAGTCTCCGGGGCAAACCCGGAGAGTTCCCAGGTATGCTTATCCAGTGATATTACTTTTACAGTTCCTATGTTATTCTATAGAACATAGGTGCTAAGATCTCCAAAGTTGGAGAAATCTTAGTGCATTGGCTACATAGAATAATACAGGAATTGGAGAAGTGATATCACTGGAGAAGTCAACTCTTTATCTCACCTTAGTACATCTCCCCGTAAAGTATGTATCAAAGGAAAAGTTGAAAGTGATGAGCCTTATATATAAAAGCAAACAGGAGCAATTATGGGGCAAATCAACTGCACTATAAGGAAGAAATAAAATAATTTATTTGACTGAATTTTTTTTCATTCAAGGGATTTGTTTAAAGAGATAGTAATGTTTAAATTTAAGTTTATTTAGTATTGTAGGCTTTAAAAAATAAGTACAATGATGTAAGTCTTATCTCTCAAACCTTTATGGTTTGAGAGATATAACTGGCTAAAGCTCCCCTCTCCAGGCTGTTTCAGACAAGTCTGCCATCTAATTGACAGCAGGAGATTCCAGTCCAGAGACCAGCCGACAGCTCTTAAGCAGAGCCAAAATCATGCTATTTAGAAATAAATACTTCATTGGATCGGTCTACAAACTGTGCTTGCAAACCAGGCGTACTTTGTAGACTGTTCCAATTAAGTATTTATATTGAAATAGTGAGATTTCGGCTCTGCTGAAGAGCCGCCGTCCTGTCAAATGACAGGAATTTGCTGCTGTCCCATAGAGCTGACTTTTATGAAACAGCCTGAAGGGGGAATTTTAGCAAGTTATATCTCTCAAACCATAAAGGTTTAAGAGATAAGACTTACATCATTGTACTTAATTTTTTAATGCCTACAATATTAAATAAACTTAAATTTAAACATTACTAAACCTTTAAACCCCCTAATCAATCAATGGTAATGTTGGGGATATTTTATTTGGCCCCAATGGTGTACTTGGTTTGCCCCAGAATTGTTCCTGTTTGATTTTATATATAAGGCACAGTGGGGGAGATTTTTGAAAGTAGAGCTAAGTGAAAATAAGTGTTAAAATGGCAGTAACAGAGTGTCCAATAGTTATAAATGTAATAATGCCAGTTTAAGAGCACATTTTGTAAAATGGAGTAGCAACGTTTGTAAGGTTGCACAGCGAATTTATAAAGAAATGTTGCTATTTGCCACAGTTTTGCAACAGGCATTAAAATCAGCATAATAACACCAAATTTATAAAAACGCCTTTATTCCTTTATAAATCAGACCTTCCAGTTCTTTAAAAAGTAGTAAGAACGGTTTTATAAATCTCCCTTGATGTTTTATTATTCATATTTATCCTTTATATATACATATGTTTATTGTGTAGCACTTCTCAGACACTCTGTCCTTGTTCTAAGAATAAAATTAGCAATTCAGAGTCAAATAAACTACAATTCACAGTGAAGTAATAATTTCTATTGCTTTTCATTGGGAATATTCAGAAAGTTAAAGAAGGGCAATTCTGGAATGAACCAACATTTAATTGATTTAAATGGGGCTTTTAACAGATCAAATGCTAAAGAGGTATCTAATGCAATGCTCGATAGTAATACTTTGATTTAAAAATGTGTAGTATTGTAGCTATTAACAATAGAAGTAGAATAAACTACTTCTCATTTCTCAAATCCAGGCACACTTTGTAGACTGTTCCAAATAAGTATTTCTTCATAAATGTTGCGATTTCGGCTCTGCTGAAGAGTCTCCGCTGGTCCCAGGTCCTTGAGTGCTGACATATGAGAAAGGGGAGAGTGGGGGGAATTTAAATGCTACAAAAGCAAAAACTATAAAGTTGTGAGAAATGGGAAGTAGCTTATTCTACTTCTATAGTTAATAGCTACAATATTAGACATTTTTAAATCAAAGTATTACTATCCCTTTAAGCCCCCAGATGTCTCCCACATGTTGCTTTGCAATGTCCCGGAGACATCTTGAGCATAAAAGAGTTCAAGAAAATGTTCTCACAGTGGGACTCAATAATGGTTAGGATAATTGCATAATATAAATATTAATATGGGATAGCATACTAATATCAGAGAGGTAGCATTAAACACTTGAGTGTCACAGGGGTGTTACTCACCCATCTGGTGCTGAAAGGGTTAAGCCTTTACCATCTGTGAGCAAGTGATGTAGGCCACCCAAGGATTTCAAGCCATGCTCAATAAATATTGTACTATTGTTGAATTCTGAGCAATTTAGGGAAGGATTTTCCATTTCCATTCATTGTTTCAAATCTCCATAAATAATAATTATTATTTTGTTACCCAAAACAGTCTCTAGCATTTGAGGGGTTAAAACCCCATTTTAAATCAATGGACATTGGGAGAATCCTTATTTGTCCTCTGTGGTGCAGTTGTTTTGCTCCAGAATTTCTCCAGTTCTTCTCAGAACATCAGCAGTACTGAGGGTTATGTACGAATAAACTAAAATCAGCATATGGGGCAGCTTTTGTGCCCTATGTCTAACCTAAGAACTAAAAGTTTTACATGAAATGTCTGCATTATGCTTCTTGATCTAAGTGATCACAATGTGGGAATGTACTGCCACTCTGAATTGTGTTGTTCTTCTGCACCTTGTTTTAATGCACTAACACATCAAAGAGCAAATCCAGAAAATTCCTTCCTTCCCCCCATGCTACTATCGGGTGACATTAGGGCCCGTTTGCATTGAAGTCTTGTGCTGGGGGAGTTGTGTGCACTTATATGTACTAAACGCATCTAAACTATACGATTCCTATATTGTCCTCAGTGTATCTCTCTAATGGGAATATGTACAAAGACAAGCGGAGCAGTTTTAGGGTAAACCAAGTTCTCTGTAAGCACAAATAAAAATTGATGTAAGTGATCTTTTAAAGGGATAGTAATGTCAGAAAAAAAGAATTAACTATATGGTAGATACAATTAAAAGAGAGTACTTGCATTTATTCATATCTCTCAAACCGTTATGGTTTGAGAGATATAGGAAAATAAAGTTCTGCACTCCCTCCCCTTTCTGTTTGACGAGCTATAAAGCTGTCAGAAGCAGATTCTGGTCACTTGACCAGATGTGGCTCTTCCGCAGCGCTGATATAACGATATCTAAAGATAAATACTTCATCAGAATGGTCTACAACGTGTGCTTGCAAACCAGGCACATGTTGTAGACCGTTCCGATGAAGTATTTATTTATAGGTATCTCTATGTTGGCGCTGCTGAAGAGACGCCATCTGATCCAGGAACCAGAATCTGCTTCTGACAGCTTTACAGCTCGTCAAGCAGAAAGGGGAGGGAGCGGAGAACTTTAATTTTCTGATATTACTATCCCTTTAAATCTTTGAATGTTATAGAGGTTTCTATAGCATTGAAAAGCAATTCTGGAGCAAATGAACTGTACCACAGGGGACAAATAAATGTAATTTCATTTAAAAGGGTTTTTTAACCCCTTCAGTGCTAGATACAGCTCTAATGCATTGGTTCACATGCAGAGGTGATCAGTTGGATTTGTGTTAGCTCTCTAAGGTGTACTTGGTTTTCTTCAAAATTGCTCCATTTTTATATTTCATGTATATGCCACTGAGAGTCTCTCTGAGATAATATGCTGTGTCACCACTTGCCCTAAGCGGAATGGTAACAATAAAAATTGTACAGAAAACAGAAAGCAGATGTTTTGAGCTACCTACTCTTAGTTTTTCATCACCTATTAGCCTTGAGCAACACATATTATTTTTACTACTGCTTAACCCTTTGAGTGTTAGAGGAGTGTGCAATGCATTGTGAAGTTGTGACACATTATTAAAGTACATCTACCAGTCTAAATACTTTATTTTTTTTACTGTCTCTGTGTCTACAAAAAAACAAAACATTCTCTGCAAGTTCAACTGCTTCTGCCCCGCTTTGCCTGTAGCTAGGGTCAAGAGAACTTTAGCAGCTTCTTTCTTTCTCTCGCATTGTCACTGCAGTCTAAATTTGTTTTTACAGTACAGGATGAGGATAGACCTTAGTCAATAATATGCTGGCTCCTCTTCTTATGGCTGTTATAGGAGTCAGTGTCAGTTGTATTTGTCTGTCTCTTGGGCGTCAATCTTTAAAGTATATATGTTAGTCACAGAGGCTCAGCCAGCTCAGGAAGGAGCTTGGATCACCTGTCTGCCTCTTTTTAACCCCTTAGTGACAGCTGCGTGTGCACGCGGCTGTCACCTTAACGCCCGTCATACAAAAAAAAATTGCTAAATGATTCCGGAGTCCCCGAACGGCGTGCAGCCACACGGTGACCCGGACTTCCGGTACTACTTCCTTGACTTACCAGGTACGTTCTCTGTCACTAAGTGACAGTTTTTGTGGGACGTACCTGGTAAGTCCATTGTCGGGAAGGGGTTAATCAAATAAGAATTTGGAGTATTTCAGTTAAATATCCTTTCTCCTTTCACTCTCCTATAGACTCCCCTAATATAGGAACAAATTGCCTGCCCAACAGACTTCCTAAGCTGAAATACAGCTCCAAGTTATTTGCCTATATTCTCTAGCTCCAAAATTGTCCTTCTTTTTCTCTCTTTAACAAACACAGACTGACATGCTGGGGGACCCTGACACCCCTATTTCACTATCCCTGCAGGAAAAGAAGGAAACTTTCCATGTGGGAGAAATCAATTCTTACCATGTGATGCCACAGACCTTTTAGGTAGGCATTAGATTTGGGGAGGGTGAGCCTGCCCAAGCCTCCATTATTATGGTTCAGTTTTAAAAGGTCACACGCAAAAAAGCGTGCAACCACATAACACAGTCACCTTGTTAAAAATGGCAGCATGAAAATCTCGCACTGCATGACAGAGCGAGATTTTCATGTTGCCTACTAAAAGATCACATAACTTTTTAGTGAAGAAAATACCGTTTTAGTTCAGTTGTCATATTGTTTGTTGTGTTGCTGCCTGCATTCTGCTCCTGTGGCCAGCTATTTAATTTCACACCGCAGAGCTCAGCAAGAGTGGGATGAGGTTTCACTACAACTCCGATCATCCTTACTCATCTTCCTGAGTGCTGCAACGATGCGGGTGTGTGTATGAACAGCCCCTCCATTCCTATATAATAATTCGCTAAAAAGTTTGTCAAAACACAGTCATGCGCAGTAGAGACGGCTGCGCGCGCTGCAGTCACGCACAGTAGAGACTGCCCGTGCCACGGCTGATACAGAGCAGGGCGCTCCAAATACAGACCGTAATTCTCTCTGTGCACCTTCCTGGGACCGCTTGGTCCCAGGAAGGTGCGCAGAGAGGACTACTGTCTGAATTTGGAACGCCCCGCTCCGTATCAGCCGCTGCGCGTTTGGGCAGTCAGTACTGCACATGACTGCAGCGCCGCCAGTGCTGGCCCAGTAATAACTGGCCTCAAGTACTGCATGTCCTGCATGCAGAGAACGGGAGAGAGAACCATTGCAGCGCTTAGCAAGATGGGTAAGGATGATGGGAGTTGTAGTGCAACCTCACCCCACTCTTGCTGAGTGCTGCGGTGTGATATTAAATCATACTTCCCAACATTTCAAATTACTAAAGAGGGACACTTGTATTTTAGGGTTGTTGCTGTGGGCACGGCTGGTGGGCGGGGCATTACCGATATTTTTTAGGCTATTTTATGACCTACTGTCACCTCCTTGTGTAATCTCATAAATGACTTATAACAAGACCAACATTTTTTATTTACACAGAATAATTTATAAACACACACTGATGTTTATATAAACAGTAATGTGAGTTTTATTGCTGTAGATCAGTACACTTATATACACACCACACAGTTTGATCTCCTAAAAAGAGGGACATCAAGGTGGAAAAGAGGGACAGGGGGATTTGGTTCTAAAAGAGGGCTGTCCCTCCTAAAGAGGGACACTTGGGAGGTATGTTAAATAGCTGGCAACAGGAGCAGAATGCAAGAAACAACCCAACAAACAATATGACAACTGATTTGTTCTACATTAAAATTGTATTTTCTTCACTAAAACGTTTTGCGATCTTTTAGTAGACGACATGAAAATCTCGTGTTGTCATGCAGTGCGAGATTTTCATGTGGCCATTTTCAACAAAGTGACATGTTGACTGTGTTATGTGGTTGCACGCTGTTTTGCGTGCGACCTTTTAAAAGGATACCTATTGTTATCTGCCCATGGACAAGAGACATATTAAGACAGTAAACTGACAGATGGGAAGGGAAAGACAAGACAGAAAGGCATTGGTGGTACAATAGACAGAAAGAAGAAATTAATCTGAACACACCACCCACCTAACACAGATCACTGGTATTGCAAATTTGCTCCTTCATCACCATGCTCTGAAATCACCATGCCTTCCTTCATACAGCAATAATTAAGCAATGCATTAAGCATCCTAAACTCTTTCTGCTTACCTGCACTGGTGCACGCCACTGGCTGTATTTCAAAATATACTACCCTGGAGGTCCTTGCCTTGTACCCTAAATCCCTGAAATAATTTTTTAGTGACCTCCATCTTTTTCATTTGTACCAATATCATTCTCATTTTCTCATTGAGCCTGCTAACCAAACATAACTAATAACTAGTTCTCTGAGGCTCCACTGGTGCAAATTAGCCAGGAGAAGCACGTGTCTTCTGCCTAATCTCACTCTGATCTACCACAGTGTGTGCTCCACTCCTACCCCACCTGTGGCATGTTCATCATTAGAGCATGCACAATGTGCAATGTTGCTCAAGGCAGCCTCTCAATCAAATACAGTAAATGCAATCCACAGTCAGGATTCCCATGCTTTCTACTTCTTCTCTGTCCATGCGGTGTGTTTGTATGAGCCTACATTACCTAGTGTATAATCCAGCTCAGCAGGGAAAAAATAAAACTTCCCATTGGTTTAAATGGGGATTTTAACCCTTTGAATGCTAGAGGTCACTAAAGGCCACACTAGCAGTCAACATTCAAGGGGTTAAAATAACAATTTAAATCAATGGGAATGTTGGGCATTTTTATTTTTCTCCTCTAGTGCAGATAGCGTGTCCAGAACTGCTCTATGTACTTCAGCCTTGGAGTCTGTTCATTAGCGACAGGTATCTTTACTCACTAAGCATACTGTTGAGTGTCACATGAGAGGCTTAAGATAAGTTCTAAACGTTACACAGATTTGAATAAAAAATCTAACCCTGCTAATCTTTCTGTTTGTGCGTTTTGAGAAAGCAGTTAATATGCAAATAAGGTTTATCCATTTAACCTTTGATTTAATGGCTTTGTAAGCTTTGACTTTTTACACAGTCATACAGATCTAAATGCTAAGGGCTAAAATTATTAGTAAAAATGGATTGCTTTTCCCCCATTTAATGTTAGCAGTCATTCTAATGCTTTCATTTTGGATTATACCTATATACTTGGGGTTTTGATTATTTAACCTAGGGCTCAGATATATGGGAGACTATGTATATTTACTAAAGGAAATACTGGGCCTTATTGGGGGTGTAATTCTGGAGCAAACCAACTGTTCCATAGGGGGTGAAATGAAAATGTTGTAACTTTCCATTGATTTAAATTAAATTTGTAATCCCTTAAAGGGATAATAATGATTAATAAGGGAAAACTATGTATTGCAGGGTTTATCCTGTTGAAAAAAATATGAGTACTCCAAATTTTTGGGTGCAGTATCTACATGGCCTGAATGTTGAATGTGGCATTGTTGCTATAGCAATCTATGGACAGGTTTGGTTCATTGACCATAAACCTCCGTAGGCTGTGTAGCAACAGTGAAACTGTAAGATTTCAGACCTTATAAGTACTGCACCCAAAAGAACAATTTCAAGCTGCAATAATTTTGTCAATAAAAAAAAAATCAATTGGAATACCCATGTTTTACTCAGCAGAATAAGCACTGCAATATATTTTTTAAAATATTATCCATTACTATCCCTTTAAAAACATTCAAAGGTTTAGAAACCTCAATCTAAATATTGTGAATTTTCATTTCAACACCCACAACCACCCATGATTTAGTTGGTTTACTCCAAAATTGTACTTTTTTAACTTGATAAATAGGGCCGACTGGACCTTATTCACGAATCTACAGAGGTGCAGTTTTGAAGGAAACTATGTGCACCTTAGGAATGAAATGAAAATTATGTAAATTCCTGTTTGCAAATTCTTCATTGCTAGGGAGGTCTTCAGCACAACACATCTGAGATGTCATTAGCATTCAAGGGTTTAAGAACCCGATTTAAACCATTTTAAATTTGACTTTCAACCATATGGTATGGTTGGCTTGCTCCAGAACTGCACTCTGTTGAATAAAGGCTACTGGGTCTTATTCATCAAGCTAAAGAGGTGTAATTCTGGAAAGGAGTGCCAGAGAAGTGCCCAAAGCATTGTATAGCAATGAGTTGGAAATCCCTCTGTCACTCATAGAGTTAAAATCGCTAATTATGCTTTTAACCCCTTGAATTTTAGAGAGGTCGCAAACACATTGCTTTGCAGTGCTTGAGAGACCTCTCCAGCATTCAAGGAGTTCAAAATCACATGTAAGTCAATGGTGTATAATTTTCATTTCCTCCCTATGGTTTGGTTGGGCTGTTTTGGGTACATCTCTTTAGCTTGATGAGTAAGGTCCATGACGTATAAATGCAAAGTGTTGCAATTCAGGGGCAAACCAACTGAATGATAGGGGACAAAAGAAAATTCCGGTTGATTGAAATGGTGATTTTTATCTCTCTAGCATTCAGTGGGTTAAAAGCCCTATTCAGTTTGCTAGAAAGTTATCTAATGTGGGTGTTTTAACCTATCTTGCAGTTAATATACCCCAGAATTATACCACTTTGTATTTATACATAAGGCCCATTGAGGCAAATAAATGAATTTGCTAGTGCGGACACACTGGTATTAACATCTAATGCTAGTAGCTTAACTTAATTATGCTCTACAGTATATGATCTGTGAACACACACTCTCCTAGAACTGGACTTTAATATCAGTATGCCCCACAATACCAGCTCCAATAACATGTACTGGCAAATGGTGTACTGCCCCAATAAGCTCACAGACATCTTCCTTGCCTTCCCTCTGATCCTAGCGGTGTTGGGTGCCATGTTCATACATAGCTTAGTAAATTGTCATTAGTCAGAGCTAGGACACTGGAAGAGTCTCTGAATTAAGTACAGCACAATGGGGTAAATAGCACTAAGGCAGAACTGGAACACTGGTACTGCCTCTTTAAACAGGTATAGATCAATTAGAGTAAACAACACTGAGGCAGAACTAGAACACTGATACTGTCTTTTTAAGTAGCTACAGAGCAATTGATTAGATAGTACTGTTGTAAAACTGGAACAGTCTCTTAAGCAAACATACTAGTTGAGTAGACAGTATTATGGAAGAACAGAAGCACTGGTTTTGTATCTTTAATTTAGCACAGCTAACTTCGGTAGACCACACTGAGGCAGAGGCAATCACACAGCTGAGAGCAGTCAGAGGGAGAGCTATGTGGCGGAAATGAGTATTTAAGTTGTCACTGTAAATCAGTACAGCTGATTCGGGTAGAGAAAACTGAGGCAGAGGCAATCACAAAGCTGAGAACAGACCACAGGATAGTACTGTGGCCAAACACGAGTACTAAAGCTGTCTTTGTAAATCAGTATGACTTACTCTAGGGTAAACCACTCTGTGTCAGACACAGCTGAAACCAGCCAGAAGAATGCTTTAGCACACAAATGGAGTAGATTGGAGAATTTACAAACAATTGTGGAGCGTCTAAGCTAGAAGGAACATGACAGGGGCTGAGTATAAACAATAGCTGAGTTCTAGTATTAGGTCAAGTACGCAGGTGGTGCTCGGCAGCCCAGTCTGTAGCCAGGAGATCCAAAGTGGAGGGAAAGAGGGAAGGCCGAATCAGACCCGACATAGGAGATGGTACCAGGGATCTAATGTAAGAATGGTCAAAAAACAAACTGAAATTAGTCAATGTAGAACACGGTCAAACTAATGAATGCAATGCCATAAGGCCTTGAGAAAAGTTGGTTTAAAAATTGTGCATAAACATACAGAATGTGAGAGGCTTCTGGGAATGAACAACAGCACAATGGCCTGTTTTACGGCTAGTCACCACCCAGAAGCATCACGTTTTAGCTCTCTAGTGCCATTACAGAGGAGAAATTTCCACATACATATTAGACTAATCCCGCCCAAAATGGTGGAACACCAGCTAACCCCCGACATACTTTTCGGCCTAGTTGGGCCTTGCCAGGATGGTGCAGCTTGATTCCCTAGGCACTAGGAGCAAGGGGTCCACGTCTGGATTACCCTTCACACTTAGGGAGACCCCCTAAGTGTATTCAAAATAAACATTCAGAATGTGAGAGGCTTCTGGGAATGAATAACAGCACAATGGCTTGTTCTACGATTAGTCGCAGCCCAGAAGCATCACGTTTTAGCTCTCTAGTGCCATTACAGAGGAGAAATTTCCACATACATATTAGACAAATCCTGCCCAAAAGGGCGGTCCAGTTCCAAAATGACGGGCAGGTCCCCCCTGCACGGGAACACCAGCTAACCCCAACGTATGTTTCGGCCTAGTTGTGCCTCATCAGGAACTGGACCGCCCTTTTGGGTGGGATTAGTCTAATGTGTATGTGAAAATTTCTCCTCTGTAATGGCACTAGAAAGCTAAAACGTGATGCTTCTGGGCAGTGACTAGCCATAGAATAGGCCATTGTACTGTTGTTCATTCCCAGAAGCCTTTCACATTCTGTATGTTTATTAAAAATTGTGCAGTGGCGATGAGACACATGGAGGAACAGACTAGAAGCAGACATTCAAGTAAACAGTCTAGCAGGTAAACAGAGTGGTGATATGACATTAGGAAAAGTATATTTACAGATTTTCTTCCTAATCTCAGCTTCTTTTTAGTCAATGGAAATATCATATTCATATTTTACATGAATATGTATTTTACACACAAAAAGTAGCTTTTCATGGATTAAGTACTCATTTAAGTAAGACCTACACATTGATATGTTTTTACATTTTCTAATTCAAATTTTATTAGATGAATGAATTTTACATGGCTGTTTCTATGTGAAGACCTTGGATTTTCTGCATGGCTAATTTTAATCTTGTTCTATAGGGTAGTGTCAAAGTGTCTGTGTGAAATCATGTACACATGGAATTCTGCATATAAATGAGTTTAGTGAGATGGTTTTGAGTGCTGCACCTGCCTGATGGCTAAGTACAAAGATATTTATGTGACAAAATCGATGCTTTGAACCAGGTGTACCAAGGACTGGTTTGTGTGGGAGCATGCAAGAGTATCAGGACATGTTTATTCTGCTCTCCTGCAGTTTATGTACAATCTGGCCACAGAGCAAATCAGCACAAAAATCTTCCTTATGCCTGCTTTCAAGTATTCATATCAAAGTTTTGAGCTGGAGGAGTTATACTCTGAAATATACTAATGCACATGTATATAAACACAGGTTCAGGCACTTGTTTTGTGAAAATAGGTATAAGCACAACTGATTGTACCAGGCTTACAATGGCTTGCTCTTTTTGAGTGAAGAGATGAAAACAACTATTTTCCCTGACTTTATTTTTGTGATGCACATGCTTTAATTCCAGACCACTGGCAACTATCACAGGGAAGCTGTGTCTATACTTTAGTCTGGGGTGACAGTTCAGTCTGCCACACTAGTGGTTAAGGAGAATTTTATTTAGAGAGTTAATCTCTAATTTTGAAGAATCTGTAGAAGAAGATGTCTCTTAAAAAAGCAACTAACAGTAACAAGAAGTATGCATTCATATGTTATAACCATTAACCCTTTAAGGACCAGAGAGTACGCTACTTATTACGAACCAATGCATTTCACACCCCTCTGGTCCCAACACATAAATGAACTGGAGTTTTACATAAAATACCTTGTAGTTCGTGCAAGTATCAGTAGAAATTTTATTTCTTTTCTGAGACCTAAAACGAAGTCTTACAAATGTTCTGAGGGAGCAGACATCCTGCCTTTTCCAGGGCTCACATCCTGGCTCCAGTTCTCCCATTGATCATCCAAGATTACCTGTTCATGTGCAGAGATAACAACATTTCTGAACAAAAGGGCTGTGGTCACTAATCACAATCAGTTAACATGGTTTAATTCTAATTTATCAATTCAAACATCACAAACAATATTAGATCATTCTTTTTGAACAGAACAATTTATACATGAGTTAAAAAAGCAAGTTTATGTTTAGATTTTAGGGATGTATCTTATGAATAATTCATTTTTACATATGCAAGTCATAAGAATGCAAAATTTAAAGTTATGAAACCCATTTCTAGTATTCAAGGCCTTCAAAGTCTCATTTAAATAAATGGGAATTTGACAATCTGAATGCATTCCCTTGGTACAGTTGGCATGCTCTAGAATTGTTCTACTTTAATTAGTTCATCAGCTCTGTTGTGTTTTCAGTGCAAATGGCCATCACTGGGGACTGCAAATTAAGTCAGTGCCTAATGTCAAGTGTACATGAGTTGCTTTCCCCCGGACATGTGCTAAGATTACAGGGACAAAAGGATGACTGATGTTACCTGTTTCTCTGTGCCCTTAATATCAGTCACTGTCATTAGCACTTCCACTCTAAATCACGCTCTAGAACCAAGTCCCCCCCTGTGTCAGCAAACATCAATTTACTAAGCTATATACTCCTACATTCCTCTCTTTAAAGGGATAGTAATACTTAATATGTAAAAAAAAATATGTTGTAGGGTTTATCTCCCTGAGTAAAACAAGAGTACTCCCACTGCTGAAAGGTGTTTCATTCAAAAGTTATTAATTTTCAAATTTGAATTTTTTAGGTGCAATATCACAGTGGCCTGAAATTGTACAGTGGCACTGTTGCTACACCACCCTATGGAGATTTATGGTCAACTGACCAGAGCTGTCCATAGGATCATGTAGCAACAGCGCCACTGTACAATTTCAGGCCACTGTGATATTGCACCTAAAAAATTCAACTTTGAAAATTAATAACTTTTGAATGAAACACCTTTCAGCAGTGGGAGTACTCGTGTTTTACTCAGGGGGATAAACCCTACAACATATTTTTTTTTACATTTTAAGTATTACTATCCCTTTAACACCACTTTGCCAGTGAGAGGACAGTCAGACAGTCATTGAGTGTTTTTGGGCATTATTTTCTTATTTGCATTGTTTAGGACAATGTACTAAACAAGGAGCAAAGGAGACAGGATGAGTGTATGCCATTTTCCTGCTCATGCTAGATGGCTGGTGTATAGGGCTTGCTGGCACTAACCCTTTGAATGATAGAGAGGTCTCCAATGCACTGCTTTGAAATGTGTTGGTGACCTCTCTAGCATTCATTGGGTTAAAGTCTTATCATTCTCAGTGACTGTCCATCAGTATGTACTATAGATCTCATACATTGTACTAAATACTATGGAGTACAGACCTCGGCATTATAGGCTAACACCAGGGGTGCTGCAATGATAGGTTCATACATTTCCTCCATCATTAATTAAAGGGGGGTGAGGGGTTATTCAGAGTAAAATGCGCTTTGAGTCTCATTTGGGAAAAAAGCACTATACAAATGTGCTCTTCTTATTATTATTTTTTTAATGAAAGTATTTTACCATGAAGGATACATTGAGATTGTCTCACGTTTTCATGTACTGGGTACTCATTTTATCTACTTGAGAAGGATAAAAGGCTGAGGTGACCTTGCCTGGACTAGAACCTGTGACCCTGAAGTTAGCACAGATTCAACAGCTTGTGCAGTAACAAGCTGTGCAACTGCTGCTACTGTTGTTGTTACTATTATTATTATTATTACTCCCTGGTTAGAGTTCTACACTATTTAGTTTATTATTGATAGTTAAAGGGATAGTAATGTTTCAAAAAAAAAGCAGCTCCAATTAATCTTCATAGTATTTGGCTATGGAGAGTGTTATTTCAATAATGTTAGAGTTGTAGTTCAAGAGTAATTGAATGATAAAATATCCCCCTCCTGCCCCTTTTACCTAGTGTAAGCCACCTTCGCTCAGATGTGGAATCTGGTCACTTGAGCAGACAGGTCACAACAAGGGACAATCTTCTTACTGTGAGTATAAGGAAAGCCCTGCCCCCTTGACAGGTTTTTCCTTATGCTTACTGAAGATTGTCCCTCTCTGTTATCCATCCGGGCAGTCTTGCTGCTCTGAGGTAAGCAGTGTTACATCAGTAAAAGGCAGGAGGGGGATACTTTATCATTCAAATACTCTTGAACTACAACTCTGACAGTATTGAAATAATGCTCTCCATGGCCCAAATACTATGAAGATTAATTGGAGCTGCTGTTTTTGTGAAACATTACTATCCCTTTAATGAAAAAAAAAACTGGCATAAAGAACATAATATAAAAGAATGAGATGCAGATATAATGCCAAAGAAGATCATAAGGAGCTGGATCTGATGACAGGGGGCTTAAACTACGTAAAAGGGGCAGGAGGGGGAAACTTTATCGTTCAATTACTCTTGAACTACAACTGTCACAGTATTGAAATACTCTCTATGGCTCAGTTGCAATAAAGATTAACTGGAGCTGCTGTTTTTGTGAAACATTACTATCACTTTAACAATAACACTTTAGGGACACCTAATTAGATTGCTATTATAAGGGGAGCACTGGGAAAAGCAGAAATGGGAGCCATCACAGAGCATATATAAGACTAGATTTTGGGCACTAGAAAACAGATTATTTTTTGCAGGCAAGAAAGGAGGAAAGGGTATTTAAGCATGTATATCTCAAGATATATATATATATATATACTTTAGGTGTTATTGTTCCTTTAAAGTGAAAAAAGAGATGATACATTTCCAATATAAATTAAATGAACGGAAGAGAACACACAGATCATTACTTAACGAAAAGAGTAACATACACGGTGTCACTGTTGTGTCCGCTTCCTTCCCGCCGGCCGCTTGCTTTCCCGTTCGCGGCGGGGTCTGGTCTTCCGGGTTGTGGGGTTCGCGAGACCGCGCATGCGCAGGATGCCGTGTTCTTCCTCCTGGAGTCTGCGCATGCGCCCGGCGCCTGAGCTCATTTGTCCAGCCTCGCCTATCATCATAGGCATTCCGGGCGAGCCCCTCTCCTCTCCCTTCCCTATTGGCTCCCATCAGTATTTGAACAGGCTACCCCAGACGTGGAGTGCCCGTTCCACGAGCTCTGCTTGATATTAGTGTAGTCCTTTTCTGTCTCCTGGTATCTGACTTGGCTTACTCCTGACTCTCCAGTGTTCTCCAGCCCCTGGTATCTGACTCGGCTTGCTCCTGACTCTCCAGTGTTCTCCAGCCCCTGGTATCTGACTCGGCTTACTCCTGACTCTCCAGTGTTTTCCAGCCCCTGGTATCTGACTCGGCTTGCTCCTGACTCTCCAGTGTTCTCCAGCCCCTGGTATCTGACTCGGCTTACTCCTGACTCTCCAGTGTTCTCCAGCCCCTGGTATCTGACTCGGCTTGCTCCTGACTCTCCAGTGTTCTCCAGCCCCTGGTATCTGACTCGGCTTGCTCCTGACTCTCCAGTGTTCTCCAGCCCCTGGTACCTCACTTGGCTCGCTCCTGAATTCTCCAACTCCTAGTTCCGAAGAACCACCTGCCTCCTGACCTGCTGACCTGGTTCTTAACGGTAGCCAGTGTACCCCTATCCTGGTTGCACCCCGGCTCAACTGGGGTGGAACAATCTGGTTTTGCGACCAGCACCTTTACCCAGCCTTGGCTGCAGCACAGGGGTACCTGGCACGCCGTCACTGAACTCTAGCCTCGCTCTCTAGCCTCGCACCCTAGCTTCTGTACCAGTCTCGGCATCACTCAGGTTATTACCCCCCGGGTGGTGACAGTTGGAACGGGCCACGCCATGGATCCGGCTGAAGCATCGCGTATCGCGGCTAGGCTGGACCACCAGGAACAGGTATTGTCCTCCCATGCTGCTCACCTCCAGAGCTTGGAGCATAAACTAGACGCAGTATTGGAGATGCTACGTAACACGGCTTCACAGACCACCGCTGCCGCTGCTCCTGCGGCTGCCGCTGCTGCTGGCACCTCTGGTGCACCTCCTCCCGGATACGTACCTCCCCACATACCCTTGCCAGACAAGTTTTCGGGTCGACCACCTGGACGATTGTTCGTGCCTGTCCAGCACCGAGTCGAGATACTCCATTGGGCTCATCAGTCACCCACAGCTGGACATCCAGGGATCGTCCGTACCACTGATTTGGTACAGCGCCAGTTCTGGTGGCCTTCATTGAAACAGGACGTGAAGGACTTCGTACAAGGTTGCCACCACTGTGCCAAACACAAGCAACCAAGGTCCAAGCCATCTGGTCTCTTGCAACCACTCCCGGTGCCTTCCTCCCCATGGACACACATTGCTATGGACTTTGTGGTGGATCTACCACCCTCTAGGCGTAATACTGTCATTCTGGTCGTGGTGGATCGATTCTCTCGACAGGCACACTTCGTCCCTCTACCGAAACTGCCTTCCTCCCAACAGCTGGCTGATGTCTTCCTCCGAGAAATATTCCGGCTCCACGGTCTTCCCCTACAAATAGTATCAGACAGAGGCAGTCAGTTCACTTCTCGATTCTGGAGAGCTTTCTGTGCCCGCTTAGGCATCGCAGTGCATCTATCAACCGCTTACCATCCACAATCCAACGGCCAGACCGAAAGGACTAATCAGGCACTGAAACAATACCTGCGCCTATTCGTGGAGCCCCTCCAAGACAACTGGACGGAGCTCCTACCGTTAGCGGAGTTTGCCTTCAACAGCTGCCGTCACGAATCACTCCAGTGCTCTCCTTTCTTCGCTGCTTGTGGGTATAATCCAGCATCTCTTCCTCTCTCGTCTTCCTCTGGTGTTCCCGCTTGGATAGGCACCTGGACGACCTGGAGGCCCACTGGCGCCGTGTTCGTTCTCGGCTTGTGACTGCAGCTGCCCGGTATAAAAGGGCGGCCAATCGGAAGCGGATTCCTGGCCCTGCTTATGCAGTGGGCAACGAGGTATGGCTCTCCACTAAACACCTACGCCTTCGGCAGCCCTCTGCCAAGTTCGGGCCGCTCTACATCGGTCCCTTCCGGATCCGCTCACAGATCTCACCGGTGACGTTTGCCTTGGACCTGCCTCCGTCCATTCGAATACCCGATACCTTCCATATTTCTCTGTTGAAGCCTCTTGTTTGCAGCAGATACTCCCCGCAGGCCTCTGACAACTCTCCTGTACACGTGGACGGACATGAAGAGTACCTCGTCCGGAGGATCCTTGACTCCCGCCTTGTTCGGGGTTCTCTCCAGTACCTCATGGATTGGAAGGGTTATGGCCCTGAGGAGCGGTCCTGGGTTCCGGTTCGTGACCTGCATGCCCCGGCTCTCCGTCGAGCGTTTCATCGTGCTCATCCATCCAAGTCTGGTCTACGGGGGCCTCCCGTTGAGGGGGGGGCGGTGTCACTGTTGTGTCCTCTTCCTCCCCGCCGGCCGCTCGCTTTCCCGTTTGCGGCGGGGTCTGGTCTTCCGGGTTGCGGGGTTCGCGAGACCGCGCATGCGCAGGATGCCGCGTTCCTCCTCCTGGCGTCTGCTCATGCGCCCGGCGCCTGAGCTCATTTGTCCAGCCTCGCCTATCATAATAGGCATTCCGGGCGAGCCCCTCTCCTCTCCCTTCCCTATTGGCTCCCATCAATATTTGAACAGGCTACCCCAGACGTGGAGTGCCCATTCCACAAGCTCTGCTTGATATTAGTGTAGTCCTTTTCTGTCTCCTGGTATCTGACTCGGCTTACTCCTGACTCTCCAGTGTTCTCCAGCCCCTGGTATCTGACTCAGCTTGCTCCTGACTCTCCAGTGTTCTCCAGCCCCTGGTATCTGACTCGGCTTACTCCTGACTCTCCAGTGTTCTCCAGCCCCTGGTATCTGACTCGGCTTGCTCCTGACTCTCCAGTGTTCTCCAGCCCCTGGTATCTGACTCGGCTTGCTCCTGACTCTCCATTGTTCTTCAGCCCCTGGTACCTCACTTGGCTCGCTCCTGAATTCTCCAACTCCTAGTTCCGAAGAACCACCTGCCTCCTGACCTGCTGACCTGGTTCTTAACGGTAGCCAGTGTACCCCTATCCTGGTTGCACCCCGGCTCAACTGGGGTGGAACAATCTGGTTTCGCGACCAGCACCTTTACCCAGCCTTGGCTGCAGCACAGGGGTACCTGGCACGCCGTCACCAAACTCTAGCCTCGCTCTCTAGCCTCGCACCCTAGCTTCTGTATCAGTGTCGGCATCACTCAGGTTATTACCCCCCGGGTGGTGACACACACTAAAGAGTCCTCAATATTATTAAAAATAATAAAAGCATTACAATATATTGAATATGTGAATATAAGGGGAAAAACAGTAAAATTGTATATTAAAAAAAAAGAGTACAAACTACCGTCAACAAGGTCAAACGACCTATCAACAGAAACACAACCTCTCACTAGAAAGAATAATCTGGAGTGAAGTCCTGTAGTGGAATATATTGTTGCCATCTGCCAGAAACAGTATTATCTCACCTCAGTTCCTGTAAAACAGTGGGAATCTGTAAATGTAAAAAGGAAGACATAAAACACACATAAACTAAAATATTGTTGTATTTTTGTATTCTTGTATTCAAATATTTAATACATGTTGATGCTTTGTATTAGTTTTTTATTGTTATTAGGGATTTTAATAGTGGATTTTTAACTTTTATGTCAGATAATATATGAGTGCTTTTCTTCATTTTGTTTTCACATATTGCGTTTAGCCAGATTCTTTATCCAGTTTTGAAATTCAAGCAGTAGAACACTATGGGGGCGATTTTCTAAGCAGTGATGAAGAGGTGATAAAGTGAATTTGACTTCTCTATTTTATCACTTCTCCAGTTCCTGTGTTATTCTATAGAGCCTATGCACTAAGATCTCTAACGCTGCAGAAATCTTAGTGCTATGGCTATTTAGAATAACATAAGAATTGGAGCGGTGATAAACTGGAGAAGTCGTCTCCACTCTATCACCGCTTAGTGAATCTCCCCTCCCCCCGAATTGTTTAACGATCACCATCCACTACTACCTGTTTGCTAATATTTATTGAGGTACAGTAGTTATTGCAAAACTGGTACAGGACCAGGAAGACCTTGCTACTATTTTTTTATAAATATTTTTGGGATTTTTTGGATATCACTTTTTGTGAACACACAATTGGGTGCACTACTTTTATTTCCAGTATATAGTCATGATATTAAAGAAGGGAAAATCATGTACAATTTAGAGAAAAATAAGTATAGTATTGTTGAAAATTGAATTTATACATTTGTGGGCAATTTGCTTTTAGAAATGCATATTAAGAATGAGCTCTTTTGGGTTTTATAAATACATTAGCTTTGCACCTTTTATTTTATCCTCAGTGACATTAGGAACCACAGTCATTTCCATAACCCCATCTAAATCTGAAAGTCAAAGAAATCCTCCTTCTTTGATGTTGTCTGTGATTGTCATAGCAACCTTTGTGATAAGTTGAGGATTCAAAGTGGATAAGCAGCAGAACAGATTCTGGATTCCAAGGGATACCGCCTCTTTACACACAAAGCAATAGTAATCAAAGCCAACAGTGGCTGGCTTCCAACTGAATTCTGGGAATGATTATGTTAAGATATACTTTTTGTTGCATTTTATTCCCAAATATATTATAACTTATTAACAATACAAGTCACAACAGTGATAACAGTTTATACAAATTATTTCTTTCTGTGATTTAGAATCATGGTGAGAATGAGTAGAAGCACAAATACGTAATTGTGTTACAAAATTGTTGAATAACGGATTTCTTAACCTTTTGGTTGCCGGAGAAGTATCCAACATATCGCAACATATTGCATTGGATAATTTTCTTATACTCAAAGTGTTAAAATAATGATGACAATTCCTAATACTAAACCCCATCTTACTTTAATCTGGACAGAAAATCCTAATTGTAGGTATTAAAGTGGATGTGTCACCTATGTATAACATAGAATAAATAGTTAGGCTACATATCGAATACTACTAAAACGGTCTTCATTTTTTTTTTTTTTTAAGTTTTATTTTGTGTAAATTTAACTTATAAAGTCTGGGCTGCAGCTACTTCTGCATAGACTGCGGTTACCTGCTCTGTAACCTCAGTCTGTCGCTCTGCCTCTGCTCTCCTCCCTCCTCCAATGACAGAGGCTTCTGTCTGTAAGCTGGAGCAGTCTCATTGGCAGAGATCGATATCTAGCCAATGAGACCGCTCCAGTTTACAGACAGAAACCTCTGTCATCGGAGGAGGAGAGCAGAGGCCGAGCGATGGACAGCAGTCTATGCGGAAGTAGCTGCAGGACCGACTTTGTAAGTTAAATTTACACTAAATAAAATGTAAAAAAAAATGAAGACTCTTTTAGTAGTAATCGATATGTAGCCTAACTATTTATGCTATGTTATAAATAGGTGAACCATTCACTTTAATTCATTCATGGTTCTCCCAAGTATAAATGTAATTAGTACTGAATATCATGTCCACATAAGTGGACATGTATCTTTATTGCTCAACCCCAGTACCTCAAACTCCTCCTACTGAAGTTTTGTTTTCATGAAAGAAAGACTTCTGTAGAAGGAGTTTATAGCCCTGAGGTATGGCCACGAAAAAGCAACCATCTCCATGGGCATAATATTCAATACTAATTAATAAAGATTTATAATTTGTTCAAGATCTCTTTAGTAGCCAAGAGGTTAAAGTGCACTTTAAGTAAAGAGGAATTCTTATTTGCCTCAGTAAAAGGGTTACTAGCTTTTAGGTTAAGTTTAACCGGGTTACAGGTTACCACAGAGTTAAAACCGGTTTGTAACCATGCTGGGTTGATGAGCTGCAGCATCTACTTGTTGTTAACCTGGTATAAGTGTTTAAGAACTCAGTCTATGTCTGTTTTAGGGGAGAATGCTTTCACTCCAGCAGTCAAGCTGCAACCTGCAAGATGTCATTGACTTGGACTGAGTGCTGTTGTTTTGCTTCATTAAGAGGAAAAATGGGTATTTAATTTTGCTTAACCGCTTAAGTACCCATGACGGTCCTGGCATGTCATGGAATTCAGGAGTCTCTGTGTGGCTGCACGCCATTCAGCGACCCTTGAATCCATTGGTCCTTTGTCCTTAACTGCCGTCTGATATATGTTTTTGCTGGCTCTGGCTGAATAAAAACCTACTTTTTTCAAACAAAACTGGTTTCCAGTCTCCTTTTCTGGTGAGACCCATTACAAGTGATATTAGAAGTGGGATCAGAAGGACCTTTGAGTCCTTGGGGTCACGCTTAAAAAGGTTTAGCAATTTCTGCAGCCACTTCTGCAGCACCAGTCAGAGAAGATGCAGCAGGTGCCTCAATAATTCCATGCACAGCATGCTACTCATAATGTGAAATATGCACAGTTGTTGGGCCAGGCTGATTCACCTTGAGAACAGAACCTTCAGGCAACCCACCAGTTTCCTTGTTAAGATGAAAACTGCATATGATCCAGAAGATTTCTTCTTGATGTTTGAGAGGGTGGCCACAGCAAAGGTCTGGGCCATAGATCGCTGGGCAGCCACCCTGGTTCTGCTGCTTATTGGGGAAGACCAGGCTGCATACCAAGCTCTCTATATGGTGCAATCACTGGACTATCAGCAAGTCAAGCCCTCCATCCATGACCTTCTGGGGCTTACTGCAAAGACCTACTGCCAATGATATCTGGCCTGCAAATTTTTGGATACAGATCAAACTACACCCTATACCTATCTAAACGATCGATCATTTCAAAATAAAAATAAAAATAAAAAATGTTTGAAAATGTTTAGGCTGGTAGCAAATGTTCACATACGTGGTCTCAGGAAAAATGTTATTATTCAGCGTAACACCTGATTCTTCAGCTCTCAATAGCTATATATATTTCGACAACATCCGACTCCTGCAATCCTTTCAAAATATATATAGCTATATAGCTATGTTTGAGTCCTGCACCTGTGCACCAGACCATAGAGAATATTGTATATCATGGATTCAGGTCTGTCAAAACTTTGGTTTTGAAAGACTAGATTCCCCTTGAGTTATTGAAATATGAAACCAACTAATTCATTGAATGCACTCATGGAGACATCCAATGCTACCCCATTGTACAGCTCAAGGAAGCTCCCCTAGGATGAGGATGTTGCTCCTTAGTTACCCGCACCTGTGATTTTGAGTTGGGATTGGCCCTATTACCAGTGCCTGTTGTTGGCTAACATGAGTGAGTTTCATGATTCCAAACTATTGATCTCACAGCTCAAATTAGTATAAGATGATCTTCAAGAATTACTGATTAAGGGTATTTTCAGTCAAATCATTGCCTATCAAGAAAAAGACATCTTGGGAAATTAACACAGTCATATAAATAATGTCCAATCTCTGAGTAATTGGTATGAATATGGATATTGGAATAACAATTTAGAGCATAAGAAATTGATACACTTAGCACTGTTTTGTCTGTGCATCCTCTCATTTAGAAGAACTGTTAACCCCTGAACATTGACAGTCTCTAATGAAGGTGATTTCCCAATTCAAAGATGTTTTCTCAAAAAAGCCAGGAGCTATCTATTTAATAGAACACAATATCATAACAGCCAGGGGCGAAAATGCGATCATGGCCATATAGGTCACCTGAGATGATGAAAGACTGTGTCCATAAAGAGGTCCAAAACATGTTAAGGTTGATAGTGATAGAAGAGTTATGTAGTGAGTTGTCTAGTGCCCATGCCTGATGAGAACATATGGTTCTGTGTGGACCTTAGGAAAGTCAATGCTGTGTCACGGTTCAATGCGTACCCAATGCCCTGGATCGATGAGCTGCTTCCCTGGGGGAATCTTGGCATAACGCCATTGTCAGGTTCCTTTGGAGAAACTCTCCAGACACAAAAACACCTTTGCTAGATCTATGGGTCTGTACCAGTTTGTCAAAATGCTATTTGACTTACACAGAGCACCATCTACATTCCAGAGACTCATGGAGAGGGTCTTACGCCTGCATGTGGGGTGAGCAACTGCATAATTCATTGACATTGTGATATATATGAACCACTGAAGGGCCTATTTTAGTAGGCTGATTGCAGTCCTCTGGTCCTTAAGGGAAGCTGGACTAACTGCAAAGCCTGGAAAATACTCTTTGGGAAAGACAGAAACCAAATATCTTGGTTGGGTTGGAACAGTCAGGCATTTACAGGACAAAAGTAGGAGTCCCAAGAGATGTCCTAATCCCTGAAACAAAGACACACGCACACTCCCTACTGGGCTTAGTAGAGTATTATCATTGCTTCATTCCTCATTACTCCACTCTCACAGCAAACTTAACTGACCTTGTAAGAGTGCCCCTACCACGCGGTCTGGTCTAGGCATTTGAGGAGATAAAATGATGTCTTTCAGTGGGTCCTGCAATGAAAAGTCCTGATTTCACAAAACCATTCATTGTACAGTCAGATGCTATGGAGTCGGGTCTGGGGGGAAGTTCTATCCCAACAGTTTGGGGGAGTTGAATATCTGATCATCTTCCTGAGTCAAAAGCTATTTCCTAGAGAGACCCAGTATTCTGTAATAGAGAAGGAGTCCCTGGAGGTTAAATGGATCATTGAGGCACTGTGGCATTTTTTGGCTGGAGTTCATTTCACACTGACTAGACTATACTCCCCTTACATGATTACATACCATAAATGATTGGTTGATGCAATGGTATAGGGTCCTCCAGGCCCTTCTCATTTGACATCCAGATTAGGCCTGGTCTAAACAATGCAAATGCTGATTTTTTTGTTACAAGAAGGGATGGAGGGTCACACACTACCATTGAGTAATATGTAACAGGGTTACTAGCTGGTACAGGGTTAATGTCTGGTTGTAACTATATTAGGTTAAGTGGTTTTCCACATGGTTAAAACGTGTTTGTAACCATGCCTGGGTTAAGTCTCCCTTAAGACCCCTTACAGTCTCCTGTGGTGAGATCCCTTACAGTCTCCTGCGGTGATGTTGGTTTGCTCCAGAATTAATCCAATGCCTTTAAATGAATGAGTTTAACTAACCTTCAAAGGGATTATTTTATCTAAATCAAACAACACATTAAAACCTATTAGGCAGTATATGGATATAGCAAATTCGCACCCAGGAAGCAAAGCGCCATTGTGCTCACATAGGTGTATCAGGGAGTTACAGGTATGTCGCCCAGCCAAGCAGGAGAACCTGTCTTTCAGGCCAGACAGAGCCCCTGTGTCAAAAGGGGCCCCCAGACAACCAGACTGGCTCATGGGAATTCTGGAGGATCTCCTGTGGATCCTTGTTTTAAGAGTATTCTCTGGGTAGCACAGCAGAGTACTGGAGCACACCTCTACTGTTTTCTGTCCTCGGTTGATATTATACCGCATAGTGAAGAAGTTCCATGGGCTCCATTTTTACATACTTCCGGCGTGCAATGCAAATGCATAGGGTGGTGGTGTGGGTGGTTTTATGTTTGTACTGGCCCCAAGATTTCTGATGACAGCCCTGTGTGCAAATTTACTATTACAAATGTCAAAATGGCTACTTATAACTAAATTATATTATGTTACAATTCATGATTTTTTTAAGTAGAGAAAGAGATAAGGAGAAAGCAAACAAGATATGGATATACTAGAAAAGTTGAGCAGAGGAAGGAATATTGAATTTGTATAAGTAAGGTAGGGAATTGAGGGAGAAAAACAGAAGGAGAAATAAAACAGTTAAAAAAAAACCCATACAATTATTGTGTTCTAATATTGACATAACTAAAATATATGGAGTAAAATTAAACATAGCTTCTTTTGTAAGTAGGGATGAGCAAAGCAGTTTCAAATTATTTTAAATAGCCCCAGTGAATTTCACTACGCAGCAGGAAATAATCTATGGTTGGGAACACAGGATGATATCACAACATGAGCATTTAAAACCATAAAAGTCACACAACATATTCAAACATATAATGAATTTCAGTATAGTGTTTAGATGTCCTGCTGTTCTGGAGTTATTTCTAACTCTGGTGAGAACATTTGCATGTCAGTGAGTGGAGGACAAATAGAGCAAAATAATCTATTAAAGGGATAGTAATGTTTCATAATAAAAGCAGCTCTAATTAATCATCATAGTATTTGGACCTTGGAGAGTGTTATTTCAATTCTGTCAGAGTTGTAGTTCTAGAATAACTCAATGACAAAGTATCCCCCGTCTGCCCCTTTTACTGATGTAACACTGTTCAGGCAGAGCAGAAGGGAGGTGCCCAGGTAGACTTCAGAGGGGGACAATCTTTAATTAAGATAAGGGAAAAAACAAAAACTTGTCAAGGGAGACAGGGCTTTCATTGTTTTCATAGAAAGAAGAGTGTCCCCTGCTGTTATCTGTCTGGTTTATGGACTGCATTCCACATCTGAGAAGAGATGGCTTACACTAGATAAAAGGGGTGGGAGGGGGAAATTTTGCTTGTGAATATCTCTTAAACCATAAAGGTTTGAGAGATAAGACTTATATCGTTCTTCATGTTTTTTTAATGCCTACAAAATAAAATAAAGATAAAATGAAGTATTACTATCCCTTTAACATCACATGAATAACTGCAAACAGTACCACATACTTTTGTTTGTGTGGCTTAAAGGGTTAGTAATGTCTTTATATAAAAAATTTAAAATTGCAGCTATTACAGAATTAAACTAAACGATCTCAGTCCCATCTCTCAAACCTCTATGGTTTGAGAGATATACAGTGCTTTCCCTGATGTCAGCTGTAAAGCTGACAGCAGGAGATTCGAGTTGGCTGACTCAAGGCGGCTGTTCAGCAGAGCCAAAATAGTGCAATATAAAAAGAAATACTTAATTGGAACGGTCTACAAAGTGTGTCTGGTTTGCAAGCACACACACTTTGTAGACCGTTCCAATTATATATTTCTTTGTACATTTTGCTATTTCAGCTCTTCTGAAGAGCCACCTACTTTTCCCGGGAACAGGATCTCCTTCCACCAGCTTACAGCTGACGTCAATAAAAGGGGAGGGAGTGGAGGATTTTAGCACTGTGGCACTGGGATTGTTTCGTTTATTTTTGTAATGGCTGCAAAATTACATTTTTTATATAAAGACATTTCTAGCCCTTTAAGCACAAATAAAAAGAGGAACAAACCAATTGCACCATAAAACATCGAATTGATTTACACGGGGGATTGGATCCTCTGATGTTAGAGAGGCCTCCAGTACATTGATTTGTAATGCACCAGAGACATTTCTAGATTTCAAGGGCTTAAAAAGCACCTTTTAGATAAATGACGGTTTGGGGTACTTTGTTTTTTCCCTCTAGTGTAGTTGGTTTGTTCCAGAATCAATTTTATTTTCTTTTGTACATATTGCTGTCTAGTCCTGATTCATCAAGCCAAAGAGGTGCAATTCTGGAGTAAGCCAACTGAACCATAAGGCTGAAATGAAAATTCAGCAAATTTCCATTGATTCAAATTGGGCATTCAACACCTTGAATGTCAGAAAGACCTCAAACACATTGCATCACAATACCTTCAAGACCTCTTTTGCATGAAAAAGCTCCACATAAATCAATGGGAACTTTAATTTCACACTGTGGTACAGTTGGTTTATGACCACAGCAATGTGATTTCAGCAGAATTCCACATACCAGATGGTTTATGTTGCTTTCAATGGGCAGAATAATTATTGCTTCAACTGAAAGACCAAATATGAGTGAGGAAAGTCATGGCAGATTAAAGGAGTATTATTTCCATAGATCAAAAGGAGTCAGTCTCCTAAAATAAAGACATTTTAAGAAGTATACTTTTGTTAAACTCCTTGGATACTAGCGACTTCTCAGTGCATTGCAAAGCAATTATTCTGAAACATCTGTATCACCCAAGGGGTTAAGAATGGTTATTTTATTTTTCATTCCATAAATCATTTGTAATTCACATGTATCATGTAATGTAAGAATTGTTCATCAATTTAAATGATCTGATGAAGGTCTCACATTTGAAGAAAACATTAACTGTAACTGATTAATTTCAAGATTAAAATATTAGTTTAGGGATTTCATTTGCATGCCTCACAATTGTCCCTCTTTGAGACCCAAATCCCGCTGTCCCTTTTTCCCACCCTGGGGCTCGATTCTATTATCGCTAAAAATAAAACAGGCGGGTTTTTTTAAGTCAGGTTTTAGTATCCTATTACCCGACTTGTGAAAACAAAACCAGCGGTAATTATACTTACCTCCAGTCAAAAAAAAATCCCATAGGTAACAACTAAAAACAATGTGCAATTTGTATCCTATTACCCACACTCAGTATTAGCGCCTGTTTTGTGGTTACATTCAAGTCAGAAATTCTGCTCCTCAGAGGTTGAGGAGTAGAAGCCGTAACGACAGTTTCAAAACCGTCATAGTTCGAACAAAAGCAGTGCAGAATACAGTATACAGCATAGAAATCCAACATATAGTGCCCCCTTCAACATATTAACCCCCCATTTTAAAAGTCGACTTGCAGTGCTTTCTTTCAGCACTTTAATTCGACAAATATTGTTCACATTACACATTGGTAAAAGAAAGTCATGGGAGCACTGTAGTCAAATTTTAAAGGGGGAGGGGTTAAAATGTGGAATGTGAACAATATTTGTTGAATTAACGTGGTGAAAGAAAGCACTGTAAGTCAAATTTTGAAGGGGAAGGGTTCAAATGCGGAATGTGAACAATATTAGTCGAATTAAACTGGTGAAAGAAAGCACTGCAGGCTGACTTTTAAAAGGAGGGTTTAATATGTTGAAGGGGGACGCTCTATGGTGGATTTTTATAATGAGGGGAACACATCTTACACTAAACTTGATCTTTCTGTTGTCAAATGTATTCCTATTTCCTTGGACTTTGACATTTTGCACTTTTTTTGGCGGTAGTCGAATAAAAGCAGACAGAACCAGTTTTGTTAGTTCTCTGAAATGTGCTGTCTATGCAAGTTTTGTTTTACTGTGTTTCTGCAATAGAATACCGACGTAACACATTTGCAAAATTCACGTTGCTTGTTTTTCTTGTAACGCCGGTTTTAGCGCTGGTAATAGAATCGAGCCCCTGGTGTCTCTCTTTTTAGGCGATGTGACTGTGTGTGGTGTGTATGAGTGTATTACAGTGCTCCACAGGAGTGTAATGGAGCTATTTCCTTTATCTTGTGTATACACATGATAAGGATTATTAAGGTCCATATATCTATCTTGTGTGTACATGAAATAGATAGGGGTTGTATAGGTGATAAAGATTGTATCTTATGAACAAAGGCACAAGGTTTTTTTAGGACTTTCTGACCATAGTAAGGTAGGTAATGGCTATTATTTGGAGGTTTTAGTTCAAGTTTTTGGTAGAATGGAAGACTAGATGGGCCAGTTAGTTCATATGCGTCATCAAAAGTGTCTTATGAATAAAGACAATCTTGAGCAATTCTGGGACAAAGTAACTGTAGCATAGTGGGAAAGTAAATTGCTCACTTGATTTAAAAGGGTCTTTTAGCCTCTTGAATGCTAGAGATGTCTGCAGCACATTGCAAAGCAATATGTTGGATAGCTGTCTAGCATTCAAGGGATTTAAAAAAAAAAACCAATTAAACAAATGTACATTTTGACAAATATTTATCTGCAATTGTGCCATTGATACGTTGATTCTAAAATAATATCCAATGTAACTATATTAAGGGCATAATGTCAGAAACAACCACAACCAGACTGGAGCTTTTTACTTAAGTACTTGTCCTCTCTCTCTGAGCTCATTGTAAGACAACCTTTTAACGATACAAAGCAGACAGCATACCAAATGGTTAGTTAAAGAATATTTCTAAACCACACATCCATGATATCACATGGACACTGTAATATTTCAACATTCAGCTTGTGGATGAAACTAGGATTTGTTTTACATACATCTTTTTTATCTGTGTAATTATAACAGCTATAGTGTTTTTATTTTACAGAAAACATGCAAACTGTTTAGAAGTTCAGCAAAACTTGTATTATGGCTGCTTGCTGCAAACTCCTACAACAGTAATAATTTGTATGATCCTACAGCTTAGAATTACTTCCTGTACGGGTCATTTTCCACAGTGCATAGCTGCCAGAAACAATGTTAACTCTATCCTGGATCACTGGTGCTGGAACAGATACAGTAAACTGCAACAGCAACTGCTTGTTTTTGAAATATATATTTTGCTTTTTAGCCCTCTGAGTGCCAGAAGGGTACGCAACACACTGCAAAGCAATTCATTGTAAACCCCTCTGTCACTCAAAGGGTTATTCTCTTGGATACTAGGGACATCAACAAATTGCAAATACATGTGTTGTAGAGTTCTCTAGCATCCAATGGGCTAATATAGAAAGTGGGGTCAGGAATAGACAACATGACTGCAGACCTACTTAGCTACCTACCTGTCAAGTGTGTCTAAAGGAAAAATATATTCAAAAATAATTATTTTTCATAGAAATGCATGTGCTATTTTACCTAATTTTATAGGAAGATTATTTTGTTAAACCATTTTTTTGTTCTCAAAATTATTTATTAACCCCTTAGTGACATTATTATTATTATCCTTATATATTCTGTAGCAAATTCTGAGACAAACAACTGCATTGTTAGGAACAAATACATATTCCCATTAATTTAAATGGGGCTTTTAATCCCTTGAATTATACTGAGGTGTCCAACACTTTCTGAAGCAATTCTTTAGAAGCCATTCTAAATCTATACAATTTACAAGAATCAGAAGGCTGTGCTCACAAAACCTTTCAGGGTAGCATAGGGATGGCCAAAGATGGTGGGAGCTATCATTCAAGAGCCACTAGAGGGGCACATATTGCTAGCTTCTAGGGTAACATAAATTGGATTTTGATTGAAACAGTGAGTTTCAGCCAACTGGATTGCTAGGCTAGTGATTAAAAGATAAAACTAGTTTGTTATTACCTGTGAAGTTGAATTTGTAATTGTAGTATTTACTAAAGGGTGTAAAATGCTTTTAGAGGAGTAATAGGAAATAAGCATGATAATTACTAATTTTCTAGTTTTCCATATTTACTTTCACATATTAGATTTTATTCCGTGTATTAATTTCCCACCACCTATAACACAAATATATCCACGGGTTTCATAATATACACAAAGTTGCCCTAATTTCTGAGACGGGAGAGTCCTGCATATGCATACAAAGTTAGACATAGAGAATTGTGCTGTGCTGCTGAGTTGACTTTAGCTTGCACAACTCAAGACATAGAGCAGTACAGTTCTCAGGCACTCCTAGAGTTAATGTGTTTTGATCAAATGCATGCTTGATTGATTGACCATTTTTGATTGATCACTCATTTTTAAATATCATTGTTAAAGTTCTATTTATAAAAAAAATAATATTGTATGATATCTTATACAGTTTTCAAGCTTAGTAGGTGAAGGACAAATGTTATAAGGGCTTCTGGTGTTTTGATAGATTAATTACATGCAATAATCAATATATTTTGTTTAAAGTTATCACTCAGATGTTAGCAAGTGGAAGGTAAATGTTATAAGAACAAAGGTTCATGTGTTTGATTGATCATGCACATTATTAGTAGCATGTAATCATATTTCACTTTAATTCCATGTGATTGCTCAAGGGATTGAATCCCAAAGAAAAATATACAAGACATTTCCAGGTTTTGATACATCATGTGCTTAACTGATTGCATGCAGAATCGATCACATACATCAAAGTTTGATTGATCAGAAAATGGAGATAAGGTTTTGTGTTTCACAATCAATACATTTATTTGATAAACCACATTCTAGTGTGTTTAATCAATAACATTATCATACAATGCTAGTGAGAGTTACATTGATAAAGCACAGTAGATGTTTGTAGTGTTGGAAAATGTAGAAAAAAAGACTGGAATTAGAATGCATACAACCGTTCATAAAACAAATAGCTGTCACCCAAATTAAAAAAGCTATATGCATGGTATGGGACTTTAAACAGATGGGAGCACTATTGGAATTGACAGTACATCCTGTCAGTTTAAAGAACACCTAAGTCTCCAGTCAGTACAGAAAGCTTATCCAGTCATCTCCCTGTACATGCTTTTAAACTTTATTGTGCTCCATAATGAATGAGACTCATTGTCAGTATTGACAGTGTGCTTCCATGTGTGTGCAGGTACATGTAAATGAGGGAAGCCAGACTTTCAGAGATAGTCTTGTTGTCTTTATTAGTAGTGGGAACCATATGTATTGGTTGTCAGTAATAGGGTCTAGATTGGTTCTCAGTAGTAAAATCTAAATTAAAAAGTGCTGGGAAATTCAGGGTTACATTTTTTACAAACATTAACTATGCAACCCCTGTGTTATGCATATGTAATGTTAATATATTTAATAATGTAACTTCTGATGTCATCAGTGATATAAGGTAAGAACCTGGTCCCAGCATTCTACTCTATTTTATTACCTCTGACAAGAACCAAAACTAGCGACAGTAGCATATTAGCCACAGTTCAGCATTCTATACTAAACAATGTGCATTAAATCATGACAACATCCACTAGTATACAGACCATGTAGATCAATGGAACACATCAATCCATGTGCCGTACTATTGTGTTCGGTGAGTGGTAATGCACATTAAGGGAATACATATTCTGCTAGAAATACCGTGCCTACAAATTCAAGGTATAGAATACACAATGAATGTTAAAAACCCTCATCAAACTCAAGGAAACAGGAAAGAATCAACTCGCACATGCATTCTGAAACATTAAAAAGAGAACAACTGTAATAATAACCCTTCAAATCTCAAGAAAACACCCTTGAACTGTACGTTAAGTCCCCACAAATCCTTGAAATATACATTAACCCAAGAACAACATGAGAACCAAAAGCTGTGCAAAGCATTGTGAATCAATATGTTTCATCGGCTCACGTACCCAAACCGTTGGCATAACAGAAGGGTACTCTACGCAATGCTTTGTTATTTTGTTGCTTACCCCAGCAGCATTAAAATTGTTCAGTAATACTTCTCTTCTATCCACAGGCACACATGTGATGAACAGAGAATATTCAAAATGCACACTTTTGGTTGCTAGGGATATGTTTGTGTGTCAAAACAAGGGCTAAGTGTATTGTGCACTCCTTGTGTATTTATTGTGAGACCTATGTGCCATTTGGCATAAACATTTCCTTTCTGATGACATGTACCTTTGTGTTGATACAGTGCTAGTGTCCCAAGACCAAGATTAGCTTACATGTTGCCCATCCGCTGTGGTTGAATTCCAACACACATGATACCCAGACAGCATATTTAAGATATGTATGTTACTGAGTCTGTTGTCAGTTGCAATTGAACAACGAGCTGTGTTTGTTTACGACTGCCCAATGACTGACCTACAACAGAATATGTGCTAGAGTGATGTTCAGTGATTTGCTTTGCAATGTGTTGGAGACTCCACTGGCACTGAATATGTTAAAAACCTGCAGGAAATGCTTGCACCAGCTGTAGAATCTGTTCAAACCGCGAGGTTGCAGGTTCTAGTCCTGGCAAGGTCAGCTCAGCCTTTCACCCTTCTGAGGTAGATAATATGAGTCCAGGACATACTTGAAAACAAGAGACAATCTCAGTCTCTTACTGGTAAAATATTTTCACAAAGAAAACATGATGGTTGAATGAACTGCATATTTATTGATTAAAATAATTCCACTAATGGCATCATTTTTTCTTCTTTGAAGTGGGTGCAGAAGTGGATGACCTCACTGACTGTCTGGTCACTGGGTTTGTGAGGGTGTTGATGAGGAGGTGGCTGTTGTTGACTCCTCATTTGTCTGTTGCTGTATCTGTACCAGCAGGCCCTGGATGTGATTGTGTTCTCTTAACGCTATGAGAAGCTACCCAAGTATGCCACTCAAGACAGTCCCAATGTGCCATATCTCCATATGAAGAGTGGCATGTTGTGATTCCAGGCCATTGATGTTGACAGCAGTGCTCTCAAGGGTGCGCAGACATCTCCTTTTGAAGCTTCTGGTCTCCCTCATCAGCCTTACCAGAATGGTGATGTCCTCCATGTACTCCATGGTTTTGGTTTCTGCAACAGATGATGATGATGCCGTGGATGCTGCATATTCAGTTGGTGCGGATGCATCTCTTGCTTCCTCAGTGGCTTCTCCCTGATCAGTGGGTACTGCCTGATCAATGTGTCCCTCTGATGCTGCAGATGGTGCTGGTGAGTCAACTGCAGGATCTGCTGGGGAGATGGGACTGGTATGTGAAGCAAGAGAAAGTGACTGGTCGCTCTGCCCCACCACGTTGATGTTCTCCTCACTTCCTGCAAAATATTGTACAAATGGTTCTGATTGTGTTCGTGACATTTATCGGGTATGTGGTTGGGGCATCTGTGGCACACCCATGAGTCTAATATGCTGGTAGACCAGTTGCCACACATTCTTCCTGCTCTGTTACAGCTGCAGATGATATAAAGGAAAAATTATAGCTGGGATTAGTGACCGGGGCAATGGAAACAGGGGTGAATGGAGACATCACTTTTTTACAAGTTGTATATTGTCCTGTACATTGATGCTTTTGGCCTAGTGTGATTGACCTTTTGGGTCATATGTATATGTAACATTGAAGATGGCAATGAAAGATGCATTCATGATTAAGTGTTATGTGATATTGACAGAACACGTTTGTCTGAACCCAGGGTAGTCAACCTTGGCTCACCAGCTGTTGGGGAACACAGTTTCCATGATCCACAACCATCTACTGGCTTGGGATTCATGGTCTCCTACAGATGGGGATCCACAGTTTGGCTATCCCTTGTTTGAAGGTTTGTTAATGCTTCACATGATAACTGTGTGTTTAAGCTTGTTATCCTGCTGAGTGAAACATGTGTTGCTAGGTTGCTGTGTTTCCCCATTAATTTATGCTACACCTGCTTTGGCTGTGTGCTGCACTTTCATGACTTAAATGTTGCTGATGATGGTGTTGCTCCAGTGTAGATGTATTCCAGGCTATGGGGATACTATTCATGAAAAACGTTTGTTGCACATGAAATTACTTTTTGATTGCACACCTATCAGGGGTTGGAGAACCCCTGTTGCTTTCATCAGGATAATATGGCTCTACTCTGTTCATACACTGAGTGTTTACATCCCCTTTGACACATGGCTGACATTTGTACAGACCATTGCTTATGTTTCTGTTGCAATGTGACAGACATCAGTGTTCACTCTGAGATGAGCATGTTTAAGCAATGCAGCACTGAGGGAGTTAAAATGGTGGTTTGAACTGGACAGGGCTGCAGGGTGCAGTAGGTGCTTCTATTGCATGACAGCATTACCACTCAATTTTATCTCTGTCAGTGCTGGATTACTCACCTTGGAGGGATCATTAATGGTCATCTATAGGCCTGCTACTGTGATGTGCAATACTAACTTACAGGGTGTTTGTCTGGTGGACATTAATGTATCTAGTTGCTTACCAGGAGCCTGGATGGTGAAGTCATCTACTGTGTCACAGCCGCCTTGGATCTCTTGAACTGATGTCATGGAGAGCAGCTTCTCCCAGCCATTGAAGGTGATGTTTGTGGCTTTCGCTTTGCGTGCAGGGGACAGACCATTGATTGTGTTCTCCAGCTCCCTCTTACAGTCTGCACAGCATTTCTTGAGTGAATCTTTCTTGTGCTTGCACCTGGATGTCGAACCCCCCATTCTTTTTTCTGTGGAGAACAGAATGTGCTCCCTTTCCAAGATGCTCTGCAACAGGGCCAGGTTCTCCTTGTAGAAGTACATAGGGTCGAGTCTATCCTCCTACAGTCTCTTTGAGGACCTTTGTGTCTCAGGCCCTGCCTGCACTGTCCCTGGCTTTGTGCATTCCTATCCTACGTACCACTGCCATGTCAATTCTTGGATGAAGTGTACCTAGCTGTTGTTGGGTACCTCTCTGCTTTTCTTCTCCTCTCCATTTTCATCCCCTGCTCTCCTGCCTCCATACGTTTCCCTGCCATCTCTCTACCACCCTCATACATTCCTCACACACCCATTAGGACAATCACACAGGCTCTCGATCACTATCACCCTTTCCCACCCTCTCACATCACTTAGTCACACTGTGAAATAATATTTAACTTGTGTAGTGTTACAAAAATAATAAATAAAGGGTGTGCGTCTGTGTATGTGATTGTGTGTGGATGTAATACTTGTAATATGTGCCAAAGTGTGTTTTTATGATGCAGGTTTCTTCACTCCAGTCCCCACTACAACTCTGCCTCTCTCCAATATGTGCTTCTCTTTCCCTCTCACAATCTCTATCATCCACTCATGGGCCCTGTGTTGTAGCTCACAGAACATCCAAACACAGGCAGGGTATGCCAGTTATTTTGGGAAAAAAAAAAAAAAAATATATATATATATATATATTTGGATTAAATTGATACTTTCTGGGTGCTGATTGGCTGGGTATTTTAACTTGTTTTGACAATGTCTAACATCACTTTCTAAACTCAAGCTTTAGCTACTTTAATTTGAACTTGATGGTTCTCTCAGTAGTTTATGGATGAAATTAATTTGCTGTGAGGTAAAAAGTTGCAACACACATTGTAAAGGTACATATTGTATTGTGCCAATTGTGTTCCTACAGCCTCACCTAGACATACCTCTAAGGCCTATTTAATGCACACCTGCAATGCCTCAGTATGTGTTCATAGTGTTATCTAGCATCTAGTCTTGTGTTACTCATCTACCTTGCCTTGTGAATTCTTCAGCTATACTGACCACAGCTCTGTATGCTGCCTCCTAAGTGACCCCTGTTAAGTTTCTAATCACTACTCTGTTTTCTGCCTGCCTAAGTGACCCTTTCTAAAATTATGACCTTCGCTGTGTCTGCCGTATGTCAAGTTTCAGAAAGGCAATCTGTTGTTTGTTACAAGCTAAATACTTCAAACAATGTAAATCCTCCAAGTGCCCAGTCAAGTTTCAGTAACATTTTCAAGCCCTGCTCTGTCTGCTACAAGTCAATTAACTCCAGCCAACTTAACCTTTCAAGTGGTTGGTCAAGTTTCATTAACATAAAATGTTGTTTAGTCTGCTGCAAACCAAGTATCTTTGGCCAAGTTAACCATTCCAGTGTCCCATCAAGTTCCCTTCTAAAACTTATGCTGCTTGCTATGGACTTTGCACTATTGTGCTGGTAAAGAAATCTTACCCACTGTTTCAAACTTTCTTCACCTGGATAGCAATCTCTACCTTCTACTGCTGTCTTCTCCTATGTTTTTGGTAGTTGTATATCAGCTGTTCCATGTTCTCAAGAATTTCAATCTCAAGTGCGCCCTAGATCTGTTCTCTTGCATTGTGTGATTCCTATTCTTCCTAATTGTTGGTATTGCAGTCTTGACCATCCAATCGCTGTACTGTTGTCTTTGTTGTGAATTAAGCATATGGTTGCCTTTTTAGACAGCTTCAACATTATCAAATATTGTCTGCATATCCATCTGCCTGCCACCTGTATCCAGACTTAGTTCTTCTGCTATTTACAATCTTCCTGCATGTAGGCTATATACTCTACTGTAAGTCCTGTTGCACCAAAGTGAAACAGGCGCAAATTGCACTTCCCACTGAGCAAGAAATGTGATGATTTTCTGATTTTTGACTCCTTTCTCATTGCATTGAAATCAATGGTAAATATCAAGTTTCCCCACATTGAAAGTTTCCTTCTTTTCCCACTGGGATAGTATAAAAGTTGTCTCAGGTTCATGCAGCATGTAATTCTGTGTTTATTATTAGAGAGAGAGAAAGCAGCACAATTTTTGAGTAGAGAACATATGCAAATAACTAGGAGATGGAGTTTAGTTTAGGGAGTCTTTTAGACATGAAATTTGTTCTCTTTGTTGGGGAGTCTGGGAGAATATGAAGGGTGAAAGGAGAGTTATTCAAAATACCCCCAAATCTTGTATGACTGAGAAACAGGCAGGTGATCTAAGTTCCTTCCTGAGCTGGCTGAACCTCTGTGACTGACAGATATTCTTTACAGACTGACACCCTGGAGACAGACAAATACAATTGACACTGGCCCCTACAAAAGCCAGAAGAAGAGGGGCCAGTACATTATTGACTATGGTCTGTCCTCATCTTGTACAAGAGACAAGACAGCTGATGAAATCCTCTTGAGACAAGCTACAGGCAAAAAGTGGCTAATTAGTTGTACTTGCAGGGAATTTATTTTTGTTTTATTTTTTTGCAGAAAGTGACCGATAGGGGTCAGTTAATTAAAAAAAATAAAAAAATCATATATATATATATATATATATATATATATATATATATATATATGATATTTAGCAAATATCTGCTTTAATCATGGATCAACGTTTCAATCCCATACAGGGATCTTTATCAAGATAACAAACAATACAAATAACCCCAATTTTGTACTCTGTCATGAAAATACCAAACTCACACCCAAAACTGTGATGACAAAATACAAGAAGTGTAATAAAATCAAAGAAGTCTAAGATATGTCTTAATTCCACCTTACACATATTATCCATCATATAAAAATACTCCAAGTGAAAAATAAAATGGTGAAATAAAAACAAAGCAATATATTTCCATGTATTATGATATCACTAGTCTTCCAGTAAAACCTAAAATAGGCTTATTGGAAGACTGGTGAAGTTTGAGTGAGATTGATAATGTTGGTTCGAAAGGAGAAGTAACACCTAATAATAACTCTCTACTCACCTTAACATGGTGTCACGGTTACCCAAAGATTCTCTGGAGTCAGTACGGTATAGTTAAATGCAATTTTATTGAAAACAGAAAAGTAGTGCACAATATATATATACAAAAGGAACAAGCAGAGGGTTACAAGCCAGCAAGCACTGCTATCAGGAATAGTAGGCTGCCAAGATCGAACACTCTGCTAGAGACTAGGCCTCAGTCACTGGTAGTCTTGATAGGAACCAGGAGCAGGAGTAGGAAAAAAAACAGGAGCACAAGATCTTGATCCAATGTCGCTGGAATACTGACTTACGCCTGCAGTCAGTATGGAGCAATAACTGACCCATGCCTGCAGTCAGTATGGAACATTATCTGACCCTGTCCTGCAGTCAGTATTAGAGCTAGTCTACCAGAGCCCCAAGTCAGCACTAAATAGGGTGTCCACTAGGTACAAGGGACAAATGTAAGAATAGTCAGACAGAGCCTCAAGTCAGCACTAGAGAGGGTAGTCAGACAAGCCAAGTCATACACAGTTCAGGTAGTCAGCCAGAGCCGCAGATCTGCACCAGCTTGGGTGTCCACTAAAGGGATAATCAAAGAGTAGTCAGACAGAGCCGCAAGTCAGCACCAGTTTGGATGGAAAACTAGCCAGGTCATACATAGAGCCCAAGAATAGAACTGCTAGGAACAACAACTCAAGGGCAACTGGTCTAAGCTTCAGTCTGCCCTTTAAACCCCATAGCAGAAAGTAGCCAGGAGGAGCAACAGGAAACTAGAGCATAAAAAGGGCAAGCTAGCTCTTTGCACCCGAAATTGACGCATCTCTGTGTCCACGTCATTCTGAGCGACAATTTTCAGTAAATTACGCATCTTGGCGATGTGCCCAAATCCTGTGTCACCACAACGAATGGCAATTCGGCACCATAGTCCCGCCTGAGGACACAAGCGACATCTGGTACTTCACACTGTGTCCATAGCCAGGAGGCGTCTTGTCCAGCGGCGCCAGGAGCTCGCCGCTGGACTATAGGCACTTTAACACATGGGTAGAAAATCCTAATGTCTCCTATGAAATTTGCCCTTGTTCCTTTGTTCAAAAGATGTGCTCACTCAATCCACAGTTTCAGTTTTTTTTTAACTGAATCAGTTAGAGAGCATGAGTCTACTTAACCCTTTAAGAACCAGGGTCATGTGTAACTCATTACAAGTATTGTTTTGCACAACCCCCCTCTGGTTCTTAAAAGGTTAATATTACCATGTGCAGAGGGCTGATTTTGTGTCCTTTGGTTCTAGTATCAAATGCCATGTCCGTCTCCATGAACATGAATTACAGGAATGATTGAAGGTTAACTCTTGAACAAAGGCACAGGGGTAAAATTAATAGGGGCCATTAGGATGTTCTGGTCACCATAATGTAAGTGGGGAGTTATTAGAAGGTGTTACTTCTCCTTTAATGAAAGGTTTTTTTTGCCTTTAAATATTGATATATACCTTTGGTTCATTATACATTTTTTCAGTCTGAGCATACACTATTTCTATTTCCAATTATGGTTTCAATAGAGGTGGTTTTTATTCTTCATGTATTATTATATCTTCCTCTTAGTTTTCTGATTATTTAGTTGTAGATTGGAGTAACACAATGGGGGTTATGCACTAAGGTGTGATAAACAGGTGATAAAGCGGGGATGACTTCTCCAATCATTTTACTGTCACAGTTTTAATGAACACTCAGACAATTTGGTTAAGGTAAAATTTCAGCTTTATTAAATAAATAATAAAGAACAGAAATGCCCTTCACAGGTCCAGACCCAGACAGTGAACAAACACTTCCGGATCTGACACAGGTCAGGGTACAATCAGCATCAAGTATACAATAAATACAATGGCAGAGTTTTGAACTGGAACAGAAACTGGAACTGGAACAAAACCTCAGCAGTACCAGCAAGGAAGGGCCCAAAAGTGGAGGTAAGTACTGCAGGGCAAAATCCTCAATGGAACAGGGGAAACAGAGCGAGGCAACAGGACTTGCCCAGAAGACCAGGCAGAGGATAGCCCAAGTGGCATGTGCAAACTCACACACTTGGAGATTATGCCCAGAGGCAACCGGAGCAGGCACAGGCTGTAAAGTAATGCTACCGGGACAATGGTAAAGGCGCAGGCTGTATAGGTAGCGAAACTGGAAGCAACCGCAGAGGCACAGGCTGTATATGTAGCGCAACTGGAGGCAATTGTAAGGCACAGGCTGTATATGTAGCGCAACCGGAGGCAATCGTAAAGGCACAGGCTGTATAGGTAGC
Organism: Rhinophrynus dorsalis; assembly: GCA_037306005.1. NCBI lineage: Eukaryota > Metazoa > Chordata > Amphibia > Anura > Rhinophrynidae > Rhinophrynus > Rhinophrynus dorsalis. The sequence goes on from CM074723.1 coordinate 314,144,452, forward strand.
GAAACTGGAAGCAACCGCAGAGGCACAGGCTGTATATGTAGCGCAACCGGAGGCAATTGTAAGGCACAGGCTGTATATGTAGCGCAACCGGAGGCAATCGTAAAGGCACAGGCTGTATAGGTAGCGCAACCGGAGGCAATCGTAAAGGCACAGGCTGTATAGGTAGCGCAACCAGAGGCAATCGTAAAGGCACAGGCTATGGTAAAACGGGACCGGAGGCAACAGTGGGCACAGGTGGTATAGGTACCGCTAGAAGTAATAGCCAAGGTCTGGATCGGTACACAGAGAGCGGAGTCAGCCAAAGCCTTGATCGGTACACATAGAGCAGTTGTCAGCCAAAGCCTGGATCGGTACACAGAGAGCGGTTGTCAGCCAAAGCCTGGATCGGAACAAAGAGAGCTGTATTCAGCCAAAGCCTGGATCGGTACACAGCGAGCAATAGTCGGGTACAGCGAAATCGGTACACAGAATTGATAATCAGGCAAGCTGGGTTGTCAACGGAATAGGCAGCGAAGACAGGAGCAAGGTCAGGCAAAACCGTATCATACACGGAACAGGATACACAGCAACACACGTCTGGTCAGGAACATCACGAAAGGGCACCCAAGGTAGTGAGAACAGAGTTTAAATAGGCAATTGCTGGGTGAAGCAGAGCCCAGTATCCAATAAGAAGCAGCAAGCACTGACAGAAAGTAGCAGTGTCGACAGACAAGAAATCATGGCACCGTGATAATTACTTCCCATTTCCTATGTTATTCTATGGAACTTATACACTAAGATCTCCAAAACTTAAGAAATGTTAGTGAATTGCTCCATAGAATAACATAGGAATTGGAGAAGTGATATCACTGGAGAGGTCATCTCCACTTTCTCACCTGTGTATCATACCTTAGTGAATAACCCCCCTTTTCTTTCAGTGGTTTCATAATTTATAATGATTTTTATATAGGTAAGACTTTTGGTATTGTCCTTTCTAAAATTATACTAAAACATTTTAATTTTCTTTTTTACGCTTATTTTTCATGTGTATAATTCAGGACATTTGCTGACCATTTATTCTGAATGCCCATGAGGTTTGCCCTTTTTTGGCTCTGCTCTTAATCTTTTTGGAAATAGAACTCATTTTTTGTAGGTGGGTGAATTCCCCGGCTCCAGGAAACTTCAAAACACATCTTAAAATATATTCCTGTCCAACAGACTAAAGGCCATATTCAATAAGAGCCATTCTGGAGCAAACTAAAAGTACCACAGGGAAGAAATGAAAGTTCACAGTTATTTAAGTGGGTCTTTTTAGCCCCCCTAATTCTAGAGAGATCTCCAGCGCATTGCTTCGCAATGGTTTGGAGACCTCTTTAGCATTCAAGAGGGTTATGCTCTAAAGCATGATAAATAGGGTATAAAGCAGAGATGAATTCTCCAATAATATCACTTCTCCTGTTCCTGTGTATCTGTGGAGCCTATGCACTAAGATCTTCAAAGTTCTAGAAATCTTAGGAATTGAAGAAGTGATATCACTGGTGAAGTTATCTCCTCTTTATCATGCTTAGAGAATCTTTGCCCTGGAGTTAGAAGTCCTTTTTAAATCAATGAGAAGATTCAGAAATTCTGTCTGTTCCCTACGATGCAGTTGATGTGCTCCAAAACTGCATCTCTTTACGGTATTGAAAGTGGATCTTAGTATTAAAGCATAGAGGGGGATGTGTATAAAGTCCAGAATAGTAAATCTATAACAAGCCTACGTCACCGTATATATCAATGGAAAAATAATGTATGAATTTTTTTTGTTATGTGTTTAAGGTCCTAGGGTTTTACTCCAGAACTCTTACAGATTTGATTTTATACAGATGTCATAAAATATTCATTAAACAAAGCAATAAAGAAGTGTGACTATTTGTTTAAATATATACATTAGTTGTAAGTTTACTTATATAATGCATACAACATGAAAGGGAGAAACTTAAAGCCCCTAATAGGTAAATAAATACAGTGAAAATGTTACTTATGTATGCACAGTGAATTTTGCAATGTGTGTTGACGGGATAGTAATAGATGAATGAAAATGCACCTCTGATTGATCCTTCTATAACTTTGGTCATGTAGCGCTGTATTTCAACGTTTTAAATTTGGTAGTTCAAGTGTAATTCAATTCTAAAGGATCCCCCTCCCCTTTCACCTACGTCATGCTGTCTGAGCCAGACGGATGGAGCGCAGTGAGGGACAGTCTTCATTGAACATAAGTTAAAACCTGCCCTCCTTCATCAAAGGAGGCAGGGTTTTCCTTATACACAGTGTATGAAGATTGTCCCTCACTACGGGCTGTCCGATTCAATGACCGAATTCCACATCTGAGCGGAGGAGGCTAAGGTGGGTAAAAGGGGCGGAAGGGGGATCCTTTATAATTGAATTACACTTGAACTACCAATCGTAAAATATTAAGATACATCGCTAAATGACCAACTGCATTTTTATTCATCTATTACTATCCCTTTAACAATTTATGTCAACTTTAACCTTATAAAAATTTTGAAGTTTGCAGTTTCTAAGTAGACATTTTTTCCCCCATGTTAGGTATTTATAATGTTTATTTCTTTTACATGGATTGAATTACATTATATAAACACAATTTCAAAAATCCTTTGCTTGATACCATCTAATACAAAAATGAAGCAAGGAGAAACTTTAAAACATCTGGGTCTAAACAACTGATCCTTATGTATCAAAGAAAAAAAAAGTCCCATTGCTTTTAAAGTTATATTTTCTTTGGTTCATATGTTGTAAAAGGTTTTCTCTAGATATTATAAACTTTTTATTTGGTAATTATAATTCATTGAGGCATTGATTTCAATTAAACTTTCTCTATTTTACACAACACAATTGGTTTACACCAGATTTAAAGCAGAACTATCACCTACATTAAAACTTTTACAGTGGGTTTTAATAAGTAACCTAACATTAGAGCTGGGTTTATTTTGTAAAAAAAATGCTTAGAAGTGCAGATATCAGCCCATCAAAATTGGGTACTTCTGTGTTCTGCAGGACTGAAAGTCCCGCTGCACTTCCCAGCTGCCCCTGGGAGCATTGTACGGAGTTTGCTGTAACGCTACAGCACAGAAACCCAGCTTCGAAGGGGAGTGTGAACGCACTCCCAGGGGCAGCTGGGAAGTCCAGCGGGACTTTCAGTCCCGCAGAAAGTGGAAGTGCCTGATTTTGACGGGCTAATATCTGCACCTATGCATTTTTTTTACAAAATACACCCAGCTCTAATGTTGGGTTAACTATTAAAACCCACTGTAAAAGTTTTAATGTAGGTGATAGTTCTGCTTTAACAAACATTTGCCATGATACATGTTCCTCTATGGGGGAATGTATGAATCCTTCTGCGCAGCTCATTTTCTACTTTAGTGAGCATAAGCCCTGAACATCTCCCCTACAGCATGTGCATGAAAACACAGTAAAGATACTGCAGCTTGCACTACGCCTTGTTTGTTCTTAGCATTAAACAAGAAGCAGAGAAAAGGAACACCCAATAGGGCTATATATTACAATTGCTGCATAAGTAGATAGTAAGTTGACATTAGGTAGGTTCAACACCAAAAAAATTGTTCCAGCTACTCTTTCAGCACAGAAGCTTATAAAAGCATCCCCAGAAAGGGCCAGTAAACCCTAATTAAGAAAAAAAAAAATGTTATAAGACCTACTTTCAAAAAAGTAATGGATATATTTATAGATCAGAACGATATTATGAATTATGTTAGTTGGTTTCAAAGCAGATAGGATGTTGATCTACGTTGATATCTGATTGCCTTTTGTAGTCAGGATTTTCTTTTCACCAACTTTGGCCATAAACAGAAATGTTTCAATTTGGTTTTAGCCTTCCTCTCGACAAAAGTGATAGGATATGGGCTGAACTTGATAGACGTGTCTTTTTTCAGCCTTATAATCTGTGTTACTATTATTATACTTTATTTATATAGTGCCAACGTATTCTGCAGTGACGTACAATAGGGAATAGACATATAGAGATATTAAATCATACAAATTGAACATGGAAAACAAAAGGATCAGAGGCCCTGCTTGTAAGAGCTTACAGTGTAGAAGAATATAGGTGGAACACAGAAGTAAATGCTATGGGTGTAAGTGCCTCCTGCCATATGAACTGCGCATCAGTGTGTGGGAGAACAAAGTGCTTTTGCTTGCAGTGATCCAGGCAAAGTAGTGGTTCTGTTTGTGAGAAAAAGACTATCTGAACAATGATGTTGTGGTGGACTTGTAGGTGGGAGAGTGATTACATAGACTACACACTATGTTATGTAGTCTATTGCAACTATTCTTGTAGATGGGACACCCTGATAGAGAGACACAATTAACTGTTTAGAAGGATCCATACTGCACACTTTTCAATCTTAAAGTAATGGAATAAAACCCACACTAACAAGAGGGGCATATGAAGGTTAGATTGCTTGTAAAGAGTATTTGAAAAATAATAATGTTTAAATATGTTTTTCTTTTGAGCAAACCACATGTGCTTTTGCCTGGTTTATGTCAAGTTATATGTGTTGTAGTTTTTGCTAACTCTGGTATGCATAGTTATGACAATATTGTTACAATTATGCAAACTAACCTTTTCTTTTTAAACAAATTGTCTTCTGCTTGTTTTTACCATGTACTTATATTTCAATATGAAATGCACCAGCAAATGTATATGTTTTTATCTTCTTCTTCAAATGTATTCATGTATTACAGTTATGACGGGTTATATATTACTAAAAATGCTCCACTTCCAGGACGTACAGACCATGAGAACATATAAAATACAGAACTAAATCAAGTAGAACAATGAGACGTGCAAATAATAGATGTATACTGGTGATACACTGAGGGGGTCATTTGCAATTCATCACCTATATAATCCCTGTCAATAATGCAATTACTGTATTTTGTGTGGGCATGTGGGAAAACCAGCAGGAGACATTTAAATGCTCAACTTTTGAATGAAAAGTGCAATCTTTGAATTAAAATAAAATTTTTAATATCTTGGAAATTAAATGCATGGACAATTTATGTATATATATATATAAAAATACACACATATATCACCATGAAATACCTACTTATTTCATGAAATACCTGTAATGAACAGTGAAAGTGAGGCACCATTCCTCACTAACCATGTATTTCCTGGAGATAGCTGAGCCATTTCAGTCAGAGAAGAAAGAGGGATTATTCCACACTTGTTTTGTAGAATAACAAAGACATTTTAGTTAAAGTGTAGAATGAGAGACCATTCCATACTTCATATATCTGTTTTGTAGAATAACTAAGCAAGCCTGTTTAAAGTGTAGGAAAGAGATAAAAAGGGCTTTTTACATAAAATATAAAGGAAATTGCCGATACTGTGCAAGGAAACTATGGGTGCTTATATCTGATTGCTGGAGGGGGGACACCACTCGGGTAGGTGCTTCTGTTGATCACATTAGGAGCCACTTGTCCATTTAGGTATATTTCCTCTTTAAATTTAGTGTATGTGCACACACAAACACACACACACACAGGATGCAATTATAGTCAAGTTGATACCTTTATTGGCTAACTAAGTAGATTTAGGATGCAAGCTTTCAATACCTCTTAGGTCTGGACTGAGCTGTCTTATCTGATTTCTATTCTAAGCAATGCAATGGTAACTGGTATTTAAGAGAGAGATGATTTTATATTAATCTGTATAACATGCCTGAGGAAGAGACCTAAGATATCTTGAAAGCTTGCATCCTAAATCTGCTTAGTTAGCCAATAAAGATATCAACCTGACTATAATTGACTCCTGTAATTCTACGGCTAACACGGTACCAATATTCATCTTTTATCACACACACACACACACACACACACACACACACACACACACACACAATGTAGCAGCAAGGGTAGACAAAAGTATGACTGACAGTGCCAGCTAGGACTTCATCCAGAATCTATCTATCTATCTATCTATCTATCTATCTATCTATCTATCTATCTATCTATCTATCTATCTATCCACATGGAGCTTATTCAGGAATAGCTTCAGTAGGGTTATTTTTTCTATTTCCTTCGTCTACATCAACAAGGGTGATATGGCAAAAGCAAACTTAATGGGCGCATGTGGTTTTTTTTGCCTCATCAGTTATGTTGCTGGGGTTTTTCCTGCTGTTCAGAACATAACTACAGATAGTAGCTGATTACAGATGATGGGAATGGTAGTCTCCAATAGCTGGGGAGCCAAAGGTTGCCTATCACAGATGTAGTGGTTGCATTTGGCATGTAAATGTGTATCATTATGCTCATCTCATGTAATATCAGTTTAAAAATGTACTGGGTCATTGACCTGGTATGGCCTGGCTAAAAATAAGTCCTGATGATCACCTACCTCTGTGACATGGAAGAAGTCATCAGATATTTAATTTTTGAAGGGTGGTAGAGGTTTCAACAACTACTATAATTTTACTTTAAAATAATGATGATGCTAATGATGATACTAATAATGATATTAATAATAATAATAATACAAAATATTTTCAGTGAGTTATTTTTTCACTGTGGGACAATTAGTTATCTAAACAATGATTTTTGTGTTATGGTAAATTTCATGAATATGCCAGTTGTAAATATTTTTATGCACTGTTCCAGATTTCTGGCCTGTGTGATGAACATATTTGTGAGCATACTAGATATTGAATATCAATGACATAACTAGATATGTGGCCTTATGTATTTGGCATTTGTTTGTTATAATATGTTTGTATGAGATTCCGTTGATGAAGGACAAAGCAAAAGTGGTGGTATTCTGGATCAAATCAACTAAAGTCAAACAGTCGAAAGTCAAATAAATACTCCATAAATTCCCATTGATTTTAGTAAAATTTTAACACCATTGGGGGAGATGCACTAAGGTTCCATGATGTAGAGATGTGTGCCAGGTGATGTGTGGCAATCACGTTGTCTTGACAATGTATACACACATCGCCATAAACACTAAGAATTAGTGATGCATGTGGTGGTGGGGATTCCCATTAGCTGCATGTTTGTCATACTACTGCAAAGGGATGCCCTCCGTTGCATATAGCCAGCAATTCAACAACCCTGAAATCTGAGTGCATTTTCTCTGCCTGCCCACTGGGAGAGCAGAGAGGGTGTGCTCAGACTTCAACACCATAAGCAGCCCCGTAAACCCTTTCAATGCCACAGGGATATGCGCTGCATACCCCAGTGACACTGAAAGGGGTAAAAACAAGTTATGGTCAAAGCTGAAGCTGAGAGGCTAGATATGGGAATCAGTAACATGCAGACGTCACAGTTTGGAGTCTCAGTAAAACAATTCTATATAACCCCTTGAGGACAGGGAAAATCTGAGGTGGGCCGGAGCAATTCTGACCTTTTTGACTATGTCTTTGTTCAACAGTGTTTTCCCTCTAAGTCTTTTATTCCAGCTACAAATTAAGTTTTTTCATGCATTAGTAGGGCTTTCTTTTGATACCACACTTATATGGATAACCAACATTTATTTTATTAAAATTAAAGAAAACAGTGAAAAAATAAAAAACACACCATATTATTGGTTCTCTTGTGATCATTTGGGCAAATTGGGTTAATCATTTATGGAGACTGCATGAAATGTATGACCTGTCATTCATACCTACAAAATGGGCAGTTTTAGTGGGCACTGTCCGTCTGGGGTGAAAATCCCCATGTACTTCTTTCCCTTCCTATTTTCCCACTTTTTGCTTGATAAAACTTGGTGGTGTGTGTAAGTGTATTACGTTGCTCCAAAACAATGACATTAACACTAATGTTTGTTTAAACTTCAGTAGATGTGTTTAGAAAATAGTGTGTCTAAATAAAATACTTTTCTCTGTTTTAGATTTTTTTTTTGTTTCAAAAAAAGTTGCTCAGAAATGGACCTGCATCCATCCTGCCCCCAGCACCCGCACTGAAGGGGTTAATACTCCCAACTCTGTCCACTGTTTCTTACTTTATTTGTCTATTATCTGCTTCTCTCTCCCTTGATCTCATAGTAAGGATGAGAGGCAGAGAACAGTCACAAAGGCAATATGTAGAACACATTGCCTTTGTGAATGAAAAAGCCGGTACATGTGACTGCTGCAGTAGCGGTCACATGTACTGGCAAATCAGGGAATAAATTAAGCTGAGTGCTCCAGTCCTGCCCAGCATGATAGCAGTGTGCATTGAGTTGTGCTGCTGTCATTTTACCCTTGACGTGCCAGGACCGTCATGGTCCTTATGGGAAGTTTACCCATGATGGTCTTGGCACGTCATGGGTGTTAAGGGGTTAAAGAATCCACGCACTGTTGACTTGTGGAATGTATAGCTTCCAATAGAGATAGACTTTTTACTGCACATTGTGTCATAGTGTTTTTGAACAGAAGCCCCGCATCCCTCCTGGCATCCCCTCACATCGCCAGCTTGCAGTGTAGCATATTAAAGAGATATGGCTAGCACCAGTAAATAATATGATTGGGTAATAACGACTCTGGGTTTTAAACAAACAAGTAACTACAAAATAGGTAAAAGAAGATCCCAAGGACAAGGGAAACCCATAAATGAGGCACTCAACCCAAGCACAAAGTCACACAGATTTTATTGGTACAAAAATTGTAGTGACTCAATTAAAACATAATTAAAACATATTGGGGGGAGGACAATGGATACCAGACAAAATAATGTAATAGGACAACCAATAATAATCAATACAATCTTAGCAGCAAAGTGACAATAATTGGTATCCTATAAACATATACACTCCGACTGACAGTGATACAAGTAATGATATAAACAACAGCTATAATAACTGCAAAGTGCTAATCAAAAAATGGCCTAACATAAAACCACCATAAAGAGTGTACATAATCAGGGCAAATACATCACAGACAAAAGATACTTATCAATGGAACAGAAATAATAAATAAAGCGGAATTCAGTGGGAAATGGCACAATGACAGTTGCCTCTCAAGTAGACCGCTCAACCCAACGCGTATCTCCAATAAAGGTTTCAACAGGGGATTGCACAATGTGTCCTGCGATGTGAGCAAATGTGGCCTTGTCAATCGGTGCAGCAGCATAAACCCATTCTCCTTCCCTTTCTTTTGCCCCTTTCACTCTTCATCTGTTAACACATTCATATGGCCCTTCCACTGTACCTTCTGCCTCTCCTTCTGTTCTCCTCCTCCCACCTTTGTTTCTCTTTCTGGTGCATATGTCCTGCTAGTCATTATAAGACAGGTGTTATTGAAACAATGTGCTAGAGAGTGAGAGATGTGGCTTTAACCCCTAGAATGCCAGATAGGTGTGCCACTGATTGCTCTGCAATGTGTGGCACACCCCTATGGCAGACAAGAGGTTAAAGTCCAGTCTCCCTCGTTCTAGCACAGTTCTTCATGAAAAAAGGTATACTGATTCATCCAAAACAGCATATTACATCTACTATTAAGCAGACAAAAAAAGGTAATGACTGTATTTGTAGGTTAAGCGTGGTACCATGCTATCCATAGAAAATACAGGAGAGTAGTAGAGTAAAAATGATACCTGTATTGACTAATTGAGTGGCTTTGAATACAAGTTTTCAAGACAACTAGGTCACTTTGTCAGGCATAATAAGAATGAAAGTTGAATGCAAATATATGACTTTAAAAACTCATGTACATAGTTTAAACATCTAGCCCCCTTACTGCCAGAGAGACATCCACCACATTGTAACACAATGCGTTTTATACATCTGTGGCACCCAAAGGTTCAAATTCTACTAACAGATTATTCTAGTGAATAATGAGGTAGTTGTAACCAACAAAGAAACATTATATTTTTTATCACTTAAGGGAGGTGGATGTAAAAGAATAATCTACCATAGTTCTGATGATCAGGATGAAAAGCCACAGGATGGAAACGTACATCGTTCAAGCAGCAGGAAGGGAGAGGTACATTCTGTCATCTTTGTAATGGAGAGAGGGTGCAAATTTCTGTATGATATGCAGAAGTAGATACAATATTGTGTAGAGGAAGTTGTGAGAGTTCTGATTCCAGTATATACTATACAATTGTCCTATTTTGTGTCAACTGTATTTTAAAATGAGCCCCTTTTCTTAATGTTTTTAATTTTAAGTTTCTTTTGCTCATTGGGGAGCATTTACTGGACTGTATTTAATGTAGTTATCCTATCTTAATATTTTATATACCAATAAATGATCATGCTTTTCAAATTTTTTGTTAAAGGCTGTTTTTAGTGCTATTTAAGGTAACTTTGTTAAATGTGGTGTTTTATAGTTAATACCTAGTACCACCTGTTATTTCTAGGATTAGCAGATACCATATTGATCACAAGCCTCAGTGCTGATTCATAAAGTGTTTGTTAGATTATCTGTAAGGGGGACTCTCACTTGGTCAATACATATTTTACTCTTTCTGGAAACTATATAGTTGATCACTACTTGACATTTAGTAAGATTAACCATTTTTTAATTTCTTCACTTTGAATGAAGATGTCTTATCATATTGATGGAAATCCCTGGTACTGTGATATTAATGAGGTGTTTAATGTCAGTTGTTCTAGACATTCTGATGAGGAGGGGTTATAATTTAATATATTTCAAAGTTCACAAAAAAGAACTTGCTTAAGCAGCTTAGAATGAAATGGGGAAACTTCCATTTTCAAGAATTTCTGTAAAGCATTCATGGTACCTATGGGTCTTAGGATGCAATATACAGGTGTGAACTTGATTAAAGGGATAGCAATACTTAGTTTTATCTTTTTTTTATTTTTGTAGGCATTAAAAAAACATGAAGAATGATATAAGTCTTATCTCTCAAACCTTTATGGTTTGAGAGATATTCAAAAGCAAAGTTCCCCTCCTGCTCCTTTTACCTAGTGTAATCTCAGATGTGGAATCCAGTCCATAGACCAGACAGATAACAGAAGGGGATAATCTTCTTCCTATGAGAACAATGAAAGCCCTGCCCACCTTGACAAGTTTTTCAGCTTTTTCTCTTATCTTAATTGAAGATTGTCCCTCTCTGCAGTCTACTTGGGCACCTCCCTTCTGATCTGGCTGAACAGTAAAAGGGGTGGGAGGGCAATATTTTGTCATTGAATTACTCTTGAACTACAACTCTGACTGAACTGAAATAACACTCTCCGAAGTCCAAATACTATGATGATTAATTAGAGCTGCATTTATTATGAAACATTACTATCCCTTTAAGGCTATATCAGAGGTTTTTTGAGTGAGTTGAGTAAAATCCTAATGATTGTTCCCTGTCACCCATGTGGTTGATATTGAACCTAAGTGTATCAAGCTAACGAATGTAGAATAAGAAATAGAAGAAATGTGTAAGTTCTGGGATAATTGGAAGGATAATTAGCTTTTTGAGAAAGTAAATGGGCATGTTAAAGGGGAACATTCACATACGAAAAACTTTATACCTCTTGTTTAATCAGATAAGAAGTATTAGGAAATGTGCTTTGTTTTTGTTTTTATAACTTCCTTTTTAAGATCTTTTACTTCTGAGTTATTTATTTCGACATAATGCGGCACAGTGTAGCTGCAGCGCTGCTCTCAGGACTTTCCAGCACTATGTCATTCTTCTCCCACCTCCCTCCCAGCTGCCCCAGGGAGTGTGTTCATGCTTCACTTCGGTGTGGTGTGAACGACTCCTAGCTTTACAGCAAGCTATGATTAGCATTATACTGAGGTTGGAAGCAATGACACATTGCTAAACAGCCAATTGTCCAGTTACTTTTGGTCCCCTAAAATAGAGACTATGAATAAAAAGAGTTATAATTCCTACAGAGTTCATGGTTTATGAATGTAAATACCCTCAAATTAAAGCTGACAGTTTGCACTTCATCCTTTTATTCATTGTTTAATTTCAAATTCAATGTACTGGAGTACAGAGCCAAAATAAGAAAATTTGTGTCACTATCCAAATACTTATGGACTGCCCAATATTTGACATGAAGTCTAGCACTTAAACCCTTAACAACCCATGACGTACATGTAAGTCATGAGGTTGCGGCCCCTAAAGGACCAAGGATGTACATGCACGTTATGGAATTCCGGGCTCCCCGCACAGCTGCACACCATTCGAGGAGTCCGGAATCCGATGGGTTAAAAAAAAAAATGCTCCATGGTCCTTAAGTGACTGCCGCATGCGTGCGGCGCCGGTCCTTAAGGGGTTAAAAAGATATTTAAAGATAAGAGTGCAAATGCACAAAGTCTTAGAATTAGAGATCAGGAGTCTATTCATGTATTGGATGATTTGAGTGATTTAAGTAGAAATAAATATAAAGTTATGATATATACACATTTTGATTTAGCAAAAGAAGGAAAATAAGAAGAGAATGTGTTAGGGAACACAGATGTAAAGAAAAAAACTGTTAGCCCAGTTTGAAGTTTTCTTGCATTCAGTTATTTTTTTGGAAGAATAAATACAAATTACTGAGTTTAAATGTACCCTATTGGGTAATTTATGTAAACAGGAACACGGTGATCTGATACAATTGCAAAACAGGGAATACATAGTTATTAAACCTTAAGACAAGTGGGTCATAATAGGAATTTTGAATTCAGATGTTTTTGTTAAGTAGGTTAATTCTCAGCTCAGTAATGGTATCTAGTAAAATGCATGAATAATCCTTTAAGGGATATAATTTAAAAGACCAATCTTTTAACATAATAAGTGAATGTGATAAATTAGGGAAAATAATTTTATTTTTAATCCATTTCCTACAATCTACACTTTTTATGTAATCCCCAAAATTTACAAAAGTATATGAAGAGTTCATTGGGAGGCATAGTTTCTGTAGGAAATATCTTAGGTCTTTTTACAACACCTTTGGCATTTTATGTCGAGGATACTAAAAGGTATTGCTGATTTTGGATGGCGTGGTTAGTTTCTCTAGGTGTGGAAAGTCTCTATTCATCAATTCCACAGGATGTAGGGCTTAGGATTTGTAGATATTTTTGGAAAGTAGAGGCTACAATTTGAAATCTAATATGGATTTTATTTTGAAGTCTCGAGTTTATATTGACTGATAATGCATTTGTGTTTGAAGGTGCCTTCTTTATCCACCTATGATTGGCTTAATTTGGGCAAGTGGGAGACAGAGGTAGTGTTTGCTTCTGAGGATGTAAGGGAACTGATGTCTCTATGGGAACAATAACATATTTATGGTGTGACAAGGCACCCCAATGGACTTGGAGAGATTTAGGACCAATTGGAACATTAATAATTATAATGTAATATTTGTTTATCAGGCCAGTGTGAGTCAAATTACTATTTAGGATTTATTGATTATTAAGGTAGGACATTTTCTGAAGACAGATGTTTTTCATAAGCCCACATCTATGAATAATTTATTGAGAGTAGACAGTCTTCTTGCTGAAGCTGTACCAGTTTTTTGTAGAAGTAGTAAAAGCTGCAATAGAATCAATGAAAAATGTCAAAGCAGCTGGACCTGATAAAGTTACTGTTGTTGATGTGTTGAAAGTCAGAGGTCAGTCCTTATTCTGTAATAAAATATCCAGCTAAACTGCAAGACAGGCCAGAGTGGGCCAAATGCTTGGGAGCGAAGACTAGAGTACGTAGCTAGGTGACAGCGGCTGCTTTCAGGTTGCCTTTCTGTGGCCCAGGCCAAGGTAGAGATGCTCGCCACAAGGACAGATTAATGCTGATTAGAGGAGCCAGCCCACACTCTGGATGGCAACCTAGAAAACAGCAGGATACTGATCAAATAACCCACCTGCAGTATAGTTGTACAGGGACACTGAGGCTTGGAGCTGGGCTGAGAAAACACAGAACAATATTGTCGAAGTCCGCCTGATGGTTGAGAGATAGAGGGCCACCAGGGAAAGGATGAACGGGAAGTCAGAGAAGCCAGATCAGGAATTGGCAGGCAATGTAGTACAAGGAAGCAGACAGAGGAATTGTTGAATAAACTGAGTAAAATTTGGTAATAGGATATCAGATGAGTACAGTACCAAATTACAGAACGGGAGGGAAGTCAAAGGAAGAGCCAGGTCAATACACAATATAACACTCAGGAATAAGACAAAAAAAACAAGAGTCATGACCTGGAACTCTTTGATCATGCCGCCCAAAAGTACTGAGACCATAAACGCTTAGAGCAAGCACAAGACAAGGTGGGGAACCAGGAACCAGATAACAAGGAAAAACAAACTTAAAATCAGACAAGGAATCACAAAAACAAAGAAAAAGGGGCAGGACATTTTCAAAGCCCTATGTAAACTACTTTCAAAATGCCTACTACTCAGCAAAGTGCCCAACATATGGAAAAATTCAGAAGTCACCCTACTGCACAAAAAAGGTGATAAGGCGGATCTAAAAAAAGTACCATCCAATATGCCTTCAGTCGGGTTTTTCTCTATACTTGTCTGTCTCTCTCTGTTTCATTATATCTTTCAGTCAGCATAGCTCTCTCTCTATGATTATCTCGGTCTGTACATGTCTATCTATCTGGATGTCTCTCTTTCTGTCCATCTCTCTCTTTCTCTGTCTCTCCCTTGCTTACTGTCCATCTCTGTCTCTATGTCTTTCTGTGTCTCTCTTTCACAGTCTGTCTGTCTTTGTGTCTATGTCCAGATCTTTCTCTGTCTGAGGATGATGGAGGTTGAAGTCTAAATCTGGGGTGGAGACAAACTAAGGTTTGATGCTATGGCAATTTGTCTGTTGGAGAGTGGCAAGCACATCACCTTGGTAATAGAGAAACACATCACCATATGCGTTAAGGTTTATAGATGCAAGAGGAGGAGTAGAGACTGTGATCATTAGCTTATCATCCTGGTGTAAAGAGGGATAATTTATCATTCAATTACTCTTGAACTACAACTCTGACAGAATTGAAATAACACTCTCCAAGGCCCAAATACTATGAAGATTTATTAGGGCTGCTTTTCTTATGAAACATTACTATCCCTTTAAGGAACAATTGCAAAGTAAGGACTGTAACTGTACAATGGGGGATATTAAATATACCATTGGTTTAAATAAGGCATTTAATCCAATGAATGCATTATAGACCTTTTTAGCATTATTAAATATCTCCATTTAAATAAATAGTAAATAATAGTCCCAGAACTGCACAACTTTGCTCTTACACTTAAGGTTCATTGTCTACACCTCACTATGTGCAAGTAGTACAAAAAATAGCTGAGTATTGCCTGCCTGAATAAACACATAATAATAAACATATGTATAAGCAGGGCTTAAAACTTGAAGTCCTTTGCTACTAGCCAGACCTGAAAAGTTACTCGCCACTGCAAGACATAACATACCCACCAGGGCTGATTTTCTACTCGCCAGGGCTAAATTTTCACTTGCCATTGGCTAATGGCAAGTGGAAATTTTGAGCCCTGGTATAAGCAAACATGGATGTTAAATTATAATTAGGATTCCTGTATGCATCTGATACATCTATGAATTGTCAAGTTAAAATGCACACAGGTGTTATCTCTATATCCCACGTGTTGTCTCCTGTGATGTCGCTGTATAATGTATAATAGAATGTGTGATGCATATGTATAATAGGATGTGTGATACATATGTGTCATTGAACAAACAGAAGATAAGGGTCTAGATTCTATTACAGGTGCTAAATGTTAACACTCGTTTTATCAAACATTTTCCTGTTGAAGAAAACTGGAGATAAAAGCAGAGATAAAATTAGCACCTGTAATAGAATCTAGCCCAAGATTGGGTGACTCAGAGTCTGAAGTCATGAAGTGTGGCTTGTATGTGTTTAATAGAAATTATGATTTTTTTATAACATAAAATGTAATGAATAATTAGTTTTATATTAGTAATATAGATTACCTATGATGTTTATAGCAAACATTTTAAAACACACAGTACTGAATACATAATATATTACTAATTTATTTTTTTTTTTACTTATTGATATACACGCATTTATTCAGTCATCACTAACTAATACAGCAATATAATTTTCATTGAGTTTGTAAGATATTTTCATCCAAGTAGTTTTATGCGCATTTCATTATGCAGTAGTTTACATTTGTGCAGAATCAACTAAACATTTTGAAAAGCTACTATCCAGTGCTTAAAACACTGTACAGAATAAGAATAACACTATGGAATGAAAAATGCAGTAATGTATTTGGTTAAAGGGCTTGTCTTAACCACAAGTATGATCATAGTGAAGTAGCAAAATGAGGCTGACTGGTAACTTAGCAACTAGATGCCTGAGGTAGAAGGCAACATATACAGCCAGCTTCAGAAGACACATACAGATTTGGAGAAGCATAGCTAGATTTTTCAAGCAGAATATAAGATATAACATTTTGTCTTAGATCCTAAAGAGCAGAGGTATCCAAACCTGTCTTCAACGATCACATGCAGATAATAATTTAAATATATCTCTTCTTGAGCACAGGTGGGTTAATTAAAAATATATTGACCTACTCATTAATGTAACTGTGCTTACGCAAGAATATAATTGAATCCTTGCCTGTATAAGGGCTTTGAGGACAGGTTTAGCTTCCCATGCAATAAAGAATGCAAATATCACAATATATCTTAGGTGCATCTCTCTCTTACTTATAGTTTTAAGTAGACAAATGGCAAATCATGAAGATTGCTGGCCTCACTTTAAATGTGTAAATTATACAGCACAATAA
Organism: Rhinophrynus dorsalis; assembly: GCA_037306005.1. Classification (NCBI taxonomy): domain Eukaryota; kingdom Metazoa; phylum Chordata; class Amphibia; order Anura; family Rhinophrynidae; genus Rhinophrynus; species Rhinophrynus dorsalis. The sequence continues at coordinate 314,161,152 of CM074723.1, forward strand.
AATTGCTTGTTACATCTTAGAAAGAATGATAAATATAAAAAAAACATATCAAACAGACTTCTGGGGGAAGATTCAGTAAGCAGCAATAAAGAGGTGATAAAGTAGAGATGACTTCTCCAGTGATATCACTTTTTCAGGTCCTGGGATATTCTATGGAGTCTATGCAATAAGATTTCTTAAACTCTGGAGATCTTAGTGCATAGGCTCCAAAGAATAACATAGGAACTGGAGAAGTGATATCACTGGAGAAGTCATCTCCACTTTATCACCTCTTTATCACCACTTAGGGAATATCCTCCCCTGGTCTTTTGAAAAATGAACATCCAAACTATATCCTAAAAAATACACTCTGTTTAGAAACAAATTCTGTCTAAGTGTCCTAGTAAGAAAATGTATTGTTCAACAGATACTAATGCCAGTCACAGACTATGTGAATATAGTGTATGCATCTGCACCACAAATCCAACTTGATAAACTGTATACTTCATGGAGTCTGGATAGTTACACTCTGTAACTTAGTACTACTACCAATAACCAACTTGAGGATGGTGGTAAGGCAGCAGCAATTTAATAAATAAATAAATAAATAAATAAATAAATAAATAATAAATGTATTTATTTCTTAAAACATCCACATTTAAAAATAACAAACTCTTATCAACCATACCAACCTGATAAGTCAACATTTAACCAAACATAAAAAATGTGGCTCCGCCCTACCAGCCAGGAGCCTAGAAATACCAGAATAAAATATAGTAAAGGGGTAGTAATACTTCATTTTATCTTTATTTTATTTTGTAGGTATTAAAAAAACATGAAGAACGATATAAGTCTTATCTCTCAAACATTTATGGTTTAAGAGATATTCACAAGCAAAGTATCCCCCCTGTTCAGCCAGATCAGAAGGGAGGTGCCCAGGTAGACTGCAGAGAGGGACAATCTTCAATTAAGATAAGGGAAAAAGCTGAAAAACTTGTCAAGGGGGGAAGGGCTTTCATTGTTTTCGTACAAAGAAGAGTGTCCCCTTCTGTTATCTGTCTGGTCTTACAACCTGATTCACATCTCAGAAGAGATGGCTTACACTAGGAAAAAGGGGCGGGAGGGGGAAACTTTGCTTGTGAATATCTCTTAAACCATAAAGGTTTGATAGATAAGACTTGTATCGTTCTTCATGTTTTTTTTAATGCCTACAAAATAAAATAAAGTTAAAACGAAGTATTACTATCCCTTTAATACCCTCCATGGGGCTAGATTCTATTACAGGTGCTAATTTATCACTGCTTTTATCTCCAGTTTTCCCCACAGACTTCAATAGGAAAATGTTTGATAAAGAGTGTTAACATATAGCCTCTTAATACTCTTATACTCTTATACTCTTAATAAACATTTTTGTATTTTTTTACATAACTTCTCTTTTTTTTAACAGACATACAGACATATCCATACTAGAACATGGGGGGACAAGATCTGGACTGCTCTGGAGATCTTATGCAAAAGTGAGGGTTAGGTACAATATCAGGGGTATATATACCCAATATTCCCGCTCAAACAGAGCTACTTGACACAAGCTAACTTCCCTGCAGCCATTAGCACTGCAAGGAGGGAATAATCACAAATTTTAGAAAACTCTTGGGCAAAATAAAGAAACCTATTCAGAATTTAAAGAGATATCACCTAAATACTGTAAATATCACAGTTTTAATAATACACATTTTTTAAACTCTGCACTAGAGGCAACCCCCAGCTCCAAGGGGTCCCTCCTTATATTTTCAGTTCCCTTAAATTATGTAGCTTTGTCCCCAAGTGTAGTTACACTACCCATCATTGTGATATGATTAAAGAACTAATGTGGGTAATACTAGAATCTAGATGTACCCTTCATCTTTCTTGACTGGTTTATAACCACTTTTCTAGAAAGCTAATAGACTACCTGAGCAGTATGCTCACTCCAGCTCTCGATACTAACTATAACCTCTGTTCCATTGCTAACAACTCACTGAGTATCCCACACTACAAGAAAGAAGCCAGTCGATCTACCTTTTGCTTCAAAGCTCTGAAAGCTTGGAATAACCCACCAGAAAAAATCAGATCTCCCAATTTAAAATAAAAAAAGAACAGCTGCCCATTTGTATCTCTAAAAATATTATATGTGTATAATTGTCTATTTTCTTTCTCTATTTTGTGTAAATATGTAACTTATCACTCTAAAGTCTCTCAAGAACATAACTGACAGTGATAGAAATCTTGATGTATTCTCCCTGGTAAAACATTTTGTAAATAAAAATAAATAAATTTTACAAATTTTACAAAAATGTTGGCAGTTGACTTGCTATGCAGGGATTAAACTATCATTTGTGAAGAAGGTGCAAAGCACTTAGGCCCAGCCCACTTTAGGGGCCCAGTGAACACTGAAATTGTTTAGGGGGTTTCCAGTAGTCAGACAAGGATTTAGGGGCACAAAAGTGATTTTGCACCTGGACCCTCTTGCATAATAGCTGCTATTGGCATCTGTATTCTTTTCTTGAAAACAAGAGACTTTAAAGAACTAATGGCATGTGTTGCCCCTACTAGCTTATCCCAAGCCACAGTTATATGTGTAAAGGTTAAATGGGCTCAACTGCTAGCATTTTTTCTAAGGCTTAAGTTGCTGTAGAACTGAGGCTGCTAACAACTTTTATCATCTGAGGATATCTCAGCTTCACCTCTCAGAAGGAATAGTAATGCAAAAGTAAATCTCATGACCATAAAAAGCATAGGCCGAAAATGGCAAAGTTCTAAAGGAAAATCAATTGGCTGTTTGAGACATATGTAGGTGTGCATTTTGAACTGGTTTAACAATGGTTTTAGACTACTACATTATGATTTATTTGGTTGTAATTTCCTGTTTCTGATAGAGTTTATTGAATGCTTGGTTTAGTGTAATCTGTAATTACTTTAAAATGTGTATATTAAATATACTATCCCTTTAATGCAATTAAGATAGATTTTTACTGTAATGTTTACCTTCTACATAATGTAGGGCAGTTTTCAGATTATTTCATTTGCATTCAAAGGCTTAATGTAGGTTTCATTTTATACATAATTATATCTATAGAGTGATGAATTCTTGTTCATACATTTGTAAAACATAATATATATGTTTATACCAAATGTAGGATCTGTCATAAAGGTTTGAGAAATGGCACTAGGGGCATTTCGTTGCCTACAAGATGCGGATATTTAAAGGGATAGTAATACTTCGTTTTAACTTTATTTTATTTTGTAGGCATTAAAAAAACATGAAGAATGATATGTCTTATCTCTCAAACCTTTATGGTTTAAGAGATATTCACAAACAAAGTATCCCCCCCCCCCTGTTCAACCAGATCAGAAGGGAGGTGCCCAGGTAGACTGCAGAGAGGGACAATCTTCAATTAAGATAAGGGAAAAAGCTGAAAAACTTGTCAAGGGGGGAAGGGCTTTCATTGTTTTCATACAAAGAAAATTGTCCCCTTCTGTTATCTGTCTGGTCATACAACCTGATCCACATCTGAGAAGAGATGGCTTACACTAGGTAAAAGGGGCGGGGAGGGGAACTTTGCTTGTGAATATCTCATAAACCATAAAGGATTGAGAGATAAGACTTATATCATTCTTCATGTTTTTTTAATGCCTACAAAATAAAATAAAGTTAAAACGAAGTATTACTATACCTTTAAATTTGCAGTATTACTATCCCTTTAAATGTTTGACACATTTGATCTTTGAGACATATGTAGGTGTGCATTTTGAACTGGTTTAACAATGGTTTTAGACTACAATTATGATTTATTTGGTTGTAATTTCCTGTTTCTGATAGAGTTTACTGAATGCTTGGTTTAGTGTAATCTGAAATTACTTTAAAATGTGTATATTAAATATACTGTGAAAAAAGATAATAGATGTTGTAGTAAGCAACATTTATGTTCACATTAATTAGTGGATGTTTGTGCTTTTACTTTATACCTTGTCAGCTGCTTATTGTATGTTATGAGAAATCGGTGCCCAAATGACAAACCATTCTCATCAGCATCGTTTTACGGCCAGCATACTTTTGTAATAGATTCCTTCTGCACAATATCAATTGCACTCCTTTATGACTTACGCTGTTTGTGTTTATATTATAAACAAGGAGCATGCAGGGCAGATTACAGTACCTTCAACAGATGCCATTAAATTTGAAACTCTACTGCTAGTCCATGTGAAATCTTATTCCAAAAAGAAAATAGATACCATAGAAAGTTCAGGGTTCATTAAAAGTGTGTCTCATTCTTCTTTTGGAAAAGAGAATGCTGATAAATGGCTATAGCAGAAATTATTTGTTGTTATTGTGAAAAAAGATCTTAGTTCATGAGTTCAAATAACCTTTCTGGAGAATAGGAATTGTCCAAGTGCAGAAATGAGCCTTCACTCAGTACGGTTTCAAAAGTTGGGAAAGGTGCATTAGTTCACAGCTTGTTCCTTAGTTGAAAGAGGCACATGTGTTTATGGTCTCAGTAGGCAATTTGTTTGAAATTCTTCAAATATTCAGCAGGAGTGACTGCTCTAGTTTTGCTATATTTGATATACTATATTACTGAAAAAAGTGTAATGATTTGATAGTAGTCATCTATAACACAAAAATTAAACAATAATATTTTTTTGTACTTAAAAGGTATTATTTAACCATTACACCACAGTAATGAAGAGTAGACTGAAGATCAAGTGACTGTTCATGTCGTAAATAGGTCAGGTATGAATAGAATTTTCACCCAGCCGGTGTTTTACCAGCAGGCCGGTAAAAAATTGGCTTCTGTCCAATGTTAAGTCTATGGAGGGAATGCCATGGCTGGTATTTTCTGAAGAAAAGGTGGCAACCCTAGGTATGGATTTTCAAAACTGGGCTACAATGACTGATTCTGTGATAACCCACCTATGATCAGGAATGTATATTCTGAAACTATGCAAAGATTGCATGCCTTAAGGACTAGCATTGAGAAACATTGCTATAGACAACTGGAACTGAATGGTAATTTTCACTCCTCAAATGTTATTGTTATTGGGGGAAAATTATACTTTTGCAGTCAGATCCCAACATCCTTCGGACCTCAGATAGTATCTGGCTTGTTGAGTGGATACCCTTTCTTTCTCTCTCATGCAAGGTGGAGAAATGCAGGAGGGGCTACTGGACCTTCACGTACCATGCACCTAAATCCTTTCTAATATTAGATTCAATCCTTTTTCCGCTTCAGCACCAAATCTCCTTATATATAGGTACCTAGTATAACTCCACTGCCATACCATATGCATCTTCCTAAGTACTAATACCTTTACTCCATCAATCAGCCTGATGTGCAGAGAGACTAGGTCTAGTATGTAGCTGCTGTAGAGTGGTGCGATTCTTTTGGTTAACCATAAACAAACTGCACTTACTGCCTACATCAGATTGTCTCACACTCAGCCATGGTAGTCATTCTCATGATATGCTGCTCTTCCATTGAGACATGTAACTTCTCTTTTCCATTTTTCCTGTTGGATCCTCATCCTTTTTAACCTTGCTGCCTGCCATAGTTCTTGTATGTTCTAAGAGCTTTAGTTCTTGTGTTATTCATAAGACCCCATTTGACTATTGTGATATTAACTACTACTTTGTCTTTGGCCACCTTCCTATCTGTCCATTTTCCTTCATCTCATTCTCTCTCAGGTCCTCTCTTCTCTCAGCATCTTAAAGGGATACATGCCTTTTTGTCTTAAAGGGCTAAGTAACTTTTTTCTCTTATGGATCTTTCTCCTTACTTTCTCCTTTTGTTTTGTCTCTTTATTTCTTTTCTCTTTTGTCCTCAAGGGAATATCACTTTTTATTACTCTCTGGTGCTTTTTACCTCACCTTCTCTTATCTTTATCTTCCTCTTTTTTATTATCTCTCTCTACTTTTTCTTTACTTCTATTCTCTTTCTACCTCTTCTCGCTTTCCTTTTTTCCCTCTTTCTTCTTCCTGATCAGCCCAGAGGCTGATCTGCTCAAGCCTGGTTGCCTCTATTTTTTTCAAAACTAGTTGTATCCATCCTTACCTTTCCCTGGCTTAATTGTAAAATCTTCATCTGGCATCATGGTCAGCAACTTTAACTAGCCTTGGTCACAGAGGGGTAGAGCTGGATATTGACAACCCTCTCCACCCTCACTCCCTAATAGCACTCTCCAGCCACTGTCTAGAAGGGCCAGGCTGAGATCCTGACAGTCGCTTACACTGAATGCTACATGTCTGAATGATATGCCTGTCAGTGCATTGTGAAGTAGTCTATATAGGAATATAGGAATACTTGATAATCTCTGTGTTAGATAACACAGACACTGGGTGTAGGCAACATAACATTATTGTAAAAGTGGACCAACAAATAAGTGAATTTAATAACACATAATCTGAATCAAGAAGAATCATGTGAATAAAACACAATGCTTTCTAGCAAGTTGCAGGTATTATAAACATTTTCTTGGACTCCCAGGAGTCAATCTGCATTGTACAGCAAACAAATCTGGCCTTTTTGATATCTAGTAGCATACTTATCCATGAACATAATATGAGAAAGAAATTTAACAACAGATGCATAAAATATATTTCTTTATTGAAAAGCATAAAAGTAGCAAAAATAGAAAAAGAAACAGATAAGAGTTATAGAGAAAACCATATCTCACAGTTGACAGCTGTGTGATGCTAAACAGGTATGTTGTCAAGTCTGAGTGAGATCTCACTAAGACTGTTTGGCATAAAACAGCTGTTGACTATGAGCTGTGTTTTTCCTGTGTCACTTAACATGCTTGTTTCTATAAGGTTAATTTTTGTTACTTTAAGAGTATCCCTAACTATGCACTGGTAGTTTAATCAGCATGACTGAGTCACTGATTACTCATCTGTTAACAAACAGGAATGCATTGAAAATGGATTAACATAGAGATTCACTGCTCTAAACTATATATGAACTAAAATTAAAGCAGAACTTTCATCAGATTACCATAGCGCCTCAAATAATAATTACATTAGCGATAAACACATATTTTCAAGAATAATTGCTGCATTAAACAAAAAAAGAACCTACTATGCAGGCAGTCACCGGCTGGGATCTTCCTGTAGGCTCTCTCTGCACCTGCGCTGTCAGTCCCTTCAAGTGCCTTTCGACACAAAGGCATTCAACTCACCAATCATAGAGTTGAAGAGGATGGACAGCGCAGATGCAGAGATGCTGGCTCTGCAAGATGTCTGATCTGTTCTCCACTGCATGCCTGCATAGAAGGTTATATTATTGTTTAATGCAGCAATTATTATTGATAATAAAACTAGGTATGTGCATATCGCTTATGTAATTATCATTTGCAGCACTATGGTAATCTGATGAAACCAGGGAGAACACTTTTACCTTCACCACAATGATGCAATAGACAGATATGCACTGTTGTGACATACCAAGACTCATTCATGTATGAAGAAGTGGTGCAGCAATTTTGGAACAAACCAACTGTTAAATATCAGACAATACAAATTCCCCCATAATTTAACTTTTTTTTTTAATACATTTTTTTATTGGGAAATTTCAATAAACATCATGTCAGAGAAATTACAATAGTGTAGATGATACATGCAATGATGTGTAGTCCAACACCAGTGTGTGGGGCTGGTAACAAGTATAGTATGCTGCACAATTCCTAGTTAACAATACCATGTACTCAGGTAACTCAAGAAAGAAGGGGGTTAGTCTCTTGTGCAGGCAAAGTGAATATGCGTGACATGGTGCACCTAGGATATGGAATAGGTAAGATAAAATAAGAGGGTTGGTCAAACAATGGCTTGAAAAAGAGAAGAGAGGTGAGTGTAAGAGATATGATAGGTTGACCAAGGGGAAGAATGGTTGGTAATAGACTGGTATGAGTCCGTATATATAGAGGCCAGGCCTATCCAGTATTTTGCATAGAGGCGTAAACAGGCTGAGTTGTACAGCCATAGGTGTGGGACGTTGAAACCTCTGTTTGTTTTGGTTGGTAACGTTGTGCTAAGCTCATTTTGGGATGCCTGTCACCCCAAATGAAGCCCTGTAATTATCTATTGAGAAGGTGGAGGTCAGAGACCATGAGGTAGAGTGGAGCATTTGGAGAAGGTATAAGCGTCGGGAGAACACTGTCATTTTAACAAGACTGATTCATCCTACAAATGTCAGAGGAAGTTTTTTCCAGTATTGAAAGTCTGTTTTTGGTGTAATGGAGAGTGAGGTCCCTTGGTAGACTGATACCAAGGAATTTGATTTGACGGGGTGACCAGCAAAGGGGGCAGGAAAGGTTGAGGGGGGAGTATACGAAGAGATCCACATGGTTTCTGATTTGTTGAAGTTGATTTTAAACCCTGCCGCTTTTTGAAAGGTGTGAAATGTTTGTATAATAGAGGGAAGAGCTTTGTGGGGGTTGCCAATGAATAATAGAAGATTGTCAGTGAACACTGCTAATTTTGTTTCTATGCATCCCACAAAGATACCCTGAAAGACTGATAGTTGGTTACGTTTGCTAATGAGGGGGTCTAGTGCTAGGTTGAAAAGTAATGGGGAAAGTGGGCAGCCCTGTAGCATGCCTCAGTATAAGGTTAAAAAGGAGGTGGATTTACAGAGTTAGTGGTCTTTTGTGGAGTATAATATATTTGTTGCACTTATTTCAAAAAGTAAATACCAAAAACTTGCACAGTGAGTAAGTGGAATGGCTGAGGCCAAAGAGTTTTATGAAAAACTTTTTCAGCATCTAAATTAATTAGCGTGTTGGTAGTATGCAAACAGCCAGTCTGTTCCAGGGAGATTAGTGGGATCAAGTGATTTAAACTACTACTACTTCGGTAGCTTATTTGGAGATATTTAGAACAGTTTGTGACCCATGTCAGAGGATAAGTAAGCAATATAACATTTGGTCAGGTTACGTTGCAGATGGTTGAGCTTGGTATAGGTGTTATTATGGAGTTTAGCCATGTATGACATTATGTGGCCTGTGAGGATGGCTTTTGCTGTTGGCCAGTAGAGGCTGGGATCTGATGTATGTTGTGCATTAGTGGATTGGAATGTGTGTCAGGCATTTTTCAGACTGGAGCAGAAGTCAGGTGATTGTGCTAAAAAGGTAGGCATACACCAGTGAAAGGATGACCTGATGGAGGGTTTGGAGGAGAGGGTGAAAGAGACAGGGGCATGATCGGATAAAAGTATGTCATGGATTCTGCTGTAGGCGATGTAAGTGAGAGTTTCAGGGGAGGCAAAGAGGTAGTCAGTCCTGGTGAAGGTATTGTGAGGGTGAGAGAAATAACAGTATTGGCGATCTGTCAGATAGTGGAGACTCCAGACTTGGTCAGGGGGACTTGGTCTAGAAAGCACTGGAGAGGATTTGAGGGGATATATGGAACAATAGGGTGTCATCCTCTCCTGTCTAGTCTTGGGTTAATGGCAGTATTCAAGTCTCCACACAGGGTCGCGTTCCCAGGGAGGTGTGGGAGAAGGTGGAGAAGGAGTGAGGAGAAAAAGGTGTATGATGGATCAAGAAGGGGGTATGGTCAATTTAACGATGAAGGAGTAACAATCATCTTTTATGGTCTGGAGTGGGTTGAAAGCAAGCTTTTTGTGGACAAGGATTGCTAGACCCCATTTTTTTTGCTGGTGTATGGTGCGTCAATACAATGTCCCACCCAGTCTATGTACATTTTTTGATGTTCCTCCTCTGAGAGGTGAGTATCCTATTGGAGGGTGATATGTGTATGAATGCATTTAAGATGATTCAGTATTTGCTTGTGTTAATAGGGTTGTGTATGCCCCCAACATTCCAGGAGGTCGGTTCCAGGGCGTGAGCATGAAAGACAGTAGCGAGGTGTGGTCCGTCAATGGGGGGGAGCTGGTGGAAGTTGGTCAAAAGGTTGTGAGGAGGCCAGCATCTCTCCCAGTGAGGAGACACCAGAAATTGGGAATGGGGGGTGGGGGTTAAGAAACCCAGCAGCGGGCATACGGAGGGGAGTTAAACAAACCAAAGAATAAATAACAAAAGGAGTCCAAAATGTAAAAATATATACAACATAGAGTAGGCATTAATCACTGAACTGCAGGGAGTGCAATCCTGCCCCATGGGAGGGGGTGGTGTGGGCATCATGTGGGCAATGTGGTAGGAGGGGAAGGGGGGAACTACTAACGATGGTCACCAAGGGCTAATTGATCCCAGAAGTCTGGGGCAGATTAGGCAAGGGGAATACCCAGTCCATTTAGCGGCAATGCACTCCCCACAATAACTGGTCAACAACATTGCCCCACCCAAATTAAGGTTCTAAACCATGCACAAGACATCACCCCCAGAGGGGGACACTTTTGCAGGACAGGCAGAGCCACTTTTCCCCATTCTCCATTGGTCTCAGCACCATCTAGTTTGGCGTTGCGCCATTGGGGGAGGGGGTAGAGACATATAGTCATCCCGTTATTCCACTTTCACCAGGATGGTGAGTGACACCTGTGTTCTGGGGGGAAGGCAAGTAGCCCTTGATGTGAGACACCTCAGCAGTGGACAAGTCTGTGATGAGCATTGCTGGTCTACGGTAACTTGACATGGGTGTTGTCTGGATGAGGCATGTAAGGGCGTGTGAGTTGGAGCAGGCTCTGTCATGGGGGCTGCAGTGTGCTGAAGGTGCATCAAAACATTAAGGCACTTAAGTGTTCCCAGGCTGCAGCCAGGGTGTCAAACCAAAGAGTAGTGGAGCTATCCAGCACCTTCAGGTGGGTGGGGTAGAGCAAGGCAAAGTAGACAAGGGGCATAGTGACAGCAGCAGTACTTGGTTTCTGCAAGGATGATTTCACACCGGGTCCCTAACTGTCATGGTTTTTGGTTACAGTTGTGCCAGGTGTTTGATGTGAGTGTAGATTGTTGTTCCCAGTCCTTCCCTTATTTACTACACACAAACACACAAACACACACACACACACACACACACACACTATGCACATTGAAATTGCCGATGAGAGGCAGAGTTTTTGTTCTTATGGGAAAAATTTCAATTCTAACAACACACCCATGATTTTGGCTAACTTCTTTTCTCCACATAAACCTGAAGTAGTAGGGGCTAGTTCTGGTGATGTTACTGCCTCAGGAACATCACTGGAGCTACTAGTGGCACATCAAACCATGATCATCATCACCCATATCTCTGCTGTTGTTGATCCCATTCCATTGGGGCTGTCAAATCATCCTGTTGCTTAAACAACTCAGCAGCAGCACGAACCCAGGAACATTTGCCAATTGTCAGTGACCACTGGCCACCATAACATGACCGGCTGGCATTAGGCCAGTAGGACATATTTTTATTGTTCCTCAGGGCTTGTTCTTTGAACACAAACCAGAGACCTACAAAAAACTATTTGTGGGTCTTGTTTCTAACAAACCTAAGTCCTACAAATCATTGACTGCTTATGGCTTGTGACACTAACAAGTCTGATTGATAAAAATTATCTCTGATTCTTCAAGGCTTGTGACGATAACACGCCTGAGTGATAAAAATGATCTCTGATATGATTCCTCAGGGCTTGTGATACTAACAAGCCTGAGTGATAAAAATGATCTCTGATTTGATTCATCAGGGCTTGTGATGCTAAAAAGCCTATCTGATAAAAATTATCTCTGATTCCTCAAGACTTGTGACGTTAAGAAGCCTGATTGATAAAATTATCCCTGATGTAATTCCTCGGGGCTTGTGACGCTAACAAGCCAAAGACCTATAAATCTATTTTTCCACAGATCTTAGGCCTAAAAAGACTATGTCTTATGAGTCAATATTTCCTCAGTGCTACAAATCAATGTTTCCTCAGGGCTTGTGCCTAACAAGTCTAAGTCCTACAAATCAATGTTTATTTAGGGCTTGGGCTGCTATCAAGTCTAAATCCTATAAATCAATGTTTCCTCAGAGATTGAGCCTAAGAATTCTAAGTCCTACAAATCAATGTTTCCTTAGGGCTTGGGCCTCTAACAACAAGTCTAAGTCCTACAAATTAGCCTCTGCAAAATACTCTATCCCATCAAGTATCCGTCTGCCCAAGTCACAGCTTACGTCAGGGGGTCCCTGTTTATATCACGTTACGTACCAATTTTTTAATTTTATTTATTTTTTAAATAATTGGCCTCTCAATCACGTCAACATACCCCCCAAAAAATTAACAGTTCAGCCGATTCTTTCCCCAGACTACATCAATACAGACACCCTTCTCAGCCCCTATTTATCATGTCTTATTTTTTTTTTACTGTCCCTCCAATGCCAGTAAACAAACCCACCACCCTGCAAAAAAATTCTTTCCCCACACGCCACCAACACAGGCTCTCTCATACCCCTTTTATACTATGCCTGTGGGAAATAAAATAAAATGTTCTATGCGTTATGTGTAAATTTAGTGTTCCCACTGATTAGGCGAGAAAAGCAGGAAAACATCACTTTTCATAGGAAATTGTTTACCAAGAGGGAAGTGCCATTATTTGACAATTTTGGTTTGAGGTAAAAATTTTCGCCCATCCCTACTTTTAACCCACTAAGTGCTAGAGTGGTCTTTAACATATTGTGAATGAAAGCTCCATTGAGATCAATGGGAATTTGGGGAATTTCTCTGTTCCGCTAAGATGCAGTTGAGGTGCTCCATAATTGCACATCTTTAGTTTATTAAGTAATTCAGTAGGTGTTATTCAATAGATTTTTCTGTTTGTATACTTTCTATAGTATGCTATGGATATGTAGAAAGAGTAAGTGGATAGGCTTTGCTATTATAATTTTGAGCACAATTAAAGAATCTTAAAATATCACATTTTAGCTGATATTTCAGGAGACAATTAAAAAAACAGTTCTCCATGTAGACTTTTTAAGATCCATGAGCCAGGAAGGTTTGTTATTTCACTGCCTGTGAATTGCTATTCTATTAACTTGTATTCTGCAAGTGACAGGTATTTCTCAGTTTCTCACTCTATTTTTAGATGTATAGGAAATACATAAATATTACATGTAGTGCCACTTATTGTGTTTACAACTCATTGGAACTGCATGCTCCAGTATTTTAAAGACTTAAACTAAATGTGTTTTGAAAATGTTGTGCAATGTGAACTAACTCTGGGCTAGATTCTATTGCAGCTAAAAAATGTATCACTGGATGTTATTAACCCTTTGCGTACCCCTCTGGTATACAAACATTTAAATAAAAATCTTATTGCTTTCACATACACATATGCACATACACACACCACACCTCAATGCCAGACAACCTCCCCTTTATAATGACCCCATTCCTCCCAACCTAAGAGTCTCTCATTGCCCCCTTCCTGTCCTCTGTGCCTCTCATTGCCCTATCCCATCCTCAGTGCCTCTCACAACTCTCACCCATCCTCAGTGCCTCTCATTTCTCTCCCATCATCAGTGTCTCTAATCACCCCTTTCCCATCCTCAGTCCTCAGAGTACACCTTCTTTGAGCAGTCCAGAGTCTTCTTTTCTCATGATGGGCCAGGAATAGTTTAAGGTTATGCATGTATTCTAAGCAGCATGTTCTGTTATCATGAAGATTACCTCCTCAACATGTACTTCCTGTGGATGCCTGTGTCTGCACTCCACAATCCTCTTCATTCTGCACTCATCATCCCTCCCCACCACTGCACTGTGCAATCCATCTGTCAGCCACAGAAAAAAAAAGGTTTTTAGTGGAGGCAAAGACACACACCATGTACATTACCTCAGAGTGCTAGGGCTGTCTTCAGGAAACAGCCTACTGACTACCTGTGCCATCATAATGACATGCCCAGCTCCATGGTTGCAATACACTTCCCATTTTAGTAAATATAGATGGGAGGAGCCAATGGGAAGCATGAGAACAAGAGGAAAGAGATGAGAGGCACTAAGAACAGGAGGAAATAAATTGAAAGGCACCAAGGGCAGGTGAGGCAGGATGAGAACCGCTGAGGAAAGTAAGGGGTGATGAGTGGCACTAAATAAAGGAAGAGAGCAGAGGCCCTGTGGATGGAAGTGGGCAATGAGAGACACTGGGAACTAGTTTACTACATTGTACCACTATCGCTGTTTGTCTGATCACAGATAGTTGGAGCAGGGCTCTTCTCTTTCACAAAGACATTGAGACGAACAAACCCCAGAGTGATTAAAAAAAAAAAAAACTATATTAAAACATAAGTATAAGCACTTGCAGAATATGTAAATTCAAAATAAAAACATTGCCACTTCTTACATAGTAAGTATTATAACGTATTATTATCATTATTATTATATATTGTGTTCAATTTGTTAGAAAAGCAAATTTTACTTTAAGATTATTGCGCTGATTCAATTTTATGTTTATATTTTGAAGCACTTTTGTACAGTGTCACTGACATGTCTAGAAATTAAAACAAATCTGTGGAAAGTTGCCTGTAACTGTACAAAGGGTTCATAAACAGCTTTAGAGTGAATACGACTGTCAAGTGATTAATACTAGTAGTTTTGGCAAGCACAGTTACAAGCAAGTAAAATATGAGTGTAGAAATAATATACGCTACTGAATATATTAATATTGAATTTGTTGTGCAGCCTACTCTGTGTATAGGATAATGTCAGTTTTAGGAAATATTTTTTTCAAGATTCCCACGTGTTGTTCTGCCTCTCTGAGCTTCTAAGCCAGTGCCATTGCATTTGACCATTCCATCAATTGTATGCCATCTGTGCTATTGGTTGTATTTGATTACTCCAGTGGTTCAGCACACTGTGAAAAGGGAACACTAGTGGGCTTTATTGTTTTTGTAAAAAGAAGATGCGGACACTTGGTACATTGTAGAATATTTGTAAAAATTAAAGTATCCTTGGAGAACCATTCTTCTTAATGTTTATTACCATATTTATCAGAATTAATGCAGTTTTTAAAGGAGAACTAACACCTCTTAATAATAACTCCCCATTCATTTTACTATGGCAGAACAATCCTAATGCCCACTTGAGCCTTTGTTCAACAGATAACATCTGGCATAACATCTGCATTACTGATTAATCTCTATCCTATAAATATGGCTTTTCAACATTGTTTCACTATGATTTTTTTCATTGTATCTTTTTAACTTTGTTGCACTCTGTCCACTTTCACAGCCCCACACATATTGCTTTCTGCAAAAAATGTCAGAAAATCACCCTGACAATATTGTATAAGTATCCCTTTTTCAGTTAAAGACAGAAACCTCCCTGAATTCAGAAATTTAATGGCATCACTGTCAGGGACACAAAAGTGTACAAAAATATGAAAAAAAGCATAGGTAACTTGACTTTATATATTATACTCTTGTAAGGTTACCTTTCCTTTAACCCTTTGAATGCCAGAGGGGTATGCAACACATTCCTTTGCAATGTGTTGTGTACCCCTCTGGCAGTCGAATGTACAAAGGGTATGCAAATGCTCTTTTCAGTTAATGTTTGGTTAAAATGCACAATGAGCATGCCCAGAAGTCTTCTTTTACTGGTTTCACACTTTGAGGTAAACTCAACAATTTTTTAAGCTTGGCTAGAGACTGCTTATCCGTGTTGATACTGGTCAATAATTGACTTTGGCCCATGTTTATAAAAGCAAACTGGAGTTATTCTGAAGTAAACCAGTTGCACCATAGGGGACAAATAGAATTCCTAAATTCCCATGCACTTGTATAGAGGTTTTTAATCCCTTGAAAGCCCTATTTTAACATAAACTTTTATTTGTCCCCTATGGTTCATTTGACTTACAGCAGTTTGCTTTTATAAATATGGGCCATTGTTCTGAACATATTTCTCTTGTTCTTATTGTTTCCCTTTATTTAAAAGAACACTAGCACTTCATTAAATAAGTTTATATACACTTAAATACTGTGCACTTCAAGATAAGCAAAAAAACAATAGGATAAAAACATATATACGTGACTGCAAAAATCTAGTCTTAAGTGTGTACTTTGCACTTACCTGTTCATGCTTGTGTGACACCTATTAGCACATAAATATTTAAAGGTGTCTGAGAAGTTATAGTGCAGCATGTGCAGTAAATTGTTAGAGATTGGGGGCTAGATTCTGTTATAGGTGCTAATTCTATCATTGCTTTTATCTCCAGTTTTCCCATAGACTTCCATAGGAAAATGTTTGGTAAAACGGGTGTTAACATTTAGCAACTGGAATAGAATCTAGCACAAGATGAGTGGGTACTAATCTCAATAAATTAACTGTTTTAGGGGCTAGATTCTATTGTAGGTGCTAAATGTTAACACCCATTTTATCAAACATGTTCCTATTGAAGTCTATGGGAAAACTGGAGATAAAAGCAGAGATAAAATTAGCATCTGTAATAAAACCTATCCCTAGATCTTGTCACATATTACAAGTTTGTATAAGAGTAAACAATTTGGGATTTCATACAATAGTCTATACATGCATTAGTAAAAAAACATTTAGTTTTTGATGTTAGGGGATCTAGAATTACAGACTGTTTTTATAGATGCTAGGGGCTAGATTCTATTACAGGTGCTAAATGTTAACACCCGTTTTATCAAACATTTTCCTATTGAAGTCTATGGAAAAACTGGAGATAAAATCAGAGATAAAATTAGCACCTGTAATAGAATCTAGCCCTTTATTGGGATGCATTTGTTTAACTGTCAATAACACCATTCCAATGTTAAGTATTATTGTTTATTTAATGCTTTCAATGTCATAGGAACTGCAACACCTTGCAGATGTATTTTATAATTGAATAGAATGGTTTTGCATCAAAATGATAAAAAACATGCAAAAAAGATCATTATAATTAATGAAAAAAGCATCCTGTTTTTCATGCCATTTGTGCATTAAGATCTTGGATAATATAAACTAACCAACCAATTTAATTGATCCAGCACAACCCATCTAAATTTTATGACAAATCAATAATGAATGCTGTTATAGCCACTGCACGATTCTATAATTTTCTTTCTTAAGTTCATCTTAATTAGGTTTGATTGCTATGTCCCCTGCTAAGCTACCAGGAAAGCCGTTCTAGGAGTAAAAAGGTGACTCACTGCCTTTTTAATACAAAAGCTCCAGAGGGGTGTGCAAAGCATTGCTTTGGATTAGAAAAATATAAAAATTACAGACACACAAACACACGTGTTTATACTATACTATAAAAGTGCTTACTTAGGAAAAGTAATTTAGTCTGTAGTAACTATATGACTATATATAACTGTAAATATTATACATGGGCATGTTTAGATTTCAGAATGCAAATATCAGACACTTTTGATGGCATAAGCAGACCAGGCTTGCACATGGTAAATATGGGTATTCTAAACAAGCAAGTAGGTCTAGAAAGGTGTACACACTAAATAAGGGAGGGTTGCTTAGGAAAGAGGGGTATAGAATGTGGGACATCATTGGTGTTATGGATTAACTTGGGTTTTAGGCAATGAAATGGTAGTGCCAGATATTATTGGTGGTAGGGTTTTGTGGGTCCCTATAGTCATATTATTAGCTATGTACTTGTGATAAGGAGCTTGACACCCCCTCCTCCATATGACGTATTATGTGCATATTGTGGGTATATGTCCACTGTTGCATGCAGGCTGGACCTTTGTTGGTTATTGCATTGTTAGAAACTGTGGACTGCCTGGTTATTCATATCACAAGATGACAGGGTTTTTCTATGCAAACCATGTGCTTTTCAGTTCTGGTCCAGGATTAGAACTCTTTGGCTTGGTCTCAGGAGTCATTTGCATAACTGCTGGGGTGTCTTTTGCCAGATTCAAATAGTTTAGGGGTAGATGTTGGTAGTCAAAGATTTATTTAATAAATATGTTATGTTTATACATATTGCACGTTAGTTAATTACTGATGTATATCAAGTGCTTGGATGTTTAAAGTGTACCTGTTAGTTAAATACATGTTAATTTGTCAGTTGTGTAATACATGTTTGTGGATTTAGTATGTGTTACAGTTATAATAAATATTGTGGCCTTGTTTGAACCCATCCAGTGGCTTAGAGTGCTTCATGGTCTGTAAAAGGGGAGAAGGTTGTTAGAAGGCATTAAATTAACCATGACCTCAGTGCCAGCCCAAGACATTGTGCTGCCTGGGTCCAAGGAAGAATTGCTGCCCCCCCCAAACCACGCCCACCAAACTACTCCCACATCCATTATATGATATTTTAGAAATGTCTATTTTTTACAATTGCAGTAGTATTAGATAACAATCTTTCACAAAGGACACCACTTTAACCCTTTCATAACCAGGGATGTCTGTGCTGTAGTCAAAGGGTTAGAATTTCTAACACTTTGAGTACAGGAGCAGCATCAAAGGTGACGTAGAATCTAGATACAGAGGGGAGAAACAAAGAAAATTCCTCATACAATTGACAAGTAGGTGTTGGGTCAAACTAAATATCAGTTATGCTCTTACACTTGGTTGGTGTCTACAGACATATTGTAAATCAGAGTGCATGTTTACAGCCCTTGTGTGAGCTCTGTCTATAGACACAAGACCCCAACATCATATTTACTGGCTGAAATATGATGGTGGGGTCTTGTGTCCATAGGCAGAGCTTAAGTCACCAGGGCTGTAGATATGCACTCTGATTTACAATATGTCTGTAGACACCAACCAAATGTAAGAGCATAACTGATATTTAGTCTAAATATCGGTTTTGCTGTTACACTTGGTTGGACTTCTTCAGACATATTGTAAATGTAGAATAATAGGGGGGAGAGGACATCACATATTACATTAACCATTCTGGCACTGAAAGGGTTAAAGGGATAGTAATACTTTGTTTTAACTTTATTTTATTTTGTAGGCATTAAAAAAACATGAAGAATGATATAAGTCTTATCTCTCAAACCTTTATGGTTTAAGAGATATTCACAAACAAAGTATCCCCCCCCCTGTTCAACCAGATCAGAAGGGAGGTGCCCAGGTAGACTGCAGAGAGGGACAATCTTCAATTAAGATAAGGGAAAAAGCTGAAAAACTTGTCACGGGGGGAAGGGCTTTCATTGTTTTCATACAAAGAAAATTGTCCCCTTCTGTTATCTGTCTGGTCATACAACCTGATCCACATCTGAGAAGAGATGGCTTACACTAGGTAAAAGGGGCGGGGAGGGGAACTTTGCTTGTGAATATCTCATAAACCATAAAGGATTGAGAGATAAGACTTATATCATTCTTCATGTTTTTTTAATGCCTACAAAATAAAATAAAGTTAAAATGAAGTATTACTATCCCTTTAAATAACAATTTCAGTTAGACTGAAGCTCCCTTGTCTAACCTACCCAGAAGCCATGTAAGTGTTCTGCAATGCATTGCATAAACCCTAGCACTCAAATGGTTAAAGGAAATGTTAGATAAAAGGAGATACAGCCTTGTATATTTTTCTTTAACCCCCATCCCCAACATGTAGATCTTGGTGCCTCACCTGTAAAGTACTGTGAGAACTTTTAAAGTGTTATGAGTCTTGGATATCTCTACTTAACCTCAGTTAGAGTGCCAGTTTCAAAACATGCTCAGTGACTGACAGCAGTATTTAAGCATGCTCGAACTTAGCACACCAACTTGAGGTTAGCTAACCTATTTGGCATGCAATGCAGTGTTCTTCAGGAAAAAAAACCTTATCAAAAAAAAAAAAAGAAAAAAAATGCCCTACTAACAGCTGTACCTCTCAGCCATTGAAAAACACCAAGCTAGGGCACTGAGCCTGTCACAGTTTGCACCCATGACACAAATGGTTAACATAGAGAGGTGGAACAGTGGACAAGGTACATTCTGGGGTTTTACAGTAAGACTGGGGTTAAGCTGCTATTTTCAAACAAGTCCTGTGTCTAAGCTTTAGATGCAGATCTTGTTTGAACATAACACCTCAACAGCAGCCTCAATGTAAAACCCCAGATATAGCCTTGAATTTGAAGTATGTTTAAATCTAGCATCCTGACCATTATCAGTGTAAAACCTCACACTTTACCACATTCACAAACTGCACTGGACAAATCCCTACTCCTCCTTGTGTAAAGTTGTCTACAGGGATAATACCAGGTACAATTCAATATCTATGCCACCCCAGCCTGCATTCATATGGCTAGGCTCCCCCAAGTTGATGGGACCCCAGTTGGCCACATGAAGAAGGAGTTCCCCATTGTTCTAGTTGGATTTTTATGTAAATTATTGCCTCTGGGCCATGTTGCTGCCTCTCTCTCTGTGATACTGTTGTTTCTTACTGTTTAGTCTCAATACTACCCTTCTAACTCCTGAGGTGCCCTCACCATCTCTCTGTCTCTCATGTCTGTGTTGCACCCCAGTGTACTACCCACTCCTCAGTGTTCCGCTTCACCCACAGTGTCCTCACCCACTCCTCTGTATCCTGTTGTACCCCCAATATCCTCACCCACTCCTTTATGTCTTGCAGCATACCCAGGGCCCTCACCTACTCCTCCCGGTACCACTGCACCCCAGTGTCCTACCCACTCCTCTGTGTCCAGCTGCACCCCCAGCGTCCTTCCCACTCCTCAGTTTCCTGCTTCACAACCAGTGTCCTCACCCACTCCTCAGTGTCCTGTTTCACACCCAGTGTCCTCACCCACACCTCTGTGTCCAGCTGCAACCTGAGTGTCTTCACCCACTCCTCTGTATCCTGTTGTAGGTAGCAGTTATGCTGTGTCCCACGCTGTGTGGAGCCGACGGCTCCGCACTGCCCCCACAGGTACTTCCGGGCTCACTGAGGTGACCTCACCTCAGTGCACCCGGAAGTAAAAGCGGAGGCATTGTGGAGTAATCTTCTCCACACTGAAAAGGAAGACAGTGTGGGACCTAGCATAACTGCTACCTACAGAAAATAGAAATCGAGTCTCGACAAATAAAACAAACATGTGTTGGGGCGGCAAATTGCATCCCCTGTCAAAGTGGCACCTGGGTCCATGGACCCACCGGGACCTATGTAAGGGCCGGACCCGCGTGACCTCTGTATAATTAATAAAATAACATTTGTGTCAAGGTGATAGATGTTTTCATCAAGAATAAGGACACGATACAAATTAAAAACAAACTCATGGTATTCCAATACATATAAACTCTCTTCCAGTCTTAAACTGTTATTGACATGGTGTAAAATGAATGCACAATTAACAAAGTATATGTCGTCCAATCAGTTCACTACAAAAGACACAAATACATAGCATAGTTGTATGCCTGTTAGTACAGTAAACAGTACAGTATAGCAAAATAATATAGTTTAAAATAAACACTATAGTAACACAGATAGAAAATTATACACACTAAAATTATCATTGGGCTCCCTTGTAAGATGACTTAGATAGCATTTTTTTAATATTATCATCATTATTATGCTGGGTGCAGAAAAAATACACAAGATACAAACCTCTCATATTTCTGCAGATGTAATTCATTTAGCATGTTTACTCTCCATATTATTGTAAACATTTAATTTATTTTGGGAAGTTGTATTAAAGGGCAACTATCATGTTGAGAGTGGGTCTGCTCCCATTTGCTTGGGCTACTTGCACCAATCATAGTCACTTTATCATCATTCAAGGGTTCTTACCATAACTGAATTTCAACTAATTGATAATGAATGCATTTAATGCTACTGTTTTTTTTATCCTGTCAACATTATTCCCACTACTAAGTAAAGTTACATATGGTACTTGTTCATTTTCTCTCTATAGATTGTATTGTTTCAAGAGAAGGAGTCTTAACCCTGCTTATATTTGCGGCTATACTTTTTCTTTATAATAGTAATTTCTGAAAGTATAGATAAAAAAAACAATAACATGGTGAGGAAAGCTTCCTAAAAACGTCTAAAAAGAAATGAAGGGAACTACACAGTTATAAGCACATATAAATTAACCTGGGCCCTACAATTAAATAATCATTAAAATTATAGATATTATTCAGTAGATTCAGTGCGCTTATGGACAACACAACAGACTTTCCACAACCACTCAGATAAATAGCACATATGAAATGCTGCCAGTCTGCAATTTTCCTCACTACAACTGATGTTTATAACAATAATACAATAGAAATGGACTCACAATCAAAAAGTCCCCTCAATTAAAGAACAGTTGATAGCCAAGCACAGCATTAATGAGCAGACTAATCTGACTAGACCAAATTTTCATGTCTCCGGAATGGTTAAGTTATGCATACAGAAGAGTTCCTATTCATCCAGCCGATTAGAGTAAAACTCACCAGTGTTGCTGTAAAATACTTTTTATTGCAAAATAAAGAGAGGTATAGGTGTAAGCCATGAGTGTATGAAATAACCCTGTTAGGTCCCAGGTATAACAGCTTGGGATGGGTGAAAAGTCTTGATTTTTCTTGCAGGAATATTAAAGGAAAACCTGCAGTTTGCTGCTTTCTCTGAAGAAATCCCCACATGTAGAAACTCATAAATTGTCTATCATTTTTGCTAACTCCTAAGAACTATACCCAAAAATCCCCCACTGTATTGGGGAAAGGAGAGGCTATAGTGTAGTGGGGTAAGGCTGAAGGGTTAGTAAGTGTAGTTCTCTGGCTACTAGTAGGGATGGGTAAAAATGTTAGCCTTAAACCAAAATTGGTGAAAAATGGCACTTCCCACCTAGCTCATTGCATTGAAATCAGTGGGAAGACTGAATTTACACATAATGTAGCACATTTTATTTTAGTTCCCACAGTCATATTATAAAAGGGATCTGAGGGTCCCTGTGTTGGTGGAGTCTGGGGAAAGAATCAGTTGAACAGGGAATTTTTGGGGGGGAGGTTTGTTGACTGGGATTGGGGAAGACAGTCAGTAAAAAAATACATAAATAAAATAAAAAAGAAAAGAAAATATTGGCATGTGACATGACAGAAACAGGGAGGCCCCCCCCTTACGTAAGCTGTGACTGGGGAAGACTGATACTTGATAGATTAAGTATTTTGCAGAGGATGATTTGTTGGACATGGACTTGTTGATAGAGGGCCAAGTCCTCAGAAAACATTGATTTATATATTTTACACTTGTTTGGCCCAGTCCCTGAGGAAACACTGATTTGTAAGACTTAGACTTGTTTTTAGAGGCCCAGGTCCTGAGGAAACATTGATTTGTAGGATTTAGACGTGTTTGACACAAGCCCTGAGGAAACATTTATTTGAAGGTTGTACACTTGTATAGCACAAACCCTGAAGAAACATTGATTTGCAGGACTTAGACTTGTTAGGCACAAGATCTGAGTAAACATTGATTTATAGGACTTAGACTTGTGTTAGGCCCAAGCCCTGAGGAGACATTGATCTGTAGGACTTACGCTTGTTTGCCACAAGCTCTGAGGAAACATTGATTTGTAGGACTTAGGCTTGTTGTTATAGACACAAGCCCTGAGTACACATTGATTTTTAGGACTTTGCCTAAGCACTGAGGAAACATCAATTTGTTGTAGGAAATAAGACTTGTGTTAGGCCCAAACCCTGAGGAACAGTTTATTTGTAGGACATAGTCTTGTTAGGCATGTTGCCCACCACACATATATCTGAGATGTCTTTGGAGGGGGGAGTAGAGGGAGGGGAAGCTGGGACCATATTGAGGTGGGTGGATGGAGAGAAGCAGTCATGTTGATATATATTTTTTTTCTCTAGTGTTTCATATGCACCCCCCACTTCACGTGACGTGAAAATTGGCAAAATTGTGAGTAAGTGAAAATGTCGAAGATTTAAAGGGATTTGTTTAAGGAGGATTTTCCCTTGAAAAAGTGGACAATCATGTGGTTAGCTCAGATTTTTTTGCTGGAACACAATGGGACCTTTCGCCCACCCCTAGCTACCAGTGAAGTGGAGTGGGACAAGGCTGGGGTCAGCATATGTGGTTCTTTGCTACCAATGGCACAAGGTTGGGGGAGGGGCTGTTAAGTACATAGAAAATCAGAAAAACTGCACTTTTGCATTCCTAATAACAATATCTACTATCAATACCTGCAGCTCAGAAATTTTTTGATTGAGACACTGTCTGACCTGTTAGTATTAATACAGAATTTAAACTTTTAAAGCCCACAGCAAAGAAGAACTAGGGTCTGGGTCATGTGACTTGTGGTTGTGTGACAGTAGTTAGAGCCTGGAACACCTAGAAGAAGATAACCCTGCTGTACTAGCATATTAGAGTGCTAGCCTCTTATAATGTGTAGAAGAGTTTTCAGTGGAGGTCTTAAAAGAGCAAAAGAACAATAACATAGTACTCTGAATATGAATGAACTTGACAATGCCCCCTACCACAGGGATGATGTAAGCATTTAATGTGAAAAAGCATACCCACTGAATGGTTTATCGATTGGGCATCATAAAGAAATAAATGAAAGTGATTATAGACCAGAAGAACCCTTTGATAGTATACATCCAAGAGTTCTTCAGGAACTCAGTGCAGTGTTAGCAAGACCCCTCTTTTTACTCTTTAAAGATTCTCTTACCACAGGCTTAGTGCCACAATACTGGCATAGAGCCAATGCAGTGCATCTATTTAAGAAGGGAACTAAAACTTGAACCTGGGAATTATAGACCTACGAGTTTGACCTCTGTAGTGGGAAAACTGATAGAAGAGATAATAACGGATTATATTCAGGATTACACCACCATAAAATAACATTATTAGTAGGAATTAACATGTTTTTACAAGGATTAGATAACGTCAAACCAATCTGTTCAACTTCTATGAAGTAAGAAGCAACCTAGATAATGGTAAGGCAGTTGATGTAATATATCTAGATTTTGCAAAGGCATTTGATACAGTGCCACATAGAAGGCTGGGGTATAAAATAATGAAATTGGGGCTAGAGGACAACTTTTGCAATTGGATAGGAAATTGGTTGGAGGATATGGAAGTGTGTGGTTGTACATGGACAAGTATCTAATACAGTTTAAGTTGAGACTAGAGTACCTTGGGGTAGACATCTTAGAGGTAAGGGACCTCTGAAACTGCGCTGTGTGTTCCATGCTCTGACCGGGTTGGTGGTGACTTCCATTACCTTAAGTTAACAGAAGTTGCTGAAGGCGCAAGCTCACAGAGCTTCTCTTGTAAGCTCTGTGCCCTGGATGTTTGCAGAAGACATTTGCTTTCTTTAATAACGCAGACTTTTGCATCATAATAACAGTATGGCTTTACATATCGCTACATTAGGAAAAGATTGAGGGGCAATATTATGAAGGAGAAAGTTCAGCTTTAATGTGGGAAAGTGTAAAGTCATGCATTTAGGAAGAAAAAAATCCCAAAGGTACTTATGAACTTAATGGAATCATTTTAGGGGACTTGTTGCTAGAGAAAGACCCGGGAATCCTTGAAACTACAAGCTTGGAAACAGTGACCAGTGTCAAAAAGAAGTAGCAAAAGCAAACAAAGTCCTGACTTGTATAAAAAGGTGCATTGAAGCACGAGTGGATAACATTTTGCCATTGTGCAAATCATTGGTAAGACCTCACTTAGAATATGCGGTGCAGTTTTGGGAACCAGTTGTAAAAAAGGATATTCTAGAACTGGAGAGGCTATAGCAAAGAGCAACAAAAGAAAAGAGAGTCTTCCACCTAATGGTGCTTACATCCTCTACTACAGTTTTGTTGTTTACAGAAGAAAATATGAAAGTATGCACTCTATATATGAAATTACAG
Source organism: Rhinophrynus dorsalis (assembly GCA_037306005.1). Classification (NCBI taxonomy): domain Eukaryota; kingdom Metazoa; phylum Chordata; class Amphibia; order Anura; family Rhinophrynidae; genus Rhinophrynus; species Rhinophrynus dorsalis. The sequence continues at coordinate 314,186,807 of CM074723.1, forward strand.
TATCTTCCCATGAAGATCCCAGACAATCAAATGCATATATTTACATTCCAGGGAATATCAGTATTATAACATAATTGTATCCCTGTTTTTACCTCATTAAACACTTGTTTGAGATGTTTGTAGCCAGTTATCCATTGCTTGCACTTATCCCGGTGCCTTCTCAGATCCAGGGAGAAATACTGGAAATACATATTCCGCAGAAATTCCTTTGGGAAGAAAAATACACTTTTCACCAGTCCCTTATTTTAAGTGAAGAAATGGAGTGGGCACTAACTATTAAGTGCATGAACAGAACAGCGCAACAATATAGAGATGTAGCAGTACTTATTGTCCATGATTTTTCTCTTGTCTGTAACTTTCTGTGCAAGTCAATGGAAGTTGTTTATCAGATGAAGATGGCTTAACTCCAAAAGAAGGCAGTTAAGGACTGCTACACCTGTAGACATCCAACTGTCAACTTTAAACATAAGTCAAAATAATTAACAGTATTTGTACCCTGTCAAGTACATGAAACCTCAGGGCTTTACTTCACTGAAAAGCATCTTAATCGTTTTGCTTGCTAGGAAAAATAAAATAATTTAAGGGTTGAAAGTAAAAGCAAGAGCTATCAATACATTTGCATTTTTTACTGCTATTGCTTAAATAATGTATAATTATCACTATATACATTTCTGAGAGCTTTTTAGCTCTTATATAATTGTTGTATCTGCATGGTTGATGCTTTATCTATCAACTACTAATAGCTGAAATTATTTCAAATATTTATTAAATGTTAGTTTGTAAACATGGGCTGTAATGCTTGATTTGAAACGAACATTTCTTATACCACTTACAGTAACAATGGGTTCTTTGGGCAAGAGCAGGAAATGAAAGATTTCTGAAACCCCTACAAGTAGGTAGCATTATACTAGTGGAAATGCACTTGTTGGTTTAATATATGCAAGCTAATCATAAAATAAATTGAAAAATACATTTTATTTTAGTACTATAATCCAAAAACTCTGGTTTACTACTCATTCACAGACATAAAAACAAACAAAGTAGTATCCACTATTCAGAGTAAGGTAATGATTTATAATTATTAGTGAGACTTATAACCCCTTTTGTCAGAATTCATGAAGTGGTAGTAAGAGCAGAATTTCAGATTTATTGCTGTTTGCTGTGATCATTAACATTTAACTTTGGGTATTCCTTAATGATCGATTGCATTTATCTGTCTTGCCTATGTGAAGCTGAAAAACATGATAAAATCCTGGTGGTTCTGTGGCCATTTCCTCTATAGATGCATAAAATGTTTGTGCGTGATTGTATCTGCCTCATAGCTTTCTATTGGATCTAATCTTGCCAGACAGGAATGGCAGATCTATCTGGCATGGTCTCATTGATAAATGAGTGAGTGGCAGATACAATCTGGCCCAGTGTTTCACATCCAGGATGCTGTGACACTTTGGTGTGCCATGGTCACCTGCCTAGGTACCTCTATTTTTATAAAAATGTGAATATTGCATTTAATATTTATATTTATGGAAACTTTAGTCCACAACATGTTAATTTCTGACATTCTGACCTTGAGCCCTAAGAATAACTTTACAGTTATGCATTTTTTACCATCAAAAAGTATGTGAGAAACAATACTTTTCACAACTAATGAACATGCATAATTTAAACCTCCAATGTCTCTTCTCTACATCTGTCTCTTTACTCCAGCCTCGATCTGCTGCCCTTGTAAATAATCTCCTATCCTCCCCCATTTCCCTACTGCCAGACTGGACTCTCTCATCAGTCATAGAGGAAAAACTAACTACCCTCCTCTCCCTCTACAACATGCAAGCTTGAACGGATTACTTCTCACCTCATCCAGTCCCCCACACTAATCCCAGTACTACTACAGATTTTCAATTCATACTTTGCCTCTGCTACTTTTCCTGATGGCTTCACTCCCTCCAACAACAGCACTTTCTACCTGCATATCTCCTGGTTCTTAAGTCTATAGTGGCCAGGTTGGAGATTCCATCCACAAAGGCAGCAAGTTTGAAATGATGGTTCCTCCTTTCTCTCTGTTTAAGCTCCCCAGAATGCAGTGCACTAAGACTCATAACTACAACCTGAAGTGAGTGTAAAAATTATTGCTTGGATCTTTATCCTTAACATCCCTTCCTCCAAAGTCCAATTAAATTGTGTCATACACCAGAAGCACTGTCAGTAGTCGCTCCATTTTGTATGTAGTGAGATGTAAAAACAGGATGTTGTCAAACTACTCAACAGTATTGTATTCCAAATAATTCACCATAGAAGTGTATTTCAAAGATTTCTATATTTCAAATTTCAAACGTAGCTATAAAGTTCACAATTTTTCAAAGTTAGCTATGTTTCAAAGTTCTCCACAACTATGTATTTCAAAGATCTCAAAAGGGGTCATGGCGGAGCTGCAGAGAAAAGAATATCCTGCTCAAAGAGATGATGGGAGTGTATTTGGAAACAAGATGAAATGTAGGGGAGTTCAGTGTTATTAGGGGCAGGAAATGGACCTGCTGGATATTTATCCCACATACCTCAATGGAATGTGTAACATGCCAAATTAAAGAACAAAAGTATCAAATACAGATGAAGCACACATGCTTAGCTGATAGTTTAAGGCAAGTGATAGACTACAGAATTTGAAGAAGATCAAGTGAACGAGTACGCAAAATAAAAAGCTTTCTGTTTAAACAGAAAGTGAAAGTTATTGACAAAAGGATAGTTTAAGGTATAAATTCATACATTTTCCTTAAATAGTATTTAATTAAACATGAAAATTTGTTCAGCTTACATCCATATGATAGTATATTCTTAAAAAACCCCACATGCAATATGTTTTAAACCATAACTGTATGTGTTGACAGTTCTTGTGCTCAAATGTAATACGTATTTTGTTTATGGTGATTGTATTGTGAGCTATTTAGTTTGTAATTGCAGTTGTCAATATAGCTTCAATTGTGCTGTAATTAATGTTAAATGCCATTTTAGTGTTTTTTTCTTGGTTAAATTCATGAAACAGAAGTCCTTAGTTTACACTAAGATATGTCCTTACCACCATATCACCTCAGTGAAAAATGTCAGTCCTTTTATGTGGACATCTTGGCATTGAAGTATTAAGTGCATAACCCTTAATTCAACTGCATTTGCTGGAATAATACAAAAGTGACTAATTTCACGTGGTTTTCAAAGGCTGTTTGCATGCATTGATATGGAGATTGAAAATAAAGTAGCCTATGCTTTTTTTGCTACTCTCACACATACTAAGAAGGCAGACATACTAAGAAAAACCAAAGAAATCTGGAGCAAACCAACTGCTCAATAGTAGACATAAATTCCCAATGATTTAATTGTGGTTTAACCCCTTGGTTGCTAGAAAGATTTTAAACACATTGCTTCTCAATGATTTGGAGAGCTTTCCAGCATTTAGTCCTTGATTCAACTGTGTCCGGTGGCTGTTTTTTCTGTCAACGGCATTTTTCAAGAACAGTAAGCTGTTCAATTACCTGTGCTGTTAAAAAATGCCAGCAGAAATAAAAAACCAGCGGGTGATAAAGTAAGAGGTGTTTTCACCCATAGTAAATAATGAAAACACTGCAGTGTCCAATTGCGTTAGCCATGAAGATCCTATAAAGGACTCACTTTATTGCAGGTAATTTTAGACCCAGTTTTTTGTGGACTAGAGTCCATTTTAGGATCTTAAAATAGCCAACGCAGAAACTGAAAGGAAAAAAAAGTGAAAAAGCCACATTTCAATATATCCAAAGCACTCCCAAAATATGTTCAGTGATAGTTAAATCAATGGCATTTATTATGTATCCTTTATGGTGAAGTTGGTTTTCCCTTGATTGCTCCAATTCTGCTTAATACACGAGTCTCTCTGGGTCTCTCACACACACTTGATTTCTTTCCTCGACACTCTGTCCCTCTTTCAACTCTTCCCACTCATTCTGCTTGCCCCTCCCCAATCTACTTCTCACTCCCTCTCACCCCCTACCTCTGTTTAATGTAAGCACTCTGCCTTCCTTTTCTCTTTTATGTTAGATACAGAATAGTCCATATTTTCTTGTTTATGGATCTACTGAATGATAAACATAACTGTGTGTATGTGAGTGTGTGTGTATGTGTGTGCGTGTCAGAGAATGCTCTAACGTATTGCAGTACAATGCAATGGAAAACATTTATGTCAGCCAAGGGCTTAATAAGTATCCTGTTGATATTATGCATTGTACTATTGCTTTCAAAACAATTGAAAAATGAATGTGCTAGGGTGTGTGACCAAACATTACTTTATGGCATGCATTAAGAATGAATATTTTGGACTTATAAATGGGATGTGCTGAATATGTATGAGTTTATTTTGATCCAGTATGCATCTCTTGAAATATCTGTGTTCCATCAAGTCTTTCTTCTTGATCCAACTATAATGCAATCTGTTTCAATGGACTGGAAAAAACCTTTAATCATATTTACTTCAATAGACATGGTCTGTTCTTTAGCATTATGAATGGTTTGGCAGCACATTGAGTATGTTTTATGATGGATTCAGTATGGAAATGTTCAATTTAGCTTTAGGAATCACTTTTTGTGTCAGATGCTGCAATCAGTCATTTTAAATTTCATGATTACTTACTGTTAAAGGGGATTGTTTACATTCAGTGACCTTAAGTATTTATAAGCATATAAACAGGAAAAACTTGAGTGATTTCTTGAAAGTTTGTTAGTAGGAGAATTTATGAAGTACATTCAGGTGATTTTTTTTTTTTTATAAAATTTAATGTATCTAAATCTTAAAAACTTAAATAGCTACTTATTTGATGAACTTGACACTTGACAGTAGATTAATGTGTTATGACTTTGAAACAAATGCAATGAATGGGTTTAAAAATTCAAGCTAGAGAACTGATAATTTGCTGTTTTATTTATAATCAATAAAGCATTTTAGGACATACGGTGCCAACCAGCAGCTACAAAAGCTGGCTATATATTTGCATGTATGAAATGGTGTATAGACTGATGGGAAAAAAGGATAGTTGTGCAGTCAAAAAAAGAGGCCTATAGCCCCCCCGTTCCTTACTTCTTTCACAAAGGCTGAAGGAGTTTTCTTTTCCTCTTTTTCAGAGTCCAAAGGACTGCTCCTAACTTCTTTATACCTTACCTCTTTCTCAGAGGTCGAAGGACTACTCCTTGCCTCTTTCGCAGAGGCTTAATGTCTAGTCCTTACCTCTCTACTCCTTACCTCTTTCTCTGAGGCCAAAGGACTACTCCTTACCTTTCTACTCCTTACATCTTTCTTAGAGGCTGAATGACTACTGCTTACCTTTCTACTTCTTACCTCTTTCTCAGAGACCAAAGGACTACTCTTTACCTCTTTTGCAGAAGCTGAAGGTCTACTTCTTACCTCTCTCTGCTCCTTACATGTTTCACAGACGCTGAAGGACTATTGTTTAGCTTTCTACTCCTTACCTCTTTCTCAGGGGCTGAAGGACTATTCATTACCTATCTACTCATTACCTCTTTGTCAAAGGCCAAAGGCCTACTCATTACCTCTCTACTCCTTACCTCTTTCTCTGAGGCTAAATAACTATATAGAAAATCAGCCCCCTTGGCAGAACTTCTCAGCATATTCTCTTAAACAAGACTCACTATTGCTTTCACCGCTTCCCCCCACCACCACATAATCTTTTTCTCCCATTGAAGAATTCCCCCAGCAAGACAAAAGCATTCACATACACATTTTTGATGATCCACTTATCCTTATGGCATCTGCATGGCTCAAATGGGAGAACTCCCACTATTTTGCAATGAGTCTTTCCATTGTTGCCAAGTTTAGCCCCTATGATCTTGACACTTTTGCAAAAAGATTTGTTTAAACATTAGTGGCTTTCATGTGTCTCTCCATGCCCATCAGCTATCCTTCACTTTGATGACACCCTCCTCTTTAAACAAGCCTTTTCAGTATCCAATCTCTCTTCAGATCTCGACATTCTTTTAGCACACACACAGTTCAACTGATCCCTCTTTCTCTGCATCCATCTCTACACATTTACCATGGAAACAAGCTTCTCAAGCATCCACATTCATAATTTTATTGATCCTTTCTCTGCTTTCAGTCCTGCACCAAGCTTGTACTGTAATCCCTACCTTGATACTTAAACTCTTCCTTTAGGACCATTCCACTAGAAAAAGCTTTTAATTTCCCATCTACATATTTCTGTTCAAGATTCATTTCAACATCATCCATCTAGAGCTATCCACTAGATCCTACATAGCCAGTTGGGTAAATTTCTTCAAGAGCTATGGCCACACCATTCTCCCCCATCATTCCTCCCCTCCCCTCAAGTGTACTCAGACTCGTTTTCCTCTCACATTTTTTCTGCCATTTGTATAATGCATGATTCAGGAAACACAGAAAAGCCCCTATTTTCAGCTATTTCCCCTCTATTTGTACTTTATCCATCATAGCTGCCAGCTGATCTATGGTACCCCTCATGGTCAGATTTTCCAGTCATGTTCCATACAAACTACTAAACCACTTCAAACAACATTATCAGACTAGACCATCCTTCTTCTGCATCATGATATTCATGTGAATTCTTCTAGATCCTCGCATGAGCTAGACCTCATCCTTCGAGCCCACCCATGTTCAACTATATGATATTACCTTTATTCATCACCTCTGTATCACTCACATATCATCATGCAACCTCTGTACCTCAAACCAAGAAGATATACAATAAATCCTGGAAATTTTCATCCACTTGGTCATCCAACCAAATCAACCCATTCCTATTCCTTCCTGACTATTCTGGTCTTTTGCTGCTGTGAGATAATGGTCCCAAGTCGCAATGATGAACAGGCTCTACTCCTTTTGGCCAACTGACCTACTTAGGCGCTTTTGTCCTAGGGTCCTTGGATAACTTCAACTTTACCTTGACTTTAGGATCCTACTGTTTTGTCTGCACCTCAAACCTAACCTATTTACAGGCCACCTATTTGCAACAGGAGCAGCATTCTCTTCCTCTAAGAATAAAAACCCTGCTTTTATCTTTCATAAGATATTCTATTTTACCTTTTGGCCTCTCATCAGGCTCCTTGCCACAGGTCCGAGCCTAGGTTTCAATCACCTAGATTTTTGCCACAACTAATCGCTCACTTCCTTTTCCAAGCCTTAAGCCCTCACCACAAGTATAAGGCAATGCCTGCATTTGTGGGAGGGGCTGGACGTTTTTATATACCCTTCAGTTCAGCCCCTCTCAGTTCAGGTCATCTCAGTGAAACCCCAAGCTCCAACATCCATTTCATTATTCATTCCTTTTAGGTTACACCTCTAAGCAGGCTCACTGCCACATGTCAGAGCCTAGGCTTTAATCACCTAGGTTTACGGCACACCTCATCGCTCACTCCCCTTTCCTAGCTTTAAACCCTAACCACAAATTTATATTAGGATAATCCAAAGAAATCTCTTGGGATCCTTTGATTGACAAAACTTTACAAATTACAAAAATGAATCCACTGAGGTTAGAAACATTGAAAATGTGCTTTCTAGGGTTTTCTTACTGTAAGAACAGTAAGTGTTGAATTGAATTCCAAGAGAGGCAGTGTCTGCATATTCAGTAATAGGATTCAGTATAGGTTTGGACTGCTTTTTAGCAAAGCGGGATATGCAAGATTATAAAATTTCAAGGACTGAACTTGATGTGCTTATGTCTACTTTTTCAACCTCATTAACTACAGTACATAATTGTGGAAAAATACCTGTAATACATTTGTCTTGTCAGAGTATTCTGTAAGACTTTTTAATAGATATGAAAAAGAGGAGAAAAGGGGGGTCAATTGGCTCTTAGCTGATGTCGAAATCGATGTTTCTATGTGTCTGTCTACTTCTCTGCGAGTATTGTTTATTTTAAGGTTAAAAGAAATCCAAAGCTGAGGTTATAGCTGCAAAGAGCCTTTAGCTTGCTGCAGAGACTGTAAAAAGCCATTATAAAACAGTACTATCTCTTCTGCAAAACAAGAGTAAATCTATAAGCATTATTATACTTCATGTTGAGACATAGCATATGAAGTATTGGATGCATTTTGCATATTATTTACTACGAATGTTTAAACTGGTTCAAAGGAAAGATGTAATAATAAATTTGAGTATTTTACAGCCTAAATTTACTCTATATATGGGTGACAGATGGGTAATTTTCTTCTAGAATGTTTCCCACTGATTTTAATTGAATGTGACTTACCCTTCAGCAAACACAAAATGGTTGATCAATGTAAATGGCTGTGAAAATAAGTGTGTGAAATGCTTGGAGGCCAGTTTGCTCATGTCTGCTGTTTAATAAATGCTGTTAACTTGTTGAATTGTAAAGAGGTTGGATACTTCTCTAGAATCAAAGGAATTTAGGGCCTTATGCACAACAGAAAAGTGGAACAATTGTGGGGCAAACCAGAAGGTATAGGAGGACAAATAAAAATTACCAAAGTCCCCACTGAGGTAATTAGGGAATTTAAACCCTTCAGTATGAGAGAGGACTCCATCTAATTTTTTTCCAATGCAGTGGTTACCTCTCTAGCATTAAGGAATTTAAAATACCTATTTAAATCAATTGAGACTTTCATTTGCTCCCTGGCATGACCCTGAATTTCTCTGCTCTTCTATTGGTCATAAGCCTTCACAAATTTTACTGTTGATAATGTCTTTTATCTACAGTTACTCTCAAATTATTCTACAACAAGGCTAAACCTAATACTGTCATATATAACAGGTAATTTGTGTGCCATTTTTTCTTTCTAAATGCATAACCCAGCTATTTGTCACAGCTGTTTATATAAAAATAGTTGAAGAGCCCGTGTACACGGCCACAGTGTCACCCAGCAATGGCCGCAGAGCAATCATGAACAGTAGAGACTGTCCCCGCCACAGCTGATACGGAGCAGGACGCTCCGAATTCAGGTTGTAGTCGAGGACTACAGTCTGAATTTGTAGCCCTGCTCCGTTATCAGCCACGGTGCGGGCAGTCTGTAGTATGCATGACTGCAGCGAGGGCAGCCGTCTCTACAGGACATGAAGGCTTCTGACAAACAATTTACCTAATTATTATATAGGACAGGTTATTTATGTAAGAAAGGAAATTATGAAAATGACTTAAAGTGATAGTAATGTCAAAGAATAATATTTTGTACTGTAGATGAAAAAAAAAAAAATTATTTGCAGCAAATCCCATAGCAGTTTGAGAGATATTCGCATTGAAAGTTCCCACCTCCCCTTCTCCTGATGTCAACTGCAATACATTGCTCTACAATGTACAAGAGATCTCTCTAGAATCCAAGGGGTTAAATAAAAGGCTTTAAAGGGGTAGAAAAACTGGTGCGTGGACACTGAGATTGCTCTGGCCACACCCACAATTCAGAATGTGGGTAAGGCCAGCACAACTAAGGCTCCACTCAATATCTGGCACTCTAGGCAGTTGCCTACTCTGTCTGTTGGGGAAAAGTGGCCCGGAATGTATTGGAAACCTATTTAGCATTCAAGGATTAAAAGCCCTATTTCAATTAGTATTATTGGAGGAGTTTTATTTCCCTTGTGTGGTGCCGCTGGTTTGCCCCAGAATTGCTCATATTTTAATATCTGCGTTAGGATCATGGTGTCTTTTTTGTCCACTTTCTCTTCTTCTTATACTTAGCACTATCTGAATTTCACTGATGTATGTGTTAATGATGAGAAAATGAAATCCACTTAAATGTATTATATTATAGAAGCTTGACAGAGCACTTTAATGTATTTTATTGTAGAAGCTCATTAATGTGATATTTTTATTTTGACCATAACATTTGATTGCAAGAATGAAATTGGCTGACAAGTTGTATTCCAGATCATATTCATTATCCTCACAGTCCCTTCATGTTTCATAAAAACGTCCAAAAAAATGAGTTGTGTAGTTTCCGGGTACCAAACTGCTTTAAAAAAAATAAATCAGATTTTTCTATTTGGAGAAACATTAATCAGACCTAAGGCCCAAACTAGCCAATGGATTCTCCCCAGAAGAAGGATGGTCCCGATGAGTGCTGCATGTTTTTTTTATTTTTAAAGCTAGTAAATCTGACCAGTGCAAGTTTAAATTAAAAAAAACAAAAAAGCAAGAGACTGTTTCAGTGTAATATAATTTGTGCACATATTTTGTAGATAACTTTACTATAGGTAGAGTTATTTGGGCTGTAGTATGCTGCCATCTACTGGCAATCGATGGTATTGGCTTTTGAGGTGTTTAACCCTTTGAGTGACAGAGGGGTACTCAACACATTGCAAAGCAATGCTATGTATACCCCCTTGGAACTCAAATGGTTAAACTGGAAATTACACTTTAAAATGACCTGTGTGATTTTGAAAGAGCTTTAAAAATCAATTATATTTATGTTAGCATTTCTTTATTTAAAAATATAGTTTGAGATATTTAATTGTTTGACATTTCATGCAGCCCCGCATATCATATAATAACATCCAGCTCTTACTTCTAATTGCCACTTCCCACCAGTTTTGTTGCACATCTTTCTACTTTTTCAAGTTCAATAATGTCAGCAGGTGCCCAAATATGTACAACATATTCTAGATAAGACCTTAGCAAGAACTTGTAAAGTGGTCAGTTATATTCCTACCACATGAATCAATACCCCTTTTTATACATAATTTTACACTGTTGGTTCTTGCAGAAGCTGACAAGGATTCCCTAAGTAGTTTCCCATTTTGTGTACGGTTATACGTTTTAATTGTGGAAACAAGAATTAGTATATATTTCTATGCCACACATATCTCCCCATTTACTCAATTTGTTGAATGTATCCAAATCTTTCTACCAATAAAAAAACAAACATTTCTGTATTTATTTTCTTAGTATCATCAGCAAAGACTGAGACACTACAGCAACCACATACCTACGCACTAGAAAATCCATGGTGTTGAAAGATTTTAGTATCTTTGAAGTGATTGAAGTATGTTCTTCCTAAAGCACCACTTTATGTAAATAGTTGTGCACAATAGTCTAGGGTAGAAAGGCAAGTGACACCCTCATTTGATGGTTTGAGTTGTCTTCTTTCCAAAATTGCATGCTTTGTCTACCTTTTCATTTCTGTGGTTGTTATAACCTTTTTAGTATAGTCCAATCATATTTGAAAAATGTATGAAAAATGATAGATTGTAGTTGGCATAGTTTTGTACTTCTGGCACTCCCTACAGTATGTCAGCTCATACCATTGTGGTAACATTTTCTTGAAAGAGCAGTAGCTAGTAATTGCAGTAGGAAATTCCATGTTTTTTCAAAGTTATATGTATCTTTGAACATGTGGAAATGTAAAAGTGATTTTCCCTATAGCATTTCTTCCTGGAAACATTCATGCACACCATCCTTGGGATAAAAAGGCAGGCAACTCCTTATTTGATGGGGTAGAAATGTCTACTTTCAAAATGGTATGCCTTGCAAGACTTTTCTTCATATCTCTAATGATCATTACCTTTTTAGTGCAGGCATGTGCCATTTGAAAAGAATGAATCAAAATAAGAGATTGCAGTTTTGTTTTCCTGGCACACCTTACAGTATGCCAGGTCCTTAAATTGTAAAGATCTGTGTAAATTTGTGGTGCTATATAAATAAACATATTTGTTCATTCATTCATGACGTACTAATGGGGTGCCATTCCTCTCTGAAGATCAGTGGCTAATGAATAAAGTAAGAAAGTCCATAGTTTTCAAAACTTTTAGTATATTTGAAAGGATAAAAATAAAAAAGGCATATTTTTTCCTTTAGTACCACCTTCTGGAAACATTTGTGCAAAATAGCCTAGTGGTAGAAATGCAAGTTATCCATCCATTGATGTAATGGGATATCTACCTTCATGAAATGTACTAAAGATTTTGAGTGTGGAGGGAGTAATGCTCTAAGGAGATAGATAGAATGTGGAAAAGGATGTGTGTGCTTTAAATGGGCAAGACACTTATTCAGGAAGCTAAATATGAGCAGGCCTAGCATGTCTCTCGTTGGTTCAAGAGATAACATCTTCAGTCTGTTCCAGATGTAATGTCTATGGAGGCAGACATGCAGTTACTGGCAGCTTTTTCAAACTAAAGAAGGTATGTAGATTGTATGAGCATACTTAACTCTTTAAGGGCCAGAGGGGTGCTCAACACATTGTGAAGTAATACGATGCTCACCCATCTGATCTTTAAAGGGTTAAGATTACCATACACAGTGGGTTAAGTTTAAGTCCCATGTTACTGCCAGCAACTGCCATGTCCACCTCCATGAATATGAATTTCAAGACTGATTAACAACGTTACTTCTTGAATCAAAGAACAAGGACAAAAATTCATTTTCTAGCCATAGAAAGATAAGTAGGGAGTTATTATTAGGAGGTGTTACTTCCCCTTTAAACAATACAACCTGTTGTCTAATTCTACCCAATGTCTCTGCTTTTTAGGTATTATAAACAGTTTGGAGCATTATTTCCAGCTGTTTCACTGACACTGTAAACAACATGATACATCTTACAGCTTTCTATCTTCTTGTTCCTGAATTTTTACAGCTTGCTAAATATAATGTTCAAATAACCTTTAGAAATATCACTTATATAATGATTTTAGTAGTGGCTGACATACTACTATCTGAATAACGGCTGTCTGTAATGTACTAAAGGAATAGTGTTTCTTAATGTGGAAAAGCAGACATATTTATATTGCAGGGTTTATCTGCTGAGAGATATATTCAAAAGGGAAAGCAGCTCAGATGTGCATATATCATGTGTAATACTTCTATGGCCTGAAACTTTATGGTAGCACTATTACTTCAAGTGGACAGTTATTGTTGGTGAAAGTAACCTTCTATTGGTGGCTGTAGCAACAGCACCACTGTAAAATTTCAGGCCATGGAGGGACTAAACAGACAAAAGGGGGAAAGACAGAGCACAAATACCTAAGGCTCGATTCTATTCTATTTTTTAAAACCAGTGGTGGTTTTGCTATTCTATTAACTGTGCTGTCAACAACCACCGCTGAGCAAAAATGTCCAATGGGTGCAAAATATGCGTCCACTGGACATCACATAAAACAAGCAGAACTTGGTGTCTTATTCCATGCGGTGGCCACCACATGTGAAGGAACGCACATTTCATGATGACAATCCTGAAAAGGAGGAGCAGAGTCCCTAACATACGGTAAAAACCACCGGTGGGTGTTAAAAAACTGTTTTCCAACAAACTTTTGGCTTAAAAAAAAAAAAAAAAAAAAAAAAGATTAACCGTATGAGTGCCAGTGGGGTATCGACACATTGTACAGCATTGCATACCGCACTGGCACTCATAGGGTTATTCTCCCAAGAGTTAACATGTCCTGAAAAATAAACACTTACCTGTAATCCTGATGTCCTCAGCACCTTCTGGTCATCTTCTGTCTTCTTTCCAATCATACTTGGATGTTTGAACTGAGGGTCATTCATATCACGGAGAAGAGGTTTATTCTGGGAAGTCCAACTCCTTTGTTTAAGATTGGCTCCAAAAACTAGCTGTTTGGTGAACTGAGAGAATGTTAAACAACAGGAAACATCTAAACTAGCATGTGGTTTATGGGTTCTAATCCTCCAAGCATCAATTCTGAACACTGAATTGGGTGACATTATTTCATTTTTATTGACTTACTTTTGTATTTATATATAATCAGTCACTGAATGAATGTTTACATTGCCACTTTAAATAATTAGTTGTAGGTTAGTACCCAAATGTGTTTTTTTTCTTGATTTGAAATACTTATCACATATAGCACTGTTTCAGTATTTGTTTGGTGTGTCCTGGAGGTACTGCAATGTAAGTCTGAGCTGTAATAACTTTTGAAAAAAAATACATATAAGCAGTGGGAGTACCTTTGTTTTGCTCAGCAGGTTAAACCTTGAAATATGTTTTTTCTGTATTATGTAAATAAAAAACTAAAATTATTTGTAGGTATTTAACCCCTTAACGACCCTTGACGGTCATAGTCCGTCAAGGTCGATCTGACTGAACAACCCATGATGTACTATGACCGTCATGTAGTTCTGGGTTACCCCCGCAGCTGCACGCTGTTCGGGAGTCCAGAACCGGAAAAAGAAAAAAAAATGCTCTGCGGTCCTTAAGTCACGTCGCCGCGCCGATCGGCCTGTCGTTAAAGGGTTAAATAAAATGAATGCCAAGGAGACCTTGAATATTAGAGGCCTCTCTAGCATTCAAAGTGTTAAAAGCCTAATTTAAGTCAATGGGAGTTTTCACTCTGGTACAGTTCTTTCCCCAGAATTGCTTGACTTCCTTTTAGTACATCATCATCAAGATTTTCTTCACTGGGGTCACTGATATATTTTGTATAAATACACTTTTAATTTTGTGGCTAATAACCAGGATTGCCAACCATCGGCACATTTACTGACAGTCAGTAAACATCATGATAAAATTGGAGGTGTCAGAAAAAATGTTGCAATGCCAGTAAGATTACTAAAAAATGCTAGTTAAAGATATTAATGTATTTTGCATTTTTTTGCTGTTTAAGTATTAAAATAAATTCTGCAGACTTTGACGTCCACATTTATGGTGCTATGCAAGAAACGTTTGCATCGGATAAAGGCATTTGTGTACGCTGATAGATTTTGTGCATATTCAAATCCAGGAAGCTAAATACCGAATGCTTCTTGAATTGCGTATGAAAAATTCCATTTTACAACAACAGAACACAGACATATACATTCATTCACAATAGCAGTTCCTGCATTAGGCGCATTCGCTATTCCAATCACACAGATTCGTTAATCTTAGCCACGCCCACAAAAAATAAATATATGCAGCCGCTAATCTTGAATTTTCATGCGCAATTCAACAAAATCATGTGCAAACCTATTCCCTAGTGGTTCTCACACGGGAAATAGAGATTGCGCACGTTTCCTGCATCGCGCCATTAGTCACTTTTGGCAATAGCTGTATTATATCAACTGGAAGTGGAAAAAAATGTTGATTTATTGAAATGTGTCAGTAAAATTAATTTTGTTGGTTACCAGTCAGTAAAAATAGAAACCCTGCTAATAACTGTAGCCTCAATTAAAAATAATATTATCTATATATTTACCATCAAACCCTACATTTGTTCCTTGTAGCTCCAGAAACTGAAGAAATCCCTTTCATTCAAGACCAAAAGCATAAGAAGCAAAAGTGCTGACAACTTCTTTCAGAGGACTAACAGTGACATGAAGCTCCAAGTAGATTTGGAGCCAGAAGTGAGCCCAATCAGTACCAGCCAGACTCCAGCCTCAGAGAGTCAGCTGTCTACTCCCACAAAAGCAACACAACAACCTGACAGCAAGGCCCACATTTTCCAGGAGTATGTGTTTAAAAAGCCCACGTTCTGTGATGTATGCAACCACATGATTGTAGGTAAGATTGTGATACTGGGATAAATATCTCAGACTTTGCACATGGAAATTCTAAAGGTTAATGCAAGTGGGACTGATAAACTCAGGAAAAGAAATACGTGCAACGCATTGTGACACAATGTGCTTTACAACCCACTAGCATTAAAGGATCATCCTATTTGTTATGAGAGAACCCATTATATGTAAATGAATATTATTTGGGAACAATCATTTTGGTGCATTCTACTAAAACTTACAAATATCCCAAACCTTGTAAAATACGGTAAATTTCATGATAAATATGTTGATTGTTTTTGTTAGAGATATCTGCAACATATTTCAAATGACTGCTTGGAGATGTCTCAAGGATAATAAACTAGGATTGCGTAAGCATGCATTTTCAGGTTGATGAACTAAAGAATTGGAGCAATTTTGGAGCAAACCAACTGCACAATATGGAACTATTATAAATCCCTAAAATTTCCATTTATATAATTGGTGGATTTTAACACACTGAATGCAACAGTCGTCTCTAATACGTTAGATTTTTTTATTTGTCCCAAACAGAACAATTTGTTTGTCCCAGAATTGCTCAGAGCTCTGAACTGTTATTATTGCAGTTATTGTGGAAATGTGCGTCTGTCACTGTTAAGTCCATAGTGTATATGAAAGAAACCATCGCTGCCTGATCTGTTCATTCCCACTGATCCATGGGCAAATCAGCAGGATAAAACTACTACAACTTTCTCCTTTTAGTGAATCAAGCCCATAACTTGGTACAGAGTGGAGTGTATCACAAATGTGAGATTAGAATACTAGTTCCTCAGCATATACTGTTGAGGTCACTTAGACCAGGGGTTGATAAACAATTAAGTGGGCTCCCTTAACAGTTGGACCTTGAAAGACAAACATGGGGCTTACAATCTGATCCTGCAGCTGGCTGTAAAAAATATTTATTCATTTACCTTAATGCAATGCACAGGATGGTAAGCTTTTTGTCGCAAGCTGAAGGATTTGAAATACTTTTCTTGGGACAGTTGCCAAGAAAGGAAGAGCTTGCTACTTAGTTTAGTGCATGAGCTGAGCTTGCTTGTGTCCATAAACTGAGTAACTCAATGCTATGAACTGAAAGGCACTCACTGTTCAAAGTAAACACTGTCACTTTTTCTGGTGCTCAAGTTATCGTAAAGAAATTGGTTAGTGCTTGAAAGTTAAAAATGCAATCACAAGATAAAGGCATAAAGGGGTGGAAACTCTGTTAATTACAGTGCAAACCCTCCAACTCCCACAAAATATTTTAGGGGTGAGGAGTTACCCTCCTTTTTGGTCTTACCTAAAACCTCTCAAAACAGTGGGAGGCACAGTGGGTTGCACTGTAATAAACATGGTTCCCTCCCTTTGCATCATTATCGTGTGAGTGTCTTGTTCTTCAATTGTACATTTCCTAAAAGATGTAGCTTCCAATGAAAATAAATATTGGGCCTCATCCACAAAAGAAAAAAGTTGTAATTCTGGAGCAAACAAACTACAGAATAGAGAATCAATAAAACTTCCTTTTAGGTGATTTAAAAGGAGCTTTAGAACAATGAGAATTTGGGAATTTTTTAATGCTTCATAATTAAACTGATTTTCTTTATAGGATAAGGCCCGTTGTGTGTTTATATATTGTACATATATGGTATTAATGTGGGTCTGCTGTGTATATATATATATATATATATATATATATATATATATATATATAGTGTGCGTTTCATACTTGCAAGACATAAAAATATATGTGTGTATAATTTGCAAAAGGCTAAGTGAATCTCATGTTAAACATATGCATTCTTATTGCTTTTTGAGTATTTTATATGCATATTACAGGTGCAAATCAGAAAGCTATAGAAGTCTATTGAAACAAGAGTAGATAACATAATTTTTCCACTGTAGAAGTCTTTCATAAGACCTCACTTGGAATATGCATTGCAGTTTTGGGCACCAGTTCTGAAAAATTATATCCTAGAACTGGAGAGATTACAGAGAAGAGCAGCAAAATTAATTAAGGGAATGGAGGAAGTGAAGTATGAAGAACAGTTAGATAAACCTGGTTTATTTAATCTAGAGATCTTGTTGCATTGAATAAGTATGTGTGAGGTCAATACAAGGATGCATCTAATGAGCTTTTCATTTCAGACCTGATCAAATAACTAGAGTTCTACTCATTATGATTAGAGGAAAGAATGTTTGAATTACAGGAGAGGAAGGGGCTATGTTCAGTAAGGTTTGCTGAATTGTGGAATTTTTTGCATAATGATGTGGTAATAGCAGATACAATAGATACATTTAAAGCGGAACTTTCATATAGAAAATTAAACAAATGGTGACTAGCTTCATGATATGTTGATTACCTCTCAGAAGTGCCAGATTCTAAAGAAATCCTTAATTTTCAGAGACTGACGGCCAGGTTAATGCTGGCTGTGCGCCCGTGCCAGCAGTCCCTTCCGGTTACCTTGTGGCATAGTGCAATGCTTCTTAGAGGAGACCGGGACTGACAGAGCAAGAGCTGGCTTCCGGTCTCCGAAGATTAAGGATTTCTTTAGAATCTGACACTTCTGAGAGGTAATAGACGTATTATGACGCTAGTCGCCAGTTGTTTAATTATTGGAGGGTGACTTTATACTCTGTGAAAGTTCTGCTTTAACAGAAGATTAGTATCATTTATCACAGAAGGAAACTTATAGGGTTATACTGCATATCAGTAGGTAAAACAGGAAGTTCTACTAAACAGAGTAACACCAACCTCATCCTGGGTTATACTGTGGCAAAGGTTGAAGTTGTTGGATGTTTTTTTCAACCCAGTTTACTATGAAACTGTATATCTATGTGAAAGCTTGGAACAAACTAGCTGCATCATAGTGGACAAATAAAAAGTCTTATATATATGTCTTTTTTATTCTTGAATGTTAGAGAGGGCTCCAATGCACTGAAGAAAAATGTGTTGGACATAGTATTCAAAAGGTTAAAAGGCCAAATTAAATCAATGAGAACTGGGGAATTTTCATGTGTCCCCTATGTGGAATTGCCAGGATTGCACCTCTTTCTGAATGGCACCTTACATACAAAAATAGTTGCAACAAAACTTGTTTCCTCCCTGTATTTGTTTAATCAAAGCAGCACAGTAGTTTCCCATACAATGCAACAAAAGAGCATAAAAAGCACTAAAAAACATTCATATTAGTGTGCTTCTATTGAAACCCATTCTATAGATTTGCAGTTGTATTGCTGTAAAGTTGTAAGTGGTGTACCACAGGGATCAGTCACGGACCCAATGCATTTTAACTCCTTTATTAATAGTCTAGAAATGGATATTGAAAGTAATGTCCTGATCTTTGCCGATAACACTGAGCTATGTAAGGAAATAAATACAGATTAGAATATTTTTTCTTTGCTGAAAGATTTGGATAAATTGAGTGAATGGGTGATAAAATGGCAGGTGAGGTTTAATATAGATAAATGTAAGATTATGCAATTGGGCTGCATAAACAAACATGTTACATATACACTAAAAGGGAAACTACTTGGGGAATACTCAATAAAGAAAGATTTAGGAGTATTGATAGGCAATAGATGTCACAACAGTGTACGGTGTCAATAGGGTACTATCCCTTATAAAAAGGGATTAAGATGCACATGATGAGAAAATAATTCTACCTCCATATAAATCCTTGAATAGGCCTCATTTGGGATGTAGAGTACGGTTAAAAAAGAGCTTTATCAGATGTTTTTACATAATTACACTGCAGGCACAAATTGCTGGGGGTTTGTGTAATGAAGAAGATAGGGCCTGCTCACATGGATGTCAGCAATAGAGGGTTTGACTGATGCATGCATGGACAAGACAATAGTTGGATCATTGTCATAGCTAGTTGCCAGTAAATTGCAACAAACAATGTATTAATCCGTGTAAAACTCTCCTTATTCTTTGGTGACGAAGTAAGGAGATGGCATAAACACAACATAGTTGCCCATGTGAACAAACCCTCAGACATTCATGTCTTCACATTACTAAAATGTCTTACTGGACAGAAGAATGTTTGTTGTTACAGATCATTTATATATATGTGGAAATACCAGAGTTGTATTCAATAAGCTAAAGAGCTACAGTTTCTTCAGCAAACCAATGGTGCTAAAGGGCTCAAATAAAAGATGCCAAAAGTATAATTGATTTAAACAAGTGTTAGTTCTCTTTTTTGCCCTGTGAAGTTTTATGTTTTTCTCTGATTATTGCATCGCATTTTTTTCATATGTGAAAGTATATTTTATTATTACTCTTCCAGCCTTGACTTTAGTGACAAAGTGTGGGTGTTGTAAACTAAGGTGCTCTGCAATTTAATCAGGATTATTGATTTGTACAGTGGTGAAGGAGTTGGTGTACCATGTTTTATATTTATTTTGCTCAGGGATCATTTTTTTTATATGTAACACTTCTATAACTGTTTTATGTGATAGATCTATTTTTAAGGGAATTGTCCTGTATATGTCTTGTGTAAAATCCTGTTCCAGAAGTAAATAAATTGCAACCACAGAAATCAACGAGAACATTGACATTTTAAAAAAATTGTCTGGATTACCTGTGTTATGCTAAAAATAAATAGAAGAAAGTGATATCCCTTGGCCCTTTCAGTGCCAGAGAGGTATTCAGTGTATTGGGTTGATGTGCTGGATACCTCTTTGGCACTGAAAGGGTTTAAAACTGTAAAGAAAAACTTATCTAAACATCCCCATTCACAGTAAATCAGGAAAAAAGTATACTTAAAGCACATGTATCACCTTATAAAAAATGTTACCATCTGCTTTGTTAATTAAAGTTATTCTAGAAAAGCTGTTTTAAAAAAAATTATAACTACTTATAAAGATATCCCCTCTTCTGTGCTGTGCCCTTTCGCATTATGTGCACAGTACAACTCTACAGCATGTCATATTTCTCCTCCCACCCTCCTCCCAGCTGCCCCAGGGAGCGAGTTCAAGCTTCCATTTGGTGTGCTAGTGTTACAGCAAGCTGCAATTCGCATTATACTGAGCATGACAGCGCTCCCTGGGGCAGCTGGGAGGGAGGTGGGAGGAGAAATATGACGTGCAGAAGAGCTTTGCCGGTCAGCATAATGAGACGCTGATTCTTTGGCAAAGTGAATATCTTTATAAGCAGTTCGATTTTTTTGTTTAAAAAACACAGCTTTCCTATAATAACTTTTATTAACAAAGTGGATGGTAACAACTTTTTATAAGGTGATACATCCCCTTTAAACAGTGAAACCTTCCAAAAAGTGCTCATTTGAAGTAGCATATTGTCCTGAGCAGTATGCCCTTTCTAAACATGTGTTGGGAAAAATGTTGGTATCCAAGGAGATAAAAGACAACATTAATAAAGAAAAAAAACTGTATATCTATCTATCTATTTATCTATCGATCTATCTAGGGGTCTTCTCTGTCTTGACATTCACTTTCTGTTTACATTTCTCCTTACTCTTCCTTCCTTGCTAAAGCAAAACAGATCTACAGTATATTCTATAGATATTTCTATTGTATATTCTGAGGTGAAATTGAACCTTCCCTTCCCTTCCAGGGCAGAGGAGGGAGTGTAAAATCTGAATGTTTTCCAGTAAAATTATTACCAAGTGAAGCAAGCTTGATTTTAAAGGGATAGTAATGTTTCATAATAAAAACAGCTCTAATTAATCATCATAGTATTTGGACATTGGAGAGTGTTATTTCATTTCTGTCAGAGTTGTAGTTCAGGAGTAATTCAATGACAAAGTGTCCCCCTCCCGCCCCTTTTACTGA
Organism: Rhinophrynus dorsalis; assembly: GCA_037306005.1. Lineage (NCBI taxonomy): Eukaryota > Metazoa > Chordata > Amphibia > Anura > Rhinophrynidae > Rhinophrynus > Rhinophrynus dorsalis. The sequence goes on from CM074723.1 coordinate 314,208,055, forward strand.
TATAACACTGCTCAGCCAAAGCAGAAGGGATGTGCCCAGGTAGACTGCAGAGAGGGACAATCTTCAATTAAGATAAGGGAAAAACCTGAAAAGCTTGTCAAGGGGGGCAGGGCTTTCATTGTTTTCATATAAAGAAGACTGTCCCCTGCTGTTATCTGTCTGGTCTTACAACCAGATTCACATCTAAGAAGAGATGGCTTACACTAGGTAAAAGGGGCGGGGAGAGGAAACTTTGCTTGTGAATATCTCTTAAACCATAAAGGTTTGAGAGATAAGACTTTTATCGTTCTTCATGTTTTTTTAATGCCTACAAAATAAAATAAAGTTAAAATTAGGAAAAGAAGTATGTTTAGGTGGTAACAGTTATACCAAAGCAGTGATATCTGCTGTGAGTTTTGTAATCATATGATACTGGTAAATCTGTTAACTAGGAATCAGATAATCAGTTTTTTTGTTTGGTTCTGTTAATAGTTGGATAATAAAACAATTTTTACAAAGAAAAGTGGACAAATTAAGGCCCTCCAACTTCTATGGACTATAGCTCCCATCATCTGCCACTGCACAACCCTAATAGAAGGTAATATGCATAACATTACTCCACGTTAAACAGCATTATTTCTACCCCACCAAACAGTACTACACAAATTGAGACATTATACCTGACCATAAAGCATTAGAGGGACATCTGCACAATTAGGACATCTCCTGGCAGAATTTTTTGCACAGATACTTACACACAAATTTTGCTCACAAAAATTACATTACATGGGTATTTACCCAGTGATATAAACACATGTAATATATGCATGTTCCATGTAAGGGTTATAGATGCATGAAAAGAGAAAAATGTTTGCTTACTTAGATTGTAAGCTGTATGGGGCAGGGACCTGTTATCCTAATGTATGCTCACCTGGTTTTCCCATTATCATTGCCTATATAACCACTTAAAGGGATAGTAATATTAAATGTAAAAAAATATATATATTTTTTTTTTTTCAAAAGTTATTACAGCTCAAAGTTGTATTTTCTAGGTGCAATATCACAGTGGCACTGTTGTTACACCATCCTATGGACAGCTCTGGTCGGTAGACCATAAATCTCCATAGGATGGTGTAGCAATAGCTCCACTGTACAATTTCAGACCACTGTGATATTGCACCTAAAAAATTCAACTTTGAGCTGTAATAACTTTTGAATAAAACACCTTTCAGCAGAGTACTCTTGTTACAGCATATTTTTTTTACATTTTAAGTATTACTATCCCTTTAATCACTACACTTATTGTACCCTTAGTGTAAACTGTAAAGTGCCAAGTACACAGGCTGGCACTATATCAATAAAAAAAAAAAAAAAAAAAAAAAAAAATATATATATATATATATATATATATATATATATATATATATATATATATATATATACATACATTCTCTGTAAATCTCTTGTATAGGCTCATCTGCAATAAGCAGCACAGTTTTGGGCGCTAGTTAGATTAAAAAAAAAATAGGCTGTTGTACTGAGGCTGATGTACTAAGAAAATGTATAAATTCTGGGGCAAGCCAGCTGCCCTGCGGGGAACAAATAAAGTTTCAATTGCTTTAAATGGAGTATTTAACCCCTTGAATGCTAGTAATGTCCCTATTAAAATCAATGAGAATTTAAGGAATGTGTTCTTAATTTGTCCCAGTCAGTTTGGCCAAGATTTGCCCATTTTTTTCTTAGTAATTCAGATTCACTTTACTAAGAGGAGCTGGAGCAATTCTGGAGCATACCAACAGCATCATGGGAAACAAACACAATTTCCTATTGATTTGTTTTTATTTCAAGGCAGAGGTTAAAGCCCTATTTAAATCAATGTGAATATTATTTTTCTGGTGGTTTAGATTGTTTGCTCCAAAATTGTACCAGCTTTTCTCAGTATGTCACTTTCACTGAGTCATATGTATAAGTGTGGCAATCAGGGACGTCGCTGTGGGGGGCTAAGGGGGCTGAAGCCCCAAGTGTTTCTGCAGTAGCCCCAAATCTGCTGCCTCTGCCCGTTTATGACTTCAAGGGTCTGTGACTCTCGGTACTTTCGGGTTGCTCTGTCAATGTCAGTGCAACCTGGAACTACCACTGGGAGTAGGGTGGTGCCCATGAGTCATCGCCATACTGCATGCTGCATTACATGGAGAATAGCTCAGGAGACATCCCCCCTACCTACAGAAATGCATAATTAAAAAGGTAAGAGAACAGGAGGACAGTGGTATAAATATAAGGGGCAGACGCTGCAGATTTGAGTGCTCAGGGAAGAGTGACAGGCATTTGGTCTACAATGCCTTGTAAACCACTTTGGCACTCAGAGTGTTAATTTACTGTGGCCTTGGCAGAATAAATGCATAACAGTTAAAACATTTCTGTCAGAAAGCAAAACTAATAAATATTGTGCTGCTGTGAGTGAATTGCTCAGTCTCTGGAACTCTTGGTAAGATCATCTGCTGGACTATAGTCAGTTGCAACCTTTCAATGCCAGAGCAGAGAGAGTCAGTGTGTGTGTATTAATGATAGAGTATAAATTAATTTGTATAAAAGGAAATATGAGTGGATGTGTTAGAGTCTTGTATATTTAAAAGTGTATTATGAGTGTATGAGTTAAAACAGTTCTACATTTGGTGCCCTGGCAATGTATATATAAACCCACAAGGACATAGGAATATAATAAACTTGAGGCCTGAGTCTTCCCTGTGTTTTTTTAACACATATTGATATATTTGAATATTTACAGTTTTGTAGTTCAAGAGCTATTCAATGCAAAAGTATCCCCATTCTGCCTCTTTCCCTGTGTCACTCTGCCTCTCTGTCTGGTCTGGATGGAGAGCAGCAAGGGACATTCTTCAGCAAGCAAAAGGAAAATACTGTCCTTCATCAAGGGTGCAGGGTTTTCTTATACTTACTGTGTGAAGATTGTCCCTCGCTGCATCTGTCCCATCCCACGACCGGATTCCAGATCTGATGGGAGGCGAACAGAAGGGACCGGAGAGGGATCCTTTCTGTTTGAATAGCGCTTGAACTACAAACTGTAAGTATTCAAATGTAGAGCTTTGTGTTAAAAAGACAAAGTAAACTCTGACCTTATGTTTAATACAAGTATTACTATCCCTTTAAGTACAGAGTGCAGTAGGAATCATAATGTGTGCCCTCCTTTCCTACCTTTCTCACCCATGTGGCCCTAGTACAGCGTGATACATTGTGCCAAACAGCCCTTTTTTCTGTGCTGTGTATTCACTAACAGCATGCCCTACTGCTGCAGTCCAGCTCCACTTTTCTCTCAAACCCCCTGCACAACTTACTATACCAAATATTGTTCTGTTTTTTTCTCTTTCTTCTCTCCCTCCTCTTCATTCATCAATCCATCTCCATGTCTTCATTTTTTCATCTCTATATCTTCTTACTTCCTTCCCTCGCTCAGCTTTTTTTACCCACCATTTCCAGCTTCTTCCACCCTTTCATTGTTATAATAAATTATTTATAATAAAACAACAAATTCCACAGCAACTATTTATCCTCCACTAATTCATCTTCTTCATTCCTCCCTCCTTCCATCATTCCTTCCCTCCACCTTCTTGCTTCCTTTGTTTACCTCCCTCCATCTAGGTAGGTTCCCTGTATACATATATTCCTACCTAGGAAAGTCCTTCTGTAGAACACGGTACTTATATAGATATACCTAACTGCTGTGTGATGGGCTCCTACCTAGGTAAGCCCTTCTGTTGAACACAGTAATGATATAGATACACCTGACTCCTGAATGATGAACTCCTACCTAGGTAGGTGCTTCTGTTGAACACAGTAATTATATAGATATACCTGACTGCTGTATGATGGGCTTCTACCTAGGTAAGTCCTTCTGTTGAACACAGTAATTATATAGATACAACTGACTCCTGAATGATGGACTCCTACCTAGGTAAGTCCTTCTGTTGATCACAGTAATTATATAGATATACCTAACTGCTGTGTGATGGGCTGCTAATTAAGTCCTTCTGTTACACACACAGTAATTATATAGATACACCTGACTCCTGTATGATGTACTCCTACCTAGGTAAGTGCTTCTGTTACACATAGTAATTATATAGATACACCTGACTCCTGTATGATGGGCTCCTACCTAGGTAAGTGCTTCTGTTACACATAGTAATTATATAGATATGCCTGACTGCTGTATGATGGACTCCTACCTAGGTATGTCCTTCTCTCACACACAGTAATTATATAGATACGCCTGACTGCTGTATGATGGAGTCCTACCTAGGTAAGTCCTTCTCTTACACACAGTAATTATATAGATACACCTGACTGCTGTATGATGGACTCCTTCCTAGATAAGTGCTTCTGTTACACACAATAATTATACAGATACACCTGACTGCTGTGTGATGGACTCCTACCTAGATAAGTCCTTCTGTTACACTCAGTAATTATATTGATTTACCTGACTGATGCATGATAGACTCCTACGTAGATAAGTCCTGTTGAACACAGTAATTATATATACCTGACTGCTGTATGACATAAAAACAGAATTATCTAGGGCCCCTATGCTCCTGACTAAAAATGGAATAAGAATTGGTGTAGTTCTGTAACTACCAGTGAACAGTGGAAAGGCTGGGGTGTTAGACAGTGAATGTGTGGTTCTCTACCTACCAGGAAACAGTAGAAAAAGTCTGTGGTGTCAGAGTATGTGTACTCATGTGCCTACCAGTGGATGGGAAACAGGACTGGGGTGTCAGACAGTGTATGTGTGGTTTTGTGACTACTAGTAGAACAAGGATGGAGTGGCAGACTGTGTGTGTGTGCAGTTCTGCAACTACTAGTGGGAACTTTATATATATGTATAGTTTTGTTTTCCCTCCTAAATGCTGCACAACACCTCCATTCTCTATAACTGTCGAAGGCTCCATAATTTACCCTGTAGACAAGGCCCGCTGCCTCGGGGTAACTTTGGACTCTTCTCTTTCCTTCTCCACCCACATAAATGATGTAACCAAAGCCTGTAGCTTCTTTCTTCGGAATATAGCAAAAATCCAGCCATTCCTCTCTCAATCTACAACAGAAACCCTCATACATGCACTTATCCTTTCTCGTCTGGACTACTGCAACTTTTTACTTATTGGTCTTCCTACTAACCATATTGCTTCTCTTCAATCCGTTCTTAATTCAGCCACCAGAATACTCTTCCTCTCCTCCAGAACAGTACTCACCCCACCACTTTTAAAATCACTGTCATGGCTTCCCATAAAGCAGCGTATCACATTCAAAATCCTCCTCATTACCTTCAAGGCTCTCCATCACTTGTCCTCGCCTTATATTTCATGTTTGATATCCCGCCATATTCCTGCATGTCCACTACGCACCACTCATGGTGGATGACTCTCTGCCCCTTTAACCACTATCGCTGTTTCACAACTGAAGGCTTTCTCCCTTGCTGCTCCCTACCTCTGGAACACCCTACCACCCAGTATTCGCCAAGCATCAACCCTCAACAACTTAAAATCCAAAATAAAAAAACACCTTTTAAATATAGCAACAGTGTAATATGAAAACAGTGTCTCATATGTCAAAAACTGCACTTCCTCCTGTACCAGATCGTATCTGTATGTCACACATCCTATACTTAGATTGTAAGCTCTGCGGGCAGGGACCTTTCATCCTCATGTATACTTACCTTTTGTTCCCCTTATGATTGTCTTTATAAGTACTTAATCACTGCACTTATTGTACCCTGTCTATATCAAATGTAAACTATAAAGTACCAAGTACACTGGTTGGCGCTATATAAATAAAATATACAATACAATACAACACCACCTCACTTAGTGTTGCAACTTGCAGCATTGTGTGGAGAAGATGGCACCGTGCCATATGTGACCTCATATCCTCAGGTAAACATCCTATATAATAATTCGCTAATGTATGTTTGTCAGAAGCTGTCATGCTCAGTACAGACGACTGTGCACACTGCAGTCATGCACAGTACAGACTGCCCGGGCCGTGGCTGTTAACGAAGCGGGGCTCTGGAATTCAGGTGCGCAGAGAAGAATTCCGAATGCCTTGCTTCATTATCAGCCACGGTGCGGGCAGTCACTACTATGCATGATTGCACCGCGGCCATTGCTGCCTGGCACTGTGGCCCATGTTCATGGCCTGTTCAACTAGTGTATATATATATATATATATATATATATATATATATATATATATACATATATAATGTATGTACATATATGTACAATATAAATGAGTGTATGTATGCTCATGTGGTTGTCATCATCGCGGTGGTGTGGGGGCGCACTGTTGAATTTTGCCATGAGCCCAGATCTTTTTGGAACCTAGGAACGCCCCTGGTGGCAATTACAAATAGTGGAGTATGGAAGACTCACTTCCTGTCTCACACTATTTAGCAAAGAAATTATAAGTGAGGCACAGAGGTCTCTCTTCCATATTTGCTATTGATGCAGGACCTGTATAATTCCATTCAAGCTACTGGGCCAAAAAATGGTTTAAAGTAAATTCAGTAACGATAGTGTGCATGAAAAGCTTCTAATCTTTGTCAGTATCCAATACTAACATAGTTGTTGAGACTGAAAAAGACATATCACACCTTAGATGTCTCTTCTCTAATGTAAACAGTTCTGTTACACATCTATGCACTTTTTCCAGTTTAATAATGTCTATTTTTAATAACTGGTGCCCAAAGTGGTTCTCCGTATTATAAATTAATGTTTCAGGTTAACCCCATACTTATGGGTTCCTCACAGCAAATTTCACGGATCCCATATTGTGGTCGCTGCTGCCTAAATGTTCCCTTACCTGTATATTGTTTACCGTGTTAGAATTGTTTGAGAGCACTAGGTCCAGCAAGGCATCTTTTCTAGTTGGCTTCTCTATTGGTTGGGACATGAATTTGTCATTAATCATACTTAAAAAATGTCCCTTTGTTCTGCTGGAAGTCATATTTCTCCAGCCAATATCAAGGTAGATGAAATCTTCCATTATGTTTACATTTCCTGAACAAGAAGCCTTTTCCATTTGGAGTAACAATTGGGCTTCTACAAATTCCCCATGTATTAGGTGGCTTGTAGCAAATTACCATTCATATCTTTTTTATTATGTACTAGTGTAAAAGCCTGTGTACATGGACCAAGGTCCGGAACCCTTTGAATGCCAGAGGGGTACGCAATGCATTACTATGCAATGCGTTGCAAACCCCTCTGGCACTCAAAGGGTCAAGTGGCCGCTACCTCACTGCTCCACGCAATGCAGTCTTGCGTCGACTCACTCACGCGATGCAGTCTTGCACAGTAGAGACTGCCCGAACGCGTGCAATCTCTACTGCCAATGACGGCTTCTGACAAACATCATTAGCAAATTTTTATATAGGATATTATGTATTTCAACATACAGGGCTTCTACATTCTCACTGGACCCTCATTAATATCTTCTCTTATACTAGATTTTAAGGAATGCTTTACAGATAAGAATACCCCCTCCCCTTTTATTAACCCTATCCTTCTTAAAAAGTGAATAATTCTCTAGATCAGTTTCAGTTCCCCCATCTTACCAATCAGACTATGTACATTCACATGCACACATTTTATGTAATTGCCATTCTAAAAAAAAAAAAGCATGCTTTGAAATATTAATTTACTTTTCATCAGGCTGTAACATAGGCAGTGGCCCATTAGATGATCTAACCAATCCCCTCTCCTCCCCCATGCCCTTTCTCTAATCCCATTTCCTAATGTTCACTGCCTTCCTAATTCTATGTTGTACCACCCTCCCCCAACTTTCCTAGTTTAAAGTCTCCTCCATCTCTCTAAGCATCCTAACCCTTAGCACCATTGCTCCCTTTCCACTAGGTACCTTAGAGCAGCGGTTCTCAACCTGTGGGTTGCGACCCCTTGGGGGGTCGAATGACGATTTGCCAGGGGTCGCCTAAAAGCATCAGAAAATTGCTTTTTTGTCTATTTTAATCTGTAAAACTTGTAAATGTCCGGAAGACCGGGACTGACAGTGCAGGCGTGCAGACAAGATGTATGCGCTGGTGCCTGGCTTCCGGCCTCTGAACAGTAAGGATTTCTTTATAACGGAGTTATTCAGTAATTACAGCGATGAAGGAGCAACGAAAATAATTTTACTGTTAGGGGTCGCCACAACTTGGGAAATTTTATCAAAGGGTCGCGGCACTAGAAAGGTTGAGAACCGCTGCCTTAGAGGTCTTTTGTCAAATTTATAATCTAAATCCCTGAAATCCTTCTTAACAGATCTCCATTTTCCTATGACTTTGTCATTGGTACCAATATGTACCATGACAGCCAGGTCATACCCAGCCCCACCCAACAATCTATCAATCCAATCGGCCCCATGTCGAACCCTAGAACCCAGGAGACAGCACACTGTTCTATTGTTGTGATCCTGGTGACAAATTACCCCTACCACCACCATCTGTCTAGGTCTGCCTGAGTCCCAAATCCCATCAGCACTAATGGGACTGTTCTCCTGGCTGTTGGAGAGAGCAGTCCTTTCCAGTAAAGTTATTCCTGGGTCAGCACCCCTAATATCATAACTCAATGTAGCAATTTTGTTAGGGTGAGTAAATACATAAGTGTCATCCCTATTCATTTGTCTCCCCTTGCTATGTCTAATTGTAACCCATGTAGCTACCTGCTCTTTCTTAGTGAAATCTCCACCCCCAGAACATTCTACAACAGTTTTCTTCTGCTCAGTGAGCAGCAAACCCCTTTCAAGATTGGCCATCTCATTCAGTGTTTCAACTTGCTTCTCCAGTTCTCTAATTTGAGCTTCCAAAGAGACTACTTGCTCACATCTGCCACAGAGGAAGTATCCTGACGAAGGCTGCTGTAATGCACCTGAAACGTTGATCAAATAAACCACCCACTTTTGTCACTGATTTATTGAAGACCTGAGTGTGCTTTGTTTTATTTTGTATTTACATGTTGGCTTGAACAATAGCACCCAGGCGGTTGCCACAACTTTAAACGTGAGTGCCTCTGCTTCAATCAAATATATATATTGATATATATACTGTGCATGTCTATCTATCTATCTATCTATCTATCTATCTATCTATCTATCTATCTATCTATCTATCCACAAACACAATTACGTTAATACATATTTGCTGCCTTGTTGAATTTCCTGTGTTTGAATCCCCTGCCATTCAAATTCCAAGCACTTACTACACTGCTACATGTACATACTGCTCAAAATTCACACTTTCAAGTACTCACTGTCCGCTTTATATAGCAGAAAACCACCAATTACCACCCAGCAAACAACAAGAAACATGTATCCACAGACTGCAATCAATCACTTGTACAACTGCAAAGGCAGGGGGAAAGCCTTTTGTTTTTTAAATCCTCCCTTACCACACTAACATAAGTCAGAAAATACAGTTATTCAATCAATGTATTGGAAATAAAATTTCCATTATGTTTATCTACGTGCCATTCAGCATGCAGAAAATATAGTTTATTTTTTAGTAAATGTGAGATTTCAGTGTGTAGAGCCATTATAATCGCTGCATGACTATTTATATGTCTGAGTAGATCCCAGCCCAGCCATTATGCATCTCGAAAGAGTTCAGATTTCAACAAAAAAAGGGAATTGAAGATTTTAAAGAGGAAACTGTACTGCAAACAATAACTGTAGGCTGGCAACAGAAACTCTGTGTAGTCAACTGGTCAGGTGTGGTCAGGGAAGCAACCAGTCCCCAAAACACTAACAACCCCGAGTAAAGAAATAGTGAAAGAGAGAGTGGGTAAGAAAGAAAGAGACAGAGAGAGAGAGAGAGAAAGAAAGAGAAAAAAAAGAATGGCAGAAAGTTAGGAATAGCAGAGCAAGAGGCTAAGCAGATGTGACAGAGAAGCCATGAGAGAGTGAAGGTGAAGGGCAGGAAGAACAGGCTAGCAGAAATGAAGGCACTGCAAAGCTACGAGAGAGAAGGCGAAGGCAAAGAGCAGACCTGAGAGGGAATTTGAGGCATAGCAGAAAAGCCTCAAAACAGAGTGAGAGCAGAGGCCAAAGTGAACCTGAGAGGAGAGTGGAAGTGTGGTGGAGAAGCTGCAGGAGAGAAATGGAGTGAGTGGAGGTGAAAGGCTGAAGACAGAATGAAGAAGACAAGTAAAAAACAGAGAGATGGAGAACCAGGAAGGGAAATAGAAAAGAGGAGCTCAAAAGGGAAGTTCCAGGGCATGGCTTGTATCAAGACTACAATGACTAATTAGGCTGGTGACAAGTCCAATTTGTCACGCAGAAGAGAGGTCACTGGAGAGCAGAGGTCAGAACCAGGAAGTCTCTGGGTGAAGTAGCAAATCAGTAGACAGGTTGGATAGTCAATAAACAGATGCAAGTCAAGTCTACAGAAGGCAAGGTCAGGAAACTCAGGACAATCAAAATCAGACAACTACTTAGGCAACACTAGCTCATAGAATGAGCAACGTTTCTGGAAGGAAGGGAGTTTAATAAGTTTAGTCCTCCAATGGTGTAACCGGGTCTCGGCAGGGAAACTTCAATAACAACCAAGCAGACTTGTGACAAGATCTCTCAAGCATTCAAGACCTTATACTTCATATTTAAATGCATAAAAGTTACCCAAATGTGAATCCTGTATAAAGCATATATTGTGCCAGTATAAAAAATAATGAGGATTTTGTTGCATAGTTTGGTCAAGGTATGCTTAAGCGCGCTTACCTTGCTAAGTCAGTCTAAAGCAGGTCAGTCTTATCATGAAGGTATTACATTTTTTATTTCACTATATTTATGTGTTTTTAATTGGGTGTTTTAAAACCATTGCATTTCCTCACAAGAATTTATAATGGGCAATTTTAAACTTAGATGGGAATGGTAATATTTATAGGATAATGCTCGCCTAAAATGGGGTACTTTGGTAAGCGAGCTTAGACATACTTTGGCTAAACTATGCAACAAAATCCTAATTTTTTAAATTAATCAACACATTTGTATAATATATACTTTATACAGTGTTCACATTTGGGTAACATATATGGAGAAGCACAGATTTTTTTGGTGTTGACTTTTGTTTCAGGTTTTACCTGGGGATATGGAGAACCCCCTTATGCTTTCCTGCTCTCTGTGCTTTATTCACTTAGGTTTGACCTTGAAAAATAAATAAATAAATATATATATATATATATATATATATATATATATATATATATATATAATAGTCTGTTAGTAGAACACTCACTGTATATTAATAACTTGCCTGAATGCAAGTCATGAGGAAATGGATGTCTAAATGAAGGAAAACAGCCCCTGCTTTGGCTGAAATGTCGATTTAGTAATTCAGCACATTGTTCTTCAAACAAGTCCTGTAAGTGTGGTTCATTATTTCTATCTATCTATCTATCTATCTATCTATCTATCTATCTATCTATCTATCTTTTTATCTCTGTGCTTTGCATATTTATACACATGGGGCTTTTCATTTTCCCCATACAGTACAGTTGGTTTCTACCAGAAATGGGATGCATTAGCTCCCTCAATACAACCATACATGTATAGTGAGATGTTTTACGTATTGCGTCATGTGTCCAGCTCTGAGGTAGAGGAGAATAGTATGAGAAACAGACAAATGAGGAGGATAAACAGATGCTGCATCTGATCGGCCTCAGAAATAACCAATAGCTGAGACTTTACAGATCTAAAGAGTGAGGTCCTCTTTAGCTCACTATCTCCTCTAAGTGCTATTTTAATATATTATATTTAGTGTGTTTGCATCTCTGAGTACAGATCCTTGCAATGCCGGTATTTTGTGAGTACATTTTTTTTTGTAATATTATTTTAGTTTTTTGCTTGTATCTGGCATCATAATGGGTTTTAGGTACTGAATCATTGAGAAATACACAATACTATGAAAAGCACACCAAAAAGTCCCATTACAAGTGAAAATAAATAATTTAAACTGATTATATAGTAATGCTAACACTGGAATCATAAAATAGTTCTGGGGTGCAAAACCCTAAACAGCCTATTCCTATATTGGCTCAATACATGAAAATATGTTGAGAGATATGCATGTTATTACTGGTCTTTGTTTATTGTATATGCTATTCTCTGGTGCTGGGATATTTTGTGCATCACTTGTTGCATTATTTGCATTCTTTCCAAAAGCTACAATATAGCATTCTGAGATCATTTGAAGAGCAGCATTTTTTGACTGCTTGGCCTGTGGAAAATACTAGAATTTATGAAAATGATTACTTTCCCTTATAAGGCAGAACATTAGTAGCCCTTGGATGCTAGAGATGTCTACATTGCATTGCTTCTCAATGAGCTGGTGATGCCTAGCATCCCAGGTTTTAACATGTTACAACTACTCAAAATCAAAGAAAACAGTATTACAGTATTAAATATTGTTATCATCCTATATAATAAAAGGCCAGATTATGTTTGTCCCAATGCAGTCACCGCATTCGGGCAGTCTCTACTTCTTATGATTGCATTGCGTGAGTGAGGCGGCGCATGACTGCATTGTGTGGAGCAGTGAGGAATCGGCAGCAATCAGAGCAGTACTGACCTCATAACCCTTTGAGTGCCAGAGGGGTATGCAACGCATTACCCCTCTGGCACTCAAAGGGTTAACATTACGCGGACATTGGCCCGTGTACACAGGCTTTTAAACTAGTTTATTTATAAAGCATCAACACATTTTGCAATAGAGTGAAAAGACACAAAAACTTTGTACAATTAAGGGGGGCAATGTGTATGATGCTGTTTACAATCAACAATGACAGATAATGTTAAGAGGGCTCTACTTGTTAATGTTTACAATTTATAGTGAATGAGCATTGAAGCAAAATGTCTAAATGCTTGGAATTGCTGTGTTGTCCAGTTACAAAATCAGGCATTAAGCTTTTTGCATCATGAAGGTTATATGAAGCTTAACAATGCAAATGTTGGAGAAGATAAGTGTATTGGTGTGCTTCCATCCTACCTGGGCTAGCAGGTAGTAGTGAGTGGGAATGGGGAATGTTTTACTCATCACCAGTGACATGACATGGAAGGCTTTCCCTGATCCTTCACATTCCTACCTGGAAGTTAGGGCAGGATAGAAGCAGGAGACCCATGCTACTCCCCTTGATCTCTTCTGTTGATCTCCCAGCCTTATATGCTGTGAGATCAATAGCTGTGAGGGCATCAGGAGGGGTACTGATGTCCCCTCCTCCAAGAGAGCCAACATTGTTAAAAAAAAATTGTGACCGGCTTATGCGGTGACTGCAGTTTGGCGGTACAACTTACACACTTGACCCAACAGAAGCAGATGTCCAAGTCCGTACATAGTACCTCCTTGGAATTATAAGGGTTAACGGTGTGAAATCCAGGAGAGAGTCTATCAGATTCAGGTTCCATAATGTGGGAGAAGTCTTAGAAAAATTCTGTAGCTGGTCATGTGAGGCGATAAGAGTGGATTTTAGGTGTAAATCATGGCCTGAGAGTGGAGGAAGTGATTTCAGATATTTGGGGACAAAAAGTAGTTGCATTGCTGAGTGTGTAGTATGTTACAACCAGGATTTTGAATGTAAGTATAGATTAAATATGTAGGCAGTGAGGTAACTGACAAAGTGGTATGATGCTGGTAGGATTAAAATTGCATTGGAGTGGGAACATTCAGAAAAGATGAATACCACTTAGAAGCTGGTAATGAACATGGCAGATAATTAGTGCATGGGCTAGAACTCTGGTCATATCTTCTGTGAGGTAAGGGAGGATGCAAGATATATTTTTTTAGATGACGTCTGAAGGATTTGTCACAGGTCTGAATGTGAGACATAAAGGATATGCAGTGAGCTAGGGATGTTGGATTGATAATGCATTTGTTCAGAATTATGGTACCTTTAGGTAAGGACTTTGTGAAATCAGGAAAGCAGAGATTATCATCATTGGTAAGAGGAATTATATCAGGGGAAGAAATGTAAAGCTGAGTATAATAAACAAAAAAAAATAGTAGTAAATCCCAGAATAATTAATTACTGTGAAGATTGTAAATAGAAGACGGTCCAAACAGAGTCTTGAATTACTCAAATTAAACTATGGAATAAAGGGGAAGTAGCAGGTTAAAAGGAAACATTAATTAAGTGGTCAGAGAGGTATTGTTGAGGAGAGATTGGCAGTACTGAGGAATCCAAGGAAACAGAGAGTTTAAAGAAAATAGATGTCCACTGTGTACTAAACATAACTGAGGTCCAGAAGTATGAGTAGTTTGATATAGCCCTTTGTTTTGACCATTAAAATCACTGACCACTTTAGTGAGTGCAGTCTCTGTCAAGTGCTTTGAACATAATCCAAATTATAGAGGATCCAGTAGAGAGTGAGAAGTGAGAAGATTAGACAGAGGATTTTCTTAAGAAAGGAGGAATGGGTACAGGTTTGAATATAGAACAAGATCTTAAATATTGAGGTTAGTTTTGGAATAAATATAGATGAAAGAGATTACTACTTAACAAAATGTACATATGCATTTAAAGACATGAATAAATAAACTATAGATAACATTTCAGTGATGGTTGTCTTTCTTTTCCTCTCAATGATAGATTAGTTTTGTTTGCTTGATTTTAGTTTGATGACTTGGTTGTTACCCTGTTTTTTACATATACATATGCACAATGCATTTAGTGCAAGATCATGATTGTTGCCAGACCCTTTTTGTTTATCACAACAGGTGTTAAATGATGGTTAGTCTAGACAAAGAGACCAAAGATGCACTACACAGCACAGTTTCCATCTGACATTAAAAACAACTAAACCATGTAACAGAAGCTGTTGTTTTCTTCACAAACATCTACCAGGATTTAACTGACACACAGAGAAAAAATGACAAGATCAGCACAATATGTTCAACAATTGTATGGGCCATCAGTTTGTCAAATGAAAGCATGATTTATCCAAGCTAAGTGTATTTCCTGTCTTCTATATGTTGGACAGATAGAAAATAGCTTACCACTTTTGATGACAGCATCGTCAATTATTTGTCTCATTACCATGCTTACATCATGTTTATGCACATCTCATTCTATCTATCTTTAGAGCATGTGACATTTAGGTAATTGAAAGGGATAATAAGTGTAACCCTTTACTGAGAACAAAAGATTGAAACAAGTTTATTTGTAGAGCATTTCAATTCACAACATATTCTTGAACAAAAATGTAAATAAATAATCCATGTATTGCTTAAAATATAGGTGCAATCATTTATTACAAATAAAAATACATCAATATGTATGTTTTGTAAAAAGAGTAAGAGGCACATAAAACAAACGTGTTCCAAAGAAATAAAAAAATATATATAAAAAATAAAAAAAAACACAGTTGATGGGACACATTTTATTGGAGAAAAGCAGACAACTAAACTAAATAATTTCCCTCACTATGTGATGTTTAAAGTTGCCATTACACTGGGGACAAAACTACATTAATTGTGTGTTTTACTGAGAACCTGCTGGTGCCTAATTCTGCTTTTCAGTAGATTCCAAAGGGTGATGAGCTCTTTACAAAATGATGTCCTCTATGTTTTTTGAACACTAAAATCAGTATCATATAACAGATTGTTGTAAACACGCATTTTCATAATTATTTGGTTATTCTAGCCAAGCTTTTTTTCTGATTTCCAGAGTGTTATAATGCTAATGCAATAGTGTTTTAACTACATGAAAAACATCACCCAAGTCATTACTGATTTCAGAAGATTAATTACACTTCTAGATCACGTAGAGGATGTATCAGCTGGCAGCTAATCTTTCATTTTCAGACTTTTCACAACAGGACTGGAGGGCATGCTCTTTGCTTCAGAAGTGTCAGATAACACTTTATAAATATGGTGAAAATGTCCTTGTGAATGATGCCGTCTTCATAACTCTGGCTCTGTCTCACCGTAATTGTATGGCCTCTTTTAGATGGCAGACATGATGCTGTATTGGTACTGTCACCCACTGTGAAAGGTACCATGCTTAACTATGGTAGATTTCACAGGGGATAGTATGGTCTTGTGTGAATGCACCCAAGTCCAGCATGCTGCATATTTTCTGCATTTTCTCAGGAACACAGTAATGATGCAGCAAAGATGATCCACATTGCAGCCTATAGGGCTACATGCAAAGCTTTGATATGGGCCTTGTTTGAAGTTGAGATACGCATCATAGATCAAACTCATCTGCTTTGTCCAGATAGGTGGTGTAATGCAGGAGAAGTTGAGTGAAAGACCAGAGAGTCAGAACTGTAGTAGGAGCTGCTACAATTCTGTCACAACTTGTGAGAGAACCCTGTCTCTATTCTGTTTATTCTTGTTTAAAAAACAGATCTTCTTGTTTTCAGTCCTCCATGACTAAGAGCAAGAACACATTTAAGAATATTTCTGAATAAATGTGATGGAATAATAAACATGACAGTGACATTAATTGACCATAGACTTGATGGGGCTATGATTTAAACCTTGATGGTAGTGGTTCGAGAAAAATAGATACTTGATGGTCAACATTAATATGATAAAAACATTGGAGGACCTAAATAAAATTTTGGACCCGTCTGAATTCATAATCAACTATGTATGGACATTGGGAAGGAGAGAGCAGACAGGGAGAGAGAGAGGGTTTGGGAGCAGGAGACCTAGAGATCATTGGAAATAGAGGACTTTGGATCAATGAAGAGTGTACAAGAGAGAGAGGGGGTGCAAGAGTGGGAGGGAGAGGGTTTTGGACCATAGGAAAATGGGATAGAGAAAAGGCGAGGGGGAAATAGCGAGAGAACAAAGACAGAATATGGGAGAAGGTGACAGTCATAGAGTAGGAGAACAAGTAGAAATATTGTCCAGCAGTCCTGCCTACCTACTAACCTGCCAAATAAGCTCTCCAACCTTATTCATATGTATGACTTGGACAGCGGCTTGTTCAGCTGACATCTGAAACTATGCAAACCTGCTTTTCTTTTTATCGGGTAATCACTTTTTCTGCAGTCAGACAGTCTATGGACAGGACACTGTTTGATTGACATCTGAAGGCAAACAATCCTGCTTCTTTTTATTTCTGCAGATCACATGATCACTTTGACTGAGATCAGATTTAAAATTGCAAAAAAAGGCAGAACAAACAAGAAAATAAATGCCTGTTTTGCAAAGTGTGTTTTGTGAACCTATACATCCAGAAGTCTCAATCTTCTGTTCCACTTGGCAATGCCTTACCTCCACATCTAATCATGCATCAAAAACCAAAATGTGACTCATAGTGCTCCATTGCTTTGTTTTCAAACACCTACCTCCCAAATATGATATTAACAGATATACGAGTTAAGATATAGGTAAGTCATGAAAATGAATTTTGAGTCAGTGGATAATTTACAGAACAGAGTCTTAACAGCTGTTGCATATCAACAGCAGACTGGCCACAATTCAGCTGATTCATGTAAACATAGGGCTCAGTCACAATCACCTTCACTCCGATAAAAATATGCTCACATCGACATACATCTGACAGGTTTACAAATTTTAATTTATCACGTCAACAATGGCCTATTTCCTTATGGAAATGAAGCGTAATGAGTAATTTCCATATGGAAATACTGCCTAAGGAGTCAGTTTTGTATGCAAGGGGGTGTGTTGAGATGTTAATGTGACATTCCGACACATTCACTAAAGTCCGATAGCAGCCTCTGCTGTTGGAATTCACATTCCTGACTTTACCTACCTGAGGTTGGTGAAGTTGGGATCTCCCTGTACTTTCCTATGCAGTAACAGCCCTCAAACAATCACATGCAGGGAAGGCTGTGAACTGTTGTGAGTGTGGAAGGGATTTCCTTACTTCACACATCACCAACATTACAACAGTTCAAAAGTTGAAGAGCATTCATTCTGCTTCCCTACTTAGCCAGCAGGGGAGTTAACAGAATGCTTCCAGCACCATGGACAACATTGAGTGTCATAGGGATGTGCATTTCTCACCCCTGTGGCACTCAAAGGGTTAAAAAAATAGTACACCAAGCATTACATAATTATTTCCTTAGCTAGGTGTCATATATTATATATGTTGTGCACTGCCAGGGGAACAAGACTAGGGGTAACACAGCATATTTTAAAACGGGTATTGACTCAAGGGAGGAAGATATAATTATGCCTCTTTACAGGTCCATAGTAAGACCCCACCTAGAATATGCTGTTCAATTCTGGGTGCCCTTTCTGAAAAAGGACGTTATGGAACTAGAGAAAGTGCAGAGGAGGGCTACAAAACTAGTAAGGGGAATGGAAAGTTTTAGTTATGAAGAAAGGCTAGAAAAGTTAAACTTGTACACACTAGAGAAACGGCGTCTTAGAGGGGATATGATAACACTATATAAATATGTTCAAGGCCCATTTAAAGGGCTCTCCAAAGACCTGTTCATTAACAGAACAGTACACAGGACAAGGGGACACCCGCTTAGACTTGAGGAAAGGAGATTTAATCTACAACAGCGGAAGGGTTTCTTTACAGTAAGGACAATAAAGGTATGGAATTCACTTCCTGAGGAGGTGGTGCTATCAAATACATTAGATGCCTTTAAAAGGGGCCTGGATACTTATTTAAAAGAGCATAACATAGAGGGCTATGTACGTTAGTATTGGGATTAATATTTAGTTAGGGCTTGTTGATCCAGGAAGAAATCTGATTGCCATTTGGAATCAAGAAGGAATCCCCCCCCCATTCAAAGCAGAATTTTAAATTGCTATATTGAGGGTTTTTTTTTTTTTTTTTGCCTTCTTTTGGATCAACGATGGTAAACAGGAATAGGAAAAGGGTTGAACTAGATGGACGCAAGTCTTTTTTCAACCTAAATTACTATGTTACTATATATGGGCATTTGCAGCTATCATTTCCCCCCAGTCTTGTTCCTGTGCCCAGTGGTAGCCAAAGAACCCCATATACAATGTTTGGCCACCACATGTGTTCATATGACCACTGGTAGCCACAGATCCCCATGTACACTGTCTGACCCTCTCCAGCTTTTTCCCCTTGCTCACTGCTAGCCACAAGTCCCCAAGGGAAGAAGGTTGGGGTTGTCAGGTAGTGTACATGGGGCTAACACACAATGGTGTTCTTCCCCGTGCTGCACAACATGTTAGAAATCTGACGTATAGTGCCCAACTCCGGCATTCTTCTTTCTTCAAATGTAAATCGACATATAGTGCCCAACTCTGACATTCTTCTTTCTCCATTTGTAAATTGGCATATAGTGCCCAACTCTGACATTCTTCTTTTCTATTTGAATTTGACATACAATGCCCTCCTTGTATATGTAGTGCAAGCCTATAGAGTACCAGAGAGGTAAACAACGCATTGCTTTGCAATGCATTTTCGCACCTCTCTGGTACTTAAAGGGTCAATAGGCAAGGTATGCGTCTGCATACCCGTGCCTTTATAAGTTTAAAATGTTTAGTATGTGCTTTTTTAAAAAAAATATAGTACTTATTATTTTATATGGTTATTAAAAATAGAGTTCAGATCTCGTGGGGGGCATCAGGGCCCCTCCTGACACCCCCCTAATCATTGATCACCTATCCAGTAGGATAGGTGATCAGTGCGGGTGACAAGGAAGGCAATTGTTGCCTTCCTTTCTTCCTACTCCAGCTGCTCTCAAGACAGCTGGAGTAGATGTCCTGGTAGTGAACCGTGTCACTGGGTTCATTCATTCATGAGAAGCAAAGCATTGCACTTTCATGAATGATTCAATCACTCGGTCCTTGATTAATTTGAAAGTGCAGTCAGGGTGTGAAAGTGCTAGGGGGTTGTCAGGAGGGTTCCCGATGCCCCCCTGCGTGGTCTGAACTCTATTTTTAATAACCATATGAAATAATAAGTGCATGTTAAGCATTTTAAACATATAAAAGCAAGGGTATCCTGCAACATACCTTGCCTATTAACCCTTTAAGTACCAGATACACAAGTGCATTGCAAAGCACCCCACCCCACTTCTCCTCCCCAACACATCACCAGCTTTACACCAACCTCATATGCTAATGATAAAAGTATTTTCCCCTCCCATTTCAAACCTTATTCTTAATGCATGTTGTGAAATGTGTCATATTCTCTATGGCAAAATTATCAAAAGACTTCACTATTACTTTGCCCTTTAGTGCCTCTCCCCGCGACTGTCTAGCAGACCAGCTGGAGAGAACAATGCAGCCCCACCTTGATAAACAGGCTTGCTCCCACAGAGGCAGACCTGTCAAAAGGAACTATCCAGGTGGTTGTTGCCATTTTTGAGACACTTAACGTTCACATTACAGGAAATTATGGAGAAAAAAGTGAATAGATTACATTGTAGTTGAGAAGTGTCATCACTGACTTTATCAGTTTCCCATTGTGTGCAAAGTAGGGTTGAGAACAGTAAAAAAGAAAACAAACCCAGTGCAAGAGCACCTCTGAGAGCAATCTTTCTCGATAGGTGGACCCCACAGACCTTCACTCCACCCCCTCAGTATGTACACTTACTGGAAAGTGAAGCTTTGACCGGCCTCTCTGTGTAAGCACATGTAGTATATATATATATATATATATATATATATCACTCCGTTCTCGTCCTTAGTCTCCCTTCTACCTGGACGTGTATTCCACAGCAATCATGAGAAGTATCTCCCTTCTGTTTCCGGAGTAGAAAGGGTCACCGGGACTTATATCGGTAAATTTGTTTATTTAAAACATATTCTACAACTCATGAACTTCAAAATATATATAAAGTACAACACCTGTACTTAAAACAATTAGAACACCTTATGCGTTTCGTCACACAAAGTGACTTCTTCGGAGGTGAAGAAAGACTAAGGACAAGAATGGAGTGATATATATAAACTACGTGTGCTTACACAGAGGCCGGTCAAAGCCTCACTTTCCAGTAAGTGTACATCCTGAGAGGACGGAGTGAAGGTCTTGCGCTGGGTTTGCGCTCTTGCGCTGGGTTTGTTTTCTTTTTTACTCTTCTATACAGATACCAAGGTCTGTTTAGTCACACGACCAGGTGACGGAGCCCAGCAGCAGCTCAACAAAGAGGGATCTGAGACCACTCAGCATCCCTAAGGACTGGTGAACTGAGAGTTATATATTATATTTTGTTGCTATACGGTGACTTTTTCAATTTAAAGGCAAATAGTCACACATCTGGAAGTATACAGGGGATCCACCATGCGGACGGATGGATACCTGTTATTTTAGGGTTAAGAACATACAGTGACATATAGAACCTCATAGAAACAAATGGTAATGACAGACCTGCTCACGGGAGCTTGCAATCTTGATAAATGCCATAATGAGATAAATTAAAGAAAAAGAGTAATTGCAGCCCATATATACACAGATTATATCTTAAATATTTATTTTCTTTCTTTCAAGTTCAGTGTTATTGTTAATAATTTTAAAGTATTTTACCAAGAAGAATACAATGAAATTGTCTCTCATTTTCAAATATGTCCTGGGGGAAAGACATTATTACCCAATTTAATGATACTCAATTTATCAATCTCACATGCTATTAGTATAGGTCATAAAAATGCAGCCTCACTAGCTGCATACTTTTATAGACTGTGTTAATCAGCACACTATATCAACTCTAAAACACTTGTATCCATTCGAAAAAGCATGATAATTGTCAGGTTAAAAGAAATGTAATGATTCTCAGTTACATATTATTTATTCACAAATGTATGACTGTCTAGAGTGTTGCGTGAGAACCTAAGTTTAAATTGCAATCGAATGTCTCATTTCTGTGACTTTTTCAAACTATACTAAAAGTAATTTCATACAGTATATAGGTCTAAATATTCTGCTTTCAGTTGATGACTCATAAAATACACCTGCAGTATCTTAGATTAGTTTTCATAAATTAAAAATTATCTATATTATTAATAGAAAGTATATATTGAAATATTGTTAAAAAGAGACTGTTTACTGGAGAGCAGATTTTGTTTGCGACATAGGTAAAATATTTACGTAGGCAGTGCCTGAGAATTTCTGTACTGCAGAAACACCTTTTGATGTTTCTTTTTCAATAAAAGGACATGTCAGTGGGGATTAGGACAATGCCCCTAATTAGCAGGACCTTTCTCAGGGAGTAAAAGAGCCACAATTGTGAGCAAATAAAGTGCACCATAGGGGACAAATAAAAAATATAAAGATATGCATTGATTTAAATGGGGCTTGTAACCCCTTGAATGGGAATCAGATGTTTAATACATTGTATTATAAGGTGCTATGTACACTGTGTGGTGCCATATAAATAAAGATATACATACATACATACAAAGCAATGCGTTGGAGGCCTCGCTCACATTCAAAGGGATAAAAGCCCTATTTCAATCATTTTAACTTTTTACTTCTCCCCTGTGGTGCAGCTGGTTTCTTCCAGACTTTCTTTTATTTACTTCCTGAAAAAGGTTCACAATGCCAATGAATGCCCACACTGAGAAAAAAAAAACTGTGTCCTTGAATTCAACCTATATAAAACCAAGAAATGCCATGTAATAAACTGACACAGCAAAGCCAGTGTATAAAATGTTATTCTGGGATGCATTTTTGTGAACATACAAGTATTTTTAGGACAAGCGATCAGAATTTCTGACACAGGGCAAAGCATTGGGTTCTCCTTTGGCTAGTTTGATTTTCTGGGATCAGGCCTGCCAGTTTAGCCAAGCCTGATTTCCTGATTAGCTATACAGTCAATCTGGGGTCAAAAACCTGGCAACTACATCTGTTTATTAGTTTATGTTCCAGAGACTACATATGCAGCTTCCATATGCAGCCATTGAGCTTCAGCCATGAATTTCACTTATGCAGCCCATTTTCTCTGCTAGCCTCATGGGTCTGCTTTCTGCCCCCACCAAAAAAAGTCACTTTGCAGCCATTTTAGAAGTACAGAGAGCAGCCCCTTATTACTTCTAATGTTTGCTACCATAGCACACAGTGTTGTCTTACAAATCCTGCACTTGTACACGTGTAAGTATCCTTACTTTAATGAATAGTGGTGCACACACCACAGGGGGGTAGCCAACCCTAGTCCTCAAGAGCTACCAACAGTGCATATATTCAGGATATCTATTAGACTTGTGCACAACAAAATGCTTTGCTAAAATTCGATTTTGGATGAATTTTTGTTTTTTTCATTCGTCGACACATTTCGGATCCAACCTCTTCAACGAAGTTTGACAACAGTCTGAATTAATCGTTGAATTTTAAATATTTTTAAAAATACAATAAAAAATTAAAATTAAATAAATGGAACCATTTCCAGGGTCTAAATGAAGATGGTGGAACGGGGTAAGGTGGAACTTTAGCCTTATGGTACTCTGGATGAAGTAGATGAAGTATGGATGTAGCTAAATTTGAAGGAAGGCCTGCCTGCCTGCCTATACAACTGTGAGACTGTCTGATGTGTCACCCTGAAAATTATTCAAACAAATTCATTATATAAATTTTAATATTTAACACAGGAACAAAGGTGACTTTCCCTTGCGGTGGTAATAAGGTACTAGGCCTGCCTATAGAACTGTGAGAGTGGCTGATGTGTCACTCTGAAAATTATTCAAACAAATTCCTAATATTAATTTTAATGTTTAACACAGAAACAAAGGTGATTCTCCCTTGCAGACACAATAAGGTACTAGGCCTGTCTATAGACCTGTGAGACTGGCTGATGTGTCACTCTGAAAATTATTCAAACAAATCCCTAATATTTTTAATATTTTGCACAGGAACAAAGATGACTCTCACTTGCAGTGGCATTAAGGCACTAATGCTGGCTGCCTGCCTATGCCTAATGCTACCTGTCTGCCTACACACAACTGGACACTCTCTATATCCTTCTTCTCTCTCTGAGCTCCAACAATGCACTAAGAGGGAATTTATGCTATCTGGGTGTCTGTGTCATTAGTCCAGCCCCCATCATGAAACAAAGAAGCTAAATGGAATAGAGACAAAGCGAGAAAGTAGCGCATGAAACGGAGAAGCTAATCGAACTAGAGACATGGAGGGAAAGTATTCGCGTGTGGGTAGTAGTCGCTGAATTTCCAAAATTTTCGACGACATTCGGACCAGGGCTGGTCGGACTTGGATTTTTTTGTCTGAAAGAACCTTGCCTTTCAGATGGCCCGAATGTCACCAAATGACCCCTTTTTCGTTGAATTGCGAATGTCAACGAACCAAATTAAACAAGCTTCATATCTATTAATAGGCATAGGTAGAGCAACTAATGTGACTGTGCCAATAATTAGTCCATCTGACCTCCAGATGGGATAATCTGAAAATATGCACTGTTGGTAGCTATTGAGGACCACTGTTGGCAAACCCCTGTGCTATTTCATCATAGTTGTGATTTTAATGCAAGCAAGCTGGAATGCCCCATATAACATAGGCAGAAAAAACATATTATTTTTCACTGATTTCCTCTAAGCCTTGTTTGTATATGTGAAGAAGCAAGGTGCAGAGGTATTGGACACCCCAAAACACCCATACCCTCCCACACTGTCATCCCTTGGTACAAGTACCAAATAAGTTCCAAGTAGTATTGCAGGAATTGGAGAGATATTTCTCACTTCCTAGTATATGTTCCCTGTTGTCTGTGCTGCCAGTTCTTATATTCCTACATTGTGAGAAAGCACTCATAACTGTTATATACAGTATCTCACATAAGTGAATACATCCCTCACATTTTTGTAAATATTTCTATTTTATCTTTCATGTGACAAAACTGAAGAAATGACACTCTGCTACAATGTAAAGTAGTGAGTATACAGCCTGTATAACAGTGTAAATGTGCTGTCCTCCCAAAAATAACTCAACACACAGCCATTAATGTCTAAACCTTGGCAACAAAAGTGAGTACACCCCTAAATGGAATGTCCAAATTGGGCCCAAAGTGTCAATATTTTGTGTGGCCACCATTATTTTCCAGCACTGCCTTAAACCTCTTGGGCATGGAGTTCACCAGAGCTTCACAGGTTGCTACTGGAGTCCCCTTCCACTCCTCCATGACGACATCATCGAGCTGGTGGATGTTAGAGACCTTGCAGTCCCCCACCTTCGGTTTGAGGATGCCCCACAGATGCTCAATAGGGTTTAGGTCTGGAGATATGCTTGGCCAGTCCATCACCTTTACCCTCAGCTTCTTTAGCAAGGCAGTGGTCGTCTTGGAGGTGTATTTGGGGTCGTTTTCATGTTGGAATACTCCTCCGAAGGGAGGGGATCCTGCTCTGCTTCAGTATGTCACAGTACATGCTGGCATTCATGGTTCCCTCAATGAACTGTAGCTCCCCAGCACTCATGCAGGCCCAGACCATGACACTCCCACCACCATGCTTGACTGTAGGCAAGACACACTTTTCTTTGTACTCCTCACCTGGTTGCCGACACACACGTTTGACACCCCCTGAACCAAATAAGTTTATCTTTGTCTCATCGGACCACAGGATATTGTTCTAGTAATCCATGTCCTTAGTCTGCTTGTCTTAATCAAACTGTTTGCAGGCTTTCTTGTGCATCATCTTTAGAAGAGGCTTCCTTATGGAACAACAGCCTTGCAGACCAATTTGATGCAATGTGCGGCGTATGGTCTGAGCACTGACAGGCTGACCCCCCACCCCTTCAACCTCTGCAGCAATTATGGCAGCACTCATATGTCTATTTCCCAAAGACAACCTCTGGATATGACGCTGAGCATGTGCACTCAACTTCTTTGGTCGACCATGGCGAGGCCTGTTCTAAGTGGAACCTGTCTTGTGAAACCGCTGTATGGTCTTGCCCACTGTGCTGCAGCTCAGTTTCAGGGTCTTGGCAATCTTCTTATAGCCTAGGCCATCTTTATGTAGAGCAACAATTCTTTTTTTCAGATCCTCAGAGAGTTCTTTGCCATGAGGTGCCATGTTGAACTTCCAGTGACCAGTATGAGAGAGTGTGAGAGCGATAACACCAAATTTAACACACCTGCTCCCCATTCACACCTGAGACCTTGTAACACTAACGGGTCACATGACACCGGGGAGGGAAAATGGCTAATTGGGCCCAATTTGGACATTTCCACTTAGGGGTGTACTCACTTCTGTTGCCAAAGTTTAGACATTATGCCTGTGTGTTGAGTTATTTTGAGGGGGACAGCAAATTTACACTGTTATACAGGCTGTACACTCAGTACTTTACATTGTAGCAGAGTGTCATTTCTTCAGTGTTGTCACATAAAAGATAAAATAAAAATATTTACAAAAATGTAAGGGGTGTACTCACTTATGTGAGATACTGTATAGTGATGATCATCTTTACTGGGTAAATGCTTATAGTGCATTGGACTCTAAAATAAAATATGTACTTGAAAAGTAACTTTGTAGAAACTGCATTATTTATTTTAAGGAACTAAGGGCCTGGTGCAAGAAACTAAAGAGGCACAATTTTGGGACATACCAACTGAGTCATAGGGGAGGAATACAATTCCCTTTCATGTAAATGGGGCTTTTAACCCCTTGAAAGCTAAGGAGGTCTCCAATGTATGGCTTTGCAATTAAATGGAGACCTCTAATATTCAAGGCGTTAAAATCCCCATTTTAATCAGTGATAATTATTTTGAATTGCATATCTTTAGCTTACTGCATCAGGTGCTGATTTCTTATATCCAGTCAACGAGAAAAAAAGGCAGCACTAGTTCTTAAAAAAGACATTGTTGAACTGGAAAAAGTGCAGATGTGGAACAGAAAACACAAACAAGAGGGGTGCCAATAGTGCTTTATCACTACAATGCTGTAAGCAATATATATACGTGGCAAGTCTCACTCACATTATATAGATGCTATTTAGTAGATTTGTGCGATTCTGTTCGGCCAGTTTCGGAATTTGGACGAATAAGGTGTATTTGGCATCATTCGGACCTTCCGAAAGCCAAGGTCAGCCCACAAAACAAAAATCAGAATCCGAAACAGACCTAGTCCGAAATTTCAGTGTAAATTTCAGAAATTATGGTGCTTTCCCGCCTGAAACTATTACAATGTTGCTACATACTGCTAAAAATAGATCTGGTAAAACAGGTGCTTTACAGTTCATGCAAAGTACAGATATTAACCGCTTAAGGACACAAGCAATTTTGACATTTTTGCTATGTGTGTGTGTTCAACCATAATGCCTATCTTTCTCATTTATTGCACAAACACATATTATATACCATTTTTTAAAGGGCAGAAAGGGCATTAATTTGTTTCTCTTAAACAAATTAGCTGACTTGGGCCCCATTCCAGAGAGCACCATCCTGGCCACTATGGCTGTAGAATCCCTTTACACTATCATTCCACACACAGATGGCATAGCAGCATGCCGAGAATATCTGGAACAAAACAACACACCCATGGAACCGATAAAAAACCCATACAGTTTATACTCACCCACAATTACTTCAAGTTTGGACAAGACCTCTACCTCCAGAAAATGGGGACTGCAATTGGTACCCAAATGGCACCACAGTATGCCAACCTGTTTATGGCAAAATTGGAATAGGACTTCCTGTCCACCTGCCAGATGAAACCTCTGGTCTATTACCACTACATTGATGATATTCCTATCATCTAGTCTGCCAGTGAAGAGGAACTTCTCCAATTCCATGTCAACTACGATACATTTCACCCTAATACCATCTTAACACTCAGTCACTCACAGACAAACATTAACTTCCTAGACACAACTATCAGTATTCAGAACAACTCCATCCACACATCCCTGTACCGCAAACCAATGGACAGACCAACCTACCTGAAAAGCAATAGCTTCCACCCAAAACACACATAGAACTACATCATATACAGCCAGGCCATCAGATACAACCGCATCTGTTCTGACATGAAGGACTGTGACAAGCTCCTCCAGAAACTCAGAGGAAACTTTATAAAACAGGGTTACAGAGCAAGGATTATTGACAGTCAGATATAGAAGGCTACCCAAATACCAAGAAAAATCTGTTGAGCTACAAAGAACAACATAAGGGAAACCAGGTGCCACTGATGGTCACTTACCACCCCCAGGTTGAAGTTCTACACAAAATATCAAGAGAACTTCAAACAACATTACATATGGATGAAAGACTTAAGAACATATTCCCACAGCCTCCTTTACTCACCTTCAGACAGACTCCCAATTTAAAACAACTGAGTTCCCTGCATAAAAATACAAAACATAGCACATTTCCCTGCCTACAAAAGAGGTGTGAAACCTGTGCACACATTTACACCACAGACAAGATACCCATACCAAACAGCCTGTTACATCATAAGATTAATGGTATCTTCACCTGCAAATGATCCAATGTAATATACCTCATCATGTGTGCAAAATGTCCAACAGCTTTTTATATGGATGAAACTGGACAGCCATTACATAAAAGGTTTAATTCCCACAGATCTAATGTTAACAACAAACAGACCAAGACACCAGTGGGAGAACATTTTTGCCAAAATGGACACAGTGTCAGGGACATTAAATTAACTGTATTAATGGGACTGTTCAGCACTCAGAGGGGCTGAAAATGATGGGAGGTTAAGTGAATATTGATGTTTAATGCTATTCATAATGGTTTGAATAAAGACAGAGAATTCTTGTCACATTATCACATTGTGGATTGACCTTTCCAACAGTCCTACTGGGATTGTAAATACCTCTAAAGCCTCAGAGGAAGACTGAAATTTACCATTGACTGATCAAAGCATCTGGATCTGGACTGAGTTCTCTTATCTGATTTCCATTCTAAACAATGCAATGTGTACTTGTATTTAAGAGATGTTTTCATATTTATCTGTATAACATGCCTGTGGAAGAGATCTAAGGTCTCAAAAGCTTGCATCCTACGTTTCAGTGCATAAAGAGATTAAGTCAAAGATATATATAATATTTTTTTTTCCCCCATGTCTAAGTGACTGTTATTCTTCTACTTATGTGCCCATCTATAGATTATTCTTGGTATTTTTTTCAAGTAATGTGTGTTTTATCCTTAAGGTTTTGTAGCACTGACTATGTCTTTAATGAACAAAAGGCAAAAGTAATTCTGTTGTACCTTTGTACCATGTGTAGGTGTGAGTGATCCATACTGGTGTTTACGACAGATGCGCTGCAATTGTGGTGCCGGGGGCAGGGATGTACACTCTTATGCCTCCATACGGTGGGTGAAGAAATAGTATGGGAGGCAGCAAAGCTGTGTGCTCCGGGTTCTCTGATATCTATCATGTCCACCTTCACAAAGGTCCAAACCGCAGAGATACAGAGGTTGCAGGTCACGGCTCAGGAGGCGAAAAGGGTATACGTCGCCAATGGAGGAGAAGACTCCTATGCTGCTTATGTTTTCTGCAACACTAAAGCTTAACAACTGCCATCGGAGCATAACTGTGCCAGGTTGTTCCGTGTCCATCAAGGTGTTTTTTAAACAGGGCGATAAGGCCGGCAAGATGTTGTCCCATTTGGTGCGCTATAATACAGACAAAACGCAGATTTTATGTCTGCACAATGATGTGCGGTGTCTGCTCAACTTGGATAGGGACTTCAACAATCAATTTGCAAATTTCTTTCAATGTCTGTACCATTCCCGACTGAACAAATCAGTGACGGACATCCAGCTTTATTTGACTGACTGCTCCCTGCTGTCTTTGTCCCACAAGGACAGGGGTTTTCTGGACTCCCCTATTCTTTTGCGAGAGGTGGTCGATGCTATAAAGGCTATACCCAGTGGTAAATTCCCAGGGGTTGATGGCCTTCCCATAGAGTGGTAATAGAAATATGTTGATGTTCTTGTGCCTCAACTGTGCATCACCTTTCTCTCAGCTTTAGGTACTTGTGCCCTTCCTTCAATGAATAAGGCATCTATCACTGTACTACCTAAACCAGGAAAGGATGTTTTTCCTCTGTGAATTGTACCATCCCATATTGCTCCTAACTACAGACATCAAGATGCTGTCAAAAAATGTTGGCGACTCGATTGAATTTTATTATCACCAAACTTGTACACCCCGATCAGACCAGGTTTATCCCTGGCAAGTCGACAGCACATAATCTTAGGTATCTGCAAATTCCACATGACAATCAGTCACATGGCTATTGCCTCTCTTGATGCAGCCAAGGCATTTTATTCTGTGAAGTGGGAGTGCCTGTGGGTCGTTCTTGCTAAATCTGGTTTTGGACCAACCTTTATTCACTGGATCAGTACTCTCTCTATGCCCGACGTGTGGGCTCAGTCTGTACGGGAGGTGTCTCTTCTAATTTTGCCCTTGGTAGGGGCAATAGACAGAGTTGGCTGTTGTAGCCAGAGCCACTGCCTGCCGGTATAATTGATGATCCTCACATTGCTGATATTTGTCTGGGTGGTCGGGTAGAGAAGCTTGTTCATTATGTGGATGACATGCTCCTTTTCTTGGGCGATATGCACTAGTCCTTGGCGGCCTTATTAGAATGGGTGGACACTTTTGGACTTTACTTGGAACGTTCAATTAATTGATCAATATCCTCCCTTTTTCTCCTGGATCAGATTCCTGACAGAACTGTCACGGTTTTTAGATGAACACTCAGACAGGATGGTAAGGTTAAAATGACTTTATTGAAAAAGAGCATACAAGGAATAAGGCCCTGGGGTCCACAAGGCAGATCACACAGTGAAATACAATACACAATAGCAACAGGTCTGCAGTACTAGAATAGGTGGACTGGCACAACAGGTAAACAGCTAGTAGAGAGACTCTGGCAGGATAAGTGAGGTCGAAGGCAACCCGTTGGAGAGCTGACCAGGTGAGCGTACATTGGAGGAGCACGTGAAATGGAACTGGCACAGCCCAGATGCCTGGGCACTAAACCCTGAGGAACGAGGCAACTCTGACCCAGACTGTATGGTATGGCAATGAGGCAACTCTGACCCAGACTGTATGGTATGGCAACGAGGCAACTAGAACCAGATACGGTCTCCAAATACTTGGCAACCATGGAATGGCAGCACTACCCTCAGGAAGGGTAACTGAGACCAAGGTAGCTGCTAGATACAGACCCTAGAACGCTAGGGGTGGATCGAGGCGACAATAGGCAGCTGTAACATAGCCAGTGACCACGTAACCTGCAGGATGGAATGTGTAACGCTGGCTCTAGCTCGAGGTACTGCAGAGAACAGTGTAAGCCCTTTCCTGGACTCTCCAGGTATCCACAGGGTTAATGATAAATGCCCAGCAACTTACTGAAAAACTCCCAGAGGGAGTGAGCACAGAGTAACAGGTAGGAAGGCCACAGAGAGAGAGATCAGAGTAACACAGTCAGTGTTAGAACACCTGTACTGGTACTTAGAATGTGCACACTGCCAGCAGCGGTTAAGGAACAGCTTAAGCCCAGGCTTAGCCTTTGGTCGACAAGAAATAGTGCCACGCGGAGCACCACTACATACAATGCAAAGCCCAGTATCACGATGGCAACCAGGGGTCGCCCAGACACAAATGGACACGGTTGGTACAGGAGCCAACAATGGTCAGCCCTGGAGCGGGTCCAAAGGCTGGATACAGTCAGCAACGGAGCTGGTCACAGTCTGATGTGGTCAGACACAGAGCAGATCACCGCCAGAAGTATACAGCAACGGAGCGGGTTCACAGCCAGGATACGGTCAGCAACGGAGCAGGTTCTTCAGCCAGAATGCGGTCAGCAATGGAGCGGATTCTCAGCCAGGATACAGTCAGCAATGGAGTGGGTTCTTCAGCCAGAATACGGTCAGCAACAGAGCGGGTTATCAGCCAGAATACGGTCAGCAACGGAGCGGGTTCCCAGCCAGGATACATTCAGCAACGGAGCGTGTTTTCAGCCAGGATACAGTCAGCAACGGAGCGTAGAACAGGAACTCAGGAACAAAACTCGAAGTCAGGCAGGCCAGGTCATACACAAAACAGCAAAGCGCAGAATAGACTCAGGAACTCGTACACCACGAAAGGGCGCCTAAGGGAGGACATTCCAAGGTATATAAAGGCAAGCCCAGTGTATGCAATTAAGCCCAGCCAATTAGAAGGCAGCAGAGAATAACAATGTCACCGCTCAGCAACAGAAGCACGGGCACAGTGATACAGAACCCACTTTTAAAGCAATACCATGTCAACGTCTGATTCTTTCAGATGTCTGGGGATTCTGATCTCTTGATCACATTCCGTGTTGATCAAGGATAATTTTGTTCCACTGATAACTCACTTTCAGGTAAAGACTCCTGCCTGGCAGTCTCTACGGTTTAATGTTATAGGATGGGCTATCTTATCAAAATGCTGTTCTTACCCAGAGCTCTTCAGAACTCGTCCACCCACATTCCTAAGATGTTGTTTCTGGAACTAGACTTGATAACTTCACGGTTCCTCTGGAGAGGAGGGAAACCCAGAATTAGGTTGTCGACTCTGCAAAGGTCCACATTGGAGGGGGGTATTGCTTTACCAGACCTCTATAGATACTACCTGGCAGCACAGGGCCACTATGCCCTGGCCTGGTCCTATCCTGAAGCTCAGTTCAGTTTTCTTGCTCTGGAAGGAGCAGCATTGTGTGAAAACCGTTGCTTGCCCCAGATATTGCTCATGGGCAAAATGGTGAACACCATTGTTATGACTTTGGAAGATGTAATTTTTAGTGTGTGGAGGGAGATTCTGGTAATGGTGGGATGGAGGGGCCACAGCTCATTCACCCCTTTATGGTCTAATGTTACCACAGATGTTAATGTTAAACATCTGTACAGTTTAGGCTTTGGTCCTGTCTGGTCTAGATATGGAATTACGGCTTTAGAGCACATCTGTGTTGACGGTACCTTGAAACCATTTGAGCAGCTTCACAGGGAGTTGGATATTTCTCACTGTTTCTTTTATTCATATCTCTGTTTGTGCCAGGTGCTTTGAATGCAATGGGAAGGGCAGGTGCCCATTACTGAGCGATTCTGTTTACTCTCTGTACTGGTCAGGTGGACGGACAGGCCAGTGTCTTTCATTTATCAATGGCTTGATGTTCCTGCCCCACATGGGGATCTCCCTCTGAGACAGAAATGGGAAGGAGACCTGGGGGTGCTGGAGGAGTGGGACTGATCCATGGCCAAGACCAGCCCACACGGAGCCTCTTTACATGTCAGACATGAACTCATCTAACTGAAAATACTTTACTTCAGTTAGAATTCATAGGATGGAAGCCATGGATAATGCCTTATGTGACAGATTCCCCCATGCCACTGCTACCTTTTTATATCTTATGTGGGATTGTCTTGTGGGCTTTGGGTTCTGGGAGCGGGTCTTTACCTCTTTATCAGAGGTACTGAATAGACTAATTCCCCCAACCCCAAAGCTGGATCTCCTGTCAGTTATCCCGGATAAACTAGACAATCACCATGTTAAATCTCTTCTCACTTTGATTATGGCATCTAAGATAGTTACCATGGTATGGATGTCCACTTCCTTACTCTCACATGATCATTGGGTGCACCCGGTGTCTCAGAATCTTCCACACTACCGTTTAGTGTACACCCATAGAGGGTCCCTGCACAGGTTTCAGGTGATTTGGGGAGTCTGGTTGTCTCACTTTGAGTTGAACCTCTCTCCTTAGTACAGACGCTGGGTGTGGTGGTGGTGCCTCTGGGGAGCTGGGGAGGGTGGGGGGGAGAAAAACTTTCTCTTCCCTTTTCTGGGGGGGGTCTTTGTTTAATTAATGTAAAAAAAAAAATTATTCACTGGATGCTTTGGGATGATCGTATTGTATTTTCATGTATCCTTTATGTTTTACCCCATTTATAATGCATGCCTTGTGAAGACCTTACTGTTATATCACATGCATTGTGTTACTCTATATTGTATTTTTTTTAAAAAAGGCATATAACACTATAACATACTCTTTCAATGAACACATATTCAGTTAAGAACCACACACCACATTTTTTTTTTGCGATTCAGATTCAGGGGTTTCCGAGCAGAGTGCAGCCACGTGGGGACCCCTGAAGTCCATGATGTGCTAGGACAGTCACTGGTCCTTAACACAATTTTACATATGACAGTTCTGGCATGTCGTGGGTCCAAAAGGGGTTAAAAACTCCACTTAACCTCTTCTTATTTAAAACACTATAAAGAAATGAGTCTCCTTGCCAGAGATAGATAGATAGATAGATAGATAGATAGATAGATAGATAGATAGACACATAAGCCAAGAAACCAAAGTAAAGCTTTGCATGTCTTTGCAAAAGCTCAATGTACAACTGAGATACAACAAGCAAGACATATTTGGATTGCAGTTTTTTATTTATATTGTCGCAAGATTGTAGCACATTTATGGACTGGAACTGAGCAGTTTTCTCATATGCCTTCCTCTCAGTTCCTCATGAAAGTATCAAACTAATAATAAGTTATTAAATAAATGCCTTGCGAGAAGTCTGAATAAATCTTTCAGCGTTATCTTGTTGGCCAAGCACTGCTTGTAATGGATGCATTGCCTCAGCGAATGTGTTGCAAAGAAATAACAGCCATAATTTAAATTGTTTCAGAATTAAGAATTGGAACAATTTGTAAGAGGAAGAAATAAGATAAGGCAAAGATATGTCTATATATCTGAGAAATATCAGTAAAATTAGGATGTATTGCTACTTTCTGCCTATAAATATACAAATAAAATCATAGACTGATTTAAGAAGAGGAATTTGAACAATTATGAAGCAGGTCAATTGCACCATACTTGAAAACAAAAATCCCCATTGATTTAAATAGGGATTTATCCCTTGAATGATAGAATGGTCTGTAACACATTGCTTCTCTGTGCATTGTTAGCCTCTTTAACAATCAAATACCCATTTAACTCAATACTGATCTTTTTAACCCAATGGTGCAGTTGGTTTGCTCCAGAACTGTACCAGAGCCAACATGCACTAAAGTTTGATGAGGGCTCAGGATGGAGATGTGTCTGATCTATTTCATAGGCACATCGCTAGTATGCACTAACGTGTCTTCACCATAATATTCCTTTAATCCACCACCAATCCACCATACCTTCGACACGTTTATCATTTTGGATTGAACACATCAATAATGGCTCATTTCCATATGGAAATGCAGGTAAATGAGAGTTTCCCATTACACTTAACTTCTCTAGAATAAAGTAGGCAAGTGTAGGTGTGAAAATACATAGACACAAGGAGGTATAAAAAGGTAAACAGGAGAATGAAGATACAGATAACCCCTTAACGACCGGCTGATTGGCATGGAGCGGTCAGTTAAGGACCACGGAGCATTTTTTTTTTTATTGCTCCTTCCAGTTCCGGACTCCCCGAACGCCGTGTAGCCGCGGGGGGAGCCCGGAATTCCATGACGGTCATAGTACGTCATGGGTCGTTCAGTCAGATCGACCCTTGATGTATTATGACCGCCAAGGGTCGTTAAGGGGTTAAATCTGGGAACCATGTGTGGTCTCTATCCTTCTTTAATGATGGTGCTGTAATAACTACATTTGTATTCAGTCCAAAATTCTGTTCCAACTCATTTACCGATAACTGTGTATACATTAGTATTTCTTGTGTAGGTGGATTCTTATGCTTTCTTTTCTATTTGTCAGTGCCTGTATTCATCCCTCTGCCTTTGACTTTGCCACCTTTTGTTGTGTTACCTGGAATTAAAATAGAATTGGGATTTATACCATTTAAGGTGTACAACATACTTAACAAAATATTATATTGTGACACAAACATTAAAAAAATAGACGTAAGCATAAGAAATAAGTATTCCTCAAGGTTCTGTTCTAGGATGCTTCTGTTCTCTCTTTACACAATAACACTTGGTGATCTTATTAACTGCTTTGGTCTCAAATATCACCTCTATGAAGATGACACCCAGATTTACTTATCTGCACCTCAACTGACTTCTGATATTCAGGCTAAAGTCACAGACTGTCTCTCGGCTATCTCAAACTCAATATGTCTAAAACAGAGCTACTCCTCATCCCACCTATGCCCGACCCTGTAGTGCCCTTCCAGGTGACTGTAAATGTCACTACCATGAATCCAGTATCAGAAGCAAGGTGTCTAGGGGTGATAATTGACACGTCTCTCTCATTCTGCCCTCATATTAATGCCATCGCTAAATCCTGTTGTTTTCTTTTGCGTAACATTGCTAAAATCCATCCCTTCCTCTGTTAGTCCACAGCTAATTTCTTATACAAGCACTCAACCTCTCCCGCATGGAATAGTGCAACATTATTCTATCTGGCATTCCTGCCTCCCATCTCCATCCACTTCAATCCATACAGAATGCAGCAGCATGAATTACTCTTTTGTCACCTAGGTTTGTCCCTGTCCCGCTCCTCCTCAAATCTCTCCAATCGCTGCCTGTCAAACTCTGGATTTCTTATAAAATCTTACTTCCCTCATTCAAGACCCTTCTCTTCTCTGCTCCTTCTTACATTTCCACTCTGATCTCCCGCTATACCTCATCCTGCCACTTATGTTCAGCCAGTGACTGTTTCTTCTCTGCTCCTTTTGTGTCTACAGCCGTCTTATGTATCAAACCTTTTTCTTTCATTGCTCCGTATCTATGGAATGCTCTACCTCCCACCATGTGCCACTGCACCTCTTTGTAGGTCTTTAAGTCTTGTTTGAAAATGCACCTCCTGGATAAAACTTCAACATGCTAGAAGGCACTGATGTTGTACAAAGATTGTTCTTATAAATTATTTACTTTAATTGTGTCCCCTATGATCATCAGAACTCTAGCACTGTATTCAGCACTTGACCCTTATGTACTCTGTATGTCTCCATTACCATTTTAGATTGTAAGCTTTCAGTCAGGGACCTCACACCCCATGTTTCACTCTACAAAGCACTTGTAACCCTGTATTGTTTAAAGCCTTAAATTGTAAAGCGCTGAGTACGCTTGTGGCTGTATATAAATAAACATATTAATTCCTTCATTCATAAGTATTCACCCTCCTGAGTCAATGCTTAGTAGTAGCACCTTTAGCAGCAATTGTGAGTTTTTTTGTGCAAGTCTCAAACAGCTTTACAGATCTGGATTCTGTAATATTGCTCTCTGGCAAAATTGCTCAAGCTCTTTCAGATTGGACGGGGACCTTTGGGAAACAGCAATGTTCAAGCCTTTCCATAGATCCTCTTGGATTATGAGTAATGAGCTTGAGCAGGCCATACTAAAACATCCAGGATCTTGCTTTTAAACCACTCTAGTGTAAAGTTTGCTGTGTTTTTGGGGACATTACAATGCTGGTATACGAACCTCCTCCCTAGTCACACATCTCTTGCAGTCTGAAACAGATTTTCCTCTAGAATAGCCCAGTATAGCTAGTTCCATCCATGTTTCCCTCAATCCTTACTAGTTTCTCAGTCCCTGACAATGAGTTTTAATGGACGGCCTTCTGTAGGTAGAGTATTGGTAGTGCCACATCCATCCTATATAATAAAAGGCCAGATGTATGTTTGTCTGATGCAATCATGCGCAGTAGAGACTGCTGAACGCAGGCCATTTGTCCGATGCAGTCACGCTCAGTAGACACTGCCCAAATGCACAGAATACTGCGAGGTATAGTTCAGAGGTAGTACACCTACCGTGTAGTTCTGTGGTATTGCCCGTGAACATGGGCTTTTACATTACTTTTTAAAAATAGATTTGATGATCCAAGTATGTTCATAATCTGGGATGTATGTTTTTTCCCCATCCTTGATTTTTATGATGCTGTGTGTTTTAATATGCTGTCTAAAAATTTTGGGGCCTTTCAGAAACAGGTGTATGTAATCTGAGATCATGTGACTTTAAATGCACACAGGTGGACTCCATTCAAATAATTATTTGACATCTGAAGGCACTTGGTTGCCTCAGAGGTTACTTGGGGTGTCACAGCAAAGATGGTGAATACTTATGCAATTAAGTATTTTAAGTTGTTTGTTTTTTTTAAATCATTTTGCAAAGTATATAGATTTTGTTTCTGCTTCAACATTATGGACTATTTTGTGTAGGTTAGTCTCAAAAAATCCTAATTAAACCCATCCTGATACCAGGTTGTAACGCAATAAAATGTGAAAAAAGTCAACGGGAGGTGAATACTAATGCCAGGTATTCTAAGCCAGACCAAGAACAGACAAGCAAGATCATTTGTTTTTTGGATCTTACTGTACCTAGAGATGAGTGAAAAGTTTTTTCTGTTGGAAGTTTCATGGAAAACCAGCAATTTGAATTTTTTTCTGTGAAAAATCCCTTGATGAAGCCTAATTTGCCTTTTCTCTCTAGCCCCCTGAATTTTTCCATGGGAACTTTGCTAGTTCCAGTGTGTGTTGGGGGGGAGGTTTAGACACGGTAGTTCATTTGAATGTCTTTTAGTGCAGCAGGACGTAACTGGGAGTTGGAGATAAGTGAAGTTCCATGGCCACTGTGGCTGGGACAATGCTGGATTCTGGGGTAAGTGAAGGCTGAGGGCAGTATGTGGTTCTATGGTTACCATGGGGTGAGGCTTTGGGGGCATTATATGATCATACAGTTACCATAGCAAAAGGCTGGGGGGGCAGTGTGTGGTTCTATGTTTACTATAGGACGAGACGTGAGGAACAGTGTGTGGTTCTATGGTTATTACTGAACACTATGTTATGCCTGAATTCAACACAAGCTCATTTCTACTATATATCTGCTTCGTCTGATCAGGTGGACTATTTTGCTGAAGTGGTTTATTAAATTAATGTAAGCAGTTATTTTATACTCTAAATAATCCAGGTTCACTGATAAGTAATTACCAGCAGTATCTGCTGCAGAAATCAAATTGCTACCATAGGCATCCAGTGATGTTCCAGAAGGGTCAGATTGTTGGAGACATGTTTGATATTCAAGGGTATTTATGGTAAATATTTTTATAGTAGAGGTGTCCAAACCTGTCCTCAATAGCTGTACACAGGCCTTGGTTTAACAAAAAAAAGAAATGTCGGTAATAAAATATGATGTTTCTAATTATGCCAAAAGTCCCCAAAAACACCTTGGAGTGCTAGATTTAACCTGCAAGTCCTGAGTTAGAACTAAACCATGCACATTCATTTATATATTTATAATTATGGGAATTGATAATGTGGTTAGTCCTACTACGCCTTCTTGTTTGTTTGTCTTTAGCTTCACAACATTTGCTTCATGCAGTTTCTACTGTAGTCAAAACACCATTGTCCTTTATTTAGTATCACACAACCAGTATAGTTGGGGCTATCTGGTAACAGCAAATGAAAACACCACAATCAGTCACTGGGCAGAATAGGAAGAGTTAAATTATGACAATTAAAAGTTAAGCTCCCTTCCCTTTTGTAGAGTAATTATATTAATTATGTTGGATGTAATGTTTATTCCTTTTAAGATCCATTGAAATTACAAAAAATGTAATCACAGCATGAGTAGAAGATACATACTTTTATTATACAGAAAAAAAGGCTACAGAGACTTTAATCTTACGTTACAGAAGTATCACACTAATTAAATTGGAAATGTGAATTACTTGCAATGCAGCATCATCAAAAGTTTTCAAAAATGAGCAATTTGATCTTTGATTAAAGACCTTTTTGTGTGTCACTGTAAATTTAGATGGGTATTTGTGAATGTTCTTTAAATTAATCAATAAAATGAAATATACATTATTAATATTAACCCCTTCACTGATGATAAAGATGAATTCATTGGGTTCATAGTGCAAAATACTGTTGTAGACAATTGATTATCAGGATACTGAAGAAGATGGGACTTACTGAGTACGCTGAAGATGTGCAATTCTGGAGCAAGCCAACTGCACCATAGGAGACAATTACAAAAATCCCCAAATTTACATAGATTTAAAAGGGTTTAACCACTCGAATGCTAGAGAGGTATCAAAAGCATTGCAAGCATTTCTCCCCTATGGTGCATCTGGTTTGCACCTATTTATTACTAAATATGGCCAATAATTTAAAGGGGTAGTAATACTTAAGATGTAAAACAATATATGTGGTAGGGTTTATGTCCCTGAAGAAAAACAAGGGTACTCCCACTGCTGAGAGATATTTTATTAAAAAATTATAACAGCTCAAGCTTGAATTTTTTAGGTGCAATATCACAGTGGCCTGAAAAATTTACAGTGGCACTGTTGCTATACCATCCTATGGAGATGTATGGTCTACGGACCGGAGCAGTCCATAGGATGGTGTAGCAACAGCGTCACTGTAAATTTTCAGACCACTGTGATATTGTACTTAAACAATTCAAGATTGAGCTGTTCGAATTTTCTAATAAAATATCTCTCAGCAGTGGGAGTACCCTTGTTTTACTCAGGAGATAAACCCAACAACATATATTTTTATATTTTAAGTATTACTATCCCTTTAAAGGACTAATAACTTTTTATTTTGACTTTGCATACTGTGTAAGTGCATGAAATTTAAAGTCATATTGCCTATACTTTTTTTCACCTTAGTTTAGACTTTTATGTCTCTGACAGTGAGCTCTGATCTGTTTGTATGGAGATTTTTATATAAAAATAAAACAATGCAAACAAGATGTCCTGTAACACTGAATGTACTGTATGCTAGTGTTACATTATATTACATCCTGCTTTGATGGTCACTAGACCATCTGCGGAAAGAGAAATCAAGGGAGCTTACTGTCAGGGACATAAAAGTATAAAGAAATAGGCAAAGGTGAAAAAAATATAGAAAAATTATAGGCAATGATTATTATCCTTTTAAAGGGGTTAGTAATGCCTGCTTAGAAGCTCCTGCTATATTGTAGATTTAAATAAAATATAAAATATCTTGAACAAGTCCAATCTCTCAAACCTTTATGGTTTGAGAGATATTTGCAGCTAAAGTCCCCCTCCCTCCCCTTGCACTGATGTCAGCTCTCTACTGACAGCAGGAGATCCCAGTCCTGGGACCAGCCGGCAGCTCTTCAGCAGAACCGAAATAGAGATGTTTAAAAAGAAATACTTCACTGGAACAGTCTACAAAATCTGCCTGGTTTGCAAGCACACTTTGTAGACCATTCCATTTAAGTAATTCTTGTTAAATATTGCTATTTCAGCTCTGCTGAAGAGCTGCCTCGAGTTGACCGCCACGGATCTTCTTCTACAAGCTTTACAGATGAAATCAGGAGAAGGGGAGGGAGGGGTGACCTTTAACTGTGAATATTTCTCAAACCATAAAGGTTTAAGAGATGGGACTTGCTCAAGATACTTTATTTTTAAAAAAATCTACAATATAGCAGCAACTTATAAGCGGACATGAATATCCCTTTAAAGATAATTCTAATACTGCATCTTCCTTTTAAAGTCTATAACCACAGTCATACTGGTAGAATTGTGCTTCTTCATAATACATTTTAGAAGATCAATAAGACAGGCATACGTCTAGAGATGGAATAATTTCTTCCTAAAGTTTGGTTTCAGGGGAAACCAGGCCAGTTTGCTTGTGGCAACTAGGGTTACACCAATACTCGTACTCGTGCAAATGCGGCCGATGCCAGCACCGATACCCTGTGTCAGGGCTGGTGCTGCAGAGAGGGAGCCCGGGGAGCTGCTCACAAGGCTCCCCGGTCACCTCTCTCCCTCCTAGAGCGTCGGAGCGTTGCAGCGGGTTACCATGGCAATGCTCCAACTCT
Organism: Rhinophrynus dorsalis; assembly: GCA_037306005.1. Classification (NCBI taxonomy): domain Eukaryota; kingdom Metazoa; phylum Chordata; class Amphibia; order Anura; family Rhinophrynidae; genus Rhinophrynus; species Rhinophrynus dorsalis. Next base: position 314,249,720 of record CM074723.1, read on the forward strand.
GACCACTGCCGGGGCTCGCGAGAGAACAGCGAGCACCCGGCAGAGGAGGCTAAGAAAGCAAAGAGATGGCAAGATGTGGGGCATCCAAAGCGGGTGGTGAAAGAGGCAGAGAGGGGGGTCAAGAGGGAGAAAAAGAGGCAAAAGGGACTAAGGGAGAAAAAAACAGGCAAGGAGGAAGGATCAGGAGACAAAAAGAGGGGGGGCAAGAAGAGGCATAAGGAGGGGGGATCAGGAGAGAGAGAGGCAAAAGGGTGGGATCAAGAGTCAAGGAGGGGGACAAAGGGGGATCAAAAGGGAGAGAAAAAGCCAAGGCAAAAGGAGGGGGCTCAAGAGGGGGCGAATGAAGCAAAAGGTGGGAATCAAGAGGGGGAGAAAGAGGCAAAAGGGGAGAATCAAGAGTCAAGAGGAGGTGTGTGTATATATGTATGTATTTGTGTATGTGTGTGTGTGTGTATATATATATATATATATATATATATATATATATATATATATTTCAAGTACTCACCAATATCAATTGCCTATACTTTTTTGTGTTCATTTGCCAGTTTTCTAAGTACCTAAAGCATATATATATATATATATATATATATATATATATATATATACTTGGAAAACTGGCAAATGACTGCAAAAAAGTATCGGTAATTGGTATCGGTGAGTACTTGAAAAAAGTATCGGTACTCGTACTCGGTCCTAAAAAATTGGTATCGGTGCATCTCTAGTGGCAACATTTAGTCATTGGCTCTTTGTGCATTGCTCAAGCAGGCAACCACAATTCCACCAATTGGTTCTCTAAGAGCACATGGAGCAATTCACTCACTTCTTTATTGGTCTATAACATTTGGTAAAGAAATGAACATATCACTTCATCATGCCCCTATTGTTGTCAAGTAATGAGAAAGACTTCAAACATATCTTCATTATTATATTACTAAATGGAACCTAGGTTTTTTAGTCCTTGTAAGAAGATTATTTCTGGAGCAATCCAAATAGATCAGAAGGGCCAAATACTGTTAAACCATATGTTGGAGACTTCTCTAGCATTCAAGTTGGTTAAAAACACCATTTAAAACAGGGGGATTTGAGGAATTTTATTTGTCTCATATTGTGTAGTTATTTTGTTCCAGATTAGCTTAATTTTCTTTTATATGTATAGCCCACAGTGCCTATTTTAAAGATTATGCTAGGTTGAGATTTTTAATAGATGTCAAGATTGGCAGACTAGATAGACCAGTTGTTCTTATGTGCCTTTAAATTAATGCTTCTATGTTTCTTTCATTCGGTTTGTACATTTTTTTAAATGTATGCCATTAATCTATAATATTGTCTCATGAATTTAAAGATCTAAATTAAGCAGCCTACATATACATTAATGCTCCTTGTGAAACAGCTTGAGCCTAATGTGCTGCCAGCATGGGTGATTCCGGCCTTGCAAAACGAACCAAAACACAACAAAACTGTGATGCTTTGAGTACATCAAGGTTCCAGAATGCTAGTCCACAAGGTGTCCTGTGGGCTACCTTGCAGATAATTTGTACAGGCGATACTAGAGGCTGCAATGTCAGGCTGACCCACATAGGCATAAGCCAAAAGTATATGACTGTTGTCCATGTGAACCAGCCTGTTGAGACACCTCCTCCTACATATACATTAATGTTCCTTGTGAAACAGCTTGAGCCTAATGTGCTGCTAGCATGGGTGATTCCGGCCTTGCAAAACGAACCAAAACACAACAAAACTGATGTTTTGAGTACATCAAGGTTCCAGAATGCTAGTCCACAAGGTGTCCTGTGGGCTACCTTGCAGATAATTTGTACAGGCGATACTAGAGGCTTCAATGTCAGGCTGACCCACATAGGCATAAGCCAAAAGTATATGGCTGTTGTCCATGTGAACCAGCCTGTTGAGACAACTCCTCCAGGCCCCCCATGTGAGTAAATGACAGGGAGAATGCAGCTTAGCATGCAGTTAATGGAGCACAGTCAATTTGCCCTTATGAACATAGCTTTAGGAGTTGCTAGTCATTTCCATATTTGACTATTATTTTACTTTCACTAGAAAGGAGGTTACAACTACAACAGAGGAACATTTTATTTTTATAGTACCAGCAGTTAGTATGTGAAGTTCCTTGCTTAAAAGAAATCTATTGCTAGATGGCTAATACTGCACAAATCTCCACAATAAAATGCTTGAACAAGTCAAAGCCTATCACTTCTAGACCCTGCTGTATTTTGGATAAATGTTCTAAGGGTCTATATGAAGATGGATATCTTGTTACAATACTCTGTATTATTTTTGAGGAAGACATAATCAAAGTATCATGTTACATAATTAAGAATATTAACATTCCCACAATATTTACATATATTGAAGTGATATCTCAAATAAGATTGTATATTGAACACTGTACCTATTAGTGTGTCTGATTTTGATGGTTAGTCTTTATTCTGTTACAGTTCATTAGATAGTGTACATTGTGATTATTAATTTTTTTAAGGCAAATAAATATTAATAACAATCAAGGGAAGAGCATATCCAATTTGAATTATTTCACACATTCTATGTTTGATTTCAAATATACACAATTTGAAGTCTCCCAAAAGTAATATACATAATGATGTAGTTCTAGTAGAAAAACACGCTGAATTGTGTTAAATGATTTGTGAATAATTTCACATTAGTCTTTTCAGACATGAAAATGAATTGATTTGTGTTTGCTGCAATTTTGAGAAAGCATAGGAGGATGAAAATGATAAACAACGAATGCAAGTGTATGAGAGGAAATAAAACATTTAAAAAAAACAAAAATGTACATCAATTGCATTGTAACCAGGGAGATACTCGATACCAACATCTCATATGCAGTGCTTCACAATGATTTAGAGATGTATCTGCATCCATGGGATACATAGTAATATAGTTTCTGAGGTGGAAAAAAGACATGTGTCCATCAAGTCCAGCCTATATCAAATCACCCCTGTTTATCCAGAGGAAGGCAAAAACAAAACATTGAAGCCATTACCAATTAAGCTTCTAGTGGGTAATAAAAATCATCCCTTACTCCAAATGGCAGTCATATAGTTCCCTGGATCAACAAACTATCTGCTTTGAAGCCAACTGTCATAATTCTCAATATTGTTATGTGCTAGATAGGTATTCATTTCTTTTTTTAAATCAGTTACAATATCTGCAAGCATAACATCCTCAAGCAAAGAATTCCATAGCCTTACTTCCCTTACTATAAAAAATTCCTACCTTTGTTTTAGTCAAAAGTGCCTTTACTCTAATCTTAATTGATAACCTCTCGTTCTTATCTCAGCTCTTTGAGAAAATAATTAATTGGAGAGTTCTTTGTTTTTACCTTGAATATATTTGTAAATTGTAATCAAATCATGCCTAAGATGTCTCTTCTGTAATGTAAACAAACCCAATTTGGCCATTTTCTCTTTATAACTCAAATCCTCCAGTCCCTTTATCGGTTTTGTTGCACGTTTCTGCACTTTTTGCAGTTCACTAATGTATTTTTAGGAAGTGGTGCCCAAAACTGTACTCTATATTCTAGATGATACCTACCAAGGATTTATATAGAGGTAGAATTATATTTAAATCCAGTGCATATATACCTCTTTTTATGCAGGATAGTACCCTATTTGCTCTTGCAGCAGCTGAATGACTCTGCCCACTGCTGTGAAGTCTATCGTCTATCACTACTCCAAAAACTTTCTCTAATGAGGATTCCCCAAGCAGTTTCCCATTTAATGTGTATGTTGCATGTTTGTTTCTACAGTCCAAATACATAACTTGACATTTATCTACATTAAACCTCATCTGCCACTTGTCTACCCATTACCTCAGTTTTTCTAAATCCTTCTGCAAATAAACATTTTACTCTCTATGTATTCCCATATACAACTTAGTGTCATCATCAAAGATCGGGACACTACTTTCAATTCCTACTTCTAGACCATTAATAAACAGCCCAGGACTGAACCCTGTGGCACCCCGCTTACAACTTTAAACCAAATTGAAAAGGTTCCATTTACGACAACTCTCTGCCATCTATAACTTCACCAGATCTCAATCCATGTACAGAAATCACCTCTTAAACTGAAGCTTTTTAATTTTTAGAGTAACCTGTTGTGAGACACTGCATCAAATGCTTTTGCAAAATCCAAGTATACTACATCAACAGCAATTCCCTTGTCCAAATTACTCTTTTCCTTTTGTAAAATGCAAGTAAATTAGTCTGACATGAGCTACTATTCATAAAACCATGCTGGCTCCAACTAATAATATTGTTTGTCTTCACATAGTTCTAAATACTATCAGTTAGTAACCCATCAGATAGCTTAACCACTATGGAAGCCAAGGTCACAGATCTATAATTTCCTAGTTTGGATCTTGGCCCCTTTTGAAACAATGGTACTACATCAGCTTTTCTCCAATTTCAGGGCACTATGTCTGATGAAAGTGAATCAATAAATATTAAGTATAATGGTCTTGCTATTACCAAACTAAGTTCCTTTATTCACCATAATATTTTCCAGTCTCTTTTGGACTTTGTCCTCAGTAAGCAATATGTATGATGGAGGTAATTTTGTGCTGTATTTGTTTGCTCATAGCCTATTATTGTTGTTTCCTTTGTATATACATAAATAAAGAATGTGTTTAAGGTGTCAGCCATATCCTTATCCCCTAAGAGCAATGCCTATAAAGCTGTGTGTCTAGGGAGTAACAAGTAATCAATGGGCTCAAAGACAAAATCTAAATCTGGTACTCTGCATTCCCTCATTGACATACACATACTCATGCACACATAAACACATACAGAAACATCTTAAAAAGTAGTAAATGTTCATCTTGTAGTAGTATTTCACTTTTAGAAAAATGCCTCCCTCCTGTACTGTATTAAATTCCTTAATATATTTAAAGATTTCAATCATACCACCCCTCTCCCTCCTTTCTTTGAAACTGCAGTTAAGTTCTTTTGTTACCCTGGGTCATGACCTTGCACCATTTTTATTATTCTTGTACTGTGTCCAATTTATTAATGGCTTCCTGGAAATGAGGTCTTCACAAATGTACATTAATTTCACTTTCTGCCGCTAATGCATCTTCCTATACAACCAAGAATCCAGTTTGCTTTTCCCACTACTGTACTGCACTGTTTGCCTACCTTCAATAACCAAGTCCCTTTCAACTGATCTTTTGTCAGCAGAGTACCTTTAAGGCTGTATTCCACCTCTTGGTTTCTGTGTCCTAAATACATTATTTTGCATTTTTAAGAATTAAATATTAGATATTATATTCTTGTCTATAACTTTAATTTATCGAAATTGTCATGCCCTTGATTTATCCCTCCTAGAGAGTCAACTCTTTTGCAGATTTTTGTTTCATCTTCAAAAAGGCACAACTTGCACTGAATATCAGCAGTAATATCAGTAATGAAAATACTGAAGAGAAGACACCCTAAAACTCCTGTGGCACTCCACTGATAACCTATACTTCCTCTAAATAAAAATCTTAGATTATGACACACTGTTTCCTGTCCTTCATCCAACTATTTAACTAATTAACTACCTTTTAGACCCTTCTCAAACTATGCATTTTATGAATCAACTTCCTATGATACAAAGTATCAAAAGCATGACTAAAATCCACATATGCTATATCTACTTCTTCACCCTTGTCTCATGTGAGTCACATAACTGAAAAATGTAACCAGAGTTTTTTGGCTAGATCTTCCTATAGTAAAGCCATGCTGTTGTTGCTGGTGGGGATGGGCGAAAGTTGTCGCCATGTTCCCTCGAGAAATTTCATGAAAACCACATTCTTATCCAATTTAAAACTAGTGGTTAAAATTTTCGCATCTTTCGACCATTGTCCAAAATCTTTCGCCATTTTTTTAATGGCTATAAAGTTTTCGCCCATTGATTTACATTGTTTTCACACTTCCGCTATAAAAACGTGACATTTTAGCTGAAGGCAGACACAATAGAAGCAGCTACAGAGCGAGATAGACGTGCTATGCTTTTCTGCTGTGATATTTTGCAAAAATTAAGGCAGGAAAGGCTCATAGTGTCTCTATCACTATGAGCAGGTTAAAAATATTAAAAGTAGGAACTGGAAGGACCCATTTTGTGCCATTTCCAGAATGAGTATCCTATGCAGGTCTTGGAGTTTCCCTCTCTCCTCTGCTGATTAACCTTTCGCCTGCCAGATACGTCTATTTTAGCAATTTCTGGGGTGAAACCTTAATCCTACATACTGTACATGGGTGATGTCTTATACTGTAAGGTTATTTGAAAATGTGAGAATGTCTATACCGTTGGAGCTTGGGGCCAGACCTAAGACTAAGGATGATGGGGTCTCTGTATCCCCTATTGCGCATTGCTCTTCCTGTCATTCAGGGTTACCTAGAGAATTCTCAGGTCATTTATGCCCAGCATGTTCTGATGTCCCTGAGAGTCTCCCAGGGACCTCCAGCCATGCATTAGAGCCAGTTTGGGTGCAAGCGTTCAAGGCTGCTACCAGGGACCGTAGGTCTACATTGCAACACTTTCCATCCCAGTTACAGGGGGTCTTGTATTCTTGGCGGACCCCCTCCTCTGTCAAGTCTTCCCTGCCAAAACCTCAGGGAGTACCTGACATATCAGATTCCTCTGAGGAGGAACTGCTGGTGGATTCAGATGTTGGGGAATGTTCTGCTGTGGGCTCCTCCCAGTTTTTTTGAGGATCCTTTTGAGACTGATCCTGAGCCCTCGACTGAGGGCCTGATCAGGGCTGTTTTGCATACCCTTAACATTCCCTTAGTTTAGGAGGTTCCTTCGGATCCCTCTGATGTGTTTCAGGAGCCTAAAAAGCCCCTTAATTACTTTCCACCTAACCCCTCTCTTGACCGCCTTGTATCTGAAGAGTGGAAATCTCCGGACAAGAAACCTTCTGTGTCCAAGAAATTTGCCAAGCTTTATCCCTTCTCTGAGGCAGCACTTGCTCAGTGGGTTCATCCTCCCAAAGTGGATGCTCCTATCTCCAGGATATCTGATGCGTTCGCTCTGAAGGACTGGACTGCCAAGAAACTTGAGGTCTCCCTCAAGTCCATTTTTGACACTGCTGGTACTGCAGTGCATTCAGCATTCGCTACAGCAGTGGTGAACCGGGCCATTGCGGTCTGGACTGAACAACTCACCCTGGCTGTCCGTCAGGGTGCTCCTACTTTGGATATGTTGCACCTTCTTGCCAACATTTCTGAAGCACAGCACTATTTCTGCTGCCTTATTCGATGCCATCCATTTAGTAGCTAGGGTTTCCACCATGTCTGTGGTTGCCAGACGGGCTCTTTGGCTCAAGATCTGGTCTGCTGACATTGCTTCCAAGAAAGCATTGCTCTCCTTACCTTTTCAAGGTACTTCTTTGTTTGGGCCAGATCTTAAAGATCTGATCAGTGAGGCCACAGGGGGTAATAGTACACTTCTACCCTTGGTCCACAGGAAGAAAATTCAGCTGAAGAGTAATCTGTATTTTCGTTCCTTTCAGACTGAGACACATCCGGTGAACCAGACAGTTCCCTCAGCTCCGCATGCCTCCTCCAAGCCCAAACAGCAATGGAAGCCCAAGGTCTCTTCCAAGCCCAAGGCTTCCAAGCCTTCTTCGGCATGACTCACTGAACACAGGTGAGTCACTACCACAGCATTTGGGAGGATTTAGTGGTGGACCCGTGGGTTTAACTGGTGGTAACTGAAGGGTGCAGGATCCCTTTTGTCTCACTTCCTCCCTTTTGCTTCCTCCCTTCTCATATGCCTCAGGGTACGGAGAAATGCCGGATGTTCAACAGCGCTATTCAGGCTCTTCTGGACAAGGATGTTCTAGAGCCAGTTCCACTTCAGAACAGAGGTATGGGTTTTTACTCAAATTTCTTTGTGGTCTCCAAAAAGGACGACGGTTGTCGCCCCATTTTGAATTTGAAGGATCTCAATTTCTTTGTGATCCGGACCCATTATCACCAGGAGTCTCTACGGACGGTGATTGATGCTATGTTCCTGGGGGAATTCCTTGCATCTCTGGATGCAAGAGCTGGCAATATATCAGATTTGCCTGTGACCAAGGGCATTTTCAATTTTCAGCTCTTCCCTTTGGTCTGACTACAGTTCCTCAAGTTTTCAACCGTGTTCTGGGAGCCTTAGTGTCCGTCCTCCACCGGGATGGCATCAGAGTTACTCCATACATGGACGACCTGCTTCTGAAAGCCTCCTCTGTGGAACTTCTTTATCAGCAGGTTCAGCAATGCATTCACACTGTCACCCATCACAGGTGGATCATCAACTTGGACAAGTCAGATCTTGTCCCATCCCAGCGTCTGGTCTTCCTGGGCCTTCTCTTCGACACTCAGAAGAGCATGGTGTTTCTCATGGACAAGGTAGATCACCAGATCACCCACAGGGTTTCTGTGGTTCTGGCTCAAGATCCAGTTCCAGCCAAGAAGCTGTTCTCTCTAGTGGGGAAATTCATCTACACCATAGAAGCGGTCCCATTTGCCATGGCGCACACCAGGGAACTCCAGAGGTTTGTGATCCAGGTGTGCAGGGGTCAGCCGGACCTTCTGAAGATGTCAGTGTCCCTCACTCTTCATGTGGCTCGACCTCTCCAATCTGCTGAAAGGCACGTCCTTCCTGGTATCCTTCTGGACCACTGTGACGATGGATGCCAGCCTTTCCAGCTGGGGAGTGGTCCTGGGTCGCCTGAGTGCTCAGGGTCAGTGATCTCCGGAGGAATCTCTCCTTCCTATCAACGTGTTGGAGCTTCGTGTGATATTTCATGCCCTTCGTCATTGGACATCTCAGCTGGAAGACTGTCCAGTCTGGGTACAGTCCGACAATGCCACGGCCGTGGCTTACATCAACAAGCAGGGAGGAACACAAAGTCTCGCTGTTTGGTTAGAGGTCAAGGCTATTTTGTCCTGGGCAGAAGAACACGTTCCTGCCATATCCGCAGTGCACATTCCTGGCGTAGACAAGGTCATGGCGGACTTCCTCAGTTGAGACACAGTGGACAGCAGAGAGTGGGAGCTGCACCCAGGAGTGTTCACCCTCATTGTTCAGAAGTGGGATCTTCATTACATCGGCCTGATGGCGACAAGACACAACAGAAAGGTTCCGAGGTTCTGCTCTCGGTGGAGGAACCCTCTAGCCCTGGAGGTGGATGCAATGTCCATTCCTTGGTTATTTCCTCTGGCCTACATCTTTCCTCCCTTCCCAATGTTGCACATGGTGTTACAGGAATTGCAACTGGAATACTGTCCAGTGATTCTGATTACTCAGTACTGGCACCGCCAAGCTTCTGGATCTGTCCGTGGCAGCCAACATATGCTAGGTATGGTACTGCTTTGGAGGTAAGTGCTTGTTTTCCCTGGTAGCGGGACCTTTAGTGCTCTCTCTCCTCTCTGTAAAATAGATCTATTTGGTAATTTAATGTACAATTCGTTTTTATTGTATTGATATATACGGTTTTATTAAACTATATGTATCATATTCCCTTAATATCTGATTTTGGTTCATGGGTGCAATTGCGCTTTAAGCCTCTTTTTGTTTGGTATCTTTTTTTGGGACTCTTTCCTTGGAGCAGCACTGCACAGATACTTTTTTCTTGCCTTCCTCCATTTATTGCGCATTCTTGATTTCTCTGTTTCTAATTTAAAACTCAACTGCTTTATTTCCTTACTAGTGAAAATCCCATCACTGGACTTGTCTTTTAGTTTCTCTATAGACTTCACTACAGATCTGTGACTCAGTATCAGTGACAACATTTGTCACCTGAAATGGGATCAGGTCCCTTGCACAAAATGTGGCTATCTGATATGAGCAGTCTCTTTCGCAATGATAAATGGTTTGATACTAGAAGATTCCTCAGGCATAAATTCCTTGTCACAGTCCAAGCCAGAATTCAAAGTGTCAAACTTTTGTAATTTAAGGGGTTAATCCTCACGAACCAGAGGGCTGTGCAACACATATCAAAGTGTACTCCTCTGGTCCTTAAATATTTAGTAATTCCAAAGTACCTTGTGATATATCTGTAAAATAAACAGTGACGCAGGACATTGCATTGAGTAGAATTTGATGTTCAACTTTAATAAATACTGTATGCTGCTACTAAGGCTCATGCACTAAAAAGGTGGAGTTTCAACATACAGATAAAAAAGCCCACTAATTTAAAAGAGTGTACAGCTCAATGCTTATGTATTAAGTATTCAAGGCCTTAACCCTTAAGTGCCAGAGAGAAATGACATTGCGCACCCCTCTGACACTCAAAGGGTTAAAACCCACATTTAAATACAATAACTTTTTTTAATTTTTTTTCCTTGGGATAGCATTGCCTGGGCCCAAAATTGCTAGACTTTTCCTTAGTACATCAATTCATTTTTTTTCACCAAAAATTAACACAACCTACAGATAGCATTACAAATGCAGAAATGCATATTTGAAACTTCCAAAAACCTTTATAATATCTTGATGGACCTAGTAATCCTAGGAATGTGGACTTGGTTGCTAGGTGTGCTTTCATAAGCATTATAGCAACACTATAAATGAGGGAAACATAAAGTAACTCTCGAATTAGATTTCAGTTCTCTAGGATTCCTATATCTAGCTTCTCACAATGCTGACAGGGTCTCTTAGTAAGAGTCTTAGGACAAGGATAGGCAATGTGTGGCCCTCCAGCTGCTGCCGGACTACAACTGCCATAATTCCCATCCAACAAAGAATTATGGGGGTTGTAGTCTGGAAGCAGCTAAATGGGTTTATATTGCCCATTCCTTTCTTAGGATGTTCAGCAATTATAGTAACATTTATTTCCGAGAGGAAACCTGCCTTAATATATTTTCTTAGTTATCAAGGGATGGCTATATATAGAACAGGCAAGTTAGACTAATCTAGTCCTATTATACCCATAGGCATCTAGAGAAGGCTATGTTTAGTCAAAGCAAAACAACATTATTTTGCTGCATTTTTATCATGAGGTATCTAGGGAGAGGTAAATTTAGAAGATAGAAAAAGGAATTAATTCAGCAATTTAAATTTCTACCTCAAAGAATCTCAAAGGAGGACATTTCACAGGTTTTATTTATTTCATCAGTTTCTCTTGTTTTCAGAAAATTTTTTGATTTGTGACTGAGAAGCTGGTTTGTAGTAATAAAAAAAGCCTGGCTGTACAAAAGTACATAGATATTTTTGTAAGATTCTCATGTCAAAGTGGTACAGAGTACAATATTTAAAGGAGAACTAACAACTCCTAATAATAACTTCCCACTTCTGTTACTATTGCCAAAACATCCTAATGGTCCCTATGAATGTTGCTCTTGCACCTTTATTCATAGTAACATAGTAGATAAGGCTGAAAAAAGACATGCGTCTATCAAGTCCAGCCCATGCCAATAACACCCCTGTTGATCCAGAGGAAGGCAAAAAAAAAAGCCCTCTGGAGCAATTTCCAATGTAGTCCCAAGTGTGTGTGGGGGGGAATTATTCCTTCCTGACTCCAACTGGTAGTCAAATAGTTCCCCTGATCAATATCCTATTTGCTTTGAAGCCATTTGTCATAATTGACAATATTGTTCTGTGCTAGATAGGCATCCATTGCTTTTTTGAATGCAGTTGCATTATCTGCAAGCACAACATCCCGAGGCAAAGAATTCCATAGCCTTACCACCCTTACTGTAAAGAATCCCTGCCTATGTTTTAGTCGAAAACGCCTTTCCTCAAGTCTTAATGGATGACCTCTTGTTATTAGCTCAGCTCTTTGCATAAATAATTCATTGGATAGTTCTTTGTATTGACCTTGAATGTATTTGTAAATGGTAATCATATCACCCCTTAAACGTCTCTTCTCTAATGTAAAGAAACCCAGTTTGGCTAGTCTCTCTTTGTAACTCAGATCCTCCAATCCCTTTATCAGTTTTGTTGCACGTCTCTGCACCTTTTCCAGTTCAGTAATGTCTTTTTTTAGAACAGGCGCCCAAAATTGTACTCCATATTCTAGATGAGGCCTAACCAAGGATTTATACAGAGGTAGGATAATATTAGCATCCCTTGCTTCTACGCCTCTTTTTATGCAGGCTACTACTCTATTTGCTCTTGCAGCAGCTGAGTGACTCTGCACACTGCTGTGAAGTCTATTGTCTATCAGTACTCCTAAATCTTTCTCTAATGAGGATTTCCCAAGTTGTTTACCATTTAGAGTATATGTAGCAAGTTTGTTTCTACAGCCCAAATGCATAACCTTACATTTATCTACATTAAATGACATCTGCCACTTTTCTGCCCATTCACTTAGTTTATCTAAATCCTTAGTGTCATCAGCAAAGATTGAGATGCTACTTTCAATTCCCACTTCTAGATCATTAATAAACAAATTAAAAAGCATTGGTCCCAGGACTGAACCCTGTGGCACCCCACTTATAACCCTAGACCAATTTGAAAAAGTTCCATTTACAACAACTCTCTGCCATCTCTCATTTAACCAGTTCTCAATCCATGTACAGATAACAGCACCCAAACCGAAGCCTTTTAATTTATGCAGTAACCTGTTATGAGGCACTGTGTCAAAGGCTTTTGCAAAATCCAAGTATACTACATCAACAGCAATTCCCCTGTCCAAATTACTATTCACTTTTTCATAAAATGCAAGTAAATTAGTCTGACATGATCTTTTCTTCATGAAACCATGCTGATTCCTATTAATGATATTGTCTTCACATAGTTCTGAATACTGTCAGTTAATAACCCTTCTAGTATCTTACCCACTATGGAAGTCAAGCTCACAGGTCTGTAATTTCCTGGTTTGGATCTTGCTCCCTTTTTAAACAATGGAACTACATCAGCTTTCCTACAATCACAGGGCACTATGCCTGATGAAAGTGAATCAATAAATATTTAGTATAATGGTTTTGCTATTACTGAACTAAGTTCCTTAAGTACCCTTGGGTGTATACCATCCGGTCCAGGCACTTTATTCACTATAACCCTTTCCATTCTCTTTTGGACCTTGTCTTCAGTAAGCCATGTAGATGTTGGAGGAAATTCCATGGTTTTGTCTGTTTGCCCACAGCTTGTCATTGCTGCTTCATTTGTATATACTGAAGCAAAGAACGTATTTAGGGTGTCAGCCATAGCTTTATCCTCACTAATCAATTCACCTGTCTCAGTCCTAAGAGGACCAATATCAACCTTAACTTTTTTGTTATTAATATACTTATAGAATTGTTTAGGGTTTTTCTTGCTCTCATTTGCAATGTTTCTCTCATTTTCTATTTTAGCTAGCTTAATTGCTTGTTTGCAGATTTAATTACATTCTTTATTTTTTTTAAATGATGCATGTGACCCGTTTGACTTAAACACCTTAAAAGCTTGCTTTTTATTTCTCATTTCCCTGCTAACCACATTATTAATCCACATTGGTTTTGCTTTACTTCTCTTGTGCTTATTCCCCAATGGTATATATTGACCTGTATATTTGCCCAAGAGCATTTTAAATTCATTCCATGATTCTTGTGCATTTTTATCTTTGAAAATTACATCCCACTGGATATCCTTTAAAGCTTCTTTTAACTTTGTAAAATTAGCCTTTTTGAAGTTGAATGTTTTGGTTAAACTCTTGCTATTGGGTTTCTCATAACAAACTTCAAAGGATACAATATTGTGGTCACTGCTGCCCAAATGTTCCTTTACCTGCACATTTTTTACCATGTCAGAATCGTTTGAGAGCACTAGGTGAAGCAAGGCCTCTTTTCTAGTTGGCTTCTCTACTAGTTGGGACATAAAGTTATCATTTATCATATCATTTGTTGTGCCTGAAGTCATATTGCTCCAGTCAATTTCAGGGTAGTTGAAATCTCCCATTATAATTACCTTTGCTTACCTAGCAGCCTTTTCCATTTGCAGTAAAAGTTGGGCTTCCTCCAACTCCCCAACAGTTGTGGCTTGTAGCAAATCCCCACCAATATATTTTTATTATGTGTGCCCCCAGTGTGTATTTCAACCCACAAGGCCTCTACCTTTTCATTAGACCCTTCATTTATATCTTCCCTTAAACTAGGTTGTAAGGCCAGCTTTATATATAGGCATACCCCTCCTCCCCTTATATTAACCCTGTCCCTCCTAAAAAGTGAATAACCCTCTAGATTGACTGCCAAATCATACGTATCATCTAACCAGGTTTCAGACACTCCAATCAGATCATACTGCTCATGTACTGCAATCATTTCTAGTTCCCCCATCTTACCAGCCAGACTGCAAGCATTTGCATGCATACATTTTATCTTTTTGCCATTCCTAATGATTTCGTTCTTTTTCAAATGTATTTGTCTTTTATCAGGCTGTAACAATGGCAACTCCCTATTAGATGAACTAGCCCATTCACCCCATGCCCCTTCTCTAATCCCATTTCCTCAATTATACTACCTTCCCCAGCCTGTGTTGCAGCTCCCCCCCCTTTCTAGTTTAAAGTCTCCTCCAGCCCTCTAACCATCCTATAGCCCAGCACCGTGGCCCCCCTTCCACTAAGGTGCAATCCATCACTACTATAAAGATTGCCCCCAAGGGAAAAGACTGCCCAGTGCTCTAATAACCCAAACCCCTCCTGCTTACACCAAGTCTTCATCCACGCATTTAACTCCCTAATCTCCCGTTGCCTTTCTAATGTAGTGGCACAGGTAGAATTTCAGAAAATACTACCTTAGAGGTCCTCTGCTTAAGCTTATATCCTAGGTTCCTGAAATCCTTCTTAACGGACCTCCATTTTCCACTGACTTTGTCATTAGTACCAACATGTAACATGACAGCCGGGTCATGTCCAGCCCCTCCCAACAATCTATCAACCCGATCAGCCACATGCCGAACCCGAGCTCCCAGGAGACAGCAAACTGTACGATTGTGGCGATCTTGGCAACAGATTACCCTGTCTGTCTTCCTAATAATAGAATCCCCTACCACCACCATCTGTCTAGGTCTGCCTGAGTCCTGGATCCCATCCGTGCTAGAGGGGCTGTTCACTCGGCTGTTAGAGAGAACAGTCCTCTCCAGCAAAGACATTCCTGTGTCAGCATCCCCAACATCATTACTCAATGTAGCAAATCTGTTAGGATTAGTAAACACAGGAGTGTCCTCCCTATTCCTCTGTCCACCCCCCTTGCTATGTCTAACTCTAACCCATCTGGCTACCTGCTCTTTCTTTGTGCAGTCTCTACCCCCAGAACTACCTACCACCGCTTCCTGCTGCTCAGTCAGCAGACCCCTCTCAAGATTGGCCGTCTTTCTCAATGTTGCAACCTGCCCCTCCAGATCTCTAATACGAGCTTCCAGAGAGACCACTTGCTCACATCTTCCACAGAGGTATGCACCCTGGAACGGTTGTTCCAGGTGTGCAAACATATGGCAGTTTGTGCACTGAATTAAATGGACAATCATGCTACCACTCATTTGTGCCAGTTACCACAAGCTAAAAGGCAGGCAGGCAGGCAAAAAATAGCTGCACAATAAGACTGATAAATGTGTTCCCCTGTGTAATCCCCTGTATTTGAATTCCCTTGTTTTAAATTCTTACACTTACCACACTTCTGCACTTACACACTGATGCAAGATTCACACGTTCAAGTATTCATTATGTATCTGATATTTTAGATATATTCAGCTGATAACATAGTCAGTAAGTCCTGAATGTTGTGTCTATGGTGGCAGACATGACAGTTGTTGATGCTTTTTCTGAAGTAGGCAGAGAGCATGAGTCTATATAACCCCTTCAGTGCCAGCAAGTTATCAAATGCGTTGTTCTGATAAGCATTAGTTACTTCTCTGGCTCTCAAAGGGTTAAGGACAAAACGGATGCTCAGTACATTATGAATCAATATTTTGCACACCTAAGATTACCAGTAACCAGTGTTTAAGATATTGAGATCCTCCTGACAGCAGCTGCAATATACCTCTCCATGACTGACATTATTGCTTGAACAAAGATACAAGGGCAAATAGGACTTTCTCATCATATTAAGATAAGTGTAGGCTGTTTTTAGCAGATTAGTTCCCCTTTAAAACCAGACAATAATGGCATTGCTAGAAATGTTTTTCATGAAATGGAACGATCAATTTTTATGTTCAATGCATGAAAATAATCAATAGATAACTGTTCCCCACTGCATCAAGCACAGAGTTAAGCAGAGCACTTTAGATGGCTGGCAAAACTGATTTCAGAGGAATAAAATAAAGGTAAAAACTGTTCAGAGTGAAGCCACAAGTAATCTTTATTTAATACATAAATTCATACTTCAGCATTAATTAACTTTATGTTTAGGAGTTTATACTGGCCTGTCTTCAGTACCTTTAAATGCAAAGGAATCTCCAATGAATTGTTTAGAATTGTTTAGCACTGATGACCCTCTCTAGCATTCAAGGGGTTAATCAAGGTTAGCTTTAACCCTTATAGTGCCAGAGAGGTGTCCAAGGCATAGGCTTTGCTTTGTAATGCATTAGATACACGTCTGGGACCCAAATGATTAAAACCGGCACATCTTTGAGCTATATTGTTAAGCACCTTATTTTCGAAAAAGTATATTTCTTTACACAGGCTTTGGTGTGTAAACTGATTTAATACATACAGATATGTTATGAATCCATTCAGTTAACCATTTCAGAGGGACATCACTAGTATTGTACTGCACAACAGAATGTGTGTCTCCTGCAGAGACTTCTTTTACAGAACCAATCTTTTATTTCCAGCATTACAGAACACCAGAGCATTTTTCTGTTCTACACCATACATACACATTTTAAAGGGGAACATTCACCTCTTAAAAATGTTTTACCATAGGTTTAATTATAAAAGTAATATTAGGAAACATGTTTTTTTTTTCATTTACGTAGGTATTTATTATTCTAGCTGTTCATTTCCGCATAATGCGTGCCGGCACAGCTCTTCTTGACTTCCTAATTCTCCTCCCACCTCCCTCCCAGTTACTCCAGCGAATGCATTCATGCTTTCCTTTGGCATGGTGTGAATGGCTTCTATTGTTACATCAAGCTCTGGTTAGCATTATACTGCCTCAGTATAATGCTAACCAGAGCTTGATGTAACGATAGAAGCCATTCACACCACACTGAAGGGAAGCCTGAACGTGCTCCCTGAGGCAACTGGGAGGGAGGTGGGAGGAGAATTAGGAAGTCAAGAAGAGCTGTACCGAAGATTCAGTGAGCCCCATTATGCTGACCAGCACAGTTTGAAGATTAAATAAAAAAAATAAAAAAAAATTTTCTAATACTACTTTAATAACTAAACCTATAGAAATATTTTGTAAGAGATGAATGTTCCCCTTAAAGTAATGTGATCAGACTATGGTGTAGATGCACTAAGGTGTAATACAAAAAGTGATAAAATGGAGACTTCTCCAGTGATATCACTTCTCCAATTCCTATGTTTTTTCTATGGAGGCTAAGCACTAAGATCTCTCTCACTTGACAATTCTTTGTGCATTGGCTCCATAGAATAACATAGGAACTGGAGCAGTGATCCCACTGGAGTCTTCTCCTCTTTATCATCTCTTTCTCAAACCTTAGTGCATCTCTCCCCTCACCTTTAATGCAGATTACTTATGAAAAACACACGTCAGGATTATAGTGAATCCTGTGCAGCACTACATAATGGACTTTTCAAAAGTGAAATACAGTGCATTCTGGTTAACTCTGGTGCTCAATGTGTTAAAGGGGAGGAACGGTCACTCTCAAAATGTAACATATTTGTAATGGTAGAACAGAATATCTGAACATATCAACCGTGAGGATGACATACTAAGAAAAACTAGGTAATTCTGGGGCAAACATACTGAATTATATGGAAGCCATAGAAATTTCCATTGATTTAAGTGGGCTTTTAATCTTTTGCAAGCTTTGTAATCTGTTGGAGAGTGAACTAACATTTAAGGGGTTAAAAGCCCCATTTAAATCAATATGGGGAATGTGTATTTGTTATGTATTGTGCAGTCTGTTTGGAACAGAATTGCTCCAGTTATATTAAGAGCTCAGCCTCACTGTTGGAACTGTGGAATAGGGAATCCTTCCTAACTCAAGGCGGTATTTAGGGCTTTGTGCAGAATAGGGTGACCACATTTCCATTTCCCCATTCTGGGACATTGAAATAATCTGAACACTGTTAGTGACATATAAGCATAAGCTTTGTAAAACTGTAAATGTTCTTGAAGACTTACTGACAGTAGAGTTACTCTCTCACTGACAGCCTCAGAATCAGGAGTGATAGGTGCCGGCAGGTCTCACTTGTCTGGAGAGCACAGGAGGAAACGAGTTTGTGCTGTCAGTCTGCCACTGCATCAGGTGCTGTGTGGCTGCCTTGTGCCTGTTCTATTTCAACCGACTACTTCTTACCTCATTCACAGCTGTACTGATCACACGGTCATCACGGACACTTAAAACTTTTTTTGGCATGCACCGCTGGCTTATACGCCGCTTCATGCACTCACCAGCCAGCCAATGAGGAGACGACTATTGTAATACTCTCCTCTTTTATTGGCTAGTGGTGTACAGCCTTTCTGTAAGTAAGCAGGCTGTGAGACTGGGCTGGCTGTGGCACTGGCAGGCAGGAAGAATAGGAACCAGCTGAGTAGGGCAGGCTAAGTGGACAGAATGGGTCGGGACTCGGGTGACTTTGCTAATTGCTGCCTTCATTCCGGGACTCTTTATTGTCCCGGAGGGGGATGATTCAGGACACGGGACACAGGGCAATATTAAGGGATAGTCCCGGGCATTCTGGGATATGTGGTCACCCTAGAGCAGAAATTAAAAAATGAAACATTTTGGGCACACTAACTGCACCATAGGAGGACATTTAAAAATGCCTTTGATAGTAATGCCCAATAATAATCCAATATATTATTGTAGATTTAAAAAAAAAAAATTATGTGCAGAAAATCCCATCTCTCAAACCTTTATGGTTTGAGAAATATTCTCGTCTAAAGTTCCCCCCTCCCCTTCTCCTTATATCAGCTGTAAAGCTGACAGCAGGAGATTCGAGTCGGCCAGCTTGAGGAAACTCTTCAGCAGAGCCGAAATCACTTTATTTAAAAAGAACTACTTAATTGGAATGGTCTACAAAGTGTACTTGCAAACCAGGCACACTTTGTAGACCGCTCCAATATAGTAATTCTCTTAAATAACGCTATTTCGGCTCAGCTGCAGAGCAGCCGGCTGGTCTCAGACAGGGATCTCCTGCCGTCAGTACAGTGCTGACATCAGGAGAACAAGAGGGAGGTGGAACTTTAGCACCGAATATCTCTTAAACCGTAAAGGTTTGAGAGATGGGATTTGTTGCGCATAATTTATTTTTTAAATAAAGTTATTATAGGACATTAGTATCCCTTTAAATAGGGATTAACCTCTTGTATCTTAGAAAGGTTTACAACACATTGTTTCAAAGTGTTGGAGCCCTGTCTAGCATTTGAGGGGTTAAATGTCCTGTGACTATTTTTCCTCCCCTTCATGCATTTGTTTGCTTCAGAATTGAAGTCCGCACTCATGAATTAAAAAAGTATAAAAATCAGAAGCTTTATTCATGGATAAAAACATCTGGACACACGGACAAACACATAGTCACCCCATGGTGATCCCCTTACGTGTTTTGGACCTCAAGGGTCCTTACTCATAGGTAAAGCAGACGGGAAACTATACACTTTAAATACACAGGTGTGTATTTAAAGCGTATAATTTCCCGCCCGTCCTTGAGGTCAGAAACGCGTAATGGGATCACTGAGGGGTGACTATGTGTTTGTTTGTGTGTCTGGATGTCTTTATCCATGAATAAAGCTTCTGATTTTTATACTTTTTGAATTCTCGAGTACAGACTTCCTTTCTACCTGTTTGTCCATATTGAAGGAGTGGAGTTCCTTTGTTCCAGCACCATCAATGATGATGGGTAATTGATTCAGTTGGAGACTACTGTGGAAGTGAGCGTCTGTACGACGGGGTGAGTGAAGCATCTAGATATTGTTTATATTGAAGAATCTACTGCCCTTGCAACACTGTTGGCTTATGATTATGATGTTGCCTGCTTGAGCGGTCTACTTTGTTTCTGTTCAGAATTGTCCATCTTTTGCTTTCTATATATGGACCATGGTCCTTTTAACAATTGGTAACAGAATTGAATTATACTGGTACCTCAGCCACACATAATGGGCCACTTACTGTTGTTACTAACCACACTGCTTAGCAACTGCTGCACTAATGATAGGCCATCTCTGTATATTACATCATATGCTAAAAAAGCTTTATGAAAATATTTATGGAAATCAAATGTCGAGGCTCATTTAGCTGAAGGTAGTGATATTTGTAGTTGGAATGTCTCTCTTCTGTATGCAATAGATGTTTGCAAGTGATAAATATATACAAAAACATTAAAGACTCAGCTGCTGTCCGGTGGTGGATGTTCGCACGAGTTTGCACCGAGTTTTTGTGGTTCCCCTTCATCTGCACAATTACACTGAAATGATAAGGTATCGCTCCCTATTTATGTTTTTGTTTCTACACTGGTGTGTAGCGTATTGCTTCTTCTTTTTTCTATAAATATATACAGACCATTTTTATGCCTTATCCATGACTAGTTGTGTCTAAACTTAGACATACTGCTGAATCACAATCATTATCTAAACTTAGACATACTGCTGAATCATTATTTATTAAAAAAATATGTATTGTTGGTATTTGTGGATCTTTGGATTATAAGTACACTACTGGCAGTTGTATGATTTAAAATTACATTTTAACCTGTCATGAAGTGATGGAGCTGGTACCATCACGATTTTTTTTAGTGATCGGTAGACTGTAACTTACCTCTTCAATAGAATGCAATAGAATGACTTCGTGGACAGTAGGTGACACTGTTGGTAATATATTAGCACATTAGAAAAACACTTTTTTTTCTGAAAGTATTTTACCAGGAAGAATACATTGAGATTGTCTCTCATTTTCAAGTATGTCCTGTATCTACCTCAGAAGGATGAAAGGCTGAGCTGACCTTGCTGGGACTAGAACCTGCGACCTTATGGCTTGAACAGAATCTACAGCTGGTGCATTAACCAACTGAGCCTTTGAAGTTTAAATACTTTTTGAATGATGCAGCTATTACTAGTGGGAGTACCCTATGTTTTGTTAGAAAAACAATGCTACACTGTCAGGGTTGGTTAACTGTGGTTTTCCAGATGATGGACTACAACTTCTATCACTCTCTGCCAACAATTGGCCGGTGGAGAATTATGTTAAATGTAACCCAATAATAACTACAAATGTGCACCACTGTCCTATGATATGAAGTATATAAGTACATTTGCTATAATTATCATAGCATTGATGCAGATACTAATATGAAATGCCCGAAGAAAGAGGCTAATGTAATAATGGGGAAAACCAAATGCACCAGAGGGTGGTAGTTCTGGTACCTGTCCTCAGACCTGGGGAGAGATGCACTAAGGTGTGATAAAGAGGTGATAAAGTGAAGATGACTTCTCCAGTGTGATGAACTCTGCAAGTAATTAAGATTTCTCCATCTTATGTTGGCTCTATAGAATAACACTTTACTTCAAGATGGAGAAGTCATCTCTACTTTATTACTTCTTTATTACTTGTTTATGCTTTGTGGATTATCCAGGAGCCTGCTCTCTCTTGTGTTTACATCTAACAGCTGATCGGTGGCTTGTTTTCTGGTGACTGGGAACTTGGATTATGATTTCTCTATCTAACTTTGATTTGGAATTGTGGATGTTTTGATTACTCTGATTTGAGAGATTTGTGAGCAGCCACTTGCCTAATGCACTAGCAGTTGCACCTGTCTCTCCTTGTATCCTGTTAAATTGTTAGAAGGGATGTCCATTGAGACTGGTAACAGCGCAACCATTTGAGTGTTGGAGGGGCTCTCAATATGTTGCTCACCATTCTGCCACTCTGAGGGTTAAGAGAGGACTGCTACTGTTCTTGGTGCTGTAGTCTGAAGGTGAATACATCCTTTTTTTCTGCCCCTTGCTATCCCCAACAAATTGACATCTTTAAAACCAACATCAAACGTAATGATCATTATCTCTTTCTCCTCCTCATACCTAACTCTTAGAGCATAAGGTGAAGTGTTGTCTTATCCATTAATGCAAAATAATCTCCACACACCATTACATTGAACCTTAGTGCATATTCCCCCTTGTGCAGGCAGGGTTTAAGTTTTGGCAACTGTGTTCATTCAGAGTTTAAAGGGATAGTAATACTTTGTTTTAACTTTATTTTATTTTGTAGGCATTAAAAAAACATGAAGAATGATATAAGTCTTATCTCTCAAACCTTTATGGTTTATGAGATATTCACAAGCAAAGTTTCCCCTCCTGCCTAATGTATACAATCTCTTCTCAGATGTGGAATGCAGTCTATAGACCAGACAGATAACAGAAGTGGACACTCTTATTCCTATGAAAACAATGAAATCCCTGCCCCCCTTGACAATCTTTTCAGGTTTTTCCCTTATCTTAATTGAAGATTGTCCCTCTCTGCAGTCTACCTGGGCACCTCCCTTCTGCTCTAGCTGAACAGTGTGACATCAGTAAAAGGGGCGGGAGTGGGACATTTTGTCATTGAATTACTCTGGAACTACAACTCTGACAGAATTTAAATAATACTCTCCAAAGTCCAAATACTATGATGATTAATTAGAGCTGCTTTTATTATGAAACATTACTATCCCTTTAAGCTATGTTATCTGACACTTTTAGCAACACTTCCATTATAGCAGAATCACTTGGGGGGATATCTATAACAGATGACAATCTTAATTGGCAGGGACTCTAAGATTCTAATGTTATTTTTATCTCTGGGTATGAGTGAAGTGCATAACAATCTAGATGATTGGCAATGAAATGGACTGTCTCTAGGTCAGGAATCTGTTTTAAGACTCAGCATAGCTTTGAGTTTTTGGTTTTCCAGGGAACCTGGCCTATTGCTATGGCCTACCAATGCCAAGTGCAACACTTTTTCCTAGGGAGTTTTCCCAGTGTAATAGGTGTTGCAATGCATGGCACTCAACTTTAGGTCCTGAGCCTGTGTGAATGAGAGATTGGGGCAATAAAAGGTCTGATAATGCAACCATTTGACTCCACTATAGACAGGACAATTCCAGCCAGAACCTAAGGTAAATATACAGCACACACAATTTAGTAAAATAATACATTTACACTTTTCAAAAGGTGAATAGACATTAGTGTAGGAATTAGGACAACATGCAATAACAAAAAACAAAACAATGACTGTTGTCCATTGTAACTCTGTGCAGCTATCCCAAAATAGGTGCATCTTTGGGGCCCTTGATGAAATGGAGGTACCCCTTCCCCAATTTGTTAAAGACCTCTCTATCTTTCAAAGGTTTAAAAAGTACCATTTAACTCACTGGGAATTTCGAGTAATGAAATTGTCCCCTATGACACAGTTGGTTTGCTCCAAATTGACTATATTTTCAGCACATTTTACAGTGCAAAATTGTTAATATATAATGGAATAGAATAAAATAGGAATTGGAATGTGTTCTGTAATAAGAGATATGTCTCACAACCTAGGGAACAGTAGACCAGTTTAGAAATATGTTGATTGATTAATTAAACAGGAGGCCCAGTTGCTAAAAATGGTAACCAATTGAACAAATGTTCAAGGAGAAATACTTCTTTGAACATGTTTTCCAGTTCTTGTTATTTGCATCGGGAACATGCAGATGGTAGACAAAGTGGACTGCAACACTGAGAACTCAATGGCTTTATTGTGCGCAATCTATTATCTATCTGATATTTTGAATAGATTCAACTTTTGATGTTTGATTCATGTGGCAGATGTTTGCAAAGCTCTGTTTGATTGTGTATGAATGAGTAAGTCCTACAATATATGGCCTTGTGGGTATTTTTGATGTTATTTCTGAGCCTTGCAAGTAAAATGCAATTTCAAATCAGATCATTACATACGCTATACTTCACTTGAGTGAATTTGAATTGCTGCTTGCTTTGTTTTGAAGAGATCTGGTCAATACGCACCTTGTTTTTGATAAACAAAGCAGTATGCTTTTATATTATGAACTTCTAGATCCTGGATTCAGAGAAAAAAGCTTTCTGCTACTGGAAATGTATGTCTAGACTTATGTTTCTAAGAAGTTAAAATCTGGATTGCAAAATTAAACTCATTAGCCAGAGCTGGTTGAATAGGCCATTTCACAGGATCATTCAACCTCTGCATAACAGTTTAGGTTTAATGAAAAGGGAGTTTATTAGAAATAGAAATAGAAAACCTCCAAATTATATGTCCCCCAAATGGTCTAAATCTAATTCAGCTTGGACAAATAGCAGGCACATAGCTACTTACAGATAAAGAAAATTAAAAGCCCAGGTTGCACGCTTAAAGCCTTGAGCTTTGTTGTCAGGTAAAGGTAGAAATGGTCTTCACAATGTATCAGTACCAGTGTAACACCTATTTGAATGGTAGTTTCTTTAAAGTATATAAGGGGTTATAGTGTGTGGTGTTGCCCTGTAGGTCTACTTGCAGTTTTGAGCCTCTGCATAAGAGAGATTTGGGCAATAGTTGTAGCTATGCCCAGGCAGTGTCCTTCTTGAACTAATGCTTCAGTGCTTCAGTACCATCCAGGATTTCTAGAGACTGCAGTCGTCTCATCCTAGTTCCAGCCACAGCTCAGTTGGTGTCAGACATCTGATTTTGTGGCCATCACCTTTATCTCTGTTTCAGCTGCTGCAAGGGACCATCAGAGACTGTCTGTGTACATCTAGCATCCAACAGCTGCACAGTGTTTGGACAGAGACCCTCTTGACTATGTTTTAACTAGCTTGTACTGAGATAGTTTTGTATCTATATACTTGTGTATTCTGTTATTTTTTATTTTTTATGTATTTTTATCATTAAATAAAATTATACTACTTTGTTCAGAAACATATTAGCTTTATTTGATGATTTTATTTCTTAAATATTAGATACTGCCTATATTTTCTTTGTTCAAGGTTGCCTTTATATCAGAGAGTGGTCGGCACTAGGCTTGTTTGTGGTTGGATCCTTTGAAAGCTAAAGGCTGTAGGACTCAGTTGATCCAATACTATATTTCATATTTATATCACATGTCACATGTCATATATCACATATATAAACATGTCTGATTATTGTCTCTTGGGAATAAGAACTTTATGGATTGAAGGACTCATAGGCTCTTCCACAATGCATTACTATATCTGTGTTCTACTGCTGCTCAGACGTAATGTCTCTAGTGCCATTTCAAAGGTGAAATTTTCATGTACAGAATAGACTAGTCTGTCCCAAAAGGGAAATCCATTTTCCAAAATGACAGGCAAGTCCCTCTACACAGGAGCACCTGCTAAACCCAGAAGTACATTTTGGCCTTATTGGACCTTGTCAGTGAGTTGCTGCTGGTGTCCTAGGAACTGAGAGAGAAGGGTCCAAATGTGGATTACCTTTCTTTCTTATGGAATATCTCTAAGGGGTAGATTTAAAGCCAGCCATTAACATAGCTGATAGGGCCAAAGTGAATACCGTCTGATAAACTAACATGTTTAACGTGGTATTTAAAGGCCATACCAGCTAGAACTCCAAAGGACGTCTTGTGGCTGAATGTCCGTTTTGTGCACTTAGTTCCCAAAACGCCGCTAAAAGCAGCGATAATGGGAACTGAACAGTGAAAAACAGTTAACTGTCGGTGCTTGACATACTGCCAAGCACCGATAATTAACTGATCCATGTTACACTTACCTGTCCTCCACTGTCCTTCTGTCTTCTCTTCTTACTTTTGCCTTCTCTTCAGTGTTGTCTCCTCCCTGTAAAATAAAATAAATGTATTAAAATCAAGCATGAACAAATACATTCCAGAACCCTTTGAGTGGCAGGGGTATGCAACGCATTGCAAAGCAATGAGTTGCGTACCTCACTGTCACTCAAAGGGTTCAGTATTAGTGCTCCATAAATATACCCATATATCCCTTCAGGTAATGGCCCGAAGAATAAATGCCAATGAATAAAAAGCTCCACATATACATAAATCAATGAGATTCATTAATGCCCAAAATTTAACTTGACTTTTAACTATGTGTCTCTGCCGCTTGGAGCGGCCAGCGAGGGTCGCGGTGGTGGAGACAAAAATGTCCCACAACAGCTCACTTCAATTGCCCTCACTGCCATTGGCTGGGATGTTCTTCACATCCCAGCCAATCAGATTCGAGCAAAATAGCAGTGAGGGCAATTGAAGTGAGCCTGCCCATATATAAAGGCAGGCTCACTTCAAATGCCCTCAGTGTGTTACGGGCATCGGCCCGTACACAGCTGAAGAGGAGCGTTGTGGGACATTTATGTCTCTGCTGCTCCGCTCCAAGCGACGGAGACACATAGTTAAAAGCCAAGTAAAATTTTGGGTATTAATGAATCGCATTGCTTTATGTATATGTGGAGCTTTTTTATTCATTGGCATTTATTCTTCAGGCCATTACATGGAGGCATATATGGGTATATTTATGGAGCACTAATACTGAACCCTTTGAGTGACAGTGAGGTATGCAACACATTGCTTTGCAATGCATTGCATACCCCTCTGCCACTCAAAGGGTTCTGGAATGTATTCGTTCATGCTTCATTTTAATACATTTATTTTATTTTACAGGGAGAAGGGGGAAGATAGAAGAAAGAAGACAAAACAGAAGGACCAGCAAGCTGAGGATTCCTCTGGACATCAGGATTAATGGTAAATGTTAATGCAATGTTGCTTTACTTAGTAGGGTTAACCCTATGAATGCCGGCTGGGTAATTATACCCCACTGGCACTCATAGGGTTAATCCTACTAACTTTGGACAGGTTTTAGGCACTTTGGATGTATTGATGTGGGACTTAGGGCCCCATATCAATACATCCACTGTGGACATTGTTTTTTTTTTGCCAGTTAAAAGGGACTTTATGGCTAACAAAACTGGGTCTTAAGTTTTGTGCGATAAAAACCATACCAAAAATGTGGGAGGCTCTGAGGACAAAAAAAAGCACAAGTGGCTTTTTCTATGGCAATTCCCCACTCAGAAGCATCACATTTTGGAAGATGTTTTTTTATTATAAAAGTCCTTTGAATCCCACATACTTTACTATTTGACACTGTATTACCTATTTTCCACGTTTGCCATTGAATTAATCCAGTTTTTTCTTACATGCAATGTGAAACACAAGAACCATGGGGTAAAGTTTCTTCCTCCTCAGGGCAGGGCACTTAAAAAGGTTCGGCTTTGAACCAGAGACTCCTTTCTTTCCCACCAGCTTTACCCCCGCCACCAGTTTTCAAGTGACCTGGCATTAGGAAAGGGCAAGCTGGCACTATTCTTAGTTTTTAGTCTTCTTTTTTATTTTTTTTACTTACACATAGGGCTGTATAATCCCTATTAGTTGGCTTCCCTGGAGTTGGATTACCTAGAATACCATTTCCCTGTGGAGGTTGACTTTATTACAAATCTGGAAACACATACAAAAAAACAGACCTGCACTCCTCTGTATGCTGTGGAAATGTGTGCCCTGTATTGGGCATATATAATAATTCTTAGTAAATCTAAGTAAAATAAGTGAGAATTTCGTCCCACAAATTGACCGATCCGTGTATAAGCTTACCACCTTGCCAAGGTATATCACTTTGCTATAAGTCCTACTCTATTACACCTGTAAAACCCTGTCTAAATTAAAAATTCTCTGATGAAAGATGTTTTAATGAAACGCGATAGAGGGGACCCTTTAAATTATATTTTGATGTTTTTATTACTTGTGGGTCCCAGTGTATTGCAATTAAAAACAACAGACATACAATAAAACAAAAAAGGTGTAGATGAAGGATTTACCTGGTACAGGACCCATGTGGGCCTATATTAATGAAGTGCTTACGTAGAAAACTATGTTCCATTTATATCCTTCCTCACAAGTCATCTGAGGAATGGTTGATACCAAACAGACAGGGGGCATGCATAATGGAACAGGCAAAAAAGCCTTGTTCTTAAAGGCCAAGTGGGAGAAAAAAGGAAAGGAATGGTAAAATAAAATAAAGTAATCATGTGTTTGTAGTGATTAAATTGGATAAAGTGAGAAGCTGCTGAAGTGAGCTGAAGGAGATATGTGTACAACAAAAACAGAAGAAAAGAAAAAAGCTCACAGTGCTTATTCATCATAAAATATCCATATAATAAATATAAATTAAATGTAAGTATATACATAAGAATATAGATAGCAGAAAAGAATGAGAGGATTCTACAGTCCCCCTGACGTTAGGCCTAAACCCAAAAGTGGAAACACATTAAAAAAAACAGACCTGCGCTCCTCTATATGCTGTGGAAATGTGTGCCCTGTATTGGGCATGTATAATAATTCTTAGTAAATCTAAGTAAAATAAGCGAGAATTTTGTCCCACAAATTGACCATTCCGTGTGTAAGCTTACCACCTCGCCAAGGTATCTCACTTTGTAGGAAGTCCTACACTAATACACCTGTAAAAGCCCTATCTAAATTAAAAATTCTCTGATGAAAGGTGTTTTAATGAAACGCGTTAGAGGGGACCCTTTAAATAATATTTTGATGTTTTTGTTACTTGTGGATCCCAGTGTAATGCAATTAAAAACAACAGTCATACAATTAAACAAAAAAGGTGTAGATGAAGGACTTACCTGGTACAGGACCCGTGTGGGCCTGCATTAATGAAGTGCTTACATAGAAAACTATGTTACATTTATATCCTTCCTCACAAGTCATGGGAGGAATGGTTGATACCAAACATACCATAAATTAAATGTAAGTATATAGATACGAATACAGATAGCAGCACAGAATGAGAGGGTTTTCCAGTCCCCCTGATATTAGGCCTAAACCCAAAAGTGGAAACACATTTATTACAAATTTATACCTCATTACTGAATTTCTCTGAGGTTCTGTATTGACATAATGGGAGTCTGAAGATAAAAGACTGGTAAGTAAACTTACTAAGGGTGAGTGAAAGGCCTTGTTGTGTTCCCTGCAAAATAATCTACGAAAACCATATTGTCCTCTTTTTTTACTGGGAAAGTACACTTTAAATAAAGCAATTAAAATCTTTGCTGTTTTCTCCCAAAATATTTCGCTATTTTTTCAATGGATAGAAAGTTTTTGCCCCTTTAATCACGTTTTTTGCCTTTTCTCTTTAAAAATGTACCATTTTCCAGGAAGTGAAACACAATACAAGAGAGAGAGGTGCTACGCTGTTGTGCTTTCAGTTCATAGTAAAATCGACGCAGGAGAGGCTCATAGTGGCTGCTATCTCTATGAGCAAGTTTAATATTAATAAAAAGAGTAGCTGGAAGCACCGTTATGCGTCCAGTGAGTCTGAGGAGGAGGAAGTGACCGCTATCAACATGAAAGGGTCTAGATGCTCCAGACCCAATGATGGCCAGTCCACTAACATCACCGCTAGGGATCTTGGGGAATTTGTGTCATGGGAGGAAGAAGAGGGTAGTAGTGTGAGCCGGACATGTCAGCTACCTGTGCATTGCTGCACCTGCTGCCAGTGTGTCTTGTGATTCTCAGGGTTGGGGGAGGAGATGATGATGATGATGTGACAGTAGGGGACCGTAAGTTACACTTGCCATCCCCAAGCAGTCCCACCACTAGTACTACTACTAAGAAGGTCCAGCAGCTTGCACAGATTCAGATTGTTAGGGGTGAGGGAGTGGGTGATCATATTACTAGTAAGTAGGAAGACTCAGGGACTGGAGTTGATGGGGTTGGTGTTAGTAGTAATAGTGGTGGTGAAACAGCTGGTGGGATTAGCATTAGGAGAGTTGTAAGGGAAGTAATGCAGAGTAGCCAGAGTAATGGTCAAGGGAGCCCACAACATCCCCCTGATCCTGGGAGTATCCTTCCCCCCACGGCACTATCCAGGTGGAACATGATACTGAAGAAAGCAGAATTGTCGCCTAGCAGCAATAATACCACCGCCACCATCAGGAGCACAGATCAGATGCCTGTGCCTGCTGATAGTGCTGTCAGTCTGCCTTATTCAGGTCAGCAAGAAATGGCAAGTGTGACATTAGGGGACCCTCTGTCACATTTCTCATCACCTCCTCAAACCGGTGAGATGTCTGTAATAGAGCAACAGCAGCAAGGAGAGGCTGGTAGTGATGGTGATGATGGTGGAGAAACTGGGGTGGAAGAGTATTAATGGCCTTTTTAGTACAAACTTAAAGGAATGGAAGACAGGGATAGGGATGGGCATCACCACCACCAGCAGCAGTGAGCTTTTGGAATGTGTGGAGTTTGTTACTGCTCTAATTTCTGCTGCTGCTGAGCTGCAAGGGCAGCAAGATGCTGAGGATCAGGCTAGTGTGCCACAAACCACCGTGGATACAGCTGGAATGGGTCAACAAGTAATGTGGGACTAAGACAGGTTCCACTTGCCAGTAGCAATACTCCTGGTCCTAGTTGCAGTGCTGATTCTGAGGCAGTAGCAGCAACAACAACATCATCCTCTACCCAAGCCAGTGAAGGGGAATGTGGAGGAGAAGAAGAAAGAGGCCATTCTTCTACCCTTTTCTCCTCCCCCATGAGGTCCTGGGTGTGGGACTATTTTTCTCTTGGGGCAGGCAGAGTGCAGTCATCAGCAATGACACTGTGCACAATTTGTGATAAGTCAGTGAACAGGGAAAGGAGGGAACTCACCTTGGCACTACCACCCTGATAACACAAATGAAACACAGACACCAGGACATTTATGTGAAACATGTTAAAGCCAAACACCCACCAAAGAAATTGGGCATCACTGTTGCTGCACTCCCTAATTCTCCCCAAAGGCAACAAGAGATGAGGTGGAAATCAAAGAGGAGGAAGAAGAGAAGACAAATCCCTGGATCGCCATCAACTTTTTGCTCTAGGTTAACTACATCTTCTGGCGATCCATCTTGTTCATCTTTACTTCCCCCACTGGTTGATAGCCATTCAGTAGATGTCAGGATGTGGCCATTCATGTCCACCCATTGTACACTGTGTGGTGCACTGACCACAAATGCCAGTGTGGTGGAGAATAATCGAAACCAGGGCATAAAGCAGCATCTGTGGAGATTCCATCCTACAGAACATGCTAAGCTGTTGGCATGGAGGGTTCATCATTATTATTAAACCTCCTGTAATATCACCAATGTTTCGTTTGCTATGCTTTTGCATGTAGTCACTGCCAGTTCACTGCACTACCTTTTGGCCTAGCATCAACTCCAAGAATCTTCAAAAAGTCCATAGCAGCTCAAGAGACATATGTTCACTCACAAGGGATTTCTCTGACTTCATACCTAGATGATCTTTTGATCAAGGCACCTTCAGAGGACTTTCTGTCTTCCCATATCCAGAAGTGTTTCCTCGTTCAGGTCCATCATGGTTGAGTTCTCAATCTCAAGAAGTCCTATCTGATTTCCTCATAAACTCTATATTTCTTGGGCATGAGATTTGAAACTTTGCAAGGAAGAATGTTGTTACCAGAAGACAAGGTTTAGATCCTTTTTCAGGATGTGGCCCAAGCCTTGGCCTGGCCCTTGCTGATTATAAGGAATTACCTGCGAATCCTGTGACACCTGGTGTCCACCCTAGATGTGGTTAGTTATGCTTAGTTTCACACAAGAGAACTTCAACTGGATGTTGTCAGAAGCTGGCCCAGACAGTATTTGCACCTGTCTCACTTCATGACTTTGTCCCCTCAGATAACCTACATTGGTGGCTATACCATCTTCATCTGAAGCAGGGATACATCTTTATAATATCAGAATTAAACCTGTTCATGAGAGATGCCATGCTGAGGGGCTGGGGAGCAACCCTAGGTCCACTGACTGTTCGGGACCATTGACTAAAGAGGAGTGTCTCCTATTAACATCCTAGTGATTCAGGCTATTTTTCTGGCACTCCTTCACTGGTTTCAGGTGCTGATGGGAACCTGCTGAGGATACAGTCCAAATATTTTGAGGCAGTCACTTACATCAACCACCAAGAAGGAGCATGAAACAAATAAGTCTGAACATAGGTTTGGGCACTCATTCAATGGGCAGAAGTTCATGTTCAAGCCATCTCAAATGTCTACATCACAAGAGTGGAAAACATGAACACTAACTTTCTCAGCAGCCAAGATCTGGATCAAGGAAACTGGGAACTGAGCCAGGAAGTGTTTAAATGGATAGTTTACCACTAGGATCTTCCATCAGTGTATCTGACAGCATGTCATGAGACTAGGAAGGTTCCAGTGTTCAGCACCTTTGTGATAGATGAGATGTCCATTCCATGGAACGTTCATCTGGCTTTCCTGTTTCCTCCACTAGCAAGATAATCGGGATCAGGAAGATCAAAAGGTAGTATGCTATAGTCATCCTAATTGCATCTTTCTGACCCAGTCAGGCCTGGTTTGCAGATCTTCTACATTTGTCCATCTAAGAACCACTCTGCCTTCTCTTGAAACTGGATCTTCTCAATCAGTGCACTCTCTGTTACCAGCAGGTGTAAAGACTAAACTTGATGGCATGGCTCTTGAAGCCAAAATCTTCTTGAGAAAAAAAAGGTTTAGCAGAGGTTTTCATATCCATCATGATCTAAGTAAGCTATGAAGCCTATTTCTTAAAAAGCATATCATAGCATCTGGTCCATCTTTTATCAGTGGTGCGCTGATAAGCATATGACTTCTCAGACCTTTAACCTCCCTATAGAGTCAGCCTAAGATCTATCAAGGTACACATCTCAGCACTTTCAGTCCTCTTACAGAAGCATATTGCTCTATTCTCAGATTGTAAGACTTTAAATCCAAGCTAAACAACTTTAAATCCAAGCTAAACATATAGTAACAGGTTAGTATGGAAACATGATCTCATATGTCAAAACTGGTGCTATATAAATGAAACTATGCAATACAATACAATTGTAAGACCATTGTTCAAGGGGTGGCTCATTCTTTCCCCTTCTTTACGGATCTCACACCACAGTGGAACCTTAACTTGGCCTTGGGCATTCTCCAAAGACCTCCTTTTGAACTTCTTTCTTCAGTTTCCTTGCATTTTTTGATGCATAAAACAGCTTTTCTTTTAGCCATCATTTCTGTAGGAATTACAAGCCTTGTCTTGTAAGCTTCTCTTCTAGGGCTTGATTTAAAGGCAGCCGTTAGTAAAAAAAATCACTAACGGGTGCGTTAAGTGTCATGTTGCAATTCAAAGATCCGTCTAAAGAACAGCTAACGGCAGTTTCACAATCCTTACGGCCGATACACTTATGTGCATTCAGACGCATGGAACAACATACCCCAGAGCTATTCAAAGGCTTGCAGTACTGCTAACGGCTGAAAAAAAGACACACCTAACGGCTACAAGTTAAGACCCACGTTAGACACTTAACGGCCAAAACAAAACACCCGTTACATAGGAAAACACACAAAATGCTTACCGCACAACCATGTAAATGGGAAAATTAACCCGTGCAATGCCAAAACAACACAAAAACATGCACACACAACACAAATCACTACACACACAACAACAAGCAACACCACAGGGACAACGACACACAAAAAAACAACAACACAGCATGGCACGGAACAATGGGGGTTATCACACAAAGCGGACACCTGCAAATACAAGCTCACCTGGGCAACATCAACACGCGACCTGCACCCCACAAATGCACACCCGCAAATGGCACACACAGAACAAGCACAACACACCACATCTTATAACACACACACACCTGCTAACACTTACCTGGACAAAAACAACTCACCATTGGTCAGCACTCACCTCATCACCACACCTACACAACGCCCTAGCAAGTACTTAAAGGGACAACTCAACACACTCACTTGTGGCTTGTTTTCCACTCAGGGAGGGAGAGAGAGAGAGAGAGAGAGATAGAGACAGATAGAGACAGATAGAGAGAGCAAACAGTATGTTGGGTTACATATTGTTGCGAAGGCTGCGGAGAAGGCGTGCAAGGGAGAGAGCTGGGGAACATCAGCAACCTCCAAGCACGCCTCATCAACAGCCTCCACCTGTTGCAAGTGAGGAGGCTCTGGCTCAGCAGCCACACAGGAGCCCATCCCCACCCGGAGGACACCTGCCTGCAGATGCACAGCTGCAGCAACAGGATGCTCCCCAGCTGCCACAGGGACCCCTGCAGCAGCCCAGGATGCATAGACGACCACCAAGGCCCAGGGTATACCGCCCAATGGTCACTCTCTTTGGAATGACCGATGACGAGGTTATTGATCGCTACAGGTTGAGGCCACACAGCATCATAGCCCTGTATGAGGTCATCAAGGAGCAGGTGGATCCCATATGCACCCATAACCATGCTCTAACTGGCCTTCAAAAACTCCTGTGTGCCATACACTTCATGGCAAGTGGCGCCTTTCAGTCGACAGAGGGTTATGCATCTGGCATGTCCCAGGCCACATTCTCCAGGGTGCTGGCCCAGGTCTTGCCAGCCCTCAAAGCCAAGGCCAGTACCTACATACATTTCCCCATCACCGATATGGAGTGGACACATCTGAAGCAGGGCTTCTATGCAAGGGGAGGCATGCCCAGGGTCATGGGTGCAATAGATTGCACCCATGTCCGTATCAAAGCACCAGCACGTCAGTGACATATGTTCCTGAACCGCAAAAACTTCCAATCCATGAATGTGCAGATGGTGTGTGACAGCAACCTGGCCATCATGAATGTCTGTGCGAAATTTCCCGGGAGCTGTCACGATTCACATATACTCAGAAATTCATCTGTGCAGAGGGATTTCGAAAATGGGACCTATACAGGCGGATGGCTTCTGGGTGAGTTAACAGCACCAAATGACACCACATACACATGTGCTAGTACGTTCACCACAGAAAACATCATTCACACAATATGTGCTCCTTGTCACACCATGTCACTCACTTTCCACAGGTGATGCTGGCTATGGATGCAAGCCATGGCTCCTCACCCCGGTCGCCAATCCCCAAAACGATGCCCAGGAACAATATAACCAGGCTCATGCCAGAACACAGAATGCCATTGAGCGGACCTTCGGCCTCCTCAAGTCCCGATTCCGATGTCTGGACCAATCGGGGGGAGCATTGCAGTATGCACCAGGCAAGGTCTGCGACATCATCGTGGCATGTGCCATCCTACATAATATCGCGGTGGACACCAGACTCATCGACGATGTCCATCCCCCACCCAGACCTGAAGACCCTGTGGATATCGTTGAGTGTGAGGAAACCCCAACAGGGATGCAGACAAGGGACAGATTGATCAGGGATCACTTCTGCTGTGAGTATAATACATGTATGCACACAATCCATGCATACACACCCACCACAACACACATGTTCTGTTTCACACCACAGGATCAGTGACACAGCCCTGACACTGGCTGCAGTATGGACCACCAGCATCAACTATTCCGTGGACCAGTCAGATTGGGCCTAGAGATTCCGAATACATCTGACAACCTGTCGTCCATGTTGATACTGCTACCTCAAGGATATCATGCATGCCCCCCTGGAAACCAAGGTACAACACTTTAACCTTGTTCAGCATATCCCACAGCTCCCTAGGCACCAACTAAAGTGTTCTGCTAGGATCAGACCCATAGCAACCATGGTACCCCTGTAGCGAGGGAGTCTCATCCAAGCCAATGCATCAGATAGCACTCTGTCATATAAGGGGTTCAGGGGGCATTCGTGGGGACATGGGACCAGTAGCTTGCTATAGTTGAAGAAAGCAGCAGAGGGGTGGATCGACAGTAATAGTGTGTTACACAACATGGAGCTCATGAAATGTGGATCACATCTCCATGGACACCATGCTGCCCTGTGTGTGTGTGTGTGCAGTGATATGTGCCCCAGAAAGAAATACACACATTAACAAATATGTCCTACTAGCTCCATGAACCAAACATATTTGGCCTGTCTCTGACAGTGGCAGCCCAAATATATTGTTGTCAGGAAGCTATTAGGGCATATTTGTTGATGTGTGTAACCATGTCAGAGGCAAATATCCCTAAGGATGGTTAACATCCCCTTAGTTCTCCCCATGATGGTTCATAGACCAGTACACAACACATTACAAAGCAGTGGTTTGTGTAGACTTATGTAACGGGAAAGATTAAGAGGATCATGATGTTGTAGCTGTTGCATGACGATCACTTCGAGGGTGATGTTCCAAATCCTGTCCTCTTGTCCCACAGGCATCCATAGCACGATCCATCCTTGAACAGAGGAGTTTCCATATGACTGGACTGAAGTCTGGACAACACTTCCATGAAGCTCACCCCTTGGTGTTTCAAGTGATTGTGTTGGTGATGCAATGTTTGACCTGATGTTCACAGCAACCTCTACTGGAACATTCACATATGGACACAAATTAATGTGTGTACTAACATCCAGGTATCAGACCTGTACAGTAAGACTGCTCATACACAGATGCCAGACTATGTGGACAACACATGAGCAGTTCACTAGCATTTCTAATGTATTCCTATTTAGTTCAGATGTACCTTTTTGTGCTCATACAAGTGTTTAATGCATATTGGCTAAATACACAAGAAACATCACTACTCAATCCGTGTCTGTATGAATGAATGTTGGATCAAACACCTGTCAATGTGGAACCGTACCCAAGGCTAGAGTATCCCTCATACAAAGGAAGGCATGATTTACATCACAGGAGTCCACTAGTTGCCTGACCATGAGTGGACTTTGTGATGTATACATGCAATGACATGATGGCAGTGATACACTGATGTGTGTTGTGAATGATTAGCTGGTGATACAGGGGACACACTTCCACTGTGATGTGATGTCCACGGTTTGTGTGTTGCTCAATTTAATCAATGTCTTGAGATTGCTGTAGGTTGTCATATCTCAGTACATGGGCTACATCAACAAAAACAACCATGTGGACAAGTGTTATCACTGGTGAAGTGTGTTACAACCTTAGTTAAACAACAACACAACGTAAAGGGATAGTAAACCTTGAAAATAAGTTTATTTCACATTGTAGCCCTTTAAAAAACATGAAAAATGATATAAGTCTTATCTACCAAACATATATGGTTTAGGAGATAAGACTTATATCATTTTACATGTTTTTTTAAGGGCTACAATATAGAATGAACTTATTTTCAAGGTTTACTATCCCTTTAATACATAAGCCAATGCTCAGCCTAAGGTTCCAATGTGCATGCTACACAATGAAATCTTAGGAAGATCATTGGGTTATGCAGTAAGTTAGGCTGTGATTCAAACTCCTGTTGTGCAACTGACTTGCTGGAGAACACAATGCTCACCCTAGGATCACAATGTGTAACACACACATTGAGATCCTAGGGTGTACATTGTGTTCCCCAGTATGTCAGCTGCACAATAGAATTTTGATTTAAAGACCATATCGATGCATGTTCCATCTGTCATGCTTGTTATTTCCCTGCTAAGTCGCATAGCTGTTTGTTTGGTTTTCCCCTCAAACACAACAATTGATGCAGACGAATGTTCAGTGTTGCACCAGTTGTTGTGCTAAGGGGTATGTTCTGATCAAATCTGACACACATCATGGCCATGTAACACTGTCGTGTTATATGGCTACAGGGATGGGTTGCCAGGTGAATTTGGACAACGGTGTGGGTGTGTGTGAACCCATGTTGTAACATCACACAAACATTTCCCCCAGGCAGGAGTTGAGTTCACTGCATTGTTTGGCAATGCATTGGAGACAACCCTGCCACCCAATCTATAAGTGAATACACAGCAGATCAGACAGGATTCAAATGCACAATTTTCATTTATTGAGGGGGCAGATAATAGGTTGGGCCTTTCGTTTCTTTTTTTTTTTTGGGGGGGGGCTTAGACTTGGTGCCAGAGGTGGATGCCCTGGCTGATTGCCTTGTCACCCTCTGTCCCCTAGGTGTGGCTTCTGGGGTAACACTGGAAGGGGTGGTGGGTGCAGTGGACCCCTCTGTGGAACGCCGGTTCTCCCTCTCCATCCTCAGGTTCTCCCTGCGGTTAATCTCTCGCAACTCCACAAGCACCTGTGCAAACATGTCCATCATCCCCGTATGGATCTGGTGAGTTGTGTGTTCCCCCTGGCAACCTCTGACTCCAGATCTTGGATTCTGGTCTCCAACCTGTTCGTGTTCCTCCGGGATTCCCTCCGGTTGCTCGTGAGGTTGTCGTTGGTGGCGTGGGTTGCCCGGAGCTGTCCTCTTTCAAGGGCCATGCACTCAGCCTCCAGATCTGTGGTGCGTTGACTGCTGGAGATGGGAGTGGCTGGTGACACATGTGCTGTTTCCCCAGCTTCAGCTGTCTCCTCAGCCTCTGTTTCCCCAGCTTCAGCTGTCTCCTCAGCCTCTGTTTCCCCAGCTTCAGCTGTCTCCTTAGCCTCTGCTTCCACAGGTTCAGCTGTCTTCTTAGCCTCTGCTTCCACAGGTTCAGCTGTCTCCTCAGCCTCTATCTCCCCAGCCTCTGCTGTCTCCTCTGCTGGTACTGGGTGTGCTGTGGCTGCTACTGCTGTTTGTGTTGGTGGAGTGGCTTGCACAGACGGTGTGTGGGTGCCCACCACATCAAGGGACCCACTGCTGCCCACTGATGTCTGTGCTGGTTGAGGTGGTGGGGTGAACAAGTCCCTTGGCTGAGGGCGCTGGGGCTCCCCAATCAGGCCCAGGTGTTGGTAGTCAAGTGGCCAAGGGTCATACCTTGGCCAGTGGTAGGTGCTTGGCCCCCACCTGGGATCATACCTGGGGCCATGCTGGGGAGCCATCCAGGAGGGTAGATCCATCTCGGTGGAATATGGCCCATATTGGCTGGTGGCCACTTTCCCGGGCAGCCATTGCCTCCCTGGTGGTGGTGGTGGTGCTGGAGGGTAATAGCTCCCGGTGGTAGTGGGATGCATCCATCTCTCCCCCTGAATCCAGCCGCTGTACATTTGTGGAGCATCCTGTGGTGGGGCAGGCAGTTGAGGGGCAGCCAGTTGAGAGGCAGGCAGTTGAGAGGCAGCCAGTTGAGAGGCAGGCAGTTGAGAGGCAGCCAGTTGAGAGGCAGGCAGTTGAGAGGCAGGCAGTTGGGGGGCAGCCAGTTGAGAGGCAGGCAGTTGAGAGGCAGCCAGTTGAGAGGCAGGCAGTTGAGGGGCAGCCAGTTGAGAGGCAGGCAGTTGAGAGGCAGGCAGTGGTGATGCAGCCAGTTGGGGAGGAGGTGTGGTGGTTGTAGATGGTTCCCAGTGGCTAGTCCCCTCCTCTGTATACTCCTCACTGGGTGGTGTGGTCGGCTCCTCCACGGGCTCCTGCTGCGATGGAGGCCCATAAGCTGTGTGGAGAATTGAGATTGTGTGATTAGTAAACGTAGCCATGATGGGATTAATGGGATACTAATACATGAAATGCAGAAAGGGAAATATATGTTTTGTGGTTTATCACCCTGAGTGAAACAAGGGTACTCCCACTGCTGGAGGGGGTTTTTGTTCAAAAAGTCTCCCAGCTCAGAATAGAATTGCTTTGGTGCTATATCCCAGTGGCCTGAAGTTGTACATTGGCACTGTTGCTACATTATCCTATGAGAATTTATTGCGTCTGGACGTAAGCTGTCCATAGGATGGTCTAGCAACATCGCCATTGTAGAGTTCCAGGCCACTGTGATATTGCCCCTGGAGTAGTCAAATATGAGCTGTGCTACATTTTGAATGAAACACCTTTCAGCAGTGGGAATACCCTTGTTTTGCTCGGGGGATGAACCCTGCAATATATTTTTCTTTTCACATGTTAGGTATTACTATCCCTTTAACGGAATAGCAATGGTTAATTTCACCATGATGTAATATTGTAGGCATTGTAAGAGATAGATGTGGATCGATGTTAGTCCTATCCCTCCAACCCACATGGTTAGACAGATATTGCTCTATTTGACATGTTTGTCATTTTGACATGTTTGACAGTCATTTCACCACACGGAGGCTCTTCAGCAGAGCCTAAATTGCCCCATTCAGAGATGTAAACTTCATTGGAATGGTGAACAGAGTGTGCTTGCAAACCTGGCACACTTTGTTGACCATCTCAAAGATGTATCCATCTCTGAATGGGGCAATTTAGGCTCTGCTGAAGAGCCTCCGTGTGGTCTAATGACTGAAATCTCCAGCTGTCAAATAGAGCGATATCTGTCTAACCATGAGGGTTGGAGGGATAGGACTAACATGGATCCACATGTTGGTGAAATTAACAATTGCTATGCCATTACAGTTACATACAAGGAGAAATGGTCATATATGCATGTGGATGTGTACCTTTCATATGGATATGAATATATCCTTTCCAGATATGAAGCCAGAGATCATTTCAGTAGGTGTGATTGCCTTACTGGCTATATATGTGCACCCATCAAAATATACATTGGATTGATATGATGGATATGAACATACCTCGTATATCCCATCTACGTAGAGTGGGATATACTAGGTATGTGTATTTGGATGGTATCAATGTAAGTTAGTTTCTGATGGATGCACATATCTGGCCAGTAGGGCAATCACAGGCAGTGAGATGATCTCTGGGTTCACATCGTGTTGGGGCATATTTTGAGCCATTTGAAAGGTACATATCTGACCATTTTCCTTTGTGTGCATATCTTTTTTGAAAAGATGTGCAGTGGGAATCAAGTGTTATTCAACCCTATCTTCTTAGCTGATCCCGTCCAATTCACAATTTTTCATTACTTGACAGGTGACTCTCTGGTTGTCAGGATCATATCCTATGCATTGCATTGTAGGGCATGGGATACCACCCTGGCAATCAGAGATTGATGAACTGCACAGGATCCTGTCCATGTCGTCTGTTCCAGTTGAATCCTGAAGGGCAACAATCACGCCAGTAGTGAGGGATATCTTTGATTGAGGCCTGTTTTTCTTTGAGTATGAGCCCATCCATCCTTCTGAGTGAGGCAACCGTACTCAATCCGAGATATCTATCATTCATGGCCTGTTGGTGACCAAGGTACAATGGGTGATATTTGGTTCCCATGTGTATCCTGCAAACAGTGTCTGGTGTACCATCCATCCATGGTATCAGCACCCCTGAGGATCCATGTGGGAATCAGATGTGAGATATGTCATTTGAAGTTAGAGTAAATGATTGCAGACACAACACCAAGGCCTACTTTTTCCCCCTTTAATTCTGGGGTATTGTTTGAGGCCTGTGTGTTGCACATACAAGCAGTTATTCTCAGTGACACTGTGATGTGTGACCTGCTCCATCCATTTTGTGATTCAGTAAGCGGTGTTGTCGACATGATGGAGTGTACATGATGCTGACTTCTCCAGTGATCTCATTTCCCATTTCCAGTGTTTTCTATGGAGTGTATACGATGGGACCTTAGCAACTTGATTCATGTTATTGCATATTCTCCATAGGCTAACACTGGTATTGGTGAAATGAGGATGTGTAAGGGTGAATTTCTCTCCACCATCTGTTTGTCACC
The DNA here is from genome assembly GCA_037306005.1 of Rhinophrynus dorsalis. Classification (NCBI taxonomy): domain Eukaryota; kingdom Metazoa; phylum Chordata; class Amphibia; order Anura; family Rhinophrynidae; genus Rhinophrynus; species Rhinophrynus dorsalis. The sequence continues at coordinate 314,291,286 of CM074723.1, forward strand.
GCTTAGTGAATGTCCCCTGTATAGCATGTGATCGTTGGCCTATTGACTTGATTGTTGTCTGGTTAACCCTTTGAGTCCCAGAGGGGTTGCCAAAGCATTGTTGATCGATGCATTGATGATCCCTCTAGCACTCAAGGGGTTAAGTGCTGACATCCCAGTGGGGACACGGGTGACATTGTGTGTGAACAGTGATGATCTATGATAGTCGACATTTTGAACAGCATGGTTTGTGTATTGTGTGTGATGAGCACAGCGACAGGAGGGTTGAAGTAGGACTTGGACAGGTTTGTTCCAAGTTGGACCTTGATATCTGTCCTTGTGTTGTGTCCTGTTTTTAAACCTCAGGGTGCTGTGTTGGTGCAGTTGTGTGCATGAATGATGGGCATGTGTTGAGGTGTGACTGTGTGTGCAGCTGATGTTGGTTGCTGTAGTGTGTTGTTCTGTAGTGTTGCACTTACCGGTAGTGTGGAGGCTCCTCTCATCCCCAGTGTCAGCCCCTCCAACAACCCCCTCGATCAGGGTTGGGGACATATTCTGGCGCACCATCTCCTCCCAGCCGCAGAAGGTGATAGGGACAGGTGGGCCACCTCCAGTGCCTCGGGCGTGCTTGGCGAGTTCTAAGAGCTTGTTCTTGACCACCCTCCGGCAGTCGCCCCATCGCTTTTTGATGGACTCCACGTCCCGCCTGCATGGAGCCACCGCGTTAACCTGGCTGCAGATCTGGTTCCAGGCTGCCTTCCTCCTCGCTGACAGGCCAGGGACCTTCGCTGTCGGGTGGAGAACACTCTGCCTCTCCAGGACAGCTTCCACAAGAGCCGTGTTCTCCTCCTCTGTATACTTTGGGTCTCTGATCCTGGCCTCGTCACCTCTGGCATGGGATGACTCAGAGCCGGAGTGCCCTGCCTGGTCTGACCCTGACTGTGTGGGGTGCTCCCCAGCAACTACCCCTCGTCCCACTGCAGGTTCTGTCCCTGTCCTGCGTGTTCCTGCTCTTGTGGGCTGGGTCCCCCTCCGCCCTGCGGATCTCCCTCTCCCACCCCTGCTCTGCTGAGGGATCCCCTCCTGAGCTTCCTCCTCCTCCACTACTCTCCCCATCCCTCTCTCATGTCCTCTTCTCCTTGCCATCATTCACCCAGTCACACCCAGGCACTCCCACAGGCCCTCACAGACACACTCAATCCAGTCACTCTCTGTCACACACTTTCACTCCCAGATTCACACTGTCAAAATAAAAAGTAAAATGTGTAAGGTATAATGAAAAAAAAAGGACTATGTGTATGTATGTGTATGTGTTTGTATGTGTGTATGTAATATGTGCAAAAGTGTAATATGTGTCTAGTAAGTGCACCTCTCTCCAAACTCCAAACTCAAAAATCTCCTTCTACCTCCAATGAATGCTCCTTTCTCCCTCTCTCTGATCGCTATCCTCCGCTCCTGGGTCCTGATATCTAGCTCTGAAGAACTCGATAACAGACAGTGTGTGACGGTTATTTTTGGGTATATATAGGTGTATTTGAAGTTATTTGATACATTGGGGCTCTGTGATTGGCTGTGTGTTTGACTTTGTTTTGGCATCAATCATGGTTGCTTGACAACGGCAGCTGTTATATTAAATGTTGTTTTGAGCGCAGTTATCGTGTGATTTGGCCGCCCGTTGTGCATTAACATGAGCGACAACGGCTTTTGTGTTACGTGTTTTTTGTGTGCCTACGCTCGATAGCTATTCTTGTAGAGTACCTATTGAATCTGCCGTAACTCCTGTATTATTTGCGAGCGATGTGCCTTTTTCACTTAGCGGCTGGTTTAACGGCTGCCTTTAAATCTAGCCCCTAGTGTTTTTCCAGGACAAGATGATGCTTCGTGCTTCTCAAATTTTCTTACCTAAAGTTGGTCTGATTTTCACATCAACCAGAAAATGCAATGCATCATTATGTGCCTCATATACAGCGTTTTAGAAAGGCAGATTCCTTCTTTTGTCATTCCAAATGGTCCTAAAGCAGGTCAGGCTGCATCCAAAGTCCTTGCTTCTTGGATTAAGGCTATCATACACCAAGCATATGTAATCAGAAAGAAACCCAGAGTCAGGGCACACTCCAACAGGTCTGTGGGTTCGTCCTGGGCCTACAAGAATTGACATTTGATTAACAGCCATACATGGTCCTCTTTGAATACATTCACCAAACACTATAAAGTCAATGTCCTGGCCTTGGCTGAGGCCAGCTTTGGTTGAAAGGTCCTTCAGGCAATTGTGTCTGTTTAAGCACTATTTTCTTCTAGCTATAACTCTTGCCTCAGACTGCACCTAAATGCAACTTTTTTCCCAAGAAGACCTCTGCCAGTTTTGGGCACCTAGGGTTCAAATCCTAAAGGCCTTACAGACCCCCTCCACTCCAAAACCCAAATAAACTTGGTAGAACAAGAAGTCTGCTCAGAAACATAAGGTTGCCAAGCCCCCCTCCTCATGACTCGTGGAGTCCTGGTCCATCCTTACTCATAGAGGACTGACTCTATCTTTTTTTCAAGATGCATGGGTGTCTTCTGTTATGGACCAGTGGGTTTTGTGGGTCATCTAGGAAGAATATTTCATAGATTTCAAATCCCTTCCACTTCACCATTTCTTTTTGTCCACAGTGCCTTGAGATCCGGTTCAGGTATGTCTTTTTATAAATGCAAGATCCTTCCTGTTGGAGAAACAAGTGCTGTTTCAGCTCAGCGACCTTTCACTGAATTTTACTCCAATCTTTTTGTGCTTCCCAAAAAACATGGCAGCTCCAGTCCTATTGAGGTGTTGCAACCAGTAAGTGCTAGCTTTATTCTTCAAGATGGAATCCCTTAGATCTGTTATCAATACCATGTATCTGGACAATATCTCACCTTGTTGGATTCTCAGGACACCTATCTTCACATTGACATTCTGTCAGACCATCAGTGCTTGCTATGCTTTGCCATTGAGAGGAGTCATTACCAGTTTACCACTTTCCCCTTCGGACTAGCATCTGCTCCAAGGATATTTACAAAGGTCATGGCTGCTTTGGCAGCCCATATCTATGCTCAAGGCACTTCCTTAACCCCTTACTCAGACAACCTTTTGCTCCATCAGAAGCTGTTCTCAGCTCACAGGTTCAAGTCTACATCCTCATCCTGGAGCAACCCTGTTGGGTAATCAAGCGTCAAGAAATCCTCTCTGGTACCTTCCCAGGTTCTGTACTTCTTTGACATAAGAGTCAGTACCCTCCAAGGGAGAGTATTTCTATGAGAAGACATGATCCATGCTCTTTCTCTTCCTGTTACTCGAGCTATATTCTGGCCATTGGTGATGATAAGGGATTACATGAGTGTCCTAGTTTGTCTCAGATCCTCACCAGAAGCCATATGCTGGATTTCAGATGAGAGAGTTACAACTGGACATTCTCAGGTGTTGGTGAAAAAAACACACTCATCTGTCTTATGCCATGTCCTTGTCTCAAAGAGTGGAAAAAAGCTTTCAATGTTGGGTTCACTGTCCTCACCTAATTCTGGGACATCTGTTTCATGCCAGAATGGGTGGTAGTCACCATGGACACCCGCCTGACGGAATGGGGAGCCATCCTGGGTCATCTAAGGGAACAGGGCTGCTGGACCGGGAAGAAGAGTCTTCTTCCAATCAGCATCCTGGAGATACAAGTCAATAAGCTGGTGCTTTGCCATTGAGCACAGGTGTTGTCGGAAGGTCCAGTCGGACAGTGCAACATCAGTTGCCTACATAAATCACCAAGGAGGAACCAGAGGTCTGACTGGTGGAGATCTAGGAACATCTTCAGTGGGAAGAAGCTCATGTCCCGGTCATCTCAGAAGTTCACATTCCAGGAGTGGAAAATGTGGAAGCAGACTTTCTAATTCATCAACATCTGGTGAGCCTAGGAAATACATTATAGACAAAAATGATTGAATATTTGTCAGTGGAATTTACATTTTAAAGTAATTTGGATGAGTGTATTCAGCCTTCATTCTTATTATGCCTGAAGAAGAGACTTAAAGTGTTAGTAATGTCCCAGAAAAAAATATTTATCATTTTGTAGTGCTTAAAAAGTTGAATGCAAAAAAACCCTATCTCTCAAACCACTATGGTTTTAGATATATTCACATTGAAAGTTTGACTTTTGACGGCTGTAAAGCTGACAGCAGGAGATTTGTGTCGGCTGACACAAGGAGGCTCTTCAGCAAAGCCACAATTGCGTTATTTAAAACTAATGACTTCATTGGAATGGTCTACAAAGTGTGCTTGCAAGCCAGACACACTTTGTAGATCTTTCCAGTGAAGTCATTCTTTTTAAATAATACAATTGCGGCTTTGCTGCAGAGCCTCCAGTTGGTCCCTGCACAGGATTCCCCTGCAGTCAGCACAGTGCTGATGTCAGAGAAGTGGGGGGGCTTTGACAGTGAATATCTCTCAAACCATAGCGGTTTGAGATATAGGGTTTTTGCATACAGTTCAACTTTTTAAGCACTACAAAATTATAAATATTTTTTCTGTGACATTACTGTCCCTTTAAGTTGTTTTGAACGCTTGCATCCCAGAGCCATTCAGTTAGCTAATAAAGCTATAATTTTTTCTCTACCAGTATCCTTTTTCTGAAGCAAATCAATTTTCTCTCAGATACCAAGACCTATGTTCAGGGGGTGGCTAATGCCTTCCCTACCCTACAGCAGAACCAGACTGAACAACCTGTATAGTCGGATAACAATGTAGACTTTAAATTCCCCCCTGAGTCCCACCAAGTCAGGGGGGGTGTCCTCTGCCCAACCAACCACTGTTCCATGGCTGGGTAAGCTGGAGAGCTCAGCGTTTTATAGTACTATGGATGATTCTAGATTAAGACTTTTTGTTTTCCTAATCTGCATCGAACCTGAGAACAGGGTAACCCAGCTTTGGAAGGTTGACTTTTAAAAAAGTAATTTGCTCCATAAGCTGGGGGGCCAATTGAGAGCACTGGGGGCTAAGTATATTTAAAGGTTAACGAAAATACCCGCTCACTCTGGACAGTGGTTGGGGTCAAGAAATCAACTCCTGGGCTATCAGGGACAAAGTGGGCCACACAGCCCTCTTGTTATCCCAGAAATTCAAGGTATCTGTACGTGGAGGCAAAGAAGGTTCTGCAAAGTAAACCTTAACCTCAAACTCAGCACTTTTTCTACTGACTGGGAGCTGTTTGTTTTGTCTGAAGCATAATCTGTCCATTGCTTCAGCATAAAAAGCAGCAGCTGCTCCACTGAAACAAGATGACGTGCTACTGGTAGGTCTCAGAAGACCACCACACTCCTCCAGCTCATCTGTGGAATCTTCTCCTGCCTAATGTGACTACATCCTGTTTTTCCTTTGCCTCTCACGCACCTTCGCTATCAATTGTTCCCTCCTGGCAGTGAGTGAATTGGAAGTAAGTGCCATCTTGCCTTTGATTCGTGGATCACACATTGTAGCAAGCATTTACTCGGGACAATTGTCCATGCACTCTTCCATGTGCCGAGTCAGTTCCTTCTTCAGCCTCATTAGAAGGGCAGCAACATCAGGAACTATATTACCATCAGCACCAGGCAAGCATTCCCTATGGGCAAGGAAATCGTCCAATTTTAAAGGGATAGTAATACTTCATTTTATCTTTATTTTATTTTGTAGGCATTAAAAAAACATGAAGAACGATGTAAGACTTATTTCTCAAAGCTTTATGGTTTGAGAGATGTTCACAAGCATAGTTTCCCCTCCCGCCCCTTTTACCTAGTGTAAGCCATCTTTTCTCAGATGTGGAATCTGGTTGTAAGATAACAGCAGGGGACAATCTTCTTTCTAGAAAACAATGCCCCCCTTGACAAGTTTTTCAGGTTTTTCCCTTATCTTAATTGAAGATTGTCCCTCTCTGCAGTCTACCTGGGCACCTCCCTTCTGATCTGGCTGAACAGTGTTACATCAGTAAAATGGGCGGGAGGGGGAGACTTTGTCATTGAATTACTCTTCAACTACAACTCTGACAGAATTAAAATAACACTCTCCAAAGTCCAAATACTATGAGGATTAATTAGAGCTGCTTTTATTATGAAACATTACTATCTCTTTAAGGAGAGGTTAGCGTTCTCTTTGCTCAAAATTTCCATCAAAGCACAGAAAGGTGTAAGGACTGTCACTACCTGTTCCATCAGGGCCCAGTCAGCCCTGCCCAGTGTTCTGTTAGTGCCAATGAAATGGTGACATGACGTTGCATGAATTGCCTTTTTCTGCTCCAGGATACGCTCTAGCATATCTAAGATGGAGTTCCACCTGGTCCCAACATCTTGTTTTAGGCGGTGCACTGGGAGGTCTGCCTTTTTCTGTTCCTCCCTGAGGAGCTGGCTATATTTGACACTCCGATGGAAGTGGCCATCAATTTGTCAGCACGAATCCAGAAGTGCTGACAACCTTCCAGTTTTACTGCCATCCTTGAGAGCAGCCTTCACTACTAGACGCAGGACATGCGCTGAGCAACGCACACCCAAAAATCTTCCATCCTGGAGAGCCTTGATCATGTTAGCTGCACCATCAGTAACCACAAACCCCATTTGCACCTGTGTGCCTGCCTGCTCCCCTAGCCATTGCTCCACCATGTTTTGCAGTGCTTTCTGAATATTGCCTGAGGTGTGCTGCTGATCCATTACCTCAGCATGGAGGAGGAAAGAGCAGTGCCCTGCCTGCTTGGCTACTGCACCCAAACTGGTTGTTGCTATCAGTGTGTCTTGCAGCACATTGGGCTGCCACCAATGCGCCGTCAATGACAGGAAGCCATGCTGGCCACTTGGAGCACTCCATAAGTCAGTGGTAAAGTGCACTAACTGGCCACCAGCCTTTCCTAGCAGGTCCTTCAACGAACCAACGCACAACCGGTACAGTAAGGGCACTATAGTTCTACTGAATGTGTGCAACAGCCTCCATAAGTTGCTAGAAGGGCTCCCCGTCTACCAAATTAAAAGTAGCACCCCCAATGGCTATAAGCTGAGCAATGAGGCGTGTGATTTTCCTAGCCTGCTGTCTGCACATCCCCTTGGAATGAATCCTACCAAAATCTTCCAGTGTGGCCTGTATTGATTTTGGGATGGGCTGTGACTGTCTGCTGCTCTTACTAGGACCAGATGTGGCATGATCCCCCTGCCCTTTCTCCTGCTACCTACTGGTGGTGGGTGTGACACTGGTATATGCAGTACTAGTACTGCCACCTTCTGCACTTATCAACACCCACTTGTGGTAGCTGTTCAGGTGTTGGTTCATCCCGGAGGTGGTCAGATGACCCAACACCCTCCCACGACTGACTACCCTGCCACACAATTTACAATTTGCTAGCCGGCCATCACCACGTGCCACAAAATGGCCCCACGCTTTGGAGCGACAGATGACTCTGGAAGGTGGTGGAGAAAAAGAAACTGAGATGATACTTTCTTCATCTTCACCTGCTGGAGCAACCTCACTTTGCTTTTTATTTCTACGTACTGTTACAGGGATACTAGTAGACCTAAAGATGGCAGCAGGGATGTTGGGACTGGGATTGGAGGAGGATTGTGGAGCAACAGTGGTACTGGTGGCGGAGACACTAGCAGCTACTACCTGGCTGGGAGACTCAAATGGAACTGGAGAGGCAGGTGTTGAGCTTTCAATAGAAGACACAAGTGTAACTGGAGAAACAGGAGGAGTACTAAGGGAAGCAGGTGAAAAATTAAGCTCAGGGTAATAATCAGAGTCACTGGAAAAATCAAGCTCAGGGGACAAATCAAGCTTAGGAGACTTTGATCCCTCAGATTCTTCTTCTGACATTTGTAGATTTTGAAAGGAAGAAACATCATCATCAGAAGCAGATTTTGTGGAAACCTGCTCAATTCCCTCTTCTGCCTGGTGACTACCGGGAAATGGTAAACTATCTCCCTCAATAACATTTTCTGGAGTAGATATGCTCTCAGTGGCAGTGATTCTGGGGGGATCATCAACAAACAGCTGACGAGACACAGGTGACAGCTGCTTCGTGGTCTTAGAGGAGGACCTGGACCTCTCTACCCTACTAGTAGAAGTAGAATGACCTGCAATTCCCTTCTTATTTTTATTTTCTTGTTTTGAATTCTGCTGCTGAGTCTGACTATTACAAGTACTCTTCTTTGCCCGCCTGCTGCTGCTAGCTCTTCTTGAAAGCAACATCACTGTGGTGGTGTTGGTGATTGCTGGGTCACTGCAGCTGGTACCAGGGCAAGGAACATCAGGTTGTTCACTAGGACTCAAATGAATTACAGATAGGTAGGTAGTGTACTATAATAATTTTACAATTTTACAACTTGGCCACATGACAACTGTCAGACTGGCTATGTCACTCTGCAATTTATTCACATACACTCCTAAATTGAATTTTTATATTTTACACTGGAACAATGATGATTCTCCCTTGTGGTGGCAGTAAACTAGTAGGCCTCCCAGTCCCTACACAACTGTGATATTGTGTCATTGTGCAAATTATTCAAACTCCTAAGCTAAATTTTAAAATTTAATACTGGAACACTGAGGATTCTCCCTTGCTGTGGTAGTAAGCTAGTAGGCCTTCCATTCCCTACATAACTGTGATATTGTGTCACTCTGCAAATTATTCAAACACACTCCTAAGTTGAATTTTAAAATTTAACACTGGAATAATGATGAATCTCCCTTGTGGTAGCAGTAAGGTAGTAGGCCTCCCAGTCCCTACACAACTGTGATATTGTGTCACTTTGCAAATTATTCAAACAAACTCCTAAGTTGAATTTTAAAATTTAACACTAGAACAATAATGATTCTCCCTTGCGGTGGCAGTAAGCTAGTAAGCCTCCAGTCCCTACACAACTGTGATATTGTGTCACTCTGTAAATTATTCAAATAAACTGCTATGCTGAATTATAAAATTTAACACTGGAACACTGAGGATTCTCCTTTGCGGTGGTAGTAATCTAGTAGGCCTCCCAGTCCCTACACAACTGTGATATTGTGTCACTCTGCAAATTATTCAAACAAACTCCTAAGTTGAATTTTAAAATTTAACACTGGAACACTGAGGATTCTCCCTTGCGGTAGCAGTAAGGTAGTAGGCTCCCAGTCCCTACACAACTGTGATATTGTGTCACTCTGCAAATTATTCAAACACACTCCTAAGTTGAATTTTAAAATTTAACTCTGGAACACTGATGATTCTCTCTTTCGGTGGCAGTAAACTAGTAGGCCTCCCAGTCCCTACACAACTGTGATATTGTGTCACTCAGCAAATTATTCAAACACGCTCCTAAGTTGAATTTTTATATTTAACACTGGAACACTGAGGATTCTCCCTTGCTGTGGCAGTAAGATAGTAAGGCTCCCAGGCCATAAACAACCAGGATATTGTGTTTGTCAGCCTGCAAACTATTCAAACTCCTAATTCAAATTTTCATATTTTACACAGGATCAAAGGTGACTCTCCCTTGCAGTGGCAATAACTGGCACTAATGCTGGCTGCCTGCCTATGCCTATCTGCCTGCCTTCAAAACAACTGGACAGTCACTCTCTCCGTCTCTCTATCTGCTTCTTCTCTCTCCCAGCTCCAACAATGCAATAAGCACTAACAGGAAATCCAGGAGCTGTCTGGGTGTCTGTGATGTCATTAGTCTATCCCCCATCATGAAATGAAGAAGATAATTGCTTGGACTAGAGACATCATGAAACGATGAAGCTAATTGTGCTAGAGAGGGAGGAAAAGCAGTGCGGTGAGAACGTCATCCGAATACTGAAACAATATTCTGCCCAGTAATGTTTCGGATTCGGCTTCTAAAAACGAATGGCTCTAAGATTTTCGTCATGTCCAAATTGCTCCGAATCACCCTTTTTCGTCCGAAATCCGAATGTGGACAACCTGAATCACACAAGCCTAAAAGTTGGATGTGGTTTGTGCCCCTTCTGGTTCTTTGTTTAATAGTAAAATGTATTCCTTGCAAAACCCAGTAAACTACACAATGAAAAACAATAAATGATGGGTATCAGAAAGATGGTAAAATGCAACCTACAGCTTATATACTTAAACCTCATCCATGTACCATCCATCCCTCCTTGTCAGGCCATTCAGTGTCCCCAAAAACACTGTAAGACAGGGGTCGGGCACCAAATGGCTACCTATCGAGCCAGGGCTGACCTATAGTTTACTGTCTTTTTCATAATTTTTTGAGCAAGTCTGTTCGCCTTTAAATCATAGTACAGCTTGTTAGTTTGGGGACACAGGAAGTCGGTTGTGGTCCATGTAGCCTTTGATATTTTTTAAGATTTTATGTACAATAATAAAAATTAATAATTATTTTGTGACTCTGTGGTCTCAGTGTGCCTCATTAGTGGGTCTTCTTTCTTTGAAACTCTCTGTTTCTGTGCTTGTATCCCTCCGTTGAATCATAGCTACAGGACACATAATATACAGGAACATGTCCAGGAGTCTTTTGGTGTTTAAAAACTTAACCACGAATTGAGTGAGAGGTGTATTTTATTTGCTTATAAAGTCCACATCATCATGTTGTGATGGGCTAGAGTTACACACTAAAATATAATTCAAAATATAAATCACATATAGAGACCAAACAGAGACCAAAATAAAGAATGAGTCAATCCAAAAGTACTAAAATGGGACACAAAATTAGCTAGCTATTTATTCTATACCATGAGACAAGGAGGCTGATATACTATGAACTGAAGCAATTCTCAGATATACCAACTGGTCCATGGGAGCAATTAAAAATGTACGTTGTTTTAAAAGTGGCTTTGCCCTGGATACCTCTCTGGCACTCAGAGGGTTAATCCCTTGACCTCTCTAGCATTCAAGGGGATAAACGACCTAGTTAAATCAAGAGAAATTCTGGTTATTTTTATTTGCCCCTACAGTGCAGCTGGTTTCTTCCAGAATTGTTCCATGCTTCAAGCTTACAGAAACTCTATTAGAACTACAGTAAATGTGTATGTAAGAAGGAACCTCTATATATACATATATATTATTTATAGTTACCTATGTGTGTTTCAAAACAATACATTTCTTAAATTTATGTGTTTGTAGTTATAGGAAGAAATCTTCACAGTGGAGATGCTAAGTATGAATGCTACATGTCCCAGCAATCTATTTATGCCCTTCATGCTTCTTTTAACAACAATCACAGTACATCATCTGTGACAGTCTAAGTACCTGTTCTTGGTTTTTTTCATGTTATTTTCTTTGTATAATATATAATAGAAAGCCTCCCCAGTTGCTCCATACATAACAATTTCATTCTATGGCAGTATTAAGAAATTCAACCTAAAAAAATGCTTATGTCTCTGGGTTATGAGGCAAAGGTTGAACTTGATGGACTTGAATTTTTTACAACCTAATTTACTATGTTACTGTTTTATTTATTTATTTATTTATTTGTTTGCTTGTTTTTTTAACCACACTTCAGCTCAGTCTCTGTTGCAAGATAGTAAATATTTTCAGTACAGTGTAGGCAATCACTGGCTCTTCAGCTCTTGAAAACTTCAACTCTTATCATATTGATCAGCCAATGGTGGATCATAATATGTTATTCCTATTAGGAACACATTTTGGTATAAGCATTAGGGCAAATATTTAAGAAACAAATTACTAAATCACTGTGGGGTATAGTTAAAAATGCAGAGCAAAACACGCAGCAATTATGATTGCGTTCATAAATTTTAATAATGATAGAAAATAATTTTACTTCTAAACCTATTTGCATCTCAAAATTTATCATAGCTTAGAGAAATAATTGTTTTCCTAATAAACATAGCCTTGCTTCTAAAACATGAACAATGCTAATAAAAGTTTGAAATCAATATAAGAAAAGTTAGCAATTCTAAAAAAAAAAGTCACCAGCAACTAAAGCTACAGGTATTATTCTTGAATTTTGTTAGGAAATGCAAATTTTTTTAGATCATCAACAAAAATGCACCTGGCACTAAATGTATTAAAAATTAAGCACCGTAACCATTTGCTCTACAATTTTCTAGTAGGGAATGTTTTCTGTGCTTCTAATTTTTAATTGGTTGGTACATTCAAAAGCTATTACAATTCAAACTGTAATGACATAGAAGAGCTATATATAGCACTGTAGCCAGTCGCTAACTTCTCCCATAAAATTAATTGAATAACCTTGTGGAAACCAGGTGGCACTGCCATTAAACATTTAAATGGTAATAAATTTGTACGAAAGCACCCACCAGCAGTGGAAGTATCTTTATTTTATTCAGCAGAAAACAACATATAATATATTGTTTTACATATAAAATGTTTTCTACGCTTTTAAATTAGCAAAGGAAAACAGCTTTTAGACTTTGTGAGGTCGAAACAAAGATCATATTCCACCTCGCTAGACCCCATATCTTACCATAGACAGACAAGTAAAAAAACATACTGAAGTCAATTCTAGAGCAAACTAGCTGCACCATATAGGAAAAATACAAATTCACTCAAAGTCCATTGATCTAATGGGGTTTTAAGCCCTTGAATTCTAGAAGACATTCACACACGCTGCAGACCTCTCTCGCATCTAAGGGGTTAAAAATTCAATTTGATTCAGTCTGCATTTTATTAATCCCCTAGGTCTAAGTTGGTTTGCCCCAGAAGTGATCTTAATTCAACTGCTTTTGACTTCACAATCACAGTTGGATTTCTCCTTTGATAAACATGCTACCTTATTTTAACTAATATTTAGGAATCTCTGTTGTTAAATGGTAACCAACACTTTTGTATATGCCAGCATACAGAGCCAGGTTTCCCAGCTGTCAAAAGAGGCAACTTCTTAGAATTCCCAATATTAAGGGATGCTGGTTAGCCATACCCACATTTCGTCTTGTGGTTAGAGCAATCTCAATGTCTGTGTACCAGTTTATATACCACTTTACAGGCTATATTTAACCACTTGGATGTTAGACACGTCACAATATATTGGAGATCTCTGTAGTAACCAAGAGGTTAGAGCAGTGGTTCTCAATCTTTTTTTGTTCGGGGCACCCCTAAGACATAATCTAGAACATGCGGGGCACCCCTGACATATTTAATGTACTTTATCAAGGGCATAAGAAGGGTACAATACATAAATATACAGTTATTATAAGGGTTTTATAATCTTAATAATGAAACTAAACATATTGTGCATAACAATTCCTATAAATCTTTGTTTAAAAGTCCATTTTTGTTAATCTTCATAGAAAACATGGGGCACCCTAAGGTGATGTTCGTGGCACACCAAAGTGCACCCTGGTTGAGAATCACTGGGTTAGAGTTTGTTTGCTCTTACTAGCTATAGACAGAGAGTATTTTCTTTGCCAGGAAACTGGTGCCTTGCCTAGGGGTACTGGGCATATAAATCCAGCCCTGCAAACACAACCTTATTTTGCAATTATTTACACAAATTTACTGCTTTTCACTTTTTTGAATTAGAAATATAATTTCCTCCAATTTCAAATAATGTGTTTTGTACAGCCCTATAGATAAAGTGTTCCCCAGAGAGTTATTTGAACTAATATTGAATCATACTCCTCATCACAGGTGTCTTTAGCAATGTAAATAAACTTAAAATTATAAAACATTGTTACTGCTAAAATCTTCATTATGGTTTATTATTTTTGTTGTTTGTTCTGTTGTCTTCTCCATAAATTATATGCTCATATTCTTTTCATGCATCTATACATTTTTCTATACTTTGCATGCTGCTGTCCATTACTTACATTGATGGGATGTTCACTGTCTACTAGTACTCCAATCTTTTTTCAGCAACAATCTCCCTAGTATAGGCCATTTGAGTGATTTGTAGATATAGCCCTTTGATAGTGACAGAGAATCCCAGTATATTTTATCAGTGCTTGCAATAAGAAAAACATAATTATGAAGTTTCTGGATCACTTATAGCCTTTTTTACTGAGTAAAGCTATGTAACTGGCACTACTGGGGGATGCTTCATTCAAAAGTTTTACAGAGCAGAATTGCATTTGTTTTCTAGATTTTTGAGTGTCAGATTCCATTGTGGCCTGGTAGGGCTGTTGCCATTTTAGTCTATGAAGAGATTTGTATTGCAGTGAAATAAAAGCAACAGTCCGTCCTGTAAACAAACCAAAAAAACCCTGACAAAACAATGCGTGATTGTGATGTAATAACATTTGAATAAAACATCTCCCAGTAGTGTGAGTATCCTAGTACCACCTTGAATACCAGAGGGTTGTGTAATGCATTGCCTTGCAATGTGTAGTGCAATCCTCTGGACCTCAGTGGGTTGCTATAATTTTTTCTCCTGTTGGACCATATAGAATAGACACGCAGTATTAACAGGTATACTGCGTATGTAGCACTTAACATAACATATTGTAAACCCTCATCATTATAAGCGTTTGCATACCTTGCTACAAAAAGATGTTACCTGTTCTATATCTTTATTATAGAAAGATTTTATAAAAGCCGTGAAAAGGCTTTGGGTTTATTTTATGAATGTAAATGCAGAGGCAGGAAAAATTACTCTTGGCAATTTTAAGAAGAAGAAATTTAAACTATGCATACTTGGCAGAGAGCTTTGGCTTACATAATAGTGAAAAGCACAAAGGTTAACAGAGACTTAGTGGGAGTTCAACTGTATATGCAATAAAGTGATTTATATTAAGGCTAAGAACTAAATTTCATATCTTTATTAGCTCTGTTAATGTAATTTCAGAATAAAAACAATCACTCATAGAACCCACAGAATAAATCTAACAATGTGTAGTTCTTCATTCCACTAAAATATTTGTTTTCCTGGGTTTTTATTACCAAACAGATGACAATAATTATTTGGGATTCCAGGAGGGAGATCACTAAGGTCAGATGATCCTCTATAATATAAAAGGACAGATGTATGTTTGTCCAATGCAGTCATGCGCAGTAGACACTGTCCGAACAAACAGAATGCTGGGAGGTGTAGTTCTGCGGTAATTATGAACTTTAGCCTGTGTACATGGCCAGATGTATGTTTGTCCAATGCAGTCATGCACAATAGACCCTGCCTGAATGCACAGAATGCTGGTAGGTGTAGTTCTGAGGTAGTTACACAGGTTTTTTCCCTAGTGAGCATATAAAATCTTCAGTAAGATAAAGTCTGCAATTCCTATGTTATTGTAAGGCGCCTATGCTATTATATCTGTCCAGGAGGCTGATGCACTAAGATGAATTAGAACAGTTCTGGGACAAACCTACTATATCATAGGAGACAGGTGTTTAGATACTGGAACTTTATGTGGTTGCTTTCCTTTGTATTGACCCATATCTTTGGTAAAGTGGTAAGAGCATAACGCAATAAAAGGGTTTAACTTGTAATATTTAGGACTTTGATGTCTTTTAATCAATACATTGATTTTATATTATGAAGACAAGCACCCTTTGACTCTGTGTTCCGCTGTCTTTGGAACCCTGTGTGTTTGTCAGATTCTCTGACCTACGGAAAATGTGGGTGGATTACCTTTGGTGATATTGGGGGCCTTCTCTTTATCACTTGTCTCGTATGTTGCCACATTTATAGAATGTGTCCATTGAGAAGAGCCACCCAAATAGTTTTGGAGATACTGATATAAGCAATTTTACTTGTATATGGGGAATTACATATGTGTTTATTTATGTGACCATCTACCTGGAGGTATCTTTCTGGAGTGGTCTGCAAAGTATTCCAGGTTAATATGCATTGGGGTGTCTCTTTTTCCCTGTAGATTAAATTAACAATCAAAAGAAACCAGCAACATTTTGCAACCAAAACTATCATGTATAGATGAGAAAAATGTTTTACTTCAAAAGTGAAAAGTGAGAATCAGCATTTGTACCTTTTTCATCAAATTAAATCAATGATAATAATGTATTTCCCATGTGTTCCTGAATTGCAACTATAAAAGAAAACAGGTAAAGAGTGGAAGCTGGAGTTGCTTGAGAGGAGACTTGAGCACAGCAAGTTGGTCTCTGGGTGTGTAAGATCTGAAGCAAGAATGTTAAAAAAAAAAGAAGAAAACTTTATGACTGATAAGTGACAGTCAGTAACAGTCAGACAAGCAGGTGATCCAAGTTCCTACCTGAGCCTCGACTGAGTGAGCACCAGTTATTCTTTGCAGACAGATAAAAATACTTCATACATTCAAGAGACAAATAGGCAAGAAGAAAAGGGACACACATATACTGAGGTGGTGCTACATGCCTTTATTGCAAAACTGCTGATTCTGGAGCTAAAAGGTCTATTGGCATATTCTGTTGGCTGCATGTGCGCCTTCATTACCTTCATTCTGTTGGTCTCCACAACATTTACATGTGTGGAGACATATTGCCAGATCCTCACACCTGCAGATTTCCTGTCTGATAGTGTTATTGGCAACAGTGCCAGTGCTGAAGAGGACCCTGAGCATGTTGTAGGGACAGCAGGGACATTATCCTGGACTCTAGCACAAGGTGACAACATGGGTGTTTTTGTTGTCGTGGTCAATGTACTGGACTTGTAGGGTGTTTTACTTGCCTCATGAATTTGTGTGGGATTTTCTTCCATGTTTTTCTTGCAAAATGCTTCAACATGCATGCACCTCATTTTAGTTATACTGAATGTGCATTTTAGCTCCGATTTGCCAAGAAATGACCCCCTCCTTCTTCAAAACCTTGGCACCTAGTGTGCACATTGCATTTGCCAACAATTGTTGAGTCCCTGCCCCCTATAAAAATAATCCCATACCCATTATTTTAGGGTGGGAGCAGCTAGAGAAGGATGTTGTTGGTCAGGTGTACCTGCTATGGCTTATTGTAATGCTGCTGCCTAAACACTAGTAACTAGAAGGAGTATAGGTAGGAAACATCCAGGACTATCACCATTAACTCTACTCTGACTGCCACCACTACTACTAATAACCATTGGCAGGGTGAACACACCAGCCTGATTAATGATTCTGCTGCTGTGACACATGATATATTTACACTTAGATGACTTTGCAGCAGGAAATAAATTGATGGACAACCCATCTGTAAACTCCTTTCAAGAAGTTACAATTTTTAAAAAAAGAATCTTAAGCTTAGTTTAAAAAATAATTTTATGAAGGCTTTCGTAATACGTTACTGTTATATAGTCAGGGCTCAAAAGTTCAAGTCCATAGCTACTAGCCAGGTCTGAAAAGTTACTTGCCACCAGTTTCCACTACTAGCCCCACCCATATCCCCATCTTTAACCCCACCCATATCTACTCCCATGTAAATGCTTGCCCCAATAATGCCCCCTTTCATGGTGCTAAGTTCTATTTTCCACCATTCTGTCCTAATGACCCCACTATTGTCATAGAATCTGATAAATTCTTTCCCGCTATATCCTCGACACTATGTGCAACTGAATACATTATTTAGAGCAAAAAACAAATAATTTTATTTACACAGACTAAATTAGAAGTGCCTTTACTGAAGTATAAATAAACATTAATGTGAGCTTTATTTCTGTGGAGCAATGTGATACACTTAAATACACACCACCCAGTCTGATCTCTTAGACACAGCAAAACAAGGGTGGGAAAGAGGGATTTGCATCTCAAAGAAGGACACTTGGGAGGTATGTTGTTTATCAGGTTATCAGATGAGAAGTTTGAGATAGGATGTACTATGGCTTGGAGGTCATTAGTCAATGCAGTTTCAGTTCTTGAATGCTCAGGAGAGTCTTCCTTATAGTCAAGATCCTCATTTATACCAGGTGTTCCATTCTCAAAGAGAAGATCTGCTTTACCAATGGACTTATTTTGAAAATGATCAACCAATACACATTCTTTAACATCAGCAGCAGTTTTTGGCGCAATTTCCTGTTTATTTTCATGCACATGTCCTGGAGAATCTGCAACATTCTCTTCTTTCTCATGTACTTGACTCGGGAAGTCCTCTCCGTTCTGTCTCCATCCATTCCCTAGAGCTGGCGGCGATTTCTCAAATGATCGGTCTTCTCCACAGAGAGATTTGGTGACCTCCTCCACCACAGGCTCTGGCTCCACCGCAGGCATGGGCTTGGTGACCTCCCTCACCACTGGCTCTGGCTCCACCGCAGTCAGGGGCTTGGTGACCTCCTCCACCGCAGTCAGGGGCTTGGTGACCTCCTCCACCACAGTCAGGGGCTTGGTGACCTCCTCCACCACAGGCTCTGGCTCCACCGCAGTCAGGTGCTGGGTGACCTCCTCTACCACAGGCTGTGGCTCCACCGCAGTCAGGGCTTGGTGACCTCCTCCACCACAGTCAGAGGCTTGGTGACCTCCTCCACCGCAGTCAGGGGCTTGGTGACCTCCTCCACCACAGATACTGGTTTCACCACAGTAAGAGGCTTCATTATTTCGTGCCACCTCTCTGGATCCTTCTTTTGGGGTTTTGTGCCATTGCTTGCCCACGTCTCCTGCTGCTTCTCTGTGACAAATATATCTTTCTTCAAATCATCTTCCTGTTTCTGTGGGGTATCTGGGCTCTTTTTCTCTCCCCAAACCCAACCCAATTTGGCTGTCAAAATTCCCAGCACCATGGATACCCACATGGTGGTGTTGGTGTCTGGTGCAGAACCTTGCTTTCCTCCCACAGGACTGTGAGGCTGTTGCAGTTTCCTTGCTTTTCCCATCCCAGCACCTCCCTGCAAAAAACATGTGTCATACTATTATAGCCATCACTGGAGTTTAACCCTTTGAGTGCAAGGAGGTACGCAACGCATTGCAATGCATTGCGTACCTCTTTGGCACTCAAAGGGTTAAACTCCCATGATGGCTTTGACAGTATGACAGGTGCTCAGGAGGAAGGGAGATATAAGAATTCCACTTCCCCGGTGGGTCTGAGACGGATCTCACGGAGGGATCGGAACCAATCATCAAAAGTGGAAGAGAGGAATGGGCTCCATACAACTCTGGTAGACTCCCCGATATTATTCCAGTCCAGCATCGGAGCAGCGAGGCATGTCCCCAGACAGAGATGTTCCCCAATCAGGTGCACTAAAACGATGTCCCAACTTCCTCTTTCAATTTCCACTCGCCCTCGATCAATTTCTCCTCGCAAAATGCTAGGAGGCAAGTGGAAATTTTGATCCCTGATATAGTAAATCTCCAGTACACCTTTACTCCCTCAACCACCATACTGCTGTAGCAGGCCTGTTAATAATTTTCAAAAATACATTCCTGCTGACTGTGTATGTCACATGAGAGTGACTAGTCTGTATTGTTGTCTGAATCAAAATAGATAACACTATATCTCTTGATAATGTAATTTTAAAATGGAAATAAACAAGCCAGATAAATATGATGGATTAAAATAAAGTGAATGGGGATCTCCCAGTCCTTTTTCCAAAAAAAGTTTTATATATTATTGAAGATTATGTTTGCATGGATACTGAAAAGTACTTGGTGCTGTCTATGTACTCAGAATCAAAATACACTATTACTCTTAATTGCGTAATTTTAAAATTATATTTATAAATATAATTGTTGATGACATACATTGTAATCATCCTCAATCAACAACAAAAAGATAAAAAAAAATGAAAGCTGATCAGCCATGAACCACAACATCCATACACTGGGGGAATTACTAGGGAAAGAGTGCTCTATGTATATGTGTGTGTGTATATATATATATATATATATATATATATATATATATATATATATATATATACTAAGAAGTGTAGTAATTCTGGGGCAAACCAACAGCATTATAAGGGACATTTCCATTGAATTAAATCTGGCTTCTGACTCATCGAATGCTAGAAAGGCCTAATGCATTGCAGACCAATGCGTTGGAGATGTCTCCTGCATTAAAGGGACATTTAAATTCAAAGGGATTTGAGGAATTGGTCCCATATGATTAATTTGGTTTGCTCCAGAATTACTCCAGTTCTTCCTTTATTTGCGTTTTGTAGCTGCATTACGCAGACTAGCGTATGAACATATTACATATTTATCCCTTAACAGTTACTCTGTACCATGATGTTTTTCCTTTTTTATGTGATTGCCATCTCTTGTTTTAATATTTTAATCTGTGTTTCTGCACAAATTATTTTCATTGTTATCCCAGTATATACTGTATCACGGCAGATTCGCTATATAATCCATATTTGTGATAACACTGACTTGTGAGAATCCACCAGCCCAAGATCCTGCCTGCATCACTCAGTGGATGAAGAATTCTCTAATTGTTAAACATTCTTTGCTGTTTACCTAAGAAATATTCCCTTGGATACTAAGTACCCCATGTTCCTCTCTTTGAGAAGAGGTTTATAAACCTCTTCCTTTGAGTGTAGACAACACATGAGAGGAAAAATATCTATATATATGTAAAGAATTGGATAAAAATAACTTACCTTAACTCATTTCAGTATGTCATCCTCTCTTCTGTTCATCACCACCAATGCAGCTCAGTGGGATATGAATATACATGAGTATTAATGCAGGCCCTGCCAGTCACAGATCTATTGAATGAGAGCCCCAGTGCTAAATAAATTTAGGCCACCAATTCACTGGAACTATTGAAAACCCTAAACATTTTCTTTCTTTAGTGTTCAATGGTCCCTTAAATTTTGCTGGGCCCAGGTGCTTTGCAATTGCTGTAGCAACTGCAGACCTAAAGCAGGTATGGTGTTTTTGATAAAGAAGTACAAGTCAATCCCACTCAAATGCACCAGTATTGGTTCTCATTTTTGTTCAGCTTAGCTTTTTGTTTGGTTTTCTCAGCTGCACAATTTGTTTATATTCAGCTATTTTGAAGGGCCATATTTAAGATGACAAAGGTAATTGTTGAAAATATTTGACCTGGCTTGAGACAAATAGTAACACAGTAATACAGTTTATAAGGCTGAAAAAAAACATGTCCATCAAGTTCATACCATGCCATATCACCCCTGTTGATCTAAAGGAAGTAAAAAAATAACCTCTGTTGAAGTCATTTCTAATTCAGGCTCAAGTGGGAAAAAAAATCATTCTTGACTCCAAAGAGGAGTCTGATATTTCCCTGGATCACCATCCTATCTGCTTTAAAACCATCTGTCTGTCACCAGAAGTGCCCAATGTAAGCTGCCTGAATCCTCTGTGGAGGAGCAACTTCACAGAGAAATAGCAGACTGCTAGTTATTATACAAGAAATTACCAGAGCTAGGACTCTCTGGAACACAACACAGTAAATAGATACAGCAAGTATACAGCAACACAACAACAGGTATACAGGAACACTGACTGTAGGGGAGTCAACCAGTAGGTAAGGTACTGGAGTGCGCAGAATGGAGAGCAGAACTGGCTGGCATTGGCTACTATCTAGGCTGCCTTGATGTGGCCAAGGCTGAATTAAAGGTGCTGACAGCAAGGTCAGTTTAGTGCCAACCGGAGGAGCCAGATGACAGCTTAGGGAATAGCTACTACCTACTGGGGTCAAAGGAGGAGACAGACAGAGACAGAGTTACCTGCACTGTTGGTTGAAAGATGCTAGCAGGAGAAGCTGGAGGGCTGGATTTTTCAACCTCCCTCACAAAGTTAAGACTCTTATTTGACATTTGACTAGTTGGACTGGAATTTGACTGGCAGTTGAACAGTAGTATGACAGATGGTTGATGAAGTCAAACAGTGGCACATCAGATGGTCGATGAAACTGAACTACCACTGCTCTGGTGAACGGTGAGGACAAATGAGTTGAACAGATAATGGAATCCATAGGATAGTCAGATGGTTATACTGGAAGTGTCAGTAACAGGTGGACAATGAGTCACATGAGCAGCAGGAAGGAGAATTGTCAAAAAGGAAAGCCGGGGTCAGAAACAGAGACTCAGTCACACAAGACAAAGTACTCAGATGAAGAGCAAGAGAGTCTGGAGGCAAGCCAAGATCAATACAATGGGAAGCAAACTGCAGGAAGGTCAATGGATCTCAGGAACAGGACTAGTAACAACTAGATAATGCACTAGAATGCTTTGATCACATGCCAGCACTGAGACACTGGCATTTGATAAAGGCACAGGACTGAGCACAAAACAAGGCAGGGGGCAAGGGTCTGGCAATCAAGAAGAACCAAAGCAAAAAACAGACAAGGAACATGAAAAAATGCAGAAAATGACACTGTCATAATTCTCAAAATTGTTCTGAATTGGAGAGGTATCCATTAATTTTTTCAAATGTTTCAACCCAAATATTTTTTGGTGGAATTGTTGAGAAATGTTTTGCTTTCTTTTGCAATACATTTCTCATTTTCAATTTTAGCAAACCTAATTGCTTGTCTGAAGATTCTGTAATGCTTGACAAGACAATACAAGAAAGGAATGTAATATATTCCTATCCTTACAGGGAAAAAGGGTACCTATTGTATTTAACTAGAAACTCTTAGTGAGTTGACTTAGTATCTAGGCTCCCTCACTCTTTGTGCAAGAATGAAGGGGCATATGTTGGTAGGAATCCCTTACCTCTTGAACAAGTATAAATGGTTTCCTTTTTTTATTATAGTTTGTCTCATCATGGAGAGGCCAAAATTGCTTTTCTGTGTAATACAGTGATGCCCCTGTATCTGTGGAGTGGTCAATTTACTGATTGAAGTGGAAAATTGAAAATATCTGCCTTCCATTTCATGACTGAATCAGAGGCTCTTGGCTTACTGCAGAGCCCCAACAGCATCAGAACAATAACTTGAATTAAGTAATCATATAGATTAATATAGCTGAGAGAAGTTTTTTACTGTAAGGACAATCAAGTTGTATTATCCAACAAGGGATGTACTGAATACAAATACAATGGAGATCAGAATCTTGCACTTTAACAAAAATGAGTATAGAAGTCAATACAAATTGATTTAAATAGGAGTTTTATGCGGCTGCCATGTTAGATTATTTTTTTCCTTTTCAGATTAACTTGAAAGTGCTTTCAATTACCTTCTTCTTGATCTATTTAATGCCTTGAGCATTAGAGACCATTTTGAGATTCAAGGAGTTAGTATGGCTCTTGCAGAGGTAAAACTCAACTGATTTTGTTCTTTTTCATTGTATCCCATATATGCAACTGTATGCCTATATCGGCAACATAAACCAATTCTGGGGCAAACAGACTGCATTAAAGCAGAATGTGTTGGTGTCAGTCTACTCTGATTTAAGGGGTTAAAACCTAATTTATATCAGAGGGAATTTGTTTTGATTTGCCCAGAATGAGTTGGAAACCTCTGTAACATACAAAGTCTTTTAAACCCCTTTTAAAACAATGGACAGTTGGAGATTTTTATTTGTTATATAACCTCTTAACGATGGCTGCGCACGCATGCAGCCGTCACTTAACACCCACAGAACATTTTTTTATTAAAAAGCTTGCTGCCATTCTCTACCTTCATCTCACATTTCTGTTGCACACTCCAAAAGTTAATATCCGGTTACATTGCCTTTCTAACCCTCTGCTTATTAACACAATTAAAACTTGGCAATTTATCTGAAACCATGTATTTGGCAACAAATATAAATCATTATTTTTTCCATTCACACTTAATCTAGACTTTCAGAATGGATATATATAGATACTGGACCCTTCAAATGGACAATTGATATATCAGATCTAATCCATTCATCACTAAAATATTCCCAGCATTCCTCAGGCAACTTAAAAGCTCCCCCTCAACTTATTTTCACAAGTTATCCTGTCACCTCATGTCAAAGCCAAAGTTGTTGACCCCATACATACCACCGAAAATGAAATTCTCCAGGTGATCCATATGCTTTTCCAATGTTTCCCATTTCATGCATTCTGGCAGGCTGTCTCTGCATTTCTGAGCACCAGACTGAGAATCTTATGTTTAAGTTAATGTCTGCACACTTTCTTATAGGGACATACCTGACTCAAATCTATCTAAATCCCACATAAAGATACTGAATTTAATGATCATGCCAAAACATTACACTTTGCTGTCATATACTGGATTTTAGCTATTCAAAACAAGGAACTAGATGGAGAAAATATTTTATAACTTGGGAAGCTTTTATTCTCACTCTACCCCACAGCCAATCATGCATTTTTTAGAGATAGCTTGCGTTACACAAATGGATGGACACAAGGGAGCTGGAAGGACATACAGGGGTGATGCTTGTAGGTGAAGACCGATTCCCCTATGAAGTGTGTTGTGTTTGGGGGGGTGTTAGGGGAGCAACTCTGCAATTAACTACTTGGTTTTCCTTTTCTTTAATTCTCTTTTGTCTTGTTTGAGGGATACTGACACTCTCCCTACATTGATCGTTCATTTTGTTTGTCCTGGTACAAGCAGCTGATGGTGTATGTTTGCACCAATATTGTTTATGTACTATGTTGTTGTTTTTTTAATTGGCATTTAATGCTACCTTTGTCACTCAAATGTGTAATGTTCTAAATCATCTGACTTTTAAACTACATGTCTCATACAAGGAATGCTTGTCTGTTTATAGGTTTGATTATAAATGAAAATCAACAAAACAGTTAAATCAAATAAACTCTCCTGTTTTTTAAAGTAATGGTGAAATTGGTCTGCACGTTGGACTATTAATGTATTGGTTGGACTAAGCCCATCATCTTTGGCATTGTCCCCTGGTCTATTTTGAACCTAGACCTGGTTCCTCACACCAGGGGAGAGATGCATATCCAATTAGATAAACTTTGCAGTTTTTATGCTACTCTGTAGCTCCTATGCACTTAAGATCCTTCCAGTCTGACAGATTTTAGTGTATACTAGTCACTTTAGAATAACATAGGAACTGGAAAGTTTATCACTCAGGATAAGGTCTCTGTTTTATCACCTCTTTATCACACCTTAGTGCATAACCTCATAGGCAGATACAGACAAAAATGTGAGTACAAAATAAGAGAAACTAACTATTCCTACTTTAAAGTATTATTGTATTTCTTATAATTGTGAGGCATATATCAGTTGTGGTGTACAAATACATATATATTTATTAACTCATACTATACATTGGCATATACAGTATTCATAAAGTTTTATAATACTGACAGATATGGTCACACATGGGCATCTCTCTCATAATGATCCTTGCAAATGTAGTTTTGAAGCCTTTATCTAGCAAATGGATGACAATGAGTCACATGTTTGCTGTGTCCAACTATGTATATTTGGTAAGGTAAGTAGAGCAGGTGCCTAGACCCATAGCTTATCCCCTGGTCCTGCCTCAACAGGACCATCCATATCCACTATAGACTGTAACACACAAATACATACAAACTCTTAAAGGGATACTTTGGAATAAGTGAGTGACCCCTTTCATTAGAAATTGTAAATATTGACTTGTACATACTAATAAAAATACTCACAATAATTATACTAATACTACTACTAATAATAGTGCAATTGTAGTATTGTAGTAATTGTAGTATTTTTATACACTTGATGAAGCTTAACCTAAAATATGCTGTTAGATTAAAGTGTACCTCTCTGGGGTTGCCAGACTTTAGATGAAGCAGAAACATCCCAGCAGTGCTCCTGCATGTGTGCTTCTTACCTACTTTCATCAGACTTGAGATTTGTGTTAAAAGCAATATTTGGATTCACTGTGGTTCCTCTTGCACTAAGCTACCACTTGATCCCACTCTGACGATAATCGGACACTGCTAACACATATTTGAGATGAGCTCCTGATCTGGACCCCCTATGTGCCTGTATATGGTATTTGTGTGTTCATCTGCCTAGAGGAGTGGAAGAGCCTTGTTCCCTAAGCACTAGCAGAGGCTTGAGTTTTACATGGAGCTGCCTTTACTTTACTCTAGAGCAAGACTACAACAGAGTGCACCACTGTGGTGATAACCTGAGGTAATACTGAAGCCAACAAGAGTCTGTTTATTTTACCACATATACATACTATCTGAACAAGACAATGCAGTGCAGGCTATATCAGGTCTTACTTGTTAGCCGGAGCTTACAAGCAGCTTGTACTTGTATTACCTTGTGAAACACTATGAGTTGAATAGCAGAGGGATGGTGAGGGAACCCAGAGTGGTAGCCAGAAACAGGGGCAAGAATTTGCATATTTACGCTTAGAGCTCATATCGTTACATTTAGTCTCAACTGTTCAGCTCTGTATGTCATTTATTTAGAGAGAAGAGAGAAGAAAAAGGAAGGAAAACGCAGATTCACAGAAGATTGTGTTACATAGCGAAGTTTTCCTGCAGTGTGGGTCAGAATCCTTGAATGAATGGACATACCTCTGTATCTAATGGAAGTAATTAGTGTCCGAGACTCTGCCATGAATGGAAGAAGATGGTTAATTTTTTTAAAGCCAGAATCGTCAGAAATTCTGTTTTAAATGTGCTTAAATTATCTCCTTTTTAGAGACAATTATCTATTTGCCTCAATGTAGGGGGTGGAAATACTTTAATAACGTTTTATGGGAATTTATAGCTAGTTGTAGACGAAATGTCTAGAGAAACACCTATAATCTTTTGTAAATATCTCAGACATAGGATTATAAATGACATGTTTATATAACGTATGATAATCTCCTGACCATCTCACTGGTGACAAGATACAGACATTGTCATCTCATATGTACAAAATTATAATATGGTATTGGTACGCCATCTTCAGGAAGAATAAAGTTATTTACTATAAAAATTCCCAAATATCAGAATAGTGCAAATAATATAATCTGACATCATATTATAATGATATAGCTCTATATCTAATCAGAGGAGTTTGGGCTATGCTTTCTGATAAGGATTCTTACCTTATAAAATACTAAGGCCTAGGGTAGTTCTCTCTCTTGTTTCCTGGCTTACTTGAAGTAACATCTAAGAATTCCAAGAGATACACACTCTGATTGTCTAGTAATTATATTTTCTTTATTTTAATTATGTAAGGTTCTAAGAAATATACATTTCCTCTACATTTGAAGAAAAATAATTTCTTATAATTTATTAAGTGGATTGGCCACCCATTTTTAGAATTATTATAATAAGCCTGTATTTGGCTTAGTTTATTCTGGAACTAAAGAGAATTAATTAATTAATTTGCAATTTTATCTGGATAATTGAGAAATATTTGATAGCAGTTAGATCAATATAGCATTGTATATATATATTAGTTAATAATTAGTTAATAACCGCGCGGTGCAAAAGGGACTGACAGAGCAGGCGCACGGACGTCACTGTGAAGACACGTCCGTGCTTCCTGTTCCAGTGACCGTCCGAAAAAGGCAGAAATCTTCAGAACCGGGTAATATTTCTGGCGACTAGCGCTACTAAGCAGCTAGTCGCCAGATGAAGAATCAGCACAGGTTAAGTTTTTAAGGGGTGGTAGTTCCCCTTTAAGGATTCAACATCTACCTCTGCATCCCTTACTCTTTTGAACCAGAGGAGGTTGTTAACTCAAACTTCACTGAGATCATGGCAGTGATTACTAACTGCCAAAATCTTCTTACCATGAAAATTGATTTGGTCCAAATGTAGTTAAATCTTCTGAGAGAGGACAAGAAGTCCACAAGAGGAAAAGACCTGGACACCCAGCGCACAGTGAATCACTAAAGCAACAAATGAGAGCCCTGCAGAGAAATATCAAAGACCCGGAGAACAGATCAAGATGTTGTAGTATCCTCATTGTGGGACTCCCTAAGCAGTGTGAGGGCTGCAGCCCAGAAACTTCCTTTTTATAAGGATGAGGTAGCTGACGTTCCTGCTCTGTGTATCGACCCGGCCTGGCTGACGTTCCTGCTCTGTGTACCGACCCGGTTTGGCTGACGTTCCTGCTCTGTGTACCGACCCGGCCTGGCTGACGTTCCTGCTCTGTGTACCGACGCGGATTGGCTGGCGTTCCTGCTTTGGAGACCGATTCTGGTTGGCGGTTGTTCCTGATCTGTGTACCAACCCGTTGGGCCTCCATTTACTATCTGTCCAGGATTGCTCCTTCTGTGGCTTCGTTAGGCTTGGCATCCGGACAGTGTTGCAATACTGTACATTCATTCCTGCAGCCTGGTCTTGGTTACGTTATGTGTCGCGCAGGCGACACTCCAGTGTGATCCTTCCATTCTGTGCCATATTACTCTAGACCTATACTCCTTCCATCAGCTGAGGTTGGGCTTCCTTGGGCACCTCAGGCTACTTCCACCTTGGCAGTCGACATTGGTGTGAGTGTTCATCTACCCCCACGGGGGGAAGGGCCATTCTCCAGCGGTTGTTGGCATTGTAGTCTCAGTTGGGCATCCTCTGGGCATACAGTCTGTCCTCCGCTACTGCTACGGCAGTCTATAAGTTTCTAAGGGCCTCCACTTATTCCTGTGGCGTTACTCGCTGTTTATACTCTCCTCCCTAGTTAGAGTCTTAAAGGGATAGTAATACTTCTTTTTAACTTTATTTTATTTTATAGGCATTAAAAAAACATGAAGAATTATATAAGTCTTATCTCTCAAACCTTTATGGTTTAAGAGATATTCACAAACAAAGTATCCCCTGCTGTTCAACCAGATCAGAAGGGATGTGCCCAGGTAGACAGCAGAGAGGGACAATCTTCAATTAAGATAAGGGAAAAATCTGAAAAACTTGTCAAGGGGGAAGGGCTTTCATTGTTTTCATACAAAGAAAATTGTCCCCTTCTGTTATCTGTCTGGTCATACAACCAGATTCACATTTGAGAAGAGATGGCTTACACTAGGTAAAAGGGGAGGGAGGGGAAAGTTTGCTTGTGAATATGTCATAAACCATAAAGGTTTGAGAGATAAGACTTATATCATTCGTCATGTTTTTTTAATGCCTACAAAATAAAATAAAGTTAAAACGAAGTGTTACTATCCCTTTAAGGGCCTCGTGCTGATAGGGCCTGTCTGTCTTCCTGGCCCATCAGTAACCCGTTCACTGCTGCCTCGTTTGAGAATCTCACATATTACCTGACCTGTGTCAGTATATTGTTATTAGTGTCTGTACAATTGCTGGACCCGTGTGGGTATTTACTGGTGTAACCTGTCCCGTCACAGTACTATATTGTTTATATATTACTGTACACTTGAGGGTTATTGCCACCTTTTATTTGTTCAATAAAACTGTGTTTTTACCTGACTTACTGTCTCTGAGTGTCAATAAACCGTTACAGGCTCCTGTGCAGGTTGTCCTTTGCCTGCGGTTTCTTCAGGCAAACCAATGGCCCTCTTTTGATATGTCTGCCTACTCGTGGTTTCATAATAATCCTTCCTAGGGAGCAGGCTATCCTCTGGGTGAACTTGACCCTGTACTGTCAGGAGTGATAGCTATTTGATCTAACATTTAGGCATTTCCGCCACAGTTTGTATCTCAATTGCTAAGTGAGCTGTGATGCACCAATGAGGATCATCCTCTGTGGGCTGCTGTCCTCTTGGGATTTCTTGGGTTTGGCTCTGTCTCTCCCATTGGCACATGTGTTTTCCCCTGGGATATAGTTAGATGCACCTAACTGAGTCACCCCTTTGCATTGCATTGAGTATTGTGCTGACATTACAATTATATACCTAATAATTTCATTGCCACAATGCTCAGTAGCCAGTCTCATAAAAAAATGGTATATCACTGTTTTCTGATAAAATATCACTCTTTTCTGAAAAACTGCTTGTACACTGTATATACAGGAAACTTGAAGACAATGTGAAAGAGTTCTCAAACAGACCCACTCATTGACTACAGAAAAATCATAGGCTAGTATTTATACGAAAAGCGTTAGGCGGATTGTACCTCTATACATAACTTGCGTCTGTACTAAGACCTTGTTTTTATGGATTTTATGGATAAAGAATGATTCTTTTAAGAAGTTGATGGGTGATCTTTTGGCTGTCGGCAAAACTTTTTGCCAGGGGTTGGAGAGGGTGCTCTGGATCTGTATCGCCTTTGGTGAGTTGGCTGCTTACATTTGGAAGCAGGTAGCGATTTTTAGCAATGATGATAACTGTTGGTGCATGCTGTATAAACAAGACCTTTTTCTATAAGATATAGCTTGATAGGGATTGATAGGGATATATCTCTGTTCTTGATAGAGGTTTTACCTCTGAACAATCTAGGGGTTCAGATTTTCATCATGTTGGGAGGGATGGAGGAAGGGAGGGGGTTTGTTTGCCAGGGTTGTTTTGTTAGGGGGGGACAAATGCTGGAGGGTGGGCACTTCCGCCCCTCTGGGCTAAGGGGTAAGCCGAGTGTGTCTATATATCTGCATTGCCAATTTAGCATGACTGCCAAAATCTGTGAGTTTCTTTCCTGGAATGTGAGAGGTCATAATAACCCTATAAATAGGTCTTTAGTTCTAAAATTATATAAGAAAACAATTACCTGATGTGATTATGCTGCTGGAGACCAACTTGAGTGGATGTAAAATTATGTCACTTAAAAAAACATTGAGTCAATAACCACTATCACTAAACATTTTCCACCCATGCCCGAGGGGTATTAATGTTAATATATAAATCAGTTCAATTTGACTTTCATGACCTTATATCAGATGTGGGCAGGTACATATTGTCTTAGAGATAGTACTAAATATATATATATATATCCCCCCACTTTTTGAACTCACAATTCTATAGGAGGCTTTCACTTATTTCTCATCCAGGCCCAGTTACCAAGTAATTTGTATTGGTGATTTCAATATGGTTTTGAATCTGTATTTTGACAGGATAGGAATTGTGACTACAGTTATCCGTGCAAGAATAGGAAGGTTTGAGGGCTTGTTAGGAGACATGGGGTTTACTGATGCATTGTGAGCTTTTCACCCTAGTGTTAGGGGGTACTCCAACACTTATTGCACCCTATCCCATTAAGATTACACCGTTGTCTCTAAACGTGTCTGGCATATCACTAAGGACTGTTATTTTCTATAGAGAATCACATCTTATCAATCTCCCTTGGTGTTATCCTTCTTCTTGAATGGCCGACTCCACTCCTGCATATGGAAAAGTAATCCTTTCTGGCTTTCTGTGCCCTGAGTTGCAGACCAACATTGATCAGATCTAACCACTTACTTTGAACCAACCATGGTTCTTTTACACAGGGCACAATTTGGGGGGGCTACTAAAGCTGTTACTAGGGGGTCATTCAATCTCAGATGTTTTCTCATATGAAAAAGCTCAAAGAGATGAGGTATAGACTCTAGAGAGGAAGGTTGAGAAGGCAGAGAGGGATTATATTGCCAAGGGGGAGCCTCTGCTATATGATTAATTTACTGTAACTCCTTACAATCAAAGTCTCTGAATTAAATATAATCAAAATGCTCTTTAAACAACAAAACTTATTTGAAAATTGAGATAGGGCATGTAAATTGAAAGCACAACTGATCAAATATATTAGGGGGACTTCTGGGATCACCTCACTTAAAGGTGACCAGAGCATTTTAATACCTGTGCACATGGTGTAAATAGCCAGTTTTCTGAGTATTACAGCAACTAGATAGCTCCAAAACAAAAATAACAAACTCGAAGACAGGAATATTTACAGGACTGTGATTTGCTCATTCTGTCAATGGAGGATGGCTAAATGCTTTGTCCTTCCATACTTCTCCTCACCTATTGAGCACCTACTATTTAGTATTTGATGAAATGGCTCCTTCCTCCATCTCTGAATGAGGCGTTTATCATAGTACTCCTGAAACCTGGAAAAGATTCCCAAAATGTGATTCTTACAGACAAATTTCTATGATCACTAATGCTAAGATTTTGCCTAAGGTGCAAATAGATTCAATCTAGTGATGTCAACAATTGTATGCTCAGAGAAAACAGGCTTTTTCCAGGCAAGTCAGCCTCCCAAAAACTTAGATGCCTCTTCACGCATTTTCAGATTCTGCATTTTAACACAGGTAACAGACCCATAGTATATCTAGATGAAGACGCCATTTGATTCAGTGGAATGAAATTATTTATGGAGCATCCTCCATAAATATGGATTTGGCCCAACATTTATTCGATGGGTGAAGACATTGTAGGTTGTATCCTCCTCTAGGTTTGTGACCAGTGGAGTATGCTCTGAGAGCTTTCCTCTGATAAGACATTTGAGACAGGGTTGCCCTCTCTTGCTGGGATTTTTAGCCCCGGCAATTGAGTCACTTAATGCATAGATTAGAGAGGACACTTTGATGAATGGATTGAAAGTGGGTAATAAGGGGGGAATAGAAAACAGCCCTATATATGGATATTGTTCTTTTTTTTTGGAGAGACACTGAAGGCTCCTAGGCCGGGATCTAGTATTTAGTAGACACTTTTACATTGTATTACAGTCATTCCTCTATATCCGGTAACTCGGGATGTGGGGATGAGAACAACCCAATGGTCTGTGTGGACTCATTTAGATATTTTGAGGTTATGCTATCTTCATCCCCTGCTTATTTTCTTAGGGATATTTAGACCCAATAATAACTGCATTTCAGGACAAAGCCCTTAAATTTAATTGCTTGATCCAATCTAACTAAATGATTTTCCTTCCTAAATTTCTATACATCTTTCAGAACACTATCTTTCACATTCCCAAAGGGTACTTGAAAATTATGGATGCTATTACAACACCGTTACTTTGGAATGGAAAATCGCAAAATCACCCAGGGTTAAGCTAGCAACCCTTAGGACACTAGCAGAGGAGGGTGGAGTCTCTCTGCTGATATATATATATATATATATATATATATATATATATATATATATATATATACATAGAACTCTCTTGCACAATGGCTATCACACCTGCTTATGGCAGGTCCTAAAATTAGTACATCCCCTGATCTAATCTAATCTTAAAACTGTACAAAAAACTTACTTAAAGGGATAGTAATGTCAGAAAAAAGTATTAATTATATGATTGATACAATTAAAAGAGAGTACTTGCACTTAGTCGTATTTTTATCTCTCAAATCATTATGGTTTGAGAGCTATAGGAAAATAAAGTTCTTCGCTCCCTCCCCTTTCTGCTTGACGAGCTGTAAAGCTGTCAGAAGCAGATTCTGGTCTTTTGACCAGATGCTGCTCTTCAGCAGAGCTGATATAACAATATCTAAAGACAAATACTTCATTGGAATGGTCTACAATGTGTGTTTACAAACCAAGCACACATTGTAGACCGTTCAGATGAAGTATTTATTTTTAGGTATCTATATGTTGCAGCTGCTGAAGAGCCAACGCCTGATCCAGGAACCATAATCTTCTTCTGATAGCTTTACAGCTCGTCAAGCAGAAAAGGGAGGGAGTGGATAACTTTATTTTCCTATATCTCTCAAACCATAACAGTTTGAAAGATACAAACAAGTGCAAGTATTCTCTTGTAATTGTATCTATCATATAGGTAATACTTTTTTCTGATATTACTATCCCTTTAACTACAAAATCTATCACTAAATATATGGCTAAGGACCTGGGCACCCCCCCGTGGGGACAGACAGGCCTAGATCATCTGCTCCATTTAGACTTTTGGCCAATATGAGCTAAATATGGCATTACTAAACTTGGACATATAAATCTCAACAAAACCTCTGAGCAGTCACATTTGGAATTCAGTATACATGATAGTCTTTTCTATTTCTTCTTGTGCTTCAGACACGTGCTGTAGACAGCAGCCTGATATCTCTGTATTTGGATTGGTCTCCACAGCAGCACAGGAGTGACCCACAAAGCCAGTTTTCTTTATGGATTAGAAGGGAGATGCCGCTGAGTGGTTCCACTCTATGTATTAAATGGATCTGAACTGGTAGTGGAACATCGCCAAAACAATTGCTTATTGCTACTACTGCTGGACATCAGTTGATTCAACTAAAATTTTTCCATAGGGTTTATTATTCTCCAGTTAGGCTCTGAAACATGAAACACTGAGTGATGATGGGTGCATTTGCTGTGGGGGAGCTAGAAGCACTTTAATTTATCTTACTTGAGAGTGTCAGGAGACTCTGGAGTCTAGGGAACAGGTGAATGAAACTTTCTCTATGACATTTCATAGGACTATACCTTTATTCCGTAAGTTAGGAATTATTTCAATTCTCCCTGATGATCTAGCACCTGCATCTGATAGGATTTTGATCAGAGAGCTGTTAGTTATACTGTAGAATATGGCGGCTATGGCTTGGATATCTGACAGGGCTCCTTATCATGATCACTCAATCAATTTTGTCTACGTTCATAGGGGTACTCTCAAAATTCTACCCCATCTGGGATGCATGTCTACAAAACAACATTATTCAGCCAGGACCTGATTTATACTCACAAGATTCTGCTTAGCATATCTGAGTATGCTGCTGCCCACTTTGAGTAGTCCTGCTGTTTCACATTCCCAATGTTGGTTGGCTCTGGGGGAGGGGTGGGGTGCTCTGCCTACCAGGGAGGGGAAGGTTGCTGTTGCTTTGGTTGGTATGGGGTGGTTTGGGTGGTTCTGGGATAGATGTGATTGTGTACTTAGTGTTTAACTGTAAAAATGGACATCTTCTGATAAGTGCTTTCACTATATCCTATATAATAATTTGCTAGAAAGTTTGTAACGATGCAGTCATGCACGGTAGAGACTGCTGCGCGTGCTGCTGTTATGCGCAGTAGAGACTGCCCATGACGAGTCTGATACGGAGCATGACTGCACCGCAACCAGCTGGCACTGTATCAGCTGCGGCGTGGGCAGTCTCTACTGAGAATGACTGCACCACGACCGGCTGGCAGTGGCACTGTGGCCCGTGTAACAGGCTCTTCAACTAGTTCACATATATTCAATGTAAAAAATTTCTTGCCTCAAGTACTATTTAACAGAGAAAGCAAATTTGCCTATATGATGTTCTAGCCATTGTTCTGTAAAATCAATAGGTTTTGAGAAATGGACATTTATGCTGTGGTGACACAATGTGGACTTTATACTCTAATTACTTGCCCTGTATGATAATTCATTTTATTTGAGGTCAACCGTATCTATCACTGTGCTATTAGACATGACCCCAGTGTTTACAATCAGCTCAAACTTCTTCAGAGAACAGTATGTGGTTTAGCCCAGCACAAAAACTAATTACCATAAAGAGCCATACTGTGTAATAAATGAATGTTAATGTTTTCAATTACAACATATAGACAGTGTTTAATTCTGTTTCAGATCTGCTAAACATCATAAAGGTGATAGGCCACTTTAATTTTTTTAACAGGAAGACTTAGGTAGGCAGAAGTCATTCATTCCCAGTTCAAAAGGGTGAGCTGTCCTAATGGAACAATGCAGTGCTTGGCTGAAAGGGTATAAAGCCACAGTACAGGTCAGTGTGTTTAGAAAATGTAGGTAGTATGATGACCACCGGCATCTTTATAGATATATTAAAAAGCAGCAGAGCGAATGCAGGTTTTATTTAAGCACTGTCCCTAAAATGTTAGTATTAAGGCCAGTCTGTGATGTGCATGTACAGAGCTGTTTTACATGGTAGGTGGGAATAACACAGCAAAGGCCCTACTAACAGCGACACTAGACATTTGCTTACTCTTCCTAATGAAAAAATGTATTCCTGAGGAGAACTATTTCATATAATTATGACATAGTATTGTAAATTGATTTCCTAATTTCCAATCTTTGGGTGAAATATGATTAAGCCTTCTGATTGTGAGTCTGATATAATAAGTAGAACTGAATTAATTATCATGGAAACTAACTGTACCATACAGGAAAAAAATAAAAAGTACCATTGGTATAAAAGTGTATTTGTACACCTTAAAGCAACGATAACCCCCTAAAAATTATCTGAGGTTATACATACTTAAATACCTTGCATGCCATGCTGGCCTCTATAAAAATAATCTGTTTGTTTTCTATTGCCTAAAATATAGTCTTTCATATGCACTGTGTGGGATATCATAGAAATCGTATTGTTTTCTTGTCTGTAAATGGTCTGAGATAATATTCTAGACTTTCATAAAAGAAGAGCAGTGGGTACTAATCTCAATACATTTACTACATTAGCTCTGCACAAACAAATATCCAAAATGGGTAATTATAGGCTAGCATATGCATGCAAGAGTCTGCCAAACACCAATGTATCAAATAATTTTGCTGAAAATGGCTGTGTTGCTCTAATTTCCAAGGGACATTCATGGTGGGAGTGTATGGGCATCTCAGGGAGTGCCTATGTATGTATGCCTATGTATCAGCCCAGCAGACTGACCTGCATGGATTCATCATTCCCCTGTAGGGACCAGTAAACCTCCTTTTTGACTTTACAAAGTCTGCAAGTTCATAATATGGTGTTACAAAATAAAACTATGCTTTCAGCACGGATTGCTCTGTATGCTTCATTTACTTGAATAGATGCAAACCTTTCTGCTGCGGGGTGGACTAATTATAAAATGAAAATTAAAAATAGTGGCTCAGTCACTTTAATTGGTCCACCTGGACTCATTCAGTGATATCCAGAAAATAGGCAATATTGGCAGAATGGCAGCTCTTGAGGACCAAGGTTGGCAATCTGACTTATAACATATTACACATGTGCTGAATGTGCCAAGTCAAAAAGGAGGTGTACTGTATCTTTAGTGCACCCCTCTTTTTAGACTTGGCAGGAAAAAGAGCCTTAAATTTGTTTTTCTCAGGCAATAACTTTTTCATGAGACTCTAAAAATTGATGGATGCAATTACATGTGTTAAAACATATTATTTTCAAAATTTATTCACTTAACGTGAACATTGAGAGCTTGCAACACCATTTCCACTTTTAACATCCCATTATAGACAAGCAATAACAATCATATCTTTCAATAATAAGAATTTTCCTCACAAAATGATTCCATATAACTTACCTTTCCTAAATAGCAGCAAATTAGAGAATGCTTTCAACTGCTGGCAATAAAAATACTCTGAGAAACAAATATCAGAGTTAATGAATACTGTACGCAAATGCTAAAATCCATTTTGCCGGAAACTCGGAAGCAGCTTGATAATTGATAATGATTCTGTTTGAATTATTTCTATTTCTTGTTGCCTTTTTATCTATCTCATACTATATCTGCAGTAAACCATTTTCTGTTCAACCAGCATGTTGACAAAAAAAAAGAACTTGATTGCTAAAACAGAACTTGATATTTTTTCAAGCAACAAGTTGTAACATCCATAGACATATATAGAAACAGTTCTGTACTTTTATAAAACATAACTCTTTAAGGACCAGACAGTTGTGCAGTACCTCTGGGCAATGCGTTGCACACACCTCTGGTCCTTAAATGGTTAACATATGATATAATAGCATGCACTATTTATCAGTTGACTGGAAGATCCAACTTTCCTTTGCATCCTTCACTTCCTAGTTAAGTGTGCAGAACATACCATGTGGGATATGCACTAAGTAAATGAAAAATCATGGAGACTGTATGTATGTACTCTTCAACGTTATAAAGAAATAAGCTATTGTAAGTACCAAAAAACACACACACACAAGCTTAATGGATGGTGGTAAGGCCGAAGCATTTATTTAATAATTATAATTCATTAAATACTGACCATATTAAAATTCACATATCTTATCAGCCCTACTAGCCTGATAAGCCAAATGTAAAACCATTAAAATTAACCTACCAAGGCTCCGTCCTACCAGCCAGGAGCCTACCATTTTTCTTAACAAAATTAACTTGCCAAACTCTCCAAGCTGTGACAATAAACCAAATATATATATATATATATATATATATATATATATATATATATATATATATATAATGTATATGTTTTATTTATTTATTTGTGTTTAACCAACTATATAAATAATTATCTCATTAAAAAATATATTCATATATACAACATTATTTATACCATCCTTACTCAGGCGGGTGGGCGGAGACCTGAGAATCTTGCTGCTTCAGAAAGCCAGCTCAAAGGTGGGTTACTCAATCACTATGGGGTGTTTGTACTGCATCTTCCCGCCTAAAGCAGCATACCCGGCACAAAGTACCTGGCCAATCAAACATTAGGCAGGAAAATGCTTATCATTCCAGCATCTTCTACTGCTCTTTCTATTATTAAACTTTAAAATTTAAAGGGGCATGGCCCTTATTTAAAACACGGTGTAATAACCTACCAGGGATGTCCTACAGCTCCATGGGGTCCCTCCTTATTCATTTCAGTCCCTTTCATTGCAGTGAGGAAAAACTTTGAAAATACTATGCTATTTTATGGAGTGACCAGCAGGAGGGGAGAGCACTGCACGTCGCTCCCTTCTGCCAGTCACCTCCTGTATCCTCTACCCCGGTCTGACAGGAAGCTACTCACCGCACGCAACGGGCAGCTTCCTGTCAGACTGGGTAGAGGATCAGAAGCTCCTCTACCACTGTCCGCTCAGCCACACTACAAAGAAGGTACAGAGGGGCTAGGGGGGGGCAAAGAGACACACAGGGGGGCTGGGAGGGGTAAAGAGACACACAGGGGGTCTGGGGGTGGTGCAAAGTGACACACGGGGGGGCATTTTACCCTGACAGTAAAAATGCTATCCCCCCAGATTTGTGGGGGTTCCTACACCTCTGCGCATGGATATCATTGCAGTTATTAACTTTATCACTGTTTATATCAACAAAATGCCTCACTGTTTTGCAAAGTGTTGAGAACCCATTTAGTCCTTTAAAGGCAGAGTAATGTTTCACAAAAACAGCAAGTCCAATTAATCTTCATAGTATTTGAGCCATGGAGAGTATTATTTCAATACTGTCAGAGTTGTAGTTCAAGAATAATTGAATGATAATGTATCCCCCTCCCACTCCTTTTACTGATGTAACGCTGCTCATCTCAGAGCAGCAAGACTGTCCAGATGGATCGCAGAAAGGGACAATCTTCAGTGAGCATAAGGGAGAAACCTGGATTTTTCTTATTCTCACAGAAGAAAATTGTACCCTTGCTGTGAGCTGTCTGGTCTCAGGACCAGATTTCAGATCAGAGGGAAGGTGGCTTACACTAGGTTTAAGGGATGGGAGGGGGATACTTTATCATTCAATTACTCTTGAAATACAACTCTGACTAGTGAAATAATACTCTCCATGGCCCAAATATTATGAAGATCAACTGGAGCTGCTGTTTTTCTGAAACATTACTATCCCTTTAAAGGGTTAAATACCTAATTACAATATAAACTTGGAGCCTTTTCTATGTATCAACAAAGGCAGTGTTTCTGCTTCATTAACCCTTTGCATGCCAGTGATGGACAGTGAATTCAGTACAATTCTAATATTAACCTTTTAGATGTCAGAGTCATCTCCAATGCATTGCTTTGCAATGAATTTTGAGACATCTCTAGCATCCAAGAGGTTAATGTAAGGTTAATGCAATACCTTTCTATTACATTATTATCCTTTTCCAATCCCTTCTGTTTTACTGTGACAAATAAGTCCTTCGTTCTTTAAGCACCACTAACATGCAGTTCTGAAATGATCCAATATATAATAAATTTGAATAGGAACAAATTACAGATGAGTAAGAAAAAACATGTAAAATGACATTTAGTTTAGAAGTACAGTGCAGTATATGAGAATGAATGTTTATACAGACAACGCAGTTTCTACTAGATTATTACTTGACATGAGATAGATAATATAATTGTTATAATCCTTTTTCACTGGGCTGAAAAAAAGTGTCATCTTGATTATATATGTGTTTTTTAAATGCTTTTGTGGTGCCTCTTTTGTCTTTATTACGATCATGGAAATTACTTTAAGACGTCTCTTTTGTACATCTTACTAATACATTTAAGACGTCAGCAGACGAGAAAATAGCAGTCTTTGTACATAAGTGTTCAACTCTTAGTCCATGAGTAAGAATAATGGAAAGAAGATTATGATACTTTGAATATTACAAGCAATTACATTTGCCACTTCAAAATGGTTAGAATTGCAATGGACAACGTTTTCTACTCAGTGATGGTGTATTACTATTTAAAGTTGCCAAATACAATGATAAATTGCAGTTTAAAATTATAAAAACCTTCTTGCTAGTGAAATACCATATTTCTAATAATATAATTATTAAAATTCATCTTCCTCTGAAATATGAAGCACTCTGTACTTTGATTACTCATAGAATGGTCCTCAAGCTTGATGTTGGTTATATCCCTGTCTGACGTACATATTTATCAAATGGATAGTACAGCTCCCACTAACCCAAAGCAGCTAATGGCTGGTTGGGAATGACTGGAGTTGTAGTGTCAAGCAGCTAGAGAGCAAATGTACTGCTTCACAGCTTAATGCACACCCATCTGGTCATTTAAGGATTAAAGGAGCAGTACACTTTTTAATGAAAAAAAATGTTATGGTTTTTTTCCTGTTTAGTAAAACAAAGGTACTCCCACTGCTGCTATTTCTTTCATTCAAGTGTTAGTTGAGCTCAAACATTTTTTTTTGGATACCAAAAGGCAATTTTTTTATAATGTACCCTATAGAAGTGTCATTGGCATCCCATGAATGCTTTTACATGATTTTTGATTGGTTCAAATGGCCAATGATGAAAAAATGAAACACATATGTTTCAGGTCTTGTAAAACAGCCTGCATCACAACAATATTAATATGAAAGATTTGTTTTAATGTTAGTCCACAGGGCACACTAATGGGTCTGCTTTTCAAGATACCCCTGCTTAATCACAGTTGAGTATTCAATGCTCAGTCATTGTGATTGAACTGCCTGTGTTCAATTAGGGACATCCTCAGTACCTGACCTGGTGGTGTGTCCCAACGTCTTCAACTGAGAATCATTGGTTTATCTAATCCCTATTGGTCATCTAGTAGCTAACCTACTAGAATAAAAGAATGGCTACATATGCAATAATGTATCTGAACAACAAAAACAGCATGGTTGTATGCACAAAACTAGAATATGTCAGCACTTTTTCAAACTCTGTGGCTTTTTTTTCATATAAAATGAAATACCAAAATATGGGCTAAGCTTACTTTTTAGGACAAGCTTATTTAATTGTTTAGAGCAGCCAACAGAATGCGGTTGGTTGAATGTTTGACAAGCCAGACATAAATAAGTACCACACAAAATGATTATATAAATGTTCCAAGTGTTAGCTGATAACTGTGCACTGTGGATTTAGACTATGTTACAATAACATGCCTCAGATCACTGGCTGAAAATTACAAAAACAGGGCACAGCCAGCAAGATGAAAATTAAACTATGTGAGGTCCAGTTGCAGTGAGTGAAACTGAATAGTTGTAGTAGTCTTTATTGATGAGCATTTATTGACCTATATTCATGTAAAAAGAGGATTTAACCTATTGAATGTCTGAGAGGTCTGCAATGCAGTCTGTTTTACAAAGCTTGTTTGATGACCATTAAAGGGGGATTATAGATTAGAGTTGGTACTGTGTTAGCCATAGAAATACAGAAGGCAAACATGTAGTAAATTTGATACCTTTATTGGCTAACTAAACAGATTTAAAATGCAAGCTTTCAAGACTTCTTAGGTCTCTTCCTCAAGCATGTTATACAGATAAATATGAAAACTTCTCTCTTAAATACAAGTACACACTACATTGTTTATAATGGAAATCAGATAAGAACGTTAGTCCAGATGTTGATTCTTTGATCAGTCAATGGTAGAGGATGTGATTTAAATTGAATTCCTCCTCTGATTCCAGGAATTTAACATCCCAGAGGGACTGTCGTAAAAGTTAATTCACAGTGTGATAATG
Source organism: Rhinophrynus dorsalis (assembly GCA_037306005.1). Lineage (NCBI taxonomy): Eukaryota > Metazoa > Chordata > Amphibia > Anura > Rhinophrynidae > Rhinophrynus > Rhinophrynus dorsalis. Next base: position 314,332,878 of record CM074723.1, read on the forward strand.
TGACAGAAACTCTCTGTATCTATTCAGCCCATAAGTCAAAGAGTCAAATTGTAGCATTAATTTTACGTCCCATAATTTTCTGTCCCTTTCACAGAGACGAAATATCTTAAAGCATATTATATTGGTCCTGCCATTACAGCAGTCCAAACACAAAATGCCAGGCAATTCCTCTCTGAACAAGAGAAGCAGCCAACCCCAGATGTACATTTAGGCCTTGCTCACAGTGCTTAGAGAGATCAGCTACACCTCACTGACGAGTCCCAACAAGGCTGAAACATATGTCTGGGGTTGGCTGCTTCTCTTGTTCAGAGAGGAATTGCCAATATGATATGCTGTAGGATATTCCCTTCCTGTAAAAGGCACTAGTGGGCTAAAAGAGATTGCACCCTGGGTAGGACACAATTCCTATAGAGTCTGCAAATTTGTATTGCAGGTTCATTCCTAGTTGAGCATCTCTGACTTTATTATACATATGCAAATGACCCTTGGGGTTAGTCACACCAATGGTAATAGGGGGAATCCAGCATTGGACCCCTTGCTCACAGTGTTTAGAGAGATCAGCTACACCTCACTGACGAGGTCCAACAAAGCCAAAAGTACATCTGGGGTTGGCTGCTTCTCTGGCATTTCGTGGCTGAACTGCTGTAAGGGCAGGACCAAAATGATATGCTTTACGATATTTCCTCCCTGTGAAAGGCACTAGTGAGCTAAAAGACATTGTAACATAGGTAGGACAACATTCCTATAAAGCCTGCAAATTTGTATTGCAGGTTCGTTCCTAGTTGAGAATCTCTGATTTTTAATATACATATGCAAATTACCCTTGGGATTAGTCACCCCAAGGGTAATAGGGGGAATCCAGCATTGGACGCAGTGCTTAGAGAAATCAGCTATACTCACTGACAAGGCCCAACAAAGCCGAAATGTACGTCTGGGGTTGGTTGCTTCTCTTGTTCAGAGAGGAATTGCCTGGCATTTCATAGTTGGACTGCTGCAAGGGCAGGACCAATATGATATGCTTTAGGATATTTCTTCCCTGTGAAAGGCACTAGTGGGCTAAAAGAGACTGCACCCTGAGTAGGACACCATTCCTATAGAGCCTGAATATTTGTATTGCAGGTTCGTTCCTAGTTAAGCATCTCTCACTTTTAATATACAAATATTTTTTCTGGGACATTACATTACCTTTAACCTCTTCTGATTGCAAGTGAGGTCTCCAGTGCATTGTGATGCAAAGTGATGGAGGACTCTCCAGCATTCAAAGAGTTAAAAGGCATTTTTTAATTAATGGATTTGCCCAGAATTGGACCACTTGTCCCTAGCATATTGACCTCATAATTCTGGAAGCACTGCTCTTGTAATATATATGTGTAATCACATTCATAAAAATTGGAGGGTTGGGGTGTTTTACTGGGAACTGTTGTAATGCACATGTTATATTGATTTTTAAAGAAAGACAAATTGCTTGCAGTCGAAGAAATTGATGTGGATGGATGTAATCATTCTTGAAGTTTTATTTAGCAATATCTACAGAAGTATACAAAGGATTATCAAGTGATTAGACTGCATTAGATTTTTGCTAAGGCCCATTCAAGTTGCGATATTGAAGGTTCCTGACTCCATAGTCTATGTATAATGAAGTGAATTAAAAGCATGTTTTGATTCTAGTCAAATGAGAAAGAAGACAAGAAACCGGTGTAATAGATAGAGTATTGTAAAAAAATACACCAGTCCAGGAACAAGTATGTCTAAAAGTAAGTGTGGAGTAATACTAGGGCAGACCAATGAGGCTTTTAAACCGTTGACTGCTAGAGATGTCTCTATTGCATTGTGAATGTATTGGTGGTATCTTTATCATTCAGGAGATTAAGGACCCAATAAGTCAATAGGAGAAGAGAGATAGATAGATAGATAGATAGATAGATAGATAGCATTTAGGATGATTCCACATATAATGTAATTGTAAATGGTATTTTAAGTGGCTACATTGTATCTTATCACTTTGTCATCTATTTTTTCTCCCTCAGGCAATTTCTGCCTGGGCAGCTAGAGTCTGCTTCATTTTAGGAGACTTGTAGAGTTAAAATGTACCTTTATTGGATGAGTGGCTCTAGGATGCAAGCTTTCAAGATCACTTGGTATCTTCTTCAGGCATATAAGAATGAAGGCTGAATACACAATACATGGCTTTAAACACTAATGCACTTTTAAATTATATGGTAGTTTATGGTCTTATCAGCATGGGCCATAAATAATTTCCTATGCTTTAGTAAAGTCTCTTTGAAGTGAACTAGAAAATGCAAACAAGATGAATTACCTTTTTGATGCTCCAGTGAATTTTATCTTTAGCCAGAAATGATTAAGTCTATAGAATGTATAGGCTAACCAATCAAGTGCCAGAGGGGTGCACATGCCATTGCTTGCAATGAGCTGTGCAGCCCCCTGCATGCAAGGGCACCATCATTTATTTTGAGGATAATTCCTGGTCATGGTTTAAAGCCACAGTTCAGAGTGTAAAACATAGTTATCAATTTATAATCCCAGATCTTCCTTTCTGCCTGTGTCCTAAAACTTCCCACCCAAACAGTCACTTTGAGATCTTAAATGCTGTTTTGCAAAAATGTTGACCCACTGGGGTGTCTCTTTTGTTGCTCAGACAGGACCTATGAGAATCCATCCTTTTTCTTAGGGCTTGTCCTGTCTCACTTACATATAGTTCTTTTTGGTTACATTTCACACACATGATAAGGTAAACAACATAAGATGAGCCACAGGATAATTTGCCCTCAATATTGTGGTATCAGTGGGAATGTGGTATGAGCACTTTATCTGTGATACATGTGTGTGCACATGTTCCACACTTCTTTTGCAGACAGGGAGAAGTACCGTTTTCTATTACATTTTTAACTCCTTAAGGTCTGGGACGTGCCAGGATCCTCACGCCTGTCCAGACATTAAGAATCAGTGACAGTCTTGACATGTCATGGATTTGTGGGATGGCAGCACTGCTCCACACCACTCGGCCATCCTAGAGTGTAACATAGTAACATAGTAACATAGTACTTTAGGTTGAAAAAAGACTTGCGTCCATCTAGTTCAACCCTTTTCCTATTCCTGTTTACCATCGTTGATCCAAAAGAAGGCAAAAAAACACCCTCAATACAGCAATTTCAAATTCTGCCCCGAATGGGGGGGGGGAGAGAATTCCCTCCTGATTCCAAATGGCAATCAGATTTCTCCCTGGATCAACAAGCCCTAAGTAAAATATTAATCCTAATACTAACGTACATAGCCCTCTATGTTATGCTCTTTTAAATAAGTATCCAGGCCCTTTTTAAAGGCGTCTAATGTATTCGATAGCACCACCTCCTCAGGCAGTGAATTCCATACCTTTATTGTCCTTACAGTAAAGAAACCCTTCCGCTGTTGTAGATTAAATCTCCTTTCCTCAAGTCTATGCGGGTGGCCCCTTGTCCTATGTACTGTTCTGTTAATGAACAGTCTTTGGAGAGCCCTTTGTATGGGCCCTGAACATATTTATATAGTGTTATCATATCCCCTCTAAGACGCCGTTTCTCTAGTGTATACAAGTTTAACTTTTCTAGCCTTTCCTCATAACAGTATCAGTAAAAAAAAAAAAAAAAAAAAAAGTGCTGTGGTCCTCTAAGGACACTCACCCCCAGAACGCTTGGTCCTTAAGGGGTTAAGGAAGCTCTTCACCACCAGTTGTTTCAGGTTGGGGGGCTATTTATAGCACAGGAGCAGAGATCTTGGGAATTATTACTAACTGTGAGAAATAAAACATTTGCACATGCATAAACGAAACTTTTAAAAATGTTTACATTTAAATTATGTAAACTTGATCAACTCTGATCAATACTGAGGTGTGGTTTTGGTTTCCCAGTTGCTATGCATGTTATTTATTGCAAGCTGCTGATTCTGAAGCTAAAAGTAATATAGTAATATATATATAGGCAGACAAGCAAAGAAGGGGAGCTGGAGTTGTTAGATTTAAGGAGTATTGGTGATAGCCAGTGTTCTGGGCAATTGCAGAGAGTGTGGGTACAATTTGTAAACAATGACTGTGACAATGACAGTGACAGGTACAGTTTTAAAATATAAAAAAGTTACTTTTGACAGTTACTTTTAATAGTTGCCAGAAATAGGCAGGAGATCCTATCCCTGTACTTGAGCAGCAAATGACAGTGACAGTGACAGAAACACATATCATATATTATTTTCAGAAAAAACATCACTCCACGCAGCTCTGTTGTGTACTTTACAATAAAAATATATTCTACCATCATTATGTCGATAAATCACTGTACATCACCATCACTGCTTTCAAGTTCAACCCCTTCTGGTCACACTCACTAGTATGGATTAAGAAGTAATACACATCAGTATCCACAACCCTCAGCTATCAGTGCTCTGCAGGTGTTTGAAGTGCAGTGCCACAGACACTACTGCTAGACCTATTGTAACATCTTTCCTCAGTAGCAGCAATAGTAGAAGCCCATAGAATACCCTTCAGTCTATGAAATCTCCAGTAAGGAGATACTTCACTCCTGGTCCAAAAGCTAAAAATGTTGCTATCTGTTGTCTCTCTTAAAAAAGTGAGTAGGTGAAAAACCAGATCACATCTAGGCACATTCTCAGTGAGATCCAACCTGAAGAAAAACCACAGGTCTGATTGGGAGACACGCAAGCAGCACAACTGAATTGCAAGGACTAGCAGCAGCTGAAGCACTCCAAAAAGTGCACATGGCCTATGGTGGCACATAATTGTAGTGTTGTAGATATATCTCAGGGAGTAGGTCAATGTTTTCCTCCGTAACAACAGCACCCATGTTTCCTACTGCTTTTGATGTGCAAATTCAAAGCATGGAGGAAGATGACTATGAGGAAGTTGGAGGTGTCAAGAGTTATAGAGTCCCCACACTAACCTACATCACTACCAATACCATCACTGGACATATTGTTAAAGCAATAAAACTATACAAGTATTCTATATATTGCCAGCCAATCCTTTCTGAGTTCTTAAAAGTAAAAAAAAAAATGCACACAAAAAGTACTGCTGTAGAATGACCAACTTGCCAACATATTGGTGGTTGACATGCTGCCCTATTCTAGGCAGCAGAGGTTTTAACAAACTTATGGCCTGTGTTGCATGCCACTGGCATATCCCAAGCCACAATTATTTTTCAAGATGACTTTGCCAGAATGATTAGTGCCAAGGGCAAAGGCCCTTAGCCTGCTAACAATTGTTGTCAAAGCTTATGTTGGAGTAGGACTCAACATGCTAATAATGTTTATTTTCAAGTGGATTTCTGTACTTCAGCATTCAGCAGCAGCAGTAGTACTGCAGTGAGAATTATTGTTGTCATAGACAGCATAGGGGCAAAACAGCAATATTCTTATGGGAAACTCATTGGTGTTGGCAAAAAGGTTGAAATTGTATGTACTTTCTATGCATGGTAAATTCCAAGGAACAAGCAGTAAATGTTGACTTGTTCGGTGATAAAACACTCACTGGCACACAAATGGTTAAACCATACAGCATATTATGGTCCTTTACAACTCTCCATTTTAGTTGCCAAAATGTCATGTTCAGGGCATGTGTGACCTTGTTCTGGGGACTGTTTGGGAGAATTTTTCAGCTTAGTCTAATAGACAACAATAGTTTAATCACCAGAAATTATGTGAACAAAAAATATTATATAAAATATAAATTCCTGAATGCTGCAGCAATGTAATTGCTAGAATGAGAAATCTCTTGATACTACTGAACAGAGAATAGGGATAGGAAAGTAAATTTTCTAATTTTCCCATGAAAACTCCCATATTTTGATAATGCTTTAAATGTTCACTTTTTAGGACCAGAGTGTGCTATGGCTAGTGTGAGACAAGGCTTGGTTCCACTATGTGCTTCTATGGTTACATATGGAACATGACTGGGGTGGGCAGTGGGTAGTCATAGAGTTTTTGTGTGTTAAGGTTGGGGGGGTGGTACTGTGTGGTTCTATTGTTACAATGAGACATGGCTGGGGGAACACTGGGTGGTTCTGTAGTTAGTGTGGGGCAAGGTTGGGGGACACTGTGGGATTCTATGGTTACTAAAGGACAAGGCTGGGAGGACACTATGTGGTTGTATGGTTACTATGGGATAAAAGGTGGGGGGACAGTCTGTAGTTTTATAGTTAATATGGGACAAGGCTGGGGGCAATGTGTGGTTCTATAGTTACTAGTGGACAAGGCTGGGAGGGAGGGCAGTGTGGGCTTTGATGGGTAACATAGGTTGTGGAAGAAATGGCAATTTCATGGGAATTCTCTTCAAAGGCAAAAAGGAAAACATTCTATTGGGAGTGCAAGAAGCACAAAACTCCCCTTAACAAAATTGTTCATTTTATATACTTCACATTTGGACTGCCAGTAGTTAAATGACTATAATAACTACAGATATCATTTGTTTATGACTATCGTTTGAACTTTTATAACTTTTATCTTCATACAGCACTTTGTGTTTCTAAATATTGAAAACCCATACATGTTTAATGTTATGCAACACTGGGTTATATTTTGCTCACTTTTGTATGAAAATAGGCAGAGCACTGAGCCAAGTCAGCTATGAGATGCTTTTCAAGATTGTACTGTATAAATACATAGATAGATAGAGACATATTATTCTGGCAGTTATGTACTGAAGTACATAATTGGGAGAAAAGTTAATATAAAATAATATAAGCATGTGTAACAAGATACAAGTTGAGTCATTCTGGGTCAAAGGGCAACATATTGTATTTATCAAATACATTTAATGCACAAATGATGATTTAGGGCTGAATTTCACTGTAGGTGATAACCTTATTACTGGTCTTATATGCAGATTTCCTCAAAGATTTCAATAGGGCTCTTTGAAATAAAACCACCCTTAATAAGAACTGGAGAAACTCTGGAGTAAACTAAATGCCCTATAGGGGACTAAACAATTCCAGAAATTCCCATTTTTCTAAAAGATTTGAAAAGATAATCAGATCAGACAGCTCACAGCAAGGGACAATCTTCTTACTGTGAAAACAATGAAAGCCCTGCCCCCCTTGACAAGTTTTTCAGGTTTTACCCTTATCTTAATTGAAGATTGTCCCTCTCTGAAATCTAACTGGGCACCTCCCTTCTGATCTGGCTGAACAGTGTTACATCAGTAAAAGGGGCGGGAGGGGGATACTTTGTCATTGAATTACTTTTGAACTACAACTCTGACAGAACTGAAACAACCCTCTCCAAAGTCCAAATACTATGATGATTAATTAGAGCTGCTTTAATTATGAAACATTACTATCCCTTTAAAACAGCTTCCTAAGGTATAGTTTTAGGCCAAAAAATGCATACCCCCACTGACAGTATAAATTCACTAGATGAAGAACAGTTCCAAAAAAGATAATAGAATGCAGATCTTACATGCAGATAATAAAACTACTGAAAATCTTTGTATGTGTCGAGAATCAGCCTTTCCAAATAGATCACTTGTCAGATGCATGGAAACTATTGATTTAAGTTAATTAAAATTCTGTGTTCATTGACAGGAACAAACACAAAACATGGCCTGCGTTGCAAAGCTTGCAAGATGAGCATCCATCACAAATGTACAGAAAGCACTGGTTCTCAGCGCTGCATGGGAAAATTGGTGAGTTGTACTGTGCTTCAGAATGTACTGTGCCTGTAATGAAACTTAAAAATATATTATTCTGTTGTCTTTTAGAAACATCTAGAAAAAAGTATAATCCTTTGAGTGCCACAGAGGTGTACAACTTATTGCAGGAAAATACATTACACATCCCTTTAGCACATACATGATTTTGGGCCTTATGAAGCAAAATTGGAGCAAATCTGAGCATACAGACTGCACCATAGAAAAAAAATAGTGTTTTGTTTTCCAAAATGTCTATTGATTTAAATTGGAGTTGTAAATGCTAGCAAGGTCTTCAGTGAGTAACTGGACCATTCCTACAATGCCCATGCATGCAAATACTGTAGATTTTTATGGAATCCACCAAGGTTAGCAATGGTGGTACTCTTTGATGAATGAGTGAATACTAGTTAGTATCTGGCCATTAATGAATTGGTGAACAACTAATGTACAAGTCTGCCTCCCTCCATGCATTTGATGACTTTTATTTTTAAGAGTCCCTCCCAGAATTTGGCATTTGTAGGGTATTTGCACATTTGTTTAGAGTACATCCACCTTTTGCTTCCATCTCTACGAATATCTAAGCTTTTAAATCCAGACAGAACTGAATATATATGATGTTGAATGGGCTGCATTTCAAGTTGAATTTTTAACATGAGACAAATGTTGCTCTGTGTCAGAGCAAAATCAAAAAGAAAACGTTGCACTTGAAAAATAATGATTGTTGTATTTGAATGGTAAGTTGACCAGATAGCCCATTAAATGCAGGATTTGATTGCAAATTAATCAGTGCAACCCTGTAGTAAGTTCATTTCGTAAGTGCCTTACATTTAAATGGGTATCTGGTAACCATATTGAAAGGGCATGTTGTACTGTTTAAACTTTGTAACATTTTCGTCACAGAACAAACAGAAAGAAAGGTGTGTGTTCTAGACATTCTTCAACTCCTGCACTATAAGGCTAGTTAAAGTAGCAACAATTCTAATATATAAAAAGTGCAAGAGAATAACAGGAGGGAGAAAAAAACAGGGGCACCCCTTGTGTTTATCAATCTCAATTAACTCAGGACCACTGCCAGTCACTCTAAAGGTGCGCAAGGAAAATGCGTTGGAGAAGACGTACGCCCAATCCAACTTTTAGAGCTTCTGGAGCTTTAAAATGTCCCCAGATATAGTGAGATTCTTATGTGCGAAAATCCTCAGGTGGTTGCTCACTCTTAGAAACACATTCTCCCCAACGGCATAAAAATCCAAAAGACAAGAAGAAAGGAGCACCAAATAGTGTGATATTGAACACAAAGTCTAAAATAATAAAAAATCTTATAATGTACTCACATTCAGTTGTTGTCAGACTTTTGATACCAAAAGTTCTGACTCACTCGCATATGGAGAAAATAAACCTGTCTCCGTTCAGGTGCTCTCAACAGTCAGCAGGCAATATAAACAGGAGGAGGCTCGAAATTCTCAATTTTACAAAATGTATTAAAATCAAAATATAATATACTAGCGTAAAAGCCCGTGTACAAGGGCCAAAGTGCATAAAACTGAAGAACTATACCTTCCATCATTCAGTGCGTTTAGGCAGAGTCTATTGTGTATGACTGCATCGGATAAACATCTGCATTCAGGCAGTCTCTACTGTGCATGACTGCATCGGCCTGAGTTTGGGCAGTCTCTACTGTGCATGACTGCATCAGACAAACATACATCTGGCCTTTTATATTATAGGATAATAACACAAAGGCTAACTCGCTTATGAGTTTTACTGCTGAAGACGCTACTTTATCAAAGGAATAAAGCCTAATGTAATAATTAAAAGGAACAGAAACGTGCAAGCCCGTTAGCCTTTGTATTTTAAATATTATATTTTGATTTTAATACATTTTGTAAGATCGAGAACTTCGAGCCTCCACCTGTTTATGTTGACTACAGACTGTTGAGAGCACCCGAACGGAGACGGGTTTATTTTCATCATATGTGAGTAAGACAGAGCTTTTGGTATCAAAAGTATGACAACAATCAATGCAGAAGTGATGAGGGCCTTCGCCCACCCATTCAGAAACTGGCACAAGACAGGGTGAGTGATTCAGCAAAAAACTTAAATTCAAATGTTAAGACTACACTTACTAAAGTTAGGATGACTAAACACATTTTTTGGGGTTTATGTTCTTTTAGATGCAGAGCCCCCACATGTTCAAATCTTTGATAGGCACCAGTCCAATTAATAAATATGTTCTGTATCAAAATGCTCAAGGCACATAATGAATAAATTTTTCTCCTCTTTCTCTCTCTCTATTTTTTTTTTTTTTAATATTGTCTTTTAGCCAAAAGGATTTAGACGCTACTATAGCTCTCCACTCCTTATTCATGAACAGTTTGGATGCATTAAAGAAGTAATGCCAATTGGTGAGTTTTTTTTATATATATATACATGTTTGGATGCTTTGCTTTATTATGTTACATAGGCTGGTGTACTAACAAAACAATCTTGGAGCAAACCTACTGCACCATAGAGGACAAAAAAAATTCCTCAAATCACCATTGATTTAAAAGCAACTTTTAACCTTGTAAATACTAGAGAGGTCTCCAACCTGTTTAGAAGCATTCAAGGGGTTAGAAATAGTGATGGGTGAAAACTTTTACCTGAAAGAAAAATGTATAAAAATAAACTTGCCTTCAACAGGAATTCCTATAAAAAGTGCAATTTTTCCTTTTTTCTAACTTTCACATACTGAACCCCAGCCTTATTCTACTGTACTTGTAGACACAGAACCACACAGTGATACCCAACATTGTGCCATTGTATCCATAAAACCACATATACTGACACCCTCAGTCTTGTCCCATTGTAGCCATAGAACCACACATACTGACTCCCCCCCAGCTTTGTCCTACTGCACTGGTAGACATAGAACTACACCCCAGCCATGTCCCCTCATAGCCATAGACCCACACATACTGACCCCCATAGAACTACACATAGTGAGTCTGACCCCCCTGGCAGGCATTCTCTATCGTAGGTGGAAACTATGAAAAATCTTGCAGGACATTTCCGAGCGTTAGCAAAAAGGCAGGAATGTTATGGTGTTTCTCTGTGTGAGAATTTCCCCAAATTCCGGTGGGAAAAAACAGGAATTTTCACTATCCCTAGTTAGAATACCAATTTAAATCAACCAAAATGTGCATTCATCCTTTATGGTGTAATTGTATAACCCTAAATTTGCTCTAGTTCATAGTACCTCAGCCTCACTCTGTGCATTTTATGCATCTTGCTTGATATACAATATAATTAAAGGAATTAAGTGCTTTATCAATTTGCCCTAGAATTCTGATATTATCTGAAAGGGTTAGAAATGCAGTAAAAATAAGCATGTTCATTTTTGTTAATGCCTCTAGTATACAGAATGTTTGATGATCTCAGAAGATTTTGCAGACCTTCATGTATGCGTTTACATTTTTAGATATGCTGCTAGATATTACGTCTGCTTGCCAGTGTGGTTATATTTCAGGTTATATATACATTTTGTGTGTCGTAATATGGGATCCAGCCATAGTCTGTTCTAAATAATCTCTAAACTTAACACTCTGAATGCCAGATGGATGTCTAACTCATTACAAAGCAATGCTTTGGACAACTCTTTAACACTCAAGGTGTTAGAAAAAGGAATTGCAGGAAAGAAGTAAATCTTTCTCAGACATGGCAAAAGATATATCAGGAGGACCAAGCATTTACAGAAAAGCAGACTCTAAGACTGAAAAAGGTAAATTAAAAGTCACTATTAATTTTTACTAAAACCACAATCTATCAGTTGAATACAATAGCAGCAACAGCACATACAATGGAATGGCTTGGCAGCAAAAAATGTCATTCAAATGTCATTTCTTTTGAATAAAGCCTCTTGTACTGGGTGCATAATAGTTTTAAGCTGGAAAAAACGTTTGAGTGCCAGTAGAGCAGTGTGTTGGACATCCCTATGGAAAGCAATGGGTTAAATTCTACCCCTCAGTAGCCTCGTAGTTTTATTTTTAGGGTTTACTGCCTCTCTCATTTTCATTAAAGCGGAAACTTCATGTTAATTACATTGCCCCAGAATATATTACTAACCTAGCAATATGCAAAGTTATACTGTCCTTAAAGTAATACTTAAAATGTAAAAAATATATGTTGTAGGGTTTATCCCTCTGAGTAAAACAAGGGTACTCCTACTGCGGAGAGATATTTTATTAAAAAATTATAACAGTTCACACTGGAATTTTTTTAGGTGCAATATCAGTGTGGCCTGAAAATTTACAGTGGTGCTGTTGCTACACCATCCAGTGGACTGTTCTGGTCTGTAGACCATAAATCTCCATAGGATGGTGTAGTAACAGCGCCACTGTAAATTTTCAGGCCACTGTGATATTGCACCTAAAAAATTCAAGTCTGAGCTGTTATAATCTTTTAATAAAATATCTCTCAGCAGTGGGAGTACCTTTGTTTTATTCGGAGATATAAACCCTACAACATATATTTTTTTACATCTTAAGTATTACTATCCTTTTAAGCTGAAGAAGTCTGTGGTATTTCAGTAACAACTCATCTTCGGCAGGAACCAGAGGACAGACAGTGCAGACATCTTGGAGGAAATGTACCTTTAAGTCTGCACTGTCGGTACCGTTCACTCCCAGCATTGGTGGTGATGTTCCATTGTGCCTTAAGGCACTGGAAGGGACTGACCGTGCAGGTACTCAGTGCTTCACTAGTAAGCTCTGTGCAGCCCGATGCCTGCAGAAGGTGAGTTTTTACTGAAATGCCACAGACTTATTCAGGTAGGGGAGTCTGGGGATTTAAGAAGGGAGCAAAGGAGATTTACCCCAAACATATGATAAATTCTGTGTCACTATCTGAGAAGATGAAGGCAGCTATGATCCAAATTTCTTCCTGATCTGGCTGTTATGTCTGTGTTAGGGTACTCTGGGGGGACTATGAAGGGAGAAAGGAGGCTACCTGAGACAGGCAGTTGTGATATAAGTTCCTTCCTCTTCTGAATCTTATCTCTCTGCAATTAGAGTCTGTGGGTGTATAATGGGAGTAAATCAGATTTACCCCAAAACACCCCAAAATTTAGCGTGACTGAGAAGAGACAGGCAGCTGTGATCCAAGTTCCTTTCTGCTGGTTCTTTCTTAGGGGAGTCTGTGGGTGTATAAGGGGAGCAAAGCAGAGGTCATCAACATCCTCAACCCAAGCTATAATGAGTGCTTCTGCTGCTGCGGGATGTGCAGTACCATTGACACCAACTAGTACAATTGTATCATCTAGCATCAATAGTAGTTTTCCCCTTAAGATCCTTTCGGTCTACATTACAGAGACACTTTACTCAAGATCCAAAAGCTAAACATGTTTCTATATGTTGTTGTGTAAGAAACATGTGAGCAGTAGAAAAACAGGATTGCACCTAGGCACATTCTCATTGAGATTCCACCTGAAGCACAACCATAGGTCTGATTGGCAGGCTCACCATCAACATGTCAGAGGTGCCACAACCAGCAGCATCAGAAGCACTCTTAAAAGTTCCCAGGGCTCTGCGATATATTATAGAACTGTTATTGATGTGTCATAGAGTGTGTCACGATTTCCTGCTCCTGCTACACAGCAGTATGTGTTAATTATTGGAGATGACAAGAGTCATAGAGGGCCAACACATAAAGCCACCACCCCACCACCTCATGTTGTTAAAGCAATAAAGTTATACAGCTCTTCCACTATTTACTGCCATTCCACACTTACTAAGTTCTTAATGCAAACTTACGTCTGTGGAATAGTAAACTTTCCAAAATGTTGGTGGTTGACATGCAGCCCTTTTCTTTTGTTGAAAACAGAGGCTTTAAAGAACTGATGTCATGTGTTGCACCCTGCTAAAATATGCCTGTACCATTGTTGCAAAAGAGGTTAGTGTAGTGGGCAAAGAACAAATGTGGTCAGACTGCTAACAATTTTTTCAAGGCATATGTGTCACGGTTTATTATGACTCTCAGACGTAAGGTTAGGTAAAAACACAACTTTATTGAAAAGTTTAAAGCAAATCCCATAGGATTTCATACACGTACATACAATACATAAAATGGCAAGTAGAATGGCAATATAGAATCAGGCTCTACCGGCCCTGCCAATATACCGAGCAGGGCAGCCTGGGCGAACAATAGAAAGGTGGCTCCACTGGCCCTGCCAATAACCGGGCAAGGCAGCCAAATGATAGTCAGGAGTGTACAGGCTCTACCGGCCCTGCCAATATACCGGGCAAGGCAGCCTAACGATAGTCAGGACTATACAGGCTCTACCGGCCCTGCCAATATACCGGGCAAGGCAGCCTAACGGATAACCAGCTGAAACAGACTCTACCGGCCCTGCCAATATACCGGGCAAGGCAGCCTGAAGGAACACTGAGAGGCTAGGTTCTACCAGTCCTGCCAATACCGGGTAAGGCAACCTTAAGATGGAATGTATAAAGGTTCTACCAGCCTTACCAATATACCGGGCAGGGCAACCCAAGGAGATGGTGTCAACCGGAGTGGCCACAATAACTGTCAGATGATAATGACAGTCAAGATGTAAAGTAGGTGCGCAGCCCAAATACACCAGTAATTATGAAACCCAATACCTGGGGATAGATGGAGTAAAGGCTGTTTAGGACTGGACAGCACACTGAGGACCAACAGTATAACAGATCTCAATGTGTTATAACAGTATAACAGATCTCAATGTGTAATACTGTGAGGCAATGGAGCGAACCAGCGCCCGCGCGCTGGGAACCAACAGACAGTATGATGTAGCCGCAAGGCTTGATAGCGAACCAGCGTCCGCACGCTGGGAGCCAACAGATCTCAATGTGTAATGCTGTGATGCCAAGGAGCGAACCAGCACCCGCACGCTGGGAACCAACAAACTTGTCTAATAGCCGCTAGGCTTGGGAGCGAACCAGCGTCCGCACGCTGGGAGCCAACAGAGGTCAATGTGTAATGCCGTGAGGCAATGGAGCGAACCAGCGCCCGCGCACTGGGAACCAACAACCTTGTATAATAGCCGCTAGGCTTGGGAGCGAACCAGCGTCCGCACGCTGGGAGCCAACAGAGGTCAATGTGTAATACCATGAGGCAATGGAGCGAAGCAGCACCTGCGTGCTGAGAATCAACAACCTTGTATAATAGCCTCTAGGCTTGGGAGCGAACCAGCGTCCGCATGCTGGGAGCCAACAGATGTCAATGTGTAATGCCGTGAGGCAATGGAGCGAACCAGCGCCCGTGCGCTGTGAACCAACAACCTTGTATAATGGCCGCAAGGCTTGGGAGCGAACCAGCGTCCGCACGCTTGGAGCCAACAGAGATCAATGTGTAATGCCGTGAGGCGATGGAGCGAACCAGCGCCCGCGCGCTGGGAACCAACTGACTGGTATGTCGCCAAGTGACCGAGGAACAATGTCGCCACCGCTGCAGGAACCAGGCTCAGGAAGTGACAGGAACCAGCCAGGATGTCCAACCGGATCAGGAACGATAACGGAGACCAGTAGCAGGAAACAGCAACTTAACCGGAACAGGACAGGAACCGACACAGCAGACAGCAGCACTTGAACAGCACGAACTCAGGAACTCAGGAACGCAGGTACTCAGGAATATAGCCGAGAGGCCAATGAAGCTTCTGTAGCATGGTGGTAATGGAAGAGTCAGAGACACCACGAAAGGGCAACTAAAGGGTGCCCAAGCTAAGTTTAAATAGGCAATATGAGGCGGGCTAAAGGCAAGCAGCCAATGGGAGCCCCCTATAGGTTATGGACACAGTAAAGCAGCAATCACGGGCACCGTGATAATATGCACAAATCTTATTTTCAGCTGTTTATTTCTCTACTTCAGCCCTGAAAAGAAGTTGTATTGTGGCACAAAATGTTGTAGTCATATTAAACATAGGTGAAAAATTGTAACATTTTTGTGGGAATTTTATAGTCAGTGGCAAAAAGACAGGAATTTTATGTATTTTCTAGCAGTGGGAATTTTCAAACTTACTATTTTATTTTATTTGGATATCATGCTTTTCTGTAATCTGAATGGTTAAAATGCAAATTAAATGAATAACCTTTTTTGCAAAACCAGTTTTGGACATTGTGTAAAAACTGGTGTTTTGTAAGGTACTAGACTAGAATCCCTTTTGTTTTCTCTAATTCCTGGCATAATAAAACATGTGGTACTAGGCAGTGAGTAAACTGTACTTAAAGTAGCACTTACAACACACTATCACTAATTAATAGAAGCAACTAGTTATGTTTGTGAGTGCATTCTTTAGTTTGTTTTGTGCCAAGGCAGCTGCATGTTTCTGTTTAAAACATAAATGTTCTACAGTTAAGTATATCACAGACTCAGTGTCACAAGACTGGTGTAAAGCCAATGTAGAGCCTTTATTTAAAAATGGAACAAAGATGGAACCTGGAAATTATCAACCTGTGAGTATATCCATGGTAGTGGGAAAACTGCTAGAAGGGATAATGATGGATTATATTCAAGCTTATACTACAGAAAATAAGATTATTAGCAGGAATCAGCATGGATTAATGAGGAATAGATCTTGCCAAACAAATATTTTGAGCTTTTGAGAAGTAAGTATCAACCGAAATAATGGTAAAGCAGTAGATGTGGTATATCTAGAACTGAAAAGGCAATTAAAGGCTGGTGTACTAAATAAGGAATTTGGGGCAAGGGGATAACTTTTGCAACTCAGTTGAAGGATAGGTAACAGTGTGTTGTTGTAAATGGAAACATCTCCAATACAGTTAAAGTTGAGAGTGGAGTACCTCATCACTCATTACTTAGTCCACTGCTTTTTTGTCATGTTTATAAATTGCTTGGCAATAGGTAAAGAAAGCAAATTTCTATATTTACAGATGACACTAAATTATATACGTCAATACATTATGCAGGTTTATACATTCAGAGCATGATGTTTGCTACAGAGAGAGATTTACATAAAATTGCAGTTTGAGCAAACAAATGGAAGAGGAAGTTTACTGTGGGAGAGTGTAAAGTTATGCATTTGGAAAGAAAAAAATATCAGTGCTACTTATGAACTTAATGGAGTCATTTTAGGAGACTTGTTGCTTTACTCTAGAACTGTATTACTTTATATTAGGAAATGAGCCTTTCTTAGCTGTTACAAATGAAATCAATGATATGTACAACAACATATTAATACTGTAATACATGTGGGAGGACACACTCTACCAGAAATTGAGCAATAAAGCCAGCAAGACCTGCATGCCAGTCCTATAACCTACACAGGGAAACAGTGTACACAACAGCATTTCCTTCACACCATGCTTGGTACATTGAACAAAACTAGGCATAGAAAATATGTCTGACAAACACAGACAACTGCCTTGTCCTCCGGCAGCTGGTGTTAAGTGGAGGATTTTGGGTGAACACATCTTAGTACATTGATGTTAGTTATCTGTAGGGATTCAAATGCAATTCCTTTGTTGCATTTAGCGTGGAATTGGTTTTATACATTCACCCCAAATATGTTGTGGCTCCCAGATATATTAGACAATATATACTATGTATTTATATACTAAAATTAATAAACATTGTCTATATTTAAAACAATACAAAAATGGAGGATGCATGAACTCTAAGTGTATAACTGTATAAATGTGAATTCTCACAGAACGACCTCCACCGTGATATTCTTCACCTTCTTTTTCCTTCCCCCCGTGCAATAGAATACCTTCTTAAGACAATGTTAGCACTAACCTTTTTTTGAGGCAAATTTCCGTCTCAAGGTGTAAACGCCTCCGCTGGATAAACCCCAGCGATGGTATACTCTGTTTTGTCACCTCTTCCTGGTTCACTCCTTGCCAAACAGATCCCCTCACTTCAGCTTGCGACATAGGATTTCCTATACGTCTCCTTCTATCTAGGGTTCCTTGAAGCTTATGTGAATAGGGACTAATATATTACTCCCAGGATAGGTATATAAAAGAGTATGACCCTATATGGGCAATGTTTGTTCCAAAATGTATTAAATAAAAGTGATATATCGCTCAGCATATAAATATAATTATGCAATAAAATGCACCATATGTGTGGAATTAAAAAAATAAATACTTCAAAAACGCCCAACGTGTTTCCCCACTAAACATTTCTCCTGAAGAAGCAACGTATAGTTAGTAAAAATTTGCTAGAATTGGAAGGTGTCCATAAAAAATTATGTGACAGCTGACAAAAGGATGTCCATAAAAAAAGTTGTCTGCAAGTTTTTTTTTCCAACACTAACAGTAGAAATCATTTTCAGGGGCTGGTGACCATGCCCACACCCCAAGTTAACTAACCCCCAAAAAAATTTAGGACTGTAATAGGCATCAGTACGTTAAACGTAATAATATTTTGTTCAAAAATATGCGTAAAAATAATATTTATTTTTAGTGACAATATTTATGAAGAGCAACTACGTTTTACACATTGGCAGTTTAAAATAAAAAAATGATTATCAGATTAATTAAAAAACAAACACACTTTGTTTTGTGAACTGTGTAACCTTGTATGCACAAACAGCTTTAAACAAGTCATAACCCCTATTGTTTGGACTTAGTTACTTCTGACAAGTTAATTCAAGATTTTTGCATTATACATTATTTATATAAAATAAACTTTTCTTGATGTATTACTACTTATTTGCTCATTAAAACTCTAAAACTGCTTGTGTTTTTCAGCATGTGGAAACAAAGTAGACCCTGTATATGAAACACTAAGATTTGGGACCTCTTTGGCACAGAAGAACAAGAAGAGCAGCTCTGGAAGTGGGTCCGACTCGCCCAATAGGAACTCTGTAATAGTTTGTTTTAATTAATGTTGTTGGCTTTGTTTGAGTGGTTTTTTTTTTTGTTTTTTGTTTTTTAGGGGGAGGGTTGGCTAGATATATATAAATTCATTATGATGTTCTGAGAAATAAGATTAGATATTTTATTGCAGCCACCATGATTTTAGTGGAGAAAACTTTATAATGCAAAATACATCTTTTATTTAAAGTAGTATGGAATTGTATTTTTTATATCTTTACAATATAAATGCATTTAAAATGATATAAAATAATTATTTATAAATAAAAAACCTAGATATAGCAAAAGATAATACACCCTTTTCTCGCCACAGCCTTGTTTTTCTAAAGAGCCTCATTATCAAAGCGCCTCAAACACCTATTTCTCTGATTAATATCGCCTATGAAATAACATAAGAATTGTACAGCTTTTATGATTGCGTAAGTTTTTTTTTCTTTTTTTTTTATTTCTTTGTCATTCCAGGAACCGAGACTAAAATATGTGTAATATTCTAGGTTCCCTCCCTGGATTCAGGAGGAAGCTATTTTTAAATTTGAAAGTGTATTTTTAGTTTCTGTAAGCTTTGGTAGTTTTAATGTACTATAACAAGTTGTAATTTATAGCAAATCCTAATTAATGCTTAATTTTATTTGCTCAATGTTCCCCTTCTTTAGAATATCTTCAATTGCAAGTCTTTGTTTTCATTGCAGCCAAGTGAATACAATTCATGGTATATTTAAAGGGAAACTATAGCTATAGGAATAATTTAGGTAACCTCTTGTATGCTAAAGACATCTTCAACATTTTGCTAAAACACACATTGAAGAAGTCTGTTGCATCCAATCGATTAGGAGACGGGTTTACTTAAGCATGTGTCCTTCATACAGCAGCCAGGTGTATCTACTGCATATATATTTTTTTTCCATCAGTTCACAATCTAATAGAGAGAGTATCTCTGTAGGATCATGGATGGGGATTATCTTTATAGGGTTTCTTTGTTGAACTGTTGTAAACGATTGTCTAAATGTGAACTAAAGGTAGACTTCAATAGACATCGGTAATACAAGAATATGAAGTTCCTACAGATGAAGCAAATATGATTATATCTCCTTTCATAAAAATAGGTGCAGAGCATTATGTTGCGGTATTGTGCTGTTTAAAAGAGTGGTAACCTTTTTATGAAACATGTTATAGGACTGAGTAAAACAAGGTACTCCCATTTCTCGGGGATTGTTTTGTTCAAATTTGCATTTTTATCAAACAGTAGCACCAACTAATATCTGATATATATAAAATATATATATATCTTAGGGTCAAAAGTCTTGAGTCCACTACCACAACCTGCTTTAATTTCAGCATTTCCGAAAAACTAAATTGTTTGACAAGATATACAGTATTTCTCAAAATACATCATTTTCACTTATAAAAGTAAAAAAATATGTTTGTTAGTACATACTGAAAATCAAAAAGTCTCAGTATTTAGTATGACCACCTTAATAACTCCTATAGAGAGATAGTAATGTCAGAAAAAAGAATTAACTATATGGTAGATACAATTAAAAGAGAGTACTTGCACTTATTTGTATCTCCCAAACCGTTATGGTTTGAGAGATAGAGGAAAATGAAGTTCTCCGCTCCCTCCCCTTTCTGCTTGACAAGCTGTAAAGCTGTCAGAAGCAGATTTTGGTTCCTGAATCAGACGGAGGCTCTTCAGCAGTGCCGATATAACAATACCTAAAAATAAATTCTTCATCGGAATGGTCTACAATGTGTGCCTGGTTTGCAAGCACATGTTGTAGACCATTCCAATGAAGTATTTATGTTTAGATCAGGGGCGGACTGACAGGACCCAGGGCCCCTGGTCCAAAAAGAGGTCTGGGCCCCCTGCAGAAATCTCCACAATGCCCCTTCCACCTCCACAATGCCCCTTCCACCTCCACAATGCCCCCATCATCTCATCGCCACAATGCCCCCTTCTCTCCACAATGCCCCCTTGATCTCATCGCCACAATGCCCCCTATCTCCACATTGCCCCCTTCATCTCATCGCCACAATGCCCCCTTCTCTCCACAATGCCCCCTTGATCTCATCGCCACAATGCCCCCTTCTCTCCACAATGCCCCCTTGATCTCATCGCCACAATGCCCCCTTCTCTCCACAATGCCCCCTTCATCTCATCGCCACAATGCCCCCTATCTCCACATTGCCCCCTTCATCTCATCGCCACAATGCCCCCTATCTCCACATTTCCCCCTTCATCTCATCTCCACAATGCCCCCTATCTCCACATTGCCCCCTTCATCTCATCTCCACAATGCCCCCTTCTCTCCACAATGCCCCCTTGATCTCATCTCCACAATATTGCCCCCTTCATCTCCACAATGCCCCTTCTCTCCACATTGCCCCCTTCTCTCCACAATGCCCCCTTGATCTCATCTCCACAATGCCCCCTTGATCTCATCTCCACAATGCTCCCTTCTCTCCACATTGCCCCCTTCATCTCCATAATGCCCCCTTGATCTCATCTCCACAATATTGCCCCCTTCATCTCCACAATGCCCCCTTCCACAAAACCCACTTCATCTCCAAAATGCCCCCTTCCACAATACCCCCTTCATCTCCACATTGCCCATTCCTCAATGCCCCCATCTCCACAATGCACCCGTCTCCACATTGCTCCTTCATCTCCACAATACCCCCTTTCATCTCCACCATGCCCCTACCTGCAGTCCCTGGTGGTCTAGCAGCGTGGGGCGCGCCTCTAGTAATGCAGAGGCTGGGAGATGATGTCATCTCCCAGCACTCTGTATTACTAGAACGGCCCGGCGGCCGTTGTAGGAGAGCTGCTGAGCAGCTCTGGAAGTAGTGGCGGCGGCGGAGGCGGCGGGCCCCCTTCGGTCACGGGCCCTCGGTCCGTGACCGAATGCCCGATGGTCAGTCCGCCCCTGGTTTAGATATCTTTATATCGGCGCTGCTGAAGAGCAGCATCTGGTGAAGCAAACAGAATCTGCTTCTGACAGCTTTACAGCTCGTCAAGCAGAAACGGGAAGGAGCGGAGAACTTTATTTTCCTATAGGTCTCAAACCATAATGATTTGAGAGATACATATGAAAAGGATTTGGGAGTAATGGTAGACAATAGACTTAGCAGTAGCATGCAGTGCCAGCTGGCAGCTGCAAATGCCAATAAGATATTGGCATGTGTTAAAAGGGGTATTGACTCAAGGGAGGAAGATATTATTATGCCTCTTTACAGGTCCATGGTAAGACCCCACCTTGATTCTGGGCTCCCTTTCTGAAAAAGGACATTATGGAACTAGAGAGAGTGCAGAGGAGGGCTACAAAACTAGTAAGGGGAATGGAAAGTTTTAGTTATGAAGAAAGGCTTGAAAAGTTAAATTTGTACACACTACAAAAATGGCATCTTAGAGGGGATATGATAACACTATATAAATATGTTCAGGGCCCATACAAAGGGCTCTCCAAAGACCTGTTCATTTACAGGACAGTACAAAGGACAAGGGGCCACCCGCTTAGACTTGAGGAAAGGAGATTTAATCTACAACAGAGGAAGGGTTTCTTTACAGTAAGGACAATAAAGGTATGGAATTCACTGCCTGAGGAGGTGGTGCTATTGAATACATTAGATGCCTTTAAAAAAGGCCTGGATACTTATTTAAAAGAGCATAACATAGAGGGCTATGTACGTTAGTATTGGGATTAATATTTAGTTAGGGCTTGTTGATCCAAGGAGAAATCTGATTGCCATTTGGAATCAAGAAGGAATTTTTCCCCCCATTCAGGGTAGAATTTGAAATTGCTATATTGTGTGTGGTGGTGGTGGTGGGGGGGGGTTGCCTTCTTTTGGATCAACGATGGTAAACAGGAATAGGAAAAGGGTTGAACTGGATGGACTCAAGTCTTTTTTCAACCTAAATTACTATGTTACTATGTTACAAACAAGTGCAAGTACTCTCTTTTAATTGGATCTACCATATATAGTTAGTACTTTTTTTCTGACATTACTATACCTTTAACTCTGTCTGGCATAGATTTTATGAGTTTGTGCATAATTTTACAATCCACGTTATTGCAGCACTCCATTTAGAGCTTCCCAGAGAATGTCTGGAGATGTCATAGTGTGTTTTACCTTTTCCCATTTTAAATGTTCCCAAAAATGTTCAATGGGGTTGAGATCCTGTGATTGTAGTGGAAAAGCCATGCACTCCTTGCTCTTCCTTGGACTCCAAATATGCCATATATGCTTCAATGTCTGTTTAAGATCCTTGTCTAGTGGGTAAATTAATCCTCTTCAACACAACTTTAAGCCAGAAGGGATGGCATGCCTCTGCAGAATACAGTGGTACTTCTCTTTGGTCAAAGTGTAGTTTATCTTGTGCAAGTCATCAACTCCGACATAGGCAAAGCATTCCCACACATAAATTGGTCTTATGATGGTATGGTCATGTTAGGTCTGCCTGGTCTTGCTTTGGATGAAATTGACTTGGTTTCAGAAAATCTCTTCAGTATGCCTTGTACTGGCCACTAAGATATATTTAGTTTAGCTGCAATTTGACGCAAGGAATGTTTTTCAGCACTCAGGATTGTTTTACTAAGCTCATTTGAAATTATTTCAAAAGTTATTTCAACTGATGTCCTTTTTCAAATGCCCTAATATCAGGTGTTAATTGTTAAAAGACAAATACAACTCACTTGTTCTAGGATGTTACCCTTTGAATGAAATATATAGTGTCACAACAGTTTAGAAAATGTATAAGCAAATGGTGTGTGAAGAAGTTATTCATATAAATGGCAATTTCACACAAAGATTTAACAAAGAGGTAAAAAAAATTGATATGTCTTAGTGTTAAATAATGTATTCCTGAATAATAAGTATCAACTGATTACAATACTTTACTACTTTCTAATAAATTATCAAATAAAACCAGCAGCTGATGATGGATTCAGTCTTTAGGAACCTGCATAAATACTGTAAATATATTCTGTAAATGAGAAGTCTCCAAGAGTAGGAAAAGCTTTAAAATTTATGTTCTTATAAAAATGTTTACTCAATCCTTAAGTTTTACAGCAAGATGTAACTATTAGAGGTTAGCTTAACCAATGCACCTTATAGGTTGCAGACTAAATAAGCAATAGGCGTTCAGCAGATGATACTCAGATAGATAAAGTAGTCATTTTTTGGTAAACTGTGCACTTGGTGGTTAATCAGACTTCTGTGTCTCGCATTTTAGTCACAC
The DNA here is from genome assembly GCA_037306005.1 of Rhinophrynus dorsalis. Lineage (NCBI taxonomy): Eukaryota > Metazoa > Chordata > Amphibia > Anura > Rhinophrynidae > Rhinophrynus > Rhinophrynus dorsalis. The sequence continues at coordinate 314,356,657 of CM074723.1, forward strand.
AGCATGTGCCTGATAAGGTCCACAGTACTGCAATTTGCTATTTTTCTCCTGACTCTGCCTGTTTAGCTTAATGTAGAATGCAAGAGATCTCAAAAAAGGTACAATAGTTATTGTGACATCTTTATGCAAAAAAAAACTAGACTTCTGTGTAGAGGACCTAAAAATATTACATCTAGATAAACTGGACTTCTGCTAATCCTTTAAGGGTCAGGTGGAATGCATTACACTCCCATCTGATCCTTAAGAGTTAACTAGTGCAGAGCTAGGTATAGGTATAGGGCTATACATACCAAGAGAGAGGACCAGTTACGCAGCATACAAACTGAACCTTGGGGGACAAATGAAGATTCTCATTAATTTGCATAAGGCTTTTAAACCTTTGAATCCTATGAATGCTTGAGCTGTCTCCAAAGCATGACTTTGCAATGTGTTGGAAGCCTATTGTATTCAAATATGTCCCCTTTGGTACAGCTGAATTGCTTCTTTCTTGTTTTGTGCCTAGGGTCCATCGTTTTTCCTTAAGGGAACAAATTCATAAATTCACACTGCAACATTCCAGATTCTTCTCTTTATTTATTCTCTAGCAGTCATTAGCCACTAATGTGTTGAATGTATGTAAATATGTCAAACTTACATTTTATATTTAGTATATACTGCCTGTGCTTTATCAGGTCAGATGTGTACAGAGCAGATCATTTGAATGGGCTATTAGCATATTTTGGAAAATGTCTAATGCAAGAGCAGTACACTGTAAATATGGACTTAATCACAGCTTGATTGTCTCTCTCCATGAAAGGCTTCTACCCTAGCAAAGACTTTTCTTTCACTCTTTTACTGCATTTAGTAGGGATTAGTATTGCACATTTTACTGAGCAACTGTTTTATATTGGCAATCACCAAAACTAGATGGTTGCAAATTATTATTTATTTTCAGTGTTGACATGGCATTTGAACGGATGTAAATGGAAATGTTGGGTAATAATGTCAATGTGCCTTCACACTGTTATCCCTAACAGAGGGGTGTTTAATGCTTTACATTTGAAAATACTTTAATTGTTTTTGTATCTTATATTTAAGGTACACTTCTCATAGACCATGCCTTAGGATTTCCATGTTTTAGTACACAAGAGTTAATCACAGGCTTAGTAATTTAATTAACCCTTTGAGTGTCAAAGGGGTGTCCAACACATTGCTTCTCAATGTATTAGGCACTCCTGTGGTACTTGAAGGGTGAACTCAAGAGTAGAAAATAACTGATTTAAGTTTATTTTGTTCTAACAATAAAATTAGCACATACATGTTCTGTGGTATATATTCCTGCATGTACAGTACTATATTTAGAGATTATGCCATATAACCAAACACTTTCCTTTTTAAATTATGATTAAATAAAGGGAATTTTAACTACATGATTCCTTAAGTATTTTACATTTCATTTTGTGTTTTTAAGAGCTTTTAAAGTGGTCCTATTGCATGATTTTATAAACTGTAACTCAGCAGAACCTAACTCTATCCACAGGCCATGTCTATAGGATTTCCCTGCTTGATTGCCGGTGAGTTAATCAGAAGCTCAGTCATTTAATTAGCTCACCTGTGTACAAGCAGGTAAATCCTAAAGATATTGATGATCGGAGTCCCTGAGGATAGGATTGTAGCCATAATTGTAACTGATATGGAGACATCATATCAAATATTGGTAATTATTATATTTTTCCTATGGATATATTCAATATTATATTTCTATGAACAAATATACATTGAAGAATATTTTAGAATACTTGTCGAATTTTTGCAAACTTTGTAGAAGGAATTGGCTGGGGTTTTTTTTGTAGTATTTTGCGTTGTTTTCTCTTTCATCATGTTATGTTATACTTGTAGTCATGCAAAGTATAGGTACTTACTAATTACCTTTCTGTATATTTATATGTATATTTTACCTGTATATAAACAAATAAAAAGTATTTCTTAAAAAGCAAACTAGTGTTTGTTGGTACTAAAGCAAGTGATCTCTAAGAATATTTCAAAAGCATGATGTTAAACTATTATAATAATTTAGTAAAGCTACATTTGAAAACATAATCCAGGGTTGTCACTACAGTGTTCAGATGATGCAGTTGTGCTTGGGCCCAGCATCCAAGGGGGGCTCATCTTCTGAAGGGTCCAACAGGTTCTATTTATGTCTCTATGAAGATATTCTTTGCGTTGGGGGGCCCAAAAATGTTTACACAGGGGCACTCCAATGGCTATGTACACCACTGACACTGTCTATGATGGCTTACTATGAGATGCCACTAAAATAAATATCTAGCAAAAAAATGATTCTTTTCCCCAGGATTTTCATAAGTCAGCAATATTTTAAGCTTAGAACATTGGTTAGAGTGCAGGAATGTCCAAGACTAGACAAGTCAACCAGTATGAATAAAAGATGTTTTTTTTTTTCTATGCACTATTCCCTGATTTTACTTTTTGCCTGGTTGAGAGCTGTGTGTATCATTGTCAGCAATATAAACTCTGATCCACATTTAAAAAGGTAAGATATATTGCCTACATGTTTAACTTGTATGCAAGTTACATAAATGAGTAATTTTACACCCTATGCACAAGGCAAAGTGTATTGCAATGGAGAAGGCAGATCAGTAAACACCTGACAAATTGGGTTGGCTATGCCATTTTAAAATATATTATATTTTAATAATATTAATTAGACAAAGATGGCAACATTATTTCAGATTGCATACAGTTTCAAATATATATATTAGAAGTCACTTGATCATTCTTATAGAAGGGGCTTTTATACTTAACCTTTTGAGTGCAAGAGGGGTATTTAACACATTGAAAAGCAATGCGTTTCCTACCCCTCTGGCACTCAAAGGGTTAATGTTTGATACTACAACAGGAACTCAAATAAGTAGAACTTTCCAACAATTTAGGAACAAGAAAAAAAACAATTATTAAAATTATATTGTTTTTGTGAAAATGGTCCAGAACATGTATTTGAGGCCTACAATTATTTAGGTTAACAGCACTTTTTACTAACTTAAAGGCCATCAGAATATTCATTGATTGTGTCTGTGATACACAGTATAGATAATACCTTAAATTTGTGGTTATAGGGGATAAAAATAATGGAGAGATTCTATATCAAAACTTACAGGTATATAATTATTAGAAATATATCATAAATAAAGATTTCACATTTTATACAGAATTTCACTCTTTAACTTTATTTCTTTAGGTTTTAAGTTCCTTAGGCGTGACTGCTTTAGGGGGACTGGATTGTGAATGCAGCATAAGAGAGTTAGTTTTGTGTGTTTTTCTTTTGCATGTGATTTGGAATGAGAGGAGAATGAGAGGTTGGAAGAGAGGAGTGAAAACAGAGGTTGGTAAGAACCAAGAAGTACACACCTGAAAAAGGGGACATATTATTAGTTGCAAGTGAAAAAATGTGGTTTGTATGAAAAAGAACAGAAGCAGCCAAGGGAGGAATTAGAAAAAACATTGGAGAAATTGTAGCAGGAGCAGGGTTGAAGTCAAACCACCCTCCCAGTCACAGGTTTTGACATGGTAGGAGACAAACTGGAGCTATCAGCAACCATATCGCCAGAATCCTCTTCCCCTTTTTAATTTTTGGTATAGGAGTGTATGGTCTTCCATTTTGGAACCGTGATCACTAACACAAGATCCTCAGAGCGGGCTTTTAATATAGCTCTCATAAAAGAAACAAAGAATATGGTAAAAATGTCATATTGGTCATCACCTAAAAAAGAGATGAGCAAATGTAGAACAAGTTTAGAAGTATTTGAAAGAAAGTGGAACATGCAAAGAGAACAGAAGAAGGCTGATATATGTTTAGAATGCAGTGCATATTTTTACCCACTTAGGGCATAATTGAAACTGACTTCAAATGTTTTCCTTCCTCTGCATCAACAGAGGTGATGGCATTTTTTGCTGTTCCCAAAAATCAATTGTATATATCTCTCTAGATCCCATCTGTGCAGAAATAAACCAACAGTCAAAAGTCTCAATATTGATCTCTCCTTAAAAGGTGTCCAATATTATTTTCTTAAGTATCTGCTATTAAAGCCTCCTGAGGCAAAGAATTTGACATCCTTACTGCACTTTCTATGAAACATCCTTGTCTTTACTACAGTAAAAAGTGTCTTTCCTCTAATTTTACTTGATGCCTACCTTGCTTTCTGCTTATATCTTTGCGTAAAGAGTCCCCAAAAGAGTTATGTGAATGGGCCTTTAATATATTTTAAAGCAGAACTGCCATCCTATAAAAAGTCACCACTAGTGTTGAGCGAGCATGCTCGGCCGATGCTCGGATCGGCTCGAGCATCGCTCTGCTCGGCACATGGCGGTACTCGTACGAGTACCGCCATTTGCTCGCCCGCCATGTTCGGGTGGCAGGGATCTGTGCCGGAGGAGGCACAGATCTTGCAGACGCTCCGCTGGACCACCAGGGACTGGAGGTAGGGGGCATTGCGGAGATGAAGGGGGCATTGCGGAGATGAAGGGGGCATTGCGGAGATGAAGGGGGACATTGCGGAGATGAAGGGGGACATTGTGGAAGGGGGGCATTGCGGAGATGAAGGGGGCATTGCGGAGATGAAGGGGGACATTGCGGAGATGAAGGGGGACATTGTGGAAGGGGGACATTGTGGAAGGGGGACATTGTGGAAGGGGGGCATTGCGGAGATGAAGGGGGCATTGCGGAGATGAAGGGGGACATTGTGGAAGGGGGACATTGTGGAAGAGGGGCATTGTGGAGATGAAGGGGGGCATTGACCAGGCACCTTCCCCTCATCAGAGCAGGGGGTGCCTGGTGTAATGCTCGAGTCCTCCCATTTAATGCAATGGGGTTCGGGTGCTCGGCCGAGCACTCGAGCCTCAGGGGGTGCTCGGTCAGAGCACCCGAACACCCGAGCATCGGGGTGCTCGCTCAACACTAGTCACCACCCAATAATTAAGCATATGGCAACTAGCTTCTTAATACTGCTATTATCTTCCACAAGTACCGCGTTTTGAAGTAATCCTGTTTCTTCAGAGACTGACGGCCAGGCTTTTTGCTGTAGAGCCATCTGCGCGTCTGCGGCGTCAGTCCCTTCCGATGCCTTTCAGCTCCATGTAGTGCCTCCTAGAGGAAACCGGGACAGACAGTGCAGGCATGCAGATGTCTCCGGGCAAGATGTCTGAGTCCAAGCCTGGCTGCCAGTCTCTGAAGAAACAGGATTACTTCAAAACGCGGTACTTGTGGAAGATAATAGCAGTATTAAGAAGCTAGTCGCCGTATGCCTAATTATTGGGTGGCGATTTTTTATAGGGTGGTAGTTCTGCTTTAAATAGTAATTATACACCTTAGATATATTTTAAAGAAAACTACATTTGGTTAGTCTATTTATAACTAAAATCGTTCAAACCCTTTATCATGCTTTGATTTTGTTTTTCTCCAGCTGAATGACTTTTGAAGAACTGGTGCCCAAAACTGTTCTCTGTATTCTAGATGAGATCTTATAGAGGATTTGTGTGTATAAATAAACAGATCACACACTCCATACTGGCCTCCAGTTGGTATATGTGGTACAGGGAGCATAATTTTCAGCATAGAGAGTTTAGTAAATGGCAAGTACTGGGGATGTACAAAAAATATGTTCCAGTGACTCTTATAGAGTGGAACTTTATTAATACATCCCTGCTACATCTTTATTCTGCTGATATTGATATGGTTGATATTGTATGCATCCAGTCCTATATACTTATGGGACTGATGAGGTTAATGGGTCATTCCCAAATGTCTTGACAATATATCAAGGATGTTACATATATATAATGAATGATCTCTATATGATATGATGTTAGAGAGAGAATGTTTGTCAAAGATCATTTCTGTATTGTAAGAATACAATGGCCTAGATTCACTAAAGGTTGATCTTGACAATGTGTTTGAAATACTTTGACATTTCGATCAACACACACATCGACATATTCATTGTTGGATGCAAGGAGAGGGTTGGAGAAGGTCCCTATTAGCATACAGGATTGTGGAAGCGCTGTCGATGTGGAAGGGATGTCCTCCCTTCACACATCACAAACACTATAACAATTCTGAAGTTGAACAGCATTCTGTCTCAGCTTCCCTACTTGGCTAGTAGGGGAGTGAACAGAATGCTTTCCGCACCATGGACTGCATTTAGTGCCATAGGGATGTGCATTGCTCACCCCTGTGGCACTCAAAGTGTTAAAAAAACAAAAACAAAACAATAGTACACCAAACACTACATAATTATCCCCTAACCTATCATATATTATACATGTTGTGCACTTCAAGGAGAACAAAACTGGGGGTCATGCAGCATCTATGGGGGTTTGTGGCTAACACATGCCACCCTCCCAAGTCTTGTTCCCTTGGCCAATAGTAGCCATAGAACCCCATGTATACTGCTTGGCCCCCACACTTGTTCCCTTGACCAGTGGTAACCACATAGTCCCATGTACATTGTCTGACCCTCTCCAGCCTTTTCCCCTTGTGCAATGCTAGCCACGAATCCCCAAGGCCACTATCTGGGCAAGGGAAAAAGGCTGGGGTGTCAGGCAGTGTATATGGAACTAACACACAATGGTATTGTTCCCATGCTGTACAACATGTTAGTAATTTGACATAGAGTGCCCCCATTCGACATATTAACCCCCCTTAGTAATTTGACATATAGTGCTCCCCATTCTGCATACAAACTTTCTCCAACTTTATTCGATATACACTGCCCTTTACTCGACATACACTGTTAAGTATTGCATACTTAACTCTTTGAGTACCAGAGCGATAGCAGCGCATTGCTTTGAGCCACATACATTGCATGTATAATGTTATTTTACATTTTATTATAATAAATACGTCAGACCTCAAGGGGGCATTGGGACCCCTCCTGATACCCCCCTAGCATGGATCACCTATCCAGTAGGATAGATGATCCATGCAGGTGACAATGCTGGCATTTTTAATAAAGTGCAAATAACCTATATGTAACATAGGTTATATGCGCTTTATTATGAATATACATATATTTCAGACCTTGAGGGGGTCATCAGGACCCCTCCTGATATCCCCCCTAGCATAAGCATGGCTCACCTATCCAGTTGGAAAGGTGATCCGTGCAGGGGACAAAGAAGGCATTTGCTGCCTTCCTTTCTTTCTACCGGAGCCGCTGTTAAGCCGGCTCCAGTAAAAGTGCTTGTAGTGAACCCTGTCACCGGTTTCATTCATGAGAAGAGCAGCACTGCGCTATCATGAATTAATCAATCACCGGGTTTTTGAATGACAGTGTGATTGATTCATTCATAAAGGCGCAGGACTGCTCTTATCTTGAATGAACCCGGTGACAGGGTTCACTATAAGCACTTATTAATATTGTAAGGTTAAGCGAGGTAGCTGATATGGGAAGGGGCCTGACTTCTGACTGAGATGGACAATTAGAGTTTTGGTTACACAACCAACCTTGACAACACTAAAGCTCTGAGGACAGTTATAATAACTAAGCAACCTTATAATATGTCCAAAAAACAAATGCCATGGATGTCACCCCTATATTCTTGATATGAGGTCATACTGCTTACATATCTGCATGGAACACAACTAGAAGTATATGGAAGGAGATGACAACACCAGCTCTACTCAAACCCCCATTAAAAAAGAGACAAATATACTCTCTTCAAAGACCTTCAATGCTTTCTCTCCCAAGAGTAAGAAAATAATTTCAACACTATAACAAAATAATTTAATTCACTGATAGTAGTGTTCAAGAATTGGAGAACAAGATTGGTGAAGTGATTGGTGCTCATAGTAACATAGATGATGAGGCTGAAAAGAGATATTCAACCATCAAGTCCACCCCATGTCAAATACCCCCTGCTGATCCAGAGGAAGGCAAACCCTCCAAAAACATTGAAGCCATTTGCAATTAAGCCCCAAGTATGTATAAAAATTCCTTCCTGATGCCAACTGGCAGTCAGATAGTTCCCTGGATCAGCAACCTATCTGCCATTTGTCATAATTCTCAATATTGTTCTGTGCTATATAGGTATCCATTGATTTTTTGAAAGCAGTTACAGTATCTGCAAGCAAAACATCCCAAGGCAAAGAATTCCATAGCTTTACCACCCTTACTGTAAAAAAACCCTGCACTTGTCTTTGTCAAAAGCCCCTTTCTTTTAGTCATAGTGGATGGCCTCTTGTTCCATAGCTCAGCTCCAGGTGTAAATAATTAATTGGATAGTTCTTTGTACTGACCTTGAATATATTTTAGATGGTGATCATAATACCCCTTAGATGTCTAAAATTCACTAAAATGGAAGACCAACAGAAGGCAGAGAAACAATATTAGAATATGTGGTATGAATGAGAACAAAATATGAAACAATTCTTTCAAAATATGACTGCTATAACTTATTAACATCATAAAGACTTAATACCTGTCAATGACCTGCCTTGAGAAAACAATATTAAGTATGTCTGGAACTGCCCTTTCCATCTCATGACTTTAAGCACAGTATGACTTTTGTTGCTTCCCTTTTTTAGGAATATTGGACATACCTATGCTGCATGTCTTGAACCTTCTTATTGGCAAAATATAAGACTCAAAGAATGAAGTCCATCCAAGATCTGTCAATTGCAGGCCCTGCTTGCAGACTCTCAGTTTTTTCTTGTTCAGACAAATGTCATTTACATTAAAGGGACAGTAATACTTCGTTTTAACTTTATTTTATTTTGTAGACATTAAAAAAACATGAAGAATGATATGTCTTATCTCTCAAACCTTTATGGTTTAAGAGATATTCACAAACAAAGTATCCCCCCCCCCCGTTCAACGAGATCAGAAGGGAGGTGCCCAGGTAGACTGCAGAGAGGGACAATCTTCAATTAAGATAAGGGAAAAAGCTGAAAAACTTGTCAAGGGGGAAGGGCTTTCATTGTTTTCATACAAAGAAAATTGTCCCCTTCTGTTATCTGTCTGGTCATACAACCAGATTCACATCTGAGAAGAGATGGCTTACACTAGGAAAAAGGGGCGGGAGGGGGAATTTTGCTTGTGAATATCTCATAAACCATAAAGGTTTGAGAGATAAGACTTATATCATTCTTCATGTTTTTTTAATGCCTACAAAATAAAATAAAGTTAAAACGAAGTGTTACTATCCCTTTAACTTCTTTCAGGTTTATTTTCTGAAATTGTATTTTCATTTTCTATGCGTGCATACCAGGACTACTACTCTTTATAAGGTTAAGACATGATAGTCCTAGGATAAACTCAGACTATTGACAAAGACTCCAACCTTGGGCTCTCTACTAAAGGATGCACACATCATTTTATGCCTTGCTAGAAATACATTAGAAGGCCACTTCCCTTGCTATATATAATAGGTTGCAACTGCTTAAATAAGTTCACTGTAGTTTTGTAGTGTTACTGCTTTTACTATATTTGGTTAACCATGCTAATTCTGATTAACTAACTAACTAATTTGAAGTGCTAGGTTATACGTTCATGTTGGCAAACAGCTACTTCTATGCTTAGTTGCTTCTTATGTAATTGGGCTTATCACTATTTTTCATGGTTTTAAGTTTGGGGCAATTATCACCTTACAACCATTTCCACTGCTTAGCAGATTACATTCCTGCCTCTACCTCAAGTTATATACCCGAATCTAAAGACTGGGAAGTTATGATATCTTAAATTTTTTAAGGGCTAACGATGTACTATTAACTTTGGTACTAACTGACTGACACAATCTATTATCTCATTGGGTCATGTATGTTTGGCCCTCTAAACTTGCGGTGTACAGATCTTATTGGAATGTGATGATATGCATACTTTAATTCCACTGTCATCAGAAAAGTTCCCAGTAGCACAGCTGTGATCAGTGAAGATACTGTTTCCATTTTAAATGGCCAGTGTTGAATGAATGAATGCTTAAGCTTCAGATCCTGGATGTGTCTGTAATCCCATGAAGATTTGGGTACTATTCAGTGGATTGAATAGATACCCAGTTTTCTCTGTTCCACAATAACTTCCTCTATGACTTGCTTTGTTTTTAGGATTTTAATGAGGTTCTTCAATCCTTCTGCCTTCAGAGGGTCTGATGGAATATTTGACAATCTGCTACCTCTTGATCTTAAATAAAAATTATCTGCTAGGGTTGGTCTATCCTGTTATTCTGTTCTGAAGCAGAAAGGTGCTTTTGTCTCCTGCCATTCTCTTAATAATTTCTGCGACAGGATGACCAAACAGCATGGAGCCCTCAAATGGTAAGGCCATAAGTTTGTTTTTTATGATTCATCTGCTCACCATGATTTCAGCTATAGTGCCCTTCTTGTTGTGATCCAAAGGGCTAAAAAATGTGAAGCCAACTTAATGACATCCAGGGAGGTATCGCATGAAAACTCACTGCTTCTATAATATAGGCTATTTCCTTTATTAAGAGGAATCTTGATACTGATGATTCTACCTTCTCTTTTAGTTCCAGCAGCAATATTCTAATGTTTCTGGAGATGCAAGCCATCGCCTGTCTAAGACATCCAATTCTTTAAGCGCATCCATTAATCCAAAAGTTTTATGCATAGCCTTTAAGAAAGGATAAATGTATCTATATTGAAGGAGTCCTCTTTTATCTCCCTTCTTCCTCAGAGGAATATTCTGATGATGGTTTGGATACTGGCTAGTTCCTCATTTTCCTCATACCTACAGTAGACTTCCTCCTCTGGATCTTTCAGTCTTTGTCTTTTCTTGGAGCCTGCTCCTTCCTCTTGAATTGCTGTGAATGTGTCCTACAAGGAGAATCACATCCAAATTAAGAATTCCTGAAATTGTGCTATCATATCCTGTCCTGCTGCCTACTTAAAGCAATCAGAACAAAGCTTAGCATACTCAGTGGTTGACGATTTAACATCACATCCTAGACAAGAGCTAGATTTCTGCTGTACCTTTTATTCCTTTTCCAATATGGGCTTATTCTTAGCAGAGTCTGCTTAAGAGGAGCAGACATAATGGTTAAAAAGTATTCAAATGTACAGTAAAAAAAGCTAAAAAGCTACCCTGACCCATAAAACAACAGGAAAGAAACTGCCCCTGTAGTCTACCATGCGATCCACCTGCGGAACGCATAATGGCCCCCATCATGATTGAAAGTAAAGAAGGCAATAATTCATATACATACATAAATATATATAAGAAAACAACATTTCCTACCCTCCTCAGTGTGGAAGGCAGGTGTAGGGCATCATACTGGGGATCAGCAGAGCTCCTGGTCTTGATGCAGCTCTGATTTTGGGCTTGCATTCCAGCATGAAACACACAGCCTTCTGATATGATGCCTCGTGAGCTGGCTCATGGTGGATCCCACCTCCAGGTTCTCTGTTGATGCAGGGCAAAGGAGAAAACCACAGCATATTTAAAGGACCTCCCCTGCCAGTGCCATGCATGAGAACAGGGGCTTCAGGGTTGGAACCTGGTGAGGTAGCACCGCGGCAGCCAGAACACTGGTTTCCCAAAGATTCAATGGTGAGTAGTCTAGTATGCTCTCGACTCGACCAGACCTAGTTTGATACTTCCTGTAATATCTAAACTGATTGGTCCTGGACAGCTGAGAGAGCGGCGACAGTACCCACTATGCATTGTCTTGAGTAAGGGACACAGAAGAAAGCTTCCACTTTTTTCCATTGCATTGAAATCAATGATAATAATTATTTTTTTACCACATGAAGAGTTTCCCTTGATGTATTCCTGCCATACTAACTCACTAGTACAAAAAGGGGTGTCAGTTTACTGTATGTTGTAAGCCTGTGCTTGGAACAGAGAGTGCATGATGCTGAAATTTTGATCCTAAATATTGTAGAGACAGACAGGCAAAGCAGGAGAGCTGGAGTTGCTTGATATAAGGAGTATTAGTGGTAGCCAGTTGTTCTTTGGACTGGTGGGGTACAGGATTGTGGGAATGAAGGAAGAAAGGAGAGTTATCAGAAAAAAACCTTTAGACAAACTTTTTGACTGACAGGTGACAGTAACAGTGGCAGTCAGACAGGTGATCCTACTGACTGAGAGTGATAGATACAACACAGACAGACAGAACACATAATACATTCAACACAAGACAGATATAATGATAAACTGTGTCACATGAACACTCACTCACTCCTACATCCATACACACACACAAGAACAAGAGGAAAAGCATGTACCATGGTATAGCTGCTGTGTTGTGAGATATCCTTTGTTGCAATTAGTAAGCTGCTGATTAAAAACCTAGCAAGTTTTTCCATGTACTTTACTGTAGAAATTACAACTGCAGTGCATGTGAGAGAAAGCTGCTGAAATGTTGATGTTAACTAGTGTGGAGTCAGACAGGCAAAGAGGAGGAGCTGGAGTGGCAGTGAAAAAAGAGAAAATTAAATTATTTTCCTATCTTATTTTCCTATTTTAAGTGAAAAGGAGAAACATTTTGTTTCTTCCATGAAGATTCCTACAAAATGATAAGGGGAGATTTCACCCATTCCTAATAAGAATATTTAAAGAAGCCTCTTATTTATGTATGTGTGCCCCAGGATCTCAGTCCACATGAGTAACCCTCCTTCTTTTAGTTACTCTGTTAGAACTAGTACAGACAGCATTCTTGTTAATTTGTTTCTCCTCAGCTTGCATGCTGATTTTTCTCCCAGTTTTTCCTTCCCTACTCTTCTTTTCTTCTACCCTTTCCTTCTTTATGATGGTCACACATTCATTATGGCATATATACACTCATTGCTCTCCCTTTAACTCAAAATATCCTTACTAGCAAGGTAGCGTGTGACTAAATGCTAAGCCTTACTAACAAAAGAACCCTTATGTGTAAGGTAATGAAAACTGCCAAAGCTAACATCACCTTATTACAGGAAACCCATTGTATTAACTCTGACTTCCCACAGTTAACTAGATTTAACTATATACATTGTTTTCATATTTGTTTCTTTAAGAAATGCAGTGTCTCTCTATTTTCATTCATAAACACTGCCCCTTTAAAGTATACAAAATATTCAGAAGGCTGATATTTACTTCTTAATGCAAAACTAATGCAAGACTAAATAATGAACCATTTTCCATACTGAATATCTATAACCCATGTGAAACCATTCCCTCATCATGGAACACAATGGACCCATTATTTTTAAAATAAAAATATGGCCAACGTGAAGGTGTTTTAAATCTGTTTTCTACTTTCCAGTAGATAGATCACTCTCTTCCATAACTATCTCTCACAATTATATCCCAAAGAACCACAGTAATTCTTCATTCTCTGAATTGGTTAAACAGTAGAAACCTTTTGATATCTGGAGATTATACAACACCTCTACTAGAAAATAGTCCTTTTTTATTTCCCATACAACATATTCCCAATAGATATGGTTTTGATAGTTAGAACCCTACTAGCCCAAATCTCTGATAAAGACATTGGAAAAATGTCATGGTCTTACCTAGCTGAAGTCTTAATTAAAGTAATAACTACAAACTGTGCTAAAATGTGTTCTTGAAAATGTAACTGTTTCCTTCACCAAAGCAAAATACTAATGCTGCACCTTATAGATGCAAAACTTGTAACATTCTGGCTCTTAAATTAGTATGAAGACTCACCAAACGTCACTTCAGGGTGCTCGATTCGATAGAATCACCCGTGATGATCCCAAACAAACGATTCATGAAGTGGAGCGGGAGCACACCTGGCATGGGTAATAAAGTGAAATGACGGCCACCAAATGTTATAAGTAATAAAAAACATCCATTTACTCAAATACTCTTGAAAAAGACATGGAGACATATTTGAAGAAATGGATATTTTTTTATTACTTATAACATTTGGTGGCCGTCATTTCACTTTATCACCCACTCCAGGTGTGCTCCTGCTCCACTTCATGAATCCCTTCACCAAAACCAAAAATATCATTGGACATTATAAATAAGATTAAAGATTATTTGAATATCAATACATATTCTATTGATAACTTTCTTAGCTAAAGGAATACACACATAGCCTTCACTACATGTAAACTGATAAGCCTATATTTTTATCATAAAAGAGTAGTAACATAGTTGACGAGGCTGAAAAAAGACGAGTCCATCAAGTCCAGCCCATGCCAAAACACACCTGTTGATCCAGAAAAAGGCAAAAAAAAAAAACCCTGAAGCCATTTCCAATTGAGACCCGAGTGAGTAAAAAAAGTCCTTCCTGACTCCAAATGGCAGTCAGATAGTTCCCTGGATCAGATCAAATATCCTCCCAAAAGCTTCTTGTCCTATAGAGCAAGATTCACTACCCCAGAATCTGATAACAAATAATCTCTGATAGACCAAATAATTTTTATTGGAGAACCTCAGTTATAACGAGAGACTAGCCAAACTGGGTGTGTTTAAAAATAACTATTTACTCAGTGAGCAGAGTAAAAAAAAATCTGGAGATAGCCACTAAGGCTCGCAGAAAGATGCTTTCAATCAAAACAAAAGCAGCCATTTTTTTTTTACAGATGCTGTGGATATATTTCTAGCTCAGAACAATATTGAGAATTATGGCAGTTAAAACTGAACTTGAAGGACGCATTTCTTTGTTCAGCCTCATCAACTATGTTACTATGTAATGTTACGGATATATCTTTTTTGTTGTAACAATTTATTAACCCTTTAGGAAACCTTTGCACAAAAAGTCTGATTTTAATAAAGTAAAAAGTACAGTGCTGTCAAAGCCAAATTGGTTTCAAAAGAGTTTCGATCAACCTCTTTACACTGGAATGAAAGGAATACTTACACATTCTAATAATAACCTCCCACTTATTTTAATCCAGTGTAAAATCCAAATGGCCACTCTGAATCTGTCTATTCTCCATGCTCTTGAATGATTGCTTTTTATTTGGATTGATTAAGATTTCAAACATATATGTCATGTGCCCATTTTCTCTGCTTACTTGAGAGGTGATTTTAACATTTCTATTTGATTGATCAAGAATACGATATGCACTTCAGTGGAAAGTGCACTGTATTACATATGGTCCTTTACAGTGTACTGTATTTATAGGTAACTGTATTACACATGTTCTGAGTAGAAGAGTACTACTAAGCTAAATATCTTTGGAATTGGGACCCCTTTTTAATACGATAAACGTGAATAGTCCTACATAACTTCTATGAATGTATTCAATATTATTTGTTCTGTACCTTCACATATTTCTTTATATCAAATGGATTTATCTCAAATTTAAAGAGTTTATGGGGACTAGCAATGATTTCTGTATTCCCAGTTTAATTTGATAAAACAATCAATAATTATATACCTTTGAAAACTGACATTTTACATAGAAATTCTTTTTGAATTATAATATGGTAGCATTATTGTAGTAATGCTATTTTAGTGCATTTCGAACCAAATTGAATATTATATTATTTTAATCCACCTTACATAGCAAGATGTATTGCATTTTATTCTGTTATAATCAAATAAGTTATCAAACTGCAACTTGCATTGACTGGAGTGCATTTTTCATATCATGTTTTTTCTATGAGATTAATTAAACCCTTTGAGTGCCAGATGGGTATCCGATACATTGCTTTGCAATGATTTGGATTACCTCTCTGGCACTCAAAGGGTTAAAGCGGAACTACCACCCAACAGAATCTTTAGCTTAACTAAGTCCCCATCTGGCGACTAGCACGACTAAGTAGAATAATTACCTTGCTTAATAGATTTCTGCTCTCTTCCATGGGTGACAGGCAGGACGGAGCGCAGACATCTTGCCATTGTGACGTCCTTGTGCTTGCATATATGGATAGATAGATAGATAGATTTTTTTTTTCTGTGCCTAACTCTAACCCTAAACCTTAACCTAACCCATGTAAACAGGAACTACCCACCAAAACTATATAATTAATTAGCTGAATATTAAATAATTTAATTGAAAAAATTAATTAAAAAAAAAAGGAAACAAAACAGGGCCCAAATTAAATTACAGAAAAAAACAAAACCCTACTCTGCTCTACTTCTAAGCCTAAATCTAACCATAAAACTTACCCTAACCCATTTATACCCTGAACCTACCTAACCCAACCCAACCCAACTACCTGTCTAAACTACCTAAATAACTCTAAAAATCTATAAAAAACAATTTATTAAAAAAAATAATAATAAAATGGAGGGGCCAAAAAATACCACATATCAGCAGATGCTTATCCGCAGCAATTGATCACTAAATTTAGTGATCAAAGGGGTGAAATCAACTGATCACTGATGAGGACAGTTTTCAGGCTGGAACATGGCCTGGAATGCTGGAAACACTCTGACAGAAGGGTCTAGATTCACTAAAGTTTGATGCTGTGGCTATATGATTTTGTCAATGTGTTTGAAACACTTTAACATTTCGATGTACACACACATCAACATATTCACTAAAATCCCCTCAGCTTTGTATTATATTTATTTCATACATGTTATATACTCCCAAGGGAACCCTTTGTCCCTTTGTAATTAAAATATGTATTCTTCCTAATTTTACCCTATGAGTGCCAGAGGGGTGTGCGACACATTACAGTGCAACACATTACGTACCCTTTGGCACTCATAGGGTTAAAGGTAAAATATTATGGTTTTTGATGTGATGTACTAAAGTCAGACCTCGAGGAGGTTATCGGGACCCATCCTGATGTCCCCCTGGCATTGATCCCCTGTCCAATAGGATAGGCAATCAATGCGGTGACCAGGAGGACCAGGAGGGTGATCATTGCCTTCCACTTGTACCCCCTACACAAGTGCTTTGGTTTTTGTTAATGAGTGATTGTGTAGGAAGATACAAACTCTCATTCACAAAAAAATGCTTAACAGGCTTATTCATCCAAGTGCAGAGTCCCGCTTTTAAGAACTTTCTTATGAATGAATGTGTGGATCATACAAGCCTACACAAGCGTATGAGACAGCTCATTCTTAAAAGCGGGTCTCTGCACTTGGATAAATGAGCCTGCTTTTTGTCAGTGAGTCTTCCTACAGAAAAACCAAAGCTAATGGAGAGGTGACCAATGCCAGGGAGACATCAGAAGGAGTTCCATTAATACTTTACCTTTAACCCTATGAGTGCTGAAGGGTACACAACTCATTGCACTGCAATGCGATGTGCACCTTCTCTGGCACTCATAGCGTTAAAATACTAAAACTTAGGAAGAATACATATTTTAAATACAAAGGGACAACACCTTTTTCTACATGAACTCCTTGAGTGCTAGAACAGTAAACAATGCATTGCTTTGCAATGCATTGTGTACCCCTCTGACACTCAAAGGGATAACAGCGCGAGGACAGCATGTGCCGAATAAAAGGGCATGATATGTCAGATTTGAAGTGAGAGGCCTGCATATGTTTAATGAAAGGGCATGATATATCAGATTTTACAGGGGGGTAGCAGCATATGTCAGATTTGAACTATAGGGAAGCATGTTGAATATACATGTTGTGGGGGAACATCACTAGTGTGTGTTAACCCACATACACTGACTGCCATCCCCAGCCTTTTTTTTCCTTGCTCAGGCAGTGCCATTGAGATTTGTGGCTCACAGTAGGCAAGGGGAAAAGGATGGAGAGGGTCAGTCAGTGTACATAGGATCTGTGGCTACCAGTGGGCAGGGGAACAAATTTGGGGGCCAGGCAGTGTACATAGGGTTATATGGCTACCAGTGGACACATGAATAAGGCTGGGGGGGCAAGTGATAGAAATCCCTATGGACACTGCCTGACCCTCAGCCTTCTTCCCTTGGGAGTGTATAAAATAAATATAGTACAGAGCTGAGGGGATAATTATGTAGTGCTTGGTGTACTTTTTTTTAACCTTTTGATTGCCACTGGGTGAGCAGTGCACATCACTATAAAACTCAAAGGGATAAGGGAGTGATGCTGTCCATGGTGCTGAAAGCATTCTCTCCAATCCCCTATTGGGGCAGCAGAGAGAATGCTCTTAGACTTCAGGATTGTCGTAATGCTGATGATGTGTGAAGGAGGAAATCTCTGTCACATCTACAACAGTTCACAACCCTCCCTGCTTGTGTTTGATTAAGGGCTGTTACTGCATATGAAACTACAGGTAGATCCCAACTTCACCAGCCTCAGGTAGGCAAAGTTGAGACTGCAAACTCTGACAGCACAGGCTGCTATTGAAGTTTAGTGAATGTGTCAAAGTGCCATATTAATATATCAACAACCCCCCCATGCTTAATTTCCATATGGAAATTTGCCATTGTCAATGTGATTAGTGAACATCCGTAGACCTATCTGATGGATTTCTATGTTAACAGATTTTTGTTGGACTGATGATGATGTGATGTCGAAGACACTTTAGTGAATACTGCCCATGTGCCTTTGACACTGCTTTGACAGGACATCAACATTTTCAACCCTCTTTGAACTTTAGTGAATCTAGGCCAACACCTCTCTCTCTCTCTTCTCCTCATGATGTGTGTGAGAGGAGGGAGACAAGAGAGAAATGACAGGGGCAGTGTTTATAAACACTGCCTCTGTCGTTTTGCTTTTGCCACATGTGGTTCCTTATATAGGCTGAAACTAAGTGCTATCAGAGCCCTTAGTAATAGCCAGCCCAAGGCTCTCCCATCGTGCTCTGTGGTGGTGTTTGGAGAGTTAACCCTTGACTTGCCAGGGCCATCACTGGTCCTTTAGGCAAGTTACCGGTGATGGTCCTGGCATGTCACTGGTCCTTAAGGGGTTAACAAAGGACAAAACAAAACAAAAAAATCAGTGTACATTGTTCGGGTAAACAGAACACATGGCATTTGAATGGCAGCATGAGGGAATATATAACATTACATTATGAGCTAGCAACCAATCATTTTTTTTAAACTCACAGCTAATGGCTGGAAGCATACCGCTTTAGAGGGTTTACGTGTTCTATGACCCCATAAAATTGTTTTACATCGCTCTTCATCACTATTTATTCAGGTATTAGCATCTAAAATTATATTTGAATAAAATAAAAAATCAATCTTTTGATACAAGGTGACAGAATTTGTCACTCTGAATCAAAAGAAGTGATACCCAAAATGCTCTATTTCAAGAGCGATATCAAGCACCTTGCAGAGGATACTTTGTATTTCCATATCTTGGAGAATAGAATTGAATAGACAATACTTATAGCAGTGTTATAACCTATATGTGCAATGTATCTTGCAGTATATATGTATTAAAAAAAGATTGGGAGTACCATACCCTGTTCAACCGCAAGGTCACTGGTTCTAGTCCCAGCAGGGTCAACTCAGCCTTTCATCCTTCCGTGATAGATAAAAAGAATACCATTAAATGGGATAATATATGTACCCCCAGGACATACTTGAAAATGAGAGACAATCTCAATGTATCCTTTCTGGTGAACTACTTTGAGATTATTATATTCAATATGCAAATCTGACTACTATCAACATGCATAAAACATATATTGGTAAGTCCATAGAAAGCCTTTCTTTTTACTACAGCAAACAATGTAATATTTATGTGAATGGAATTAACTATCTTCAAGCCACCATAAGTATTTTCTGTAAAAGAAAAATACAAACAAACTACACAGAACACATAAGAAAAGGTCAAAAGAAAAGAAAAGAATATCGAATAAACTGTATAAATGATGCAGACCTCTATGGTGCTTGATGGATTAAATGTTGTTACAACTGAGAGGAGCTCATTAAACTATGATATGCCATAGAGGTCTGCAATGTTTATGCAGTGCATTGGATAGTCTTTTTGTTTGCTTTTTCTTATATTTTTGTTTGTATGTGTTTTTCTTTTATGGTGGTCTGAAGATAGCGCATTCCATTCATGTAAAAATTACACCGATTGTTGAAACAAACATAAAGACACACTGTGAATTTATTAATATGTGTTTCATATGTGTTGAAACATAACGATTCAATAACAATATTGTTTGTATATTTATTGAATATAGCCATTCATTTGATTCTTTTTCACTTTCTTCCTTTCCAAATTAATGTTTGCGGTCTCTATCTATTTATCTGCTTCCTCTCTTCCTGTCCTTCTCCATTTTTGTGAGATCCATATTCCAGTTTTCCTCTTGTGGACCCTTAATTTCCCTTTGCAGGAGATAACTTTATTGCTGAGGTCCCCATAGCCAATAGAAATATGTGGGATAAAACCATTGAGAACAAATTAAAAAATATATATAACCTTCAATGGAAGCCAGCCCATTCTTGTTTATTTCACACACTTTTGTTCCTTCTTTATTTTTATTTTCCTTAGCTGGTCTTTCTCATTTTACTCAATTTCTTTTCCCTTTTCTTTTTCTGTATGATCCCGCTTTTATTCACTCAGTCTCTAATTTATCTGATTGTCTTCCTCATTCCTTCATCTATGCCTTCCTTATTGCTTTAATCCATTCTTGTTTCTTTTAACTAGTTGAAGAGCTTGTTACACGGGCCACAGTGCCGCTGCCAGCCGGTCGCGAGGCAGTCATGCACAGTAGAGACTGCCCGCGCTGATACTGATCCAGCTCTGTACCAGCCGTGGAGCGGGCAGTCTCTACTGCGCATGACTGCAGCACGCGCAGCAGTCTTTACTGTGCATGACTGCGTCGTTACACATGTTTTAGCTAATTATTATATAGGATGTGTAAGTAAAAATGTCTGTGTACGCATATCTTTATATGTATTTATCTTCCTCTTTTTTTTTTTTCAAATTCATCAGACTGCGGACCTGGCAGACGTTCCTGAAGAAGGTGACAGTTCATTCTTATTGGATATAAACAGGCACCGCAGTGATAGTGGTAAGTTAGCATGAATATGAGTACAATTCCCATATACCTAATGCCAAATTACTAATTTATTTATTCTAAAGAGTATTACCACAGCTTGTGTCAATGGGCTTGTCTATGGTATTTGGGGGCATTCTTACCCTCTACTCCTTGTTTAGCTGTATGTACTAACAAGATGAAGATCACACCATTTTCCTGAGCATTCTGGTGTTAGTGGATTGTTGGCAATCAAGTAATAATAATGGTGGAGTAGGTATGCACTGCATAAGTCATAAACAGTATTGCATACCGTGAAACACAACCACTGGTTTTGGAGGCTACCACCAGTTGAGTGATTGTGATTGCGGTTGAGTGATTATTAATATATATTTATTAATATATATTTAACAGATTATTACATATATATATATATATATATATATATATATATATATATATATATAGAACACATAAAGAGCTTTATTGTGGTTTAGACCTCTCTGGTCTCTAAGGGGGTTAACAATAAAACAATAAACAAAGTAGCACATTTCGCTAAGAAACAGGTAAGCAAAACAGAAACAAATCATTCAACTATCACTGCTAGTAATAATGCAGCTGTAAATCAGTACATATGATTTTATTTCCAGAGAATGCTAAGTAAGAATTTATATGGATTTTGTCCTAATTAGGTAATTGATTAATATGAAGTTTAAAATACACTCAGAAAAACAACCCCCACCCCCTAAATAACTAACGTGGCAGATGTGGTGCTGGACTGAAATTTAATGCCTAGGACAAATAATACAAGAAGGGACATCCTATTCCCTTGAACCTCTGAGCTGTTAGGATCCTTTGGCTAACAGACTGGAGGATCAGTGATAGCAAAACCTTCTTGAAGTAGGAGGATTTTGTACTTTATAGCAAGCTGGTAGGTGTGAGTAGAGTAGACAGAGTTTAAGTCACAGAAACAATTACAGGTATTGCAAGGCCAAAGAGAATAATTAGACAAACTGGACATCAGGCAACAATATATTAGGAATGTTATGGGACCAGAATGGAGCATAGTCATTGGCATCCAAGACTGAAAAACATTTGTCATTGCCTCCAAGTTACAGCGATTCCATCTGGCTTTTGCTGTGGGCATGTTTTCATCAAGCTTTAAAGAATTCACTGCTGCTAAGCTTCCAGGCATACTGTTTACAGAGATCCCTTCCATGTACACAACAACCTTCTGTGCAAATTACCAGTGTACAGATGGTTAATATGCTCTTGCATCGAGTATCTGTTATTCAACAGGCTCCACCTTGGAATTCCTATTGAATCTGAGCTCCAGATTTTATTGAACGGCAGCCAAAGAAGCAAACAGTTTCAGATAAAAAAACAGGAAAGAGAGTCAGATAGTTAAACAAGAATCTACTATTATAAAGCTGCGTAGATACTGAAAAATATATACCCCAACACTATCCCGTTTTAATTCATATAATATTCACCATTACTGTTAGCAAGCTCACCTCTTCAGATTCTGCCTGCCCTTTTATGGCAGCCTAAGATTTAGTCACACTATTAGATCTGATTATAGGGAAGGAAGTGATGGCATCTTTTTCTTTTCAGAATGTTTACTTTCAACTACCCAGCCACACCTCAGTCATGTTCATTTTCTCTGTGGTTCCCAAACTCAGACTCTTTTCTGCTCTTTCCCTGTGAGCTACTGCTCTCTATAACTTGGTTCCACCTCACTTTAATGACAACTTCTATTCATGGCTTGCTTCTGTGTCGCAACCCTAACAGTTGAGGGCTTGTCATAAACTGGACCAGAGAGGCAGGTATGTAGGACAAGCCCCCAGAAGTATGGCTTGTAATTAATAGTGGTGGAGCCCAAGGATGAAAGCCCCAAGGAAGACAGGCAAAATATTAACTGACATGGCAGAGCCAGAGGATAATTCAGAAAAAGGGTCAGACAAACCAAAGGTCAGGGCAGGTGGCAATGGAAACCCCTTATCCCTTAAGGCATTGATGGATTATTTTTGTTTGTCCGGGACTTGTTTGTAGGGCATGCCCATTTTCCATGATGTTCCTTGGCATTGTAAGGGTTAATTTTGCCATTGTGTGCTTGTGCTATGTGCTGGTGTCACAGACTCTCAGTAAAGAAACACACGAAACAGTACAAGTGAATTTAAACCAGTTTATTGAGCAATAGATAATAAGAATACTAGTAGTAATAATGAACATTTTCTCCGTCAGAGGGGAGATAGACGTAAGGACAATGTCTAGTCCACTACCCAGGAGCTGACACTGAACCACCGTAGGTCTATGGTGCTGAGTCTTAGAACCAGACTTGGCTTTACCACAACAGGAAGGAATGATAAGACTAGTACAGGAGCGTATCCAGCTGAGGTACAGAGAGTAATAGACCACTGATACCAATAGTGTAACTGGTAGCACCACTCGAATGTCATGGTTGGGAAGCAAAGACAAGAGCGTGGAGTCAGCCAGAGCCACAGGTCTGCACCAGATTGGATGTCAAATGAAAGAGAGCGCACAGGGAACCTGGAGGTTAAGGTTACAGGATGACAGCCACACTCTCTCCCTCACCTGGAAGGTAGGTGCCAGCAAATGCCTATGGTGAGCCTGCCTTTTCTTTCGCTGTACAGAACCACATAGGGTATGCTGTACCAGAACCCAAGAGGAACGGAGAGCCCTCAAATGCTCATCCAGAGATGAAAGTTCTTGTGCCTGAAAGACCTCGGGAAGGACAGAGGGTTGAAACCCATAGTTGATCAAGAATGGCGAACTCTGTGAGGAAGAGTTCATGGAACAATTCCAGGCAAACTCCGCCCAAGGTAACAAGGTAGCCCAATTAACGTGGTGGTCAGAGATATAGCTACGGAGAAATTGTTCTAAGGCTAGGTTAGACCTTTCTGCCACACCGTTAGACTGAGTATGGTACGCGGAGGAGAATGCTAGCTGAATCCCCATCTGAGCACAAAAGCATCTCCAGAAACAAGACAGAAATTGGCTTTCTCTGTCTGAGACAATAACCCTGGGTATGCCATGAAGCCGAAAGACCTCCCTAGCAAACACCACTGCCAATTCCTACGCCGATGGTAGGCCATTAAGTGGTACAAAGTGAGCCATCTTAGAAAATTTGTCTACGATCATCAGGATGACCATGAAGCCCAAGGATGCCAGAAGATCAACCATAAAGTCTATGGACAAATGTGGCCAGGGACATTCCCTGTCAGCCACAGGTTGAAGGAGACTGACAGGAAAGTGTCGAGGCAATTTATTTTGAGCACACGTAGTGCATGCTATGGTAAAAGCAGCACAATCGGATCTAAAGCTCGGCCACCAGAACAGTCTAGACAAAGAACAAATCAGTTGGTCTTGCCCAATGTGACCAGCTATCTTGGAAGCATGGTACATCTCCAATAGTTTAATCCGCAACTGAGCAGGGACAAAGCACCACCCGCAAAGCTTCTCCGCCGGAGCAGATGTTTGAGCAGCCAAAATTTCCTCTCACAGGGGAGACGTAATACATGTTCGGATGGTAGCCAGAATCCAATCAGCCGGAATAATCGGTGTAGGAGGAACCTCCTCCTTGCATAGACTGCAAAACTGGAGTGATAGGGCATCTGCCTTAACATTCTTAGAGCCCGGAAGGTAGGAAACCACATAATTGAACCAGGAAAGGAACAATGCCCATCTAGCTTGAAGGGACGACAAGCGTTTGGCCTCGGATAAGTACGTGAGGTTCTTATGATCCATAACAATCAAGATTGGGGGACTAGTGCCTTCCAAGAGGTGTCGCCATTCTTTCAGAGCCAGTATGATGGCCATTAATTCTCTGTCTGCAATCTGATATACCATCTCAGCTTTAGATAGTTTTGTGGAAAAATAGCCACATGGACGTAAGGCGTCCCCTGGAGCCTAGCACTGGGAAAGAAGGGCTCCTACTCCAATCTTGGCTGCATCGACCTCCAGGGTAAAGGGTAGGGCGGGATTCAGATGCACCAAAATGGGACCTGCAGTGAATGCTGCCTCGAGGTCTTCAAAGGCGAGCAACGCACTGGGGGACCATTCAGAGACCTGTGCACCATTATAGGTCATATCAGTAAGCGGTTTGACAATAGTCGAGAAATTTTTAATAAACTTCTGATAGTAATTGGGGAACCCCAAAAATCTTTGGATCAATTTAAGTGCAACAGGACTAGGCCACTGCAACACTGTGGGCAATTTCTGGGGGTCCATGGCCAACCCAGATGAGGAAATAATGTAACCCAGAAAGGTTACTTGGGGTTTGTGAAATTCATATTTTTCCAACTTGCAATATAAGTTGTTCTCTCTAAGCAGTTGTAGGACTTTGGATACATCCGAACAATGAATCTCCAATGTAGTAGAATGAATGAGGATGTCATCCAGATAGACCACCACACAACTCTGTAAAAGATCTCTCAGCATGTCATTGATAAATTCCTGGAAGACAGCAGGAGCATTACAGAGACCAAAAGGCATGACAAGGTAATGCCCGCTCCGGGTGCTAAAAGCTGTCTTCTATTCATGGCCCTCTTTTATTCTGACCAAGTTATAAGTCGCCCTTAAATCAAGCTTTGTGAATATCTTAGAACCTTTTAGACGGTCAAATAATTCCAAAATCAGTGGTATCAGATAGGCGTTCTTAACCATCAATTTGTTTAATCCACGGAAGTCAATACATGGACGTAGTTCTCCGACCTTCTTTTTAACAAAAAAAAATCCAGCTCCGGCAGGGAATGTGGATTTGCGAATGATGCCCCTCTCCAAGGCATCAGAGACATATTCTTCCATGGCCTTATTTTCCTCCACTGATAGAGGGTATATACGGCCCCTAGGAGGGTTAGTACTAGGCATTAGCTCCACCGAGCAATCATAAGGCCTATGAGGAGGTAATTCCCCAGCCTGGACTTTAGTAAATACATCAGCAAACTCAGAACAGGCCTCAGGTAGGCCAAAAGACTCGGCGCATGCCAGTCGAACTGGGAGCGATAGACAAGACTCGTCATGCTGTGGACCCCAAGACAATATTTTGCAAGTCTTCCAATAAATCCTATGTGCCTGCAACCACAGAAACCCTAGAACAATGGCATAGTGGGTAGAGTTGATCCCCTGAAACTTCAGGGTTTCTTTATGGAGGGCCCCCACCCTTAGGCTAAGAGGAGAAGTTTCATAAGTAATGTGTGATGGCAGAAGGGGTCTGCACGCGACTGTAAAGGAATACAATTCTGAGCTGCAAAGTCAGCATCCATAAAGTAACCAGCAGCACCAGAGTTTATTAGTGTGGAAACAGAGACAGGATCATTGGCCCAAGTAAGAACCACTTCAAGCATGGGTTTATCCTGCGTGTCCTCAGGGGACTGAGAGATACCACCTAATATCTATCCCTGACAGGATCTTAGGTGCGGGTGTTTCCCAGACATGACCTCAATAAATGTTCAGGTCTCCCACAGTATAGACACAGTCCCTCCCTCCTCCGAAAGGCCCTCTCCTCCACAGACAGATGGGTGGCCCCAACCTGCATAGGTTCACTAGCCCTAGAGTCAGAACCAGGAGGCATGGAAAGTGAGGGAGGACTGGGTGGGCAAGCTAAGAGGGATGTCCCTTGAGAAGGATGCCTCCACAGGCTCTCCTTGAATGAGGGTCTCTACCGAACCTGAGTGTCAATCAGGATGACAAATGATATCAGTTCATCCAGAACCTTAGGTAACTCACGGGCAGAAATCTCATCCTTCACATAGTCACCAAGCCCTTGGGACAAGGAGGCTACAAGAGCCTCATTGTTCCAACCAACCTTGGCTGCCAGGGTACGGAACTCAATAGCGTACTCCGCCACAGTATGATTGCCCTGGCAGATGGTCATAAGGTATTTGGAAGCCGAGGTCGCTCAACCTGGTACATCAAAGACACGTTTGAAGGAACCCACAAGTTCCTGAAAGTTATAGATTATGGGTTTTTCTGTCTCCCATAAAGAATTCGCCCATGCCAATGCCTGGTATATGCCCATTTGGTTCAAGAATCCGCAACACAACTCAGGATCACCACTATAACGCTGTGGGAGTGGAACCGCTCCAGACAACCCTCTGATTATCCCTGCATCACAGAAGGTAGGAACTGCCGGTGCCAATGAAGGACGAGGAGCGAGACAAGCTGCACTCTATCTTACTGAAGGCAACTAGGAGGCACAGAGCAAGTGCAAAGCCAGGCAACAGTTAAGTGTAAGAGGCGAGTGCCCAGGAGCAAGACTAAGTTGCACTAGTTGCCCGTAGGCAAATAGAAGGCACCAAGAGGAGGCAACCTGCAAATGACCAGCTGGTGGCTGAACTACGAGGTAAAGGAGGGCACCCTGGATCGGCCTAGTGGTAGTCAGAAAGGAGCGAGGCACAAACAAAGCATCAGTCACAGATTTTTTTCAGTCTAGTGATGATCCTCCATAACACATAAGGGTTGTTTTCTAAAAACTGATGCAAAGAATTGTGCTAAATATGGCCTGGATATCTCTGCAGTTGATAACTTTATTTAGAGTTTTATCTACTATTGTCTTCATAGACTTCAATAAACATATGTTATATATAATAGCAATTATGAACTATTTTTAACCTGTGCTCACCCTGTTTTTCATTAAGCATACTTTAGTGAATAACTCCTTTATTTATGCATGCACACTACAGTATAAAATAACAGGTACATACTATACATTCTTGGTTTGTTTGTTTGTTTGTTTGTTTGTTTGTTTTTGCTTATGTTTCATTTTTGGTTTTTTTTCATCCATAGTTATGCTACACTGATGTAACATAAAATCTGAAATGAAATGAAAGTGGTTAAAGGCTAATGTTACTGTTTTAAAGGGATAATAATACCTGAAAATAAGTTTATTTTATATTGTAGCCCTTAAAAAACCATGAAAAATCATATGAGTCTTATCTCCCAAACCTTTATGGTTTGGGAGACATTCAGAAGTAAAGTTTCCCCTGGAGTGATGTCATTGCTTCACCCTTCAGATTTGGAATCCGGTCCCCCGACCAGCAGTGCCTCTCCAGAAGTGCTGAGATCATGATCTTTAAAAAGAATTTCTTAATTGGAATGGTCTACAAAGTGTGCTTTCAAGCCAGGCACACTTTGTACACAGTTCCAGTTAAGTAGTTCTTTTCAAAGATCGTGATCTCGGCACTGCTAAAGAGCTGCCGGTTGCTTTGTGGACCGAATTCCAAATCTGTCCACTAGATGGCAGACTTGGCTGAAACAGCCAGGAAAAGAGAACTTTACTATATTTTACATATGAATATCTCCCAAACCATAAAGGTTTCAGAGATCAGACATATGAGCACAGTGGCTCAGTGGTTAGCACTGTTGCCTTGCAGCGCTGGTGTCCTGGGTTCAAATCCCACCAAGGACAACATCTGCAATGAGTTTGTATGTTCTCACCGTGCTTGCGTGGGTTTCCTCCCACACTCCAAAAACATACTGATAGGTGAATTTAGCTTGTGAGCCCCAATGGGGACAGGAACCAATATGAGTGTAAAGCGCTGCGGAATCTGTGTGCGCTATATAAATAAAGGATTATTATTATTATATCATTTTTCATGTTTTTTTAAGGACTACAATATAAAATAAAATTATTTTCAAGTATTACTATCCCTTTAAAGTATAAAAATTGAGCAGCACAAGTTTTGATAGCCCATCACAGAAATTAGTTAGATGTTGACAGTGGTCTTTCGCTAGCATTTGGAGTAAAGTCTAATAGAAAATTATCATGAAAGATTAAATTAGGCATTTTTTCACTGAATAGTATGCTATGGGGGAGATGCACAAAGGTGTGATAAAGAAGTGATTAAGAGGAGAAGACGTCCCCAGTGATATCACTTCACCAGTTTCTATGGAGCTAGTTCACAAAGATTTCTCCAGTTTTGGAGATCTTAATGCATATACTCTTTAGAATAACATAGGAACTGAAGAAGTGATATCACTGGAGAAGTCATCTGTGCTTTATCACCTTTTTATCATGCCTCAGTGCATAACTCCCTTTCTTTCCTTTATCAATAAATTACAACATATGCTGTGTAAGCAGATCTGCATTTGGTTCTTTACTATGTACATTGTTTCTGACAGGCTCCTTTTATATGATCCCTGTAGCCTGATAGAGGGCTGTAAGCAAGAAGTAAAGGAGGAGTGGTTTTGGAACAGATTATTTGCACCAGGGGAAGTAAAATGTTAGACCTTTAGCTGTTGGGGACTAAAACTCCCTTCATCCTCAACCACCTTTTGGCTGTTTAGGTAGGATCAGAGTTGAAGTTCCTTGCCGCTCAACTGTTACAATTTACTACTGCTGAACTGCACCGTGTGGAAGAAAATTTAGCCTTAAATTCTAGTCTCCAAAATATTGCTTGCTTTAAAGGGATAGTAATACTTTGTTTTTTCTTTATTTTATTTTGTAGGCATTAAAAAAACATGAAGAACGATATAAGTCTTATCTCTCAAACCTTTATGGTTTGAGAGATATTCACAAGCAAAGTTTCTTCTCCCGCCCCTTTTACCTAGTGTAAGCAATCTCTTCTCAGAATCCAGTCCATAGACCAGACAGATAACAGAAGGGGACAATCTTCTTCCTATAAGAACAATGAAAGCCCTGCCCCCCTTGACAAGTTTTTCAGGTTTTTTCCTTATCTTAATTGAAGATTGTCCCTCTCTGCAGTCTACCTGGACACCTCCCTTCTGATCTGGCTGAACAGTGTTACATCAGTAAAAGAGTCGGGAGGGGGATACTTTGTAATGGAATTACTCTTGAACTACAACTCTGTCTAAATTGAAATAACACTCTCCAAAATCCAAATACTATGATGATTAATTAGAGCTGCTTTTATTATGAAACATTACTATCCCTTTAAAGCAAGTCTAGATAATTGCTGGACCTCCAACTATTGAAAAGTACAAATCCCATCATTCCATCATCCCCAATCAGTCATTGGCTGGTTGGGGTTGATGTAAGTTGTAATCTACAAGAGCTGGATGTCAGACAATTGACTAACCCTGGGTTAAAGGGATAGTAATACTTCATTTTATCGTTATTTTATTTTGTAGGCATTAAAAAAACACGAAGAACGATATATGTCTTATCTCTCAAACCTTTATGGTTTGAGAGATATTCACAAGCAAAGTTTCCCCTCCCACCCCTTTTACCTAGTGTAAGCCATCTCTTATCAAATGTGGAATGCAGTCCATAGACCAGACAGATAACAGCAGGGGACAATCTTCTTCCTATGAGAACAATGAAATCCCTTCCCCCCTTGACAAGTTTTTCAGGTTTTTCCCTTATCTTAATTGAAGAGTGTCCCTCTCTGCAATCTACCTGGGCACCTCCCTTCTGCTCTGGCTGAGCAGTGTTACATCAGTAAAAGGGGCGGGAGGGGGATACTTTGTCATGAAATTACTCTTGAACTACAACTCTGACAGAATTGAAACAACACTCTCCAAAGTCCAAATTCTATGATGATTAATTAGAGCTGCTTTTATTATGAAACATTACTATCCCTTTAAAGAATTAGGTGATGAGTTACTTGCCCCTGTTGAGAGAAGAACATCAATACAGTATGCAAAGTCTATAAACAGATATTTGCAAACTTGCTTTTCATCCAAGATTTTTTTAGTAGTTCAGTGAAAGTGGAAGAATAATGACGAGCAGTATAATCTGATTGTTACGATAATGAAGTGTTTATAACTTGAACCACTGAAATATATTTTAAGAAATCTAATATTTACATAAATTGAAGTGTGTTTATTAAACCTTTTTAAACAGGGTATTCATTGAACTATATGTTGTATGTTCAAAAGATAAGTAGAGGAATTATATGGCAAATCTATTGCACTACAGGGGAGAACTAAAAATTCCCAAAATTACAATTGAGAAAAATTGAGGTTTTGACTCCTTGAATGCTAGAGAGGTCTCCAATGCATTGGGAAGCAATGTATTGGAGATGTCTCTAACATTCAAGCAATTAAAATTATCATTTAAATCAATGGGTATTTTATTTCTACCTATAGTGAAATTGGTTTGACCCAGAATTCCTCCACCTTTCTTTTGAACATATGGCCCTATGAAGTCCCATTCAAAACAATATTCACATTTGTGACATATTTGTGATGACAAATTTTAACTGAAAAAAAAGACTGAATTGTTCTGGAACTGCTGCTACAAATATTTTCAGATTGTCTCAAAAAATGAACCTGTAAATTCCCAATTCTATAGGGGACCAAGGGAGATTAATAAATATGAAACTCTAGGGGCTTCTGTTAAAAGAAAGGTTGAGTCATTATGGGGCAAACAAATTGTATCGTAGTGGACAAACACACATTTTCAAAAAGCAAAGCAAAGCAATGCTTTACAGATCTCTTTAGCATTCAAGGTGTTAGCACCTCATGTAAATCAATGGATATATTTATTTTTCCTCTATTATGTATTGTATTGTCAAAAATCACTCCAATTTTCTTTTGGGTCATTAAACTTTTAGAACTTTGAACAACATTGAGTACCAGGCTTTGCATTAACAAGTGGCCCCAGAGACTAGGCATGAGTGAAATGATTCTCTTTCACAAGACACAAAACATGTCTTGTGAAAAGTGTTTGCTTTTTTGTTTGTTGTTTTAACCAGTCAGATTACAGGAAAAGAGATCATGTGATAATCTGAAAAAATCATGATTGCTTATCTTCATACTTCAGCCAAACAGGATTCTTTCCAGGTCTGTTATCTAAACTAGAAAGGGGAGTTTCTTCAGTGGGTAGACAGGACAGCTGGATAACTCTACCACTCTGTATCTCTCTCTCGCTTTCTCTCTCTACCACTCTTCTCCATTTTTTCTCTCCCCTTTGCTCTTTTTCACCCTTCAATATCTCCCTTTCACTCTCTCTGTGTACCTTGGCCCCAGGCTCTCCATCTTCTATACCCACCGCCTCTCTCTCCCATATTCTCCATTCTCATTCTTGCTATCTCTATCTCATGTGTGCTTCCTGCACTCCCCCGGTGCTCCTATTCCCTTCCCAGTCTTCATAGGTGATTAATTTCAAATCGGTTTGGATGGATTCTAAATTGTCTCAGGATCCTCAAAATCGATATGCAAAATTAATTGCTGGTGTTTCACTCATCTTTACTATAGCATTTCCATTGTATTACTTTTCAATGAACTGGAGGCATCTCCAACATCCAAAAGGTAATGAAAAGAGGAGAAAACTTGCCATTCAAAAACCGAACTTTAAGTTTCATGGTTGTTATCAAGCAAGCTTTTTTTAGACAATGTTAGAATTAGGCTTGACAAAACATAAGAACTGAAGAGCATTGTCTCCAGATTAATAAATATAGTCTAGATGTTAAAACCTTTTGGTTTATATTCCATTATTATTTGGTTTATATTCCAGCATTTTTAAAAATGAACTAAATACCTTTTATGGAGGACCTGTTACCTTAAGACAAGCTTAGATTTTAATCTAGATAATATGTTGTATTAAGCATTTTCCTTTTGGGTCTCCTTGGTAGCACATCAAGAGAGAGAGAATGTCCTCTCTATTTAGGGCAGGTAAAAACAACTGTAAAAGGTACATCCCTCCTGTACCATCCTCAGTGTTTCTACCTGTCCTGTCTAGGTAGGTCCTCTGCCCCAGAGGGCCTCACTCTCTATCTCTAGGCTTTGTGGCATAGCGGCTGGTCCTGGAAGGTGAAATCTCTCTCTCCTTGGCAATCCCCATATCATACTTGTTGGATCCCCTTAAGTATCCTTAAAAGACTAAGCAGCAGCAGTTGCTGTCTGCATGGTGGCCTGATGTTGCTCAGTATTTTCAGTGCATTTCTATATGGATGCTTATGTCTGTGTAACAGACAGACTGGAAGTAGTTGGAGACATGCAGAGGGAGGTGAGCTCCCCCTCTTTCAAGAGGCTGGACAAGAGGGATATTTTAAGGTGGGGGTAGAAGCAGTCTAGCTAAACCCTTCCTCCCTATCACTGCTCCAAGGGCATCTGTCTCTAGTCATTTAGACGTCTCTAGGCTGGAAACTGATCCTCAGGAAATCAGACCTTGCTCTGGAGAGAAGGAAACTGTTCCTGGGTATAAATTCAGACTCCTCCACAGGGAAGACATTCCTTCCAGAGGTCAACAGCAACTTTTAGATCAAGTCTCTCTCCTCAAGTCCTCCAGTTGGATGCCCCTGAAGTGACTGTTGTCAGCCTTGGGTCTGATGTGATCAGTGATAGATGCTATTTCTTGTGCAAGACTACATATGTGGCCCTTGCAGCAGTTAATCTTAACATCTCTGATCAAGGAAATTCTGTCTCTCCATCATCAGGTTTAGATCTCTCCTGCAGTCAAGACCTCCCTAGTCTGGTGGTCCTGAAACAACTTATCCCTGGGAAGTGGGTCTTCATTGGCGAATCCAAGACTGGACTGTTATCGCAATGGATGCCAGTGAGTCTGAATGGGGAGCAGTCCTAGACCAGTGCTCCTTCCAGGGTCTTCCGTCTACTTCCAAGAGAACCCTTTATGCCAATCACCTAGAGCTACTGGTGACATGCAGGGCCTTGAGGAGGGCTGCTCCCTTTCTCAAGTGGAAAACTGTCAAGATTCACTCAGACAACATTAAGGTGGTATGCTATCTAGCCCTTCAAGGGAGCACAAAAATCCCTTCTTTTTTCCACTTGTTTTGAAGAATATAGTTAATGGTCAACTTGGAAGGATTGACAGCAGTTTACATTCCAGGGAAGGACAACTCGTGGACAGAGTTTCTGAGAAAGAAGACTATCCAGCCAGAAGAAAGGTCTCTTTATCCTCAGGTTTTTCTTCCACCTGCCAAGAAATGGGGGATGCCACAGACTTATCTGATTGTCACCGGGGGAATAGAAAGGTACTCTGCTTTGAGATAGCACAGTGGCTCAGTGGTTAGCACTGTTGCCTTGCAGCACTGGGGTCCTGGGTTCAAATCCCACCAAGGACAACATCTGCAATGAGTTTGTATGTTCTCACTGTGTTTGCGTGGGTTTCCTCCGGGTACTCCGGTTTCCTCCCACACTCCAAAAACATACTGATAGGTGAATTTAGATTGTGAGCCCCAATGGGGACAGGAACCAATATGAGTGTAAAGCGCTGCAGAATCTGTGTGCGCTATATAAATAAAGGATTATTATTATTATAGCTCAGTGGTAAATTCCCTGACTATGGAGCCTGTTTAAACCTCAAGGTTGCAGGTTCAAGTCCCGATAGGGTCAACTCAGCCCTTCATCCTTCCAAGGTCGATAAATGAGTACCATTGATTGGGTAATAATAGCATCTATTATTTCAGCTGCCGATTTGGTTAATTCCGAGAGTGTGTGCTGAAAGCACTTTGAACCCCACTGGGAGAAAGGCGCTATATAAATACTAGCTACTATTTTACTTTCAACTTTCTCAGGATCATTCTGTGGCAGTGGGCATGCTAGTACAGAATTGGGACTTTCACCTAGCCTATATCTTCCCACCTCTGAGACTCATTCCTATCTCCCTGAGGATGATCTATCAAGAGAAGTTCAAGGTCATATTGTTTGCACCTTACTGGCCATGGAGGGTGTGGTTCATTCTTCTGAAGTCCATGTCACATGAGGAGCCAATTATGCTTCCCTCCAGGGAAGCTCTCCTGTTCTATGGACCAGTTCTCATCAACAGGTGTACAATCTGAAGCTCTCAAACAGGTTTCTGAGAACCAGCTCATAAGCAGCAATGGGTTTTCGGATGGAGTGATCACGGTTTTGCTCAGTGCCATATGGGGGAGTACTGTCCTGGCATATAATCTCACTTAGTCAAGGTTCTCCTTTTGGCTCAAGGAACATTTGGTATACAATGCAAGAAATGTTTGCATCTGCTAAAGGCATTTTTGTGCGCAGATAGATTTTGAGCATTTTCTAATCCAGGAAGCTGTATACTGAACGCTTCTTGAATTGCGCATAAAAAAATCCTCTTTACGACAACACTACACAGATGTATAAATTAATTTGCAATAGCTCTTCCTGCATTAGGCGCATTTGCTATTCCACTCACACAGATTCGTTAATCCTGGCCACGGCCACAAAAAATAAATATATGCAGCTGTTCGTTAATCTCGATTTTTTCATGCTCAATTCAACAAAATCATGCGCAAACCTATTCCCTAGTGGTTTTCACATGGGAAATAGCGATTGCACATGTTTTCTGCATTGCACCATTGGAGTGTTGCAGACTCAAGCTGTACATAAACTGGAAAAGTTGTTGGACAATAGCTTAGCCACTCAACTCTTAAAAATAATGCAGGTTTGCACAAAATAAATTGTGAATGAAGCATCCGTCAGCATTAGTCCAGGGTTCGGTAAGCACACCCACAGGAAAAAAAAATTGAAATTGCTGGAGTGCAACCAATTTTGACCAGAGTAGCTAAACGCAAATACCCACAGTATTGGTGCACATCCAAAATTTCCACAACATTAACTCTTTATACAGTGGCTTATTGTCTGCATATTACCACCACTATATTAAAGATGAGGTTTTAGTCACATAAAATGGCCATAGTATGCTAAGCTTGCCACCTCATCAAGGTACCCGATTATAGGCAAGTCCTAACTTTAACATACCTTGTTCTATGAGTTCGTTTGCAACCTTAAAGGGATAGTAATACTTAAGTATTACTAATCCCTAAAGCAAAGTACTGCTTAAAAAAAAGTATTGCCCCCATAAACGTTTGAGAGATGAATGCTTCTAAAGTTGTCCTCTCCCTCCCCCTTCCCTGTAGTCAGCATTCTAGCTGAATCAGGAAAATCCAGTCAGAGATCATCAGGCGGCTCTGCAGCAGAGTTAACTAGAAAGCTAGAAAAGATTCATCTCCCAGGAAAAAGTAAATTAAAGGGATAATAATACTTAAGTATTACTAATCCCTATAGCAAAGTACTACTTAAAAAAACGTATTGCCCCCAGTGTCATCTCTCAAACCTTTATGGTTTGAGAGATGAATGCTTCTAAAGTTGCCTTCTCCCTCCCCCATCCCTGTAGTCAGCATTCTAGCTGACTGAAAGGAAGAGAGTCGTACGACTTTCTGGTGGCTTTCCAGCACAGCCGGATCTCGTTAACTAAAAAAAAAACTTTCACTAAAACAGTCTTCGACGTGTGCTTGCAAGCCAAGCACACGTAGAAGACCATTTCAGTGATAGTTTTTAGGGATGAGCGAGCACCCCGATGCTCGGGTGCTCGGGTGCTCTGACCGAGCACCCCCTGATGCTCGAGTGCTCGGCCGAGCACCCGAGCCCCATTCAAATGAATGGGAGCACTCGAGCATTAAACCAGGCACCCCCTGCTCTGATGAGTGGAGGGTGCCTGGTCAATGTCCCCCTTCATCTCCGCTATGCCCCTCTTCCACAATGTCCCCCTTCATCTCCTATGCCATAGCGGAGATGAAGGGGGACATTGTGGAAGAGGGGCATAGCGGAGATGAAGGGGGACATTGTGGAAGAGGGGCATAGAGTCTATGCCCCTCTTCCACAATGTCCCCCTTCATCTCCGCTATGCCCCTCTTCCACAATGTCCCCCTTCATCTCCTCTATGGCATAGGAGATGAAGGGGGACATTGTGGAAGAGGGGCATAGCGGAGATGAAGGGGCACATTGTGGAAGACGGGCATAGCGGAGATGAAGGGGGACATTGTGGAAGAGGGGCATAGAGTCTATGCCCCTCTTCCACAATGTCCCCCTTCATCTCCGCAATGCCCCCTTCATCTCCGCAATGCCCCCGTACCTCCATTCCCTGGTGGTCCAGCGGAGCGTCTTCGGATCTGTGCCTCTTCCGGCACAGATCCTCTTCACCCGAACATGTCGGGCGAGCACATGGCGGTACTCGTACGAGTACCGCCATGTGCCGAGCAGAGCGATGCTCGAGCCGATCCGAGCATCGGCCGAGCACGCTCGCTCAACACTAATAGTTTTCTTTTTTAGTAACGCGATCCGGCTATGCTGGAAAGCCACCAGAAAGTCGTACGACTCTCTTCCTTTCAGTCAGCTAGAATGCTGACTACGGGGAAGGGAGAGGGAGAGGGCAACTTTAGAAGCGTTCTTCTCTGAAACCATAAAGGCTTGAGAGATGACACTGGGGGCAATACGTTTTTTTAAGTAGTACTTTGCTATAGGGATTAGTGATACTTAAGTATTACTATCCCTTTAATTTACTTTTTCCTGGGAGATGAATCTTTTCTAGCTTTACTCATTTATGGAGAGAGATTCTCTGTGTCCTAAAGACAATGAATATTGTACCTGTGGGTGGGAGGGGTGCTTAAACCAATAGAAGTTGGTCAAAACACCCAAAACTACAATTCCAGTCGGTTTTGGTAAACACACCAACAGGAAAAAAAAAACACATTTAAAGTTGCTGGAGTACAACCAGTTTTGACCAAAATAGCTAAAAACAAATAAACAAAAGTATTGGTATACATCCATATTTTCATCATTATTAACTCTTTACTTTGTGCCTGTTTATCACCATTATATTAAATATGAGGTTTTAGTCATGGCCACAGTAAGCTAAGCTATATTGATCTTTTGAGAAAGACTGGCGC
Source organism: Rhinophrynus dorsalis (assembly GCA_037306005.1). Lineage (NCBI taxonomy): Eukaryota > Metazoa > Chordata > Amphibia > Anura > Rhinophrynidae > Rhinophrynus > Rhinophrynus dorsalis. The sequence goes on from CM074723.1 coordinate 314,394,067, forward strand.
TCACGGTAACCCAGTATTTGTCCTGGAACCTTTTTTCCAACATAATCTTTAGTGGTAAATGATCAGTGTTTCAGCTCTAACATATCTTTATTAAGACAAAATATTGTTTTTGAGCCAAAATGTTGCTCATTTACCAGTTAAGATTTTGTTGGAAAAAGGTTCTTATCAAGTAGCAATCCATAAGATAATAAAACAAATTACAAAAAAACAGAACAAAAGTCCCATGCAGTTGTATGTATAACTAAATGCACATAGAATGTTTTATAAAGGAAGTGTGTTATGAAGACAGACACTGCAGTCATTATATATGTTATCCAACCCATTGCAACCTAACGCATTGGATACATGTCAGGCACTAAAAGGGTTAAAATATTAAAAGTAGATTTATATATATGACTATTTTACCCTGACATCCAGTTGAATCCAGAAAAGAAGAAAAGTTTTTAATGATCGGGTTATTGAATTTTCGATGCTTAACCCTTTCAGCTCCAAAAAGGTGTGAAATGCATTGTAAAGCAATATGTTATACAACTGCTCAGCAGCAAAAGTGTGTGTGAGTGTGAGTGAGCGTGTTTGTGGATATTGTGTGTGTGCTTTGGATATTGTGTATTTTGTGTGGGTGCAGTATGTGTGTATTTTGCATAGTATTAGTAATGTATGTATAATGTGAATTTGTTTGTCTGTGTATATGTATATTTTATGTGTATAATCCGTGTCCTTGTTGTATATAATATGTGTGTATTGTGTGTGTATGTGTGTGTGTTTGTGTCTTTTGTGTTTGTTTGTGCTGTGTGTGTACTGTGTATATTGTGTGTGTGAATTGTGTATATTGTGTGTGTTTTGTATATACTATGTGTGTATATTGTATGTTTATTGTGTGAGTGTGTATATTGCGTGTGTATTGAGCTAGTATGTGTGTGTATGTCTTGTTTGCATGTGTGTACGGTGTGTGTGTTTTGTGCATTGTGTGTGTGTATAGAAGGCCCTGCAATTGCTTGCAGAGATTTTCACACCTTAGACTGCCTGGCCACTCCTGTGAAAATCATACCACCATGCATCAACCTCTGGGAGTATAAAGGAGATTTGGATAACTCCTCCTTATTGCTGTCCCTGGATTTGTGCACAGCAGGGCAGAAGAATTTTGGACACATAATATATATATGTGTGTGTGTATGTATATAAGTGTATAACCTTGTTATCTCTGTGTTTAGGAGATCAGACTGTGTAGTGTGTATATAAGTGTATCACCCTGGTGTCCCTGTGTTTAGGAAATCAGACTGTGTGGTGTGTATAAGTGTATCAGTCCCTGTGTTTAGCAGACCAGACTGTGTAGTGTGTATATTAGTGTATCGCCCTGGTGTCCCTGTGTTTAGGAGATCAGACTGTGTGGTGTGTATATAAGCTTATCACATTGCTCCACAGTAATAAAACTCACACTAATGTCTGTATAATTGTTGGATGGCATAGCATTGGCTATATATTATTTTGTCCCTCTCCCATGATTCTTTCTCAAAAATCTAATTTCGCTATATATTTGTTAACATACTTATTTCAACATAAAATAAATGCCCAGTGCTTATAGCGACATCCCTGATTACATCACTCAGTCTTGGTTTGGGACTGGGATACCTGATGAAATCTCATTAGACTGCACTGCAGACTTGGTATCCCAGTCTTCTCTGGCTGCCATGTTTCCTCTGCAACTATGACAGCAATGGGGTACACCCAGTAAGAAAACTGATTGGCACACCTGGTCAGACCTTGGGGAACACTGATTTGTACACATGGTTTAGTTACACCTTGTGGGAAACACTGATTTGTATACATGGTAACCAGGTATACAAATCAGTGTTCCCCTCAAGGTGTAACCATGTGTACAAATCAGTGTTCTTCAAGGTCTGACCAGGTGTGCCAATCAGTGTTACCCACTTTGCTCCAAGGTGTGACCAGGTGTATATTTGTATTAATTTTATTCTGAATAAAACAGAACAACGTCATTTTATCAAAGAGAACTTTAGTTGGGTGGGGTTAAAGGGGGATATGGGTGGGGCGAGGAGTGGAAACTGGTGGCGAGTTACTTTTCAGGCCTGGCTAGTAGCTCAGGACTTGAAATTTTGAGCCCTGTACATATATATATATATATATATGTACTAGCAATGTGGGACAGCATTGCCCGTCATGTTATGTAGGGAATGTATAAACACACACGAGAAGGCAGGGTCAAAACAGACACACACAGCAATGGAAAGAGGGGGTCTTGAGTCAGAGGCACATATACACACGCATACAGGCCGGAGAAATGGGCTCATGAGACACACACGGCAACATACATAGTTGCAGATAAACAGAGACACACATACAGACCAAGTATGAAGAAATTGACAGCAATGAGAAGAGAGGATTTTGAGTCAGCACAGACACATATACAGTCACACACAGGCAGAAGAGGAATAATACATAGTTGCAGAGAAATAGAGAGAGACACACACACATTCAGTATCAAGAAAGGCTATATCCAAAGAAAAAAGAGACACGTGGATCTTGAGCTGCTGAAATACAATAAGCATGATGTTGCTGATGTCCCAAAATGTGTGTTAGTAAAATGAACATTATTGTGAGCTACATGGGTGAAGATGATAGGAGTTGAAGGGCAAAACGGAGCACAGTGACCCATCATGTGTTAACCCATTAAGTATCAGAGGGATATGAAACTCATTGCTCAACTGATGTGTTGCATATCCCTCTGACACTGAAGAGGTTAAGAAATGGCGTACTTTTGCAATTGTTTGATTTTGTTGTAAATGTAGCATGCAGGAAACTGCAAAAGCAGCAGCACTGGGGGAAAGGGGGATCATAGTAGAAAGTTTTACCTTTTCACATCTGTGGTTTGCTCCCCATGTAAAGCTCAGTACTGGACAACAGTCAATCACTTCCTCTCCTCCTCCTCTTTTGTGCCTCCTTCCGGTCTCCTTCTCAGACACACAAATGTTCATGTGTCCTGGCGCCAATGCGCGAGCAGGTCATATTGATGCAAAATGTGCATCTTTGAAGGAGATGGGAACAAGGCACAGTAGGGGAGGAGGAGGGGAGGTGATTGACAGCCATGTGGTACTGAGCTGCTCCAAGGCGCACCAACCAGCAATGTCACAAAGTAAAAATGTAAAGGCTTATTACATTAAATATTTAAAGAAAAAAAGGAAAAAAAAGATTGAACCTATATTGGAGACACATATTGAAATAGTCTTTGCTTCACATGAGGTGAAAGTTCCACTTTCATGTTTTGGAATATAATGTGGCACTCTTTGTTTTGAGCCCCATGGGCAATGAAGCAGTTTCCAGACACAATGTAAAATAAACAGTGTGTGAATCATTTAACCTTTGAGTGGCAGAGGGATACACAGTGCATTGCAGAGCAATGCATTGCATACCCTACTAGCACTCAATGGGGTTAACAGTGATGTGTGTGTGTGTGTGTGTGTGTGTGTGTGTGTGTGTGTGTGTGTGTGTGTATGCGCGCGCGTCGGCCATGATTTTTTTTTTCTTCAGGCGGATGTTGAGTGTGGGCAAACTCCCTGCAGAGATCTTCACAGGGGTGATGAAGTGGCATTAAAGGATTTCAGTCACAAAATGTGTTGAGCAAATTGAATTGCAAGTAATTTGAATCACTACTTTTACTATTTTGTTATTCATTGGCATTTTTATATAATATATCACTATTCCCTAAACTATAAGTTAACAAGTCTCATTGGATTTAGGGCTATCAATATATTAGCCCCTATATGTGTGTGTTTTTTTATCTATTTATTATTTTTTTACTTCTATATGATATTTTAATGTGCGTTCTATTGTCTGCTTTTTAATTTTTTGACAATTTAATAAAGATTTTTGGTACAATTTTAAAGTTTACCCCATATATCGGTATTATATGAAGGGGCTTTCTTCTTGATACTTATTTTTTACTATCATATGGCACGTTTTGATCTAGTCATTGTCTCATTAAATGTTCCTAATGCCCTCCATTATTTGGGGGTTAGCCTGCATATCTATACCAAATATATGTGGTCTAAGACCAACTGGGAACTAGATTCTATACACATTTGAAAAAAGTGTGAAGAACACCTAAGAGTGCTGTAAAACTGAAGGGATTTGAAGTATCCCCTATAGGCTGAATACAGAAGCTCCAGGAAATGTGAGTAAATTACTGAAGGGAGTGTGATAAACTATTAATTGTACTAATATATACTACTATGCTAAGAGGACTGTGTTGCCCTTTTTTCATTTTCTCTTTTATAATTTCTCTTTATAACTAATATTTTCCAGGCACTTGATATTTTTTTTTTCATATTTCTGTACTTTTTAAATTCAATTATTTCATTTTTAAAGGGATAGTAATATTTCACAATAAAAGCAGCTCCAATTAATCTTTATAGTATTTGGGCCATGGGGAGTGTTATTTCAGTACTGTCCGAGTTGTAGTTCAAGAGTAATTGAATGATAAAGTATCCACCTCCTGCACCTTTTTTCTGATGTAACACAGCTCACTTCAGAGCAGCGAGACTATCCGGATGGATCACAAAGAGGGACAATCTTCAGTGAGCATACTGAAAAACCTGTCACGGTAAGATGATTGTCCCTTGCTGGGAGCTGTCTGGTCCAATGACCAGATTCCACATCTGAGGGGAGGTGGTTTACACTAGGTAAAAGGGGTGGAGGGGGATACTTTATCATTCAATTACTCTTGAACTACAACTCTGACAGTATTGAAATAACACTCTCCATGGCCCAAATACTATGATGATTAATCGGAGCTGCTTTTTTTGTGAAACATTACCATCACTTTTAGAATGAGTTCCCAAAACTATACTCCCAATTGTAGATGAAGTCTTACCAAGGATATTTAATGAGACAGAAACATATTACCTCTAGTGCATCCATAACCCTTTTTATTGTCTTTAGCAACAGCTGAGTGACAATGAATACTGTTGTTTAGTTTATTGTCTAGCATTACTCCCAAATCCATCTCTAATAAGGATTCCCTAAGTGAGTTCCCACTTTGTGTATATGTAGCTTGCTTATTTCTTAACCCCTAGAGTGCCAAGCACTTACAGCGTATGAGATGGCACAGCTGTAAGTACGCTGTAAGTGGTAAATGCAGTCACTGCATAAGCCAGTATAACCGGCGTGCAGTGGCCGCATTTAAAACAAAAAACTGCCTGGCCTGGATCACTCCACATGCCTCCACAGTTATTGATCTCCCAGTCGATCGTGCTGGGAGATCAATAAACACAAAGGAGAAACAAAGTTTCTCCTTTCCCTTCTCTCCTACCCGAACTTCCAGGTAGGAGTGGGCGGGACCGGGGGAAGCCTCTCTACGTCATCGGTGACATGGTCACTGATGACGTTAGGGAAGCTTCCCTGGTCCCGTTCAATGAGGGGACACCAGGAGGGTTCTTGATGTCCCCCACGAGGTCTGAGAACATAAAAAAAATAATAATAATAAAATAAAAGGGCAAAGTAACCCTGTGAGTGCCGCAGGGGTCTCCAGCACATTGCTTTGCAATGTGCTGGAGACCCCTGCGGCACTCACAGGGTCACTTCTTTTCGGGGGATTTTTTTTTTAGAAAGACCTCATTGTGGGGATCAGGGGGATCCTGATCCCCCTCAATGAGGTCTATCATTAAAAACAAAATTAAAAAAATGTAACCCTGTGTGTGTGCCATGGGGAGGTCCAATGCACCCTCTGTCCTGTGGCACACACAGGGCTTTTACCATTACTTTGTTACCAGAAATTGTTGGAGGGGGGCATCAGGATTGGTCCTGATGGCCCCCCAACAAGCTCTGACTACAAAGTAATGATAAAAAAAAATAACCCTCTGAGTGCCACAAGGGTCCAATGCATTGCTTTGCAATGCACTGGAGACCCCTGTGGCACTCACAGGGACACTTATTTTGATTACTTTTGTATTTTTTGTAAGATCTCATTGGGGGGATCAGGGGGGTCCTGATACCCCTCAATGAGGTCTATAATAATAAAATGTAAATTAAAAAAAAATTAACCCTTTGTGTGCCACAGGGGCCCAATGCATTGCTTTGCAATCCACTGGACACCCCTGTGGCACACAAAGGATTATTTTTTTCCCCTTTTATTCTTTATTTAGACCTCATTGTATGGGTTCTGATGCCCCCAACGAGGTCTACACAAAAATATTGGGGGTAAAAGTCCAAAAAATGCACGTGCCACGGGGGGTCCAATGCAGTACTTTGCAATGTGTTGGACCCCCTGTGACACACACACACACACACTTTTTTTTTTCATTATTCTGTTTTTAGAACTTGATGGGGGACACCAGGAATGTTCCTGATACTGCCTCCCCAATGAGGTATGAATACAAAATAATAATTAAAAAAAAAACTCTTTGTGTGCAACAGGGGGTCCAACGCATTGCTTTGCAGTGCATTGTGCAGCCCTGTGGCATGCACACAAAATGCCTCCAACCCCCCCCGCCACGTACCGTATATCCCTGCCTGGTTCCACAGCCAACTGGCAGTCCCATTCCCCAGCCTGACCCCCAGCCTGTTTCCACTGCCTATTGGTAGACTCAAAGTACCAGTATGCACTAGATTCAGGCTGGGAATCAAACTTTGTATGAGGGGGGACATATAGTGCACACTGGTAGTCACAGATCCCCCATATACACTATCAGGCACTGCCCCACCATCACCACCATCCTTGCTCCTCTGCTCATACCTACACACACTGCCTAATCCCTCACCCTCCCACACACTTTGTTACACTGGTAGTCCACATGTACACCGGCTGACGCCCTAGCTTCTTTCATCTGTTAGCCATAAAATCACACATACACTGTTTGCTTTCCCATCCCTGTTTCACTGGTAGCTACGCTCCTGTCACCCAAATTGGTATGTCAACCCACAGCAGTGGGGTACCATTTTTCTTAGGCTGTCAAGAAGTCCTCCTAGGAAATCCCACGCCATTGAACCATTTTAGTATCTTTGAAGTGACTGATGTGTAAAAAAATGTTTGTTTTTTTTCCTGTAGCACCACATTCTGGAAATAGTTGTGCACACTAACTTAGGGGTAAAAAGGCAAGTGACCCCTCATTCAATGCAACAGGTTATCGTCTTTCCAAAATGGTATTGTTTATCTACCTTTTCTTCACTTCTGAAGATGTCATAGCCATTTTCATACAGGCAAGTCACGTTTAAGAAAATGTTAGAAACATCAGAGGTTGTAGTAGGTGTAGTTTTCTACTTCTAGCACCCACTAAGTTAGTTCAACTCATACCAATGGGGTGTCGTTTGACTCCTAAGAGCACTAGCTAATGAATGCAGTTGAAAATTCTATGGTTTTCACAGAGTTCCATACATTTGAAGAGGCAGAAATGTAAGAAAATGCCTTTTTTTCATTAGCTTCACCTCCTGGAAGCATTTGTGCACACCAGCCTTTGGGTAAGAAGGCAAGTGACCCCTCATTAGATGCAGCAGGTTGTTTTCTTTCCAAAATGGCATTGTTTTTTTTTCTTTCCTGCATATCTATTATGGTTATAACCATTTTAGTGCAAGCAGATAATTTCAAAAACAAAAGTGTCAGGTTTACGTACGTTTTCCTAGCATCCACATATTGTATGTTAACCCACACAAATGGGCTACCATTTTTCTCATGTTGGTAGCAGGAAATGTTATGGTTTTCAAAGATTTTAGTATCTTTGAAGTGGTGGAAATGTAAAAAAAAACATTTATTTATTCCCATAGCGCCACCTGTTGGAAATATTTGTGCACTTCAGCCCAGGGGGTAGAAAGGTGAGTGACCCCTCATTTGATGCGGGAGAATGTCTACTTTCCAAAATGGTGTCTCTGACAGTTATGAACATTTTAGTACAAGCAGCCATTTTCGAGGAAGCAAACAGATAGGTGTAGTTATGTGCTTCTGGCACCCCTAAGGTAGGTTGACTCATTCCAGTGGGGTGTCATTTTTCTCCTAAGAGCACTAGCTAATGAATACAGTTGGAAATTCCATGGTTTTCACAGACGAAGGGGCAGAAATGTAAAAAAATACAATTTTTTTCCTATAGTGCCACCTTCTGGAAGCATTTGGGCACAACATACTTGGGGTAAGAAGTCAATTCATCCCTCATTAGATGCGGCAGGTTGTCTTCTTTCCAAAAGGGTATGGTTTGTGTAGCCTTTCTTCACTTCTCTAGTTGTTATAACCATTTTTGTATAGACAAGTAATGTTTGAGAAAATGTTAGATAAATTAAAGGTTGCAATAGGTGTAGTTTGGTACTTGTAGCGCCCCCTAAGGTAGGTGAACTCATAGCAATGAGGTGTCATTTTTTCTCCTAAGAGCACTAGCTAATGAATACAGTTGGAAATTCCATGGTTTTCACAGATTTCCTTACAGATGAAGGGGCAGAAATGTAAGAAAATGCTATTTTTTTCCAATAGTGCCATCTTCTGGAAGCATTTGGGCACAACAGACTTGGGGTAAGAAGGCAATTCATCCCTCATTAGATGCAGCAGGTTGTCTTCTTTCCAAAATGGTATGGTTTGTGTAGCCTTTCTTCACTTCTCTAGTTGTTATAACCATTTTTGTATAGACAAGTAATGTTTGAGAAAATGTTAGAAAATTTGTCTTTTTGCACTTCTAGCGTCCCCTGAGGTAGGTCAACCCATACCAGTGGGGTGTCATTTTTCTCCTAAGAGCACTAGCTAATTAATATAGTTGGAAATTCCACGGTTTTCACAGATTTCAATACAGTTGAAGTGGTAGAAATGTAACAAAATGCAATTTTTTCCTATAGTGCCAGCTTCCGGAAGCATTTTGGCACAACAGGCTTGGGGCAAGAAGGCAAGTTACCCCTCATTAGATGCGGAAGGTTGTCTACTTTTAAGAAATATATAGTTTTATATAGTTATTCCACTGTTTTAGGGTAGTTTTAGCACAAAAACCCTAGAATGCGCATATTAGTTTATAAAGTTGAAAATGTCATTTTGCGCTGCTGGTGATTAGGGCTCTGCACTAGCTGTGGACGTAGGTAAAACTATACACATTTGGTATTTTTTTACTCAGAGGACTCGGGGCTTTTTCAAATAATTGAAACTTTTTTAATCAAGGTAAATGTTTTTGATACATACTATGTGATTTTAGCAACATTAGTAAATTTTCACTTTTTTTGTCATTATGACATCATAGCTTTTTGTACGATGTAAAATTCTCTTCATGTAAGGTACCACAATAAATCTCGATTTGTTCTGAAAAAAACAATATATAGTTTTCCATATTTAACTAAAAATCACCAGAGTAAATCAAGCCTAAACGGAAGGATAGCAAAAATGCTGAAAAAGTGTCTGGCCTGCAGAGTACAGGAAATGGCCCAAGCCTCTGGCATTGAAGGGGTTAAAGCAAAATGCAAAACTTTACATTTATCTATATCTACCTTTTCACTGCCCATCCACTCATGCTCTGTTTGTTTTTTCTTACATTATGCAATGTTATAAGCAAGGATTGAAACTAATTTCAATATCAACTTTAAGGAAATTAATTAACAAATTAAAAAGCAATGTGTTCAAGACTGAACCCCAGGGTTCAGTCTACATCAACTGTCTGCATTCTATCTAGGTTTGTCTTCCTGTTTGTCTGGTTGCATTCTATCATTTAACCAGTTTTATATACATGCACATCTATTGTTTTCCAAGGTTATCACATTTAATATATGTAGTATATGTAGTAATCTCACAGTGTTATCAAATGCTTTAGCAAAACTCAACTATACAATACCTACTGCTATTTCCTTATCCCAGGTAACACTTACCATTCATAGAAAAAAACAAGAAGAAAAAAACAAAATATGCGTGCCATACTTTTCCTGACTACACTAATAACACATGTACATATTTACTGACAACTCTAACTACACATGTATAGAGAACATAATTAGATATACTGTAAATTGAATCCAGAAACTGACACTCAGAACTTGCATATATTAGAAAAATAGACCAAGAGAGCTTATAATCTATACACTGGCAGTAAATGCATGATAGAAGACAATGCAGATAGCAAATGTCTCTTAACCAGAATATTGCATGTTTAATAACTTATCATTTTCTTTTTATTCTAATTTGGAGGATGAAACACATTTGATGGTTAATGTTTTTTCCATTCACAAGTTGCACATATGAATGTAGAATGTATTTGTTTTGCTCTTATGTCAACTCAGTTATTGTTTGCCAGGAAAATGTTATATTTCCATTACGTCACAATATTCCACTCTATTGCTAGATTTGACTGTTTGGTATAAGTTAGCCTGCCAAAATATAGTGATTGAATAGGTGAAGCATTTAAATGATTTGGTTGGTATCTATTTAGGTACAGTAGCTTCAAGAGGTGACCTTTTATGCTTTGTTTGTGCTGATTTAAAAAGTAGTAATTCATTTTTCTGATTACTTTATTCCTTGTACTGTGTACAATGTAATAAGAGTAATTTATATAAGAGTAATTTATCTAAGTCATCCTTTCCAGTGCATTGCACACTACATTTTCTGCAGGATTTTAGCTAACAGTATTACACACACAAAGCAAACTAACACATTCTAACAATACCCCACACACACTTACCTTAGAAAATTGTAATGACCCCTATGAATTCTGCCTTCTGCATTTGTTCAACCTCATCAATCAGTCCTGGGTGTCACTTAGATAGAGAGAGTTGATAGCAGGACCACAAGACCTCAAACTCTGCTCAATGCACATGGTAACTGCAACCCTTTAAAGAGCAGAGGGGTTTGCAGCACAGTTTCACAATACCTGCATGCCGCTCTGGTCCTTACAGGGTTACGTAGACTCTTGTACACTGACTACTTCTGTTAGTACAAGGAACTGTCATGTTTGACTCAGTGGCATGATATCCACAGCTAACTGAAGATGTTAACTCTTGAATAAAGACAGAAAAGAAAAATTCATATGGGCCACTGGGATTTTACAGCAAAAATAAGGAAGGTAAAGGGTTATTATTGAGAGGTGCTAGTCCCACTTTAATATATGAAATCTATGTCTGTGTGTAGCTGTAATGATAGTCTAAACTCTGCTTTCTGACATTTTTTGTTATTTCGTTCACAGTGTTTAGCTACTTAGAAAATGGTACAGATGACTTCAGGGAAGACCAACAACAGACGACCATTGATTCTACGGTATAAAATACTGTCACTGTATTTCATATCTATGCAGTCTATTATTTCACATTATATACTATGTGGTTTGAGGTTTTATTGTATGCAATACTGTAAATATAACCTTTCATATACAGTAAAAATAAAAGTGTATTCAGTAAAGGATTTTACAGAGGTGAGATTGTTGTAACACAATGCTTTCTATAAAGGAGTCATAGATAGCCATCAGGGAAAAACTCAGATTGCAAATATTGAACAACATGGAGTGCCTTGATAGTAAGCAAAATATGTTATCCATTAGCTAGGCCATTGTAGTTGTTTTCATATATAGCTTTAGGGGCTGTATGCTGTTTTTAAAGCATTACGAGGAGAAGCTAGTAAAAGGATGCAGCACCTTTAGTATAAAGAGCTAATTTCCAGCCGCTAAGTAAGACTGCACCTGATTAGTGTATATAGACAGAGTTCCTTGTTTGTTGAGATTGCATCTTTGTGAACATGTGCCAAGGACTGGACAGTGTGAACGTGTGTGGGTATTTCCTGTCATTTTGTTCTTTTGTGCCCAGTTGCAGGCAGTGTGTAAACTGGGTATAGAGGAACTAGGAGCAAAGGCTTTTACATCTGCATAAAGGGTGGCATAAAATATTAATGATCTGAGATAGTCTGTATCCCTGTACATACATGTGCACATACACATGTGCACATGTGCACATACACTGACTATGTTATTGTGTGCATAGGATGCCCTGATTGCACCAGTGGCTTGTAGCTCAGGTTCTGTGTTGGTAAAATACCAACCGTAACATAGGTGTTAGTACATAATACTTAAGCCACATATTTTCATATTCTTTGCACAGTCAAAGTTCCTACACACACTGTACACAAAACATGCATTTAATGGGATTCAGAATGTAGACTTGTGTGACTTTGCTTTACTGCTGTGTGGTGCAAACATTATGTGAAAAAAAATAAAAAATAAAAAATATGTAAATCAAATCACTACATTCAATTACTAGGTTGATCTCTGTTAATGAAAGCAGTACATACTGACCTTTATCATAACATTAAACATAAAAGCATTGGTGGATGAAGCATAATAAAACTCTCCATTCAGAGAAAGATCTAAAATTTTCATATTACATTAAATAATCTTCGTGTTAGTAGCAGTATAAAGCAAAATGCACTAAACATAAATTATGTGCAAATTGTGGAACTCAGTGTAGCTTCACAGTCCACATTTTATCCATATGTTAAGCATAAAGGTACATTCATGTACGTGATAAATATAGCCTTTTTTTAAGAATGTTGGCCAGACTTATAACATGCCCCACCACAGAGTATCTAAAACATTGATCCCCAAACCTGTCCTCAGGGATTACCAATAGCAATGAGTGAAACCACCAAAATTCATTTTGCTGATCAGTTTAGAGGCATAGAGAAAGCTCTTGGTCCATCCAAATAATTTAGAATGAATCATAGAGGTGGAAGAGAGAGAGAAGTAAAGGGGAAAGGAAAGTTTCTGAGTCAGACAAGAGGGAGCAAGACCAGCCACCACTTGTCTGAGAAAGGAGGAGGGTTTAGACAAGGTGACAGAAAGAGGAGACAGGAGCAGAGGGCTTGAGGAAAAAGGAAGTAGCAACAGAGAGCAAAGAGAGAGGAGTCTGTAGCAGGGAACCTGTGACGAGAAGAGGTAGCAATCATGATTTGAAGCTGGAAGGATACAGTGCCTTGCAAAAGTATTCAACCCCATTGGAATTTTTCCTATTTTGTTTTTGCATTACAACCTGGAATTAAAATGGATTGCTTGGGGGTTTGTATCATTTGATTTACACAACATGCCTACCACTTTGAAGATGCAAAATATTTTTTATTGTGAAACAAACAAGAAATAAGACAAAAAAACCCCAGAAAACTTGAATGTGCATAACTTTTCACCCCCCAAGTCAATACTTTGTAGAACCACCTTTTGCAGAAATTACAGCTGCAAGTGTCTTGGGGTATGTCTCTATAAGTTTGGCACATCTATCCACTGGGATTTTTGCCCATTCTTCAAGGCAAAACTGCTCCAGCTACTTCAGGTTGGATGGGTTTTGCTGGTGTACATCAATCTTAAAGTCATACCACAGATTCTCAATTGGATTGAGGTCTGGGCTTTGACTAGGCCATTACAAGACATTTAAATGTTTCCCCTTAAACCACTCGAGTGTTACTTTAGCAGTATGCTTAGGGTCATTGTCCTGCTGGAAGGTGAACCTCCATCCCGGTCTCAAATCTCTTGAAGACTGAAACAGGTTTCCCCCAAGAATTTCCCTGTATCTAGTGCCATCCATCATTCCTTCAATTCTGACCAGGTTTCCAGTCTCTGCCAATGAAAAATATCCCCACAGCATGGTGCTGCCACCACCATGCTTCACTGTGGATATGGTGTTCTCGGGTGATGAGAGTTGTTGGGTTTGAGCAAGACATAGCGTTTTCCTTGATGGCCAAAAAACTCAATTTTAGTCTCATCTGACCAGACTACCTTCTTCCATATGTTTGGTGAGTCTCCCACATGCCTTTTGATGAACAGTAAACGTGTTTGTTTATTTTTTTCTTTAAGCAATGGCTTTCTTCTAGCCACTCTTCCATGAAGCCCAACTCTGTGGAGTGTACGGCTTAAAGTGGTCCTATGGACAGATACTCCAAACTCCGCTGTGTAGCTTTGCAGCTCCTTCAGGGTTATCTTCGGTTTATTTATTGCCTCCCTGATTAATGCCCTCCTTTCCTGATCCGTGAGTTTTGGTGGGCAGCCCTCTTGGCAGGTTTGTTGTGATGCCATATTCTTTCCATTTTTTAATAATGGATTTAATGGTGCTCCGTGGGATGTTCAAAGCTTGGGATATTTTTTTTTATAACCCAACCCTGATCTGTACTTCTCCACAACTTTTTCCCTGACCTGTTTGGAGAGCTCAGTGGTCTGCATGGTGCACCTTGCTTGGTGGTGTTGCAGACTCTGGGGCCTTTCAGAACAGGTGTATATATACTGAGATCATGTGACAGATCATGTCACACTTAGATTGCACACAGGTGGACTTTATTTAACTAATTATGTGACTTCTGAAGGTAATTGGTTGCACCAGATCTTATTTAGCGGTTTCATAGCAAAGGGGATGAATACATATGTGTCATGGTTAGTTACGACTCTCAGACTTAAGGTTTAGGTAAAAACATAACTTTATTGAAAAGTTAAGGCAATCCCATAGGGTTATCATACACATACAAACAATACAAATAAGCAAATGACCATATGAATTGGTTCTACCGGCCTTGCCAATAATACCGGACAAGGCAACCCAGGCGACTCAGACAAAATAACAGTAGCAGGCTCTACCGGCCTTGCCAATACCGGGTAAGGCAACCGTGAGATGGTAACGTACCGGTTCTACCGGCCTTACCAATACCGGGCAAGGCAGCCTGAGGGAATACTATGAGTAGGCTCTACCGGCCCTGCCAATACCAGGTAAGGCAACCTAAGGATGGCAATTTGAATAGGTTCTACTGGCCTTACCAATACCGGGCAGGGCAGCCCAAGAGAGGAGACCTTCCACAAACCAACTGACTGTCAGGTGACAATGACAGTAGGATGGATAAGGTAGGAACTAGGACAAGTGGTCTCACTCAAGCAGAAGTCTCATGCCAGAGAACTACAAGACAACTGCAGATGGGACTGGACAGCAACTCAGACCTCACAGTACCTGACTACAGTCAGGGAGTAAACCAGCATCCGCACGCTAGGACCAACTGACAGAAATGTGAACCGCAAGGCGTACTGGAGTAAACCAACAGTAGTAATGGCCACAAGGTTTAATGGAGTAAACCAGCGTCCGCACGCTGGAACCAACAGTAGTATAGGCCACAAGGTTTAATGGAGTAAACCAGCGTCCGCATGCTGGAACCAACAGTAGTATAAGCCACCAGGTTTAATGGAGTAAACCAGCGTCCGCACGCTGGAACAAACAATAGTATAAGCCACCAGGTTTAATGGAGTAAAGCAGCGTCCGCACGCTGGGACCAACAATAGTATAAGCCACCAGGTTGAATGGAGTAAAACAGCGTCCGCATGCTGGAACCGACAGTAGTATAAGCCACCAGGTTTAATGGAGTAAACCAGCGTCCGCACGCTGGAACCAACAGTAGTATAAGCCACCAGGTATAATAGAGTAGACCAGTGTCCGGACGCTGGAACCAACAGTAGTATGCGCCACCAGGTTTAATGGAGTAAACCAGCGTCCGCTCGCTGGAGCCAACAGTAGGATGCGCCACAGGGTTTAATGGAGTAAACCAGCATCTGCACGCTGGGACCAACAGTAGTAATATCGCCGGAGCGAAATGAGAGCAATGTCGCCTCAGCGACTGCAGACAGGGAACCACTGAGACCAGGCAGAGGATCAACCGGAACGAGCACCGCTGAACTGACAGGCGACCGGAACATCAGCAACCAAGGAGAACAACCGGAACCGACTGGAACGACAAGCAGGCAGGTACACAGGAACAGGTAGACTCAGGAACTCAGGAACTCTGAAACACTGGAACACTGGAACTCTGGAACTCTGGTACTCAGGAACTCTGGAACTCAGGCCCAATCAGCATGGCAGGCAGGACAGAAAAGATGCTGTCAGAGACACCGCGAAAGGGCAACCAAAGGGTGCCCGGACTGAGTTTAAAAAGGCGATGTGAGGCGGGCTAACAGCAGACAGCCAATGGGGAGCCTCCAGCAAGTGATAGACACTGGATAGCACAAATCACGGGCACTGTGATAATATGCATGCACCACTTTTCCATTTTTTATTTTTTAGAATTTTTTTAAAACAGGTTATTTTCTTCATTTAACTTCATCAGTCTGGACTATTTTGTATATGTCCATTACATGAAATCCAAATTAAAATCCATTTAAATTTCAGGTTGTAATGCAACAAAACAGGAAAAATGCCGAAGGGGGAGGGGTAAATACTTTTACAAGGCACTGTATGAGTAGGCAGAAGGCATCTTGGAGAACATGGATGAATTTTATGGGAATAGAATTCCTTCTACCAACTGAATAAATTTGTACAGATTAGTGAGCTGGAAAATAACCAGCCTGATTGATGAATAAAGGGAAGCAATCACTTTTTCTCTTGTGGATATCATGTGATTGTCTCTCCTGCAACTGATTAGTCAATGTAGGAAATTAAACAATAAACCCATTTCACAAAATGTGTTTCATTTTTTGTTACATGTTTTGTATGTATAATGAATTTACAGAATCTTTTCACTCATCCTTAATTACTAACAAGTCAGGATTTTAGAATTTCCCTGTCTGAGCCCAGGTAAGCCAATCAAAAGCTCAGTCATTTACATTTATCACCTGGTCATCAAGCAAGGAGATCCTTTCAGCCTGTTAATGGTACCTGTGGACAGTTTTGAGAATCACAGCTCAAAAAGACATATGTTGCTTGGGGCACCAAGGACAATTAAATGTAAGCCCTTGGTTGTCAGAGGGTGTACAGCGCGTGTTAATGCAAATACTTTTCGTTTGGTTGGTTGTTTTTATGAAAAACGGTACTCTTACTCTTTAACACCTAGGATAATCTCCTCACCAATGCTTTATTACTGCTTTGAATTTGTGAGAACGTTTTGCACATTTGTATTTGTGTTATAGTACCATTACATCACTTTTCTTATTATGTTATTTTTGTGTTGTTATTTTGCTGCAGGTACAGCTTTATCAGGATACAGTAGATACGTTTGTTGCCTTGTACAGATTTATACCACAGGAAAATGAAGACCTAGCAATGCGGTAATCTGATTTTTATTACACAATGCTGAAATTATGAAACAGAATACAAAACATTTTTTTAATCCTATGTATTCTATGTAGATGGATTGTTTCTGGCCCATCATCCCAACTATTTGGGGAAATCAAGCCAATTATTTTTTGAAAAATGTCTTTATTCCCCCTAGGTATCTCAGATTTAAAGTTCTTGTGATCAGTATTGTCCAAAGTTAACTAATATTGGTCTTCTTATATTAAAATACATAGGAAAATGTTACTTACTGAGGCACTTTTTATATATAAAAAACTATTTAGTAAGCTGAGTACAAGCTGAATTGTAATAATTGAAATTCCACATACAAGGATTTTCTGGAGCATTTAAGAGAATGTTTGCATCATTAACCCCTTGATGACCAGAGTGATGTGCATTGCATTGTAAACGTTTATAGTTTCCTTCTGATAGTCCACCTATGTTTTTCCTTGGGGGGTTATGCACTAAGGTGTGATAAAGAGATGATAATGCAGAGCCAGCTTCTTTGGTGATATCAGTCTCTAGTTCCTATGTTATTCTGTGGTGCTAATTCACTAAGATTTCTCCAGCTTTTGAGATCTTAGTGCATAGGCCCCAATTATTTTTTGAAAAATGTCTTTATTCCCCCTAGGTATCTCAGATTTAAAGTTCTTGTGATCAGTATTGTCCAAAGTTAACTAATATTGGTCTTCTTATATTAAAATACATAGGAAAATGTTACTTACTGAGGCACTTTTTATATATAAAAAACTATTTAGTAAGCTGAGTACAAGCTGAATTGTAATAATTGAAATTCCACATACAAGGATTTTCTGGAGCATTTAAGAGAATGTTTGCATCATTAACCCCTTGATGACCAGAGTGATGTGCATTGCATTGTAAACGTTTATAGTTTCCTTCTGATAGTCCACCTATGTTTTTCCTTGGGGGGTTATGCACTAAGGTGTGATAAAGAGATGATAATGCAGAGCCAGCTTCTTTGGTGATATCAGTCTCTAGTTCCTATGTTATTCTGTGGTGCTAATTCACTAAGATTTCTCCAGCTTTTGAGATCTTAGTGCATAGGCCCCATAGAATAAAAGTATCTGGAGAAGTGATATCACTGCAGAAGTCATCTCCACTTTATCACCTCTTTATCACGCCTTAGCGCATCTCCCCCAGGGTGTTATAGTGCTATGAAACACATTGGTTTTCAATGCATTGCACAGACCTCAATAATCAAAATTAAAACATTCACCAAATTATCAGTTTAAATAGGTGTATCTAAGATATTATTTTTGCTTTTAGTGTTTTTTATTTTGTAGACTTGAAATCAATGGCAGCTTCCATGAGACAGTAACCTTTTACAAACTGCCCTTTGAGTACCAGAGAAGTGGATAATGTACAGAGCTGGATTTTCCAATAGGCAGAGTAGGCAACTGCCTAGAGGGGTGGCTCAGCTGTGCTGGCCACATCCACATTCCAAATTATAGGTGTGGCCAAAGCAATATCAGTGTACCTACATCAGTTGTATATCCCTTTATAGGCTATTATTTAACCCCCTTGGATGCAAGAAGGATCTACAACACATCTATCTAGCAGCCAGGGGGTTAAAGCTTTTTTATTTTTGTCCTTGCTTGTCATAGGCCAAGGATGCTTTCTGTGCCAGGAAACTGTGGATGGGTCTGAAGTCATGTGACGAATGTGGGTGCGGCCATTGGCAGATCTAAGGGTGCCTAGAATGCCATGCCTAGGTGTGCCTGGGATGTAAATCTGATCCAGACAATGCAGCACAAAGTAATTCTTTGTTGCTCAAAGATTTTTGTGAGGTTCTCGGCGTAAAATAATGCAAAATTATACTGTTTCAGCCATGTATACTACATCCTTAGAAACAGAGGGTACTTTAGGTACTAGGTTTTGAATATAACACAGAATAGAACTCAGGCAGCAGAAAGCCATGGGCTACCAGGGACTTGGCCCCACCAACACTCAGATACAATATTCACTCAAAGGTAAAGATGGAATACTCTCAAAGCCAAGGTGGTTATAGACCAACAACATTGATAATTTGTACTACTCATCACCAATGAATGAAATAGGTATGAACATAAGAAACAGAATGTTGGGTTCTGGAAAAAAGGTTTTTATTTCAGACCCTCCAACTAAAAAGATCATCCTTGGTATCCGGAGCATACACATTTGTGCAAAATTGTACATGAAAAAGTGCTAGTTTTAACCATTGTGTTCCTCTTTTTAATTATGCCATGCTGTATGTAGTCATTTAAAGGGATAGTAATACTTAAAATGTAAAAAAAAATATGTTGTAGGGTTTATCCCCCTGAGTAAAACAAGAGTACTCCCACTGCTGAAAGGTGTTTCATTCAAAAGTTATTAATTTTCAAAGTTGAATTTTTTAGGTGCAATATCACAATAGCCTGAAATTGTACAGTGGCGCTGTCGCTACACAATCCTATCGACAGCTCTGGTCCCGGGACCATAAATCTCCATAGGATGGTGTAGCAACAGTGCCACTGTACAATTCAGGCCACTGTGATATTGCACCTAAAAAATTCAACTTCGAAAATTAATAATTTTTGAATGAAACACCTTTCAGCAGTGGGAGCACTCTTGTTTTACTCAGTGGGATAAACCCTACACCATATTTTTTTTTACAATTTAAGTATTACTCCCTTTAAACCACTTAAAAACCAGAGGAGTATACAACACATTGCCATGCAATGCATTGCATACCACTATGGTCCTTAAGTGGTTAATAATTCCTGCTACTGTGCATTTCACATTCTTTTTTTTTTACTTGATAAAAATGAGAGAGCAAATGAACCAATCCACTCAGTATGATTATCTCCTAATGGTGGACACTGTAAAAAACTGGTTGAGCTGACAACCAAATGTTCAGAAAAGCAATTGACAAATCTTTTGTATATAAGATCTTTACAGGACACTAATACACTTATACAACTTGGATAATCTCGCAATACTATTTAAATAATAACTTAACTTTCTTTTCCAAAAATACAGACAGTATAATATCAAACGAAAAAGAACAGAAATATAAAATCTGTTCAAATTTCCACCTTTACCCTGCCTTATATAAATTATTAAAAGGCAGTATGTATTCCATGATTTGTGTTGTGTACAAGTAAATTACGTACTGGGTGGAAATTGGGAATCAGGTTATTGTGACAGCATTCTTTTAATCTTAGACAACTTTACTTTAAATCAGAAGGCATGGTTCTCTTATTTTTGAGTTTTTTGATTATCATAAAAAAAATCTTAAGTGCTGAGTTTCTGCAGATTGTGATGTTTTAGTATAAAAAAAAAATCACTAATACAATAAAGATCTTTCAGTTCACAGTTTTTAATCCTTAGTTGCATAAACCAAATACATTTAACAGAATATTTAAAAAATAAAATAAATGCAAAAAAAAATAAATAATAATAAATCATCATCATCACATACTGTACTAATGAAAATATACAGGATGACATGTATGATCATCATGGGAATTCATTATTTGTTCCATGACATACACTATGTATCAACTTAGTATTTTATGCACAGTATTGTATAGGAATTGTTAAATATATCTACAGTACACGCAGATTGCTTCTCCTTTCTTCTGTTCATCTTTTCCTACTTGTCTAATTACAATAAAATGGTAAAGAGCTGTATTAGTACATGTTTGCCAATAGTAAACATTTACATGTAATACATATTGTCATGCTGGCAATCGTCACCTTTTCATTAAGTCTGATATACACTTGTATAGTATGTGCAAAGCATCTGGAAATCTGCTATGTCTCTGTGACTTACGTATCCTTGCTTTAGTAAACGTCCCAGGTGCAGATGACTGATCTATTTCAGAACATCAAATGAAATCTGCCAGCTAAGATATTTTGCACCATTTATTCATGGCCCAAGCTTTGCAACCATGACAGCTAGATAACTTACAAAGTTACTGTTGAAAGCTCATTTACAAATGCCAGCTGACTCCTTTCATTGCTTTGCACAGGCTTGTGAGTATAAACAACTTATTTCTGCCTCCAAGGGTGAGAGTCTAACTAAAATTGTATTTATACCAGATATTTGACAACCTCTATGTCTAGTATTCTTCATATTTAGCTTGTAGTTTAATAAAAAACACTGCATTTTTTCTGGTTTTACTAAACCCTTTCAGGGCTCAAGAATTATCCAATGCATTTCAACACAAAAGGCTGGATACCTTTCTGGCATTCAAAGGGCTAAGCAACAGGAAAAAGGTAGAAAAAAGAAAAATAATTAATGTATGTCAATAATCAGTTTAAACTGGAGAATATTTAACAGGGATAGTGTCACTTAAAAAAGAAAAAATATATATCTCAGGGTATTACTACTGAAAAAATAAGTTTACTCCTACTGCCGAGAGATGTTTAATTCAAAAGTAATTGCAACTCAAACTTGCATTTTTGGGTGCGGTACTTTGATGATCTGAAAAAAGGGTGGTGCTGTTGTAACAGTGAAAAATGTCCATACACTACTGTAGGAACAGCTCCACTGTGAAATATCAGCTCTTAAATACATTTAGAGGGGCCACCTAACAAGGCGAAGCCAATCTCCTATCATCTCCTACATGTAGGAACATAAAATAGACTTTTTCTTCAGCGCAGGATACGCTTTGTTTGAAACTGTGGCATTGTATTTTTAAGCGACCCAGGCGGTGTTAAGATTGTGCCAGACCCCTTACTATTAAATGGAGTGGGAAAAGTCATTCCCAGGATCCCCAATATAGCTGGTTAAATTACACAAAAACCAGGTAAGGAAGTACCATACAAAGTCCCAGAAAAATAAATGAAATCAAGCCATAACAAGTATCCTGCCTAATGCATTTTCCTGTCCTATCTGGGAGGCTGTCTCTATCAGGTTTGGTAGCAGGAGACTTGAAAGAAACTGTAATTTTATTGTTTGCCCCACATAGAAACTACTGTTACTCATTTATGCTAAAATAATCTGTAAGTTTCTTTTAGTAGCATAACAGCATCTTTCCTAGATCCTCTGCAGAGATTTCGAGTCAAAAATTAAATTTCAAAAATTGTATTTGCATATTCAAACATTAAATGCTAAAATTATGACACAATGGTGTTGCACTCCTTCAGCATTAGCAAGAATCTATCCTATGCTTCCAGACCAATGCTGGAGATGTTCCTCTTCTCTTGGTGACTTTTTGCACATTTGGTGGAACTGTTCTCAAGCTACTGAATTCTGGTCAGATGTACAATCCACAAAAGCTGCTGCTTTCACCATCACTATTACTCTGACCACTGCTAACAGGCTGCTAAATCTCACCCCACCCCCACCTACTTCTTTTCTCCTGGGAATAAGCACCTAGTTAAACCCTGGGTTTCTCGGCTTGGCAACTGCTAAGGCATGTATGCTTTCCCTATGGTGGTCTACCACAGCTCCTACTTTAGAGCTTTGTAAGTCGAAGCTCTTGAGATACATAGAGCTAGAAAGGTTGCATGCATGGCAAATTGACATGATGGACAGATTCTGGGGTACTTGGTCCCCCTGGAAACCATATTTCTCCATATAGCTCACATGCCCTCAGTATGCTCCCCTTCCAGACAGTGGTCAGTGGGGCAGACCACCCTGAGTGGCCTGTCTGCTTTTGCTCCCCGCCTCAGTCTCCCCATTTTTTTCTCCCTCCCTCTCCTTCCTCTCAATTCCTTGTCCTCCGTACCTCCCCACCCCCTGTGCCCCCTTGGAACTACATACTCTCATTCTTTCTTTCTACCTTTTCTTTTCTGTCTCTTTTCTACTTCCCTTTACATATCTCCTTTGAGCCTCGATCTAGCTTCCTCTTACTTTTAGACACTCTTTGAAGGGGCATTCCTGCTCCTGTTATCTGATTGCTGTAAGCTCAGGTGTCCTGTGTCACTGAAATGTTGCATTCTTATGTTCCTCAATCTCAATATGTACGCTATTCTCACCATCCTTTCCTGTTACTACCTGCTCATCAATATGTTGTATTGTTTGCATACCTGTATTGACCTTATTCAATAAAGCTTTTGAAATAAATGCTATGTGAAGCACAAAAATAGGATACAACTGGTAAAAACTCCTTGGGGGAGATTCACTGAGCGTGATAAAGCAGAGATAACTTCTCCAGTGATATAACTTCCTATGTTATTCTATGGAGCCAATTCATTAAGATTTCTAGAACTCTGGAGATCTTAGTGCATAGGCTCCATAGAATAATATAGGAACTGCTTTATCATCTCTTTATCACGCTTTAGCACATAACCCCCCTTGTGATCATTACAAAAACAAACTCATCAAACATTTATATATGCTAAAAAGGCTGAACACTATTTACTATATTTATAGTAAATATATAGGGTAGCAGATTTTTTATCTGTGTCTGATACACTGTCTGACACCCTATTTGACACCCCACCCTTGTTCCACTTGTAGTGACAGAATCAGATATACACTGTCATCCATTTCTCTCTGTTACCCTCACCGTTCTCCTCCATTTCCATTCCACTTGTCTTCACCACCCTTCCCAAATAACTGTTCCAGGCTTGTCTGAACTCAAAAAGTAGAAAAAAAAAACAAATAAAACATAATGTAAATATACCAGCAATAAATTGTTACACTTATTGTCATTTCAATAATAATTATATAACAGCACCACATTTAATAGGCATTAAGCCCTTATCACTGCCAGTATCATTATCCATACAAGCATCTGGGTATTTTTAGTTTTAAGGTAAAAATTCCTTTTTTATATCTTGAAAGTCTTCTATTTTATTGCAGGCCGGGAGATAGAATAACAGTGTTGGATGACTCAAATGAAGATTGGTGGAAGGTAATTATTTGCATATGGGCTGGAAGCGAAAGAGCAGTAGTAATTCCTGGGTGAATAGTCTGCACCATAGGGGTCCTAAATTTCCATTGGTTTACAAGAGGCTTTTAACCCCCTGAATGCTAATTAGTGCATGGAGCTTGAATTCTGATAGTCCTTCTGACAACTGTTATGTGCACCTCTATCTAGGACTGATTAAAATGATAAGAGAGATGTACTAATATGATTCTGCACTAAACTAGGTGGTAGAACCAATTATTTATTGGTACTCCTGCCTAATGCCAATATTCTAAGCTACTGGTATCCAAAATGGCTGTCAATACACCACTAGCACGAAGGGAAGGACAGTTTGGAAGTATATGCCAATTTTGGGCCAGTAGTAATTCTTGGGTGAATCATCTACACCATAGGGGTCCAACATTTCCATTGATTGAGGCTTTTAACCCACTGAAATCTAATTAGTGCATGTAGCTTGAAGTCTGCTAGTCCTGCTGACAACAGTTATGTGCACCTCTATCTAGAACTGATTAACAATGATACGAGGGGTG
Source organism: Rhinophrynus dorsalis (assembly GCA_037306005.1). NCBI lineage: Eukaryota > Metazoa > Chordata > Amphibia > Anura > Rhinophrynidae > Rhinophrynus > Rhinophrynus dorsalis. The sequence goes on from CM074723.1 coordinate 314,418,470, forward strand.
TACTAATGACTCTGCACTAAACTAGTGATAGAACCAATTATTTATTGGTTTCTCCTGCCTAATGTCAATATTCTAGCTACTGGAATCAAAATGGTCCTCACATTCTATATTTGTCTTTTCTATATTTCACTATTTTACACTTTATTATTCCTTTAATAAAGCTCTTGAAAAAAAAGATCCTCAATAAACCACTAACACCAAGAGAAGGACATTTTGGGTGCTTCCATGACTTGCTAGGTCCAGAGGAATGTGGCATAAATGTAATCCATTTTCCTGTGCATAATATATGGGAGGCATTTTAGCTATCTTGTATTGCAGTTTTAAATATGGTGAAATGCATACATTAGTGTCCTCTAAACCAATCATGCACTCTAAAACATACCCTGAAATTCAAAAGTAGGAAATTAGCATCACAGAGCAGAAAATGAGTTGTGCTGGTGGATTTGCACACTCTCCCTTTATCTCTTGAAAAAGACACAAGATCAAAATTCTTAGTGGCCATTAGGATTTTCAGGCCATTGCAAGGTAAGTGTGAGGTTATTATTCAGAAGTGTTTACCTTGAATGCTACAGATCAAAAAATTGAAATAGGGTGTGCTCACATAAAGTTTTATGTTGTACATGCTACCCACTACCATGAGGTCACCTCAACTGACAGAGGAGGCAGTCTGAAGCCTAGAGGTTGATTAGCTCCATGCTATAGAAAATGGAGGAAAGTAGAGGGGCCCATCAACACTACCTGCAGAAAGTGCAGTTAAAATAATCATCTGAACTGGAGGGGCGGAGAATCTGCTGTTGCTTCAAGCTCGTTGGTACCTTGTTACTTACTGGCTTTCTATACAAGCACAATGTTTATGATTTGTTGAGTCATATGGATTGAAATGTGAGTACCCCCTGTTTTTTTGGATATTTATTACTGAATGGTATTTCTTCTTTCAGAGGAGGCCTATACCATTGAGCAAAGCAGCTGATTAGGAAACTTCTGTGTATTTGTGGAGGTAGAATTAATATCCTCCACACATCTGATTGTCACCTGCCACATAAGTGGTTTAGTGGCCACTACATATGTTAGTAGATTGGTGTGATTGGTGTATGTGTTTCCTCATATTATTACATGGATATTATTATCCTATGAGGCACCCTACATTGCTTTTGTGAATTCTGCAGAAGCCTCCAATGTGTGGAGAAGCACCATTTAAAGGGAATAACATAATTAGCATGCAATACTAATGGTACATTGGAGCAGGGAAATCAGGTGTTCTCTGAGCCTGTTTCCATGCACTTAGTTCAAGTAGGCACAACATGGAGATCATGGCCCTTCCTGTTACCCTGCCTCAACCATGTGTCCGCTAGTGTTCCCAAACATCCCCTCCCACACATATATACCTTCCTTGATACATTGTTTACCTCACTGGCAACAGAGAAGTTAATTCACATGACATTAAATCAATAAATAAACTATAACCCTCTCTATCATAACTTGCCCTCTAGCTAACTCCTCCATGCCAAAGTTGATTGAAACACATTTTATAACAGAGGGGTTACTTACATTAAATTCATTAAACTATTCCCCTTCTACCCAGTAACTAAATTGAGCAAGGGCCTGGCATCCTAGGGGTCTCCAATCTGATCCAGGGTCCAGTAGTCTCCAATTATGCATATGTGAACATATCTTTGTGTTAGAGAACCCACCAAATGTTTGCAGCATGGCTCTCCAATATCTAGTTACTTCAATGATTGTACCTCTACTCTTTCCTTACTTGGCCTTCAGTTAACCATTGATAACTTCAGCATTTGCTGAATTTTGTTTTCTCATCAAGCAATGGGGAGATGCACTAAGGTGTGATTAAGAGATGATAATGTAGAGATGACATCTTCAGTGATATCACTTCTCCAACTCCTATGTTATTCTATGGAGCAGCTTTGGAGATCTTAGTGCATAGGCACAATAGAAGAACATGAAAAGAAAAAAACAGAGGCACAGAGGATCCCTCTAAGTGCAGTATATCACATCCAGTATAATCCTTCACCAACACCAAACAGCAAGAGGTCTACACACATTTTTCAGAGGCTATAACTTGTCTTTCAGTATACTCGCTTCCACTGGCTCACATCCTAGTACAGTTTCCATTCTTGACAATCGACCGCATGAATTCAAGCTCTTCCAGTGCCACTGATAAGTATACGGTATGTGGAATCCACCAACCAGATAATGGGTTACACCATACCCAACATTGATAATGGCAGAGACCTACTTTATTCAAAACTTTTTATTTAAGTACAAGTGTAAAAGCAAGTGAACACAGGGCAAGGTCCGGGTAATGTTAACCCTTTGAGTGCCAGAGGGTATGCAACGAATATGGGAACCACATACAGTAAATCAGTGTACTTCTATGGGTGACATTTTAAGACATAGTAATGTGGGGGTCTTAACACCACATAATAAACAAATAATTAGCCTGAAAGGGTTTCATGGATCTTGTCCTCTGCTTGCCTACAAGCAGAGAATGAATAGCCAAAGAATATTGGGTACATAATCCCTATATTGATCTTATAATACCTAACTCCTCCCTCTGTTGTCCCAGTGAGGAGACTAAAATTATTTTGGGGAGGGGATTACAAGTTAAGAGAGGTCCATTACTGCCTCAGTGATACCTTGAGCCTCTCTTTATCCTTAAAAAAAAGTGAAAACATTACTCTCCCCCTTCTCCTTACGTGTTCATGGAAACATTTAGGTTTTTTGAATTTCACAGGCTATCAGAAATCAAGCATGGTTTCATCATGACACTGCTTGACCTAGCCTTTGATTGGTTGGGATATTCTTAATTCCTAACTCGTTTATCTTCAGCCAGTCAGGGTTTACATCTGAGGTGGCATGGAAACTTTAATTTTCAATGCACAAAGCAGCAGTGTCAAAACAACAACAAACTATATTTTATCTGTGCTTTTCTTTTCAGGTGGTCCAGATTTTGTTCTTTTTTTAAAAAGAACAAAGAAAGGATAGCTATGTTACTTAGCACAGAGGGATATCTCTTAACATCTCTAACGATTTAGCAAAAACAACAAAAAAATTATAGTCTCCCATCTCAGCGAGTACAGTGAGGGGCTGGGAGACCCTTTGTTGGACACCGTTGAAATAATGTTGGGTCTCCAAATCTCATATTAATTCTTTGTTTACACTGTCTTCCCCTTCCTTGGGATATAATGTAATTAAGGGCTCAATTAACTAACTACTTGGATAAATTCCACTCTTGCATGGAGAGTAGAAGAAGGGGTCCTGTGTCTTGGCTAATTATTTGTTTATTAACCCACTGAGTGCCAGAGGGGTACGCAATGCATTGTTTTGCAATGTGTTGCGTACCTCTCTGGCACTCAAAGGGTTAATGTTTATCAGGACCCCATATTACTATGTCCTAAATTGTGGAATAGAGAAATAAACAAATATGGTGTTTTTGATCCTTATTTATTTTGATAGATGGATTGTTTCTAGAAAATACTCCAAAATAATATGGGGTGAATGGACCCCTTTTTTTTATTTGTTCAGAGACAGAATGATTGCTCCTTTCCTATGCTCTTAAACCTTAATATGAGAACATATTTTTTAATAGTCTCCATCCTGGATGATGTTATTCTTATTATTTAAGGTCTGTTTTGACCTTAAATAAAGACAAATATTTAAGTTTTAAAAGCACGAATCCAACTCTCTAGTACAGCAAGTACAAGTCAATGTGACAATGGAGGGGTTAATTGGATTTAAGATTAGGAGGACAGACGGGGGGGGGGGGGTTATTCAGTTTAATGTTAGTTAACCATACAGTTTCTAGTGCATTTGGAATTCCCTGCTGTGCAAGGGGGATGCAGTCACACCTGTACAAGAAAATCTGCCTATGAATAGGCATAGCCAGGTGCATTGTACTAACACCAGACAAATAGATACACCTAAAATCGATCTGCATGAATATTGGAATCCATGCCTAATGAGTGGACAGATAATCTATGCCAAATTCGCAGAGGAAATATAGCACACTATCACAAAGCAATTTTACTGAGGTGACCTAAAACGTATGTGCCTTCTCTGAAATTGTATTTTGCATACAATGACAAATCACTATTTGATTACTGCCCTGTGTTTTCATACTGGAAATATTTTACATCACAATATTTTCACACATAATCCAGCTGATGTTTTACTAATGAGTTTCTTTGTTTTACAGGGCAAAATAGAAGACAGAGTAGGATATTTCCCTGCCAATTTTGTTCATAAGGTCCAACAAAATGAAAGACTTTTTCGGTGCAACAGGACGTTTATTGGATGTAAAGAACAAGGACAGATTACACTTAAAGAAAATCAGGTAGATGATAAAGATATTTTTGTTGGTTCACGTGTAAAATAGAAACATAGGGGTATATGTATAAAGAGGAAGGTGGATAATACAAATGCACAAGTAAACAATATATTTATATAACACAGACTTTTAACCCCTTGAATGTTACTTATTTCTCCAGTGTGTTGCAGCATTTAAGGGTTTAACCTTTGATTGCCAGATGCAAAGCATTGCTTGTCAAAACGTTGTATACCCTTCTGACACTCAAAGGCTTAAAATCCTCATTTATATAATTGAGATTTTATATTTGTTCCCTGAAGTGCAGTTTAATTATCCAATATTTGCCCCAGTTTTGTTTTAAATATATATACTCAGGGCTTATAATTTTAAGTCCTTTGCTACTAGCCAGACCTGAAAAGTTACTCGCCACTGCAAGCCATAACATACCCACTAGGGCTGAATTTCTACTAGCCAGGGCAAAATTTTCACTCACCATTGGCTAGTGCCGAGTGGAAATTTTGAGCCCTGTATATACTTATCACCATACCTGGGAACTTCCTGCTGAGGGCTACCCGGAGGGTAGTCCTCTGTTCAGCAGGGGGTAACAAAAATGATGCTAATCGTTTCAAAAAGGGGCGGGGCTTAACTCGAGTGTTGGGGGGATTTAACCCTTTGAGTGCCAGAGTGGTACGGAATGCATTCCGTAGCACTCTGGTACTCAGAGGGTTAAATGTGTCACACAGAAGGCTGGGGACGAAGGCACAACGGGAGGAAAAGCAGATGTGGCAGAGTTTCAATAGAAACTCTCCACATCTGGAGGAATCTGCCTCTGCCCCGGAGACCCGGTAAAGCTCTGTCAGAACCGGAGTCTCCGGGGCAAATCCGGAGAGTTCCCAGGTATGCTTATCACATAATTTGATGGCATAAAGGAAACAGTTGGCCCATTAATTCTGATGATTTCACTCTTTATTTATTTGATAGAGCACAATCTGGTTTAAAATGCAGAAACCTTTTCTGGAAAAAAATGTTATGAAGTATTTCGCTCTGATTCAAACAAGAGTAGTCCATGATGGAAGATGTTTCATTCAAAGTTATTTCAGATCAAAATGTTTACATTGCACTTTTGTGTTGTGCTCACCAGATGGTCCTGTTCTTACTATGGAGAGCCATAGTCAATGACTCAAGTTCTTCTATAGTGTACATTATAAAAAATAATGGCCTTTTTGGCACCAGTTGATAAGGCCACCATGTTTAAAGGGATAGTAATACTTAAAATGCAAAGAAAACAAAGGTACTCCCACTGCTGAAAGATGTTTTATTCAAAAGTTATTGCAGCTCAAACTTGTATATTTAGGTGAAGTATCACAGCGGCCTGAAATTGTACAGTGACACTGTTGCTACACCATCCTATGGAGGCTTATGGCCAACTGACCAGATCTGTTCATAGGATGGTGTAGCAACAGCACCACTGTACAATTTCAGGCCACTGTGATACTGCACCTAAAAAATTCAAGTTTGAGCTGTAATAACTTTTGAATAAAACACCTTTCAGCAGTGAAAGTACCCTTTTTATACTCGGGGAGATAAACACTACATTATATATATCTTACATATTAAGTATTACTATCCCTTTAATTCTATAGACATACAAATTGTTACAGGCTTCTGAGGATGAACAAACAGCACAATGGCCTGTTCTACGGCTAGTCATCGCACAGAATCATCACGATTTAGCTTACTGATGCCATTACAGAGGAGAAATTCCCACATACATATTAAACTAATCTCGCTCAAAAAGGTGGTCCAATTCCAAAATGACATACAAGTCCCCTCTACACAGGGAACACCAGCTAACCCCAGACGTATGTTTCAGCTTTGTTGGGCCTCGTCAATGAGGTGTAGCTGGATTCACTAGGCACTGATAGAAAGGGGTACACATCTGGATTACCCTTCACTCTTAGGGAGTTAGTCTAATATGTATGTGGAAATTTCTCCTCTGTGATGGCACTAGAAATTAAAACATGATGCTTCTGAATGGTGACTAGCCGTAGAACAGGCCATTGTGCTGTTTGTTCGGGCTCAGAAGCCTTTTGTATGTATGTATGTTTAATACTATGCCTCAGCAGGCTTTGTTTACAAAAAACGTAGTGAATATATTTCATGTATAGAACAGTATAGAGAATTATGACAGCTGGTTTCCATACATACATGATATTGATCCATGGAGATATCAGGAAGTCTTTAGAACTCAGGGAGGAAAGTTTTAATGTTTGGGGGCATGCTTCAACAATGGTTTTGTGCGTCCTGCAAAGTCAACAAAGGTAATATGGCAAAGACTGAACTTTACTGACATCTCTTTTTTTTAAGCTCATGAACTATATTATTATGCTGTTGTTTTCCATGTAAACTGTTTGATTAATTAACTTTTTGATCTGTAATAACATTTGATTGAAAACTCTCCCAGCTTTTTTTTATAGAAAAGTTCAATGCTTCTTTAATCCCCAGAATAGCAGTGTATTATACCACTTGACATTCATTTTAACATCTACTGCATCTGTAGCTACTGTTCATGCTATTTATATTATGTGATTGTTTTTACATATACATTGCATTTCTATAGAAAAAGCAATTGTCGTGTCGAAAGAATCTTCTTCTAGAAAATAAATTGCATGAAAACTGGTGTGTAAAAATAAAAATGTTTCATAACCTGTATTTTCCTCAGTTTTTCCAAGAGACAAACTTAGACTATAATTATGCCAGTCTTTGATATGCATCACTGTATCACCTGGAGTAAGAACAACTACTAACTAACTAATAGAATGTTTTATATCTGTATATAACTATGCAATGTATGCAATCTCTGGTGCAAATGCAAAGCACAGCATCAATGTTCTTCTATTTGTACTATGACTCCTTGAGGACCAGAGGGTACATAACCAAAATCTGCACAGCAATATATATTTCTATTTTTTTTAAGATTCTTTAATGCGAGATAGAAGGCCACTGTGAGGGGGGGGAATAGGGACATTAAGGAGTTCTGATCTGAAGAGATTGGATTTAAAACTGGATGCTTGGCTAAAAAAAGCAATAGTTCCTCAGTAGTAGCAGACAAGGAGGAAGTAAGCTGGGAAAGAGTCAGAAAGAGGTCGTCTGTGAACAAAGTGAGCTTTTGCTCCCTTAATCCTGTATAGATACCTGATATGGCAGGGTGTTGGGTAGGACTTTGATAATGAGGATGAAGATGAGAAGGGAGAGTGGGCAGCTCTGTCTAGTGCCATTCCTGAGGTGGAAGGGGTAGGAAATAGTACCATTTACCTTCACTCGGATTGTGGGGCAGGTATAGAGAGCTTTGATATAGGAATTTAGGACATATCCCTATGTGCGTGAGGACCAAATCAATAAATTCCCATGACACCCTGTCAATGCTGAAATTAGCTGAATCATTTTCATGGTGTTATCCTTCACCTTACATCCCTGGACAAAGTCTGCTTGGTCCTGGTCTATGCGTACTGGTAAAAGGGGGGAGAGCATATTGGCTAGGATCTTTGTATATAATTGTGTCACGGTTCATCAGGGAGATAGGATGGTAACTAACAGTGGGTTTAGGGTCTTTACCTTGCTTCAAGTTCAAGGAAATGTGGGCTTCCATGATAAAGAGATGATCTGAGACAGAAGTCAGCAGTTCATTGAAAACATTTAACAAAACAGGGCGTAAAAGAGGAAAAAAGGCTAGGGGGAAGCCGTCTGGGACCGGTGTTTTACACAAGGGCACCTGGTTGAGCTCCACCTCAATATCCTGAATTGTAATGATCTGGTCTAAGGACTCCTACTGGGAAGGGAAAAGCTTGGTCATATGGGGTCTGCAGATGTAAGTGAAAAGATCAAAAGAGGTTGCACCTGGGGGTGGAGGAACATTGTGTAGGGATAACCACATTTATTGTTGAATTCATATTAACCCTTTGGGTGCATTGCAAAGCAATGCGTTCCGTACCCCTCTGGAGCTCAAAGGATTAATGTGCCTGAGAACGTGTAAAGGCTTTTGCTGAGTTAGAATGGAGGATTTGCGTTAGGTGGATGCTGAGCTGCGTGAGTGAAGCAGGTCTGGTTGAGGAGATGACTTGTGCTATTCCTCCAGCTCTGCAATCGCCGCTAGTGTGGAATCAATACCCTCACATCTATTGTGTTTAATACATGTAGACTTTTGATAAAGATGCCTCTGAGGAAGCATTTTAGGGCCTGCCAGACAGACAAAGTGGAATAAACAGAGGAAAGGTTAAATGAGTGAAATGTGCCCCTCCAACGTATAACAAAAGTCTTCGTTGGTAAGGACTGTGGGGTCGAGTTGCCACATAGACTGCCTGAGATAAACCATGGGAATGGTAACTGACATTAAAACAGGAGCATGGTCTGACCATGTCATGGTCAGAATTTGGGTGTCGGCCATGCAGTGGAGGTGTGCCTGGGAGAGTAAGTGCCCACCTCGCACCAAGCAGGTGAAAGTCCCCCCCCGAACAAAAAAACATGTATGGGTGGCTCCAAACCTTGAAGATGTACTACACACAGAAATAAAATATTAGACTCAGCCTCATAACACTAGTGACAAATGCAACAAATCAACATCTGAATATATGTGTCTTGCTTGTTAACCCACGTGCGGTCCAAAAACTCTCTCTCAAAAGTATCCAAACAGGTACATAAAGAAACAAAATAGCAGGTCGCACTGTGGTGATCTCAAGCTATAAACAATATTGCAGTGCAAACTTTTTGAATAAAAACTTCATTTATTGAAAAAATCTTCCTTAAAACACATCGGTGCAAATAACTGCAATATATATCAAGATGTTACAACTCAATACAACAGTAAGAGGAATGGGCAAAAGCACTTATCGTCACTCCAGTCGATCAACGCGTTTCGCGCTGTATCCACTCTTACTCATGATCTCCCCACTTTTTTGTTCACCATACCACTAAAAATAATAAACTAAAATAATAAAAGACTTAAAGGGAGAAAAACTGAAGCCGGATTAGGACAGCTGAAAAACAAATAAGAATGGTAACACTATAAGAATCCTGACGGATAGAGCAACATTATGGGAAAGGGAAACCCATGCAAGGCAATCAGCTATAATTGAACTAGACAAAAAGTCTGCAACCTGGTAGATGCCACTCCCGGCCAGGCCCCAACTGATTGGGGCCCGTTGGGGACAACATCCCCCCAGGCCTCACAGTAAATGAATGCCCATGCATCCCACCCGATCCCAGGGTCAAGTTTGCGAGATGGGGAGAATTCAATTGGGGTGAAAGGGGGAAGCGGAAACCGTGGGGGGGGGGTGCGAAAGGAGCGATGAGTAGATGTCCTTGGTTAGAGGGGCATTGGGGTAATAAAGTAAGAAAAACATAGACATGCATGAGTTTCCCAAGGAGAAAGTGAGCATCCACAGAACACAATACAATAATGGTTCATAGAGATCACATGTAATGTAATATGCATGAACATAACAATAAACCTGCAAACCAGAATCAGAGAGGTGATACCATACAATCACTTATTACCATCAGATCTTAGCTGGTGAACCCCTAAACAGTGAAGATGATGGGCACGGGTCTCCCCTTCTCTTCCTAGAAGCAGCTAGCTGCCATATCGACAGGTATTGAGGTGGAATTGGGAGGTTTTGCTTCTGATGAATGCATGGATCTGGAAGTTGGACAGGTGTGAAATTCAAGTGCTCGCAGAGTTTGGTGGCATCTGCTGGTGAAAGGGAATCCCCAGCGATAGGAATAATGATTCTCCCTGACAACAACCTTCTGGAGCTTGAAAGCACGGCGCAGTTGGAGCATATATGGCAACAAGTCATTATATAGTCAAATCTCCTCACCCTCATAGGGAAGCATTTGATGTTACCTAGTCTTTTTCATGATGTAGTCTTTCTAGAGAAAAGGTAAGAGGCAACAAACCACATATCTTTGTCATTCGCCCATCTGAGAAAGTGGGCGTAGAGCCCTGTGGGTATGCTCCAGCTGGACCACCTTGAGGTCTATTGAGAGGATGGAGACAAATATTTTCCTCAAAACTGTAGGTAAGTCAGTAGAGGAGACTTAATCAGGTAAGTTGCGGACACGTATGTTGTTGCAGTACCCTATATTTTCTACATCATCCAAATTAATGCATAGATGATGGATGTCCTTTTCTTGAGATATCAGCAGTTGCTGAATTTCATGCTGAGAGGTGAGAAGGTTCTCTGTTGAATCCTCAAGATCTGCCACCAGGAAGCCAAAGTGTTTGACATCTCTGCAGAGTTTGGAGATGTCGGCTTGCAATATGGTTCTGAGCAAGCCCACAATCTCCTCCAGGTCTTTGCGTGAGGGTAGCAGCACAATAAGTAGCCCCCTGTATATGTGGAGAAAAGAAGAAGTTGGCCAATAATTCTTCTCTACCTGTCCCTCCTCCAAAATCATGGGTGTGCTGTTACTAGAATAGAAATGTTTCCCTTGAGAGCAGGAACTGCGCCCCTCATCATCAACTGCAATGTACACAGTGTGTGTGATAAATAACACATGGGGGCACAACTGTATCCAAACACCATGACACCAGACCACTGGTGGGACTGCTTGGGGATGGTAAGTGTGACTTAGGGTCCCCTGCTGTCACACTTGGCATCATATTCTCCCCCCCCTCATGAGTATTACAAGACACACTGGCAGCAGGTTCAGCACTGGTGGCAGCAGGTTCAGCACTGGAGCAGACACAGCAGTGGTGGCAGCAGGGGGAGCACATCTGACAGCAGGCTCAGTACTGGTGGCAGCAGGTTCAGCACTGGCAGAAAGCACAGCACTGGTGGATGCAGGTTCAGCACTGGCAGAAGGCACAGCACTGGTGGCATCAGGAGCAGCACGTCTGACAGCAGGCGTAGCATTAGTGGCAGCAGGGGCAGCATGTCTAACAGCAGGCACAGCAATGGCAGTAGCAGGGGCAGCACGTCTGACAGCAGGCAAAGCAGTAGTGGCAGCAGAGGCAGCATGTATGACTGATACAGAAATGGTGGTAGCAGGTGCAGCACTACTAGCAGGAGGCACAAACAGCTGATGTGTCCTGCTCTCACTACCACCCTTTTCTTCCTCCCTTGACATTAATTTGCCCAAGATCCCTAGGGGTGCCAGCATTGGTTATGTAGTGCTCACTTCCTCCTCCTCAGACTCAGTGGACACATAAGGGTTCTTCCAATTCCTCCTTTTATTATTTTTAAACTTTCTCATAGTGATAGCAGTCATTATGAGCCTCTCTTGCCTCAATTTTCCAAAAAGATCACAGCAGAACAGCACAGCACGTCTACCTAGCTCTGCAGCTGCTTCTATTGTGTTTCACTTCCGCGAATACGCCACGTTTTTATAGTGAATAGGCAAAAAATACATGAATCAATGGGCAGAAACTTTCTAGCCATTGAAAAAAGGTGAAGAATTTTGGTCAGTGGGCAAAAAAATAAAGATTTTAATTGCTGTTTTAAAGAGAATTTTTCCACGAAAAAATGGATAACAATGTGGTTTTCGTGGATTTTTTTGTGGGAACACAGCAAAACCTTTTGTCCACCCCTACTAGTGGCTGCCACTGAGTGGCATAATGTTTCTTGTTTTAGGCTTACCACCACCACTATCTGGCACTTGGCATTTGGCCAGTAGTACATACACTTTTTTCAGGGCTTGTTTTCTGCAAGTCAGATGCCACCAAACACAATTTTTAGGGTTGGTATTCTGCAAGCCTTAAGTCTAGAAAACATTTTTGTAGGGTTTGTTTTTGCAAGCCTAAAGCCAGCAAAAAATATTTTCTGGCTTTGTTTCTAGCAATCATGAAGCCAGCAAACATTTTCTCAGTGCTTGCCATGTTGCAAGCCTTCAATCATTTTTTTTCCAAAGCTAGCCTTGCTGTAATGTTTTAACAGTTTGAGTTTCTGTAAGCCTGCAAAAATTATTCTGAGGACTTTTATTTCTGTTGTGGTGCTGGTTCATTTTTAGAAATGTAAGTCTGCCAACACTGCTGCTTGATAGTGGTCATCTATAATATAACCAGCAGCACTAAAAATAAGTTTTGACTGCACACTTGCTGGTGGACTACTATGAGTTTCCACATCTATAAACATTAGTGCTGGCCACACACACTGTTTTTTTTTTTTTTTGCCAGTAGTCAATGGGGTCATCATATTGGCACAGAACATAGCTATTCTGCAAGTATGCTGTTATCTTCTCACATTTAGTGGGATCACTCCTAGGAGCTAGATGGTGTTTGTGTCTATCAGTTACCAATGCATACTCTGGGAGCAAATCCCACAGAGATATGTAACCACCACCACCACCATAAATGTCTGATTGCCACATCTGAGGTACATGGGTAACTTTCTGTGATGCTGATGTCATGTGTTCTGAATAATATTACAATGTTGTCATTGTTACTGATGCAGCTGATGGTATAATCCTTTGTTTACAACAGATAGTAACATGTTTTTGAATTGTGAATGAAGTATTTCCATATTGTAGACTTCGAAGACTGAGGAGTTCCTGAGGAGCTACTACCACTAATACTACTACTAGTAGTACCTCTACCTCTACTGACACTAGATGTTGCAATTCTACTAGCAGTAGGTGTCAATGCATTTCAAAAAGCAGCAGCAGAATAACTCATCATAGATCGGTTTTGGATATTGTTGACTGATGAAATGATTGGGTATTTTAGGCATCCAGAGTCAGACTTTCCCATTGATCTCTGAAATATTAAAAAAAACATGCATAGTGCTCCTTTTTAGCGGTTGAAAATTGAGCCTTTTCCTTTTAGCTGATATGTCCATATCATCATCTTTCTGTCAACTTCATCTGTATTAGAAGACGGGGATCAACTTCATCATCAATAATTAGATCATCATCTGCATCACCCACAACTTCTTCTCCTCCACTTTCATACTTCTCTAGGCTTTTTGAAGTCTCAAACAATTAATTTTTTTAATGTTCCCATTAGGGAAATTTCAGACCACTGGCTACTACTTTCAGGATGTTTGTTATACTTGTTACTCTCCCAGTCAGGTACAGCAGTTGGTTTAACCACTACTCCCTTCTCTGTTATAGCACCAGCACTAGAATATGACTCGTCATCTTCAGTGTTCTTACATTGTTTATTACTGCAGCTGGTGGTGGTGGAACTATTCATCTTACTTTGACAAATAGCCTCTTCAGGAAAAGGATGCGGATCATCATCATTTATTGTACAAGCTACAACAGTTTTTGGAGTATGAGTTTACTTCAACATCCCTGCTCTGCTCCTTTCTCCTTACCCCTAGAATGTTTGCTGGACATAAGTAAAGTAGTATGGATTTTTACAATAATGTACACAACAGAACCGTTTGAGTGTGATGTCTTGCCCTTTGGGGATAAATCTCCTTTGTTCCTTCACACTCCCCCAGAGTCCCCAGACTCCCCAAACACACAGAACAAATTGCCTTCCAACAAGACTCACAAAAATAAACTAAAACTTTACTTTATTTGTTTATATTATGCTGCTTTCTCCCTCTCTCTCTCTCTCTCTCTCTCTCTCTCACACACATATATGCACGCATGAATGCAAACACACACACATAGACAATGAAAAGCTTTGGGAACCAGACACCTCTATTATACTCTCCTGGTGGGAATACAAGGGAAACTCTCCACTTGGGAGGGGATTTATTCATACCATTTATTTCTATACAATGATCAAGGTGTAAAAAAGTGGATATATTACACCTTTTGTGAAAATTTTCCTGTACTGTGGGAAGTGCCATTTTTCACCTGTTTCACTTTTGAGGCTAAATCTTTGACCCATCTCCAATGTCAGCCAATGAACACTAGACTAAAAATGAATATCACTTCTAAAGACTCAGGACAGTAATTCCTTGAGAAGGCTGACATTATGGGTTGTATTCAAGAAGCTATAGATGTCAATTCCAGAGCAAACCATTGAAACAAAGTAGAATAAAATAACCCTTTGAACTCACTGCTTTGTGTACCCCATTGGCACACAAAAAAATGGGACTTTTAACCCCTTGTATGCAAGAGAGGATTCCGAGGCAATGCAGATTAATGCACTGAAGAACTGAAAGCCCTATATAAATCAATGGGTATGTGTTCCCTATGCATCAGTTGGTTTACTCCAGAATTACTCATCTAGAGATTTCTTAAAGTGGAAATTTCACCTTACACAATTGTAAGAAATGTTACATCTTGCAAAGTTACCTATATGTAGTGTCATATTTCTTTAATAAATAAATCTTGTTTTCAAGATACTAGCATTTGTTGTGCTAAGTAAGTAGTCCACTACTGGCACAGCTGGCACAATTCCCCTAGATCACCTGATACATCTGTGTGTGGTCCCCTCCCTCCCATCTCCAACCCAAGGGCAACTTTAACCCTTTATAACACATATATATGTGCAACACATATCAAAGTATCTCACATCTCTTTGATGCTCAAAGCATTGCATGTATTTAGCAATTGATTCAGGGGGAGAGGGTTTGCCCAAAGCCTCCTTTCCCTAGGTCCTCATGTGGCTTACCCTTTTATTGTTGGGATTTGCAACTCATTTCTCATTCCTCCGGCATGCATAAGGTTAGAGAATCTGAATATGGAAAATGATCTCATGTGACTATCATACATTTTCTATTACCAATTTCATTATTTCAATTACAAACCGAAATACACTTTAGACAAATCTTGCAACACTGTATTTCATATGGGGAAAATAAATGCTTATCAATAGTGTATTATAAACTCCTGTCATGTGAAGATATAATATACAAGAAAGTCTAAGGTAAACTGCTGCTAACTCCTAGGTGAGAACAGTCAGTGCAATCAATGATTTAAACCACCAGCCTCAAACAGGCTACAGCAGCCATTTGCATTAAAAGAAATTTAATTTTTCATTATGGGAGTAGTGAAAGCATTAACAAAAGAAAAAGTGGGGATAATCAATAAAAGCATGTTGCATACAAGATATTGGTAATACGATAATGTTTGTCCTATTCATGTTTTAGAATTGAAAAGTAGATATGTGAAGGGTTAAATTGAGTGCTAGGTATGTGCAAACCCCTCTGGTACTCAAATCATTTGAGTCAAGTGCTTAACTGCATATTTAACAGTTTCAGTGTGAGATAAGTGCCTCTTTGGCAGTCAATGTGTTAACTATATTGGGGTGTCTGCACAAAATATTTGATAAGGAGTTGAAAGGGACAGCGGGGGTGGGGTAATGCATTAAGACATGATAAAGAGGTTATAAAGTGGCGATTACTTCTCCATTGATATCACTTCTCCAGTTCCTATGTTAATCTATGGAGCCAATGCACTAAGATTTCTTCATCTTGTAGACGTTAGTGCATAGACTCTATGAAATAAAATAGGAACTGGAAAAGTGATAACACTCTAGAAGACATCTTTGCTTTATCACCTCTTTATCACTCCTTAGTGCACAACCTCTGTTACCGTTATCTCTTTGTTATCACCTCTTTATCACGCCTTAGCCCCACAAGTGTTTCCTCTAAAAATGAGGGCAGTTTTTACCTATGTTAAACAGCACTTCCTTACTTCTTTATATATAAACCGTTTTTTCTTTCAACTTTTATAAAGTTGTAATAGTGTATAGGTACACATGAGGGCTTTTTATGCAAGATGTTTTAACCTGTTAATGGCCAAAGATGTGTCAGGACGTCACAGGTTTGGATCCTTTAAGGACCATTGACGGTCCTGGCACATCATGGGTTAAATGATCACAGTGCAGCTCAAGGCATGTTGGGATCATGCTGGAGAGGCTGAAACTGACTGCTTCAGGATTGGATCGGTCAGTTTCATCCTTTATCTGGTGAGCCTGTACATGTGATCGCTGCTACAAGATCACATGTGCTGGTTGAGCCAATGACAAAGGCAATGTATGTTTTACTTTGCTTTTCTCAGTGTTTTCTGACTCTTTCTCTCTCTCTCTCTTTCTCTTCCTCACTGTGATATTGAGGAAAAGAGAAGAGAGCCTTAAATAAATGAAATTACAAAAGATGGGGACAGTTTTAATTAAACTGGTAGTGCTGGGGGCAAGAGTGTAAAGTTATTTACAGCATTTTATTCACCCAGACTGTCTATAAACACATGGAAAAGCACAAAGCGACAAGGGTGCCCAATAGTGAAGTACTATAAATGCATATCAAATGTTTAGAGATACTAATGTACTTACAAACTGGAAGGCAAATGTTTACTTTTATACTGGACTTGATACATCTATCAAATATTGCTGTGATATCCCGTTCAGAGGCAGGTTAATATCCTCCGTGTGCGCATCTGTCAGGGGTGGCACCTGACCATCCCGTTTGTGAGTACTTTAGTATCGCTAAACATTTGATATGCATTTATAGTACTTCACTATTGGGAAGCCTTGTCGCTATGTGTTTTTGCATATAGTTATCTGCTTTGGGGAACATGCCTATGAGTAGCTGCCTGATCATTGCCTGATATTCTGTTGCTGGGGCAGATTGATATCCCAAAAAGTGCATATAGCTGCAGTCTACATAAGTGTTTTTTGCAGTCACCGGTCCTGTGAGTATAATCTCAGAGGGTACTCTTTGAGGTGGCGGCAGTTGATATTTTGATATCTGCACTAGGGCTACCTTCACTTTTTTCCACTGTTATTTTCTTTTATTGTTTATAAACACATATATTTAATTTTAATTAAACATTCATGTGGGTTTTATTACCACACCATAAAATCTGATCTCCAAAAAGTGGGACAACAGTAACAGGGAGGGAAAGAGGGACATGAGGATTTTTGCCTCACAGGGACAGTACCCCACTAAATGGTACAATTGGGAAGTATGTTTGACAATTCATACCTTTTATCCAGTCCATACCATATTAAAAATTAACCAATTGAGCACAAATTATCATGGGAAAACCTATAAAAAGTTGTTTTTGTTTTTTTTTTATTATTAACAAAATAAATGACGGGTTATACATATTAATGTGGTATCAAAAGAAAGCCCACTACTTGTGCTTAAAGAAATAGTGTAAACGAATTAGAGGGAAAATATGCTTGAACAAAGGAATAGTAAAAAGGCCAAAATTGCTTTGGTCCTCTAATGTAATAAACAAACAAACAAAAAAACAGATACTTAAGGGGTTGAAACTGGTTAAACTGTTTTAAGCTGACAGTTCTACTTTTGGCTCCCTTTCATTTTGTAGATATGTGAATCACAGTAAAATGTATTTGTTCTGTTTTATTATAGAATATTAACAAACTGAACAACATCTCACATACTGCACTTTGCAGGAGACTCTATTAAGAGCTTAGTAATAGTGAATTAAATGCACAGGGCAAATTGAAGCTTTCAAATAAGTGAGCACCTGGACTGATAATTATACAAGAGCATGAAAACAACTAAATCACAGACATCATCAGCCTAATAGCATTTTACCTTTTGTGACCTTTCTAATAAGTTAATGTTGTCTCTCATGGTACACAGATTACAGTGTATTTCAAAAAATATATTATTATAAACAGTCAAAGGAAGACAACAGGTTTAAAAAATATATCAAGTTTATTGTCTTTTTCTAAGATTATTTGTATAGAATACATTTTTAAAATATTATTTATATGAAATTTGGAAGGTCTTGATCAGTGTACAGCTTTTGCTGTTTTTAGAGACACAATGATAGGAAGCATAAAGTAGATTCATTAACTCTGATGCTCACATGAACAGTAATATGATTTACTTGGTGAAACACTATTTTAAATATTTTCAGCTCAGACATCATAACCTCCTTCTAGGTACTTTTTTCCCAAAAGTGAGCATAACTAAATGGTATTTCCTCATAAAACACATTTTCCATTTCTTCAAGCCCTTGGATGCTAGTTATTTGCATTGCGTTTGAGTCTTTAAAGGGATAGTAATACTTCGTTTTAACTTTATTTTATTTTGTAGGCATTAAAAAAACATGAAGAATGATATAAGTCTTATCTCTCAAACCTTTATGGTTTATGAGATATTCACAAGCAAAGTTCCCCTCCCCGCCCCTTT
The DNA here is from genome assembly GCA_037306005.1 of Rhinophrynus dorsalis. Classification (NCBI taxonomy): domain Eukaryota; kingdom Metazoa; phylum Chordata; class Amphibia; order Anura; family Rhinophrynidae; genus Rhinophrynus; species Rhinophrynus dorsalis. The sequence continues at coordinate 314,436,863 of CM074723.1, forward strand.
TTCCTAGTGTAAGCCATCTCTTCTCAGATGTGAGTCTGGTTGTATGACAGTACAGATAACAGAAGGGGACAATTTTCTTTGTATGAAAACAATGAAAGCACTTCCCCCCTTGACAAGTTTTTCAGCTTTTTCCATTATCTTAATTGAAGATTGTCCCTCTCTGCAGTCTACCTGGGCATCTCCCTTCTGATCTGGTTGAACAGGGAAGGGATACTTTGTTTGTGAATATCTCTTAAACCATAAAGGTTTCAGAGATAAGACTTATATCATTCTTCATGTTTTTTTAATGCCTACAAAATAAAATAAAGTTAAAACGAAGTATTACTATCCCTTTAAGAGAGGTGCCTGTGGAAACTGCTGGACAAAGTGAATGTATGACAAAGCATGTATAGAAAGATGCAGAACTTGGTTGAAAATTGGGCATAAGAAAGCCTAACACATTACTGGTGCTAGTATATATAAAATTAAATTCAAGATGATACTGTCCTCTTAACATAAAAACTAACTAAGAAATCCTCTATATCTTCTGTTGCAGCTGTATTTTCTTTTTAAAGAACCTCCATATAGATATCATTTGTTGAACAGCCTCTGATATTTAATTGGAGATGTGACAGGGAAAGCTGCTATCTATATATATTGCAGAACCATCTGATCTATCTTAAATGAGATGAATCATCATCCCATCAGGCATCGGTGTCAGTCCCTGGTGGAAGTTCAGCTGAGACCTGGTTCACAGCTGTCTCATTCTCAACTCAATTTGACTGCTTTTAACATCTACCCAGCAAGTCCAGAGACTCTGGTCTTTTTTCTCAAGTTGTTGTAATTTGATAAAAAGCAGAGGTGTCAGATTTCATCTCTCAGAATCAGCTCATTTTATTATTTTCCAGGGCTGGATTATTACCTGCCATCTAATTTATTACCATTGTATATTTTGGAAGGCAGCTGGGGCACTACTATAGCAGAGCAGAGAGTCCCACTGCTTAAACTCTTCACTCAGTCTGACAGCTATTTGGAATCTGGGAAACAAACTTCAGTAGAAATGGAAGCAAGGCAGTAGAGCATCACCAGATTTTTTAAAATAAATTCAATAGAGGACAATGAATCAGGGTAATTTCACATATCACTGACTATAGAGTCTATAAAATATAAAAGGCCACATTAACCCTTACCTGTTAACAATTTGAACATACAACTAAGCACTTTTACAGGTAATTACTATGAAGAACCCAATCTCACATTACAAAAGGCATTGAAGATGGCCAATTATACAATACATGTTTAATAATTATGTTATAAAGTAATTGAAAGTTGCATGTTTTTGTACATTGAAATGAATTTGGTAAATCAATATTCTTTCCTCTAATGAGCTCATTTAGTAAAACGGTATAATAAAAGCATAGTGCAAGCAACCAATAGCACTTAATTTATCAATATTAGCAACAGTACTTAAAGGGATAGTAATACGTTATTATTACTATCCCCCATATTGTAGATATTAGCAAAATAATGTAATAGTCCCCAGGTTCATCTCTCAAACCTTTATGGTTTAAGAGATAACTGAAGGCAAAGTTATCCCATCCCTCCCCCTTCCCTGAAGTCAGCGCTGTACCGACTGCAGGGGAAGTCTGTCGTACAACAGACTTGCGGCTCTGCAGCTGAGCCAAGATCGCGTTAGTGAAAAAGAATTATTTCACTGAAAGGTCTTCTACATGTTCTTGGTTTGCCAGCACACGTAGAAGACCGTTTCAGTGAAATAATTCTTTGTCACTAACACGATCTCGGCTCTTCTGCAGAGCCGCCTGATGAAAGTCAGACCAGATATCCCTGTAGTCAGTATTAGTATCCCTTTAAAAAATATCTATAGTTATGCTATGAGAATGTATGTAACTAAAAATACAGAGAAATGTTGCTCTTCCTGCATCCTCTAAACAACCCCTGCAACCCGTACAGTTGCTTCCTCCCACCCCTTCAGCCAACCATCACAATGGCCCATTTTGCGTTTGGGGAACAGTGAAACAATCTTATGGATGACTGAAGGGGTGAGATAAAACCAGGAGTGCAGTCCTTTTCCCTACATCTTTATCTACATATATGTGCATAGCTTATATTAAAAAAGTATTTATTTTATAACTTAATTTTATGAAATAGGACCATAAGATTGTGTTGGTGGTATTTAATTTATTAATGGCATGTTTTTTATGAAACATCATATGTTAAAAATATTTAAAGAGGAATGTTGCATTGAGTACTTGGTAAATCACCCACATGTTTGTTTTTACTAAATGATGCTATCATTTAGTCAAGCTCCTGGCATTTTCCAGGCAAACAAACTGAACTGCTATATCAACACATTTTCTTGCTCATTTTAAATTATCTTGATTATGAATGTACATATTTTGTGCTGTTCCACTGAAATTCTAATGCATTTGGTATTCAATTTTTGTACTAAATATTTTAATGCATTTGATATTCAGTTTTTGTATAAAATATATTTTAAGTAATGGTAACAGGGATAGATTCTATTGCAGGTGCTAAATGTTAACACCTGTTTTATCAAACATTTTCCTATTGAAGGATGGGGAAAACTGGAGATAAAAGCAGATATAAAATTAGCACCTTCAGTAGAATCTGGTCCACAGTCTGATATTGAAGTCCTTAGAACCTTGTCAATGTACCATGTTGTTGTTGTTATAACATATTCAAATACAAATGTAGATTAAAGATTTTTATATACATCGTGATACTGAATAACAGATATAAAAGTTTGTTATGTTAAGTAATAATATAATAAAGAAACACCAAAATCCTCAGTTCCTGCTGATGTCAAATTGTACGGTCCTTGAGCAAAATTTGATAAATAAATAAAAAATACCTTTTCCTGGATTATGAAAGATTTTTTTTTTTATTCCAGAAAGGATTTAAGAAAATGTTCTCAAAAGAAATCAAACCATATTAAAGTAATGTTGCAGGTTAAAAGATTCCATAATGTATTCTGTAGTTTCCATCACAGAATTGTTTTGATTATTGTAAATGTGGATGTGGATCTTACCCATTACAGGTGGAAAGCTCTATGGAATTTCCTGCTTTCAGTCTTGCTCTCTACAACAAATTTTGTGATGAGCACCCATTGAGAATGAAAAAAATTGTTTTGTTCTTAGGCATAGTGGCCCCTCCATGGTGGTTAAACCATGTTTTTCTCTCCCATCTGCCATTGCGGAAATGTACATGTCCTTATCAGCCTGGTCCCACCCACAGACAGTCCATCTCTGAAATGGCAGGCAAAATCTCTCCACATGAGAGAAACAGCACAACCACAGCCATTCATTTCAGCCTATGTGGGCCTTGTTGGTGTGGTTGAGCTGATTCCCTTTAGACACATGCCTGGGACACCCTTCAACTCAGGGAGACCTACAAAGAATGTGACAAGCATCCATTGAGAAAAAACAAAATAAAGTATTTTGTTCTTAGGCATAGTTGCCCCAGAGTGGTGCTCAAATCATGTTTTTCGCTCCCATGTGCCACTGCAGGGAGGAAATTTCCATGTCCATTTCAGCCAATTCAGCTCCAAAATGTCATGAAACAACACAACCACAGATGGGTCTTTATGGGCCTTGTTGGTGTGGTACAGCTGATTTCCTCTAGACACTAAAAGCCTGCTTCTTATTTCACATTTCCCTGCAAACCTCTTTATTAGGCCACATTTCTCTGAATCTGCTCCTTTGTACTTTCCCCAGAGGTATATATTGATGGGTATATTTATCTTACAAATGTAATCCTTCTTGTTCATTTTTTTATCTTTGAGGATTACATCCCAATTAATGTCCTTTAATACTGTTTTAGCATTATAAAATTAGCCTTTTTAAAATGTAATGTTTTGGTTAAACCCTTGCCAATTGGCTTCTTATAACAAACTTCAAACGGATAACATTTTATGGTTGCTGCTGTCAAAATATTCCCTTACCTGTGCATTGTTTACCATGTCAGAAATGTTTGATAGCATGGCCTTTTTTCTAGCTGGCTTCTCTACTAGTTGTTACATGAAATTGTCATTAACCATAGTTAAAACAATATTTACCTTTGTTGTGCCGCATGTCATATTTCTTCAGTCAATTTCAGGGTAAATGAAATCTCCCATCATGATTACATTTCTTGACTGATAAGCCTTTCCCACTTGCAGTAACAGTTGGGCTTCTTCAAACTCCCCAATATTAGGTGTCTTGTGGCATATTTCCATTAACATATTATTATTATGTATGTTCCCAGTGTGTGTTTCAGCCCGTGGGGCCTCTACATTCTCAGTGGACCCTCCATTAATATCTTCCCTTATAATAGGTTTTAAGGTATGCCTTACGTATAGGTATACCCCTTCCACTTTTGTTAACCCTATCCCTCCTAAAAGGTGAATAACCCTCTAAACTGACTTTCCAGTCATGTGTATCATTTAACCAGGTTTCAGTAACAGCAGTTAGATCATATTGCTCATAAATTGTAATCAGTTCCAGATCCCCCATCTTACAAGCCAAACTATGAGAATTTAACAAGCATATATTTTATGTTATGGTCATTCTGAAAAATTACTTTCTTTGAAATATGTATTTTTATCATGCTGTAATATAAAGATTGCCCCCAAGAGAAAAAGTAAATCCAGTGCTCTAGGAATCCAAACCACTCCTGCTTACGCAAAGTCTTTAACCACACATTTAACTCCCTATTCTTCCATTGACTTTATAATGTAGCTCATTGCACGGGTAGTAATTTAGACAATACTACCTCAGAAGTCCTTTTGCTTAAGCTTATAACCTAAATCCCTGAAATGCTTCTTAATGGTGTTCCATTGACCTTGCCACTGGTACCAAAATGTTCCATGACATTCGGGTCATGCCGAACCCCTATCAACAATCTTTCAACCACATCTGCCACATGTCAAACTCAAGCACCAGGGAGACATAAAATGTTCTATTGTAGTGATCATGGTGACAGATTACCCTGTCTTTCTTTCTAATAATGGAATCCCTACCACCACCATCTGTCTAGGTCTGCCTGAGTCCCAGATCCCATCAACATCAGAGGGGCTGTTCTGTTAGCAAGAACAGTCCTCTATAGTAAAGGCATTCATATGCCAATACCCCCAACATCATCACTCAATGTAGAAAATTGGTTATGATAAGTAAATACAGGAGTGTCCTCACCATATAGCAGAAAGCCACCAATTACAACCCAGCAAACAAGAAACGCACCCACCACAGACACAGGCTGCAATCCATCACTTGCACAACTGAAAAGGGATTAAAAAGGCTCTTTTTTAACTCCCTCCTTTATCACACTAACATAACACAGAAAATGCAGTTATTCAGTTTGTTCATCTGATACCCTAAAACTTAGCTTATTTCAGTTTACAGCTGACGAGACCTAAGCAGTAATGAAAGTGTTCACTCTAAAGCCAATAAATGCATCAACATCACTCTACACATGTAGTTAGGTTTTCATCTCCCAGGTAGGGTTGGACAACATTTTTGCCTCAAAATCAAAACAGGTTGAGTGGGAAATTTCCAGTAAAAAGTGCCAATTCTCAGCTTTTTCTGTATAGCTCATTGCACTGAAGTATTTTCCCCCAGGGATAATAGAAATTAGGTGTCTTTTCCCCCAGGGATGATAGAAAGGGGGTGACAGATTCCCTCAACATGCCATTCTGTCTGAGAGATAAAGAAAGTACCATGTTTTTTGACCTAGTTGAAATTGTTTATTGGGTGGGAAATTTGTTCTCTGTGTTAGGGAACTCTGGGGAAGTATTAAAGAAGACGATTTACCCCAAATACCCCAAATTCTTATTTGACTGATCCAAGCTGGATACTCTCTGTGTTATGGTTGTCTGTGCAGTGTGTAGGGAGAAGGGAGATTTACCCCCAAATACCCCAAAATCTGGTGTGACTCAGAAGAGACATGCAGGTAATCCAAGTTTCTTCCTGAGCTGGCTGAGCCTTTCTCACTGACTGTCTCACTGATATTTAGCAGACTGACACTGACTCCTTCAACAGCCAGAAGAAGAGGGGCCAGCATATTTAGTAAGGTCTATCATCAAATAAAGATTTCAGTGACATTGGGAAAGACAGAAAGCAGCAGCTTAAATCCTCAAGACACCATCTATAGCCTAAGGAGAGAGAATCAATTGCACAGGGAGTGAGTTATTTTTATTTATTTTTTTTAGATGGGATAGGGACAGTTAATAAAAAAATGAAAGAAAAAAAATGTAAAATAAAATAAAAATAGTTTGACTGATAAGAGACGGAGACATGGACCCTGACATGAGCTGCGACTGAGGCAGACCGATAATAGAAGAGATAGAGTCCTTTGTAGAACATAAAGGGCAATCCATTACACACAATCTGTTGTGTACATCACTGCTAAAATACACACTAGTTTAATAATGCCCAGCATACTAATGGCAGAGTTTGGGGGAAGGAAGTAGGAGCAGTGCAGGGACTTGTTAGTAAAGTAGTAGTCCCAAAACCGACACAACACTGGGCAACACTGGACAACATAGTTACTGTAGTGTTCCTGTAGAAGAGCTTGTTTGGAAACATCCCATAAAAAGTTCTACCACCACCACCACCAGTAATATTAATAAAAACGCTGAAGATGACAATGAGTCACATTCTAGTGTTGATGGAATAATGGAGAAAGGTGTAGCAGTTTAACCAATTGCTGAATTTGACAGTGAGACAAACAAGTAGTACCTGCCCAGAAAGTAGAAATGTAAGTTCTGAAAATCCCTATAATACAAAAAGTAAAAATAAATTTTTTGAGACTTCAAAAAGCCAAGAGGAATATAACTGTAGTGGGTTAAAAGTGGCGGGTGATGCTGAGGATGACCTAATTATTGATGATGATTTGATCTAGAATATATCCCTCCAGTATCCTCCTCTTCTTCAAATACAGGTGAAGTTGAGAGTGAGAGAGATGATGACATGGTCAGAAAGTTAGCTGAAAAGAAAAGTCTCAACCTTCAACCACCGAAAAGGAGCACTGTGATTGTTTATAAACTGTTTGAGAAATAAGAAGTAGTAATAGTAGTAGCAGTAGCAGTAGTAGTAGTAGTAGTAGGAGCCCCTCAGTATATGAAGTCTACAGTATGGAGATTCTTCACTCACAATCCAAAAGCTAAACATGCTGCTATCTGTTGACTGTGTAAGAAGCATGTGAGCAGAGAGAAAGCAGGATCACACCTCACTGAGATCCCACCTGATGTACAAGCAGAGGTCTTATTAGGATACACACCATCAGCATGTCAGTGGTGACAGAAGTCATAGAGTACCTGCATGTACTGCTACCACCCCACCACCTCAACAAATCATGTTGTTAAAGCAAGATACACAGTCCTTCCATTATGTACAACCATCCAAATCTTAATGAGTTCTTAGAAAGGGGTCTAAAACTGCACAAAAATAATCCACAGGTATGCCTGTGGAATAGTAAACCTCCTATTGTGTCAGTATTACACAAGCAGAAGGTCAATGTTGTGGGCAAATGACAAAGGCACTAAGTCTGCTAACAATTTTTACTTCCAGCTGTTTATTCCTCCACTTTAGCTCTCAGAAGCAGTAGTATTGTGAAAGGAAATTTTTCAGTTATAGAAAACATAGGCGAAAAATGTGATAGTTCTCATGGGAAATGTATTGGCAGTGGTGAAAATGTTATGTATTTTCTGTGGGCAGTAATTATGCAAAATAAAAAAAAAAGTATTTTTTGGTCTCTTAGGGCAGGTGATAAACTCTAAATCTTAGTTTTTAGTAATCTCAGCCATAATATATATTGTATACCTTTTCCAAATTTCCAAAGAAATAAATGGTTCTAGATTTTAAATAAGCACAGGGATGCAGAGCACATTTCATCAAGTAAGGCTGATAGGAAGAGTTTTCAAACATAGGTACTATAACTTCCTTATACTGAGCAGTATCTGTCAATTCCAGTCATCAATCAGGACACACCAACAGACAGGTGTAAATGATTTTTTGTTTGCCATAACAACTGGAGATGAGAAACAATGTTATAGGAAGCACAGTGAATTGTTTAATTACCTCTCACTTGGAGAAATCCCCAAACTATGACTTGCCAGTGGCCCTCAAGATCTGGGCTGTTCATCACTGATCTTGTATAGAATCTTTCAACTGATTTTCACATGTATCAGGAAGAAGGGTGATTTGGGTGAAATGTAAACTGAACTTGCATATCGTTTGAACTGAAAGAGCCCATGTTTTATTTTCATGTTTTAAAGAAAAATGACTATATTCCTTTTGATTTCTTTCTTTTTCTCTCCATTCAAATCTAGATATGTACAAGCTCTGAAAAGGAATGTAATGGCTTTCTCAAAGTGAACAGTGGGAAGAAAAAAGGCTTTGTTCCCTTAGATGTTCTGGAAGATATCTGATCAGTTTTGGAATATTACAGTTGGACAAGATTTCTGGATATGCAGGTCTGCTACTCTCTCAATGAGCATGATGAGTCATACAGACTATCATGGAATGGATAGACATGAAAGCAAAAGACCTATGAGACTGTTAATTTAGTTAAATACAAGAATGGGTCAGCTAATTGAGAAAATAAATTATGCTTGTATCCAAAGGAAATGGAAGAGGAAATGTTGCAGTGATCAGAATATATTTAAAATGAATATATATCCATTCTGTACTTCTAAAGTAATCTGTTAAGGATTTGGATTGAAGGAATAGTTTAATGTTTCTGTCATTGTCTTCTAATGATGATAACCTTATTCAGACTCTCAGCCCTTTTATAAACTTGGGAAAAACACTTTACCTTTCTGAAATAAGAACTAAAATTAGACTGTAAGCTCGATAGGGCCGAATCTAATACCCCTAGGCTCTAGGAACACTGCTGATTTCTCTTTCTGTAACACATAAATAAGTATAAAAAACTGACTCTTTGCATGCCAGAGAGGTATCCAATGTATTTTTAAAATGGGATGAGAACACATATGTGCATTACCTCTTGCTACTCCTGACTTAGGTATTAGAGACACAGATGCTTGTCAGTAGTGTCTACAATACAGAAAAGTGTTTTCTGACTTGAAAAATTTAACAAAGGTCAGCTTGTGTGCAAACATTTTCTTTTTTAACAACTGTTTTGTATGTGAAACATATTAAATGAATACATATGAAACTACTTTTTCTAGGTATTTTGTGGCATCCACATATGACAACAATGTAACAGAGTTTAACAGAACCCTTTTATGTAACTTTGATGTTTTATATTTTATTGCAAGCAAACCTGTTTGATAAAATACCATGTTTCTTATGACCCATGGACACACTATATTTCAGTTACTCTGCTGTTTCTTTTGATAAAGGAAATTGATGTATGAGTGCTGGGACAAAATTATTATCCTTTAATTCTTTCCAAAATGAGCGATACAAGGCAAAATATCAAATAATTATACTTATAAATTATGCTTTCACTTGGTTCAATGATGACTAGTTGAACAGCCCGTTACACGGGCCACAGTGCCTCTGGCAGCCGGCCGCGGGGCAGTCACACGCAGTGGAGACTGCCCGCGCCTCGGCTGATAGAGAGCTGTACGCTCCTTCGGAGCGCCCAGCTCTGTATTAGCCACGGCGCAGGCAGTCTCCACTGCGCGTGACTGCCGCACGTGCAGCAGTGTCTACTGCGCATGTCGGGCGTTACACACAACTTGGCGAATTATTATATAGGATGTTTTAACCTGTCTGTGTCAGGGGTGGCCAACCTGAGGCCCTCCATCTATTCATGGGCTACAATTCCCATCAACTGTTGGTTGAGGATTTTGGGAAATTCAAGCCAACAACAGCTAGAGAGGCTCAGGTTTCACATATTCGGTATACAGAATGCACTTAGGGATGTATTCAATAAACTGAACAAGGGGAGAAATAAAAATTCCCATTCCTTTGATTACTAGAAAGTTCTCCAACACATATTTAAATCATTGTCTCTAGAGTTCAAGAGGATAAAAGCCTGATTTATATCAAAATGGATTTAGGGAATCTTTTTTTTGGCCCCGTGGTTCAGATTTTTTGTTCCAGAATTGTACGTTTAGTTTATTGAATATAACCCTTTGTCAAATATTTTCATCAGTATAATTATTCAATAAGTAAAGACAGAATTTTGAGGGGACTGAATTCACCAGAATTTTGAGACCTGTATTACAAATAAGAGAATCTGATGCCTTTGCTATGCTAAGATACTGCAAACAGAAGCAGTTTTGATTTTGTGTGTATGAAATCATGGATAGCTTTACATGAACAAATTGATTTAGCATATTAGTTAAAGCAAAAAAAAACCTTGCATTTAGATGTGAATATAATTTGTTCAGTGATTTTCTTGTGCGGTTAAATTCTTACATTAGAAAAATACAAACTGAACCTTACACAGAATAGAAAAGAGGAGCAAGTCTGGAGCAAACAAACTGCCCCATAGGAGAGCAATAAAAATTCTCAAAACTTCCAATGATTTAAAAATGACTTTAAACCTCTTGAATTCTAGAGAGTTGTTTTGGAAACTTTCCTAATGTTCAAGTTGTTAAAGAATTAATCAAAAGCGGAACTTTCATCAGATAACAATAGAGTATCATATGATAATTATATTAGTGATATACACATACCTAGCTTTATTTTCAAGAATAATTGCGGCATTAAACAAAAATAGAACCTTCTATGCAGGCAGGCACTGGCTGGGATCTTGCTGTAGGCGCTCTCTGCACTGTCAGTCCCTTCCAGTGCCTTTTGGCACAATGGCATTCCATTCGCCAGTGGTGGAGTTGAAGGGGACGGACAGTGCAGACGCAGAGATGCCTGCTCTGCAAGATGCCTGCGCTGTTCCATGGTGCTTGCCTGCCTGCATAGAAGGTTCTATTTTTGTTTAATGCCACAATTATTCTTGAAAATAAAGCTAGGTATGTGTATATCACTGATATAATTATCATATGAGGCCCTATTGTTATCTTATGAAAGTTCCGCTTTAAAGGGGATCTATCACCCCCTTACATCTTTGTGTAAATAGCTTTCTTATATAGTGAATATGCATTAAAGTTTATTTTTATTTTACTTTTTTTTTAAAGCGCTTGTTTGCAGAAATTAGAAGAATAAATAGAGCCCCGTGTCTACTTCTGCTGCAGCCTGCCGCTCTGCCGCTCTCTATCCAGTTTTATGCATATTCACTATATAAGAAAGCTAGTTACACAAAGTTGTAAAGGGGTGATTGATCCCCTTTAAGTCAATGGGAAATTGTATTTGTCCCCTTTGGCGCAGTGGTTTGTTCTCAATTTGCTCCTCTTGTCTTTCGTACACAAGGCCCACTGAGTACTTATTAAAGACTGAATTTCCCTTTACCTTAATAAAAGTATTGTGCAAGGAAAGCCCCTGTTCTTTTATATATGTACTTGGAAGGAGCATTCCAAGTTATGCTGTGGGAATATTAACCCCTTAACGACATGTGACGTACTATGACCATCACGGTCCTTGAAATACTCAAGGACCGATGACGGTCATAGTACGTCACGTACTTTTTACTTACAGCGCTCTACCGGGAGCGCTGTAAGTAAAAATAGGGCCTGAAATTGACCGCTCCAACATCGGAGCGATCTCTATCAGGCCCCATAGTGACGCGCCGATACACGCGACAGGCCACGTGTACTGGCGCGTCCAAGTGGTCCTATGCGGTCCTTATGGGACAGAAATGTCCCAGGACCGCCGGTCGTTAAGGGGTTAAATAACAGTGTGCTGTATTTATCAAGCTAAAAAGGTGTGATTCTGGAGCAAACCAACTGCAACTTGAAGATGGGGGTGATCAATAAGACCCAGTATTTGACAAAATATGAGCAAACGGTGAATTTTACTACTATATATATTTTTTTTAAATATACTTCTTATAATTAAAATATTCTCATTCACATTTACATATGCTTTAATTCTGGATTGCTTATTCTAAATAATATTTTATGCACTCAAGCAAATTAAAATTAATACGTTTTCTAGTTTCTCACTTTAGTGACTGTAATGTATGGATCTCTTCATACAACTAGGTGTGATATACATGAAACTGGTATGAGAATAATAAATGTTAAGACATGCCCTTTAGTAAATATGAGCCTATCAAATCACAGATTCATTCTGCATAGTGTAACATTATATGTGTACAATGTTCCAGCAGGGCTGGACTTTTTCACTGGTCTGTGACTAGCAATACAGTAGATGAGTAAAAAGCAATGCTGTTCTCTGTGTTTAACATTTTCATCTCCTGACTAGTAACATTCTTCCTATAACTGATACATTTCAAATTATATTGTACCAGCCCTGTGGCTGAGAAATGCATCTTATATTGCAGTTTGTTTCAGTTACCATTGCTATTGTATTTACTGTTTTCAATCTAAAATTACAGAGGTCCCTAGCTGCTTCCTTTTGCAAAGTTCTGGGGATGTATGTCATCCAAGAAATTACTAATTCATTATGTTTTCCATAGCAGTTACTTTCCAATGTAGTGCTTCCATTTTACCACCGTAATATTCTGTGTTAGTTCTATTTATATAAAAAGAATAATTTATAAAAGAAGTATCTTACTGGTTTTGAGTTTTTCTTTCAATTGTCAAATGAATGGGCGCATAGATGGATCTAAACAAATAAATATATGTACTGTCAAAATTTTCATATTATATATAAGTGTGTGCATGTGTGCGTGTGAGAGAGAGAATGAGAGATTTCTGGCTGTCAGCCATGCCCTGGGGTGTCACAAAGGCAGAGTTATGCAAAACTCCCCTTTGTGTATCCAATAGAGTGTGGCTGAGGGAGACAATTTACATGATGTTTGGCCTCCTCAACCATTCAATACATACGTTTGTTTCCTCGCCACTGCCTCCTCAACTGACTCCAAGACTTTTTCCAGCTTCTGTGACTGAGGGCAGCTCATCTTGAGAAAGAGCAAGCAAAATGCACACAGTTATTGGATCAGCTAACTGAAACTCACTTCATATTTCTGGTGAGGAGAACAAGCATCGTCCTCATAACTGTCTCAGAGATGTCTTTATCTTCATAGCCATAGTGGCCTTTTCCTCCTCTTTAAAGCTGCCCTCAGCCTGCAAAGAACTCCTTTGTTCTCCTCTTAATTGTCATTTTCCTCCTCTGAGCCATATCTTTTCACCTCCTCCTCTCACTCCTAATTCAGACAATGGTAACATTGTGCATTTTGTGCCACATGGGTTCTCATTCTCCATTTTGCCCCAAACACACTCCTTCCTCTGTGTGATTTTCTCCGCTACTCCATAGTCCTCTGTGTTCCGTAGGTACATAGAGAGAGGTGTGTGTGTTTTGTGTGGTGTTCCTGCCCAATTTTTGGTGAGGGATCACGTTGGTTTGTTGCCTAGCAACCACCAACCATAGTTTCCCAGTAGGTGCTGCAAACACACTAATAGGCTAGCTTCCATCAAGGCTGCCTCTTCCTTTGTGTGTTAATACACGCAGTGTGCATGCTCTGATTAAGAAAAGGACTGTGAGCCATCTCAAACTCTTCACCGTTGCATTGGATACTTCTTTCACACTTAAGGTTTAAGGGCTCAATACATTTGTCCCCGTTAGGCCACAAAAAAACCTCCTGCATTTTTTCAAGCACGGTAAGGAATTCAATTACCTATGCTATGAAAAAATGCCACTGTAAAATAAAACAAAAGCCGCAAGTTGCAATTCAATTGACTGCGTCAGCCCTTAATATCCGATAAGGGACTGACTCTATCGCAGGAAATTTAAGACCACGTTTTTTCTGACTAAGGGCTCGATTCAAATGTTGGCGTTAAAACCAACGTGAAGAAAAAAACTGCCTTTGAGCGTTAAGCAAGACCAGGTAACGTGAGATTCAAATCTTCCTTACCCAGAAAGGCTAACGAGCGATAACCAACAAAATATACGTTAACCTTAAACCTGCGTCTCATAGAAAATCTTACCTAAAAACACACAATAAAAATGTTACCTAGCACCACAACCAATCACAGCACTCCAAAGTATCAAGTATATTACAATGAGAAGGGACGAATTGTACAACATGCGAGCTAGGCAGCCGGGCACAATGCCAAAGCATGAGGAGAGGAGAGATATCGGAGGAAGCGGACAGCAAATACAAGCCTACCACCCGCTTCCTCCTATGTCTCTCTCCCCTCCTCCCGCTTCCTCCAATGCCTCTCTTGTCCCCAGGCGTTTCTTATGCTGCGGGCTTCACAGCCACCCGCTGCAATGGAATGAAGAATGAATGAAGAATTTATAAATGAAGATGAGGGAAGCACTGCAGTCAGAGTGCAGCCTGCTCCCTCAGTTGTATTTTAACCCTTTGAGTGCCAGAGTGGTATGCAGTGCATTGCTTTGCAATGTGTTGCGTACCACGCTGGCACTCAAAGAGTTAGTAATGTCCTACTTACTGTGTCCCATTGTTATTAGTGTTTTTGCTCCACTCTCCATTTGAAGGAGAGTGGAGCAAAAATAATGATAGCAATGGGACACAGGAGGTAGGGCATTACAAATGAATGAATCTAAATCAATATACGTTTAATAATAGTATTTTAATAATAAAATGTATAAAACACACCCACTCACACACATACAGGCATAGCTTGCCTATTAACCCTTTGGGTACCAGGGGGGTAGGAAACATGCTAAGCAATTATTTCCTACCTCTCTGGTACTCAAAGGGTTAATTGTGGAATAAAAGACAGATTTGTCCACTACATGGAAGTCCATGAGGTGGATGTGGATGGGTTTAGTATGTCACATATATGTAATATATGTGACATACTAAGGGGGGGATGTGGAAGGGGGCATTGTGTAGTGCTTGGTGTACTAGTTTTATTGATTGTAACCCTTTGAATGCCACAGGGGTGAGCAGTGCACATCCCTATGGCATTCAAAGCTGACCATGGTGCTGAAAGCCATCTCTGTGTTCCCCTAGTCGCTGAGTAGGGAAAAGCACAGAGAAAGCTGTTCAGAACTGTCGACGTGGATTTTTTACTCTGCCTACTGTGTTGTTCTCCCAAAAAAATAGGCGTTAGATTTCTGGAGAGAAATGTTGCAATTTAACTCGCGTTAGCCCTAACTCCAACATTTGAATAGCTTTTGGCGTCGCTTGTACATTATCCTCTATGGGTGAGATCTTGCTGTTCTGGCGACGGGCGATGTGTGTTTCAGAACTGGCATCGCTTCTTACTAGTGGAACATTTGCATTGCTCAGTTGACGTTAAAACCAGCGTCGCCAGTTTTTTCTGCCAACGCCAACATTTGAATCGAGTCCTAAAGTCCCTTATAGGGACACAGCAATTAAAATAAAAAAAAAGTGTAAAAGAAAAAACCTAAGTCCTCAGTGGATGTATTGATATGGGACCTTAAGCCCCATATCAATACATCCAAAGTATACCCAGACTGTGTCCAATGTTAGTAGAATTAACCCTATGAGTGGAGTGAGGTAGAATTACCCTGCTGGCACTCATATGGTTAACCTAGCTAAGTAACAAAGCAACGGCCCCTGAGAACAAACATGTACCATTAATCTTGATGTCCAGCAGAGTCTTCCGCAACCTGTTCAGCTGCTGTCCATCTTCTTTCTTCTCTCTTCCTCTGTGTTGTATTATTGTAGCTGTTGAAAAAAAAGTATGCATGAGTAAATGTTTCCTTAAAATAACCTGCACATGTATGCATAGTTTAACCTCTTGAGTGCCAGAGGGGTATGCAACGCATTGCAGAGCAATGGGTTACGTACCTCTCTGGGGCTCAAAGGGTTAAACTATGTATAAGTGTGCAGGTAAATGGTACATAACGTGCCCCAAGTTATAAATAAATTGTGCCCATGTTTTATAAAAGATCCTCATTATTTGTAATAAAAATATTATTGTCCAGTTCTATTTCTCTGCAGCTGTGTGCAGCCGTGGAAGCGGTGGTGGCAGAGAAACTGAATCGCCCCCCCATTTTTTATGTTATAGGCAGATGCCCATTCCACAATGAGGAAATTTGAACAGAGACTGCCTTTATATATAGGCAGTCTCTGTTCCAGTTCCCTCACAGCCAGTGGCTGGGATGTGTGCTTACGCACCTTACAAATAATGAGGATTTTTTTATAAAACATGAGCACAATTTATTCATAACTTGGGGCATGTTATGTACTGTTTACCTGCACACTTATACATAGTTTAACTCTTTGAGCCCCAGAGAGGTACTCCTCTGGCACTCAAGGGGTTAAACTATGTAAAAATATGCAGGTTATTTTAAGGAAACATTTATTTATGTATCTTCTTTTTTTTACAGCTACCAGACAAGAAGATGGAAAGAAAAAGGAAGAGAGAAGAAAAGAGGAAAAAGAAGGAAGTTAGGAGACAGACAGTGGATGACAGTTAAGTTTAACACAGATAAGCTAACCATTGGTGCTTGACAGTATGTTAGGAACCTATAGTTAGCTTTTTTTCCTTTTGCTGTTCTCATAATTGAAGCTATTTAGCTGCGTTTTGGGAACTTAGCTCACAAAACGGATGTTTGGCCACAAGTCCTTTTCTATGGCCCCATGTCCGTTGTGCTTTTAGATGGCAGGGCAATTGAATAGCTGGTTAGCACTTTTTGCTAACAGGCCGGAATCCAATTTTGCCCTACTGGCTGTTTTACTGGGCTCAGTTGAATCGAGCCCCAAATCTTTGAGTACCACAGGTGTACCCAATTCATTGGGAATTTATGTTTAACCCTTTGAATGCGGCTTTAGTATCCAAAGCATTGAAATGCATTGGATACCACTTTGAAACTCTACTGGGTTACACCTTTCACCTCCAGGCTGATACCCAATATACAAATTACAAAAGGTGTAACCAATGCACTGGCAATTTACTTTAAACTATTAAGGTGCCAGACAAGTATCCAATGCATTGTAGTGCCATGGTTACCAATCTGGCAGTCAAAGGGTTACACCACATGTGCAAAGCTGTGGCATTGTCACTAGGAGATATATATATATATATATATATATATATATAATCATCATGTTCAACCATTGTCAATCCACTGTCAATCCACTGCAGGATGAAGGTCTCCCCAGTAAGAGGAAGGGGAGAAATAATCATGGGAAGGGAGCAAGTACAGGGAAGAGTGAGGTGCAAGGAAAAGCAGGGTGGGTAACATGAGACTCTTAAGCTGTTGCCCACCCCAGCAAGTAAAATGAATCTAGGGTAAAACATTGTAAGAGAGAAGTGACAACATGAGGTATTCCAACTGGTGCCAGACAACAACTGATATGTAGAAGGGAGAACACACTTATAGTGAAAATTCTTTATGCCTGAAGAAGGGCGGCATTGAGCCCCCTGAAAAGTTGAACATGTTCGTCTCATCAATAAAACTTTCAGCAATTGCTGATACATGCATTTTTGCTGTGAATGTGTTCTCCGTTGTACATATATGTGCGTGTGTGGTCAACCAGGACATTCTGCATCTGACTGAATACAAGTGCAGGTCTTTGAGCCTCTTGAATGTGCATCCATGCTTCTTACATGTTGCCAGACTACAACTCCCATTGAAAAATGCAAAACTATTGACAGTTGGGTTTTTTCATTGTAAATGGAATTGCCCTCTGTAAAATGTTAGTTTATGAAGATATGTGTACAAATGCATATATGTGAATATTAGAATATCTAACATAAAGGAAGAACTGGTAATTTAAAATTAATTTAATATTAACCCCTTAACAATAGTTAAGGACCACAGAGCATTTTATTTTTTATTTTTTGCACCAATAGATTCAGGGGTCCCAGAGCGTCATGAATTCCATGACACATAGAACCATCATGGTTTCTTAACAGAAGTTTTCCCATGATGGTTCTGGCATGTCGTGGGTCCTTAAGGTGTTAAATAAAAGTTCATATCGGACCAGGAAAGCTCATCCTCAACCAGCTAAATTGTCAAGTAAAGTAAGAATGCTTTCAAAAATAAACAAGTTAATAGTTTAGTTTTATCAATTAAAATGGATAGTGAGTGAACAGAAGAACAATCTAATTCAAATCACTGTCTGGTGTGACCACCCTTTGCCTTTAAAACAGCATCAAGTCTTCTAGGTACACTTGCACACTTGAACTCAGAAGGCAGGTTATTCTAAATATCTTGGAAAACTAACCACAGTTCTTCTGTGGATTTAGGCAGCCTCAGTCGCTTCTCTCTCTTTCCATGTAATCCCAGACAGACTCAATGATGTTGAAATCAGGGCTCTGTGTGGGCCATACCATTAGGGGTGGGCGAAATCTCTCACTGTGTTCTGGTGGGAAATTCCACAAAAACCACGTTGTTGTCCACTTTTTCACTGGAAAATCCGCTTTAAATCTAGCAATTAAAATTTTCGCATTTTTCACCCATTGGACAAATTTTTTCGCCATTTTTTCAATGGCTAGAATGTTTTTGCCCATTGATTTATGTTGTTTTCACCGTTTCGGTATAAAAAGTGACGTATTTGCAGTAAATCAAACACAATAGAAGCAGCTACAGAGAGAGGTAAACATGTTGTGCTATTCTGTTGTGATCTTTTTCCAAATTTGTGGCAGGAGAGGCTCATAGTGACTGCTATCACTATGAGCAGGTTTAAAAATAATAAATGGAGGACCTGGAAAAACCACTGAGTCTGAGAAGGAGGAGGAGGTGAGCACTACTGAATGCTGGCGCTACCAATGCTGGCCAGTCCCACTAAATCACCTCAAGGGATCTTGGGAATTTTAATGGAAAGGCAGGGAGAAAAGGGAATGTGAAGGGAGAAAAGGGTAGTACTAGTGAGAGCAGGACAGGTCAGCTGACTGTGCCTGCTGCTAGATGTGCTGTCTCTTCTGCCACCATTGCTGCCCCTACAGCTGCCAGTGCTGAACCTGCTGCCACCAATACTGTGCTGATGTCAGACATGCTGCCCCTGTTGCCAGTGCCACCAGCGCTGTGCCTGCTGCCAGTGTTGAAGCTGCTGCCACCAGTTCTGAAGCTGCAAGTGTGTTTTTTAATACTTAGGAAGGGGCGGGGGAGAAGATGCTGCCAAGTGTGACAGCAGGGTACCCTAAGTCACACTTGCCATCCTCAAGCAGTCCCACCAGTGCTAGTACTATTACCAAGAAGGTCTAGCAGATTGTTAGTGTTAGGAATGAAGGAGGGGGTAATCAATATCCTCATATTACTAGTGACTGTGAGGAGGAAGACTCTAGGGCTGAACTTGATGTGTGTGGTGTTAGTAGTAGTAACAGTAATGGTGAAGCAGCTGGTGGGACAAGTGTTAGAGTGGTAGGGAAGCATTTGAGAGTGTCCAGACTAGAGGTAAAGGGAGCCCACACCATTCCTCTGGATCTGGGAGTCCTCCTCCCCTTCCTTCCCTACATTGACCAAGTGGAGCATGATCCTGTAGAGGCCAGAACTGGTGTTGGGGAAGAGGAGGCTCAGAATTAATACCACCACAAGCAGCAGGAACACAGATCAGGTGTCTGTGCCTGCTGCTACTGCTGCTAGTTTGCATTCTTCTTCAGGTCAAAATGAAATGCCAAGTGTGACATTAGGGGACCCTCTGTCACATTGCTCTTCACCTCCTCCAAGCTGCAGTGAGATGTCTGCAATAGAGCAGCAGCAGCATGTAGGGAGCAGGACTAGTGGTGGGGGTGATAATGATGGTAGAGAAGCTGGGGTGGAAGAGACATTGATGGCCTTTTTATCAGAAACTGAGAATGGGAGACAGGAATGAGGATGGGTATTACCACCACCATTAGCAGTGAGATTTGGGAATTAGAGGAATTTGCAACTGCTCTAATTCCTGCTGCTGCTGAGTTGCAAGGGCAGCAGGATGCTGAGGATCAGGCTAGTGCGCCATAGACCACTGTGGACACAGTGGGAATGGGGTTAACAAGTGATGCAGGACTGGGACAGGTTCCACTTGCCAGTGCCAGAAATACTCCTGGTCCTAGCAGTGCTGATTTTGAGGCAGTAGCAGCAACAGCAGCAACATCATCCTCTGCCAGCACAGATAGTGAAGGGGAATGTGGAGGACAAGAAGAAAGAGACCATTCTTTTCCAACTGTTCTCTCCTCCCTGAAGTCATGGGTGTGAGAATAGTTTTCTCTTGGGGCAGGCACAGTGCAGTCATCACCAACGGCACTCTGCACAATTTGTGACAAGTCAGTGAGAAGGGGCAAGGAGGGAACACACCTTGACACAACCTCCCTGATACCACACATGAAACATAGACACCATGACATGTATGTCAAATATGTTAAAGCCAAACACTCATCACAGAAATCAAGCACCACTGTTACTGTAGCCCCTGAGTCTCCTGCAAGGCAACAAGAGGTAAGGTGGTGGAGATCAAAGAGGAAGAAGAATAGAGAAATTCAGACAGAGACTGGAAGTTCCATGACGAGTGAAACAACTAGCTCGCCATCGCCATCACCTTCTTCCTCTAGGGTAACAACTACATCTTCTGCCAGTCCACCTCATTCGTTACCTCTCCCACCAAATGATAGCCTCTCTGTTGATGTTAGAATGTGGCAGTTCCTCTCTACCCATTGCATACTGTGTGGTGAACTGATCACACATGCAAGTGTGGTGGAGGAGAATCGATACCAGGTAATGAAGCCGCATCTGAGGAGATTCCATCCCACAGAATATGCTATTAAACTGTCAGCAAGTTGTCATTGTGTCCTTAACGGGTTAGTGGCAGTACTTGGGTTCTGGTGTCATGGTGTTTGGATACATTTGTGCCCCAGATGTTATTTATCACACACTCTGTGTACATTGAAGTTGCTGATGAGAGCCACAGTTCCTACTCTCAAACATTTCTATTCTAATAACACACCCATGATTTTGGAGACAGGGCAGGTGGAGAAGAATTACTGGCCAACTTCTTCTTTTCTCCACATATACTGGGGGATACTTATTGTGCTGCTCCTGTCTCAGGCTCATCACTGGATATAGTCACGGCAAGTGGAACCTTCATCATCCATTACCCATGTTACTGCTGTTTTTGATCCCATTCCCTTTCAGCTGCCTAATCATCCTGCTGCTTAAACAACCCAGCAGCATCAGAAAGAACATCAGACGCAAATTCCACAATTATGGACTCAGAAGGACATTTGACAATGGCCAGTGGCCACTAACCAATATAACATGCTGGCGCTAGACCAGTAGGGCATTTTTATGTTTTTTCTCAAGGCTTGTGCTTTGAAAATAAATAAATAAATAAAAACATAGTCCTACAAAAAAAGAAACAATTTTTGGGGGTTTGTTTCTAACAAGCCTAAGTACTACAAATCTATGTTTCCTTGGGGCTTGTGCCAAGCAAGTCTAAGTCCTACAAATCAATGTTTCCTCAGGGCTTGGGCCTCTAACAACAAATCTAACAAATCATTCTCTACAAAATACTCTATCAACTCAAGTATCAGTCCACCCCAGTGGCAGCTTATGTCAGGGGGTTCATATCTCTATCACTTTAAATACACGTTTCTTATTTTATTTTTTATTCTTTTTTTATTAATTGTCACCCCAATACCAGTTAATAAACCCCCAAAATAAATTCCCTGTTCAACTGATTCATTCCCCAGACTCCCCCTATAAACACAGGCACCCTCCTCAGACTCATTTTACATCATGTCTTATGGGTTTTTTTACATCTTATTTAGGATTTATTTTTTATTAACTGCCCCCCAATCCCAGTAAACAACCCCCCCAGAAATCATCCCCTGTTCAACTGATTCTTTCCCAACAACCCCACCAACACAGGCACCCTCATGCCCCTTTTATACTATGCCTTTGGGAAATAAAATAATATTTGCTATGTGTTGTTTGTAAATTCAGTGTTCACATTGATTTCAAAGTAATGAGCTAGGTGAAAAAAGCGGAAAAATCTGCACTTTTTGCAGGAGATTATTTGCTAAGCGGAAAGTGCAATTTTTCGCCAATTTCAGTTTGAGACAAACATTTTCGCCAATCCCTACATAACATCACTTCCAGGACACCTTGTTCTTCTTTACGCTGATATTTTCTAATGACTTTGGCTATATGTTTGGGGTTGTTGTCATGTTGCAGAATACATTTGAGGTCAATCAGATGTCTCACTGATGGCATTGCATGATGGATAAGTATCTGTCTGTACTTCTTAGAATTGAGGATACCATTAATTCTAACCAAATCTCCAACTCGATTTGCAGAAATGCAGCCCCAGACTTGCAAGGAACCTCCATCATGCTTCAGTGTTGCATGCAGACACTCATTCTTGTACCACTCTCCAGCCCTTCAGCAAATAAACAGCCTTCTGCTATAGTCAAATATTTCAGATTTTGACTCATTAGTCCAGAGCACCTGGTGCCATTTTTCTGCACCGCGGGTCCTGTGTTTTCATGCATAGTTGAGTCGCTTGGCCTTGTTTCCACGTTGGAGGTATGGCAGTAGATGGGTGTACCAGGGTCCCACTGTTTTATGCCAATTCTGAGCTGATGGCCCTGCTGGACATCTTCCAATTGCGAAGGGAAGTATGCATGATGTGTCTTTAATCTGCTGCACTAAGTTTCCTTGGCTGACCACTGCGTCTATGGTCCTCAACGTTACCCGTTTCTTTGTGCTTCTTCATAAGAGCTTGGACAGCACATCTGCTATAGCTATATAAAGACTTCTGCGTGCCTAGCCAACACAGCCAGGGGTGGCAGTAAGGAGGAAGGGCTAAGCACTGAAAATTCAACAAGCCAGTCATTAAAGCAGTCATGTACTATATAAATAGTTTCAACAGTGAATAAGTACAATATAATTCAGGATCTTATAGCAATAAATAGACCCTATACCTTTCTTCATAACTAAAGTGTAAAATTCTGTTTACTCATTTTATTGCCTGTCTCCAAACTCTTTCCAATTCCAGAATGTCTTTTTTATGGACCAATTAGAAAAAACTGCGCTGCATACTCAACATGAGGTCTTCCCAAGGGTCCATAAAGAAGCAACATTATACTTTTCTATACCTGTTTATATGAGCAACTCGTTTTCTGCTATTTTGCATTAGCACAGTATGATCTCCTTGGAGAATACTCACACAAACACCACCATCTTTAAGACTTTAAATCTCAAATGCCACCCATAACACAAGTACAGGAAAAAACATGAATGTTCCTTTTACCTTGTTAGTACATGATGCGAAACAGGGATCTGAGTAATGGCGTTCCCCTGAAATACCCATATACCCCCTAATGTCCTTCTTTTGGAACTTGTTGAATAAATTGCTTAGGAAGTAGGGATTAGGCAGTCATAGCACCAAAAAAATCTATTTCTTTTCATGTTTTAGCTAGGAATCATATTTGTACACCCCCCAGTGTGTAATTTTACAGAATCCTTCTTGCATTTATCTAGATTTAATTCTGTTTCACATTTACCTGCTCAGTTCCCCAACATGTCCAAATCTTTCTACAGTAAAGAAATATAGTAAATAACCTTATGTATGAAAGCACACTGGAACAATTCTGAGACAAACAATCGCATCATGGGGGAGAAATAAACATTCCCCAAATCCCCATTCATTTAAATGAGGCTTTTAACCCCTTTATTTTTAGAGAGAGCTTCAATGTGATACATTCAAGATGATTGGGCATTTTCCTTTGCCCCCAGATTGTTTGCTATAGAATTGCTCCAGTTTTCTTTTATACATAATGCCCATAATTTAGAGTCATTAGAAAACAGTCACATTGCTTTCAGCCACTGAGAAGACTCCTTCAAAACCTGCTTAACTGGACAATTTTATTGGACTGAGCCTTATCAGGACTGAACTTCCTTTATCTACTTTCCTTGCTTTCCCTAGTTAGATTTACCTAGCCTAGGGTTTCCTTCTCTGTCTGAGCTCTGCCCTCATTTATACAATCCCAGCCAGCAGCTGCTCAGTGAGAAGCAAATATATTTAAGGTTTCAGTCATATCACTTCTCTCCCCTCTATCCTCCCAGCTATAAATGCTGAGGGTATCCATTTGAAGTGTTGTATGTAAAGTTTTGCATCATAAAATGTTGCATGTCTTTGGCCGCAACATTTGAAGCGTCGCAATTAATGTTATACATCTTAAAGTGTCACAAATTCTACATTTCGTGTCATTCTGAATGGTGCATTCACCATATCGTGCGTTAACATATCGCAGCATTAAGGACGCAATATGGGTGCATTAATGATGCAATTTGGGTGCAATATGGACGCAATAAGGATGCATTAAGGATGCAATATGGGTGCAATATATGGATGCAATTTGGGTGCAATATTGGTGCAGTAAGGACACATTAAGGATGCAATATGGGTGCAATATTGGTGCATTAAGCATGCAATATGGGTGCATTAATGACGCAATTTGAGTGCAATATGGGTGCAATAAGGACACATTAAGGATGCAATAGGGTGCATTATTGGTGATTTTGAGTTGGTTTGGGTTTGGATTTTGGGTTTGTTTTTGTGGGTTTTGTGGCTTTTTGGTTGGTTTTTGGGTAGGTTTTGATGGGGGTTTTGGTTTGGTTTTGTGGGTTTTGGGTTGGGTTTGGGTTGGTTTTTGGGTAGGTTTTATGGGTGTTGGGTTGGTTTTGGTGGGTTTCGGGTTGGGTTTGGGTTAGTTTTTGGGTAGGTTTTGGTGGATTTTGGGTTGGGTTTTTTGGGTTTTGGGTTGAGTTTGGGTTGGTTTTTGGGTAGGTTTTGATGGGTTTTGGGTTGTTTTTTGTGGGTTTTGGGTTGGGTTGTTTTTGGGTAGGTTTTGGTGGGTTTTGGGTTGGGTTGGGTTTGCAATATGGGTGCAATATGGCTTCAATATTGGTGCAATAAGGACACATTAATGATGCAATATTGGTGCAATATGGGTGCATTATTGGTGATTTTGAGTTGGTTTTGGTTTGGGTAGGTTTTGGTGGGTTTTGTGAGTTTGGGTTTTAGTTTGGTTTTGTGGGTTTTGGGTTGGGTTTGGGTTGGTTTTTGGGTAGGTTTTGGTGGGTTTTTGGGTTGGGTTTTGTAGGTTTTGGGTTGGGTTTGGGTTGTTTTTTTGGGTAGGTTTTGTGGGTGTTGGGTTGGTTTTGGTGGGTTTTGGGTTGGGTTTGGGTTGGGTTTTGGGCTGGTTTTTGGGGGGTTTGGGTTGGGTTGGTTTTTAATTCATCCATATTGCGTCCTTATTGCTCCCATGTTGCACCCATATTGCTTCCTTAATGCACCCATATAGCGTCAGTATTGCACCCATATTGCCTCCTTAATGCTCCCATATTGCACCCATATTGCTTCCTTAATGCAACCATATAGCGTCAGTATTGCACCCATATTGCGTCCTTAATGCACCCATATTGCACCCTTACTGCGTCCTTATTGCACCCATATTACGTCCTTAATGCACCCATATTGCACCCATGTTGCGTCCTTAATGCACCCATATAGCATCTGTATTGCACCCATATTGCTTCCTTAATGCACCCATATGGAGTTATTAATGCACCCATATTGCCGTGACATGTTAATGCACGATATGGCGAATGCGCCACTCGGAACGATGTCAAATGTAGAATTTGCAACACTTTAAGACGCAAAATTTGAATTGCAACATTTCAAATGACACGGCCAAAGACATGCGGCTTTATATGACGCGAAACTTTACATGCGACACTTTGATAGTAAACCAATGCTGAGGGACTGTAGTCTTTCCTGATATGTTTTATTATTTAGTCCATGCACCACTTTAGTGGCACTCCTTAAAATTTTCTCCATTTTTATTGATGTTGTTCTGGATATATGATCTCCAGAAATGTACACATACACTGTGTGATGTTGAACTAATGATATGGATGGACCTTCCTTTTTCTGGTGCTAATAGGTCTTCCTATACCTCCTAGTATCCTGCTGGCTTTGCTTGCCTTCCTTTAAATCAACAGATATAACTACTCCCAAGTCCATTTCACCTGCTGTTGTTGTCTACAATTTGTCTTTGGATTTTTGTGTTTTATGCCTTGTTTCATTTACTTTTGTCCATTCCACTAACATTTTTAAATCCTTTCTCATTTCACTTACCCCTCCAGGAATGTCATCTCTGTTACAGATCTTAGTGTCTGTAAAGACGCACACCTTCCATTGAAGTCCAACAGAAATATGGTTATTAAAAATGTTATAACTTTTATAAAAAATATTAAATATGGCAGTCCCTAAAACTGATCGCTGACATACTCCACTAGTATCCCATCCTTCCTCTGAATGTACTCTATTGACTAAACCTTCTATCATTAATGCAATACAATATAGTAATGCTTTATTTGCATGACTAATAGATACAAGTATTGCCAACGTTGGTTAATACATAGCTCCTTCCCAGATATTGCTTGTGACATATCATCATTTTAAATATCATCATTTAAAGTATTGGATAAGGGTTTATTTAATATAATAAGTTTTCTGTCTTAGTGTTTTAAGTCCCATTCATGTTATATCCTCCTGTACACCTGCAATCTTTTGGGTTTTCTTTATTATGACACACTGACAGGTATTCTTCAGCTTTTCTGCTGTCTCACAGTTTTCCTCAAGTAGGATTTGCATATTTTGTTCTTCCTTTAGTTTTTAGTCTGTGGTATTCATTTCCAAGTCACCAAAGTAATGTCTTTTTGTATCTTCATATTTGGGGCAATGGATGAGGAAGTTAGTCTCATTGCATTGTTGTTGAGACACACAGTGCCTTATACACTAAGAATTAAGTATGCAAGGGGAGGGGGAGAATTTACTCACTAGCATAGAGGGTTATCAAACTGCTGGCGATGCGGAAGGGATGTTCTCTCTTATACATTGCCAGCAGTTTGACAAACAAACTGCTCCTGGAAAGGATTTGCTCAGACTTAAGAAACACAAACATTATTGGTATGTAGAGACACACACCACTCCAAAAACACAGTGTCTATGTGACATTGTTATGTCAGCAACATAAACAGATAGAGATTACTCCATTCAGCCTGTATAAGAGTAGTCAGTCATGGAAATATGGCAATGATAAAGTTCCCCATCCAACTCAAAACAGTGACTAAAAGAAGGTATCCCCAACACGGTGAATATAGTAGCATATATAAACTTTATAGTTGGAGAAAATATGTCCTTTATATTAAAGGACATAACAGACTTAGCATATCCTTAAACACATAATGCATTATGGACCAGCCATTCCTTAATCCTAGGAAAAACCCAAGCTTTTAAAACCAAAACTTCTCCTCCAGACTCATGTCACTCATACAATTAAAGGTAAAGTGCAATTAAAACATAACCGAATAAAAACAAGGATGATTTCTGCTGTTAACTCTAAAAAATACAAGTAGTATAGCATTTTAAACATTAATGAGCAATAAGCAAATAAAGGGGTATTTTAATTAGTTTTATCCAATTTAACACATATGATATAAAAGAGATAAAGGAAGAGATAATAATGGGAAATCCCTGCAAAAAAACAGATTGCTGCCCATAAAGCTGTATAATGTAGGGACAAGTACCAAATAATCACCCATAAAGCTGTATAGTATACCGATAACTTACAAGGGATCACAAACATATATCAGTAGATAAAACTTAGGTTCCACTCTGAATTCAATCTCTTGGTCACTAATTGGTGAATCCAGAACATTTCCCTAAACGACAGAAAAATATCCCCACCTAAGGGGGGAATCTTGTAACTTTATCAATGCCCTGGAACCTGAATAAACACAAATCCGCATTGTGGTCCAAAAAATATCTGGCCACAGATGGCCTGATATCTGTATTTTCTATAGCATTCAAATGTTCCCTTATTCTTTTTTAATGGGACGTGTTATTATTATTATTCTTTATTTACATAGCGCCAACTAATTCCGCAGCACTGTACAACGGGGAATAGACATACAGGAATAGTAAATAGTACAATCAGATGTTGAGAACAGAAGGATCAGAGGGCCCTGCTCGTGAGACCTTACAGTCTGGAGGAAGGAAGGTTTGACACAGAAGGAGTAAGTGCTATTGGGTGTAAGCACCTCTTGCCACATGAACTGCAGGTCAGTGGTTGGGAGAGAGAAGTGCTGTTGAGTGCAGTGGTCCAGGGAAGGGATGGTTCTTGGTTTATAGAGGTAGTTGATAAGCTTCCCTGAAGAGGTGAGTTTTCAGGGAGTATATGAATATCTGAAGGCTGGGGGAGAGTCTGATGGGGCAGGGGAGGGAATTCTAGAGCTGAGGTGCAGCATGGGAGAAGTCCTGTAGGTGGGAGTGGGAGGATGTAATGAGAGCTGTGGAGAGCAGAAGGTTGTGTACAGAGTGAAGATGGCAAGTGGAAATGAGAGATGAAATATAGGGGAGTACGCTGTTAGTGAGGGCTCCCAGAATTTTGAATTTAATTTTGTATGCTAATGGGAGCCATTGTAGGGATTGGCAGAGGGGTTTGATGTTAGAGAAGCGATGAGTAACATAGATTAGTCTTGAAGCAGAATTCATTATGGACTGTAGTGGGGTTGGTAGGGTGAAAGGAAGACCAATTAGTAATCAGTTACAGTAGTCAAGATGGGACATGATGAGTGTTTGGATTAGAATTTTGGTAGTGTCTTGGGTGAGATGTTGCGGAGGTGGAGGCGGCAGATTGACTGGATGTGAGGAATGAAGGATAGGGCAGAGTCAAATGTGACCCCTAGGCAGCGAGCTGTAGGGGTTGGTGTGATGGTAGTGTTGTTAACAGTGAGGGTAATATCTGGGGTAAGGCTGGTTGTAGAGGGAGGGAAGATAATTAGTACAGTTTTGCCAAGGTTAAGTTTGAGTTTCCGGGGGGACATCCAGGAAGACACATCAGACAGACAGTCAGATACCCGGGACAGGAGGGAAGGGGGGAGGTCTGAGGAGGAAAGATAAATTTGAGTGTCATCAGTATAGAAATGATGGTGAAACCCAAAGGAGTTTATTAGTTTGCCAAGGGACGTGGTGTAAATTGAGAAAAGCAAGGGTTCCAGGACTGAACCTTGGGGCTCCCCGACAGACGGGGGAGGGGTGAGGAAGAGGAGCCAAAGTAGGAAACACTGAAGGAGCCATTGCAGAGATATGATGAAAACCAGAAGAGTGCAGTGTCACAGAGACCTAGGGAGTGGAGAGCTTGGAGGAGGAGTGGGTGATCTACTGTGTCAAAGGTGGCTGACAGATCCAGAAGAATGAGTAGGGAGTAGTGGCCTTTTGACTTTGCTGAGAGCAAGTCGTTGGCCACTTTAGTGAGGATAGTCTCAGTGGAGTGATGAGGGCGGAATCCAGATTGCAAGGGATCTAGCAAGGAATGGAAGCAGAGGAATTTAGTGAGTCAGTTATATGCGAGATGCTCAAGGAGCTTGGAGGCAAACAGGAGTAGAGAAACTGGCCGGTAGTTTGACAGTGAGTTTGGGTCCGGGGAGGGTTTCTTTATAATGGGTGTGATTAGTGCATGTTTGAAAGATGATGGGAAGGTGCTGGTTGACAGAGAGAGGTTGAATAAGTGAATAAGGGTTAGAGTTAGTAGAGGAGAAAGTTATTGAATGAGCTGAGACAGGATTGGGACGAGAGGGCATGTGATTAGGTTTGAGCAAGTGAGGAAACTTAGTCCTCGGTGATGGGTGAGAAGGAGCTTAGTGTGTATGTGGGAGAGGTGACAGGACTAAGCTGGCTGGGTGGTTGTGGAAGTGATGAAAGTTCATGTCTGATAGATTTGATCTTGTCCTTGAAGTGGATGTCGAGAAGTTAGTGGAAGGTGTTTGTGTTGGTGGTTGTAGAAGATACTTGAAGGCTGAGAAAAGAAGTTTCGGGTTAGAGGAAAGGTTAGAAATTAGAGAGGAAAAGCATGACTGTTTGGTCAGGGAGAGGGCAGAGCTAAAGGAACGGAGAATAAATTTGTAATGTATGAAGTCAGCTGTGGAGCACGATTTCCTCCAATGTCTTTCGGCAGCACGTAAGGAATTGAGCACCTTTGGAGGTATTGTGTCTCTCTTGTGTGCCAAGGTTGTAGTGGGGTTGTGGGCAATGTAGAGTTGCAGATGCAGCTGTGTCAAGGGCTGTTGTGAGCTCTGTTGTAGAGAGCAGAAGTTTTATCTGTGCAAGTAAGTGTGAGGATGGGGTTGAGAAGAGGTTGCAGGGATGTGAAAAATTGTTGCAGATCAAGAGTATGCAGATTTCTCTGCATGCTCTTGATCATGGATGGGGGGATGGGTTTGTGTGGTATAATGAGGTTTTCTTGTGAGGAGGTGGTGGTCAGAAAGAGGAAAGGGAACATTAGAGAAGTTTGAGATAGAGCAGAGGTTAGTGAAGACCAAGTCAAGGCAGTGACCATCACTGTGCTTGGGAGAGCTGGTCCACTGTGATAGGCCGAAGGAGGTTGTTAAGGAGAGGAGTTTGAGGGCGGGGGGTGTTATGATTATCTACAGGGTTGTTGAAGTCACCCAGGATGATAGCAGGGACATCAGATGACATGAAATGAAGGAGCCATGAAGTGAAGTGATCAAGGAATTGTGCAGTAGGGCCAGGTGGTCTGTATATGGCAGCAACACGCAAGGGGAAGGGAGAGAAGAGACTAAGTGTATGAGCTTCAAAGGTAGGGAAGGAGAGAGAGGGAACAGTGGGGAGTACCTGAAATTTATGGTTAGGGGACATCAGGATGCCTACTCCACCTCCCTGTCTGTTGCCAGGCCTAGGTGTGTGAGTTAATTGGAAGCCACCATGTGAGAGTTCAGCAGTGGAGGCAGTGTCTGATAATGTGAGCCAGGTTTCAGTGATGGCTAGGAGGTTTAGGGTGTGGGAAATGAGCAAATTGTGAACAGCTGTTAGTTTGTTACACACAGAGCATTCATTCCAGAGACCAAAACAAAAGGGGGGAGAAGGTTAGGTGATGTGGTACTGTTATTAGGTTGCAGATGATGTGTGTGTGAGTGGGTGTTGCGGTAGACTAGAGCATGGAGGGGGGCCTGGGTTCAGTGAGATGTCACCTGCAGCAAACAGAAGGATAAGGGACAAGGCCATAAGGTGGGAGTGAGATGTGAAGCAGTAGGGCTGTTTTGCAGGGATAGAAGGAGATGGTCGTGATAGGGAATGGAGGAATGAGAAAAGTTTATGTGAGCAGAGAAGTTGTGAGGGAAGACATAAGGGTGCAATGTGAATGGAGTGACACTTAATGTGGACACGGGAGGAGCAAATCTTATGCAGGTGAGAACAGTGATGAGAAAGCAAGTAGCCAGATTGGCCATAGTGGGGTTAATGTGTGACCAGTAGAGTTTGTGCAACAGTCTGTGTTCCAGGAGAGTACGGGTGACTTGGCAATCAACGGTCAGTCCAGGTGCAGAGGGTGTAGGTGCCAGGGAGGGCGAGGAGAGCAAGTTGAAGAAATGTGAAGCATTTGGTGAGGGTAGGAGTTGATGCAGGGTTAAATGAAGCAATCCATTTTTGATTAGTGGATAGAGAGATAGACAGGAGGAAGTTACAATCCACAAAAGGCGAGAGATGTGATTTCAAAATAGCAAAACACAGTTTGAAATTAATAAATTATATCTATAACTCAGTCTAACACGCTGCTATGAAGAGAGTCCTACACATATTTTGCTTAGAAAAAGCCAATCAGGTCACCAAACATACTTTATAGAACAATTAATAAAACTCTTGATAGTGTAAATATTTTGTGTTACACTGCTTTTAAAATTCTTAGACTGTAATGTAAAATTATAACACATTTACGTCCAAATTTATAAAATCCTACAAAACTAAGCCATGGTGTTAGGGACTAGGAACCAGATAGACAAAAAAAATGTAAAATGCAAAACACCTTTATTAAAATAACAAAAGCAAATCAAGCAAAATTGTGATCCAGAAGAGTAAACCAAAAGACAAGCCGGGGTCAGTAACCAAGACATGTACTCAGCGAACCTGGGGTCAGGAATACGGAGACCAGCCAGGAATCGGGAACCAGAAGGGATTTCAGAAAAAGCCAGGTCATGCACAGGTAATCAGGAACTGTTACAGCTTACCTTAGTTTCAGCATCATCTACAGGCGCGAGTCTTCAAGCATGCTGCAGGCCTCTGTTTTATCTGTTTGCTTCCTGTAGTCCCTCCTACCAACTTCCTACTTCCTCCCTCTGAGCTGCTCCTCCTACTTCCTATGGAGGGGTTTAAAGGACAGACTGAGGCCTGACGCAGTTGCCCTTGCGTTGTTGTTGTTCATAGCAGTTCTGTAACCTTGGGTTCCGTGTATGACCTGGCTAGTCTTCCATCCATTCTAGTGCTGACCTGTGGCTCTGTCTGACTATTCTTTTGCCTAACCCCTAATAGTTGACATCCAATCTGGTGCAGACTTGTGGCTCTGGCTGACTACCTGAACTTTGTATGACCCGGCTTGTCTGACTACCCCCTCTGGTGCTGACTTGTGGCTCTGTCTGACTATTCTTTTGTCTTTTCCACTGGTGATCAGACACCCAATCTAGTGCAGGCCTGGGGCTCTGGTAGACTTGCATAGCTGACTGCAGGCGTGAGTCAGTTTTCACCTTACTTCTGCTGACTGCAGGTGTGAGTCACTATTCGCTTCTACTGACTGCAGGTGTGAGTCAGTATTTGCTCCTACTGACTGCAGGCATGAGTCAGTATTCACCCTTACTGGCTCCAGGTGTTAGTGTCAGAGTCAGTGATATTTCCTTCTGACTGCAGGCTGAGTCAGACCTCATTCCTCATCGGATCAAGATCCTGGGTTCCTGTTCCAGTTCCTGTTCCTGGTTCCAGCTGAGACTTCCAGTGGCTAAGGCCTAGTCTACAGCACGGTGGTTTAGCATTGCAACCTATTATTTCTGATAGCAGGCTTGCTGGCTATTACCCTGTGCTTATTCCTATTGCATATACTGTATATATCCTCTTTATGTCATTTGTTAATAAACTGCATTAACTAAACCCTACTGACTACTGAACTTCTCTTGGTAACTGTGACAGAAACTCAGTAGAACACTCTTGCAGCCAGAAGCAGACACAAGGGCCATCAGAAAGTGATCCAAGCTGCTTTAAATACCCTGGAAGGGTTGGCTGATAACAGTCAGGTGAGTAATCACGAAGAGGTCAGCTGATTCAGCCTGACCCAGAAGAGGGAAGGCAGCAGTAATGGAGAGCAGAGCTCTAGGTTAGCTTAGACAGAATAATCAATAGCAGAATTTGAGCAGCTCAGCCAAACCTTGACACAGGGGCAGTTTTTTCTCTAGACCATCTATAAACACTTGGAGGTAATTTTGAGTAAAATTTTGTATCCATATAAAATAAGAAGAAGTATTTAAAAAGATTAAAATTTTGACTATATTCACAACTGTGTAATTCCTTAATCACCACCCCATTAAGTGTCATAGAGATGATCACTGCACACCCCTGTGGCACTGAAAGGGGTTACAACATTAACAGATACTGCCAGCATTCATTTATCTTTGAGAGAATGGCAGATAAGCTAAAACAGCTTATCTGCTGGAAATGTCTGCTACTGTTGTAACCATTTCAGTGCCATATGAGTTCGACTTGTGCACTACAAAAATTTTCAGTAAAATTCAATGTCAGACAAATTTTTTTTTTCTTCATTCGTTGACTCCGTAATTCGGATCAGACCTGTTCGATTTGGATGAAAGTCGGCGACAGTCCGAATTATTCGGCAACTTTAAAATACCTTTAAAAATACAATAAAAAATGAAAATTAAATGAGTGGAACCATTTCCAGGGTCTAAATGAAGATGGTGGAACAGGGTAAGGTGGGCATTTAGCCTTATGGTACTATGGATGAAGTAGCTAAACTATAGATGTAGCAATAAGGCACCCTGCCTGCCTACACAATACACATACACAACTGTGAGACTGGCTGATGTGTCACTCTGAAAATTATTCAAGCAAATTCCTCATATTAATTTTAATATCTTGTACAGGAACAAAGGTGACTTTCTCTTGTGGATGCAATAAGGTACTAGGCCTGCCTAGTGAGACTGGCTGAAGTGTCACTCTGAAAATTATTCAAATTCCTACTAGTTTAGTATTTTTAATATTTAACACAGGAACACAGGTGACTCCCTTGCGGTGGTAATAAGGTACCAGGCCTACCTATAGAACTGTGAGACTGGCTGATGTGTGGCTCTGAAAATTATTCAAACAAATTCCTCATATTCATCTTAATATTTAACACAGAAACAAAGGTGATTCTCCCTTGTGGACTCGATAAGGTACTAGGCCTGCCTATAGAACTGTGAGACTTGCTGATGTGTGATTCAAACAAATTCCTACTATTATTTTTAATGTTAAACACAGAAACAAAGGTGACTTTCCCTTGCGGTGGTAATAAGGTACTAGGCCTGCCTGCAGAACTGTGAGACTAGCTGATGTTTCACTTTGAAAATTATTCAAACAAAACCCTAATATTTTTAATTTTTTGCACGGGAACAAAGATGACTCTCCCTTGCAGTGGCAATAAGGCACTAATGCTGGCTGCCTGCCTATGCCTAATGCTAACTGCCTGCCTACACAACAACTGGACACTCTCTATCTCCTTCTTCTCTCTCTGACCTCCAACAACACAATGAGGAAATGCAGGCTGTCTGCCTGGGTGTCTATGTCATTAGTCCAACCCCCATCATGAAATGAAGAAGCCAGTTGGAATAGAGACAAAGTGGTTAAGTAGTGCATGAAACGGAGAAGCTAAT
This sequence comes from Rhinophrynus dorsalis, assembly GCA_037306005.1. NCBI lineage: Eukaryota > Metazoa > Chordata > Amphibia > Anura > Rhinophrynidae > Rhinophrynus > Rhinophrynus dorsalis. The sequence continues at coordinate 314,471,545 of CM074723.1, forward strand.
TGGACTAGAGACATGGAGGGAAAGTATGGCGGGAAAGTAATCGGGCGCTGGTAGTAGTCTGAATTTCTGAAAGTTTTGATGACATTCAGACCAGGGCTAGCCGGATTCGTATTTTTTTATGCAAATGTTCCCACAAGTAAGAACTAACGACAGTTTTGAAAATACAATGCTTGTCAAAATATTGCCCATTGAGGACAATGTAAAACCTAACCCCAGAGCCATTCAAATGTTTGCAGTAAGGATAACGAAAGTTACATTGTAACATTTACCACCAGAAATCTAATTTGCATTTTTTTTAGCCGCACAACATCCAACTCAGAGTAGTAAGCCACCGTATAGGAAAACAAAACAGAAAAGCAGTTGATTCAAATACATAAGAGGAAGGCAAGCACCTACGTCCACTTCCCAACAACAGACATGGAGTGGGCACGTATTAAACGAGCTTTCTACGCTAGGGGTGGAATGCCTAGGGTCATGGGTGCCATTGACTGCACACATGTGCGATTAAGAGCCCCAGCACAAGAGCCACATCTATACATGAACAGGAAGAGTTACCACTCGATAAATATTCAGATTGTGTGTGATGCCAGGATGAAGATTACTAATGTGTGTGTGCCAAATTTCCTGGGAGTTGCCATGACTCATGTATCCTCACCAACTCCTCTGTACACAGGGACTGTTGGGTGAGTCAAAAGAGAACACACACACCACCACATCCACAGGTGCACACACACACGACGCATGTACACACACCTCAGTATGTGCATGACACACAAGGGTGGGGAGATTCACAGAGAGGTGATAAGGTAGTGATAAAGTGCAGATGGCTCCGCCACATCATCACGTCTCCACTTCCTATGTTCTGCCATGGAGCCATGTACTCAGATCCCTTCAACCGTGGACATCTCTGTGCATAAGCTCCATAGAATAACATGGGAATTGGCAAAGTGATAGACCGGAGAGGTCATCTCCATTACATCACCTCTTCATCACTGCTTTGTGAATATTCCCCCATGAATACATCATCCATGTAACATGTGATTCTCATAACACCATGTTACCCCTCATCTACAGGTGATGCTGGCTATGGGTGCAAGTCTTGGTTGCTCACGCGAATTGTCAATCTCCACACAAACCTGCTGAGGAGCACTACAATAAGGCACATGTCTGGACCAGGAATGCCATCGAGCGCACCTTTGGGCAGCTCAAAGCCAGGTTCCACTGCCTGGATCACTCTGGTGGCGCTCTGCAATATGCACCTGGTAAAGTATGTGATATAATCCAGGCATGTGCCCTATTACACAATATTTCTGTTGAGCCACACCAGCCTATGGAAGTCCCTGTTCCCATTGATGGAGGGGAGGATAGGTTGAGTGGGACGCAGATGCGAACCATACATGTGTGAGCATGGTTGTGCTTATGGAATGTATGCAAACACTATGCAAACAAAAATTAATAATCTGTTCCACTCCACAGGATGACCCAACAACACAGTTCTAGCATGTCAAGGGCATCATCCTTCAACCTGGGATCAAAGGTAAACCAAATTGTTCATGTACATCACATACTGAGCTGTACTGATGGAAAACTACATCTACCAAGCTGAACATAGCCATAACCTGTAGAATCCTTTGAGTCACAGAGGGATATCCAGTGCAATGACATGCAGTGGATGCCACTCAGGAATACTATGTGTTAACCCCTTGAGTGCTATAGGGGGACAGAAAACATTGCAAGGCAATCAGATGTGTACCCCTATGGCACTCAAATGGTTCAGGGAATAATGGACTTGACTTACCTAGCATGTGAGCAATGTCTAATGGAGCAGAATGGGGATGGATCTTGTGTGTGGTGTTGGCTAAGGTATGGCAGTAACGATCTGTGAGTCAGGTTGCAAGGCCTGCCATGTTGACTTGTTTGTGTGTATAACACAATGAATATTCCACTCCATTGTTTGTCAATGTGTTGTCCAGGCGTCATGACCATATGAGGCGTTCATCAAGGGGATGGCAAGCAGACATATGTATTTGTGTGACATGGACCCTGAGCACACACCTCATCAGCATGTAGATCAAGATCCATGAAGTAGCTCCTCTGTTTCATGGGTCTTGGTTTACGCACTGATGTGTATGCCCACTCACATATACATATGTCTGCTTGCCATCCCCTTGATACATAACCAATAAGGTCATGATGGCTAGACAACACCTTGGCAGGCAATGGATTGTTCACTCCATGTCAAATAACAAGTGCCAGTACGGTCTCCAAAGCATTGCTGAGCAACGTGTTGTGTACACCTCTGGCATTTCAGGGGTATGATGATGGTTCAGCAATAGTATGACTGTTGTGTTCATAGTGCACCTTCCCATCTTGTTTTCACTCTCTGCAGGCATCCATGGCATGACCCCTCATGGTCCAGAAGTTTGTTCCGGTGACATGTTGAATCCATGTCCATGATGATCACCTGTTAGTGCTGATGCCAATTAAACATGTGATCATATATGGCTATATATGTCATTGATTACCTCTCCCTCGTCAGGGTTTTAAAGGGATAGTAATACTTAAAATGTTTTAAAAATATATGTAGACGGGTTTATCCCCCTGAGTAAAACAAGGGAACTCCCACTGAAAGGTGTTTTATTCCAAAGTTATTTCAGCTCAAAGTTAAATTTCATAGATCAAATATCACAGTGGCCTGAAATTGTCAAGTGGCACTGTTGCACTGTTAAAGGGATAGTAATACTTAAAAATGTTTTAAAAATCTATGTAGTAGGGTTTATCCCCCTGAGTAAAACAAGGGAACTCCCGCTGAAAGGTGTTTTATTCCAGAGTTATTTCAGCTCAAAGTTGAATTTCATAGATCAAATATCACAGTGGCCTGAAATTGTAAACTGGCGCTGTTGCTACACCATCCAATGGACAGCTCTGGACCCAGCACCATGAATTTCCATAGGATGGTGTAGCAACAGCGCCACTTGACAATTTCAGGCCTCTTTCAAATTCAACTTTGAGCTGCAATAACTTGTGAATGAAACACCTTTCAGCAATGGGAGTTCCCTTGTTTTACTCAGGGGGATGAACCCTACTACATATTTGTTTACACATTTTAAGTATTACTATCCCCTTAATTGTGATCATGTTGTTAATCTGTTGATCTGTCTAATGTGTTCATGTTGTTCAAGTTCAAGTCACATCATGGAACAACACCCTGATGTTGTTTGGCTTTGATATGTGGTCTGTGAGTTGAACTTGTACAAACGTTTCTGTATGTGATGTGTGTGCTCACCCCTGCTGTAAAAGCTTGTGACGCCATTCATCGTGCATGAGTTGTGTTCACTGCATAGCTTTGCAATGCATTGGAGACAACTGTACCATAGTGTATGTTGTGTGTGCCCCCTCCCATTGTTCAATTTTCCATACCCAGGTTAGTTGTGCATGAGTTGTGTTCACTACATAGCTTTGCAATGCAATGGAGACAACTCTGCCACTAACCGGTTATGATAAAAAACAAACAGACATGGACATGAGCAAAAGCAACAAGTGCTCATTTATTTAGGGAACAATGGACTTCTTTTTTTTTGGGGGGGTGCTTTGGGCGAGGCTGCAGGGGTGGCCTCCTGCACTCCACGCTGTGAGGCCCTAGTGGGTCTGGAGGCTGGTGGTGGCGGTCGGGGTGGTGGAGTGCTGGCAGGGTTTGTGGCACTGGAACCCTCATTGGAGGCCTGGGCCTGGCGCAGGGTCTCCAGCCTGTTTGATTCCCTCATTTTGACTACCACCTGGCTCATCATGTCTGACATGTGGTTGGTATAGGTGACCAGGTGGTTAGTCAAGGTTAACTGCTGGGCCTCCATTAACCTCATGCAGGCCAGGATGTGTGCAATATTGTTCTCCAGCCTGTTCAGGGACCGAGCGCACCTCCTGGCCACCCTGAGCTGCCTCCTCTGTGGTGCCACACACTCCTGATCCAGGATCACAGTGTTTGTAAGAGTGTGTGGCATTGAGGGAGGATGGGACAGTGGTGGGGATGCCCTTTAGATGTCCTGTGGTTCCACCACAGGCGTTGGTAGAGATGGTGTTGAGCCATGTGCTCCACTGTGGAGGAAGCATGGGGACTGCATCTGCATCCCCATCTGGATCCCCAGATGAACCACCCCCTGGGGATGTCACACCTTCTGAATGGGTGTCTGGCATGGATGGTGGCGATGTTGTGGGTTGGGGTTGTGATAGTGGGGTGAACACCTCCAGGGCCTGGGGGCGTTGTGGCTGGCCAATTAATCCAAGATGCTTATAGTCCATTGGCCACAGGCTACTGTCCTGTGGCTGTGGTCTACTGGTTGCCCTCACTGGCCCATGGTGTGGCATCTCCACAGTGTGGGGCATCCTATGTCTCCCCATGACTGGTGGTGCATCCTGGAGTACCGTATACTGCTGCTGAGGAGGCTGTGGAACTGGGGGCCATGATGAGGCCACTGCTGCTGTTGTGGTGACTGTGGACCCTGGGGGCCATGATGAGGCCACTGCTGCTGTTGTGGTGACTGTGGACCCTGGGGGCCATGATGAGGCCACTGCTGCTGCTGTGGTGGTCGTGGTGGTGGCAGCTCCCAGGAAGTGGTGGGCTCCTCAGAGGAGGTTTCTCCAGAGTCCTCCGCACAGGATATCATATGTGCTGTGTGGGCAAATGACATGATGTAATTAGTGATGTGAACTATGACAGGCATGCTGCAAGACTATTACATTGACATGTGAACTGTTGAGTGACAGGATGGAATTCATTGTATTGCTTTGCAATTGGTTACCATCCTGACACACATTGCTAAGCTCCACATGATACCATACATTGATCTTACCAACCTACTGTGGTGTAACTTTGGTCGTCATGTGTATCCTGAGCAGTGTGGATGGCAAGGCACACCTCCTTGCTAGCCCCATTCATCAGGATCCATGTGGTGGCCAAAACTGAACCATAACACACTGGATGACACAAGCCCATTGCATGTCATACACTTAGGCCTCAACAGCAAACAAACTATGACCTCTGAGCACAGCAATGCTCCAGGGTTGACCAATGACTACAGAGTCCAGCCAATGATGTCAGCAACAGTAACAGACACACCAACCACAACAACAAACATGATCTGTAGAACGCAACAACTCAATCAGCTGGAGGACATGAGAAAACACCCCGGGACAGCTAAAATCGTAACACACAGCAAACATATGTATGGTTATACTGTACTATTGGAGGTTACTTCTACCTTTTCCTATATTATGCTACGGAGCCTAAGCACTTATATGTCACGAGTTGTTGAAATCTCAGTGTATTGGCTACACAGAATAACACAGGGATTGCAGATATGATGACACTGCAGTTGTCATGTACACATTGTCACCTATCTCTGACACCCTAGTGAATGTCCCCCCCAGCATGGTTGAGCCTTGTGAATCACATATGTCCTGCAGAGTGATGATGGCAGTGAATGCCCCTTGGCCATCCACACTCTGCAGGCTACATATGATGCAGAAAGCTGACTATTTCACTTGGACTAACTACCTACACGTACAATGTCTAGCCCTGACATGCAGTAAAAATACTCCAGAACACACGTAATTTCCCCGCCTTGCTATCTTCCATAACCCACTGATTGCCAGGAGATTAGTCAATGTATTGTGAAACAATGCATTGCTTATCCCTGTGGCACTCAAGGGGTTATGTGCTGACCTCTTTGTCACTCTATGTATGACATTGTGATACACATAACAGTTATATCTTTGACTCAAACATATTGGTGTGCATTGTTTTTGTGTTGTACATGATGTTGTTGTAGACAGCATGAAGAGGGTTCAACAGGGACTTGACCAATACCATTCAGGGTTTGTCAAGTATCCCATCCTTGTTTGATGTCCCTTCAAGCTGTGTTGCTGGATTTGTGTTGTGTAATGCTGTCCATGTGTTCAGGTGTCACTGTGTTGGCCTATGTATGTTAGGTGTCAAGTTTTGTGTGATATGTATGTAGGCCTTGATGCACTTATCAGTGGTCTGGAGGCTTCTTTCGTCCCTGTTATCACTCCATCCCAGGATCCCCTTCACCTCTGTTGCAGACATGGTCCTGTGCACTGCCTTCTCCCACTCGCTGTAGTCCATGAGCAGGGGCAGACCACCCCCTGTGTCGGCAGAATGCAGAGCCTCCTGTTCCATTTTCTTTTTCACCTTGACCTTGCAGACTGCCCACCTCTTCTTGACAGCTTCCAGTGACCGGCTGCAGCTGGACACTGCACTCACAGCAGCCAGGACCTCCCTCCATGCTGCTTTCTTCTTGGCCCTCATGCCAACAACAACAGGATCCTCTCCCTTGTGATGACAGCCTCCACCAGGATGAGGTTCTCCTGCTCTGTAAATTTTGGGTCTCTCGCCCTGTCCTCCTTCTCACCCCCAGAGGTTTTTATTTTTTTCAAAGGTTTAATGAAACACTAGAATCAAATACAAGCAATCGAAGAAGCGTGTAAAGGAAATCAGACATTAGCATATTATCAAATTACAAACTATGTAAAGATACACCAAGACTATATATATATATAAGAAGGGGACAAACAATTCGTTAGTCTTGCATTCATTTCAAGAAATGTAGCATCAGAGTATTAGGTAGACCAAAAACTGTTATCCAAACAAGCAATCGTAATTATGCATAAATATGGCAAAACATATGAGTATGTTATACAAGTGTATTTAGTAAATTAAGAAACATAAAGAGGTGCCTATACCGCTAGTAGACAGGCAACAGGAAAGAAAGGGTACAGATTCCAGAACTCTTATATAGTAGCCGCAGAGGCGCTAAGCATACTGCATTCCAGATGCACAATCTGCCATAGTTTAAACTGCTTAAAAGAAATACAAACCCAAGACTCCCCATTACAATATTATGCAATAAATATGAACTAAATATCGCTGCTCTGGTATGCAGTAACGTAGACAAGAAAGCACTTGATCATAGCTCACAGAACTCTCCCGTAAACAACTGTAACTCTTAACATTATTCATATACATTCTACCATACCATAGTGAGTACATATCATAACAATACCGTTGATTTGAATTGGGTCATGAAGCTGGTATTATTTATATAGTTATACAAGAAAAGGTAACCGTACTACAAAATTAGGAGAACTATAATGACCTGGTAGCCTTATAAGAAGTCTGTCAATAACCGTAGCCATATATGCAACAAAGTAGCATAAATCCAAAGAGTAGTGATAAAGCTGGAATATCAAGAGTAAGTAGAAAGCTGAAGGATTAGTAAAAGATATAAAGCTAGAGTATGAGAAATAAGTAGGAAGCAGAAAGATTAGTTAAAAAAAAAGAAAAAAGAGGAATAGCGTGGACAGAGTATCAAGGCCGTGCCAAGTACTCTGGCAGAGCACCACCCAGTGACCCTGGTGAACCGGAAGGTCCGGGGGGGGTAAAAAAGTTACAACAGTAAACAAAGATGGAGAGGGTGACTTTGTGAGAGTCATGTTATCACGGAGCCAGTACAAGTGTAACCTACATAAACACACTGAACACATCTATATCAGCTAGATATAAACATATATATGTAAATATTAAGCATCCTTCATGGCTGGGTATTAAACAGAGCCCGGAGGTACTGAGGCCATCTCCATAATATATCTATCAAACATTCAGGAGTTTAATGGGAGAGATATGTGAAGGAAAGGACAAAGGACACATATCACCGCTTAATATATCTTAGTATTATGGAAACAATATCCTTCCGTGGTGGACATATAAGATAGAAGTAGTAGCGATATTGGTGAGGTCTATCTGTGAGCAAACCCTCCGGGCCCTATAGGGTCCCTCCGCATTACCACCTCTACCTCCAAGTCTCTCAAAAAGAAAGAAAGAAAAACATCCCCTTCCAGTCTGGGCAGAAGATCCACAAATTGGTCCATTGTCTCCTTCTAGAAGCTGAGGATCTTGTCCTGTCATCTATCACTGAGATTCACACAGCCTCCTCAAAGTGACTGACAAAACTCTCCATAGTGCCAGTATCCCCGGATCCCAGGGGAAAACGTCCCAGCTAGCTTCCTTTGCTGTCCAGATGTCAGGACAGCATTCTGTACAAGCAGTACCAGGGACCGTACACTGAGCCTCTTGACAAGCAGTAGGGAGAAGTATCCACAACGGCAGCCAGAATAGCTGCAGGCACAACACACGGATCCACCACATCACTCCAGTCCTGATTTCCCAGGTCCGTCACATAGGCAGACAAACTTAAACAGGTCAGTCCCGATGAACTCAAAGCCACATCTGAGCACGCATTGTCCCGAACCACCACTTCAGCTTCTTGTTCCAAATGTTCAGGGCTCAAGTTCAACAGGTCCAACCCAGACCGCGTGCTCGCTATCGCTTCTTGGATCACTACCTTGATATCCCACACTAAGGCAGTAAGATCCGCTTTGGTCGCTAAATTTGTGATATCTTCCCTTCGTAGGCAGTTGCCAGCCGCCATTTTCATCAACAAACAAGCTATGCCTCCGGCACGCTGGTAATAAAATAGTGATTATAGCTCCGTCACTATAAAAAAATAAAGAAAAAACTCGGGGGCAGACCTCTGCAAGCTAGTCAGAAATATTAGCTAAGAGTTGTCATCAAAAAATAGAATATAAAGTAGTGTTATTTGAAATAAACATTATCTCGGCCCCGGAGCTAAGCAAAAGACATCTATATCCATGAACAGATTGCCCTGCTCCCCTCCCAGAGGTTCTTTGACAGCCTTTGGCTTTCAGGACCTGCCTGTGATGACCCTGGCTGTGTTGGGTGCTCCCCCTGATGAACTCCTTGTCCCACTGCCAGCTCTGGCCCTGCTCTCTGTGTGCCTACTCTGGCATGGCTCCCCCTCCTCCCCAGGGACCTCCCTCTCCCTCCTCTACCCTGACCAGGGATGCCCACCTGCTCCTCTTCCTCCTCTCCTCCTACTCTCCCCATCCCTGTCTCCTCTCCTCCTCTCCTCTCCATTTCTCTCACCCACTCACACACAGGCACTCACTCAGGTCCTCACACACACACACACACACACACACACTCACTCACTGTCTGTCACTCACCTGCACTCACAGACTCATGCTGTCAAAAAAAAGGTAAAAGTGTAGGTGGTTTACTAAAAAAAAATGGGCTGCGTGTGTTTGAATGAGTGTACTGGATATGTGCTAAAGTGTATTATGTGTATTATGTGTACACACTTTCCAATATCTCCTTCTATCTGTAGTGTAATGCTCCTCTCTAACCTCGTACTTGTGGCTAACCTCCGCACCTGGGTCCTGTGATCTAGCTCATGGAACTTGAAATGCAGACAAAGGTGCATCGGATATTTTGGGTCTATATATAGTTTATTCGACTGAACTTGATACTTTGGGGTGCTGTGATTGGCTGGGGCACTAGGTAACGTTGGATTTTCGCTTCTTTCTTTTATTGGGATATTTCTTACGTTATTTATCGTGTGTTTTGCGACGGCGATGAGGTCAGATCTTAGGTGACGCAGGTTTTATAGTTTGTGTGCGTTTTGAGGCCATCGCCCATTTGCCTTTCTGGGTAACGGAGATTTGAATCTCACATTACACAGTCTTGGTTAACTTACGAAGGCCTTTTTTTCTTCATGTTGGTTTTAACGCCAACATTTTGATTGAGGCCTAAATCCTCTCTCCATCACACATTAAAAACATATCTTTTTTTGGGGTTGTGTTAGATGCGAACTAGCTTGATCGAACTACTGAGAAATACTTTACTATATGTATTGGTGCTTGTTACAATTCCGTTCTATCTCTCATAGGTTGTATAGCTGTTACTGATTCTTGTAACTGTGATGCCGTTCAGGGTTTTATGTTAACCTCTTCGTCACCGTATCAGGTAAACTGGCCAAGTGTTCCTCAGTTTATGGTATTATTACAGAACGAATATCTAAAGCTCTCTTTATGAACATTAGTGTTTCCATTATTATTTAGAGTTTAGGGATTGTTAATCCTGATGCTCGATTGTGATTACGAGTGTTCATTTGTAAACTGGTCACTCTGTCTCTCACAACAGGAGTGACAAACTATCTATTCTGATGATGCTTAATTTAATCCCTTAGACCCTATTTTCATTATTTTGTCAATATAATTAAAGGGAAAGCAAGCAGAGTGAGAGATCCTGAAGATCATCAAAGTAATGAGCACTACATTTAAACCAGGATGTCCCTAAGTCTGTACAAAAGGGATTGTGGTAGAGAGAGAGAAGTGAGTGCAGCCCCGACCGTATTTCTTAACTTTATACCACTATACCTTTTGTGCCTTTTTCTAGGCTGGATATATAGAGATTCATTTTCTGTAAGTTTACTCTATGTCTTAGACATCTGAGGATCTGTATCACTAATCTAAGGGCATTAACTGACCACAAGATGTTTTTGTGTTTATTTGCTTTTTGTTGAGCATTTTCTTCTTTCTATTGAGTACTTTTGGCTTTAAAGTGATAGGTTTCAGTATAACTTTCACTGAGGTGCTCCCAAAACTTCCTTGTTCGACTGCTTACATCAACAGTAAGGAGTACCTCCATAGTTCAAATCTGCATGTATTATTGGACACATCTGTGGACCTTAAGTGCCTATTTTCAGAAAACAAATGCATTTTGTCTGTTGGGTAGTGTCCCACTTGTCAAAGTCTTGATTCTGACCAGGTCCCTAGACTTTGCAGCCAAACAGAAGAATTAGCTTAAAGGGATAGTAATACATAAATGTAAAAAAAAATGTTGTAGGATTTATCCCCCTGAGTAAAACAAGAGTACTCCCACTGCTGAAAGGTGTTTCATTCAAAAGTTATTAATTTTCAAATTTGAATTTTTTAGGTGCAATATCACAGTGGCCTGAAATTGTACAGTGGCGCTGTTGCTACACCATCATATGGAGATTTATGGTCCCGGGACCAGAGCTGTCCATAGGATTGTGTAGCAACAGCGCCACTGTACAATTTCAGGCCACTGTGATTTTGCACCAAAAGAATTCAACTTTGAAAATTAATAACTTTTGAATGAAACACCTTTCAGCAGTGGGAGTACTCTTGTTTTACTCAGGGGGATAAACCCTACAACATATTATTTTTTAAATTTTAAGTATTACTATCCCTTTAATTACACAGTCAATAAATTGTAGCCACAATTTTAGATGGGTTTTTGGTGAGCAGTTTGGACTTAGTAGTAAAATATTCCTCTTATTGCCTTTTCTTGGACAGCTTTTATAGATGTGTGAAGTTTCCTGATGCACAAAAAAAGTATTTCCATGTAGTTATAGTTCATGGTATGCTCTAGGATCTCATGTATGAAACAAAAACTGAGTTTACTGTTGTTTCTTGCTCTCTTATGAAAAATCATCTATTTTGTTTTGGTTTTATTTATTTTTAGAGTCCCTAAATTGCAGTGTCTTTTTAAGATGTAAGTTTCGCTGTAAGCAATTTTGGGTTTGTGATAGAAGAACCAAATCATTAGCGTATAGGAGGCAGTTTATGTTTATATCTCCTGGCAACCTGTGGCTGATGATTTCTCTAGGGTAATAGCCAGGTCACTCATGTTTAGGTTAAAAAGAGAATGGGACTCAGACTACAGCCTTGTTAATACCCATTGTCTGAGTAAAGGATCTTCATGTTGTTTATTTTCACACTACATTTGGTCTGTGGGTACATTTCTTTAATTACATCATTTACTTTTCCCCCTACTTTAAAGTAGGTTTAGGATTATACCTGGATGCCAGACATTTTCAAAAGTCCACAAAGCAGGCAAATAGCTTTCCTTTTGAAGTTGTAAGAACTAATGCTGTAGATGTAAGATATAGATGTGATCTGTCGTTCAGTGTTTAGGCAGAAATCCTATTTGGCTCCTGTGTAAAATCCCTTTTTTTTGGAGAAATGTCTGCAGGTGTTCATTTACAAAGTTGCAGAAAACTTTTGCTAATGTGATCCCGACACAGATACCTCTGTAGTAATTTTTGTCAAGTTGCTGTAGACGTTTATTTAGAATGCTGCAGAAACTTTTGTTATTGTGCTTCCGACACAGATACCTCTGGAGTAATGTGTCAAGTTGGTGGCAGTTTTTATAGATGAGGATGATAATGCCTTCAGCCCATGCTGTAAGGAAGTGTCCACTTTGTAAAATCAGATAAATAGTTTCACTAAATCTTCTTGAAGTTTCACTGTGCATGATTTTAACATTTCATTTAGTATATAATCTAAGCCACAAGAGTTTCATATTATCAATTTATATAGTCTTTTGTTTCACTTAGCAATATTAATGTGTCCAGGAACATTAGATGATCTTTTATGATCTGTACTAATAGATGTAATTTGTCATTGGCTGAAGTTAGTTCTTGGGTCAGTTGTTCCCCTGGGATTACCCTAAAAAGATCCTGGAATTGTTTTCTACAGACTTTGCAATATTTAAGTCCCAGCTCCTTATACATTTGCTTTTTACCATTTGAGTTGTTCTATTTATCCCATAAATGGTTAATTTTTATGGCTCTTCAAATTCTGAGAGTTGTTTTGTAACCATAGGGTGCTCTGATATTCATTTCTAGGGTTGAAGTTCTCAGGGTCTCCTTGCTTCTTATTTGAGAGACACCTTAGGCTGGTGTGTAGAAGTTGCCCAGATATTTAAAGGTTTTCTCTACATGGTGTTTTTTTACCATAAGAGATTTATTTGCAGATGAAAATGCCTTTTTATTGCTATTTTAATTTTTATGTAGAAAAGTATTTATAGATCCTGTACTTTTGTGCTATGTAGGGTTTTCTCATAATAGGTCCTGTTGTTTTTTGTCCATTTGTATCTTGGGGCAGCTTGTTTAAATCTTGTCATGATTAAGAGCCATGCATACCATTTCCCTTTCCCTCCAGCCAACAAACAATTCCAACACCCCAACAACCTCCAACATAACTTTGAAATAAACACACGTACAATCGAATAAAGTGCCAAAATTATGAGATCACAGCTTTATGTAATTGGGTTTGACCTATTTAAGGGAGCCCAAGGAGTACCCTCCCCCTTACTACATTTACCCCCAAGGCCCCTAAATGCTTGGGCCATGGCTACACCTAGTTTGTGGCCATGGGAAGTAAAGGGTGATATCTTTCAGGCAGTCACTGCCTCCCCACCTTTGGTCCCTCTCCATGCCCCCCGAGAACCAACCATACCAGGGGAGATGAACAAGGCCCCAGTGTTGATCCGACACAACAATGTCTCCATGCCTCCCCTTCCACAGTGCTTTCCAGCAATCACCCACCCTTTTTGCAAGATGAATTGTGTGCACAGCACAAGCCAGCCTGTCAGCCTTCACCATTTTTGTTTTGCCGCACTGTTGGGGCCCTGGAAGCACAATGCCCACCATCCATAGAAGGGATTCCTAAACCCTGGACCCTCTGTGTTCCTGTCACGGTTGACAACAAGGTACAGTAAAGGAACACCACTTTCTTGAACAGATATAAAAGGCAAGATAGCAAACTCCAAGTAAATGAGAGTAGGATCCGAACCAGAGCAGGGAAATCCCACCAGGAATGGGAGACTGCTGCGGGAAGGCACCTAAGCGAAAGACCCTCTGCAGGGTAATAGGCAGAGCCCTGAAGCAGATAGACAGACCAGGCCTAATTCAGTCTCAACAGGCTGGGTGGTCAGAGACACAAGTCAGGGACCAGTAAGGAAAAGAAGGCCAAGCCAAGAGATAGACAGCCAGTACCAGGGGTTAGTACCGGAGAGGGCAGTAGCAGATGCTGGGGTCAGTCAATGGAGCAGGTAGTTAGCCAATGCCAAAGGTCAATACCAGAGCGAGTAGTAAGCAGAAGCCAGAGGTCAGAACCAGAGTGGACAGTCAGCCAATGCCAAAGATCAATACCAGAGTGGACAGTCAGCTGAAGCCAGAGGTCAGAACCAGAGCAGACAGTCAGTCAATGCCGGAGTCAGACAATGGAGCGGGTAGTCAGCTAATACCAGAGCATCAGACACAGGAGGAATCACAGCCAGGCCAAGGGTCATACACTAGAATCAGCAAGGAGTAAACGTACTACACTGGAACACCAAGCAAGGGTAATGACTCTGGTGTTCCAGGCAGTTAATATAGAGCACACAGGAGGTGGATCACACAACTAGCTCCACAGACGTAATATAAAAGGCGAAGTGTGACATCACTGGCATGCCGCTAGATGAAGCACGCTCATCAAGCTACCTGGATGCAGAAGCAACCCACATCCAGAGACGTGGCCAGGCAGCCGCAAGGGGAAAATGGAAGCAAAGTAAGTCACGCGTGGTGACAGCTACCCCCTTTTTCTGTGACCCCATACTAACCCTTATGCCTTCCCCTATAACTTGAGTAAATACCTGTAGCCCCTTATCCCCTAGGTGCAAGTCATTTCCCCTGTACCACCTTTCCTCCTCCATTTTGATCTTATTATGACTAATGGTGGCACCTCCACAGGAGCAGTTGAACCTGGCTAAGACATGATTCACATTGTGTCTAGACTTTTCTATGGCCCAGCGGGAGACTGCCCCCAACCAAGAACACCTAGGTGGAATCTGTGACCAGATGACCTTGAGACCAGGACAGATGGACATCCATTGCCTGCACCTGGCCTTAATGTTTTCAGTCAGTTCAACTGATATGAAAAAGGTAAGATCATTACCACCAGCATGTAAAACTACCGCATCCGGTCTGCCCCATCTCCAGCAGGCTTCCCAGAGCAAGGTGTCCATTTGTCCCCACACAAGGCCTCTTAACATGCCAGAAGATCTTCATGTGCTGCTGTGGGATTCCTAAATTCTCCCTTCCCTGTCTGACTAAGAATTTTTTTGCCCAGTGAACAAATGAATGGCCCAAAATGAATACTTTCAATTGCCTCATTTTACTTCCACCTGCAAAAGAGACAAACATTAGTACTTTCCCAAATGGATATAAGCTTTGTATGTGCTAGAAAGTCAGTGCCCCATCCTCTTTACTTCCCCTTCACTACAAACCATTGCTGCTGCCTCCATGGCTGCCCCTCTACAGAATGAATGAGTCCCGTAGCATGTTGAATCAATCCCTGTTGCCCAGCACATAACTGTCATAAACCTGTACTTGGACAGTGCACTCCCGTCATGGTGTATCAATAAAGTTCCTTTGCATCTGGGCCTGATCCACAAAAAAATACCTTGATCGCTCTGACAGGGCATACCTTGCCCTTCCTGCCAGCTAGGATCACCCACCTTGATCAGTCTTTGCCCATGCCAGTCAGCAGCACACTGTCTCCAGTGATCAGATCACCTCTTCCATCTGCAGCCCCTTATTCAGTTTATCTCTCGCAGGTGCCACTAATTCACTAACTCTGAATGCCCCTGCAGATGCCATTATGAGTGCCGCCCTAAACAAGGTTACTTTATACTCATTGGCGCACAGCCTCCCTAGTACCTTACATAGATGCCTTAATCCTTTGAGTTCCAGAGGGGTACGCAACACATTGCAATGCGTTGTGTACTCTTCTGGCATTCAAAGGGTTAACCTTCCCTCATCGATGGTCCTACACCTGTTCTTTTCCTTCTCCCTGACTCTCCCCATCCCTTCGTGATCTTCCTCACTGCAAAACTATCTGGCAACACTGGCTCCCCTTTAATCCTTACAAATAAGGAAATTGCAGCCAATGCCATAACTGCCTTCCCCATTGGCTTCCCTTGCCTCCACATCTGCTTCAAGTACCTTAATAGCAATTGCTGATCAATTCTGCCACCATTACTTACTTGCTTCTCTGCAAATTCTCCCCATTCCTGATAAGCCTTCCTGTATGCCTTCCAAGTTTTAGGAGCCAAGGATACCTTGATAAGCTCATCTAAGTCTTCATCCTCAACTGCCACACGTAAGGGGGACAAACACACCCAGCTCTGTTAACATATGGTACCATCTTGAAAAACAGTCCCCACTATTTCCTGGATAGTTCATCTGCTATTGTGTTGTCTACTCCCACCACATACAAACCAGATGTTGGCCACCATGCAACTCAGAGATAACCTCCACAACAGACCTAGCACTGGCAAAGACCCTGACGATAATTGATTGATCACACTCATGTTGTCTCTCCAGAATGTCACTTCCTTATTTGCCAACCTTTCTTTCCACAATACAACTATAGGAAATAGTTCCAATAATGTGAGGTTCCTTGTCAATCCCTTGACATGCCATTCCCTGAGCCATCTCTGCACATATCACTCCCTTTGAAAGAAAGCCCCAAACCCTCTTGCCTCTCTCATCCGTCTGCAACTGCAACTTTTAACTAGATATTCCCGGCTCCCTCCATAGCCTCCATTGAATTTGCACAAAAATGCATCCCACACCCTCAAGTATTCCCTCTACTGGGCCGTAATGCAAATCTTATGAAAGAGCCTAAGCACCCCTACCATTGCCTTTTCCATCCTAAGACTTAATACCATACCCATGGGAATCACCCTACTAGAAAAACTGAGAAGTCCCAGCAAGGCCTGCATCTCTCTCAATGTTACCTGCACTGCTCCCACCATTCTTGTTACAGCCTCTCTAATTTTGATGACCTTATCTTCAGGTAACTGTACCTTTCTCTCACAGAGTCAATCGCAATCCCTAAAAAGTAAACTTGGTTGAAGGATGCACTGTTTTCTGCTCTGCCACTGGGACCATCCCATACCTCCCAAAAAACACCCTCTACACAAGCCAACAATATCCCACAAGGCTCACTATCCTTTGGCCCCACAAACAAAAAATCATCCAGATAATTTGCAACCTCTACCCTTTTCTCAACAATCCAATGTAATTGGATTTTTACATTTTGAACTAAACACCTCAAATTACTCACACACCATTGAACAACCCACTGGGAAACGTGTATCAACCTAAAACCACCCTTGAAAACAACTTCCCATGAAGCTATAGCTACTGAAGGGGTAACACTTCAGTATTGAGTCAATCACTAGTCAATCATTAGTCAGGCAACTACTCAGGCAGTACCACTACCTATTCCTAGTATATCCCGCAAGACAACAGAGGCTGGGGAGACCAATAGTATATGTATGGAAAAACAAATATGTGACAATTACAATTACACAGGATGTGTGTTTAGTGTTTGCCACCTTCTGCATTTATCTGTCACATGCCAAGGAGCTCACCCAAAGCTATCTGTCCACACAGATTATTCCCAAAATCATGACTAGGCATGGTCAATATACCAACACTTAAAGAATGTCTCACATCTCATCCATCGGTAGGCTTGGTAGAATTTCTAATTCAAGGGTTCACGGAGAGTTTCCACTCAGGTATAATTGCCACACCAATAGAGAATTTGGAATGCGCTAATCTACAATCCACCATAAAAGAACCTGGGGTAGTGGATAGTCTACTGAATGTAGAGCTTAACAAAGGGTATATCACTTGTCCTTTTGAATCCACATCATTCACTAATTGGAGAGTAAATCCATTGGGTTTGGCAAAGAAAACATTTTCTAATAAATATTGTTTGATTTACGATTTGTCCTCTCCTCATTCTATCTAGATCCCTAGTTTAAATTCCCTGATACCGTCCGAGGAATTTTCAATGGCATATACCTCAGTAGACTATGCCATGCAATTGATCATCAAAGCAGGTAGGGGTGCATGGTTATCAAAGGCAGACATCTCAGATGCATTTAAATTGCTACCATTGCACCCCTCCCTGTCTACATGGGATTGTAATGGTTATTCAGACTCTCAGACCAGAGGTAAAAAATAAAACACAGTTTTATTGAGAACAAATAAAGAACACGGCCCCCTAAGGGCAGAAATAGGTAATCACATGTAACTGCAGGCAATATGGTAATATATATCAGACACAGCATAGGTAAAGAGCAATACTGTACAAACAAAGGAACAGTGGAAAGCAAGGGTTAAGTCCAATGTAATAATCAGTCTCTGAGGTGGTGTGTAAGCCTACGCCCAGTAGTGGATAAGAACAGCCAAAGGCTGCAGTGCGAGATGGAAGCACCTAGTAGTGAGTCCACACTGTAGTACTCAAGGACTGGCGATTTGCAAGACCAACCACTTATGCTAGAGCCACTAGAGACAATAGCCAAGGGCACTCTGCTGTGCGTAATTGGAACCACACTGCGTGAGCTGAATGGAATCAGAGCCAACGGCACTCGCGGTGTAGAATGGGTTAATGACACTGCGTGAGCTGAATGGAACCTGAGCCAGCAGAACCCCTTGGTGCATCAACGGATACCCACACTGCCAGAGCTGAACGGGACCAGAGCCAGTAGCACCCCGTGGTGCGTAACGGATATACCAACACTGCTTAGAGCTGAGTAGGACCAGAGCCAGTAGCACCCTTCCGGTGCGTAACTGAATTGAGTGAATGGCAAGAGCACTAGGTGGACAGTAATGGAAATCACCACGGCTCTGCAAGTGAATGGACAGGCTTGGCATGGATGGCAATGAGCTCAGCAAGTGTTAATGGAGAGGCTCGGTATCTGAGGCAACAAGCTCTGCAGGGGTTAATGAACAGGCTCGGTAACGGAGGCAACAAGCTCAACAACAGTTAATGGATAGCTCAGTATCGGAGGCCACAAGTACTGCAAGTGTCAGCGAGCAGGCTCGGTAAAGGAGGCAACAGACTCAGCAGGTGTTAACGGGCGGCCATTAATCTGAGGCAAAAGGCACGCCAAGGGTTAATGCACAAGCTCGGTAACGGAGGCAACAGGCTCAGCAAGTGTAAATGGAGGTCAGCAAAAGAGGCACAGATCTGACAGTTCACAATGTCGCCAAGCGACATAGACGAAGCCTCACTGAAGCCGGATCACTGGAGACTGGAACCAAGCAGGAAAGTAGGTCAGGCCGGGTCATACACGTAGCAGGAGCGTCAGACAAGCCAGATCAATCATGGAGGAGGAACGTGAGCCAGGCCGGGTTATACACGGAGCAGGAGCGTCAGACAAGCCGGATCAATCACGGAGCAGGAACGTCAGCCAGGAGGGGTCATACACGGAGCAGGAACTAGGAGAATAGTCAGACAAGCCGAATCGGTACACAGGAACGCAGGAACACAGCAACGGAAGCGCTGGTACTGGAACACCACAAAAGGGCACCTGACAGGTGCCAAAGGCCCAGTATAAGAAGGCCATACTGGGCGGGCATAACAGGTACTGCCAATAGGAACACACCACAGCAGGGAGTGACAGGCAATCACGGGAACCGTGATAGGGATTCAATGGAGAGGGAAATACTATTTCGTCACCCGTCTGACATTTGGGGCAAAGAGTAGCACAAAATTGTTTACATATTCGCTGAGTCACTTTGCTGGATCCTCTCGAATGTATGTCGTTACCCCATGATTATACACTACCTAGACAATTTCCTCACCATAGAACCCCCACAGTCAACACCTATAGGTCTTTCAAAAATATCCAAGCTATTCCAGGATTTAGGCATACCACTGTCAGTACATAAATCAGTCGGACCAGTCACAAGACTTTGTTTTCTAGGGATCCAATTAGATTCGGTTAGTATGGAAGATAATCTACCTATAGAGAAATTGGAACTTATTCAAAACACAGTTACTCATTTTACTTCAATTAAGACATGCCGGAGAGTGGAGTTGCAGTCATTGCTTGGTACCTTAAATTTCGCCATGAGGATCATCCCTCAAGTTCGTTCTTTTATATCCCATTTATTGACTCTACTCACTAAAAGTGCTGAGACAGGAGATATCATAAGGTTAGATAGCTCATGTCAATTTAGGAATGTTGACCAGATTCTTGAGAAATTGGAACGGACGTTCCATGTTCATTCCCATTACAACCATTTCATCCCCAACAGTGAACACAGATGCAGCAGCTTCAAAAGAATACTCAGCCATATACCATGATCATTGGATGTCGGAAGCGTGGTCCCAAGAAGTATTACAAATTCTAAAATTTGAGTTAACAACATCAGTGTTCAAACTAATTCCCATGGTAGCAGAAGCAATAGCTTTGGGACAGCTATGGACAGGGCAAACCGTTAGATTTATGTCAGACAATCAAGCCACTACAAACATCGTCAAAAAAGGTAGATCACAGTCAGCGGTTATCATGCCTTTTCTCGGGAAGTTCATATGGCTTTCATTATATCACAAATTCACCATAAAATGTCAATACGTAACAGGAAAAACTAATCTCAAAGCTGATGCACTCTCTCGATTGAAATTTCAGGTCTTCCACAGACTCCAACCAACGGTCGATCCATTTCCAAAGCCATCCCCAACCATTCAGGACATGATGTTGGATTAAGCCATCACTTACAGGGAGCTATAACACTGATGAACAGAGCTCTAGCAATCAATACCAGGAAAACTTACAATAGAGCTTGGGAAATATTCCTTAGATTCATTGGCATTTACAATCCAACACACCTCTATGCAGTGGATACCTTTTTAGCTTTCATATCATCTTGTCACTTTACATTAAAACTGGATTATAATACCATCAAACTATACCTGGTGGGCATTCAGCACTTTTGTCTGCTGGTCAACTCAGATTTCAAGTCACTTCTTTCTTACCATTCAATAAAATTATTGTTGCGTGGCACAGAGAAGTCATCAACAGACAGAACTGCTACCAGACGCCCGATAGACGGGACATTGTTTAAACAAATATGTATCATGTTAAATTCTGGGCCATTTGAACATCATATTAATAACTCATTATTAGCAACTATTTTTCTGGCCTTTTACGGGTTTCTGAGACCAGGTGAAATTATGGTAAAAAGGGAATCAGATTCCGGTTTAAAATAACAGACTTGATACTTCATCCAGACCACTACGTTCTCTTGCTCCATAGGACAAAAAGTAATCAGGTTGGATCACCATCTGAGGTTCATTATTACCCATCCTACAACAAATGGTGTCCTGTACTATTTTTGTACTCATATCTAAATCACTGGCAGGCAAACCTCCAGGTTATCCACTAATTCCTTTTTTCAGGAGGTCACTTACCACAACCAAATTCATACATTATATCAGAATCATTTTAGGAAGATTAGGGTTAGACCCACAATCATTTTCTGGACATTCTTTTAGGATAGGGGCTGCCATGTCAGCTTCCCGCAACAAAGTCCCAGGGCACATTATCAAGAAATTAGGCAGATGGAAGTCAGCCACTTATATGACATACATCCTGCAACCGGTCTCAGAGGTTAGGCAGGCCGTTCAGGTTATATTAAACTGATTCAGCTTTGATTGTTGTATTTATCAATTCATAATAAAGGCATGAAGTTACACTGTCTATTCCTTTTTTTGCCCTCTCTTTGAGGCCACTCGAAACGTCAGATTAAAGCATACTTCCTCCGACATAACATTTATCTACTATCCAGGTAAGCCCGAATTCAAATAAGAAGGCTACATTTTTTAGTCTGAAATTGTGGGAGGGCTGGAGACCCCTATAAAACCCACCGGTAGGGCTCTAGAAGGATGTGGCTGACGCAGGGAATGAGTGGCCCTCCCAACCCATATCCACAATTTTACCATAGGTATTTAAATTCTTATACACAAGGTGGGTACTCTCTTAGAGCCCACTCGAAACGTCAGATTAAAGCATACTTCCTCAGACATAATATTTATCTAACTATCCAGGTAAGCCCAATTACAACTTGAATTTATTTTGGCAAACAGCCGAAATAACAAAACTTGTGTCAGTTTCCAAATATTTCTGGACCCAACTGTATGTGTAGATATTGTGCTTTTGTACATTTGGGATTGTGGAGCAGGTCTGCCTGGAGATTCATGTGATCTTCATCATGGTGGTGCACATCTCATCTTGGTAGAACACTGGACAGTAGTGTTTTGGTACATGGGATTGTTTTGGTTGTTAGTATCGTCTCCCATCTAGAAACTTGCCATTTGAGTCCAATAACAGTACAATGTTTGTATTAGGCTCTTGGTTCCTGGCACTTGGGAAGGAATTAACTATGTTTGCTTGGGTTATTTCTGTCTGTTGGCTTTGGTTTCCATTAGGGAGACTTGGGCAGATATTTGCTGTGTTTATTTCTTAATTTGCAGGCTGTTGGATTATGTTTCAAGTCACAATGAAGAGATCTGGGAAGTAAGGATGGGCGAAAAGTCCTGTTTTGTTTCCATAGGAATTTTCACAATTAAAGCATGGTTTTCCAGTTTTCATGAGGAAATTCCCATCCATAGAGAAGCCTAGAGATTTTCTGCTGTTTTGCTAACATCACAGAATTTTCCATGAGAATAGTTCTATTTCCTGACTGTTTTTAATGATGGTAAAACTTCCCACTTTCATACTATGAAAACCCAGAATTTCCTGCCATGCAGTGTGGTGTAGTTTAGGAGACAGAGAGTGGAGCAGTCAAAGAAAGAGAGAGAGAAAAAATAAGAAAATGTTAAGTTTTTGGGAACATAGCAACTACCTTATATCTCACTGACCTTGTTTCAATATCAATAATATACACAGAATGCTTCTTTGTGCAAGAATTGCCCCCACAGAACTCATCACCCATATTCATAGTACCAAAATTTTGTACTAATTTGACAAATGGTCTGGCGGGCTCTATGGCTCTGATGATACATTTTAGGTCACTTTTTTCAGTGTGTTTAGTTGTAAAATCAAACTTGTTTGTTGATTTCATGCATTTTAAATTCCTGCCATTGCAATAGGTTGCAATCCATTTAGCAGATAGAGACAGATGTTTTGGCAAAAAAATTATATTTATCCAAATCAATTCAAGACAAGTTGAGGAGGGACCAAGGAAGGAAAACAATCCTGTTTCAGACAAAACAAAATTATAGACATGTTCCACGTCTCTACATTTAAATGTCTGAATTTATGGGGCAAAGTGTTTGCATCAAAAAATGTGACCGTGTGCATGAATGTCAGAATTTGTGTTTGTGTTCAAATGGTTTTGAGTTTTTGGATTTAGGCGAGTGTCTGACAGATGTATTTAGTCACAGCAAAGCAGATGTACTAGGGAAAAGTAGTGCAAACAAACTTTTAACCTCTAGAATGTTATAATGGTCTTCAATATTTTGTGAATCAATGGGGTGGATACCCGTCTAGAATTTAAGGGGAGAAAAGCCCCATTTAAATCAATGGAAATGTGTATTTGTTTCCTTTGGCGATGGTGGTTTGCCCCAGAATTGCATCTCTTTCCTTAGTACAACAGCCTCTATATCTTATACTTTGCAAAAACAGAGATTCGTAAATGTGTGTTTCATGTGTAGTTCTCTGTTAAACAAAAAGTAATGCTTAAAAGGAGAACTTCATTTACAATTGAGACTAAATATTAGAAGTGAGAAAAACCCCAAAGACCTATTCCCTAAAGTTAAAAAAAAAAAACTGCAGTTCTTCCAGTAACCACTTCTGTGTGCTTCTGGTCTTTCTCCCAGTAATTTTGTCATAGCTGGTGTAACAAGTGATCTGTCTAGACCACATATTCTCATTGTTAGTCCTCAGGACATAACAACAAGACAAGTCAGATTTTCATTTCACCCTAATCAGTGGATCAGTCATTATGATTTGCCTGTGCTAATTTAGGGGTTTCTTGAAATAATAATTTGCTCTCTCTCTTTCTCTGTGAAAGACACACTGCCTTCTCCACTCCTGGTCACTGTCAGGCGCTTTACCTAAACCCCCCTGGGGCACCTTTAGACAACACACAGTTCCTACAGATATCCCGGCCTTCGGCACTGGATATCTGAAAAAATAGACACAAAAAAAAATGTAGGTGCTAAAATCTCATTCCCACTTTATTGCAAAAGCTTTTATTGGGATACATATATGGGTGGGTCACACATCCCAGGACATGGGTCACAAATTGCAGTTACAACATGTGCATATCATTACAGCCTATGCAGATCATTACTGCCTTGCAGATTATCACATCTTGTGCAGACTATTATATCCTATGCAGATTATTATTTGTAATATAATCATAAATCCCCTAGATGGCACTCTATGATTAGAGAATGGGTCAAGTCCAAATGACCAATTTCCAGTAAATCCTGACCTCTTACCTACTTGGCCACATGCCCCAAGCATGAGGTATAACAAAGGAAACAGGTTACCACAAAAATTAGGAACCAAGGCAACATCTGACCACCTGGCTAAATGCCCCTGATGTGTACACTATCTCTCTGAGATCAACCCCCCAAAAACAACATTTACTGGAGATCTTATAGAAAAGCCAAAGTAGCAATAATCCTGAAATTATGTTATTTTTCTGTATTTAAAGCGTCTCCGCTAAATTGAAGCATTAACCCCTGACTGGCATAATACCCGGGGCCTTCAAGCCTGAACCAATAAATGGATATATCCTTTCACTCTGTCTCCCTATCTTTCTCCCTCTCTCTCTCGTGTGGATTGGCAGATATTTGACCCTGCCCAGGACTAGAGCTTGCAACCGTGAGGTTTGAGCAGATTCAACAGCTGGGGCATTAGCCAACTAATCTCACTGGGACATACATACATATATATATATATATATATATATATATATATATATATATATATATTTATATATACATACACACATGTGGTTAACTGGAAAATAAGCAGTTAACCAAAATAATGTGTGTATATATATATATATATATATATATATATATATATATATATATAGTACTGTGCAAAAGACTTAGCCAGGTGTACAAAAATGCTGTAAAGTGAGAATTCTTTCAAAAATAGACATGTTAATAGTTTATATTTATCAATTATCAAAATACATGGCGAGTACACAGAAGAAAATTTGAAATCAAATTAATATTTGATGTGACCACCCTTTGCCTACAAAACAGCATCAATACTTCTAGGTACACTTGCTCAAAGACATGGATTTTGTAGGCATATAGTCAGGTGTATGATTAAACAATTATACCAAACAGGTGCTAATGATCATCAATTTAATATGTAGATTGAAACACAATCATTAACTGAAACAGAAACAGCTTTGTAGGAGGAATAAAACTGAGTGGGGAACAGCCAAACTTGGCTAACAAGGTGAGGGTGTCACAAGTCATATATCATGGTAAGACTGAGCACAACAACAAGACACAAGCTAGATATACTGCATCAGCAAGGTCTCTCCCAGGCAGATATTTCAAGGCAGACAGGGATTTCCAGATGTGCTGTCAAAGCTCTTTTGAAGAAGAACAAAGAAACGGGCAACGTTGAGGACCGTAAACGCAGTGGTCAGCCAAGGACACTTAGTGCAGCAGATGAAAAACACATCATGCTTACTTCTCTTTGCAACTGGAAGATGTCCAGCAGTGCCATCAGCTCAGAATTGCTAGAAAACAGTGGAACCCTGGTATACCCATCTACTGTCCAGAATAGTCTGGTCAGAAATGGTCTTCATGGAAGACTTGTGGCAAAAAAGCCATACCTTCAAAGTGGAAACAAGGCCAAGCAACTCAACTATGCAAGAAAACAAGACCTGCAGTGCAGAAAAATGGCAGCAAAAGCTCTAGACTGATGAGTCAAAATTTTAAATATCTGGCTATATCAAAAGGCAGTTTGTTCGCCGAAGGTATGGTGAGTGGTACAAGAATGAGTGCAGGCAACAGTGAAGCATGGTGGAGGTTCCTTGCAAGTTTGGGGCTGCATTTCTGCAAGCAGAGTTGAGGATTTGGTGAGAGTTAATGGTATCCTCATTGCTGAGAAGCACAGGCAGATACTTATCCGTCATGCAATATAATTAGGGAGGCATCTAATTGGCCACAAACATAGTGCAGCAGCATGGCAACAACCCCAAACATACAGCCAAAGTCATATAAAGGAGCGGTAAACTTTTTTTTATGAAAACACATATTTTATAGAGCATTTCCTGCTGAATAAAACAAGGGTACTCCCATCGCTGTCAGATGTTTTATTCAAAATTTATAGCAGTTTAAATAATCAGGAAGTGAATTTACTGTGTTTACTTCCTGATAGTTATAACTGACAGGAAGTGGCAGGCAGTTTCTATCAAATTCTATGGAGAATTGCTTGTCTGACTTTTCTGACTTTCCTCTCCATTAGAATCTAACAGGAAATCTAATTAGAATTTGACCACTAGAGGGCACTGCTAATGTAAAAAAAACATGGGTTTAAACTGTAATAACTCTGGAAATATAAATCTCTCGGCAGTGGGGTACCCTTATTTTACTCAATAGGAAAATCCCTACAATATATATTTTTTCATTAAAAAAGTTTACTGCGCCTTTAAGAACTATCTTCAGCGTAAAGAAGAACAAGGAGTCCTGGAAGTAATGGTATTGCCCCCACAGAGCCCTGATCTCAACATCATCAAGTCTGTCTGGGATTACATGAAGATAGAGAAGCAATTGAGGTTGTCTAAATATACAGAAGAACTGTGGTTAGTTTTCCAAGATGTTTGGACCAACTTACCTATAGAGTTCCTTTACAAACAGTGTGCAAGTATATCAAGAAGAACTGATGCTATTTTGAAGGCAAAGGTTGGTCACACAAATATTGATTTGATTTAGATTTTTCTTCTGTTCGCTCACTATGTATTTTGTTAATTGTTAAATATAAACTACTAACGTCTATTTTTGAAAGCATTCTTACATTTTTCACATATATAATACATATATATATATATTTTATTTTTTTGTGACGGGAACTACATTGATGGACAGTGCAAACACTGTAATAGCCTAACCCACAAGTTATTAATAAAGATGATGCATATCCCAGGTACCAGAGAGGGAGACTGCACACATCACAAAGTATATCAAATTAATGCTGTCATTTATTATAGCATAGTTGTCAAAAACAGCCAAACATTGTTGGTCCTAGAATGGAGCTTCATCAGGGCAAAAGAGGTTTTAAACAACATACCAGATATATACATACAAAAACCCAACCACTTCGCAGGGGAGGACCAAAAAAGAGGTGCCAAATTCTAGCAGCATTGTCCGTGCCACGATGGGATTGATGTCATCACTGCTCCAGTTACTGTTGCCAAGCAACGGATACCCAACACACATGAGATAGCATGCTGCCAACTGAAGGCTAGCAATGGAGAAATATAATAAACTATATCAAGCACATAAATTGCAGGTCTAGATAAAAAGGGCATTGTGAACTTAACTACATATTCTAGACATAAAATACAGGCATTAATCACTAGTGGCAGATCATCATACATCCATACATGAAGTAATGCATGTTTTCACTACTAGTACTATGCAAAAAAGACCCAAGAACTTGGGTTAAAGATAGCACTAACTCTGATATTTGTGGGGATTATTGTCAAAAAAATGGTCTGTGTACAATTTGGGTGCAATGAGAACACAACAACTAGAACTAAAATTACATATTTCTCTCTGAAAGAAGAGAGCGACAGCATTCTCTTAGTTGCACTCCATTAAATCCCCTCTGATATAGCAATACTTAATTTTGCCATGTTAAAGGAAAGTATGGGTCACAGGAAGAATGTGAATAAATTGTATGACTACAGAGAGAAATATTTAATTTTAGTTTTCACTACTAAAATATCTTCAATGTATTTCATCATGGTCCTTCCACGATCATATTTTATGTTAAATGTCTCCATAAATTAATCCAAATCACAAATCTGCTAATACATTAAGCAGGTTCAAATAAACTCTTCTCATTTGGCTCCAACAGATAATAGTTTCTTACTACAGCCACCTCCAATAGCATTTCCCTATATAGGGTATCCATGTTATGATTCTTGGGCCTTTCCCATGGAGAATCCACAAGGAGTGCCTCCAAAGTTAATTGATGAACACAGAACCAAAGCGGATAGTTGCCTGGCAATTCAAATTAATATTGCAATGCTGCCAAAATACAGCTGATGACAATAACCACTCCAGATCTAGACATGAAGAAGTCTCTTGTTCCAGAACCCAGATATTGACTGAAAGGTTATGAAAAAGAGGTGGAGCCAAACACAGTGTGCAATCTCTGTAATGCGTTGGATCCATTATCACATATAGAAATATCTCGCCACACAAGATATAACCAAAGTACTGCAAGTAACGCTAGCTACTTCAGGTATCGATGTGAAGAAGTCTCTACTTTGAAATCTCAAATATTGGCTGGGTGCTTCAGAAAAGGAGTGGATCCAAGTCCAATGTGATCTGTATAATGTATTAAATCCATCACTATATGTCCATATGCCTGGTCACACAAGATACCATCTATGGGGTTAAACAAAGTATCTAAATTCATTAAAAATTGACATTATTACAGAAAACATGAAAAGGATAACTCTCAGCTGAACCCCTTGGGCACCAGAGTGTCAGAGTAAAAAATGAGCCAAGTTTCTTGTTGTAGGAGAAGTTTGTGACGGTCCCCACCTCTAGTGGATTTGTGGACCACCAACAGAGGCATAAAGTGGAAGTCTGAAGAAAGTATAATGATTTAATTCAAAATGTCTTGCCACAGATTGAAAGGGATATTACTTGGTACCAAAACATATCTCCAAGGCTTATTAATGGCTGATTTATGATTGTCCATGCATTACTTTATCATTGTTGTCTAGCCTCAGTAAATCAATCCACAGGGGCAGTGAATTATATACACTACATAACAACTCTCACAGTTTATGAAGTCCTCAATATTAATCAATTTGCCCATACATGGATGTATGTGTACTCATTTCCAGTAATTATATTTCCACAAATAGAACACCCCTTGTATCTATACACTCCTTTGGGATGTGCCAACCAATTATTTCCAGTATCATATTTTTTAATAGGATGCACTGCTACAAACAAGCCCCCCAAATTCCTTCCCCTCCTGTAACACCAAAGTAGCATCATCTAAAAAAAGATGGCCAAGTTTTCTACCCCACCCCCTTTACTGTTAATACTTGTTCCAGAAAAAAGAAGTGTGTCTCTAGCAAGAGAAAGAGCTTTATGTAAAGCTACATAAACTTCCATGGTATCATAACCTCTATGTAAGAATTTGTCTCTTATTACAGAAAGAGCTCTCCTTCACTCTTCAAAGTCTATAGTGGTACGAACCACCTGGATCATTTGCGAGTATAGGAGACCTATCTTCAAGGGGACTGGGTAATGGCTTTTGGCATGCAGCAGCGTATTTCTGTCTGTGGATTTATGTAAGATTTTACTGCTATTTTCTCTGTAAACTGACATGTCAAGAAAATGTATCACATGTAAGTCAAAAGTCAATGTGAACCTAATGGTGAACTCGATGTTGTTGAGATAGTCAAGAAATTCCCTCACTTCAGCTCCACCGCTCCACAGCAAAAAATACTGCACAAAAATACTGCAAAAAATACTGCACAAAATAATATATTGAGCATAATGTTGAACAGAAAAAAATATGCATTTGTTTGTAACAGTCCATAAAATTTGAGGCATATATAAAGACAAGTGTGTGTGTGTGTGCGTGTGTGTGTGTGTGTGTGTGTGTGTGTGTGTGTCTGTGTATGTGTATAATGCAGTTGGTCCTTAAAGGGTTAAATCACATGGACTGGAAACTCCCTCAGTGACATGGGGTTACCTGTCAGGCCATCAGGCATCAATGTCCGCTTACAAACATCTATTGACTAATTTCTAGTGATGAGCGAGCGTGCTCGGCCGATGCTCGGATCGGCTCGAGCATCGCTCTGCTCGGCACATGGCGGTACTCGTCGAGTACCGCCATGTGCTCGCCCGACATGTTCGGGTGGCGGGGATCTGTGCCGGAAGAGGCACAGATCCGAAGAAGCTCCGCTGGACCACCAGGGACTGGAGGTACGGGGGCATTGCGGAGATGAAGGGGGCATTGCGGAGATGAAGGGGGACATTGTGGAAGAGGGGCATAGACTCTATGCCCCTCTTCCACAATGTCCCCCTTCATCTCCGCTATGCCCGTCTTCCACAATGTGCCCCTTCATCTCCGCTATGCCCCTCTTCCACAATGTGCCCCTTCATCTCCGCTATGCCCCTCTTCCACAATGTCCCCCTTCATCTCCTCTATGCCATAGAGGAGATGAAGGGGGACATTGTGGAAGAGGGGCATAGCGGAGATGAAGGGGCACATTGTGGAAGAGGGGCATAGCGGAGATGAAGGGGCACATTGTGGAAGAGGGGCATAGCGGAGCTGAAGGGGGACATTGCGGAGCTGAAGGGGGCATTCTGAGATGAAGGGGGCATAGCGGAGATGAAGGGGGCATTGACCAGGCACCCTCCCCTCATCAGAGCAGGGGGTGCCTGGTGTTGCCCCATTCATTCCAATGGGGCTCGGGTGCTCGGCCGAGCACTCGAGCCTCAGGGGGTGCTCGGTCAGAGCACCCGAGCACCCGAGCATCGTGGTGCTCGCTCAACACTACTAATTTCAGAAGTGCCAGGGATAAAAAGCAGTGACCATTTTCTAACTGTATATTTGGGAAGGGGTAGTGGGGCAAATAATCTTCAGTCTGTTTAGCTGTGTGAAATGGTACAGCCTATACCTGCTAGGTATACTCTAGTTGCCAGATTCTAGACAGATATTCTGGTGCATTCTATGGCAGAGGTAAGTCTCTGACAAGGGTTCTCAATAGAATGTGATACTTACTGCTCAGTCAATTCCTAACAGTTTAAACTGTTACACTTTTTCAATAAAACAACAACCAGCAGTGGGAGTACCTTGACTTTATTCAGTAGGAATTGCTCCATAACATAAAGGATTTCATGAAACATGTTTACTGCTACTTTAAAACAATGATACTATCACTGCTGAAATATGTTTTATTCAACTGTCATTGCAGCTTAAATTTGTATTTTTGGCTGCATTACCTCCATGGTCTGAATTTTTACAGTTGTGTTGTTGCTACAGCATCGTATGGTGGTTTATGTTCGACTGACCATAGCTGTCAATATACTGGAATATATTTAACTTATTGGAAGAAAAAATGTTTGCCTTTCAGCATTTCCACAACTTCCCCATAACATCCTACTCAATGGGGAAGGTAAGTGAGGACTATATTTAAAAAAACATCACTAATAAACTTTATAGTCTTTTGTTCACCAAATCTTCAGTAAAGCAGATTTTTAAATCCCAGACAGGTTATTACCAGTGTTATTATGTCCTGCCCAATAACTCAATACAAGCGCATTGTTGCATTGTCAGCTCACTATTTTACAGACAGCATATTAACTGAATATATATACAATAAAATAATAATTGTGTTGTCCCTTTGAGGCAGGATAATGAGATAGGAGACGAACCTGCACAACAATAAAATAGGAAATTAAATTGGATGTGCTCACTACAGATTAAATAATGATGGAAAAAAGATTAGTCATTTTAACCCATAATTCCCCTTTGTTTAGTTTCCTTGAGTTACTATACAGTAGGTTTCAATTATAAAGGCAAAACACAACAATTCTGGTGCAAATTAACTGCCCTGTAGGGGAAAAGTAACATTTTCCAAAATTACTATTAAAATAAATAGATCTTTAATCCCCTTGAATGCAGGAAGTCTTCAGTTCACTGCAAAGCAATGCCTGGGAGCACTTTCTAGCAATCAAGAGGTTAAATGACCTGTTTGAGTACAAATAAATGTGAATGCTTATTTATGTCCAGTGGGGAAGCTAGTTTACCTCAGAACTCCAGTACATAGCCGTTACACAATTCATATGCATAAGGAAAATTGTAGCAATTCTAGAGCAAGCCAACTGCACCATGGAGAACAAACAGAAACTTCTGAAATTCCGATTTATTTAAATTTATCCTTAAAAATTCAACTCAGTGACAAGTTTTAACTATATAATACAGAGTTATTAGTTTGCACCAGAATTGCTCCACTTTGTATTTATACACATGGCCCATAGATGGGATGTATAAAATGTGTATAATAAGGAAATTGTCTGTAAAATTGTTATAAACAGACATAAGACTATATATATATACATAAGAATATATATATATATATATATATATATATATATATGGCAACATTTCGTTAAGACTGACCTTTTTAGAAAAGTGGAGTAGAAGTTGATGTGGTCCAAAGAAGATTTGTGTATCTTCGTCAAAAATAAAAGCAGTTTTAGTGGTTAAATCTGAATGCCAGGTATAACCTGTCCTTAACTGAAGTATATAGGATATTAAGTAATAGAAAAGTATTGGAAAAAAATTCTCATTAGCAACAAATGTATTAATGTACCATTACTTCTTTATAAGTGTGACCTGTCATTCTGAATTGCAGTAAGAATTCTTAAACACACATTCATTTTAAGGCCATATGTTCAAAAAGAGAACTGGAGGAGTTCTGGGGCAAACCATTTGCACTATAAGGGAGAACTAAAAATTCCCAAAAATTCCATTGAGTTAAATGGGAATTTTAATCCTTTGAATACTAGCGAGGTCTCCAAAGCATTATAAAGCAAATTGTTGGAGATCTCTCTAGCATTCAAGCGGTTAAAATCCCCATTTAAATTTATGGAAATTTTTAGTTCTCCCCTATAGTGCAAATAGTTTGCCTCAGAACCTATTTACTTTTCTTTAGATTATACGGTCCTTACAACTGTTTTTATACATCCCGCCGTAATATCTTATTTATAAAGGCACACTGGAGCAATTCTGAGGCAAACCAATTATAGGGAACAAATAAATATTTATGTTGGTTTAAATGGGCATTTTGTCCTCAATTCTAGAGAAGCCTCAGTTCAAGGTATTAAAATCCCTATTTAAATCAAGTGGAATTTTGGTAATTTTTATTTTTGACTATGGCCCCACAGTTTTTCCACTGTATAAATAGAGTATTCCAACAAATGCATAGGAAAGCAGTAAACAAATCATTTCCTGTGACTCCAAAATTCATAGAGGAGGCTTCTGTGTCTTTGATGGAAGAGGCATGGACCCTAAAAGTGGCCCAATAAACTGAGGATGTGTCAACGTGCGTATGGTGGGGGGAGGTGCATGCACTTGATTAAGCCTAGGGCAGCAGAAAGCCTCAATGTAACATTGCATACAATACTATGAACATCAAATCTTGTTTTTACAATTCCCTAGAAGTTGCAGAAGAAAACAAAAATAAAAATTTTATGTTATAAAGGAACATTAACTCCACCTTCCAGTTATCTTAAACTTGACAGAAAAGCCTAATGACAACTATGAATCAATTCTGCATGAATTGGTTCTCCAAAATGAATATTTAATTACTACTGTAAATAATGTCCATGTTTGTTTTTCTTGCACAACCTTCTCTCACTGTAGTGTTTTTAGGAAGCCTTGCAGCAAAGTATCATGTCTGCTGAAGTAGACATGACAATCAGTACTAATTAAAGATTAATTTTAAAGACAAAATTCACACAGAATTGATTCATAGTGGCCATAAGGACTTTCTGCCATTATTAAAATACATTATTACAAGGAGGTGTTAAAAAAAACTACCTGCGGCTTGTACATATCATGTTTGTTCAGGCTTATATATGACTAACTGGTGGCACAGCTTCGCCTGTGTGTTGAACCTATGAGTGGCTGAAAGGTATTCAATGCATTGAAACTCCTTCGGAGCGCCCAGCTCTGTATCAGCCTCGGCGCGGGCAGTCTCTACTGCGCATGACTGCAGCACGCTCAGCAGTGTCTACTGCGCATGTTGTGGCGTTACACACGATTTAGCAAATTATTATATAGGATATATATATATATATATATATATATATATATATATATATAAACCTACAAAGGGGCATATTTGTCAAGCAGCTGTTGGCATTGCAATACTTTTTTTAACTTTGTGGTTTGCCAATAAACTGCCATGGTTCTTAGACCTGGATTTCATTGCAGGAGAATATCAGTGCTTGATCATTGGTATTATCCACAAATTTAGGCTTAAAGGGATAGTATTACTTCAAAATTACTATCCCTCATCTTGTAGCCCTTAATAAACTGAGTTAAATGACACCAGTGGCATCTCTCAAACCTTTATGGTTTAAGAGATAGCCGCTTTCAAAGTTTCCTCTCCCCTGCTGTCAGTGTTCTGCTGCCAGCAGGAGAATCCGGTCTCTGAATCAAGCGGAGGGTCTTCAGCAGAGCCGATATCTCGTTATGGAAGGAAAAATGATTAATTGAAACAGTCTTCTACGTTTGCTTGGTAACCGGGACCGGATTCTCCTGTTGGCAGCAGAACACTGACAGCAGGGGAGAGGAAACTTTGAAAGCGGCTATCTCTTAAACCATAAAGGTTTGAGAGATGCTGCTGGTGTCATTTAACTCAGTTTATTAAGGGTTACAATATGAGGGATAGTAATTTTGAAGTAATACTATCCCTTTAAGCCTCTGACTGCCAGAGGGGTGTCCAAAGCAGTACAAAGCAATGCACTGTACACCCCTCTGGCACTCAAAGGTCTTAATAGGAATCTGAGATGAAATTAGTGATAACACATCACCTACAATGGAATCCAGCCCTTAATTAGAGGAAAAACGCTTCCCTGGGGAAACTGATTCGCTTGTGACAATAAATGCACATCATTTACTAGCAGATGAAGTTACCCATCCCCTCTCAAATGGAATCTTCTGCTGTAGCCAGTGACTGAGAAGATATTTATTAAGCAGCTCATCTGTAATTAAAAACACAGTGGTTGTTGTACTAAGAAGAACTGGAACAAACCAACAGTACCATAGGGACACATAAAAATTCCCCAAATTGCTATAGATCTAATGAGGCTTTTAACCCTTCAAATGCATAGGTCTCTAGTGTATTGCGAAGGGATACATTAAAGACTTTTCTAGCATTCAATGGTTTAAAATTACCATTTAAACCAGAGGGAGTGTTTATCTGTCTGTGATGGTACAGGTGGTTTGCACCAGAATTATGCAAGTTGTTTTTAGTATATATATATATATATAAGTCTATTTTAAAAAAGTTCTGCAACTTTCTGTGGCCAATAAAATCCACAGTTATAGTTTATATCCACTTTACTGAGCTTTATGTAATCATATGCCTACTGAATGAAAGTTAGGGGCACATTTACCAATCCATGGTACATAGCCCTATTGACTTAGCTGACATAGCTTAAAAAAGGTAAGGGTTCATTAAATTTAAAAAAAAAATGCAGTATATTTCTTGCTGCTCAAAGCTCCTTTACTTTAATATTACTCCATTGAGGACCAGAAGGGTGTGCTCTGTTGCACATCCCTCTGGTCCTCAAGGGGTTAATGGTTGCCCATTTTTATTTTTTTGTTTGTTTGGTTTTTTTTCTTTGCTTCTGACTAAAATAGATTCCCAGTTAATTATTTGTATTAAACTTGCATATATTTCTATGTGATAATCATATAACCCTGTGAATGCCAATTGCCATGACAGTGAACCATAGATAACATTCCCCAAACCTGAACTCTAGAAACAGAAAAACTCACACCCTTTATTTATGTGGGGGGATTGGAATAAGGTCATAGCATTTTATTAAGAGAATAACAGTCTCAAATAAACATTCCAACAAATAAAGTAACATTATACGTAACATAACATTACGAATACATCCTTGTGCTTGCTTACTATACAGATTATATTCTTACTGACCCTAAACATCCTAATGCATACTCAAAATATATAAAAAGATACCTAGCAAATGTTAATCTTACCTAATCTTAACATCAATCACAGTCAATTAACTTGATTGTGACCCATGCTACCTCCAAGGCAAGTGGCAAGTGTTAGCCCGACAGCCACAGCACCAACTCCTGAGACTAAGCTCAAGGAGCCACATACTGAATCAGGAGGGCAACACTATGAACCTTGAGCTTCACAAAGCAAACACCATAATATGGAGCGCCTTCTTGACCCCTTAAGACAGCCGCACCCCATCCCACAGATAAGGACCATTTAACAGGGGAGGCTCCCCCTCTAAATAGTCTAATCATAACCCCCCAGACTTCCTCACAAAACAGGAGACATTCCTGTTTACCATTTTTCTGCTAGCTTCAAATGCTTCCTGCAACTGAGCCCCAGAAGAAAACAACATTCACTCCCAGCCCCACTTAAAAAGCATAATTAACTCATTCCGGGAAACCTGACTTAAAGCATTATCCCCCGGCATGCACTACCAAAACATCAGGAGTGGAGCTGACCCCAGCAAAAGAACGAGACCCAAACTCACTAGCCTGCAGACCTAAATGCTCTAGACCAAGCCGAAGTACCTTCCAAAACTGAAAAACAGATGAATGCATCAAAAATTAATGCTCTGCAGTTGGATGAATTGTTGGAAAGATGTCAGAAAGTCAAGCAAAAAAGCTGTAAGCAACACGACCACCTTGAAAGGAGAAGAACAAATCTGCACCAACATGCTCAACAAAACAGAGATGGGAACTGGTTTCTATAATTAATGTAGATGTTTTGGATTGGTCATTATTTGGTAGTGGGTGGGTGTTTTAGTCTAGTTCAACAAGCATTTTGTTGCACACTGGCATTTGTCTCTGATGAAGTCAGCATGTACAGGTGAAACATGTTAGAATATAGAATGTTTAAAATATTTTTTAGAAATGCTTGAATCAGCAACACTTATGACTTGATTCCCCTGATTGGGGCTCCTTAGTTTTGAATGGCTACAATTGTTACTGCTGCAGCATTAAATCTGAGCTACTATTCCATGTGATAATACAATCTTATGAATTAAGGACTGATTTTATGACTGTTAATATACCTCCAGGACTATAATGCACACAATTGAGTGAGTATAATTTAGCTCTGCTGTATGTAAGTATGGAACTTTCAATGTAGCCATAACTGGAGGAGATGTATTTGGCTATTTGTGTTGATATAGTGTGGGTTCAATATTATCTTTTAACCGGATAAAATGGGAATTCTTTTAGGTAAATTGAGCATTGTGATAAAGTAGCTATTACATGGTTATTAATAGAGGATCGCTGATCGATATTTAGGGTTGGGGTAAATCACCAATTTCTTTTTGTCAGGTTACTGTCACAGTGCCCCGTGATTCTGCCTGCCTGTTGCGTTACCTGTCTTGTCCCCACTGATGGATGAGCAGCAGCATGGCTGGTTGCCTCCTCACTGTTGGCCTCTCTGTTGCGGGCACACATCACTGACGTTGTGCTCGCTGTTTTGTACCTTCGACACTAATTGGCCGATCGATGTCCTGCCTTCTCCATTGGCCTTATATGCGGCCTGAAGACTATGCTTCAGTGCCCTTTCGTAGTTTACCAGTGTGTTAGCTTATAGTATTCCGCTCTCTGTTGTGACCCTTGCTTGGCTACTGATTCCGCTCCGTGTATGAACCCTGGCCTTGTCTGACTACCTGATCCGTGCATGAACCTTGGCTTTGCCTGACTACCTGCTCCATGTATGAACCTTGGCCTGGCCAGACTACCCGCTCCGTGTATGGACCTTGGTCTGTCTGCCTACCCAATCCGTGTATGACCTTGGCCTTGTCTGACACTGCTTGTATAAGTACCTTGGGCCTGTCTGACTCTCTCATCCATGCAGGTACTTGGGCCTGGTCTCTACCTCTCCACGTGGCCTCGGTTAGTCTGCTGCCTTCTAGGCCTTGCCAGCACTATAGGTTTTTACTGTGGGTATGTCATGGTTTTATTGAACACTCAGACAATTTGGTTAAGATAAAACAATGAAGCTTTATTAAACAACTTAATAAAGAACATAGATGCCCTTCTCGGGTCCAGACTTCAAACAGAGGATAGTAATATTGAATCTGACACAGGTCAGGGCATAAACAGTTAATAAAATAAGCAATGATGACTGGAACAGAGACTTGAAAAAACCTCAGCAGTACAGGTCCGGAGAGGCCCTAAGAGGGACTGATACTGCAGGGCAGACCCCAATAGATAGGGAAGAGAATAGGCTCTACCGGCCTTACCTAATACCGAGTAAGGCAGCCCAAGCGATGGTATCAACGAGTATACTGAGGAAGTGCCAGGAGGCACGCAGAGTAGACACAGTCTGCACAGGGCGCAACAGGTGTAGATATAGGCAGACTGCTCTGAATAGCGTAACCGGAGGTAGCGGGTGAGAGCGGACTGACAGGTAGTATAACCGCTAGTGACCTTAGAGCACAGGCTGTATAGTATGCAACGGAGACTGCAAGGAGGCACAGGCACAACCAGAGGCAACGGTGAGAGCAGACTGACAGGTGGTAACACCGCTAGTGACCAGACGGCACAGGCTGTATAGTATGCAAACAGAGGCTACAAGGAGGCACAGGCTGAGCGGTAGCACAACCGGAGGCAGTGGTCAAGAGCAGACTGACAAGTGGTAACACCGCTAGTGACCGGAGAGCACAGGCTGTATAGCATGCAAACGGAGGCTTCAATGAGGCACGGCTGAAAGGTAACGCAACCGGAGGCAACTGATAGCACCAACTGGCAAGCAACCGTTAAGGCAAAGTCAATGGGCCCAAGACAGGGACAACAGAGGCACTAGCGACAAGGAGACGCTAAGCGAGTAGCCAAAGCCTGGAACGGTACACAGAGAGCAGAAGTCAGCCAAGCCAGAAGCAGAATTCTGAGAGCGGTAGTCAGCCAAAGCCTAGTTCGGTACACAGAGAGCGGAAGTCAGCCAAAGCCTGGATCGGTACACAGAGAGAGGTAGTCAGCCAAAGCCTGGATTGGTACACAGAGAGCGGTAGTCAGCCAAAGTGGTAACGGATTGTAGTCAGGCAAGCCGGGTCCAATCAATACGGGCAGCGAGGACAGGAGCAAGGTCAGACGAAACCGGATCATACACGGAACAGGAATTCAGCAACAACGTCAGGTCAGGAACACCACAAAAGGGCACCGGCATAGTGACAGGAGGGCGTATATAAAGGCAAGCCCTGGGAGGAGTTAACAACCCAGGACCAATAAGAAGCAGCCAAAGCAAACCCGGAAGTAGGAATGTCGCTCAGGCAGAATCACGGGCACCGTGATAGTACCCCCCTCTCAAAGAACCCCCTCCTGCCCAGAGGGGGTCTAGGCTTGGGAGGAAACTTAGCATAGAATCTGCACAACAAAAGTGGAGCATGAATGTCAGAGTGGTTTACCCATGAGCGCTCCTCTGGCCCATAACCCTTCCAGTGCACCAAGTATTGGATCTACGTGAATCCAGAATACTCTGCACTTCATATTCATCATGGTCCTGAATGCACACAGGACCTGAGACTGCAGGAGTGGTGGTATAGCAATTACACACCAGTGGTTTAAGAAGTGACATATGGAACACATTATGTATCTTCATGGAGGCAGGTAATTCCAATGCATAGGAGACAGGGTTGACTCGACTGAGCACCCAGAACGGACCCACAAACCGAGGAGCAAACTTGTAACAAGGAACTTGCAACCTAAGATTTTTGGAGGACAACCAGACACGGTCCCCCACCTGAAATACAGGAGCCGGCAATCGTCTGTTGTTAGCATGCCACTGGACTCATCGGAAAGAATCACGTAGGGTATACTGGACCTGTGCCCATGTGGAGCGGAGTTGCCTGATATGCTCATCCAGCTCATCTGCTGTGCTTGAAAAGTGTCAGGGAGCAAGCATGGTTGAAACCCATAATTGATCAGGAAGGGTGAGCTCCCGGATGTCCTGCACACTGCACAGTTCCTGGCGAACTCTGCCCACAGCAACAAGTCAGCCCAATTGTCATGATGGTTGGAAATGAGACAATGTAAAAACTGTTCCAAGCCCTGGTTAGCACACTCAGCGGTCCCATTAGTCTGGGGATGATAGGCAGAGGAAAAGGATAACTGAATCCCCATCTGGTTACAAAAGGCCCTCCAAAATCTCGAAACGAATTGACTCCCACGGTCTGAGACAAGCACCTTGGAAAACCCGTGGAGTCGGAATACCTCCCTGGCAAACACAGTAGCCAGATCTTTAGCAGACGACAGGCCAGGGAGTGGCACGAAATGAGCCATTTTGGAGAATCTGTCAACTATCATGAGAATCACCGTAAATCCTTTAGAGACCGGCAGCTCTCCCAGGAAGTCAATAGACACGTGTGACCAAAGCCGGTCCCCATTAGGGACAGTTTGCAACAATCCTACTGGAAGGTGTCTGGGAGTCTTGGAACGGGCACAAGTGGCACAGGCTGAGGTAAATGCCGCACAGTCGTCCCTCATGCCCGGCCACCAAAACATTCGGGACAAAGACCAGATTAATTGATTCTTTCCAACATGGCCGGCCACCTGGGAGGAGTGGTACGTCTCCATTAATTTAGCCCGAAAAGGCTCTGCCACAAAGCACTTGCCCACAGGCTTTTCTGGGGGAGCATTGGCCTGGGAAGCCAAAATCTCCTTCCCTAATGCTGAAGTGATGCTGGTCCGCAATGTGGCGAGTATACGGTCCAGAGGGATAATAGGCACTGGTACAGAGTCAGCTTCAGGGTCCGAACCAAATTGTCTGGACAAGGCATCGGCTCGTACATTCTTAGTACCAGGTAAGTAGGAGACAATGAAATTGAAACGAGACAAAAACAGTGCCCATCTCGCTTGTCTTGGGAATAGCCTTTTAGCCTCAGAGAGATACATGAGGTTTTTATGATCGGTCAGAATCAGTATGGGCGCCCTAGTACCCTCCAACAGATGGCACCATTCATGTAAAGCCAGGATAATAGCCAAGACTTCCCAGTCCCCAATGTCATACAGACTCTGGGCTTTGGTCCAAAACTGCCCCTACTCCGGTCTCAGAAGCATCCACTTACAACGTAAATGGCAACCCAGGAGTAGGGTGTGACAGAACTGGGGCAGAGGAAAATGTGGTCTTCAGAGTTTCGAATGCCCTATTCGCATCTGGGGACCATTCTGAGGCATTGGCACCCTTGTAGGTCATATCCGTGAGTGGCTTAACAATTCTGGAATAATCGCCAATAAATTTCCTATAGTAATTCGCAAACCCTAAAAATCGCTGCAAGGGTTTGAGGCCCATGGGATGCGGCCTTTGCCAGCTTGTCCTTATCCATAGCGAAGCCCTCCTTAGAGATCACATAACCTAGAAAAGCCACACTAGACCTATGGAAATCGCACTTCTCGAGTTTGCAATATAGCTTGTTTTCTCTCAACCTCTGCAAGACCGCCGAGACATGCCTACGGTGAGTCTCCAGGTTAGGAGAATATATCAAAATGTCGTCTAGGTACACGACTACACAGAACTGTAATAAATCCCTTAACACATCATTTATAAATTCTTGAAATACCGCCGGGGCATTGCACAGACCAAATGGCATGACCAAGTACTCGTAGTGCCCCGTACGAGTATTGAAGGCCGTTTTCCACTCATCACCTTCCTTAATCCGAACCAAATTATATGCCGCCCTCAGGTCTAGTTTTGTAAAGATGGATGCACCCTTTAACCGATCAAACAATTTGGTGATGAGTGGAATGGGATAACATAGTAACATAGTAACATAGTAAATTTGGTTGAAAAAAGACACAAGTCCATCAAGTTCAACCTTCGCATCATACCTCAGTAACTGAGATTTTATAGCTTTCCTGCTACCAATTAAATTATTCTTTATCAGACCTTCCTGATCAGATTACTGATACAGTATAACTCTATGTTCCCTTTTGAAAGAAATGTATCTAATCTTTTCTTAAATGTATCCATTGTATCTGCCATAACTACCTCCCTGGGCAATGAATTCCACAATTTGACAGACCTTACCGTAAAAAAACCCTTCCTCTGCTGAAGTTTAAACCTCCTTTCCTCTAATCTCAAGGGGTGTCCCCTGGTCACCTGATCAGGCCTTGGAATAAATAGCTCACCGCAGAGATCCTTGTATTGACCTCTCATATACTTGTACAATGTGATAAGGTCTCCTCTTAGTCATCTTTTCTCTACAGTAAATAAACCAAGCTTGTTTAGTCGTTCCTCATATGTCAAGTCCTCCATTCCCTTAATTAATTTTGTTGCTCTCCGCTGTACCCTCTCTAGTTCTAGTATATCCTTTTTCAGAACCGGTGCCCAAAATTGCACTTCATACTCAAGGTGAGGTCTTACCAATGATTTGTATAATGGCAAAATAATGTTTTCCACTCTTGCTTTGATACATCTTTTTATGCAAGACAGGACTTTGTTTGCCTTTGCTACTGCTGTTTGGCACTGGTCACTGTTTCCAAGTTTGTAGTTGCCAAGGATGCCCAGGTCTTTTTCTAGCAACGAGTCACATAAAATTATTCCATTAAGTTTATAAGTATCCTTGGGATTGTTTCCTCCCAAATGCATGACTTTACACTTCCCCACATTAAACTTCATATTCCACATGTTTCCCCAATCTGACATTGTATGTAAGTCCCTCTGTAGAGAGAAAATATCCTGTTCTGAATTAATTACTTTGCAAAATTTAGTATCATCTGCAAATATTGAGATTTTGCTTTCTATATCTATTTCCAGGTCATTTATAAACATGTTAAAAAGCAGCGGACCCAATACTGAACCCTGAGGTACTCCACTCTCCACTTTAACTGTACTGGAGAATTTTCCATTTAAAACCACACACTGTTCCCTATCCTTCAGCCAGTTTTGTATCCAATTGCAAAGGTTATCTCCTAGCCCCAATTTCCTTATTTTATACACCAGCCTTCTGTGTGGCACTGTATCAAATGCCTTTGCAAAGTCTAGATATACTACATCTACTGCCTTGCCATTGTCTAGGTTGCTGCTTACCTCCTCATAGAAGCTGAAAAGATTAGTTTGGCATGATCTATTCTTCATAAAACCATGTTGATTCGTGCTAATGATTTAATTTTTTGTGTTGTAATCCTGAATATAGTCCCTTATTATCCATTCTAACAGTTTTCCCACTACAGAGGTCAAACTCACTGGTCTATAATTCCCAGGTTCTGTTTTAGTTCCCTTCTTAAATAGAGGCACTATGTTAGCTCTTCGCCAATCCTGTGGCACTGAGCCTGTGGTGATAGTAAATATAGGGGTTTTGCTAACACTGCACTACGTTCCTGAAGAACCCTTGGATGTATACCATCAGGACGCGGTGCTTTGTCGGTCTTAATTTTGTTCAGTCTTTCCATGACATCTCCTTGAGTTAACCCGATATCTATTAATTGTACTGTTTTATTTGTTACTTGCGGAGGCTCTTCTACCATTCCTTGCTCCCTTGTATATACTGATGCAAAGAAAGTGTTTAAAACATCGGCCTTTTCCTTATCCTCACTAACCAACTCACCCATCTCATTTTTGAATGGTCCAATGCACTCCCTCTTAAGTTTTTTGCTATTTATATATTTGAAAAACTTTTTTGGATTAGTCTTGCTTTCCCTTACAATTCGAGTTTCATTATCTATTTTTGCTACCCTAATTGCCTTTTTGCAATCTTTGATAAGCGTTCTTTATCATTATTTTGTTGAGACCCCTATAATCAATACAAGGTCGGAGCTCCCCGTCCTTCTTTTTAACAAAAAAGAATCCAGCCCCCACGGGCGAGGAAGATTTGCGAATAATGCCCCGAGCCAGGGCATCACTGATATACTCCTCCATGGCCCGGTTCTCATCACAGGACAACGGGTAAGTCCTACCCCTAGGGGGCATAGCGCCTGGCACAATATCAATAGCACAATCGTATGGGCGATGCATAGGCAAAGTGCTAGCCTCTCCCTTACTAAATATATCGCTGAATGATTGGTATTCAAGCGGTAGGGAGGGAGAGGTACACAAGATTTTAGTAGGATGTCTTAGACAATGAGTGTTACAGTGTTCAGACCAAGACAATATCTCACATGTCTTCTCGCTGTTTTGTACCTTCGGT
The DNA here is from genome assembly GCA_037306005.1 of Rhinophrynus dorsalis. Lineage (NCBI taxonomy): Eukaryota > Metazoa > Chordata > Amphibia > Anura > Rhinophrynidae > Rhinophrynus > Rhinophrynus dorsalis. The sequence goes on from CM074723.1 coordinate 314,515,237, forward strand.
ACTCATTGGCCGATTGTTGTCCCACCTTCTCCGTTGGCCTTATATGCGGCCTGAAGACTATGCTTTAGTGCCCTTTAGTGGTATAGCAGTGCGTTAGCTTATAGTATTCCGCTCTCTGTTGTGACCCTTGCTTGGCTGCTGATTCCGCTCCGTGTATGAACCTTGGCCTTGTCTGACTACCCCATCCGTGCATGAACCTTGGCCTTGTCTGACTACTCAATCCGTGCTTGAACCTTGGCTTTGTCTGACTACCTACTCCATGTATGAACCTTGGCCTGGTCTGACTACCTGCTCTGTGTATGTACCTTGGTCTGTCTGACTACCCGATCCATGTATGACCTTCGCCTTGTCTGACTCAGCTTGCATACGTACCTTGGGCTTGTCTGACTCTCTCTCTGTGCAGGTACTTGGGCCTGGTCTCTACCTCTCCTTGTGGCCTCGGGTTAGTCTGCTGCCTTCTAGGCTTTGCCAGCACTCTAGGTTTTTATTTTGGGTATTGGCCTTAGCCTAGCATTCTAGGGCAACGCTTATCTGCTTGGGACCCTAGCTTTCTAAGGTATCTCTTATCTGCTGTGGACCCTAGTGTCCTAGGGTAGCATGTGCCGCCTCCCAGCCACCCTCTTCACCATCTTGGGTATGCCACGCGAACCGTAGGCTAGGTTCTCTCCCATTCTGCATTACCTAGTTCCAGTAGTGCAGACTAGGTTCAGTGTTCAGCTCCTGGGTAGTGGACTGTAGCGCTGTCCTCATGCCTGACCCCGGAAGGGTTGGGGAAGTGCTTATCTGTTTATTTTCATTAATAAAGTGGCGTTGATCTTACTGTACCTGTCTGAGTCATTATTTATCTGAGTCACAGTGACACTTACCCATACCATGTATAAATTAACAAACTTATACATTATACGGCAATATCGAGCCAATATGTCTGCCGCTCCTTATATGTCATCTGTTCCAGTTATAATTACTGATTCAGTTGTATAATGGATCAGAGAGGTGTAAGGAAGTAGTTGTTTCATGGTTAATCATAATGGTTTGCTGGTCGATATATAGGGTTGGGCTACATGACGAATTCCTCTTTGTCAGCTTACCATAGCTAATAATTCTGCATATTCTATGCTATTAACTAGTTCATACAGTTCATACAGTCCTAAACCCATTAACCCAATCTTGGCATTAGATCTTCCTATAAGGAATGGATGAGTGGTCTCTTTATTGTGCCATTCATGAATACATTTTGAATATTGTGATCACATCTTCATGATTTCTTTTTATTTTAAGATAATAATAAAGTTGTATGTTTATACGGTTATTTTTAATTGTACACCTCCCCTTTTGTGTTCATATTATAAATTATAACGTGTCAATAAGGGATATATAAATTTGCCTAGGAAGTAGTTTTCTTTCCTTTCTTAATCTTTCTTTTTTGGGTAATTCCTGAAGACTACATAGCACCTTCACACTATATAGTAGTGTTTATTACCCTACCGTAGATTTCTTTTTCTTTCTATATGGCCAACAAGCCCCTAAAACCAGAAAAATAAATTGGCTGCCTACAGTCTAACCTTCTATAAATCCTCAATAAGCCTTTTAGGGCCTGTCACACTACAAACTCCTTAGTGATATCCTGTCAGCCCCTGATCTTACATAAAAAAGCCAACCCCGATATCCTGGCATCAATCAAAATAATGACAACCCCTCCCCACTCTGCCTTGATAAATACCAAATACCAATGCAAAACACATAAATGTTTTCTATCCGAATCATCCGCCCCACAGCGACCTGAGCCAAAACTTGACAGTCCTGCCACACCTTCAAATACACAACCCATGTATGGGAACCACATATTGCTGTATGAGAGCCCATATCCACTGATGTGTGTATTGTATAAGTGCTCCAGATGGAACCCCCCATCAGACTCTGCTCCTGATGCCTCCTTGTGATTCTGGCTGTACTGAAAATGAGAGCGGGAATCCTCAATCAGATTCAAGGAACATGACAAGCTCTGCACCACACATTCAATTCCAGGCAACACAAAACCAGCTTGTGCAGCAAAAAGATGATTGAAGGGAGGAGGCCAAGACATGGTTTAGGGCCTTCACAATCTCAAGATTATCTGAGCAGAAACAAACCTTTCTATCATGCAGCACATCCTCCCAAAAGAAACCAGCCACCAAGAGAGGGAAAACTTCCAGGAAAACCAAGTTCCTACACATGCCAAGCCAACAACCAAAATACACCACAAAACCAGAACTGCTAGAAGCATCAATAAACAACTCCAAATGATCCTCCCTGACTTCGCCTCACTGAAAAATGGTTGCTCATTGTACTTTGCCAGGAAAGATGCCCAAACCACAAGATATAACACCAATGAAATGATGAGGCTGGCGATCACCTGATGTAACCAACACCAGTCAGTATGCAAGCACCATCCCCACTGGCATTATGCAGCAAGAAAAATTAGTTTGCCCATGATCAACTGCAACTGCTGAATGGTCCCCTTCCTCCTGGACTGAATGCCAAGAACATGACCCTCCTCCCTGCTGCAACCCAAACAGAAAAAGTCATCCAAACAATGTACCAGTGCCTAAGACCCAGCCTTCTCCTGCAACAACTCATTCAGGAAATCAGCTAAAAGTCTCAAAGTAGGTGCACAAAATGGAACAACTTAAGGGCAAACAAAAGTCAGCATTAAACCCACTGTAAAACCAGCAGCCCAGTAAATTATGGCAATCGGGTTGTACAGAGAACAAATGAACAGCCGACTTGACATAGGCTTTTACCATTCAAGCCCCAAAGCCACAGCCGCATCAAAGGGAGTGTACTGCACTCAAAAAAGATCCTTATCAATAGTCTCATTCACAGAACCCCACTATGGATAAGACAAGGCATAAATGAAGCAGAAGTTTTCAGCTTCCCTTTTTGGCACAACGCCCAGAGGTGACACCTTCAAATTCATCAGAGGAGGAAGCGTAAAGGGTCCTTCCTAATTTATCCCTCACTACTTCCAGAAACATACAAACTGACCTAAGATTGCCTACTATCCCTGTAATCCTTAAAGGGATAGTAATACCTAAAATGTAAAAAAAAATATGTTGTAGGGCTTATCCCCCTGAGTAAAACAAGAGTACTCCCACTGCTGAAAGATGTTTCATTCAAAAGTTATTAATTTTCAAAGTTGAATTTTTTAGGTGCAATATCACAGTGGCCTGAAATTGTACAGTGGCGCTGTTGCTACACGATCCTATGGACAGCTCTGGTCTCAAGACCATAAATCTCCATAGGATCGTGTAGCAACAGCGCCACTGTACAATTTCAGGCCACTGTGATATTGCACCTAAAAATTTCAACTTTGAAAATTAATAACTTTTGAATGAAACATCTTTCAGCAGTGGGAGTACTCTTGTTTTACTCAGGGGGATAAACCCTACAACATATTTTTTTTACATTTTAGGTATTACTATCCCTTTAAATAGAATTAAAACAACCACAGTACCAACAGTAATGCTTTATGGCACCTGTAATATCAGTCTAGTCATGGCCCCATCTTGTAACATAGTAACATAGTAAATTAGGTTGAAAAAAGACACAAGTCCATCAAGTTCAACCTTCGCCTCACACCTCAGTAACTGAGAATTTTATAGCTTTCCTGCTACCAATTAAATTAGTCTTTATCAGACCTTCCTGATCAGCCTACTGATAAACAGTAGAACTCTGTATGTTCCCTTTTGAAAGAAATGTATCTAATCTTCTCTTAAATGTATCCATTGTATCTGTCAAATTGTGGTTACCACAATTTGACAGACCTTACCGTAAAAAAACCCTTCCTCTGCTGAAGTTTAAACCTCCTTTCCTCTAATCTCAAGGGGTGTCCCCTGGTCACCTGATCAGGCCTTGGAATAAATAGCTCACCGCAGAGATCCTTGTATTGACCTCTCATATACTTGTACAATGTGATAAGGTCTCCTCTTAGTCGTCTTTTCTCTAGAGTAAATAAACCAAGTTTGTTTAGTCGTTCCTCATATGTCAAGTCCTCCATTCCCTTAATTAATTTTGTTGCTCTCCGCTGTACCCTCTCTAGTTCTAGTATATCCTTTTTCAGAACCGGTGCCCAAAATTGCACTGCATACTCAAGGTGAGGTCTTACCAATGATTTGTATAATGGCAAAATAATGTTATCCACTCTTGCTTCAATACCTCTTTTTATGCAAGACAGGACTTTGTTTGCCTTTGCTACTGCTGTTTGACACTGGTCACTGTTTCCAAGTTTGTAGTTGACAAGGATACCCAGGTGTTTTTCTAGCAACGAGTCACCTAAAATTATTCCATTAAGTTTATAAGTAGCCTTGGGATTGTTTCCTCCCAAATGCATGACTTTACACTTCCCCACATTAAACCTCATATTCCACATGTTTGCCTAATCTGGCATTGTATGTAAGTCCCTCTGTAGAGAGAAAATATCCTGTTCTAAATTAATGACTTTGCATAATTTAGTATCATCTGCAAATATTGATATTTTGCTTTCTATATCTATTTCCAGGTCATTTATAAACATGTTAAAAAGCAGCGGACCCAATACTGAACCCTGAGGTACTCCACTCTCCACTTTAACTGTACTGGAGAATTTTCCATTTACAACCACACACTGTTCCCTATCCTTCAGCCAGTTTTGTATCCAATTGCAAAGGTTATCTCCTAGCCCCAATTTCCTTATTTTATTCACCAGCCTTCTGTGTGGTACTGTATCAAATGCCTTTGCAAAGTCAAATATACTACATCTACTGCCTTGCCATTGTCAAGGTTGCTGCTTACCTCCTCATAGAAGCTGAAAAGACTGGTTTGGCATGATCTATTCTTCATAAAACCATGTTGATTCGTGCTAATGATCTTATTTTTTGTGTTGTAATCCTGAATATAGTCCCTTATTATGCCTTCTAATAGTTTTCCCACTACAGAGGTCAAACTCACTGGTCTATAATTCCCAGGTTCTGTTTTAGTTCCCTTCTTAAATAGAGGCACTATGTTAGCTCTTCGCCAATCCTGTGGCACTGAGCCTGTGGTAATAGAATCTTTAAAGAGTAAATATAGGGGTTTTGCTAACACTGCACTGAGTTCCTGAAGAACCCTTGGATGTATACCATCAGGACCCGGTGCTTTGTCGGTCTTAATTTTGTTCAGTCTTCCCATGACATCTCCTTGAGTTAACCCAATATCTATTAATTGTATTGTTTTATTTGTTACTTGCGGAGGCTCTTCTACCATTCCTTGCTCCCTTGTATATACTGATGCAAAGAAAGTGTTTAAAACATCGGCCTTTTCCTTATCCTCACTAACCAACTCACCCATCTCATTTTTGAATGGTCCAATGCACTCCCTCTTAAGTTTTTTGCTATTTATATATTTAAAAAACGTTTTTGGATTAGTCTTGCTTTCCCTTGCAATTCGAGTTTCATTATCTATTTTTGCTACCCTAATTGCCTCTTTGCAATCTTTGTTGCACTCCCTGTATTTTAAGAAAGATTGTTCAGTTCCTTCTGACTTAAATAATTTGAATGCTTTTTTTTTCCTTGCCATTTCCTTCTTTACATGTGCAGTTAACCACATTGGCTGTGACTTACTTCTTTTGCACTTGTTCCCCATTGGTATATACTGTTGGGTACATTTCTGCAACCTAAATTTGAATTCTGACCATTTTTCCTCAGTATTTTTGCCTTTAAATAAAATATCCCAGTCTATGTGTTGCATTGAGGCCCTTAACAATTTGAAGTTCTCTTTTTTAAAATTAAGAGTTTTGGTTGAACCTATACATTTTTGCTTTGTCAGACAGATCTCAAATGTAACCATGTTGTGATCACTGTTTCCCAAATGTTCTCTTACCTTAATATTGGATACCATTTCTGTGTTATTAGTGATCACTAGGTCCAATACATTGTTATTTCTTGTCGGCGCTTCCACCATTTGTGACATGTAGCTTTCACGAAGCGTGTTCAAAAACCTGCTACCCTTAGCACTCTGACAGGTCTCATTTTTCCAGTTGATATCTGGATAATTAAAATCTCCCATAATTATAGTATGCCCAAACTGGGCAGCTTTCCTCATTTGCAATAGCAGTTGGGCCTCATCATTGTCATCGATATTTGGTGGTTTGTAGCATATGCCCACCAACAACTTCTTTTTACCTTTCACACCACATTTAGTCTCGATTTCTACCCACATGGACTCCACAGTTTGGCCAGTTTCCTCACTAATATCACCTCGCAAAACTGGATTTAGCTCTGTTTTCAAATATAAGCACACACCTCCACCTTTTCTATTAATTCTGTCTCTTCTAAACAGGGAATAGCCCTCTATATTTACAGTCCAGTCATGTGCATCGTTCCACCATGTTTCTGTTATTCCAATTATGTCCAATTGCTCATTAACCGCCAGTAATTCTAGTTCTCCTATTTTATCTACCATACTTCTTGCATTTGCTAGCATACAATTGATTTTGAAGTCTTTACATATATTAATCCCTACATGCCTTTTTTCTTCACCTTCATTTACTAGGAGTTCATCCCTACTGACTAAATTTCTCCCCACCCTTTTTCCACCCCCCTGGTCATTTACTTGGACCCAGTTCCTATCTGCTCTATCTACCCTATTTTTGCTATCTATACCCACCCCCCCTTTCCTAGTTTAAAAGCTCCTCCAAGCTTCCTAGCATTCTCTCCCCTAACACAGAGGCTCCTCTACCATTTAGGTGCAATCCATCTCTTCCATATAGATTGTACCCAAGAGCAAAGTCTGCCCAGTGTTCTAAAAACCCAAAACCCTCCTTCCTACACCATTGTCTAACAAAACAAACAAACAAAAATGATAACTCCAAACAAATATGTGTACCACAGTATTATTTAGACTCGGCTCATCAATATATCCAAAAAATAGGCTCGGGACATCCCGTGCAAACAAGAGTATCTCTTACTCCTATTAATAAATGACAGCAAAAAAGACAAGACTAGTTCTCACAGGGATTTCACTATGCCTTAAATGACGTGAAATAATCCTCAGTGGTTAAAACCAGCTTTTATTGATAGCGTCTTCTTAAAAACATTTAACAGATATGTAAACTATGCAAACAGCGGACTTATGAGAGGTCAGTGAAGTTAGGAACAAAGAAGAACACTTGATCAACACGTTTCACTCTATCCAAGCGCTTATTCATGATCCTGGAACAAACACCGGCTGCCATTGATCACTTTCTTTTAAATAATAGACTACCAATCACGTATGCGTAGACAGCAGCAAGCCAATCATATCAAATCTTACTATCACGGTGCCCGTGCTATGCTGGCGACATTCTGACACTTTGCTACTTCCTGATAAATTTTTATTAGCTAAAGTGTTGTTGCTCCTCCTAGTGACAGCCCTTAAATACTCAGTCCTGTCACTTCTGCAGTGCCCTTTCATGGTGTTCCCATTGCTAGTGCTTGTTCCGTTATACTCGTATGATTTCTGTGTATGACCCAGACTGCCTGACTACCGTGCCTGTTTACGTTCCTGCTCTGTGTACCGACCCTGATTGGCTGACGTTGCACCATGGTATGCTTGGTCTGTTTTACTGCTTTACCTGAGGTTGTGTTACTCTTGGGCGCCTCAGTCTGTTATTCCATCGAGCAGTTGCCTCAGACCAGAGCTTTCATTAACCCCTTGTGGGGCAGTGCTGTGCAAATGGGTCACAGTCTATTGCAGTCTTGGTTTGCATTACACTGCACCTCCCGGTGTTGTGCATTTTGGTTACATTCTATTGCAGTCCCGGTTTGGCGTTACACTGCACCTCAAGTTGCAGCCTACCTCTGGTGCTCCGGTAGCCATTCGCACATCCTGAGCTCCGCTTGTTCCTTAAGGTGGCTACAGTCGCTAGTTTGTCACTCTCTGCGTAGAGAGTGTACTCTGAGACTTCCACTATTAGGGCCTATCCGCTGTTCCTGGCCTAATAGAATCTGCCATTGTCTCACTGAATCATACGAACTTTACCTGACCTGTGTCAGTATTGTATATTGTTTTACATATACTGGATCTGTGTGGGTTAATTACTTTATTGTAACCTGTCCTGTGTCAGTGTCATATTGTTTTTATATACTGGACCCTCGAAGGTTACTATTATTCTATGTGATTTAATAAAACTGTGTTTTACCAAAACCTTCCGTTTCTGAGTGTACATAAAACCGTTACAGTACGAAAGAGCCATGACCTCAGACGGTACAGGTGTAGGTAATGCACAAGGTATCCATTGGAGGATGGATTTACATGAGCAGCGTTTGGACCAGTTGGCATTGGCCGTACAAACAATTCTTGAGCGTACCACCCACTTGGATAAACCAGTACAAGCCTCAGTGGTCTCCCCCGTTACAACACCGGGAGCTCAGTCTGTGTTGCAAGCTAACTCGAACAGAGGGTTGACTACTACTGTTCCATTATAATTGAAATACGATGGCGAACCCACCCTGTGCAGAGGATTCATAAATCAACTGGAGATCTTCCTAGAGTTACCTCCTCAAGCCTTTCCTAGTGACCGAAGTAAGGTGGGCTTCATGATCTCTTTGCTGACGGGCAAAGCGCTGGCGTGGGCAAATCCCTTATGGGAGGCAGCTAAACCATGTACAAAGAACTTCAGTGAGTTCTTAAGGGCGTTTTGTAGAGTATTTGAAGTCCCAGGAAGAGCCGCCTCTGCTGCAAAAAAATTAATGGAGATCCAGCAGGGGTCTCGTACGGTGGCAGACTACGCCATTGAATTTCGTACAGAGACCTGTCAGCTGATCTGGATGAGTTTATTGATTTCTTGATCTTAATCGATTCCCGCATCAGAGAGCGAATAGCGGCTAAGGACTGCAGGCAGCGGGCCAGAGAATTGGGTCAAGCTAGACCAAGCTTCCCACCCATACCTCCCTCACCTCCCAAGCCTTCTGAACATATGAGACTGGTGAACCTATGCAGTTAGGGTTCACTAGGTAGTCGAATGAAGAACGGGCTCATCGCTGCAGACAGGGCCTCTGTCTATATTGTGGTCAAGCTGGCCATTTGCTGCGTTCATGTCCTACACGGCCGGGAAACGAACGCACCTAGGGTACCTTGGGGGTCAGGCCCTAGGTGGCGATCAGCAGTCCCTAGATCTGATTAATCAGAAGCCTATAGTTCAGGCTGTAATTTCCTGGGCAGAACTCTCAGTGGAAGTTCTGACCCTAGTGGATTCCGGCGCAGCCGGGTATTTTATGGATGACTCATTTGCTGCCGTACACAAAATTCCACTGGTGGATAAAGAAACTCCCTTGACTATCGAGGCCATTGATGGCAGGCCATTGGTACCGGCCCAAATTACTATGGAAACGATACCTCTCTCCATGCGTATTGGGGCACTCCATACCAAGAAACAATGTTTCCAGATTATCCGTTCTCCTCACCATGCCGTCATCTTGGGGTTTCCATGGTTACATCTGCACAACCCTAGGTTCAACTGGCAGACTTGTGAGATTACATCTTGGTCTGAATTCTGTAATAAACATTGTATTTCCCACCCCACCAAGATTATGTGTGCCTCTCCCTCCATGCCTGCTGAATACCGTCAATTCAGTGACGTTTTCAGTAAAGGAGAGGCTAGTGCCCTGCCACAGCATCAATCGTGCGATTTTGCTATTGATCTGCCTCCTGGTGCCGTTCCTCCTTGGGGTCTTGTGTACCCACTGTCGTGCAAGGAGAATTGGGCTATGAAGGAGTACATTTCGGATGCCCTGGAGAGGGGTATTATCAGGAAGTCATCCTCTCCCACGGGGGCTGATTTCTTCTTTGTTAAAAAGAAAAATGGCGAGTTACGACCATGCATAGATTATCGTGGAGTTGTTTGACAGATTGAAGGGCTCCTCCATTTTTACCAAGTTAGATTTACGTGCTGCATACAACGTGATCAGAATAAGGGCCAGTGATGAAAGGAAAATGGAAAGGAAATACCAGGGCATTATGAATATCTGGTGATGCCTTTTGGGCTATGTAATGCCCCCGCAGTATTCCAGGAATTTATCAGTGACATCCTACGTGACATGCTACAGTCTTGTGTAGTTGTTTATCTTGATGATATTCTCATACATTCGTCCAATTTGTCACAACACATCAAGGATGTGACCGCAGTTTTGCTTAGACTTCGTGAGAACAAACTCTACTGCAAAATTGAGAAATGTGAGTTTCACAAGCCTATGGTGCCTTTTCTAGGCTTTGTGATCTCTAAATATGGCATTGCAATGGACAAGGATAAGCTTGCAGCAGTCCTGCAGTGGCCACGTCCCAAGGGACTCATGCCTATCCAACGCTTTCTTGGCTTTGCCAACTATTATAGGAAATTAATTTGAGACTTTTCCACGATTGTAAAGCCACTGTCCGACCTCACGCACAAGGGTGTTAATCCCTCCCAATGGTCTCAGGAGGCTGAACAAGCCTTTGTGAAGCTGAAATCCGCATTTGCTTCTACCCCTGTACTGTCCCACCCCAACCCCTCCCTTCCATTCACATTGGAAGTCGATGCCTCTGAAACTGGGGTTGGGGCAGTGTTGTCACAGCGCCTGGACCCAGGGAGTATGTTAAGACCATGTGGCTTTTTCTCAAAAAAGTTGTCTAGTGCTCAGAGCCACTACGAGATTGGGGACAGAGAACTGTTGGTGATTATTCTAGCCCTTAAAGAATGGCGATACCTACTTGAAGGTACTAGAACACCGGTATTGATCTTGACTGATCATAAAAATCTAACGTACCTTTTTGAGGCGAAGAGATTGTCCTCTCAACAGGCCAGATGGGCTTTGTTTCTGTCCTGTTTTAATTTTATTGTATCCTACTTGCCCGGTTCCAAGAATATTAGGGCAGATGCCCTGTCCAGGCAATTTGGTCCAGAGACGGAAAGAGATGAGACTCCAGTACCCATTATTCAGCCAGATCACATTTTGGATACCTTGCGGACCAGTATCACTTCGCCTCTGGGGGAGGAGATCCTTGCTACCCAGGCTACTGCACCCCCTGATACCCCAGTAGGCAAGTGTTTTGCAGCTGAGCCTTTCTGCACCCGCCTACTCGAAACCTATCATGCATCCCGGGCAGCTCGTCATGTTGGCAGGGACCAATTGATCTGGTTGCTATAACAGTTATTTTTGGTGGCCTTCCTTGCATGCTGATTGCACCGCCTTCACAGCAGCATGCACTACTTGTGCCCATGCCAAATCCCCTAGGAACCTCCCAGTGGGCTTGCTTCAACCAGTACCTAATGGCGAGCGTCATTGGTCCCATGTCTCAATTGACTTCCTGGGGCAATTGCCGGTATCTAAGAGATATTAATTTATTCTGATGGTGGTCGACAGATTCTCTAAGATGGCACACTTTGTGCCTCTTCCTGGCCTTCCCTCTGCCCAGGAGTTGGCTGTTGTCTTTGCCAGAGAAGTGTTTCATTTGCATGGTGTACCCAGGGTGCTGGTGTCTGATCGAGGGAGCCAATTTGTGTTCAGTTTCTGGAGGGCATTCTGTGATCAGATGGGCATACAGTTATCCTTTTCTTCTGCCTACCATCCCCAGACCAACAGAGCCACCGAGCGTGCCAATCAAGGATTGGAACAATTTCTACGCTGATTTGTGTCTGATCATCACGACAATTGACCCGACCTGTTGCCATGGGCAGAGTTCGCCAGGAATTGTGCGGTTAATTCATCGTCCGGTAGCTCCCCGTTTCTCATCAAGTACGGGTTCCAACCATGTTTGCTCCCGGACTCATTTAAGATGCAGCAAATTCCAGCTCTGGACGAGCATATTGAGCAACTCCGCTCCACTTGGGCACAGGTACAGAGGACCCTCAGTGCTTTGTTCCAGCGTTATCAGCGTCACTCTAATCGCAGACGGTTGCCGGCGGTCTCCTTCCAGGTTGGGGACAGGGTATGGCCATCCTCCAGAAACCTTAATCTGCAGGTTCCATGTAATAAATTGACACCTTGGTTTGTCAGTCCCTTTAAAGTTATCCGCAAAATTAACCCAGTTTCTTATGCTCTGGAGCTCCCAGCATCCATGCGGATTCACAATGTGTTCCACGTATCCCTTCTGAAGCCTCTGGTATTCAACTGTTATACTACCATTCCTGTGGTCCCTGGTCATATTCAGGTGCAAGATCAGGAAGAGTACGAAGTACAAAATATTAGTGACTCCAGTAGATACAGAGGGAGATTGCAATATTTGGTTCATTGGAAGGGCTATGGCCCTAAAGAGCGTTCATGGGTTAATCAGAGGGACCTCCACGCTCCCAGGTTGCAGAGCAGATTCCATGCCAAATATCCACAGAAGCCGGGCCCCTCTTCTCGGGAAGGGGATCTTTGAGAGGAGGGTACTATCACGGTGCCCGTGCTATGCTGGTGACATTCTGACACTTTGCTACTTCGTGATGCCTTTTTATTGGCTAACGTGTTGTTGCTCCTCCCAGTGACAGCCCTTAAATACTCAGTCCTGTCACTTCTGCAGTGCCCGTTGCTAGCGCTTGTCCGTTATACTAGTATGATTCCTGTGTATGACCCGGACTGCCTGACTACTCTGCCTGTTTACGTTCCTGCTCTGTGTACCGACCCTGATTGGCCGACGTTCCTGCTCTGTGTACCGACCCGGATTGGCTGACATTCCTGCTCTGTGTACCGACTCGGCTTGGCTGACGTTCCTGCTCTGTGTACTGACCTGGATTGGCTGACGTTCCTGCTCTGTGTATCGACTCGGCTTGGCTGACGTTCCTGCTCTGTGTACCGACCCGGATTGGCTACGTTCCTGCTCTGTGTTATTGCCAGGTTCGCTCTCATTACGGAATCCGGTTTGGGGGCTTTAGCCGGTGCTCTCTCTCTCGGTCTGACTAGACCTCCAGTTGCCTCAGTTACTGCTCTGGCAGTTCTTACTGTGACCTGATCACTCTTGTGCCTAGTCATCTCTCTCTGGTGTGGAGATTCCAGTTGTACCACGGTACGCTTGGTCTTTTTTACTGCTATACCTGAGGTTGGGTTACTCTTGGGTGCCTCAGTCTGGTATTACATCTAGCAGATGCCTCAGACCGGAGCATTCGTTAACCCCTTACGGGGCGGTGCTGTGCACGTGGGTCACAGTCTGTTGCAGTCTCGGTTTGCCTTACCCTGCACCTCCCAGTGCTGTGCATTTGGGTTACAGTCTATTGCAGTCCCGGTTTGGCTTTACACTGCACCTCAAGTTGCAGCCTACCTCTGGTGCTCCAGTAGCCAGTCGCACATCCTGGGCTCCACTTGTTCCTTGGTGGCTACAGTCGCTAGTTTGTCACTCTCTGTGTAGAGAGTGTACTCTGGGCCTTCCAATATTAGGGCCTATATGTTGTTCCTGGCCTAATAGTACCTATCTGCCATTGTCTCACTGAATCATATGAACTTTACCTGACCTGTGTCAGTATTGTATATTGTTTTACAAATACTGGACCTGTGTGGGTTAATAATTACTTTATTGTAACCTGTCCTGTGTCAGTGTCATATTGTTTTTATATGCTGGACCCGCGAGGGTTACTATTATTCTATGTGATTTAATAAAACTGTGTTTTACCAAAACCTTCCGTTTCTGAGTGTACATAAAACCGTTACACTTACACTGCTACATACACCTAAGTCGCATAGAATTTAAAGGCAAAGTAATTAACCTTGAGATAACAATAAAGGAAACCACTCTATCTACTGCATATTAATGATATACTGACTCTATATCTACATCATCCCACAAAAATAAAATGCAAACTAAAAATATGTGCTAATCCAAAACTAGATTTCAAACTTGCTATAAATGTTAAGGTCAAGTCAGTTCAAATATATCGCTATAAACCTACTTACAGATAATGGTAACATTATTCCTTCTCTTCTAAATTGCATACTTAAAGGGATATTTTTGCACAGCATACACTGCCCTCTATAATAATCCCATTGTATTAATATCGCTATACGACAGACTGCCTGCCGTGGACCACACATACCAACTGAGAGACCATCACAAATCTCCAACTAATATACAAAAAAATACTAATCCTTTTTAAAGGAACAATGGCAGCCTGTGAATGCAACAATAGAGCACCGTAATGTGAAATAAAACTAAAACTAGTTTAAAACCATTGTTCAAAACGAACTAACTAAAATTATAACATTATATTCATGAATGTCACCTAACTATGCAGATATTAAATCTTAAGATAAACCTAAGATGGATAATAACATAGCATAAGTATCGGTAAGTATATCATATACCCTTACTTCACATCTTCAACAGATTAAACAGTCACCCAGAGAAGTGTAAGAGGCTCAGATACATTTAGAATTATGTTATATAGACAGAATATTAATCTCTCTATTATTTAAAATCACCTGAAGAATGAGGCACACCCAACACTGCAATGACCTGTGCTTCGACGAACCCCAAAAGCTCTGATATAACCAGTGAAGTGAACAAGGCCTTTCACTCGATAGAAATAATTTCAACCAATTATAGACACATGTTAATGTTTTTTCTGACTGGTGTTACAGAGTCTTGATTCCAGTTTTGTGTGTTTTGATTTTCACTTATTCCTTACCATTGTTGTTTTCTAGCTATCATGACATCTGCTATATACAGGATCTGACAAGCTAGGGCATTCACCCGGGTCCAATTCCAGCTCATATTTTTAGCATTTTTTGATATTTTGAATAATAGGATTATCCTATATCAAATACATTTTAATAGAATATTTGAAGCAGCACAGTTTATCTACCACTTGATCTTGGAGTCCTGAGCAGAGACAGGTTGATATTCCCTGCACGTGATTTCTGGTGGTAGCTGGTAGAAGCCACCTCACAGCCACCACATTTGTGAGTGTATTTCAATATATACTCCAGTTTTACATATTTCGATAACAGACACTGTTGGGCGCCCACTGTTTGTATGTTCCTTTTCCATGTCTTCACCTCCCTGATGTTTAGAGGAGCAGCCCTGCTTTACAGAATTCCAACACGAAAGATAGTCCTCTATATTGTGGTTGGTACAGTCTAAAATCCCTCCTGCCTGATATTTAGTATACACGTGTTTTACTGAACACGTCCATTGTGAGTATATTTCTTAGAGTGATGAAGGATGTTTGTTCACTCTACATTATTGCACTAGGAGCACCTGCTTTTTCTTGTTTTCTCTCCACCTTAGGAGATTGCTTTGTATGCAAAGCTGTGTCTCCACAGCTGTCCTGTTCCATTTTGGCAAGAAGGGTTTTTTTTTTTTACTTTGCTTCCTCCACACTCCTGTACCTGTTCCTGGCAAGTGTTCCTGTATCAGTCCTTGTCAGTTCAGTACCCAGGTCATAAGGTCATTGCCTTAATGTCCTCATTTGTCATGCATCTCCACTTCCTGTCTGGTCAGCATGAGAAAGGGTTGGAAGGGGAATGAAGGGATGGAGGAAGAAGCTAGAGGGAGGATGAAGCTTAAAGAGATGAGGGAAGGAGAAGATGGGGGGAAGGATAATATAGAGAGAGTAAGGAGATGGAGTGATGGAGAAAGAAGCCGATGGGAGGGAGAGAGTGAGAGAGAGAGGAAAAGGACAGAATATAGAGGAATGGAGGGAAAAAGAAGATGCAGGCCTAAAAAACAGTGGAATACAGGAAGAAGGAATAAAATGGAGAAAGTAAAAGGAGGAAAGAAGGAAAAAGAGGGACGGTGGGCAATAAATATATGAAGCAAGAAAAAAGATAGAAAGATGGAGACCTCCCTCATTCTTACCCATACTGTCAAAGACTGAATCCCTCTACCCCCAGTACAAGTAATTACATATTGCTTGGTGACTCCTTCTCCCCACTAATTCAAACACAGCACTAACTGAAGGAGTCATTCCCACCACAGCTGAAGGCAGATCTGCTCTGTGGTGGTTACTGTAAAGTCTGCTCAGCTCATTGGTAAGGTAACTTGAGCCTGAACAATGTTATGACATCATGCTCAAGCTGTGGCTGTTACCAGCCATGTGGAGCTCACAGAAACTGCCTTGGAGTAGAGCTGGAGACAGGAATTAGTTATTCTGGCTCTGGTTATGAGTCCTTTATTTTGTCCTTTATTTAGTACTCTGCAAGAATGCAAAGGAGTTTGGGTATTAACCCTTTCGGTGCCCGAGAGGTACACAATGCATTGCATACCCCTCTGGCATTGAAAGTGTTAACTGTGTGTGGGTGAGAATGGAGGGTCATAAGGTAATATGTAATTACTTATTGAACCAGGCAGAAAGAGGTCATGCATTTATATATAGATAAAGTGTGTGTGTGTGTGTGTGTGTGTGTGTTTTAACCCTATGAGTACCCTTCTCTCCCTCCATTTTTTCATTAGCAGGGATAATGGTACATAGTTCAACTATCCCTGCTTTTCTGAACAAATATATGGTTGAAGAAGGGCACCTCACTCTAGAGACATGTAGAGGGAGAAAATGAAAAAAATATAGGCAACTTGATTGGACATATTCTGCATTTGAAGATTATATAAATATAAACTTAGACATAAATGTCCCTTTAAATCAGTTGGAATATGTTGAATTTTTATATCAAAAAGGGCTGGATTCTATTGCAGGTGATACATGTTAACACCTGTTTTATCAAACATTTTCCTATTCAAGCCTATGTGGAAATCTGGAGATAAAAGCAGTGATAACATTAGCACCTGCAATAGAATCCAGCCCTTAGTGTTTGATGCTGATATACTATGTTTAACAGTTTGTCAGTTTTATTTCAAGCATTTGATGGCATTGTATTTCCTGTACTATTTTTCTATTGCAATCAGGAAAAGGTTGCACTAGCAACTGCAATTTATGTGCCATCTGCCATCTTGACTCTTACTGTGTAATATATATTTTGATATCTGACTTCCGGGGTAACACAGACAACCAGTTGTGTTTTTTTGTTTTTTTATTTGTTTGTTTTTTGGGGTGGGGGATTGTGTGTGGTTTATAACATCTCCAGTCACTTTAAATTAAAAAAGAAAAAATGTTATTATATAATTTTCACAACTTATGTATTTGTGTATTTTCAGCTAGGATTTGGTGGTTTCATATAATAATTAAAAATGTGGTGATCTGTGATATAGCATTCAAATAAATCATCTGAAATATTTTAGGCATTATCTTTTCAACCACCTTGTTCTTCAACAAATACCTCATAGATTAAAGGGATAGTAAAACTTAAAATGTAAAAAAAAAATATGTTGTAGGGTTTATCTCCCTGAGTAAAACAAGAGTACTCCCACTGCTGAATGGTGTTTCATTCAAAAGTTATTAATTTTCAAAGTTGAATTTTTTAGGTGCAATATCACAGTGGCCTGAAATTGTACAGTGGCGCTGTTGCTACACCATCCTATGGAGATTTATGGTCAATTGACCAGAGCAAATAATTTGTTTTTTATTTGTTTAACAGAACTCAGTTAGGTAGGATACATCTATAAAGCAATCCAGTATATTTATATTTTCATTGTTTGCAATGCATCTGTAGATGCCATTTTCTAATTATCTATATTTCAAAAGTCTGAATTCTACAGAGACAGAGTCAGTTATATTTAGCAGATTGTACACTGAAAGTATTTAGGATAAAAGTATGAATCAGATCAAATGTGAAAAAAGTACACACATATAATGGACTGTTATACAAAGGAGACCTACCTTGATGAGACCTTACAAAAAAACAAGTAACATATTCATGGGGTGTTATTCTTCTGCATTGTGGCAATGCTCCTTTAAATGTTAGCTGGTGTGTTTTCTGAGTATCTGATCTCTGAAAATGTTCATAATATCCCATACATTTGTATCAAAAGAATTAAAGTGATACTTTTCTCAAATCATCAACATTTTGTCAATTTGGGGGACTTTTTTAATCTTGAAAATAGCAGTGACCTCTTTAAAAAATGTATACAAATAACATTTATAATCTTCATTGGATTATATTTAAGTGATACATTAATATGGGCAATAGTTAATTATGAATTTGGTAGTTTCAGCATTGTGTTGATGAAAAATATAACAGATAGACTAGGCAAAATATAAATGTACTAGTTGAAGAGCCCGTTACACGGGCCACATTGCCACTGCCAGCCGGTCGCGGGGCAGTCATGCTCAGTAAAGACTGCCTGCGCCGTGGCTGATACAGAGCAGGACGCTTCTTTGGAGCTTCCTGCTCTGTATCAGCCGCGCCACAGCAGGTCTCTACTGCGCATGACTGCAGCAGGCTGCGATGTTACACACGTTTTAGCGAATTATTATATAGGATTTTGTAAATTTCTCTGCTCCAAGGTACCTAATACAATATTGTCCCTTTACCAGGGATTCAATTAATATTAAGAAGGATATGCAAAGAATGGAGGCGGGGCAATAATAATTATTATTAACAGGCTGACCATTGAATATCAGTATTACCCACTAAGGGTATTTATGCAGAAAGTTAAGGAGTAGCAATTTTAGAAAAACTACAACTGCACCACAGGGGGACATGCAATTTCAACATTTGCTTTGATTGAAATGGGACTTTTAACCTATTGCATGTTTTACATCTTCTATATATTTCAGAACAATGCCTTGGATATATTTCAAACATTCAAGAGGTTAAATGCTTAATTTTTCCAAATTGTGCAGCTGTTTGCTCAAGAATTGCTCCTAAATGTTGATATTAAACAGAAAATGGCACGTATTTGAGCAAAAAGAATAGCATGGAATACTCAGGTCTGGATGCATAACATAATTTCTTTGCATCAGTATATACAAGGGAGCAAGGAATGGTAGAAGAGCCTCCGCAAGTAACAAATAAAACAATACAATTAATAGATATTGGGTTAACTCAAGGAGATGTCATGGGAAGACTGAACAAAATTAAGACCGACAAAGCACCGGGTCCTGATGGTATACATCCAAGGGTTCTTCAGGAACTCAGTGCAGTGTTAGCAAAACCCCTATATTTACTCTTTAAAGATTCTATTACCACAGGCTCAGTGCCACAGGATTGGCGAAGAGCTAACATAGTGCCTCTATTTAAGAAGGGAACTAAAACAGAACCTGGGAATTATAGACCAGTGAGTTTGACCTCTGTAGTGGGAAAACTATTTGAAGGCATAATAAGGGACTATATTCAGGATTACAACACAAAAAATAAGATCATTAGCACGAATCAACATGGTTTTATGAAGAATAGATCATGCCAAACTAATCTTTTCAGCTTCTACGAGGAGGTAAGCAGCAACCTTGACAATGGCAAGGCAGTAGATGTAGTATATCTAGACTTTGCAAAGGCATTTGATACAGTACCACACAGAAGGCTGGTGTATAAAATAAGGAAATTGGGGCTAGGAGATAACCTTTGCAATTGGATACAAAACTGGCTGAAGGATAGGGAACAGTGTGTGGTTGTAAATGGAAAATTCTCCAGTACAGTTAAAGTGGAGAGTGGAGTACCTCAGGGTTCAGTATTGGGTCCGCTGCTTTTTAACATGTCTATAAATGACCTGGAAATAGATATAGAAAGCAAAATATCAATATTTGCAGATGATACTAAATTATGCAAAGTCATTAATTCAGAACAGGATATTTTCTCTCTACAGAGTGACTTACATACAATGTCAGATTGGGCAAACATGTGGAATATGAAGTTTAATGTGGGGAAGTGTAAAGTCATGCATTTGGGAGGAAACAATCCCAAGGCTACTTATAAACTTAATGGAATAATTTTAGGTGACTCGTTGCTAGAAAAAGACCTGGGTATCCTTGTCAACTACAAACTTGGAAACAGTGACCAGTGTCAAACAGCAGTAGCAAAGGCAAACAAGGTCCTGTCTTGCATAAAAAGAGGTATTGAAGCAAGAGTGGATAACATTATTTTGCCATTATACAAATCATTGGTAAGACCTCACCTTGAGTATGCAGTGCAATTTTGGGCACCGGTTCTGAAAAAGGATATACTAGAACTAGAGAGGGTACAGCGGAGAGCAACAAAATTAATTAAGGGAATGGAGGACTTGAAATATGAGGAACGACTAAACAAACTTGGTTTATTTACTCTAGAGAAAAGACGACTAAGAGGAGACCTTATCACATTGTACAAGTATATGAGAGGTCAATACAAGGATCTCTGCGGTGAGCTATTTATTCCAAGGCCTGATCAGGTGACCAGGGGACACCCCTTGAGATTAGAGGAAAGGAGGTTTAAACTTCAGCAGAGGAAGGGTTTTTTTTACAGTAAGGTCTGTCAAATTGTGGAATTCATTGCCCAGGGAGGTAGTTATGGCAGATACAATGGATACATTTAAGAGAAGATTAGATACATTTCTTTCAAAAGGGAACATACAGAGTTATACTGTTTATCAGTAGGCTGATCAGGAAGGTCTGATAAAGACTAATTTAATTGGTAGCAGGAAAGCTATAAAATTCTCAGTTACTGAGGTATGAGGCGAAGGTTGAACTTGATGGACTTGTGTCTTTTTTCAACCTAATTTACTATGTTACTATGTTACTATAATTCATTGTATACCTCTCACACTCAAATGTTAATAAAACAGTTAAAACTCATTTTTTGTTTCATGAATATTAAAATGCTCTGGTGTACAAAGAGATGTCTCTAATGCATTGCTTTATAATGCACTGTTAATGTTTATAGTTTCCAAGGGGTTAAAACACACACACTCAGATACACACACACACACACACTTAGAAACTCAGCATTTCTCAGAAATATACCTATTGAGACATAGTAGTTCCCCAAATAATTATTGACTAATATGTAATGTTTTTATAATCCCCATAAGTGAAGTCCAGTTGGGAAATGTCCACAGCGGGAGTCACATAAAATATATGAGAAAAGCACCAAAAGCAAGACTGGTGACGAGAAAAATGTCATTCTTTGTGCTGTGAAAATAGATTGAGACAACACAGTAACACTGTTCAGTGTGAACAGATGAATGGTAGCTTCAGAGTTGTAGCATGAGGTGGGAGGAGATGAGTCAGACTCTAAGATATGTATATATGAGCAATTCTGGAGCAAACCAGCTGCACCATAGGGGGCAAATAAAATGCACAATGATTTAAATGGCTAGAAGTTTTATATGCCATGAAAAGAAGGGATGTTGTTACTCAAGCCCATATGCAAGATCAAACCAAAGTGTATATACAAAAAATATCAAAAGCAAGAGTTGCCAAGATGAAAAAGCAATGCAAAAATAAACAAAACAGTAATATTAGAAAATGGGTAGTACATGTAGAAATGTGCAACACCATAACGATGTACATTAAAGAACAAACATGCAAGTCCAATGCTCAGCTCATCAGAAGGACATTGGAAAAACATCAAGGGCTAAAGAAACAAAACAAAAGATGGCCACACATAGAAGCCAAATGTTTGCATTAAAGCATGAAGATGGTACAACAGAAAAAAACTCAACAACAAATCTTTATGAGTATGAACGACAACAAATGAATGCAGTGCCAGAGGCTGAAGCTGTACCAGAAGTTTGGGTAGAAGAAGTAGAAGCTGCAATAAAATCAATTGAAAAAGGCAACGCAGCTGGTCCTGATAAAGTTACTACTGAAATGATGAAAGCCGGAGGTTTACCCTTATTCAAAGCCCTAGCTAAACTATTTTTAAAGTGCCCACTACTCTGCAAAGTGCCTGAAACATGGAAAACTGCAGAAGTCTTCCTACTGCACAAAAAGGTGATAATGCAGATTTAAAAAACTACTGACCAATAAGCCTATTGCCATTGGTCTGCAAAGTTTTTACAAAGGTACTATCAAGAAAATGGACAAAATACTTAATGCAGCATAACTTAAGGAACAAGCAGACGTCAGGGGAGGTTTAAGTACAATTGACCACACCTTCCATTATGCATAGCCTTCACTTACTATGAAAAGGCCTTTGACTCAGTGAGAAAGCAAACAATAATCAATGCCCTGATCAACAAAGGAATAGATAGAGCTTACATCAATACCCTCCAATCAGTATATGAAAATGCAACTGCATCAATACAGTTCAACAATGATAAAGTCCAGATCAACATAGAAAAAGGGCTCCAACAAGGAGACACAATCTCCCCAAAACTATTTTCTGCTTGTTTAAAATACATTTTACACAAACTAAATTGGAACAAAAAGGATTTAAGTTCAATGGAGACATTTTGGTCTGAAGATAAATACAAAACACAAGTCATGTGTAACACACCAAGGAAAATCACAGTAGATGTACAAGAACTAGGAGAAGTGAACACGTATGTCTACCTTGGACAGGAAATGTCAACGGATGGAAACACATTATGGAAACTGAGCACTAAATAAAATCAGGATGGCTAGCATTTGGAAAACTTGGCAGTACTATCTTTAAAACAAGTTTACCACTCGTCAGCAAACAAAGGTCTATGACGTAATTGAAAGCGTAAAGGTGCCTGAAATAGAAATGGGCAGGCCAAATAGTAAGAAGACTTGATGGTAAATTGTTTAAAAAGGGAGCAAGATCCAAACCAGGAAATTTTAGACCTGTGAGCTTGACTTCCATAGTGGGTAAGATACTAGAAAGGTTACTAACTGACACTATTCAGAACTATGTGAAGACAAATAATATTATTAGTGGGATACAGCATGGTTTCTTGAAGAATAGATCATGTCAGACTAATTTACTTGCATTTTATGAAAGAGTAAGTAGTAACTTGAACAGGATAATTGCTGTTGATGTAGTATACTTAGATTTTGCAAAAGCCTTTGATACAGTGCCTCACAACAGGTTACTGCATAAATTAAAAGGCTTTGGTTTGGGCGGTGTTATCTGTACATGGATTGAGAACTGGTTAAGTGATGGATGGCAGAGAGTTGTTGTAAATGGAACCTTTTCAAATTGGTCTAAAGTTATAATTGGGGTGCCGCAGGGTTCAGTCCTTGGCTCAATGCTTTTTAATTTGTTTATTAATGATCTAGAAGTGGGACTTGAAAGTAGTGTCTCAATCTTTATTGATGACACTAAGCTATGTAAGGAAATACATACATAGTTGGATGTTTTTTCTCTGCAGAAGGAATTAGATAAACTGAGTAAATGGGCAGAAAAGTGGTAGATGACATTTAATGCAGATAAATGTAAGGTTATGCATTTGGGCTGTAAAAACAAACTTGCTACATATACTCTAAATGGGAAACAACTCGGGGAATCCTCATTAGAGAAAGATTTAGGAGTACTGATAGAAGATAGACTTCACAGTATTGTGCAGTCACTCAGCTGCTGCAAGAGCAAATAGGGTACTACCCTGCATAAAAAGAGGTGTAGGTGCAAGAGATGCTAATATTATCCTACCTCTGTATAAATCCTTGGTTAGGCCTCATCTAGATTATGGAGTACAATTTTGGGTGCCAGTTCTTAAAAAAAAACATTGTTGAACTGGAAAAGGTGCATAGACGTGCAAAAAACTGATAAAGGGATTGGAGGATTTGAGTTATAAAGAGAGACTAGCCAAACTGGGTTTGATTACATTAGAGCAGAGACATCTATGGGGTGATATGATTATCATTTACAAATACATTCAAGTTCAATACCAAGAACTATCCAATTAATTATTTATGCAAAGAGCTGTGCTAAGAACAAGAGGTCATCAATTAAGACTAAAGGAAAGGCAATTTCTACTAAAGCAAAGGCAGTGATTTGTTTACAGTAAGGGTGGAAAGCTATGGAATTCTTTGCCTCGGGCTGTTGTACTTGCTGATAATGCAGCTGCTTTCAAAAAAGCAATGGATGCTTATCTGGCACAGAACAATATTCAACATTATGACAGATGGCTTCAAAGCAGATAGGATGTTGATCCAGGGAACTATCTGACTGCCATTTGGAGTCAGGAAGGATTTTTCTTTACCCACTTGGGGCTAAATTGGAAATGGCTCCAGAGGGCTTTTTTTGCCTTCCTCTGGATCAACATGGGTGTTTTTGGCTCCTTCATTATTCAGGTATTAAGATGGTACATTAGGGTGTTGGTACCCCGTTTTTCAGAGTTCAAGAAAATCCCAAAATATGGAAGTGTCTTTTTTTTATGCAGGTTATGGTGTGTGATGTTTTACTTTTAATTATTTTACCTCTTCCTTCCTTTTTGGACGCTTAGCGGGCAGTTTCTTTTATTTTCCTAACGAAATTTATGTGCGTTGACCTGCTTGTTTTGCTGGCAGAGGTTCAAATCTTTCCCTGGTTTCAGCACTCTGAGGTTTTCTACCTCTCTCCTGTCCCTGCATATATCTTTAGCGGGCAGTGGTGCTTACTCTTGGGTTATCCGTACTTGCGTCCTTAATGCCGACTCGCATTACTTTCAACTCTAGCAGAGTTTTCTGAGATTAGTACAGGTAAATGGGGAGTCCACACTCCCTTGAACTTGATCTTGGGTTTCTATATATAATCCCAGCGTCCGTTTGAATTCCCCGCGGTTCATTTGTTTAACCAATGGCATTTCCATTTGGATCTTACTTCCTCTTTAACACTTAACCCTTTCATGGGCATTTCTGATACGTCAATCTTTATACAAGAAAACCCTCCTCGATATACATAATTTCAAACGCCATGATATTTCATAGTTGTTTATTTATCCCTAGCATATTTTTACAATACTGACCTATAGAAACTACTAAAACTATACTATTCCCTACTGTGTGTTAATGTGCTCTGTGCATGCATTTAAAATAAATAAGACCCTAATTAACATGATTTATTTATAATTCCTTGTGTGTATTCCTTTAATAATTAGATAAATGTACTCACATCTAATTTCTCATTGTCCCCCCCCCCCCGGTGATAATGTATTGCACTTAAAGATCTAATAAGAAAATAATTCTATTTTCTGTCTTATCATTTATATGTTATAAATAAAGCCATAATTATAATGCCCTCTATTGTATTATTAAGTTTTTCTGTGTTTTATTAATGGATATTTACTATCTCCTGATAATATAGCCCTTCAATATTCAAAGAACCTGTTTTTTAAATATTGAACTGTTGTATTACAATTAATGTAATCATTAACCATATGCAAGTAAACATACATAGGTTCCTAACAGGTTCGCAATGTATAGAGTAATAGAGGAATTTAGCTGTGCGAACTGAGGAATTGCGGTGGTGTTTTCATATGTTTCTCTTCTGCATCTCTCGAAAAAAATAAACAATATTGAGGAAGGCAAAGGATAAATAAACAACTATGAAATATCATGGGATTTGAAATGATGTTGATTGTGGAGGGTTTTCTTGTATAAAGATTGACATATCAGAATTGCTCATGAAAGGGTTAAGTGTTAAAGGGGACGTAAGATCCAAGTGGAAATGCCATTGGTTAAACAAATGAACCGCAGGGAATTCAAACGGATGCTGAGATTATATAAAGAAACCCAGGATCAAGTTCAAACATCAGAACTTATTCCCTGAGGAAGTGCTGACAACCAGCACAAAACACGTTGGAAATCATCTGTGCAAAGTGCGGACTCACTATTTACCTGTACTAATCCCAGAAAACTCTGCTGGAGTTCAGATAACCCAAGAGTAAGCTCCGCTGCAAACTAAAGCCATATGCAGGGACGGTAGAGAGGTTGAAAACGTCAGAGTGCCGAAACAGGTGAAAGATTTTAACCTCTCCCTGCAAATCAAGCAGGACAACGCACATAAAAGTCGGGAGGAAAATAAAAGAAACTGCCAGCTAAGTAGGGATTGGGTGAAAATTTCCGCCTCAACTGAAATCGGCGAAAAATGGCACTTTCCGCTTGGTGGAAAATTTCCTGCGAAAAGTGCAAATTTTCCAGTGTATTTCTGCTTTTTCTGCCTAGCTCATTCCATTGAGATCAACGGGAACATTGAAGTTATACACAACATAAAATAAATATTATTTAAATTCCCAAAGGCTTAGTATAAAAGGGGTATGAGGGTGCCTGTGTTGGTGGGGTGTGGGGAAAGAATCAGTTGAACAGGGGATGATTTTTTGGGGGGGTTGTTTACTGGAATTGCGAGGCATTTAAAAAAAATAAATCTTAAATAAAATAAAAGCTGTAAGATATGGTTTAACCCTTTGAGTGCCAGAGGGGTATGTAACGCATTGCAAAGCAATGCATTGTGTACCCCTCTGGCATTCAAGGGGATAAGGGGTCTGAGGAGGGTGCCTGTGTTGTGAATGAATTAATCATTTGAACAGGGAATTTGTTTTGGGGTGTTTCTTGACTGCTGTTGGGGGAACAGTTAATAAAAAAATAAATCAATAACATAAAATAAGCCATTTGAATGTAAAGTGATAGAGACAGGAACCTCCTGACATAAGCTGCCACTGGGGTGGACTGATACTTGACTTGATAGAGTATTTTGTAGAGGATGATTTGCTTGATTTGTTGTTAGATGCCTTTGTAGGACTTAGACTTAAATTAGAGGCCCAAGCCATGAAGAAACATTGGTTTGTAGAACTTAAGCTTGTTTGGCAAAAGTTCTGAGGAAATATTGATTTGTAGGACTTAGGCTTGTTAGAAACAAACACCCCAAAAATTGTTTATTTTTTTGTAGGACTAGTTTTTTTATTTATTTTATATATATATTTTTTTTTTTTCAAAACACAAGCCCTGATAAAAAAAATAAAAATACCATACTGGCCTAATGCCAGCAGGTCATGTTGGCCAGTGGTCACTGTCAAATGTCCTTCTGAGTCCTGAGTTGCAGCTGCTGTTCGTACTGCTGCTGCTGAGTTGTTTAAGCAGCAAGATGAGGGAATGGGATCAACAATAGCAGTAACATGGAAGATGGATGATGAAGGTTCCACTTGCCACGACAGGCTCCAGTGATGCGCCTGGGGCAGTAGCAGAAGAATAAGTAGCCCCCAGTATATGTGGAGAAAAGAAGAAGTTGGCCATTAAATCTTCTCCACCTGCCCCTCCTCCAAAATCATGGGTGCGTTGTTATTAGAATATATATTTTTCCCTTGAGAACAGGAACTGTGGCTTCCATCAGCAACTGCAATGTGAACAGTGTGTGTGTGGTAAACAACATCTGGGGGCACAACTGTATCCAAACACCATGACACCTGAAACCAGGTATTGCCGCTGTCACTGTACCCCTTGTCCAGACCCCGCTAAGGACATGTGACAACTTGCTGATAGTTTAATAGTAATGATGAAATCTCCTTGTCAGAATCCTAGCATATTCTGCGGGATGGAATCTCCTCAGATGCCATCTGATGACCTGGTATCTATTCTCCTCCACCACACTGGCATGTGTGGTCAGTGCACCACACTGTGTGCAATGGGTAGAGATGAACTGCCATATCCTAACATCAAAAGAGTGGCTATCATTTGGCTGGGGAGGTAACGATGTACAAGGTGGATTAGCAGGAGATGTACTTGTTACCCTAGAGGAAGAAGGTGATGTTGATGGCGAGCTAGTTTATTCGCACATCATGGAACTTCCAGTGTCTGTCTGGGTTTCTTTATTCTTCCTCCTCTTTGATCTCCACCTTTCTGAAGCGTCAGGGGGTACAGTAACAGCGGTGCTAGGTTTCTGTAATGGGTGTTTGGCTTTAACATCTTTGACATAAATATCATAGTGTCTGTGTTTCACGTGTGTTATCAGGGAGGTTGTGCCAAGGTGTGTTCTCCCAAGATCCCTTGGGGTGATTTAGGGGTACTGGACAGCAGAACAGCACAGCATGTCCATCTCGCTCTGTAGCTGCTTCTATTGTGTCTGCCTTCAGCGAAAATGTCACCTTTTTATAGTGGAAGTGCAAAAACAACGTAAATCAATGAGCGTAAACTTTAAAGTCATTGAAAAAATGGCGAAAAAATTTGCCCAATGGGCGAAAGATGTGAAAATTTTAAGCGCTAGTTTTAAAGCGGATTTTTCCACGAAAAAGCGGATAACAATGTGGTTTTCGCAAAATTTTCCACAGGAACACGGCGACAAGTATCACCCATCCCTACCGCTAAGTATCCAAAACAGACAGGAGAGGTAAAATAATTAAATGTCAAACATCATGCACCAAAACTGGCATAAAAAAAAAGCGGGGTTCCAACACCCTGAAGTACCATCTTAATACTTGAATACTGAAAGCCACAATTGCACAAATAAGTTTTAAGAGAATGCAAAGTATAGTTCACATTGACAAATATCTTAATGTTATAATTGTGGATATCCATAATTGTTTTTATAATTTATGTTTGTACTCTCAATAAAATATATTTGTTTATATTTACCTGCATATCTATTTGTGGTGCTCTCTATATTTGTGTATATATAAATATATATATATATTTATTAGTATTGACAGCCCGTGGCCTCGGCTGCTGCCCCGCAGCTGGGAGCAGTAACAGGCAGTGGGCCATTTGAAGCACCCCTCTCCGGACCAGCCATGCTGCCACCCTGACTGGAGGCCGGTGCGTTCAGCCAATCTCTGCTACTCATGTGCATGTTACGCAAACAGGGAGTTTCGCATTCTAGCAAATTATGTTATAGGATATCTCACCGTGCTACATGGTTGTAGATTTGTAGTAGACACAAGCAGAGGTTATGGAAAGGAAGTGAGTCACAGCTGAAAATAATGTTTGGGTACTGTTGCAACTTGATTTCTGGAGAATGAGCAAGATGAGTTGGAGAGATGTTGCTGAGTCTGAAAAATGTACAAACAGCAGCTGCAGTGGGAACCCACTTAACTGAAGAAGATAGTGCTGTCATCCCCACGACATCTCCCTGGACCTTGGGAAATACGTTAAAATTGTGTATGTTAAATGTGGCTGTGTGCAGTAGAAGCACAGTGCTGCTCATTGTGCCTGCGCCTGTGTCTGCTGCTCTGGTGCTGCCCTGACTGTAATGATGATAATGAGTGTGACACCAGGGGCCCTATATCACATTTGTCTCTACCAAGAGTGGAGGAAGAGACTGGTGGTGGTGATGACTGATTGTGGGGAAGGAGTAGAGAGTATGAAAGCTTTATTGGTTCATACCAATGAAGAGAGTGAGAGATTGTGTTTGCTGCTGAGACGTCTGGATCTGAACTTAATATGTTACAGCAGAATCATCAAGCTGGTGTGTCAACATTGCCAATGGTTATTAGTAGCGGTGTGGTTGGAATATCAATGATGGTGATTAGGGACAGGTAGTACTCTTCTTCATACTAGCACTGAGGCAGCAGCAGCACCACAAACCACTGCAGTAGTATCCAGTCAACAACATCCTTCTGTACCCCACTCTGTACTTCCCACACAAAATCGCACACAAAAGTGTGTTAGACAAGTACAACATTCCCACTAGCCCAGAACATTACTGTAAATGACAACAGTAAGACCTATGGTGGCATATTTTGCTACAGTCCAGGTCCAGGAAAATACCCTTGTTGTGCACCCAGTCCCCTCAGGGTTCTCATCAGCATTGCAGCTGTTGCCACTAACACAGTCAGCAGAAAGTGAATCTGCAGATGTGAGGATCTGTCAAAATCTCTCCACACACTGTACACTGAGTGGTTCAATGACCACATATTGTAATGTTGTAGTGACCAATGAATGGAATAAGGGAGTAGAATATGCCAGAGCAGGAATGGTATTTTTATTTACTGTGGTGAGCTGAGCATAAATAAGCTATGATTGGGATATTTGCTGGACAAATTGAATGTGTATTTTCTGTGTTGTTTAATGTGGTAAGGGAAGTGTTAAAAAAGCCTTTTTTCACCTCTTTTTGCAGCTGTACAAGTGATTGATTATAGTCTGTGTGTGGTGGGAGTGGTTTTGTTGTTTGCTGGGTTGTAATTGTGTCTTTCTGCTTTATAAAGCAGAGGGACAGTGAATACTTGAATGTCTGAATCTTCCATCAGTGTGTAAGTGCAGAAGCGTGGTAAGTGTTGGGAATTTAAGTAGCAGGGCATTCAAATACAGGGGATTACACAGGGGAGCAAATTTTTATTAACTTTATTGTGCAGATATTTTTTCTACCTGCCTTTTGACTTGTGGTAACTGGCATAATATGAGTGGTAGCATGATGTCCATTTAACTCAGTGCACAAGCTGCCATATGTTTGCACACTTGGAACAAGCCTTCCAGGATGCATACCTCTATGGAAGTTGAGAGCAATTATAGAAAGAAGAAAGAAGAAAAACAACTGCTCAACAAACACTTCTAAGCGTAGCAGTTGTATACCAAAAACAGGTGGAGTATTATCCAACTCCCCTTGATTGCCTACTCATGTGGAGTAGAGGCTTCTCCTGCCTCTCAGTGTTGATGGCTTGCACTGGATATTATGCAGTCACTCCAAGCTAATGACTATTCATTTAGTAATTTCTTATTGTACTTGTAGTTCCTAGCTTGGAGGCCACATATATAATATAAATGTGGATTGCACCTTAGCAGAGAGGGAGCCACAGTGCTGTGAGTTAGGATGGTTAGAGGTGGGGTGGTGATGCCACACAGGATGGGGAAGGTAGCATTATCGAGGAAATGGAATTAGAGAAGGGGCATAGGCTAGTTCATCTAATAGGGAGGTACCAATATTACAGCTTGATAAAAAGACAAATACATATTACAAAGAATGTCACTTGTCTCTAAAGTTTTAGCTTACCAACTTAAGACTCACCTCCCTAACTTGGTCTATCCCGACCAGGCTGGCTTTGTCCCAGGAAGAGAGGCCCAGAAAAACACCATCCATCTGATATCCCTGATAGATCACACCCACACTATTTCTGATTCCTCTCTCTTTCTCTCTTTCAAAAAGGTATTTGATACCGGACCAGCTATATGGAACCGGCCACTTGTGAGCATAGAAATAAATGACCCAATGTTCTCAAAATAAACATAATATATAGCATATATAGAGACCTATATAAGGGTATAGAAGAGAATGCCCTCATTTGGCTGTAAACAGATGACACCACACCTAAGACATAGGACCGGCAATAAGTAAAAATAGATAATAATAATAATAATAAAGGGCCAAAAAAGGAACAAAAAGTATACCCGTAAAACCCCAGATATATACCTGAAAATATCACAAAGGAGTATATCACCATAAAATACAGCACACAATGTCTGTCAAAGCCATCGTCCACTTATGGTATAAAAATGGTCCGGAAAGAAATAGAGACACATTCTATTGGCCCCAAAACACAGAATCCACACAAAAAGTAATAATCATACTAGTATAATACAATCCTATATAATAGTTTGCTAAATGTGTGTTTGTCAGAAGCCGTCATGCGCAGTAGAGACGGCTGAGCGCCCTGCATTTATGTACACTACAGAATGTCCGCTTCATGTCTGATAACGGAGCGGGGTGCCGAATTCAGACTGTAGTCATCTCTGCACTACAGTCTGAATTCAGAGCACCCTGCTCCGTATCAGCCCCGGCGCAGGCAGTCTCTACTGTGCATGACTGCACAGCGGCGGTTGCTGGGTAGCACTGTGGCCTGTGTACACGGGCTCTTCAACTAGTATCAAAATAAACAGCTGAAAGACTCCAGAGTCAAATGGGTAAAAGATAATAGAACCTAAACCTCCTAGACCCCTGAAAATCACAGGTAACAGCTATTGGTGCCCCTCTGTGTGTCTTTGTTCTCTTTCCATATATATACTTCGTCATTCGTGGAAGATTGTGTTGTGGAGTGGTGCTGCATTCAGATACTGCTAGGGGTGGTGGTGAGAATTATATCCCCTACGTCTTCTTGCTGAACAACATATAAGTGTTGAGTTCAGCCACTTATCTTGTGAGTTAATTTTCAATGGTGATGGTGGGTGTTCCCAGTTGTTGAAGATCTTACACTAAGAGTGCCTCCTGTTTTTTCTTCTTTTCACATAATATGATTCCCAGACCAGCCTCACAGAAACTATGTTTATACCAGGAGAGAGCAAGTGCAGGGGGAGGGGGCAATTGCCCCTTCTTGCTCCCCCACCCCCACAGATGCCCATGCTATTCACCATAGCCTCCTGAAATTTTAGTTTAAGGAATTTATGCTCAGGAGCATCCCCTTTGCTGACTTCTGCATAAATCACCTCTGCCCTCATGCTTCTTTCCATTCTTCGGGTTGGTCAAATGCCCCCCCCTTGAATTTCCTCCATGAGTTCCATTAATCAACCTATCTGGTGACTATGCACATTGCCCACAAGCGGCTTAGGCTGGTCGTAATGCTGTATCATTTGTTGAGTCACATACTCTGCTTCAGTTCTGTCTCCTACCATTACACTTGAAATCCAATTTCCTGTCTGTAGTCCCGCTGGCTAGTATATAGTGGCTCTAAGATTTCTGCTCTGTTGTGGTATTAGAAGAGTGGGCAGTTGGGCTAAAGAATTGACTAAATAGCAACTGAGAAACTAGATGGACAAAGAAAAAGATAAATAACATTTATGTTTGACAAATCCTGCTATATTTGTAGACTGATGTGCCCCAATTGTTGTTGTTATTATTATTAATATTATTAATATTACTAACATAAGGTGTTATTATTAATACTGACATAAAAGTTTATAGAGTTTATAAAGATAAAAATACATGAAACAGCCCTTCTATTTGTGGTATTGAAATAGTGGAGCAGCTCAGAAGTATATTTAAAGGGATAGTAATACTTAAAATGTAAAAAAAAATATGTTGTAGGGTTTATCCCCCTGAGTAAAGCAAGAGTACTCCCACTGCTGAAAGGTGTTTCATTCAAAAGTTATTAATTTTCAAAGTTTAATTTTTTAGGTGCAATATCACAGTGGCCTGAAATTGTACAGTGGCGCTGTTGCTACACCATCCTATGGAGATTTATGGTCAATTGACCAGAGCTGTCCATAGGATCGTGTAGCAACAGCGCCACTGTACAATTTCAGGCCACTGTGATATTGCACCTAAAAAATTCAACTTTGAAAATTAATAACTTTTGAATGAAACACCTTTCAGCAGTGGGAGTACTCTTGTTTTATTCAGGGGGATAAACCCTACAACATATTTTTTTTTACATTTTAAGTATTACTATCCCTTTAATTTTAAATCTATAATGAAATTAGAAAAAGGTAATGTAAAAATAGATAATGAAATGTAATCTGTTTTAATGTAGGAATATATTATGCTGAAACTGGTGTTAAAAATTGAAGATCAAAGTGTACACTGTCATAATTCAATAACTGGGTATCTTTGTCTGGCTAGCAGTCAGTACTTTTTGCCAGTAATAGTAACTGACTATGATGCTGTCACAAAAAAATTACATACAATTCTCCAAAGTCCCATTCTCACACTTCTCTCCTTTCATAGCCCTGTTGCAGAAGCATGTAACATACTGACATCCTGACAACTGGCAAATAGAACATAACTTTGCTGCAGCTTGCTGGACAGATTCAACTTTATACAAATGACAAAACTGAAAGAAAAAATGCGTTACACAAAATTTTGTTCTGTAACTTGTGAAGCAGTCTTTTTCAGATGAAAACAAAATAGTACAGACTTAAACCTTTGAGTGCCAGAGAGGTATGCAACGCATTGCAAAGCAATGTGTTCTGTACCCCTCTGGCACTCAATGGGTTAATTCACTTATCCCTATTCTCGAGTGTAGGATGTACACATGCTATTATTCACATTAATTGGTAATGAGTACATTCATTATTGAAAGCATAAAGGGAAGTAGAATTAAAAAAACTTTATTTAAGGTAAATACACATAATTAAAGAACATATAAATCAGCAGGAAAAATCCTATATAATAATTCACTAAGGATGGTTGTCAGAAGCTGTCATGCGCAGTAGCGACGGCTGCACATGCTGCAGTCATGCCCAGTAGAGACTGCCCGTGCCATGGCTGAAACGGAGCAGGGCGGTCCAAATTCAGACTGGAGTCCTCTCTGTGCACCTTCCTGGAACCGCTTGGTCCCAGTAAGGTGCACAGAGAGGACTATGGTTTGAATTCGGAGTGCCCCACTCCGTATCAGCTGCGGCGCGGGCAGTCTTTACTGCACATGACTGCAGTGTGGCCAGTGACAAGACAGGATGTGGCCAGTTGCTGGGTGGCACTGTGGCCCGTGTAAATGGGCTTTTCCACTAGTACATTAATATGTGATTAATTTTTACATAAAACATATTACTCCTTTAACATTTTGAGTTTCAGAGAGAAATGCATGCATTGTGTGGTGCCCAAAGAGTTAACCCCCTGAATACTAGAGAGATCTCTAGTGCAGAGAGATGCAATGGAGACCTCTCTAATATTCAAGAGGTTTAGCTAGATTTAAAGAATTGTGTTAAGCTATTAGAGTTAATGTAGATAATCTCAGTCTATATGACCCATTATTTAAATTGTTTATATAACTTCAATTTGTTGACAAACTTGAGCTGCCATTGAGCGCTCGGCAGGAAAGATTTGAAAAGATGCAACAAGCATTGTAGTTGCTCTTTAATTCACTGGTTTTTAAACACTTAATAGCTACTAATACAGATGAATGACACTGCAGGGGCACATAATTATCTGCAAGCATATTGAAATCATATTGACCCATGCAAAAGGGAAAACAGTGAATTCAGGAAAAGCAATATTATTTTGCTCACAAATTAAGGAGCCATTGTAAAATGTTTTCCTGCTGGTGTACTAGTTCCTAGAAAACATGCTATGTTATTTTGGTGTTGAAGCTACCTGATTTTAGAATTTAAGTTACCTTCTTGTTTGTTAAGAATATACAGTGATATAATATACCTTGAGGATGATGTGCTAAAAAAATTGGAGAATTAGTGGCCATACTGGCAGTATGTATTTGCCTGTGCTCTGCAGCCTGGACAACAGACATGTAGGTCCATTTACCCTGTTGCAAGCCTTGTCAGGTCCACTCATTGTGAAATCTGCCTCCCCATGATCCCATGAGTATTTTGTGCCCTTAATTGCGTTTCAGAGAGAAGTTTCTCCATCTCTGCAATCTTTGGACCTACAGAAGCAGGAACATCTGCTGGCTAGATTTTGACCTTGATCATTTACATTGGTTCTTCAGAAAGCATAGTAGGATTGTGCACATGATTACTTTACTCACAAACCAAGCTGGACAGAATCCATGTATGACTGAATGGAGCAGAAAATATCCACTGCAAAGTCAACCATTCAATGTGCCCTTTGCTAACTCCAGGATGTCCAGTGCCAATTTTTTTATTCTAAAGACCACTCTGGTCTTATCCTACAATAGTGGGATGACATATGTCCCAACCCCTCCCCCCTATAATTATTATTTTTTTATCCTCCTTTTCTTGCTGCTTCAAGGGTTTCCAATGCCCAGTCTTTTATTAAAACCACCTTCTGGTATACAGTGGAGGCTCAATATTCCCCTCATTCTCTTTCCATTCCCTGTTCTCAATCCATTCCTCCTCCTTGATACCCCTCCTTGGTTGTTTGTTTTTGTTGTTACTGATTTGGAGTACTAGTCCCTCTATCCACTTTGTTTGAAATGTTCTGTATGTAATATTCCATTACATTTGAATTTCTCTTTCAAGCTTTTTTCAGAATTTTTTTATTGATGGTTGTTGTAATATTCTCAACATCTCATCCTCTTTTATGGGGCAGTGCAAAGCAAAAAAAACAGCAGAAAGTGTCCACTTGACTTGAGAAGTTTGATTATTAGACCCATCACATTCCAGCTCCCCCTTCTTCAAATTATGCCCAGGTGGACTTTGACATTCCCCTGTCCCCCTCAACCAAGCCCTTCTAGGGATGAAATATTGCAGAAGGACCCTAACTTCTCACAACTACTGGTTGCAATCACAACAACTGAAACAACCTTTATATCTAAAACTGAGGATGTCAAGACAGATCTGGCATTAAATAAACATGACATACTCAACCTTAGAGAACTTACTACCAAGGTGGAAGCTAAAGTCAGCAATTTGAAGAACAGATGCCTTCTAGTGATGAGCGAGCATGCTCGGCCGAAGCTCGGTTCGGCTCGAGCATCGCTCTGCTCGGCACATGGCGGTACTCGTACGAGTATCGCATGTGCTCGCCCGCCATGTTCGGGTCTCCTCCCCGCACGTTTCGCGGCTGCTGCGCAGCCAATAAACGTGCAGGGAGGCTCTGACATCAGTGTAATGCCAGCAGCCATGTTGGCTGCTGGCATTACACTGATTGGCTGGCCAGAACCCGTGATCGGGTGCTGTATAGCACCTGACCAGCGAGTTCGGCTCAGTCTTAGCCAGGGAGAGATGAGGATAGGAAGGGAAAGTCAGTGTAGGGAGAAGAAAAGCTATTTAAAAAAAAAAAAAGACCCAAAAGTCCTTTTTAGGACTACTGTGTGTGGGGGCAGCAGTTTATTTTGTTTGGGGGGGCAGAGATATAAAAAAAAAAATCTTCATATATTCTGTTCACTGTGCCTAGCCGCAGATTAGCAGCACATTCTGTTTAGTGTGCAAAGTTGCAGATTAGAGCACATTCTGTTCAGTGTGCAAAGTTGCAGATTAGCAGCACATTCTTTTTAGTGTGCAAAGTTGCAGATTAGAGCACATTCTGTTCAGTGTGCAAAGTTGCAGATTAGCAGCACATTCTTTTTAGTGTGCAAAGTTTCAGATTAGGAGAACATTCTGTTAAGTGTTCAAACTGTAAAATATCAAAGTCACATATTCCATTCACTGTGCGTAGCCGCAGTTAAGAAGAACATTCTGTTTACTGTGCAAAGTTTCAGATTAGGAGAACATTCTGTTAAGTGTTCAAACTGTAAAATATCAAAGTCACATATTCCATTCACTGTGCGTAGCCGCAGTTAAGAAGAACATTCTGTTTACTGTGCAAAGTTTCAGATTAGGAGAACATTCTGTTAAGTGTTCAAACTGTAAAATATCAAAGTCACATATTCCATTCACTGTGCGTAGCCGCAGTTAAGAAGAACATTCTGTTTACTGTGCAAAGTTTCAGATTAGGAGAACATTCTGTTAAGTGTTCAAAAAAGTATAAAATATCAAAGTCACATATTCCATTCACTGTGCGTAGCCGCAGTTAAGAAGAACATTCTGTTTACTGTGCAAAGTTTCAGATTAGGAGAACATTCTGTTAAGTGTTCAAACTGTAAAATATCAAAGTCACATATTCCATTCACTGTGCGTAGCCGCAGTTAATAAGAACATTCTGTTTACTGTGCAAAGTTGCATATTAGGAGAACATTCTGTTAAGTGTTCAAACTGTAAAATATCAAAGTCAAATATTCCATTCACTGTGCGTAGCCGCAGTTAAGAAGAACATTCTGTTTACTGTGCAAAGTTTCAGATTAGGAGAACATTCTGTTAAGTGTTCAAACTGTAAAATATCAAAGTCACATATTCCATTCACTGTGCGTAGCCGCAGTTAAGAAGAACATTCTGTTTACTGTGCAAAGTTGCATATTAGGAGAACATTCTGTTAAGTGTTCAAACTGTAAAATATCAAAGTCACATATTCCATTCACTGTGCGTAGCCGCAGTTAAGAAGAACATTCTGTTTACTGTGCAAAGTTTCAGATTAGGAGAACATTCTGTTAAGTGTTCAAACTGTAAAATATCAAAGTCACATATTCCATTCACTGTGCGTAGCCGCAGTTAAGAAGAACATTCTGTTTACTGTGCAAAGTTGCAGATTTGCAGCACATATTCCGTGTAATATGAAGAAGGCGGGTAAAAAGGGACGGGGAAGTGGACGTGATCCTGATAGTTCAGGGCGCGGGTCAGGACGCGTAGAAACTGTGCCTGGTGCCAGAGCACAAGACAGAAAGACATCCACCATACCTAGCTTCATGTCTCAGTTTACAGGGCGTCGCAGGACATCACTCTCGAGGTCCGACCACTGCGAACAGGTGGTCGGTTGGATGTCAGCTGATACTGCTTCCAGTCGGTTAAGCACCACCCTGTCTTCCACCAAGTCCACTCTCAGTAGCCAAGAGTCTGATCAACATAATCCTCACCGTGATCATCCTTCCTCCCACCATAGAGGATCTGGTCAAAGAAGTGATCCCACACTGGGATATAGTGAGGAGCTCGTCTCATCACCAATCCTTAATTTGAACCTCTCTCCAAGCACGCTTGCAGAGGAACATGACATCTTGTGCCCTGATTCACAACCTCTAGAGGGTACCCAATCACAAGAAGATGACAGAGGTGAACGGCATTTAAGGTCAAAGGAAGTGGATGATGATGATGATGAGACAAAGTTCCATTAAATCAACCACTATTACTGTCTCAAGACCTTGATGAGGAGGATGATATACAGTTGTCAATGACTGAGTATGTGGTGGGATCAAGACATGAGGAGGATGATCAGAGTGAGGAAGTGGAGGAGGACTTGGTGGACGATGAGGTGACTGACCCCACCTGGGAAGGTGTAGAGCCGAGCGATGACAGCAGTCCTGAGGGTGAGCCATCTGCAGCACCGCAACAGGCTGGAAGAGGCAGTGGTGTGGTTACAGAAAGAAGGCGGACCGCACCAAACCGGCCCGCAAATGTTCCACGGAGCACCCCCTTGCGTAAATCTCCCTTGCCAAGGGGTAGGTGTTCCGCGGTATGGCGTTTTTTTAAGGAAAGTGCGGACGACAAAAGAATTGTAGTTTGCAACCTGTGCAACACCAGAATGAGCCGAGGCATGAACACTAGAAACCTCACCACCACCAGCATGATCCGACACATGGCATCCAAGCACCGTAATAAGTGGGAGGAACGCCCGGATCGCCAATCTGTGTCTGCAGGCCACACCACTGCCTCCTCTTCCCCTGTTTTCGGTGCCGGCCAATCGACTGTCGAAGGCGCAGGCCCGCATACCTCCCGCCCTGCACCTGTACCATCTGAAGCACCATCAGCGACCACATCCACTTCCCTGTCCCAGCACAGCGTCCAAATGTCGTTACCCCAGGCATTTGAGCGCAAGCGAAAATACCCAGCCACCCACCCACAGGCCATAGCACTAACCTCACACCTTTCCAAATTACTGGCCATCGAAATGCTGCCATTTAGGCTTGTGGAGACTGAGTCCTTCCGCAGCCTGATGGCAGCAGCTGTCCCTCGGTACACAGTCCCCAGCCGCCACTACTTTTCCCGGTGTGCCGTCCCCGCCTTACACCACCATGTGTCCCGTAACATCACCCGTGCCCTGACCAACGCAGTTACTGGGAAGGTCCACTTAACGACTGACACATGGACAAGTGCTTGTGGCCAGGGACGCTACATTTCCCTGACGGCACACTGGGTGAATGTCGTGGAGGCTGGGAGCGACTCGGACCCTGGGATGGCACAGGTGCTACCCACGCCGAGGATTGCGGGCCCTACCTCCATCAGGGTTTCCGCCAGCACCTACGTTATTGGCTCCTCCTCCTCCGTTTCCACCTCCGAATTCTCTGCGCGCAGCGCCACTCACCCATCAGCCGGTAGCTGGAAGCAGTGTAGCACTGCAGTGGGGAAGCGTCAACAGGCCGTGCTGAAGCTGATCTGCCTTGGGGACAAACAGCACACGGCCTCAGAGCTGTTGCAGGGGATTAGTCACCAGACCGAGCAATGGCTCTCACCACTCAACCTGCAACCAGGCATGGTTGTGTGTGATAATGGGCGTAACTTGGTGGCGGCTTTGGAGCTCGGCAAGCTCACACACGTACCATGCCTAGCGCATGTATTTAATTTAGTGGTTCAGCGATTTCTAAAAACCTACCCCAATTTGCATGATCTCTTGACAAAGGTGCGCCGCGTGTGTGCACATTTCCGTAAGTCATCTACAGCTTCAGCCGGCCTGTTGAAGCTGCAGCAGCGCTTACAATTGCCAGCTCACCGGCTGCTGTGTGACGTGAGCACGCGCTGGAACTCCACCTTCCACATGTTGGCCCGGCTTTGTGAGCAGCAGAGGGCAGTAGTGGAGTACCAGCTGTTACACGGTCGTCGCCTCTCCGTTCAACTTCCTGTAATCAGAAGTGAGGAGTGGGAATGGATGTCAGACCTCTGTGAGGTTTTACGCAATTTTGAGGAATCGACACAGATGGTGAGCGGCGATAACGCTATTATCAGTGTAACCATCCCACTTCTGTGTCTACTGAAACGCTCGCTGCTCACAATTAAAACTGACGCTTTGCATGTGGAAGAGGTGGAAATGCGGGAGGAAGAGCTTACACAAGGTGATAGCCAGAGCACCCTCACTTCGTCTTCTCAGCGACAATTGGAGGAGGCGGAGGAGGAGGAGGAAGACACGGTTGCCTCCGCTACAGAGGGTAGCCATGGAACTTTAGTTCCATCTCTTCAGCGTGGGTGGGCAGAAGAGGAGGAAGAGGATGAGGAGATTGAGAGTCATCCTCCTGGTGAGGACAGCGAAATCTTGCCTGTTGGTACTCTGGCACACATGGCTGACTTTATGTTAGGCTGCCTTTCCCGTGACCCACGCGTTATACGCATTTTAGACAACACGGATTACTGGGTGTTCACCCTTCTGGACCCCCGCTACAAAGAGAATTTCTCATCTCTCATTCCTCCGGTGGAGAGGACAAGCAAAATGGTGCAATACCAGAAGGTTCTTGTCGAAAAATTGCTCCAAAATTTTCCATCTGACAACGCTGGCGGCAGAGTACGTGCTACCTTGGCCAACCGAGAAGGGGAGAAAAGGGGAGCACACAGCAGTTCCGAGAAAGGCAGGGCAACACTCTCCAAGGCGTGGGACACCTTCATGACACCCCGCCAGCACCCTCACCCTGATGCGCAGCCTAGTGTCACAAGGAGGGAAAAGTTTTGGAAGATGGTGAAGGAGTACGTAGCAGACCGTGTCAGCGTCCTCAATGATCCCTCTGTGCCTTACAACTACTGGGTGTCCATGCTGGACACGTGGTATGAACTGGCACTCTACGCCTTGGAGGTGCTGGCCTGCCCTGCCGCCAGCGTTCTGTCTGAGCTGGTATTTAGTGCTGCTGGTGGCATCATAACAGATAAGCGTATCCGCCTTTCCACCGAAAATGCTGATAGGTTGACACTTATAAAAATGAACAAGGCCTGGATTTCCCCTGACTTCTCCACTCCACTGGAGGAAAGCCCCAGGGGAACATAAAGTGACTTTATATATGTTATTTACAATGATGGGAATACTCTGTATTCCCATTCACCCCTTCCACCCAAAAAACGGGTATATGGTTGACTCTCTTCCATATACCCTGGGATATAATTTTTATATAGGGCCAGCTCACCAGCGGGCCCTGTGATATAATTTTTATATAGGGCCAGCTCACCAGCGGGCGCAGTTTGACAATTTTTGTATAGGTCAGCTCACCAGCGGGCCTTCTCATATAATGTTTTATTGGGTCAGCTCTCTAGCGGGCCCTCTCATATAATGTTTTATAGCGTCAGCTCACTAGCGGGCCTTCGCATATAATGTTTAGGATGGTCAGCTCCGCAGCAGACCCTCACCCATAATGTTTTAGATGGTCGGTTCAGCGCACATTTCCCTCTTAATCATGGCCCCAGTTCAGAAAAATCGAGGAAATTTTTGGGAGAATTTGCCTTTGCGCACGTTTCCCTCTTAATCATGGCCTCAGTTCAGAAAAATCAAGGAAATTTTTGGGAGAATTTGCTTCTGCGCACGTTTCCCTCTTAATCATGGCCTCAGTTCAGAAAAATCAAGGAAATTTTTGGGAGAATTTGCCTCTGCGCACGTTTCCCTCTTAATCATGGCCCCAGTTCAGAAAAATCGAGGAAATTTTTGGGAGAATTTGCCTTTGCGCACGTTTCCCTCTTAATCATGGCCTCAGTTCAGAAAAATCGATGACATTTTTTGCAGAATTTGCAGATGATATACAAGTAAATATACAGCAAATACTGTTTGGTAACAATTTTTCGCCTAAAGTCGTTTTTATCTTCCTTTTTGTGTGTTTTACGGTCAGTCTGTAAAAATGGCGTACTACGGGCGAAACATCGTTCCCAGCAGCGATGTTGGAGTCCAAGATGCATCCAGACATCCTCCCTATGCTGTCCCTGAACCATTTCTGTGGTGTTTCCATCATTTTCTGCCCTTTTCCTATGGACCAGGCACCCTCCCCTCATCAGAGCAGGGGGTGCCTGGTGTAATGCTCGAGTCCTCCCATTGACTTCAATGGGGCTCGGGTGCTCGGCCGAGCACTCGAGCCTCCGGGGGTGCTCGGTCAGAGCACCCGAACACCCGAGCATTGGGGTGCTCGCTCATCACTAATGCCTTCCTCTTCAAGAGGTGTTGAAGGTGCTCCTTGGCAGGTGTTTAGGGATTTGCTAGTGGTGTGAGGAGCTACAGTTTACACCCATAGCCTGCATCACCTGTGAAAAGAGAGTGACATGGTGAGACATGGGCCACATGTTGTGTGGATGATGTTGTGGGAGGGGGACGTACTACTTGTGTGTCATGAACATTTTGAGCAGTGTTGTGTGTACACCTGTGGATGTGGCATGATTTTGTGTTGTTAACTCACCAAAAAGCCATCCCCCTGTATAGGCTCCATTCTGAAAGTCTATGTGGATGGGGAGTGCTTGAGGATGTATGCGTCATGACGGCTGCCGGGATAGGAGGCGCACATATTGGTTTTCCTCATGTTGGAGTCACATACCATCTGCACATTGATGGAGTGGAAATTCTTCCAGTTAATGTAAAAATGTCCCTTATGTATTGGAGCTTTGATGCGTATATGTGTGCAATCTATGACACCCATGACCCTAGGCATGCATCCCCTTGTTTAAAACACCTGTTTTACATGTGTCCACTCCATGTTGGTGGTGGGGAAGTGGCTGAACCTTCTGGCCTTGCTCTTGAGAGCTGGCAATACCTGAGCCAGTACCCTTAAACATGTGGACTGGGACATGCCAGATACATATCCTTCTGTTGGCTGGAAGGATCCGCTTGCCATGAAACATACAGCACACATCAGTTTCTGCAAGCCCGATAGGGAATGGTTGTTGTTATACATGGGGTCGATGTCATCTTTGATCACCTCATATGGGTTGAAACTGTGGTGCAACGTCACCCTGTAGCAGTCTATCATTTAATCGTTGGTAATTCCCAGGAGTGTGACCCTTGTGCGGTATATCCTGGGACTTGGTGGTTGTCTGTCAACCCTGTGCTGCACCACAGGTCCCTGTGGCAGCAGTGGGAGATCTGGTTGGGGCAGCTGAGGTGTTGCTGCCTGGCGCGGTTCTCCAGGTGGAGATAGGCTCCAGTCTAACTGTCCAGACTGAGCATCAGCAGCAACAGGCATGCTTGGGGGAGGATGGTAATTCTGTAGGCGCCGCTTACCTCGCTGACCACTGATGTGTGGGCAGCCGGTTCATGCGGCTGTCTTTGTTGGAGGACCGGTGCGCTCTGGAGTCCTTCCAGGCGACCGTCCTCCTCGTTGCTCCCTCTGGCGGCTCCAGCCGCATCTGAACCAGGAGCACGTCTCAGGGATTCCCTGATGATGTCGCGACCTGGTTCTTAAAGTTACAGCACACGTTAGGCTCCACCTCTAGGGGTAGAGCAATCAGGTTAAAAACTGCCTGGACACCACTTCAGTTGCCCGTTCATAGTGTTCCAGTGCAGTTGTGCATTTCGGCTCTGTGCGCGATCCGGTTTTGTCTGACTATCCGTTCTGGTGTTGACCTGTGGCTCTGTCCAACTACCCGCTCTGTGTATGACCCCTTGGCCTGTCTGACATCCAATCTGGTGCAAACCTGCGGCTCTAGCTGACGAACCTTACTGTGTATGACCTCTGGCTTGGCTGACTATCCGTTCTGGTGTTGACCTGTGGCTCTGTCCGACTACCTGCTCTGTGTATGACCCCTTGGCCTGTATGACATCCAATCTGGTGCAAACCTGTGGCTCTGGTTGACCAAGCATTCTGTATTCACTACCTTGACATAGCCTGGGATTGTCAACTGTGCAACCAGCATACAAACGCTCCAGAGGATAACCTAGGGTTGTCCTTGGTGGCTTGGTGGACTTCCTCTAGCCTATGGACCTCTGCGGCTTCCAGGTGCGGACCTGTAGCGCAGCCTGTCTTATTGGTACATGGTCTGTACAGGTGCAAACCTGCATATCCTCCGTGCGCATTTGGTCTCTGGTTCTGTTGTCCTTCCAGGTGCG
This sequence comes from Rhinophrynus dorsalis, assembly GCA_037306005.1. Taxonomy (NCBI): domain Eukaryota; kingdom Metazoa; phylum Chordata; class Amphibia; order Anura; family Rhinophrynidae; genus Rhinophrynus; species Rhinophrynus dorsalis. Next base: position 314,559,258 of record CM074723.1, read on the forward strand.
TACCTGTAGTGTGTCCTCAGGCGCGGACCTGAGTCTTCCTTTCTCTGCTGCTGGATTCCGTCAGTACCATAGTACCTGTTTGATCCATCCTGAAGTCCTCTCTTGGCCTGTGTTTTGTGCTGTTTCCATTGTCCTGTCGTGTTGCTAAATAAAGATTGTGTTACCTAAGTACTGGTCCATTCTCATTATTGACTCCGTGACAGATCCCTAGTCCTCGTGCACCTTCGTCTTCTTCAAAGGAATAGGTATGCAAACATATTGGTCGTAGTCTCTCCCTCTGTCTCTTTCTTTGTCTGAGTGGTCTCACTGTAGATATGCCACATCTGAGGGTGGTGAGCTGTCCCTTTAAGACAGTGGTGGGGTGTTGTCCAGGCATGGTCATAAGGTAGGTAGTGATCAAAGGCAAGGTGTTTGTTGTCAAGGTAAGTGTTTGTCATTGTGTGTGTGCTGTTTTTTTCTGATCTGTTCTGATTACTGTGTACCTGTCAGGTGTGAGTGTGATGTCAGGTGCAGGATGTGTCTCAACCAACTTTTGATGTTGCACAGGTGAGCTTGGGTTGCTTTGGATTGACAGGTGTGCTTTTTGTGTGTTAATCCCCGTTGTTCTGGGCTATGTTGTGATGGCTTGTGTTGGGATGGTTTTTGCAGCCCTTGTCCCTGGGAGGGTTGCTAGGTTTTTGTGGTTTGTCCACAACTTGTTTGTGGGGCATGGTCATTGTTGGTGTGTTTGCTTGGCTTTACAAGGGTTAATGTTGCCATAGTTGTACTTGTGCTATATGTTGTGTATTGTGTGAGCTGCTGTTTCTCTGCTTTTTTTTGTCTGATGGTATTTTTTTTACTCGTTGTATGTTTTACTGTGAAGAAAACTGTGGAATTTCCTCCATACAAAGAATCAGTTTATCATGTGTTAGCACTATTGCACACATATGAATGGCTCTGGGGATATCTTTTCCATAGTTCCCAATGGACATAATAAAATACTCTGTTTTGTTTCTAAAAGTGCCGTTAGCTGTTCATAGGAAAGCTAATTGAATGGCTTACCGTGATTTCAAAACCACTGTCAGCTGTTTTTTTTGTTGTTGTTTTTTTTTTGTTGGGGACAATTAAATCTAGGCCTAAGAGTCAGCAAGCAGCAGTTCATCTTGCTCTTTCTTGTATAGAAGACGTTCACATGTCAGGAGTTTATAATACACTGTTTATAAGCATTTTAGTTTCACTGTATGAAATTCAAGTTTTTATTTGAAAAGAAGGAATGAATATGTTTATATATATAGAGAGCCACAAATGTACAAAGTGCTTTTCAATGTAAGTTCTACAAGAAATATGGAAATTAGTAATACAACGTATGATAGTCACTACTGCACATTATAAAATTGTCCATCTGCAGATTCTCTTTAACCCTTTGAGTGCCAGAGATGTGGAGTGTATTGCAATGCATTGCACACATACATCAAGTACAATGGTTAACAATGCTCTGCGGTTGAAGATGGGAGGGAAAAGAACACACAAAGGGCAGATCAGGAGATATAGGGAAAGTCATTTTGTAAGCTGTGGCAGCAGGGGACTTCATAGTACAAAAAAAAGAAAAATGCTAATAGCTTGAAAACACATTTAATAAATGAAACACATCTAACACGTGGAGGTAATTTTGCAAGATGTTTTAATGGTCTAAGTTGTTTTAAGGTAACAGTTTCACTTTTAGACCTCAATTCAAACTCCCTTCCCCCGTCGCCAAATAAAAAACTCTCGCCGACGTTTTTTCAAATATGGTACGAAGAAGTTCAATTACCAGTGCTAAGAAAAAATACCAACAAAAAAAATGTATGGCAGGCACTAAAATTAGCACCCATTGATACCCATTATAACAAGTCTCCTTTGCCCATTCAATTCCATGCATTAGCATGCGTTAAGGGACCCAGTTTAAAAGTGAGAGTGAAAAAAAGGAAAACAACCTGAGTGACCTTAGGCCCAATAAATTCAAAGTATGAAAAAAATATGTCAAATGTTAGTACAATTAACCCTCTGAGTTCCAGTGGGCTATGTTTATGCACCTCCCAGCCAATCAGCTTCTAAGGGGGAATGACGAAACTTGTTAGAAGCTGGGAGGTAACAAAGCACACATCCTAGCCAATGGTAGGATAGAAACCATTTTGGACAGAGACTGGCCATAAAAAAAACAGTCTCTGTTCAATTTTTTCACAGAGGACCTCGGGCAACAGCCCGAAAGGTATCAAAGATGGGGATATTTGGCCTTTAGTACTGCTGCCACTGCAAGGCGGTAGCATCTTTAACCCCTTCGCATCCGATGACATACCTGGACCGCCACGCTGGTCCGGCACTTAAGGACCAGTGACGGCCCTGGCACATCATGGAGTTCAGGGCTCCCGGCAGGGCTGCACACCACTCTGGAAACCCTGAACCGGAAGTAATAATAATAAAAAAAAGCCCCGTGGTCCCCAAGTGCCGACCGCGCGTGCACGCGCCGGCCATTAAGGGGTTAACACTTTAACTGCCTGGGAATATTTAATATTTGGAATGGATACACTTATATTTGCTATGGGGAAACAATATTATTATGCAAAATGGATTTGGACAATATTTTTTTCTCATTGGACCCAAAATTATTTATTATTATTGGAATACAGATTTAACCCTTTGAATGCCAGAGAGGTACGCAACACATTGTTCTGCAATGTGTTGTGTACTGCTCCAGCACTCCAGTGGTTTACGAATGCAAAAAATGTTTAAAAAAAAATATTTTAATGTGGACTTTCTTTTTTTTTTACAGGGACATGTTTAAGAAACAGAAGAAGATCAGAAGAGAAGAAGACAGAAGGTGAAGAGAAAGAAGAAAATGAAAGATAGAAGAAAGATAGAAGATGACAGAGTAGCTGACCAGGGTGCTGAAGACCCTCCTACACATCAGGATTACAGGTAAGTTTTTCTTTTCAGGCAATGTTTTTAACTTAGTCAGATTAACCCTTTGAGTGCCAGTGGAGTAAGCATAACCCACTGCCACTCATAGGGTTAATTATACTAACATTTGACACTTTTTTCATACTTTGGATATATTGATATGTGGCTTAGGGCCCCATATCAATACATGCACTGGTCAGTTAGGTTTTTTTTCCTTTCTTTTCACTTTCAGTTCCTGCGTCGGCGGGTTTAAACATGAGTTAAGGGACTCTGTGCCAAAAAAAAAATAGGTCTAGATTTTTGGTAATAAACTGGGGTACCTTAATACATGTTTCTGCCTAATGTGTGGAATTGAACGTGGAAGGGAGATTTGTTATAATGGGCACTAGACTTGTGCACGGCAAAAATTTTCAGTAAAATTTGATTTCGGACTAATTTTTTTTTCCCATTTGGAGGATCCGAATTTCGGACTGGACCTGTTCAACTCGGACAAAATTTGGCAATAGCCTGAATTATTTGGCCGAATTAAAAAAAAATAATAATATATTCAATAAAAAATTTAAATTAAACAAATAAAAATAAAAAATACATTAAACTAAATTAATAATAATATTAAATCTCTGAGACAGGAAGGAGTATTTTATAAACCCCTACACACTTATTAACCCTTAATAGGGCAAATATGGGGTGAGTGGCAGAAATGTAACATGGCTTTGTGATACAAATGAATATACAACAAACACACAAAATAAAGCCCTGTGCTCAAACTCCCAGTACTCCTGGGCAGCAGCAATGGCTTTAGTATACATCAGCAAAAAATACAAATAACAAAGCTCAACATTGAGCCAGGACAATTAAAATACAAATCATTTAAAAGGTTTACATGATTTGTATTCTTATTGTCCTGGCTTGTTGAGCTTTGATAAAGCAGCTTTCCAGCCGCGAAACGCGTTAGCATTATAACCCTGTATTATTATTTTTTATTATTTTTTACTAATAAATATTTTTATAATAAGTTACTGCCTGTTGCATCCAGTTTGGGAATTTGAAGTTTTCCAGAACACAGAGAGAGAAGTGACCCGAAAGGAGACAGGAGAAGTTCTCTGTGTGCTTGATTAGTCAGCAGACTCTTATAACAGAGCCCTGACTTATTCTAAATGTGAGTGCATCGTTTACATTCATTGAGGGATCGTTTATTAAGACTTATAGGAGCCCCTATTGTGTTTTTGTTTTGTCTTATCTATGTTCTGCCGCTAAGAGAGAGTGTGACCAGGGAGCTGCCTACGATTCAGTATCCTATATTTGGATACCCACTGTGTCTGAAGATGGTTCCAATTTCTCCAGTTGTTTGTTTAGTCAGTAGCGGTACATGCTGTAGATGACAATATACTTTTGTGAGTACGTACATTAGGGTGCGGTGGTGGTTCAACTTTTACAGTCTGATATACACAAGGGGCACCCCTTGTTTTTTGTCTCTCTTTTATTTTTCATAACTATTGTATATCAGCACTCCTAAATATTTCTCTAATGAGGATTCCCCAAGTTGTTTCCCATTTAGAGCATATGTAGCAAGTTTGTTTCTACAACCCAAATGCATAACCTTACATTTTTCTGCATTAAATGTCATCTGCCACTTTACTGCTGAGAAAAAACATCCAGCTCTGTACATACTTCCTTACATTGCTTAATGCTACTTTCAATTCCCACTTCTAGACCATTAATAAACACATTAAAAAGCATTGTGCCCACTTATAACTTTAGACCAATTTGAAAAGGTTCCATTTACAACAACTTTCTGCCATCTATCATTTAACCAGTTCTTAATCCATGTACAGATAACACCGCCCAAACCTTTTAATTTATGCAATAAACTGTTGTGAGGCACTGTATAAAAGGCTTTTGCAAAATTCAAGTATACTACATCTGCAGCAATTCCCCTGTCCAAATTACTACTGATTATTTCATAAATTGGAAGTAAATTAGTATGACATGATCTATTCTTCATGAAACCATGCTGATTTATACTAATAATATTGTTTGTCTTCACATAGTTCTGAATATTGTCAGTTAGTAACCCTTCTAGTATTGTACCCACTATGTAAATCAAGCTCACAGGTCTATAATTTCCTGGTTTGGATCTTGCTCCCTTTTTAAACAATGGAACTACATCAGCTGCCTGATGAAAGTGAATCAATAAATATTGAGTATAATGGTCTTGCTATTACTGAACTAAGTTCCTTAAGTACCATTGAGCTGTATACCATCAGGTCCAGGTGCTTTATTCTCCACAACCCTCTCCAGTCTCTTTTGGACCTTGTCCTCAGTAAACCATGCAAATAATGGAGGAAATTTCGTTGTTTTGTCTCTTTGCCCATAGCCCGTCATTGCGGTTTTCTTTGTATATACTGAAGCAAAGAATGTATTTAGGGTGTCAGCCATAGCCTTATCCTCACTAATCAATTCACCTGTCTCAGTCCTAAGAGGACCAATATCAACCTCAACTTTTTTGTTATTAATATACTTGTAGAATTGTTTAGGGTTTTTCTTGCACTCATTAGCAATATTTCTCTCATTTTCAATTTAGGTAGCTTAATTGCTTGTTTGCAGACTTTATTATATTCTTTATATATTTTAAATTATGCATCTGACCTGTTTGACTTAAACACTTTAAAATACTGTTTTTTATTTCTCATTTCCCTGCAAACCTCATTATTAAGCCACATTGGTTTCCCTTTACTCCTCTTGTGCTTATTCCCCAATGATATATATTCACATGTATATTTGTCTAAGAGCATTTTTAATACATTCCATGATTCTTGCTCATTTTTATCTTTGACCCTGCCACTCCTTACCTCTTCGCAGTGGCCAAAGGATTCCTGACACTTCTTACCTCTTCTCAGAGGCTGAAGGACCCCATCACTCCTTACCTCTTTGTAGAGGCCGAAGGACCCCACCACACCTTACCTCTTTGAAGAGGCCTAAGGCACAGACAGCAGATCTGTGCTCCTGGTGGTGGTGGTATTATTGCTACACCTGCTATCCACCACCAGTTCTGGCTTCTTCAGGATCATGTTCCACCTGGACATTGTCATGAAAGGAAGGGGCAAGAGAAATGGCGTGGGCTCCCTTGACCGCTAGTCTGGATGCTCACAAATGCTTCCCCTACCACTCCCCTAACCCAATCCCACCGGCTGCTTCACTGTTACTACTACTAGACTTGGGCACGACAAAAATTTTCAGTAAAATCAATTTCGGACAATTTTTTTTTTTAATTCGGGAACTCCGCATTTCAGATCAGACCTGTTTGACTTGGATGAAATTCGACAACAGTCCAAATTATTTGTTGAATTTAAAATACTTTAAAAGTACATAAGACATTAAAATTAAATACATGGAACCATTTCCAGTGTCTAAATGAAGATGGTGCAACATGGTAAGGGGGAGCTTTAGCCATATGGTACTATGGATGAAGTAAATGAAGTATGGATATAACTAAATTCGAAGGAAGAAGGAAGACTGAGGATGACTGGTGCAGGGCGGATTCAGGATGACAGCAACACTGTAGATGTAGCCAGCAGAAAACTGCAGAGCACTGGAGCAGGCAGGACTCAGTAGACATACTGCAGACTTTTTTACAAGAGACTACAAAACTGAAGATGAGAGGAGTGAGGAGGACTCAGGATGACAGCAACACAGTAGAGGTAGCTAGCAGCAAACTGCAGAATACTGGAGCAGGAACGACTCAGTCAGTACAGATACAGCAACTGAGGATGACTGATGTGAGTCAGACTCAGGATAACAACAACACTGGAGATGTAGCCAGCAGCAAACTGCAGAACACTGGACAGAGCAGGCATGACTCAGTCAGTAGAGAATAGATACAGCAACCGAGGATGACTGGTGTGAGTCAGACTCAGGATAACAACATCATTGGAGATGTAGCCAGCAGCAAACTGCAGAACACTGGAGCAGATCAGACACGACTCAGTCAGTAGAGAATAGATTAGTGTTGCGCGAGCATGCTCGGCCGATGCTCGGATCGGCTCGAGCATCGCTCTGCTCGGCACATGGCGGTACTCGTACGAGTACCGCATGTGCTCGCCCGCCATGTTCGGGTCTCCTCCCCGCACGTTTTGCGGCTGCTGCGCAGCCAATAAACGTGCAGGGAGGCTCTGACATCAGTGTAATGCCAGCAGCCATGTTGGCTGCTGGCATTACACTGATTGGCTGGCCAGAACCCGTGGTCGGGTGCTGTATAGCACCTGACCAGCGAGTTCGGCTCAGTCTTAGCCAGGGAGAGATGAGGATAGGAAGGGAAAGTCAGTGTAGGGAGAAAGAAAGCAAATTTGTGAAAAAAAAAGAACCAAAAGTCCTTTTTAGGACTACTGTGTGTGGGGGCAGCAGTTTATTTTGTGTGGGGGGAAAAAAACAAAAAAAAAAAAATTTCATATATTCTGTTTAGTGTGCAAAGTTGCAGATTAGAGCACATTCTGTTTAGTGTGCAAAGTTGCAGATTAGAGCACATTCTGTTTAGTGTGCAAAGTTGCAGATTAGAGCACATTCTGTTTAGTGTGCAAAGTTGCAGATTAGAGGACATTCTGTTAAGTCTTCAAACTCAAATATCAAAGTCACATATTCCATTCAGTGTGCTTCGCCGCAGTTTAGCAGCCTATTCTGTGTACTCTGCACAGTTGCAGAATAGGAAGAAATACTGTTAAGTCTTCAAACTAAAATATCAAAGTCACATATTCCATTCAGTGTGCGTCACCGCAGTTTAGCAGCCTATTCTGTGTACTCTGCACAGTTGCAGAATAGGAAGAAATACTGTTAAGTCTTCAAACTAAAATATCAAAGTCACATATTCCATTCAGTGTGCGTCACCGCAGTTTAGCAGCCTATTCTGTGTACTGTGCACAGTTGCAGAATAGGAAGAAATACTGTTAAGTCTTCAAACTAAAATATCAAAGTCACATATTCCATTCAGTGTGCTTCGCCGCAGTTTAGCAGCCTATTCTGTGCACTGTGCACAGTTGCAGAATAGGAAGAAATACTGTTAAGTCTTCAAACTAAAATATCAAAGTCACATATTCCATTCAGTGTGCGTCACCACAGTTTAGCAGCCTATTCTGTGTACTGTGCACAGTTGCAGAATAGGAAGAAATACTGTTAAGTCTTCAAAGTAAAATATCAAAGTCACATATTCCATTCAGTGTGCTTCGCCGCAGTTTAGCAGCCTATTCTGTGTACTGTGCACAGTTGCAGAATAGGAAGAAATACTGTTCAGTCTTCAAACTCAAATATCAAAGTCACATATTCCATTCAGTGTGCGTCACCGCAGTTTAGCAGCCTATTCTGTGTACTGTGCACAGTTGCAGAATAGGAAGAAATACTGTTAAGTCTTCAAACTAAAATATCAAAGTCACATATTCCATTCAGTGTGCGTCACTGCAGTTTAGCAGCCTATTCTGTGTACTGTGCACAGTTGCAGAATAGGAAGAAATACTGTTAAGTCTTCAAACTAAAATATCAAAGTCACATATTCCATTCAGTGTGCGTCACCGCAGTTTAGCAGCCTATTCTGTGTACTGTGCACAGTTGCAGAATAGGAAGAAATACTGTTAAGTCTTCAAACTAAAATATCAAAGTCACATATTCCATTCAGTGTGCTTCGCCGCAGTTTAGCAGCCTATTCTGTGTACTGTGCACAGTTGCAGAATAGGAAGAAATACTGTTAAGTCTTCAAACTAAAATATCAAAGTCACATATTCCATTCAGTGTGCGTCACCGCAGTTTAGCAGCCTATTCTGTGTACTGTGCACAGTTGCAGAATAGGAAGAAATACTGTTAAGTCTTCAAACTAAAATATCAAAGTCACATATTCCATTCAGTGTGCGTCACCGCAGTTTAGCAGCCTATTCTGTGTACTGTGCACAGTTGCAGAATAGGAAGAAATACTGTTAAGTCTTCAAACAAAAATATCAAAGTCACATATTCCATTCAGTGTGCTTCGCCGCAATTTAGCAGCATATTCTGTGTACTCTGCACAGTTGCAGAATAGGAAGAAATACTGTTAAGTCTTCAAACTAAAATATCAAAGTCACATATTCCATTCAGTGTGCGTCACCGCAGTTTAGCAGCCTATTCTGTGTACTGTGCACAGTTGCAGAATAGGAAGAAATACTGTTAAGTCTTCAAACTAAAATATCAAAGTCACATATTCCATTCAGTGTGCGTCACCGCAGTTTAGCAGCCTATTCTGTGTACTGTGCACAGTTGCAGAATAGGAAGAAATACTGTTAAGTCTTCAAACTAAAATATCAAAGTCACATATTCCATTCAGTGTGCTTCGCCGCAGTTTAGCAGCCTATTCTGTGTACTGTGCACAGTTGCAGAATAGGAAAAAATACTGTTAAGTCTAAAAACTCAAATATCAAAGTCACATATTCCATTCAGTGTGCGTCACCGCAGTTTAGCAGCCTATTCTGTGTACTGTGCACAGTTGCAGAATAGGAAGAAATACTGTTAAGTCTTCAAACTAAAATATCAAAGTCACATATTCCATTCAGTGTGCGTCACCGCAGTTTAGCAGCCTATTCTGTGTACTGTGCACAGTTGCAGAATAGGAAGAAATACTGTTAAGTCTTCAAACTAAAATATCAAAGTCACATATTCCATTCAGTGTGCGTCGCCGCAGTTTAGCAGCCTATTCTGTGTACTGTGCACAGTTGCAGAATAGGAAGAAATACTGTTAAGTCTTCAAACTAAAATATCAAAGTCACATATTCCATTCAGTGTGCTTCGCCGCAGTTTAGCAGCCTATTCTGTGTACTGTGCACAGTTGCAGAATAGGAAGAAATACTGTTAAGTCTTCAAACTAAAATATCAAAGTCACATATTCCATTCAGTGTGCGTCACTGCAGTTTAGCAGCCTATTCTGTGTACTGTGCACAGTTGCAGAATAGGAAGAAATACTGTTAAGTCTTCAAACTAAAATATCAAAGTCACATATTCCATTCAGTGTGCGTCACCGCAGTTTAGCAGCCTATTCTGTGTACTGTGCACAGTTGCAGAATAGGAAGAAATGCTGTTAAGTCTTCAAACAAAAATATCAAAGTCACATATTCCATTCAGTGTGCTTCGCCGCAGTTTAGCAGCATATTCTGTGTACTCTGCACAGTTGCAGAATAGGAAGAAATACTGTTAAGTCTTCAAACTAAAATATCAAAGTCACATATTCCATTCAGTGTGCGTCACCGCAGTTTAGCAGCCTTTTCTGTGTACTGTGCACAGTTGCAGAATAGGAAGAAATACTGTTAGGTCTTCAAACTAAAATATCAAAGTCGCATATTCCATTTAGTGTGCTTCGCCGCAGTTTAGCAGCATATTCTGTGTACTCTGCACAGTTGCAGAATAGGAAGAAATACTGTTAAGTCTTCAAACTAAAATATCAAAGTCACATATTCCATTCAGTGTGCGTCACCGCAGTTTAGCAGCCTATTCTGTGTACTGTGCACAGTTGCAGAATAGGAAGAAATACTGTTAAGTCTTCAAACTAAAATATCAAAGTCACATATTCCATTCAGTGTGCGTCACCGCAGTTTAGCAGCCTATTCTGTGTACTGTGCACAGTTGCAGAATAGGAAGAAATACTGTTAAGTCTTCAAACTAAAATATCAAAGTCACATATTCCATTCAGTGTGCTTCGCCGCAGTTTAGCAGCATATTCTGTGTACTCTGCACAGTTGCAGAATAGGAAGAAATACTGTTAAGTCTTCAAACTCAAATATCAAAGTCACATATTCAATTCAGTGTGCGTCACCGCAGTTTAGCAGCCTATTCTGTGTACTGTGCACAGTTGCAGAATAGGAAGAAATACTGTTAAGTCTTCAAACTAAAATATCAAAGTCACATATTCCATTCAGTGTGCGTCACCGCAGTTTAGCAGCCTATTCTGTGTACTCTGCACAGTTGCAGAATAGGAAGAAATACTGTTAAGTCTTCAAACTAAAATATCAAAGTCACATATTCCGTGTAAGATGAAGAAGGCGGGTAAAAACGGACGGGGAAGTGGACGTGATCCTGATAGTTCAGGGCGCGGGTCAGGACGCGGAGAAACTGTGCCTGGTGCCAGAGCACAAGAAAGAAAGACATCCACCATACCTAGCTTCATGTCTCATTTTACAGGGCGTCGCAGGACATCACTCTCGAGGTCCGACCACTGTGAACAGGTGGTCGGTTGGATGTCAGCTGATACTGCTTCCAGTCGGTTAAGCACCACCCTGTCTTCCACCAAGTCCACTCTCAGTAGCCAAGAGTCTGGTCAACATAATCCTCACTCTGATCATCCTTCCTCCCACCATAGACGGTCTGGTCAAAGAAGTGATCCCACACTGGGATATAGTGAGGAGCTCGTCTCATCACCAATCCTTCATTTGACCCTCTCTCCAAGCACGCTTGCAGAGGAACATGACATCTTATGCCCTGATTCACAACCTCTAGAGGGTACCCAATCACAAGAAGATGACAGATGTGAACGGCATTTAAGGTCAAAGGAAGTAGTGGATGATGATGATGATGATGAGACACAGTTGCCATTAAATCAACCACTATTACTGTCTCAAGACCTTGTTGAGGAGGATGTTATACAGTTGTCAATGACTGAGTATGTGGTGGGATCAAGACATGAGGAGGATGATCAGAGTGAGGAAGTGGAGGAGGACTTGGTGGACGATGAGGTGACTGACCCCACCTGGGAAGGTGTAGAGCCGAGCGATGACAGCAGTCCTGAGGGTGAGCCATCTGCACCACCGCAACAGGCTGGAAGAGGCAGTGGTGTGGCTACAGAAAGAAGGTGGACCGCACCAAACCGGCCCGCAAATGTTCCACGGAGCACCCCCTTGCGTAAATCTCCCTTGCCAAGGGGTAGGTGTTCTGCGGTATGGCGTTTTTTTAAGGAAAGTGCGGACGACAAAAGAATTGTAGTTTGCAACCTGTGCCACACCAGAATGAGCCGAGGCATGAACACTAGAAACCTCACCACCACCAGCATGATCCGACACATGGCATCCAAGCACCGTAATAAGTGGGAGGAACGCCCGGATCGCCAATCTGTGTCTGCAGGCCACACCACTGCCTCCTCTTCCCCTGTTTTCGGTGCCGGCCAATCGCCTGTCGAAGGCGCAGGCCCGCATATCTCCCGCCCTGCACCTGTACCATCTGAAGCACCATCAGCGACCACATCCACTTCCCTGTCCCAGCACAGCGTCCAAATGTCATTACCCCAGGCATTTGAGCGCAAGCGAAAATACCCAGCCACCCACCCACAGGCCATAGCACTAACCTCACACCTTTCCAAATTACTGGCCATCGAAATGCTGCCATTTAGGCTTGTGGACACTGAGTCCTTCCGCAGCCTGATGGCAGCAGCTGTCCCTCGGTACGCGGTCCCCAGCCGCCACTACTTTTCCCGGTGTGCCATCCCCGCATTACACCACCATGTGTCCCGTAACATCACCCGTGCCCTGACCAACGCAGTTACTGGGAAGGTCCACTTAACGACTGACACATGGACAAGTGCTTGTGGCCAGGGACGCTACATTTCCCTGACGGCACACTGGGTGAATGTCGTGGAGGCTGGGAGCGACTCGGACCCTGGGATGGCACGGGTGCTACCCACGCCGAGGATTGTGGGCCCTACCTCCATCAGGGTTTCCGCCAGCACCTACGTTATTGGCTCCTCCTCCTCCGTTTCCACCTCCGAATTCTCTACACGCAGCGCCACTCCCCCATCAGCTAGTAGCTGGAAGCAGTGTAGCACTGCAGTGGGGAAGCGTCAACAGGCCGTGCTGAAGCTGATCTGCCTTGGGGACAAACAGCACACGGCCTCAGAGCTGTTGCAGGGGATTAGTCACCAGACCGAGCAGTGGCTCTCGCCACTCAACCTGCAACCAGGCATGGTTGTGTGTGATAATGGGCGTAACTTGGTGGCGGCTTTGGAGCTCGGCAAGCTCACACACGTACCATGCCTAGCGCATGTATTTAATTTAGTGATTCAGCGATTTCTAAAAACCTACCCCAATGTGCATGATCTCTTGACCAAGGTGCGCCGCGTGTGTGCACATTTCCGTAAGTCATCTACAGCTTCGGCCGGCCTGTTGAAGCTGCAGCAGCGCTTACAATTGCCAGCTCACCGGCTGCTGTGTGATGTGAGCACGCGCTGGAACTCCACCTTCCACATGTTGGCCCGGCTTTGTGAGCAGCAGAGGGCAGTAGTGGAGTACCAGCTGTTACACGGTCGTCGCCTCTCCGTTCAACTTCCTGTAATCAGAAGTGAGGAGTGGGAATGGATGTCAGACCTCTGTGAGGTTTTACGCAATTTTGAGGAATCGACACAGATGGTGAGCGGCGATAACGCTATTATCAGTGTAACCATCCCACTTCTGTGTCTACTGAAACGCTCGCTGCTCACAATTAAAACTGACGCTTTGCATGTGGAAGAGGTGGAAATGCGGGAGGAAGAGCTTACACAAGGTGATAGCCAGAGCACCCTCACTTCGTCTTCTCAGCGACAATTGGAGGAGGCGGAGGAGGAGGAGGAGGAAGACACGGTTGCCTCCGCTACAGAGGGTAGCCATGGAACTTTAGTTCCATCTCTTCAGCGTGGGTGGGCAGAAGAGGAGGAAGAGGATGAGGAGATTGAGAGTCATCCTCCTGGTGAGGACAGCGAAATCTTGCCTGTTGGTACTCTGGCACACATGGCTGACTTTATGTTAGGCTGCCTTTCCCGTGACCCACGCGTTATACGCATTTTAGACAACACGGATTACTGGGTGTTCACCCTTCTGGACCCCCGCTACAAAGAGAATTTCTCATCTCTCATTCCTCCGGTGGAGAGGACAAGCAAAATGGTGCAATACCAGAAGGTTCTTGTCGAAAAATTGCTCCAAAATTTTCCATCTGACAACGCTGGCGGCAGAGTACGTGCTACCTTGGCCAACCGAGAAGGGGAGAAAAGGGGAGCACACAGCAGTTCCGAGAAAGGCAGGGCAACACTCTCCAAGGCGTGGGACACCTTCATGACACCCCGCCAGCACCCTCACCCTGATGCGCAGCCTAGTGTCACAAGGAGGGAAAAGTTTTGGAAGATGGTGAAGGAGTACGTAGCAGACCGTGTCAGTGTCCTCAATGATCCCTCTGTGCCTTACAACTACTGGGTGTCCAAGCTGGACACGTGGTATGAACTGGCACTCTACGCCTTGGAGGTGCTGGCCTGCCCTGCCGCCAGCGTTCTGTCTGAGCGGGTATTTAGTGCTGCTGGTGGCATCATAACAGATAAGCGTATCCGCCTTTCCACCGACAATGCTGATAGGTTGACACTTATAAAAATGAACAAGGCCTGGATTTCCCCTGACTTCTCCACTCCACTGGAGGAAAGCCCCGGGGGAACATAAACTCACTTTATATATGTTATTTACAATGATGGGAATACTCTGTATTCCCATTCACCCCTTCCACCCAAAAAACGGGTATATGGTTGACTCTTAATCTTCTCATCCTCCTCCTCCTCTTCCATATGCCCTGGGATATAATTTTTATATAGGGCCAGCTCACCAGCGGGCCCTGTGATATAATTTTTATATAGGGCCAGCTCACCAGCGGGCCCTGTTTGACAATTTTTATATAGGTCAGCTCACCAGCGGGCCTTCTCATATAATGTTTTATTGGGTCAGCTCTCTAGCGGGCCCTCTCATATAATGTTTTATAGCGTCAGCTCACTAGCGGGCCTTCGCATATAATGTTTAGGATGGTCAGCTCCGCAGCAGACCCTCACCCATAATGTTTTAGATGGTCGGCTCAGCGCACGTTTCCCTCTTAATCATGGCCCCAGTTCAGAAAAATCGAGGAAATTTTTGGGAGAATTTGCCTTTGCGCACGTTTCCCTCTTAATCATGGCCTCAGTTCAGAAAAATCTAGGAAATTTTTGGGAGAATTTGCCTTTGCGCACGTTTCCCTCTTAATCATGGCCTCACTTCAGAAAAACCGATGAAATTTTTTGCAGAATTTGCAGATGATATACAAGTAAATATACAGCAAATACTGTTTGGTAACAATTTTTCGCCTAAAGTCGTTTTTATTTTCCTTTTTGTGTGTTTTACGGTCAGTCTGTAAAAATGGCGTACTACGGGCGAAAGATCGTTCCCAGCAGCGATGTTGGAGTCCAAGATGCATCCAGACATCCTCCCTATGCTGTCCCTGAACCATTTCTGTGGTGTTTCCATCCTTTTCTGCCCTTTTCCTATGGACCAGGCACCCTCCCCTCATCAGAGCAGGGGGTGTCTGGTGTAATGCTCGAGTCCTCCCATTGACTTCAATGGGGCTCGGGTGCTCGGCCGAGCACTCGAGCCTCCGGGGGCGCTCGGTCAGAGCACCCGAACACCCGAGCATTGGGGTGCTCGCTCATCACTAGAATAGATACAGCAACTGAGGATGACTGGTGTAAGTCAGACTCAGGATAACAACAACATTGGATATGTAGCCAGCAACAAACTTCAGAACACTGGAGCAGAACAGGCATGACTCAGTCAGTAGAGAATAGATACAGCAACTGAGGATGACTGATGTGAGTCAGACTCAGGATAACAACATCATTGGAGATGTAGCCAGCAGCAAACTGCAGAAAACTGGAGCAGAGCAGGCACGACTCAGTCAGTAGAAAATAGATACAGCATTGTTTTCATGGAATTTCTTGTGGGAACATGGCGAAACCTTTTGCCTACCCCTAGGTATGTGAATTTTACTTAGAGCAGGGAGTACCTGCCCCTTAGTCATTATGTGGGGAGAAAGGTACAACTCATTACATATGGATCAGGAGTAGAGATTTGAAGGTCAGGTTGCACTAACTGTGGCCTACATATCAATTGTCCTCAAGTCATGTCTGACAACAGTAATCCTAGAGACAACCTTCAACAAGGTATGCAGCTTTATGAAGTCTCCAAGACTTCAGAAATCCCTAGGCCACAGGAAAACACATCATCTGGGCTAAAAGAAGAGATGATATTGCTAATATATGCGACTGAGCTAAGAAAAATTCCAGGGCAGTGGGCTCTAAAGACAATCAATGAACTGATTTTTAGCTCTTGTATCTCAATACAAACAGCACAATCTAGATTAAATAAATGCTATCTGAATATATTTTAAGGATGTAACATATGGACAATTAATGTGCACATATGCTAGTATGTGATATTTAAAGTTTTAGTACCTATTTTATTTTTGGTGTTAGTATCCCTTTAGCAGTTTAACAATCAAGTTAGCTGAATTATTTAAAGACATTAATTAATGGATAAATATATGCTCTGTGAACACAATCCTGAGTTTGAGGAAGTCTGGCAGATTTATTCTGGATACTTTCTCTATATCAGGGGTCACCAATCGTGATCCTCAAGAGCTACCAACAGTGCATGTTTTCTAGCTATCCCTAAATGAGCACAGGTAGTCCATTTAGAGTGATTGAACTGCTGATTAGTCCATCTGTTCTTCAGCTGGGATATCATGAAAATATGCAAAGTTTGTAGCACTTTAATATATTAAATGACTGTTGTTTTATTCAATATACATGTTCCATAACCATAGGATTTTGATAAGTTAGCAGAACCTGCCTGGATGTATGGAGCAATTGATGATCACACTTATTTATGGGTGAGTGCTTTATTCTACTATTTGTTTAATAATGTATCTTTCTTTTTTATTTATTGAGTGTGATAATGCATTTTGATGATTACATGAATATTCAATTTATTTGTCTTGTCATGTCATCAAAATTGAATTGGGAGTTTCCAATTTGTTACAGCAAAGTCATTAAGGCATTCTTACTAGTGACTGGCCTATTATATTTTAAATTTGAAGCATTTGGTTGAGTACACTTTCAAGCCATGAATAAGCTTTGTGGACATGAAACATGTTGACTGAGGAAGTTAAGCCTGGTATATTTGGTGTTTGTAAGACTGTATTATGATTGTATCATGAATGTTTTACATTCTTGATGTGGATAAAGAAGATTGTTTTGTTTATTTCCACTTTTACTACATTGTTTGTTCAATGCTGCAGCTCCATTTTTTTTGTCGGTATTATTACATTGGGCCGAGGAAGGCCTTAGCAAGCACATCAACATGCCTATATTTGAATCCAATTAGCATATCTACACAGCTTCTAAATTTAACTTTCTTTGATGATACAACGTATGAGATATACAGGCATAAATCCTGTATAACTTTTTACTAAATATGTCAAGTCTTGGAGAGTCAAATATAAAACAAAATGTATTTTAGCTTGATAAACATACAGCATGAAATATTTGCAAACATCAAATCCACCTCTGAATTTGCTTCTTTTTCAGATTCAACATTTGATAAGTTTGAATTATTATTATCAACAAAAGCAAATGTTGTCTATTTCTATAAATTAGATGTCTCCTCATGCATGTAGTGAAAATATGATATATGAATGAAACTTAAAAATTGTAAATTGATATAAGGACTGAATTGCCTGTCAGAACATCTTGTAAATATAAGAGGAGGCAAAAAGCATTTTCAATAATAAAACCTCTCAAATTACTTACCTAGAATGCAAACATAAAAAAACATATTGAAAGGAAAAGACCAAAAATAAACTGCCCCATGATTCCTAATTCAAAGCTCTAGAGAGAAAGATTGCTGTAGGAAAAGAAAATGTATTTGTTCAGGATATACTGCATTTCTAACATGTCTAATACATAATGCATGCTGGGACTTGCTCATTATTTTATGACCTGTAATTGTCTGCTAAGTGCATTTCTATGACTGTGGTTTTAAACAGTGAATGAACAGCATGTAGCACACCGTAGGACATCTAAAGTAAAAGCGTAATAGTCCTATAACGTACAAAACTGTCATAGCCACTGTAGATCATTTTATCCATTAGCAATTGCTTAGGCCAAAAACAGTAATTTTAAAAGATATTTTTTCAGACAAAATCCACCCACATAAATTTGTGATTCACCCTTTCACAGTCATCATGTAATAAACATTCATCACAATGACAATCCATAAACACATTTTGCCTTGTTTAATTAACAATGACTCATTCGTACATTTCCGGCTCAGAGTACAAGATAGCTGGTGCTTTATACAATGATCCTTTCCTTACTTTTGTTTTGAATGTAGCAGACTTTCAACTAAAATAGGTTTTCTGACACCAGACAGCAAATGCATTATTGGACTTGTCTGTGAACCATAATTTAAGTGTTGCGATTATAGCAAGTGGAATTTTATGCTTGTAGTATGAATTGGTGACATAATATTAGAAGCAGTATATATTTCTCATACTTTCAAATGCAAGAAATCCCTTTCAAGTATAGAAGTAATGGAAATCCTGCTGTGTATGGATTTAGAAGAGCAGAGGATTTTGGTTGCAAACAAGGATGCTCTGCTTGAAAACTAACAGGTGGAATTGAAATAGGAAAATATAATTTTTTTTTAGAAAAACTATAATAATAAAATTGTTCAGTAGGAACTTTGTGATATTAATGTTTTGAAAAGGCAACACAAACAAATGTTTTTAATATATATATATATATATATATATATACATATATATATATTATAGTATAATATAGTATCATTGCTTTCTAATAAAAGCCAGTATTTAATAAAGTACCAGTTGTAAGAACCCACTTCTATGATCAGTGTCACAGATTACTGCAGTTCTGTTGCTCACCTGATCACACCCTCCTGAACTTTTTAAACCTGCTGTGCACACTCTCATGTGCTCTTTCATAGATTCTCTTACTGATATCTGTTTCTAATGTCTGTTTCCAGTGTCTGTGTCCAGAGTTTGTATCCAGTATCGGCTAACAGTGCCTATTGATGAATTCCAGGGGTCAGACGTGGGGACAGTGCACAGTCCACTATCAGGAGCTGACACTGAACATAGCCAGACTGATGAACAAGCTTGGAGTGAACCAGTAGAGAGAGCAGAACCACAGTGGTAGTAATAGTGGTAAGCATGCTCTACAGCGGAGTGGAAACTGGAGGCCGACAACCTAAAATGCTAGGGTCACAACCAAAATACCCTAGGACCCTAGGGTACTGAAACTACCATGAACCCTTGAACGCTAAGGGCACAACAATCCCCGGTAGGACTAGGCACTGCTGCACTATGGACAGGACCTACCCGACCAATGACTGAGACTGAGAACCTGCAAGGAAGGTACCAGGCCTCAGGGAGTGAGAGTGAGACAAACTAGCCAATGGTAAAAACGATTTGGGTAGTCAAACAAGCCACAGTACTTAGCATGGAGCGAGTAGTCAGCCAGGCCAAAGGTCATACATGAAGAGGGTAGTTGGACAAGCCAAAGTCAGCACGGAGCAGTTAGTCAGCCAGGTCACAGGTCAAACACGGAGCAGGTAGTCGGACAAAGCCAAAGTTGACGCTCACTCATAACTATTTTAAGTTTGAAGATGATTTGTTTATTCAATTAGCTGGGAAGGCGATGGGGTCCCCTATGGCCCTAGCGTATGCAAATGCGTTTATGTGGGACTATGAGAAACAGCACATTATGGGTTCACAGTATTGGGAATATGTGAAGTTTTATGTCAGGTTCATTGATGACCTGTTTATGCTTTGGTCTGGTAGTGGACAGAAGCTTCTTGAGTTTGTGGATCAGCTGAACAATTTAAAGACTCCAATTTGACTGACTGAAAACTTTAGTGACAATGAGATTAGGTACCTGGATGTATTGATTTGGAAGGAAGGCAGCAAGTTAAAAACTTCATTGTATATTAAAACAACAGACCGTAATACCCTATTATGTGCTCAAAGTCAACACCCCAGGCAATTAAGAGAGGTCTTCCAAGGTCCCAGCTGATGAGAGTTAAGTGAATAGTGTCTGATCCTGTTGAGAGTAAGATAATATTGGAGGAAATGGGGGCAAAATTTGTGGAGAGGGGTTATAAGGAGGCAGATATTAAGCAAGATATACAGGTGGTAGCAGGAATGGATAGACACTCACTGCTAGTGGGGTCACAAAGGAAAAGAGCTGAAGATCGAGATCGTCTTATAGTAACCACAACATTTTCTGATATAGGTGGGGACGTGAGAGCTAGTATAGTCAATAATTGGGACATCTTAAAAAAGATCCTGAAGCGGGTCAACAACTACCAATGCATTGCTTTAACAGAGGTAGGAGCATAAAAGATGAATTAGTCAGCTCTGACCCAAGGAGTAAATACACACCAGTAGCTAGTGAGGCACTCAAAGGGGTATTCAAATGTTTAGGCTGTGTAACATGTGCACACATGATTACTGGCACTAAATACAGGGTCCCCACGATTGACTATACCATTAATGTTGAGGCAGAATATCACGTGTACCACTGCATTCATAGTATATCTGATAGTTTGTCCTTGCTGAAAATGTTATGTGGGCAAAATGATGAGGGCATTCAAAGAATGAATGCGGCAATATAGATCTATGATTGTCAGGGGTCTCAATGATACACTGAATGATCAACAGCGTAAGCGTTCCCCGGTTGCCAGGCATTTTATTCAGTTCAAACATAAGGTCACTGAACTCAAATGTTTTTCTTTTGAGTTGGTCAAACAGGCACCATGGGGAGGTGACAGGGAGGCTCGGCTGGCGAAACAAGAAATGTATTGGATTTATAAGCTGAGATCACAGTCACCTTCCGGACTGAATGAACAGTTCAGTCTGACACATTATATGTAAATTGTTATGTTTCTTCTGAATTGAGCACATTTTTAGTTTGATATTTTCTCATGTACATTGTGACATTAATGTGTTTGGAGGTCTGTGTATTCATTTGGAGACCGGTTGGCATCCTTCGGTTGCTAAGTATCACGGAGCCCGTAATTGCTGCCTTTCTTTGTCAGTTACCAGAAGAGGGCTCTCCATTGGCTGCCTGCCTTCAGCCCACCCTGTATTGCCTATTTAGACTGAGCTTGGGCACCCTTTGGTTGCCCTTTCGTGTTGTTTCCATGCTGCCTGCACCTGCATTGGGTTCCTGAGCTTCCTGGGCCGTTACTCTGTTCCTGCTCGTCTGTGATCGCCTGAGTTCCTGTCTGCCAGCTTCTCTGGTTCGAGCATCCGTTCCTGATCTGGTTGGGGTCGCTGTCCCTGCTGCTGTTTCCTGATGCCGTTCCTGATCCAGTTGACTGCCTGTAGATCTTTTTCCTGTCCATCACCGGCTGTGTTCCTGATCCTGGATCGCCTGCAGTGTGTCTCTCTCCTCCAGTCGCCCTGGCGACATTTTCATTCACTTGTGTTTTACTCTCCAGTACACGGGTACTGGTTCGCTCCACATACAACCAGTTGCTCATTGCACCGGTAGAGGTTCCGTCATTCCAGTATGTGGGTTCTGGTTCGCTCCATGCATGACCGGTTGCTGTTCAGTCCTAGACAGCACCGGTAAACATTCTGTCACTCCAGTACGCGAGTACTGGTTCGCTCCATGTATAACCGGCTGCTCATTGCAGCGATAGAGGTTCTGTCACTCCAGTACGCGGGTACTGGTTCGCTCCATGCATGACCGGTTGCTGTTCAGTCCTAGACAGCACCGGTAGAGATTCTGTCACTCCAGTACGTGGGTACTGGTTCGCTCCTTATATAACCGGTTGCTGTTCAGTCCTAGACAGCCCAGTACTCCAGTACACGGGTACTGGTTCGCTCCTCGTTCAACCAGCTGCCCGCTGCACCGGTAGAGCTGTTGTTACTCCAGTACGCGGGTACTGGTTCGCGCCATGTATTAACCGGTTGCTTTCTGCATTTCTCTCAGCACCGGTAGAGACTGCGTACTCCAGTACATGGGTACTGGTTCGCTCCTGTGTTATAGGGGGCCTATATCATCCTGTCTATTCAGAGGGCCTAAGTTCGTCCATATCATGCGACTGGTCTATTACACCTTAAGCCAGTCACTGAGGCCACCATTGCTGCTATCCAGTACTTGTAGTCAAGGCTGCCTTGCCCGGTATATTGGTAATGCCGGTAGAGCCTCACTACCTGCTGTCTTGATCCCAAGGTTGCCTTGCCCTGTATATTGGCAACTGGCAAGGCCGGTAGAGCCTTATCTACTCATGTACCAGTCTCAAGGCTGCCTTTCCCGGTATATTGGCAGGGCCGGTAAAGCCTTTACTATTCGTTGTACCAGTCTGCAGGCTGCCTTTCCCGGTATATTGGCAGGGCCGGTAAAGCCTTTACTATTCGTTGTACCAGTCTGCAGGCTGCCTTGCCCGGTATATTGGCAAGGCTGGTAGAGCCACCTTTTCCTCAATTACTAGTCTAGGGCTGCCTTGCCTGGTATATTGGTAAGGCCGGTAGAACCTTTTTCATCTTGTGCCACCTAAGGTTGCCTTACCCGGTATTGGCAAGGCCGGTAGAGCCTGTCTTACATTTTGTATACCACTACTCATGCTACTATGTATTGTCGCTAAATGTTCTATGTGAATGCTACCCACAAGGGTTCCCATTAAAACTTTTCAATAAAGTTGTGTTTTTATCTTAACTCTGTGTCTGAGAGTCATAACAAACCGTGACAGTACGAAAGGGCCATGACCTCAGATAATAAGAGTGATGGTAAAACACAGAACATCCATTGGAGGATGGCTGTACATGAGCAACGCCTGGATCAGCTATCGGTGGCGATCCAAACCATTCTTGAACATACAGTACTCACGGACAAGTCCGTCCCGAGCCCGGTGGTCTCCCCAGGTCCGACGCTGAAGAACAATACCATGCCCTCAGGGGCTGCAGTTAAGGGGTTAACCGCTTCCGCCCCTTTGCCACTCAGACATGATGGTGATCCTAGCCTGTGCAGAGTGTTTATCAACCAACTTGAAATATTTATGGAATTGACTTTGCATGCCTTTCCTAATGACCGCAGTAAAGTTGGGTTTATGATATCCCTGCTGACTGGCAGAGCCCTGGCATGGGCCAATTCCTTATGGAAGAGTGCGAGACCTTGCACAAACAATTTCAGGGAATTTGTGCAGTCATTTCAGAGAGTGTTTGAGATCCCTGGTAGAACCGCTTCTGCTGCTAAACGCCTTATGGAGATACAGCAGGGTAGGCATACTGTAGGCGATTATGCCATTGAATTCCGCACCTTGGCAGCAGAGGTAGGTTGGAACAGTGAGGCGTTGCTGGCAGCTTTTGCTCAAGGTTTGAGCAACCAGATTAAGGATGAAATTGCAGCTAAAGAATTGCCTACAGATCTAGATGAATATATTATGTTATCCTAATTGACACTCGGCTAAAGACCGAAGGCTAAGGTAAAAAAATAACGGATCTAACAGTACATTTTGCCCACCCATCCCTCCCTTGGCATCTAAGCCTAATGAACAGTTACGGGAATCAGGTGAACCTATGCAATTGGGCTTCACCAAACTAACCAAGGAGGAGAGAACATATCGCAAGAAGGCAGGGGTTGTGCTTATACTGTGGCAAAAATGGGCACCTGCTAAGATCTTGTCCCATACGTCCGGGAAACGAACACACCTAGGGTACCTTGGGGGACAGGCCCTAGGTGGTGTTCAACCGTCCCCAGGTTTGGTCACACTGAAACCCACCATACAGGTGGTACTTTCATGGGCAGAAAGCTCAGTGGAGGTTCTGGCCCTGGTTGATTCCGGCGCAGCTGGATATTTTATGGATAATACCTTAGCTGAATTGCATGGGATTCCGCGGATTGAGAGAGAATCCCCTCTCGCTATTGAAGCTATTGACGGCAGACCCCTAGAACCTGCACAGGTTACCTTTGAAACAATGCCATTATCTATGACCATTGGGGCGCTTCACAAAGAGGAACAGCAGTTCCAGCTTATCCATTCTCCACACTACGCAATCATTCTGGGATTTCTTTGGTTACAGCTTCATAATCCACAGTTTGACTGGCAAAAGTGTGAAATCTCTGCTTGGTCTCAGTATTGTATGGAGCATTGTGTGTCCCACCCGCTTAAGATCCTGTGTACCTCCCCTTCAGTCCCAGACGAGTATCAACAGGTCAGTGATGTATTCAGTAAGGGAGAGGCTGGCACCTTACCCCAGCACAGATCTTATGACTGAGCTATTGATTTGCCTCCGGGGGTGGTGCCCCCTAGGGGACGCACATATCCATTGTCTTGTGATGAGAACCAAGCTATGGAGGAATACATTTCTGATGCCCTTAAGAGAGGGATCATAAGGAAATCCACCTCTCCTGCCGGGGCTGGATTCTTTTTTGTAAAAAAGAAAAATGGTGAACTGAGACCATGCATTGATTACCGTGGCCTAAACAAGTTAATGTCTAAAAATGCTTATCCGATACCACTCATCACCGAGTTATTTGACAGGTTAAAAGGTTCCTCAATCTTTGCTAAACTGGACTTACGAGCTGCTTATAACCTGATTCAGATCAGAGCTGGTGATGAGTGGAAAACTGCCTTTAACTCTAGATCTAGGCACTATGAATATCTAGTTATGCCATTTGGTCTCTGGAACACACCCGAAGTATTTCAAGATTTAATCAATGACATCCTCAGGGATATGTTGCAGTCCTGTGTGGTTGTCTACTTGGATGACATACTCATTCATTCTGAAAATATGTCACAACACATTAAAGACGTGTCAGAGGTGTTGCTCCGCCTACTTAAAAACAAGTTGTTTTGCAAATTGGAAAAATGCGAGTTTCACAAAACCAGTGTGCCATTCTTGGGGTTTGTGATTGGCAAAGAAGGCATTGCCATGGATAAGGAGAAACTGGCGGCAGTTTTGCAATGGCCACAGCCTAAGGGCCTAAAAGCTATTCAGCGATTTCTGGGTTTCGCTAATTATTATAGAAAGTTTATTAAGAACTTTTCTACAATTGTTAAACCATTGTCTGACCTTACGCACAAGGGTGCTAATCCATCCCAATGGTCGGTGGCAGCGGAGGATGTCTTTGAGAAATTGAAATCCGCTTTTGTTAACGCTCCTGTATTATCCCACCCCAACCCATCTCTCCCATTCACATTGGAGGTTGATGTCTCAGAGATTGGGGTTGGGGCAGTTCTTTCTCAACGACCTGTTAAAGGAGGAATTCTCAGACCTTGTGGGTTTTTCTCCAAAAAGTTGTCAGTGGCTCAATGTCACTATGAGATAGGTGACAGAGAATTACTGGCCATTATTCTTGCCCTGAAGGAATGGCGCCACCTACTAGAGGGCACAAAAAAACAGTATTAATTCTGACTGACCACAAAAACTTGACCTATCTCTCTGAAGCTAAAAGATTGTCCTCACGCCAGACCAGGTGTGCACTGTTCCTTTCTCGATTCAATTTTATTGTATCTTATCTGCCGGGGTCCAAGAATGTTAGGGCTGATGCCCTGTCGAGACAATTTGAGCCTGAAACTGACAGAGATGAGGTTCCAGCACCTATTATACAGCCTGATCGTATATTGGCTACTCTACGTATAAGTATCACTTCACCACTAGGGGAAGAGATATTGGCCTCCCAGGCTACTGCTCCCCCAGAAACCCCAGTGGGCAAGTGTTTTATTGATGAGCCATTTCGCACTTGATTGCTTGAGACATATCATTCCTCTAAAGCTGCAGGACATATTGGGAGAGATCAATTGATCTGGTCTCTCTCACAAGACTTTTGGTGGCCCTCCCTGAGGGCAGATTGTGCTGAGTTTACTAATGCCTGTGCCACCTGTGCCCGTGCCTAGACCCCTAGACACCTCCCGGTGGACCTACTCCAGCCGGTACCTAATGGTGAACGTCCCTGGTCCCACGTTTCCATTGATTTCATGGGAGAATTGCCAGTGTCTAGAGGGTATTCCTTTATACTTATGGTGGTGGACAGGTTTTCTAAAATGGCTCATTTCGTGCCCCTCCATGGCCTTCCCTCTGCCAAAGAATTAGCGGTGGTTTTCGCTAAACAAGTATTTCGGTTGCATGGAGTACTGTCACGGTTTGTTAAGACTCTCAGACGCAAAGTTAAGTAAAAACACAACTTTATTGAAAAGTTTAAGACAATCCCATAGGATCTGATACACATACATACATATATATAGAAATGACAAGAAAAGGAGTAATAATAGCGAGTACTGCCCTGTATATTGGCAGGGCTGGTAGAGCCTTTACTATTCATTGTACCAGTCTCCAGGCTGCCTTGCCTGGTATATTGGCAAGGCCGGTAGAGCCACCTTTTCCTCAATTACTAGTCTAGGGCTCCCTTGCCCGGTATATTGGTAATGCCGGTAGAACCGTTTCCATCTTCTGCCACCTAAGGTTGCCTTACCCGGTACTGGCAAGGCCGGTAGAGCCTGTCTTACATTTTGTATACCACTACTCATGCTACTATGTATTGTCGCTAAATGTTCTATGTGAATGCTACCCACAAGGGCTCCCATTAAAACTTTTCAATAAAGTTGTGTTTTTATCTTAACTCTGTGTCTGAGAGTCATAACAAACCGTGACAGTACGAAAGGGCCATGACCTCAGATAATAAGAGTGATGGTAAAACACAGAACATCCATTGGAGGATGGCTGTACATGAGCAACGCCTGGATCAGCTATCGGTGGCGATCCAAACCATTCTTGAACATACAGTACTCACGGACAAGTCCGTCCCGAGCCCGGTGGTCTCCCCAGGTCCGACGCTGGAGAACAATACCATGCCCTCAGGGGCTGCAGTTAAGGGGTTAACCGCTTCCGCCCCTTTGCCACTCAGACATGATGGTGATCCTAGCCTGTGCAGAGTGTTTATCAACCAACTTGAAATATTTATGGAATTGACTTTGCATGCCTTTCCTAATGACCGCAGTAAAGTTGGGTTTATGATATCCCTGCTGACTGGCAGAGCCCTGGCATGGGCCAATTCCTTATGGAAGAGTGCGAGACCTTGCACAAACAATTTCAGGGAATTTGTGCAGTCATTTCAGAGAGTGTTTGAGATCCCTGGTAGAACCGCTTCTGCTGCTAAACGCCTTATGGAGATACAGCAGGGTAGGCATACTGTAGGCGATTATGCCATTGAATTCCGCACCTTGGCAGCAGAGGTAGGTTGGAACAGTGAGGCGTTGCTGGCAGCTTTTGCTCAAGGTTTGAGCAACCAGATTAAGGATGAAATTGCAGCTAAAGAATTGCCTACAGATCTAGATGAATATATTATGTTATCCTAATTGACACTCGGCTAAAGACCGAAGGCTAAGGTAAAAAAATAACGGATCTAACAGTACATTTTGCCCACCCATCCCTCCCTTGGCATCTAAGCCTAATGAACAGTTACGGGAATCAGGTGAACCTATGCAATTGGGCTTCACCAAACTAACCAAGGAGGAGAGAACATATCGCAAGAAGGCAGGGGTTGTGCTTATACTGTGGCAAAAATGGGCACCTGCTAAGATCTTGTCCCATACGTCCGGGAAACGAACACACCTAGGGTACCTTGGGGGACAGGCCCTAGGTGGTGTTCAACCGTCCCCAGGTTTGGTCACACTGAAACCCACCATACAGGTGGTACTTTCATGGGCAGAAAGCTCAGTGGAGGTTCTGGCCCTGGTTGATTCCGGCGCAGCTGGATATTTTATGGATAATACCTTAGCTGAATTGCATGGGATTCCGCGGATTGAGAGAGAATCCCCTCTCGCTATTGAAGCTATTGACGGCAGACCCCTAGAACCTGCACAGGTTACCTTTGAAACAATGCCATTATCTATGACCATTGGGGCGCTTCACAAAGAGGAACAGCAGTTCCAGCTTATCCATTCTCCACACTACGCAATCATTCTGGGATTTCTTTGGTTACAGCTTCATAATCCACAGTTTGACTGGCAAAAGTGTGAAATCTCTGCTTGGTCTCAGT
Organism: Rhinophrynus dorsalis; assembly: GCA_037306005.1. Lineage (NCBI taxonomy): Eukaryota > Metazoa > Chordata > Amphibia > Anura > Rhinophrynidae > Rhinophrynus > Rhinophrynus dorsalis. The sequence goes on from CM074723.1 coordinate 314,587,051, forward strand.
ATTGTATGGAGCATTGTGTGTCCCACCCGCTTAAGATCCTGTGTACCTCCCCTTCAGTCCCAGACGAGTATCAACAGGTCAGTGATGTATTCAGTAAGGGAGAGGCTGGCACCTTACCCCAGCACAGATCTTATGACTGAGCTATTGATTTGCCTCCGGGGGTGGTGCCCCCTAGGGGACGCACATATCCATTGTCTTGTGATGAGAACCAAGCTATGGAGGAATACATTTCTGATGCCCTTAAGAGAGGGATCATAAGGAAATCCACCTCTCCTGCCGGGGCTGGATTCTTTTTTGTAAAAAAGAAAAATGGTGAACTGAGACCATGCATTGATTACCGTGGCCTAAACAAGTTAATGTCTAAAAATGCTTATCCGATACCACTCATCACCGAGTTATTTGACAGGTTAAAAGGTTCCTCAATCTTTGCTAAACTGGACTTACGAGCTGCTTATAACCTGATTCAGATCAGAGCTGGTGATGAGTGGAAAACTGCCTTTAACTCTAGATCTAGGCACTATGAATATCTAGTTATGCCATTTGGTCTCTGGAACACACCCGAAGTATTTCAAGATTTAATCAATGACATCCTCAGGGATATGTTGCAGTCCTGTGTGGTTGTCTACTTGGATGACATACTCATTCATTCTGAAAATATGTCACAACACATTAAAGACGTGTCAGAGGTGTTGCTCCGCCTACTTAAAAACAAGTTGTTTTGCAAATTGGAAAAATGCGAGTTTCACAAAACCAGTGTGCCATTCTTGGGGTTTGTGATTGGCAAAGAAGGCATTGCCATGGATAAGGAGAAACTGGCGGCAGTTTTGCAATGGCCACAGCCTAAGGGCCTAAAAGCTATTCAGCGATTTCTGGGTTTCGCTAATTATTATAGAAAGTTTATTAAGAACTTTTCTACAATTGTTAAACCATTGTCTGACCTTACGCACAAGGGTGCTAATCCATCCCAATGGTCGGTGGCAGCGGAGGATGTCTTTGAGAAATTGAAATCCGCTTTTGTTAACGCTCCTGTATTATCCCACCCCAACCCATCTCTCCCATTCACATTGGAGGTTGATGTCTCAGAGATTGGGGTTGGGGCAGTTCTTTCTCAACGACCTGTTAAAGGAGGAATTCTCAGACCTTGTGGGTTTTTCTCCAAAAAGTTGTCAGTGGCTCAATGTCACTATGAGATAGGTGACAGAGAATTACTGGCCATTATTCTTGCCCTGAAGGAATGGCGCCACCTACTAGAGGGCACAAAAAAACAGTATTAATTCTGACTGACCACAAAAACTTGACCTATCTCTCTGAAGCTAAAAGATTGTCCTCACGCCAGACCAGGTGTGCACTGTTCCTTTCTCGATTCAATTTTATTGTATCTTATCTGCCGGGGTCCAAGAATGTTAGGGCTGATGCCCTGTCGAGACAATTTGAGCCTGAAACTGACAGAGATGAGGTTCCAGCACCTATTATACAGCCTGATCGTATATTGGCTACTCTACGTATAAGTATCACTTCACCACTAGGGGAAGAGATATTGGCCTCCCAGGCTACTGCTCCCCCAGAAACCCCAGTGGGCAAGTGTTTTATTGATGAGCCATTTCGCACTTGATTGCTTGAGACATATCATTCCTCTAAAGCTGCAGGACATATTGGGAGAGATCAATTGATCTGGTCTCTCTCACAAGACTTTTGGTGGCCCTCCCTGAGGGCAGATTGTGCTGAGTTTACTAATGCCTGTGCCACCTGTGCCCGTGCCTAGACCCCTAGACACCTCCCGGTGGACCTACTCCAGCCGGTACCTAATGGTGAACGTCCCTGGTCCCACGTTTCCATTGATTTCATGGGAGAATTGCCAGTGTCTAGAGGGTATTCCTTTATACTTATGGTGGTGGACAGGTTTTCTAAAATGGCTCATTTCGTGCCCCTCCATGGCCTTCCCTCTGCCAAAGAATTAGCGGTGGTTTTCGCTAAACAAGTATTTCGGTTGCATGGAGTACTGTCACGGTTTGTTAAGACTCTCAGACGCAAAGTTAAGTAAAAACACAACTTTATTGAAAAGTTTAAGACAATCCCATAGGATCTGATACACATACATACATATATATAGAAATGACAAGAAAAGGAGTAATAATAGCGAGTACTGCCCTGTATATTGGCAGGGCTGGTAGAGCCTTTACTATTCATTGTACCAGTCTCCAGGCTGCCTTGCCTGGTATATTGGCAAGGCCGGTAGAGCCACCTTTTCCTCAATTACTAGTCTAGGGCTCCCTTGCCCGGTATATTGGTAATGCCGGTAGAACCGTTTCCATCTTCTGCCACCTAAGGTTGCCTTACCCGGTACTGGCAAGGCCGGTAGAGCCTGTCTTACATTTTGTATACCACTACTCATGCTACTATGTATTGTCGCTAAATGTTCTATGTGAATGCTACCCACAAGGGCTCCCATTAAAACTTTTCAATAAAGTTGTGTTTTTATCTTAACTCTGTGTCTGAGAGTCATAACAAACCGTGACAGTACGAAAGGGCCATGACCTCAGATAATAAGAGTGATGGTAAAACACAGAACATCCATTGGAGGATGGCTGTACATGAGCAACGCCTGGATCAGCTATCGGTGGCGATCCAAACCATTCTTGAACATACAGTACTCACGGACAAGTCCGTCCCGAGCCCGGTGGTCTCCCCAGGTCCGACGCTGGAGAACAATACCATGCCCTCAGGGGCTGCAGTTAAGGGGTTAACCGCTTCCGCCCCTTTGCCACTCAGACATGATGGTGATCCTAGCCTGTGCAGAGTGTTTATCAACCAACTTGAAATATTTATGGAATTGACTTTGCATGCCTTTCCTAATGACCGCAGTAAAGTTGGGTTTATGATATCCCTGCTGACTGGCAGAGCCCTGGCATGGGCCAATTCCTTATGGAAGAGTGCGAGACCTTGCACAAACAATTTCAGGGAATTTGTGCAGTCATTTCAGAGAGTGTTTGAGATCCCTGGTAGAACCGCTTCTGCTGCTAAACGCCTTATGGAGATACAGCAGGGTAGGCATACTGTAGGCGATTATGCCATTGAATTCCGCACCTTGGCAGCAGAGGTAGGTTGGAACAGTGAGGCGTTGCTGGCAGCTTTTGCTCAAGGTTTGAGCAACCAGATTAAGGATGAAATTGCAGCTAAAGAATTGCCTACAGATCTAGATGAATATATTATGTTATCCTAATTGACACTCGGCTAAAGACCGAAGGCTAAGGTAAAAAAATAACGGATCTAACAGTACATTTTGCCCACCCATCCCTCCCTTGGCATCTAAGCCTAATGAACAGTTACGGGAATCAGGTGAACCTATGCAATTGGGCTTCACCAAACTAACCAAGGAGGAGAGAACATATCGCAAGAAGGCAGGGGTTGTGCTTATACTGTGGCAAAAATGGGCACCTGCTAAGATCTTGTCCCATACGTCCGGGAAACGAACACACCTAGGGTACCTTGGGGGACAGGCCCTAGGTGGTGTTCAACCGTCCCCAGGTTTGGTCACACTGAAACCCACCATACAGGTGGTACTTTCATGGGCAGAAAGCTCAGTGGAGGTTCTGGCCCTGGTTGATTCCGGCGCAGCTGGATATTTTATGGATAATACCTTAGCTGAATTGCATGGGATTCCGCGGATTGAGAGAGAATCCCCTCTCGCTATTGAAGCTATTGACGGCAGACCCCTAGAACCTGCACAGGTTACCTTTGAAACAATGCCATTATCTATGACCATTGGGGCGCTTCACAAAGAGGAACAGCAGTTCCAGCTTATCCATTCTCCACACTACGCAATCATTCTGGGATTTCTTTGGTTACAGCTTCATAATCCACAGTTTGACTGGCAAAAGTGTGAAATCTCTGCTTGGTCTCAGTATTGTATGGAGCATTGTGTGTCCCACCCGCTTAAGATCCTGTGTACCTCCCCTTCAGTCCCAGACGAGTATCAACAGGTCAGTGATGTATTCAGTAAGGGAGAGGCTGGCACCTTACCCCAGCACAGATCTTATGACTGAGCTATTGATTTGCCTCCGGGGGTGGTGCCCCCTAGGGGACGCACATATCCATTGTCTTGTGATGAGAACCAAGCTATGGAGGAATACATTTCTGATGCCCTTAAGAGAGGGATCATAAGGAAATCCACCTCTCCTGCCGGGGCTGGATTCTTTTTTGTAAAAAAGAAAAATGGTGAACTGAGACCATGCATTGATTACCGTGGCCTAAACAAGTTAATGTCTAAAAATGCTTATCCGATACCACTCATCACCGAGTTATTTGACAGGTTAAAAGGTTCCTCAATCTTTGCTAAACTGGACTTACGAGCTGCTTATAACCTGATTCAGATCAGAGCTGGTGATGAGTGGAAAACTGCCTTTAACTCTAGATCTAGGCACTATGAATATCTAGTTATGCCATTTGGTCTCTGGAACACACCCGAAGTATTTCAAGATTTAATCAATGACATCCTCAGGGATATGTTGCAGTCCTGTGTGGTTGTCTACTTGGATGACATACTCATTCATTCTGAAAATATGTCACAACACATTAAAGACGTGTCAGAGGTGTTGCTCCGCCTACTTAAAAACAAGTTGTTTTGCAAATTGGAAAAATGCGAGTTTCACAAAACCAGTGTGCCATTCTTGGGGTTTGTGATTGGCAAAGAAGGCATTGCCATGGATAAGGAGAAACTGGCGGCAGTTTTGCAATGGCCACAGCCTAAGGGCCTAAAAGCTATTCAGCGATTTCTGGGTTTCGCTAATTATTATAGAAAGTTTATTAAGAACTTTTCTACAATTGTTAAACCATTGTCTGACCTTACGCACAAGGGTGCTAATCCATCCCAATGGTCGGTGGCAGCGGAGGATGTCTTTGAGAAATTGAAATCCGCTTTTGTTAACGCTCCTGTATTATCCCACCCCAACCCATCTCTCCCATTCACATTGGAGGTTGATGTCTCAGAGATTGGGGTTGGGGCAGTTCTTTCTCAACGACCTGTTAAAGGAGGAATTCTCAGACCTTGTGGGTTTTTCTCCAAAAAGTTGTCAGTGGCTCAATGTCACTATGAGATAGGTGACAGAGAATTACTGGCCATTATTCTTACCCTGAAGGAATGGCGCCACCTACTAGAGGGCACAAAAAAACAGTATTAATTCTGACTGACCACAAAAACTTGACCTATCTCTCTGAAGCTAAAAGATTGTCCTCACGCCAGACCAGGTGTGCACTGTTCCTTTCTCGATTCAATTTTATTGTATCTTATCTGCCGGGGTCCAAGAATGTTAGGGCTGATGCCCTGTCGAGACAATTTGAGCCTGAAACTGACAGAGATGAGGTTCCAGCACCTATTATACAGCCTGATCGTATATTGGCTACTCTACGTATAAGTATCACTTCACCACTAGGGGAAGAGATATTGGCCTCCCAGGCTACTGCTCCCCCAGAAACCCCAGTGGGCAAGTGTTTTATTGATGAGCCATTTCGCACTTGATTGCTTGAGACATATCATTCCTCTAAAGCTGCAGGACATATTGGGAGAGATCAATTGATCTGGTCTCTCTCACAAGACTTTTGGTGGCCCTCCCTGAGGGCAGATTGTGCTGAGTTTACTAATGCCTGTGCCACCTGTGCCCGTGCCTAGACCCCTAGACACCTCCCGGTGGACCTACTCCAGCCGGTACCTAATGGTGAACGTCCCTGGTCCCACGTTTCCATTGATTTCATGGGAGAATTGCCAGTGTCTAGAGGGTATTCCTTTATACTTATGGTGGTGGACAGGTTTTCTAAAATGGCTCATTTCGTGCCCCTCCATGGCCTTCCCTCTGCCAAAGAATTAGCGGTGGTTTTCGCTAAACAAGTATTTCGGTTGCATGGAGTACTGTCACGGTTTGTTAAGACTCTCAGACGCAAAGTTAAGTAAAAACACAACTTTATTGAAAAGTTTAAGACAATCCCATAGGATCTGATACACATACATACATATATATAGAAATGACAAGAAAAGGAGTAATAATAGCGAGTACTGCCCTGTATATTGGCAGGGCTGGTAGAGCCTTTACTATTCATTGTACCAGTCTCCAGGCTGCCTTGCCTGGTATATTGGCAAGGCCGGTAGAGCCACCTTTTCCTCAATTACTAGTCTAGGGCTCCCTTGCCCGGTATATTGGTAATGCCGGTAGAACCGTTTCCATCTTCTGCCACCTAAGGTTGCCTTACCCGGTACTGGCAAGGCCGGTAGAGCCTGTCTTACATTTTGTATACCACTACTCGTGCTACTATGTATTGTCGCTAAATGTTCTATGTGAATGCTACCCACAAGGGCTCCCATTAAAACTTTTCAATAAAGTTGTGTTTTTATCTTAACTCTGTGTCTGAGAGTCATAACAAATCGTGACACTAAGGCAACATGATGGACGTCATGCCGGCGCCAAGTTCAACAATTGAGTATATATAGGACAGATCGGGGAGCCGGTCTGTAACTCTGTTGTTCCTGATGAAAGTCCCAATGGTGGACTGAAACGTCGGATTTTATCAGTGTTTTATTAAAGGTGAAGTTTTAAATTTTACATTGAGTGTTCAACTCTTTCCAGTGGATACTTTGACAAATCATTTGAGTTTAGAAGCACCGATTATATCAAGGATTTTAGAGTGTGTGCAGGAGTCCAGAGAAATTAGCACAAACGGAGCATGCTGCCACGTAGGCTGAGCAATCTGCCCTAAGACTGGGCCACCACAACAACTGGGAGACCAACCAAATCAATTGGTCACAGCCAATATGACCAGCAGCCTTTGATGAATGATACATCTCCAACAATCCAGTAAGAAGGGTCTCGGGTACGAAACATTTACCACTGGGTCTGTCAGCTGGAGCAGCAGCTTGGGAGGCCAGAATCTCCTCTCCCAGAGGAGATGCGATGCTGGTGCGTACAGTAGCTAGAATATGATCAGTAGGAATGCTAGGCACCAGTGTCGTCTCAGCCTCAGGGTCAGACCCAAACTGCCTGGACAGGGCATCTGCTCTGACATTCTTAGAGCCAGGAAGATAAGAGGCCACAAAGTTAAATCTGGACAGGAATAATGCCCACCTGGCTTGTCGTGGAGACAGTCTCTTGGCCTCGGACAGATATGTCAGATTCTTATGATCCATCAAGATCAGGATTGGGGAACATGTCCCCTTCAGTAGGTGACGCCACTCACAGAGAACAAGGATAATAGCCAGAAGCTTGCAGTCACCTATATCATACACGCTCTCAGCTCTAGAGAAAAACCCACATCAAAGAAGGGGTTTACCAGGGCCGGAACGCTGGGACAGGAGGGCTCCCATTCCTGATTCAGATGCATCCACCTCCAGAGAAAAGGGTAGGGTGGGGTGGGACAATATCGGAGCCTTAGCGAAGGCAGACTTCAAATACTCAAAAGCCTGGATCGCACTGGAAGACCATACAGATGGGTTAGCCCCCTTATGTGTCATGTCAGTTAGAGGCTTTACCACAGTGGAGAAATTCTGTATGAATCTCCTGTAATAATTAGCAAACCCCTAGAATCTCTGTATGGCCTTCAATCCCACTGGCCTGGGTCATTGCAGGACAGTCGAGAGTTTTTGGGGGTCCATAGCTATACCGTCAGAGGAGATTATATAACCTAGAAATATCACCTGAGTCTTGTGGAACTCACATTTCTCCAATTTACAGAGCAGCTTGTTCTCTCCCAGAAGCCGTAATACAGTTGCAACATCCTTCTGATGTGCTATTAGTTTCGGGGAATTAATTAAGATGTCATCCAAATAGACAACTACCCAGCTCTGTAGCAAATCTCTCAATACATAGTTAATAAATTCTTGGAATACTGCCGGAGCATTACACAAGCCGAATGGCATAACCAAGTATTCATAGTGACCACTGAGTGTATTTAAAGCAGTTTTCCACTCGTCTCCCTCTCTGATTCTCACCAGGTTATAGGCCGCCCTTAGATAAAGTTTGATGAAGATCGAAGAGCCCTTACTTTGGTCAAACAATTCGGTAATCAAAGGTATGGGGTAAGCATTCTTGAGCACCAGTTTATTCAGACCTCTATAGTCAATGCAGGGTCTCAACTCCCCATCCTTTTTCTTTTTTTTTTCTTTTTTATTTTATTGAAAGAAGAGCAGGTACAATAATATAAAAAGAAGAAAGGAAATGGCCATCATTAATCAGAAAGACATAACAAGTGATCGGTACAACAAGGTGGCATCATAGAAAGAAAAGAACCATGTCACAAAGATTGAGCTGACATGACCTAGGCAATAAAGCAGCATAATACACAATGTTGCAAGACTAAAATGGGCTCAACTAAAACAAGTTAAGAAGAAAGAAAGTGAATAGAATACAGACAATGAGAACTGGAGGAGAAGGGAAAGAAGAGAAAAGAGAGGAGGTGGAAAGAAAAAGGAAGGAGGTAATGAAGAGGGGGAAATACAGGTGGTGAGGGTGGGGGAGATCACACCAAACATGACACAGACAAGATACAAAAGGTGGGGAAAGGCGTCCATCAGCGGGCTAATGGAAGAAGAAGCGGAGGAGTCACAAATTAGCCCAATAGGGGAAACCAGGTGCCAAGAGTGCCACACGTAAGGCCATGCAACCTCTCCATGTCCAAGAAATGCTTAATCTCAGCCATCCACTCAGACAAAGTGGGTGGAAAAGGGGAGAGCCATTTGCGCGAGATACAACAGGAGCCAAGAACGGAAAATAGGAACTTTCGAGAAAGGGCTATGAGTACTAGGAGGGAAGATGTTTAACAGCATAAGTTGGGGCAAGAGTAAAAAAAGGAGTGTGTAAGTATACAAATCATGTTATGGACTGCTAAACAGAAAGATTGAATAGAAGAGCAGGACCACCATATGTGGGCGAGAGAAGCATTCGGAGCACCGCATCTCCAACAAAGAGAGGAATATGTAGGTTTTAAAGAGGAGAGAAAAAGGGGAGACCTATACCACCGCACTAAAAGTTTGTAAGAGACCTCCCTATATCTCATGCTCTTCAAGAGAGACCAATTAAGTTTGAAAGACAAGAACCAATCAGAGTCAGTCAAAGTGACAGCCAAATCAGACTCCCAGGCTGCCTTGTATCGGAGAAGTAAGCTCCGGGACGATGCATCAAAAGTCGGAGTCAGAAGAGTATAAAGCTTGGATAGTCCCTTCCTGAGAGGGAGTTCCAAAATGAGAAGGTTTTCAAAAGAAGTTAAGTGCCTCGGCTGGAAAGAGCGTAACTGAGGGGCGCTGAGGAAGTGTTTGACCTGGAGATACCTCCATTGTTCCAATTTGGGTAAGCCAAAATGAGCACACAAAAACTGAAAATCAAATGGACCACTATCAGAAAATAGATGGTCCATATCAGTGATTCCTGCACGAGACCATGACAAAAAGGAGCTCGGGTGTAAACCTGGCGGAAATTCTGGGTTACCCAGAATCGAACATAAAGGCGATGGAGCTGGCGCTAGGGAGTAGCGTTTGGAACACAAACGCCATAGTAGGAGTAAGTGAGGAATTAACGGCAGTTTAAACATCTTTGATGGCCTAGCCCAGAGCAATTGACGGAACGAGACTGAAGGAGTTGTAGATTGAAGTAATTGTGCCCAATCTTTCAGAGGGGGATGATGTACTAGATCAAGAAGCTTAAGGAGAGAGGAAGCATGATAATAGCGTAGTAAGTCAGGTACACCTAAACCCCCCTGGGATGGGCTTCTCGTCAAAATAGAGCGATGAACTCTAGGTCATTTTTTGGACCAAATGAAGGACCGAAAAATAGCACCAAAGTGACCAAACCATACTGGAGAAATGGGAAGAGGCAGGGAGCGCATAATGTACAATAGCTTAGGCAGAATGACCATTTTGACTAAATTAATCCTACCTACCCAGGAGACAAAGACGTGAGCCCAAGAAGAGGTTTCTAAACGGATGTTATATAGAAGAATCTCCAAATTACGGGATAAGAGATCCGAAGGGCACGCAGTAAGATGAATCCCAAGGGATTTGATAGACGAAGAGGTCCAAACAAAAGGATATCTTGTACGCAAACAAGTTTCCATGTGAAGGGGGATGTGAATAGGAAGTACTTCAGATTTAGATTCATTTATCTTCATCCCTGATAAAGAACAGTATTGATTAAGAAGTCCCATTAGTGCCAGGATGGAAGAATCTGGAGAGGAGAGATAAATTAACATATCATCAGCGAAACATGATAATTTAGAAATTTCAGAACCAACTGCTATCCCCTGAATGTCGGGATTGGAACGGATTAGAGCCAGTAGGGGTTCAAGAGTGAGAACAAAGAGAAGAGGAGAAAGGGGGCAGCCCTGTTGAGTGCCATTGGACAGAGAAAAAGCAGAGGAAAGAAAGCCGTTGACCGAGACCCTAGCTAAAGGTGAGTTGTATAACGACAAAATGGCAGAGAGGAAGCGGTGTCCGCACCCAAGCCATCGGAGAACCGCTTCAAGAAACCTCCAGCTCACCCGGTCAAAGACCTTCTCCGCATCTAATGAGAGGAACAGAGACGGAGCTGGTGAATGATGGGCGGAATTAAGCAAAATGATAGATTTAATGATGTTGTCCCTAGCTTCCCTTTTCGGTACAAAACCGGATTGATCAACTTGAATCAAATCAGGCAAAAAAGCCTGAAGCCTTGTTGCAAGAATCTTAGCAAAGAGCTTCAAGTCTGTGTTTAAAAGTGAGATTGGTCTATAACTGCTACAGAGGGTGGGATCCTTGCTTGGTTTAGGAAGGACTATGATATGAGCTGTAAGAGCGGAAGAAGGCCAAGAGGAGCCCTCCAGGACAGAGTTAAAAGCGGACAGCATATGAGGAGAAAGTATTTCGAAAAAAGACTTATAATAATGTAACGTGAAGCCATCAGGCCCTGGGCTTTTCCCGACCGGGGTGTTTTTCAGAGCTGCGAGCAGTTCTGAAGAAGTGATGCCCGCTTCTAGTGTAGCAACCCCTTGAGGCGACAGACGTGGCAAATTTGCTTGTTCTAGAAATCCAGAAAGAAGATCCGTAGGAGGTAGAGGAGCGTGCTCGTGGATGTTGTACAAGGAAGAGTAGTAATCCCGAAAAGCTTCAGCAATTTGCTCATGTGAGTGAACATGTATATTAGGGGAAGCTTGAATGGAATGGACATGCGTCTTAGCTCTATCTCGACAAATAAGTGTGGCAAGAGTTTTCCCGCATTTGTTACCCATAAGGTATTGACGGTAACGATACCACATATGAGATTTAAGAGTAAGAGATCTGAGATAATCGGAAAGTTCAGATCTCAAAGACAAAAGTCTGCGCAAACGAGAGGGAGACAGAGATTTCTTGTGGAGCGATTCCAAATGTTTGATAGAGGTTTGTATTGTATCTAGGCGTTCCCGTTTTTTCCTATTCTTCCAGCTGCGGAAGGAGAGGAATGTACCCCGAACAAAACACTTATGTGCCTCCCAAACAGTCGTGGGGGACATAGTAGGGGAGACATTAGTCTCGAAGAAGAGATTTCGGTCCGCTTTGACTTTAGTGGGGCAATTGTCATCCAAAAGGAGGGCGTCGTCAAGCCTCCATGGGGGAGGAGTGGTGGGAGAGGAGCTAAGAGACAGCAAAAGTGATACTGGAGCATGATCTGAAAGGGTTATAGTCCCAATTTCCACAGATTTAACAGATGAAAGATGCGATTGGCTTAAATAAATCTAATCTAATCTAGAATAAGAGTCGTGGGGGTGTGAATAAAATGTATAGTCCCTAGTTTGCAGATTGCAAGCTCTCCACACATCAATAGTGAGCAAATTACGGAAAAGTTGGAGGATACGGAGACCATTGGTCGGTGAATGGGAAGGCCTAGTAGAAGATATATCTAAGTAGATATCCATGCTTATATTGAAATCTCCGCCAATGAGAAGAACACCATCTGCGAATTGAGCAAGTTTGGACAGGGTGGACCGAAAGAAATTGACTTGGGAGGAGTTAGGTGCATAGATGTTGGCCAAAGTAAAGACAGAATTTGCTATTTTGCCCTTCAGAAAGAGGAAGCGACCATTCGGATCCGACATAGAGTCCAACAATACCCAAGGGAGTCTACCGCTAAAGAGCGTAGCAACACCACGTTTCCGCTCCGTTGCCGAGGCAAGCTAAACATGTGGAAAGCAGCGGGTTGACAACTTAGGTTGATTATGTTTCCTACAGTGAGTTTCCTGAAGGAATACAATGTCAGAGTGGAGACGAGCCAGCTCCCTATGAACCATGGACCGTTTTTGAGGGCTATTGAAGCCTTTGACATTATAAGAGGTAATTTTTATGTCAGAACCAACCACAGTGACACAAAATAAGAGAGAAAATGGAAATCGGAAAGAAAAAGAAAGACTATGAATAACCGTCCCCAACGGTCATGTGGCAGAAGAAAGAAAAATAGGTGAAGGCAAAAGGACATATTGAAACATATGAGTAAGAGCAACACTAAGCTAAGGAGCCCCAAAGCTGATGGAAACTGGAACCGTGAGAGAACAAGACACATACACCAGGGATTAAATTGACGGGACAAAAATGGGATGAGGTGGAGACATAGAGAGGAAGCGGAAAAAGGGAATAAGTAGAAAAGAAGGGCAAGATAATCAGGAAGGAAAAAGAAAGGAAGAAAATCAGAAGAGAATAATCCGCTATGCGAGCTCCAGGCACAGAGAGAGCCAGGGTGAGAGCGCATGCAACAAGAGCGGGAGGGAGCGAAAAAGGTGCAGGAAAGTGAAGAATAGAGAAAGTAGAAAAGCACATACATAAGAAAGAAAATCTGGTGGGAAACCAATATCAGCATAATGAAGGGGGAAAGGAAAAAGGTAAAAAAAGAGAAGGATGGGTCCAACCAATGGGCTGAGCGAAAGAGCAGCCTCTAAAAGAGAGACAAGGGTATAGAGCAGGAGTGACATAGAGGTGAATAGGAGGATGAGGAAGATGAGGTAGAAAAGTGAGCGTGTGGAAGAAATAACTTAGGAGTAAAGTACAAAGTAGCAAGAGAGAATCAAAGACAGGCAATAGTAAAAACACATGTGCCAGGTAATGACTACGCTGTCACCCCACTCCAAGAGAAAAGAAAAGTAAAATTGAAAAATAGGTTCTACTAAAACAGATATTACATGTAAACGGGGCGTAAGAGAAATTACACAGCAAGTAACATTTGCAGGGGGGAATGAGCATGACAAGGATTGGTCTTGAAGACAACCAGGCTCCCCAATACTGTAAGGGAATGCAGGCTTGAGGCAGACCAAATCACCAAACTGTATCAAACAGACATGAAATAAAACTGATATAGGAATAAGATGTTTATTATTCCCTACCCCATAAGAAGGTGGGTATTACAATGGGAATAGCCATAGGGTAGAAATTCCGAGACTACCCCGGAGGTCCCATGCCCCCCCGGAAGCGGCAGGGAAGCCTGGGAACGCCAGGGAAGCCTGGGAAGAGGTATGCCTCCATCACAAGGAAGATGGGTAATGAGTGTTAAGTAAAATATGGCATAGATCACAATGGTGTGCACACATAGTTTGAGTTAGCAGTTGGACAATATCCACAAAGTTGAACTTGCATAAGCAAGAGAGATAAAACTAATAAAACAATGTATAGACTGCTACCTATATATCCGCCAAACAGGAGTACTATCCAATGAGATAGGTGTTGCATAAACCCTATAGAAAGATAAGATGCTAACACACCCCATCTTCTATGAAGGGCAGTACGGCTTTGGGAATATCCATAGGGTAAAGATTCCGGGACCTCCCCAGGGATCCCATTCCCCCCACCCAGAATGGAAGGGAGGCCTGGGAACGCCGGAGATGCCAGGGAAGAGGAATGCCTTCAACTCTAGTGAGACGGATAATGAGGATGAAGTAAAGCATGACATATTCCACGATGGTATGCATACAATGTTTAAGTTAACAAGTGGACATTGTTCACAAAGTTGAATTCACATAAACAAAAAGAGATAAAACTGTTAAAACAATAAAAAGAATTCTAGCAATACATCTATTAAGTAGGAGCAATGTCCAACAAAATAGATGCTGCGTATACCATGAAGGACAGGAGGAGTGAATGGACACTTAGGAACGTCCCAGCCAGGAGTAGAGCCACACTGCAGGTGGGGGTGGAACAACAGGAGGATGAAGAGAGTCCCTTCTCTTTTTCCGCTTAGGCGACTCAGCAACCAAGTGCCAACGAAGGCTCTGGTTCTTCTCCAGTTGAGGAAAGAGCTGACGACCAAGCAAGGAATGGACTGGAGCAGGAGGCGGTGAAATGTTCAGGTCGGTACAGAATTCCAAGATATTGGTAGGGTCCTTCAGCGTAGCGGACAGTCCCTTATGTTGCGCAGACAGGCTGAAGGGGAACCCCCACTTGTATTTTATCTCCAATGACTGAAGATGCTCCGTGAGGGGTTTCAATTGGCGCCTCTGATACAAGGTATAAGGTGATATATCCTGATAGACCTGAATGTCCATGTCCTTGTAGGAAATGGAGGGTTTGTTCCTGCAGGCTTGGATCAACACCTCTTTGTCGGTGTAATAGTGTAGGCGACATATTATATCCCTCGGAGGATCGCCCGCATTCCGCGGTCGCAATGCTCTATGTGCTCTGTCTAGTATAACAGAATCCCGGTCTGAGCATTGAAGAACGTGAGCAAAAAAACTTTGCAGAAAAGAGTGTACATCCTTAGGAAGGACAGATTCAGAAATATTGCGTAGGCGCAAATTGTTTCTCCTGCCGCGGTTATCAAGGTCATCCAACCGGTACTGAAGGGATTGAATTATCTCGTGTTGGGAGGTAAGCTTTTGTTCCATTGCAGAGAATGCATCAGAGATTTCAACGTTGGCCGCCTCCACCGCGTCCACCCGCACAGTGAGAGAGTGTAAGTCATGGCGTAGGTCCGAAATCGCTGCAGCCAAAGAGGCTTTAATGTCATCTGCCAACGATTTAAGATCATCCTTGGTAGTCAGAGAGTCCATAAAGGCCTGCGATAAAATTGGTGGAGCAGCCAGAGTATCTGACGTAGCAGCCAGGTTAGCAGGTCGCTCAGGAGCAGAATGTTCAGTTGCGGGCTCCATGGGTGCAGATACGTGGCGAGATTTCCGCTGCAAGAATGGCGCCAAAGGACTGTCGAGGGAAACAGATGAGATCCCCGCGACGGAGCTTTTATTCTTGCAAGTAGGCATAGAGAGGGGGAGGGGAAGATTGGGAAGGGGCAGCTGTAGTTCTGGAGTCGGAATAGAGAGGCATAGGGTAGAGTTTAAGTGGTTGGGCCCAGGAGCTTCTCTCTCAAGCGTCCATCAGCACCGGAAGTCAGGCCCCATCCTTTTTCTTTACAAAAAAAGAATCCTGCACCAGCAGGTGAAGAAGACTTCTGGATGATCCCTCTGGAGAGAGAATCAGCCACATACTCCTCCATAGTTTGGTTCTCCTCCACAGACAGAGGATAAGTACGCCCCTTAGGAGGTATAGCACCTGGTATTAAATTAATGAGTCGTATGCCCTATGCATCGGCAAAGGACTAGCTTCTACCTTATTGAACACCTCACTGAAAGCCTGATACTCTGAGGGTAATGAGGAAGAGGTACAAAGGATCTTGGTAGGCTGCTGTAGGCAAGATTTAGAACAGTATGATGACCAAGACATAATGTTTCAAGTCTCCCAATTTATTGTGGGGTTGTGTGTCTGAAGCCAATGGAAGCCCAGAATGATTGCGTAGTGAGGCAAATTTATGATTTTAAATCGTTGGTTCTCCACGTGGAAGTCCCCCACCCTTAGAGACAGTGGACATAACTCATGAGTTACCTGTGATGGTTGCAACGGTCTCCCATCAATAGCCTTTATAGCAAGAGGAGAGGAATTAGGCACCAATGGAACCGAGTTCTGGAAAATTAAATCTGCGTCCATAAAATATCCTGCCGCTCTGGAGTCAATCAATGCCAGAGCCGTGACAGACAATGTATCCCATTACAATTTCACCTTTAGGATAGGTCTCATCTACATTTGGTCTGGGGACTGTGAAACTCAACCCAGGGTCTATCCCAGACTCAACCCTAGGTGTGAGCTTTTCCCAGCCGGGAGGGACAAGTCCTTAATAAGTGCCCTGCCCTACCACAGTAAAGTCATAGGCCCTCTCTGCGACGGAAGGCCCTCTCCTGCCCTGAAAGGCGCATGAACCCTAGTTGCATAAGTTCGGCCCTGCCATTCTCAGCATTAGGAGGCATGGGAGGCAATGGAGGATTGGGTGGGAGCGTAAAGGTAGGCTCCAATCGAGAAGGAGGCCTCCACAACCATTCCTTGAAAGGTGATCTTTCTCTGATCCTAGTATCTATTAGTATAGCAAAGGAGATGAGTTCATCAAGCTCCTCAGGCAACTCACGGGCTGCCATCGCATCTTTAATCAATTGGCTTAACCCCTGCAAGAATGCGGCAACGAGACTCTCGTTGTTCCAGCCCAACTGCGCTGCCAGTGTACGAAATTCAATAGCATACTCGGCTACCATGCATGCACCCTGGCGGATAGTCATAAGTTGTTTGGCTGACGACATTGCCCGGGCTGGAACATAAAAGACCCTTTGGAAAGCTGACACAAATTAGGAGAAATTCGAAATTATGGGTTTCCCTGCCTCCCATAATGGATTGGCCCATCCCAATGCTCTACCAGACAGGAGAGAAATCATGAAGCCCACCTTGCTTCGATCACTTGGAAATGCGTTAGGTACTAGTTCCAGAAATATGCCCAACTGGTTAATGAACCGACAACACAGAGTAGGTTCCCCATCATATTGTTGAGGGAGTGGAGCAGTTCCAGACAGCCCTCGGAATGTATTGCACTCAGTATTGGCCCTTATCACCAGTGCCGGGTCAGGAGAGGCCACCGGTTGTCGTGCAGCCCCCTCAAAGTGTGCTATGCTGTTAAGGAGTGTTTGCATCGCCAAGGAAAGCTGATCGATCCTTTGATCTTGCATGTCCATCCTGGCAAGGATGATAGGCACTTATGGATTGCCTGTACCTTCTGAAGTCATGGCCCTTTCGTAATGTCACAGGACACTTGCAAATAACGACTCAGACGGGTACATAAAATGAATTTCACTTTATTAACTGACTATCCGTTCTGGTGTTGACCTGTGGCTCTGTCTGACTACCCGCTCTGTGTATGACCCCTTGGCCTGTCTGACATCCAGTCTGGTGCAAACCTGTGGCTCTAGTTGACCAAGCTTTCCGTATTTGCTCCTATGTGTCTGACCACCTTGACATAGCCTGGGATTGTCAACTGCGCAACCAGCATACAAACGCTCCAGGGGATAACCTAGGATTGTCTTTGGTGGCTTGACATACTTCCTCTAGCCGTTGGGCCTCTGCGGCCTCCAGGTGCGGACCTGTGGCACAGCTGGTTTTACTGGTACATGGTCTGTCCAGGTGCGAACCTGCTCATCCTCCGTGCACATTGGGTTGCTGGATCCGTTGTCTGTACAGGTGCGTACCTGTAGTGTGGCCTCAGGTGCGGACCTGGGTCGCCCTTCCTCTGCTGCTGAATTCCATCAGTACCATAGTACCTGTTTGATCCATCCTGAAGTCCTCTCTTGACCTGTATTCTGTGCTGATTTCATTGTCCTATCTTATCGCTAAATAAAGATTGTGTTACCTAAGTACTGGTCCATTCTCATTATTGAATCCGTGACAGTACGAACGGGCCATGTCTACGGACGGTACTGGTAACCCTTCTGTTCAGCACTTACTAAACAGGGTGGAGGCTCAGGAGCAGCATATGGATCAGATCACGATGGCTTTGCAAACACTGTTGACCGTCCTGTTGGACAACCAGTGGCCTCCCCTGCTAGTACGGCACCGGTAGTGCATGCTTCCTCTGATGCAGGAGGGATCAGGGGCTTTTCCTGTCGAGCACCGCTTCCGGAGTGGTATGGAGGAGACCCAGCACTGTGTCGCGGGTTCCTAAATCAGTTGGGCATCTATATGGAGATGGTACCGAAAGCGTTCCCTAATGAGCGCAGTAAAGTCAGATTATTGGTCTCAGTGTTGTCGGGCAAGGCCTTGGCATGGGCTAATCCTCTTTGGGAGAATGATAATCCCATTATTCACGATTTTGCTGAGTTTGTGTCGGCATTCAAACGAGTGTTTGATGTACCTGCCCGTTCTGCCTCTGCTGCTAAAAAACTCATGACTATCCACCAGGGCAGTCGTACGGTGGCCGAGTATGCGATCGAGTTTCGCACATCGGCAGCAGAGGTAGGTTGGAATAATGAGGCACTGGTAGCCTCCTTCTCGCAGGGCTTGAGCGATATCATCAAAGATGAGATTTGCGGCCAGAGAATTACCCTCGGACTTAGATCAATTGATGTCATTTACCATACCGATTGACACCCGTATCAGGGAGAGACCCTCCTTTAAGGAACGTACACGGAGGTCTCTGGCACGTTTGGCTCCAAATTTCAGTTGCCCACCCATTCCTCCCTCTCCTCCCATGCCTCCTGGGTCAGAGCAAGGAGGGGGGAACGCATGAAGTTGGGGTTCAAGTGGCTTTCCGCTCAAGAAAGAGCGTATCGTAGAAGGGAGGGACTTTGCCTATATTGCGGCAAAGCTGGACATTTGTTGCGTACTTGTCCCACACGTCCGGGAAACGAGCGCACCTAGAGTCAAGTAGGGGATAGACTCTAGGTGGAGTTTCGCAGTCCCCAGGAGATTTCCAGGAGAAGCCTACTCTGGAAGTTATTAGTGTTGAGCGAGCACCCCGATGCTCGGGTGCTCGGGTGCTCTGACCGAGCACCCCCTGAGGCTCGAGTGCTCGGCCGAGCACCCGAGCCCCATTCAAATGAATGGGGCGACACGAGCATTACACCAGGCACCCCCTGCTCTGATGAGGGGAGGGTGCCTGGTCAATGCCCCCCTTCATCTCCGCTATGCCCCCTTCATCTCTGAATGCCCCCTTCATCTCCGCAATGTCCCCCTTCATCTCCGCTATGCCCCTCTTCCACAATGTCCCCCTTCATCTCCGCTATGCCCCTCTTCCACAATGTGCCCCTTCATCTCCGCTATGCCCCTCTTCCACAATGTCCCCCTTCATCTCCTCTATGCCATAGAGGAGATGAAGGGGGACATTGTGGAAGAGGGGCATAGCGGAGATGAAGGGGGACATTGTGGAAGAGGGGCATAGCGGAGATGAAGGGGGACATTGTGGAAGAGGGGCATAGAGTCTATGCCCCTCTTCCACAATGTCCCCCTTCATCTCCGCAATGCCCCCTTCATCTCCGCAATGCCCCCGTACCTCCAGTCCCTGGTGGTCCAGCGGAGCGTCTTCAGATCTGTGCCTCTTCCGGCACAGATCCCCGCCACCCGAACATGGCGGGCGAGCACATGGCGGTACTCGACGAGTACCGCCATGTGCCGAGCAGAGCGATGCTCGAGCAGATCCGAGCATCGGCCGAGCACGCTCGCTCAACACTAGAAGTTATCCTTTACTGGGCGAATCATTCTGTCTCTACTCCAGCTTTAATAGATACTGGAACTGTGGGCCATTTCATTGATGCCGGTTTTGCAGAAAAACATGCAATTCCTTTAGTACCTCGGGCTTCTCCATTGTCCATTGAGGCTATTGATGGGTGACCTCTACAACCTCCTCAGGTTACTCATGAGACTGTTCCAGTAAACCTGATGATTGGAGCCCTACATCATGAGGTACTTCAATTCCAGGTCATAAGCTCTCCTCATTTTGCAGTCATTCTGGGTTTCCCGTGACTTCAAAAACAAAATCCCAGTATGGACTGGCACAGTTGTGACATTTTGTCTTGGTCTCCGTATTGTACGGAGTCTTGCTTGACTCGTCCTATTAAAGTTTTGGGCATGACCTCCTCCTCCTCTCCTCCCTCCGCCTTACCCGAGGAGTACCATGTATTCCGTGACGTATTTAACAAGGTACAGGGTACCACCTTACCTCCTCATAGGCCGTACGATTGTTCAATTGATCTGGTGCCAGGGGCTGTTCCTCCTAAGGGTCATGTATACCCCCTCTCCATGGCAGAGAACCAGGCTATAGAAGAGTATGTGTCTGATGCTCTCGCCAGAGGGATTATTTGGAGGTCTTCGTCCCCTGCGGGGGCAGGGTTCTTCTTTGTGAAAAAGAAGGATGGCGAATTGAGGCCATGTATTGATTTTTGAGGTCTTAACAAGCTCATGGTCAAGAACGCATACCCAATACCTTTGATCACGGAGCTGTTTGACCGATTAAGAGGCTCTACGGTCTTTACTAAGCTAGACCTGCGGGCAGCCTATAATTTGGTGCGTATCCGTGAGGGCGATGAGTGGAAGACAGCATTCAACACCAGGAGTGGCCATTGTGAATACTTGGTAATGCCCTTTGGCCTATGCAATGTTCCTGCTGTCTTCCAGGAGTTCATTAATGATGTTCTGAGGGACTTATTGTTGACTTGTGTGGTTGTATACTTGGATGATATCCTCATCCACTCCGCTACTTTGGAACAATACCGTCTGGATGTTGCGAATGTGTTGTCTCTCTTGAGGGCCAACAATCTTTTCTGTAAACTAGAAAAGTGCCAATTTCACCAGTCGCAAGTAACTTTTCTAGGCTATGTGATCTCCTCGTCTGGGTTGGCTATGGATCCCGAAAAGCTTTCGGCTGTATTACAATGGCTCCTTCCTTTGGGACTTAAGGCTTTCCAGCGTTTCCTGGGGTTTGCCAATTACTACAGGAAATTTATAAGTCAGTTCTCCACGATTGTCAAACCCCTTACTGACATGACGCACAAGGGTGCTAACGTTTCAGTATGGTCCCCAAAGCTTTTGAACGCATTAAGGCTGCTTTTGCCACTGCACCGGTGCTGCAGCATCCGAATCCGAAATTGCCATTTACTTTGGAGTTTGACGAGTCTGAGTCGGGAGTAGGCGCCCTCCTGTCTCAGCGGCCCTCTCCAGAAGCTCCACTTATGCCTTGTGGCTTCTTTTCCCGCAAACTATCTAAGGCTGAGATTCTGTATGACATTGGGGATCGAGAGCTACTAGCCATTATCTTGGCCCTGCATGAATGGCGGCATCTACTCGAGGGTACTTCGGTACCTATTCTTATTCTCACCGACCACAAGAACTTGACGTACCTTTCTGAGGCTAAACGCCTGTCTCCTAGACAGGCTAGGTGGGCTTTGTTTTTATCCCGTTTTAATTTCATAGTTTCGTATCTGCCAGGTACTAAGAATGTGAGGGCCGATGCTTTGTCCCGTCAGTTTGGGGCCTTATCGAAAGAGGATTGCGATCCTACTCCCGTGATTCCTACGGACCACAACCTTGCTACGATTTGTACCAGCATTACATCCCCGTTGGGGACGGAGATATTGGCTGCTCAAGGGACTGCCCCAGTCGAGAAACCACAGGGGAGATGCTTTGTGCCTGAGGGCTTAAGGGCAAAATTACTAGAGACCTTTCACTCCTCAAAGGCTGCTGGACACATTGGTAGAGATCAGTTGCTCTGGTCGGTATCCAGAATATTTTGGTGGCCTAGTATCCGTACTGATGTCTCGGCTTTTGTAGCAGCGTGTCAGACTTGTGCTACTACCAAGACTCCTAAGCACCTTCCTGTGGGCCTCCTTCTTCCTGTACCTAATGAAGAACGTCCATGGTCACACATTTCCATTGATTTTATGGTGGAATTACCTGTGTCCGAGGGCTGTACGGTTATTCTGATGATTGTAGACCGGTTTTCGAAATTAGCCCACTTTGTAGCCCTCAAAGAATTGCCAACCGCTCAGCAAATGGCTAAGATATTCGCCAAGGAGGTATTTCGGCTCCATGGGGTGCCTAAAGTCATTGTGTCGGATAGAGGTAGCCAGTTTGTGTCTCAATTTTGGAGAGCATTTTGTGCGAAATAGGGTATCCAGCTCTCCTTCTCCTCCGCTTATCACCTTCAGTCTCATATTGGAACTACCGGCCAATATGAGAATTCATAATGTATTCCATGTCTCCTTATTGAAACCCTTGGTTTGCAACAGGTATACATCTGTCCTGGCACGTCCGGCTCCCATAAGAGTTGCAGATCACGAGGAATACGAAGTGCAAAGCATTCTTGACTCTCGTTGGGTACGGGGTCAACGAGAAAAGGGTATGGACCCGAAGAACGTTCGTGGGTCTCATCCACTGGTATGCATGCTCCTGTTCTCATAAGGATATTTCACTCTCGTTTTCCTTCTAAACCTCGACCACCCCCGCAGGGGAGGGGGCATTGAGGGGGAGGTACTGTAAGTGCCGCTTACCTTCCGACGCTCGTGTAGCTGCCGGGTTGTGCGGCTCGCGGGGATGGAGGACCGGTGCGCTCTGGCGTCCATCCAGGCGACCGTCCTCCTCGTTGCGCCCTCTGGCGGCTCCTGCCCCATCTGAACCAGGCGCGCGTCTCAGGGAATCCCTGATGACGTCGCAACCTGGTTCTTAAGGGGATAAGCACACATTATGCTCCACCTCTAGGGGTGGAGCAATCTGATTAAAAACTGCCTGGACACCACTTCAGTTGCCCGTTCATGGTGTTCCAGTGCAGTTGCTACTTTGGACTCTGTGTGCGATTCAGTTTGGCTGACTATCCGTTCTGGTGTTGACCTGTGGCTCTGTCCGACTACCCGCTCTGTGTATAACCCCTTGGCTTGTCTGATATCCAATCTGGTGCAAACCTGCGGCTCTAGTTGAAGAACCTGTGTATGACCCCTGGCTTGGATGACTATCCGTTCTGGTGTTGACCTGTGGCTCTGTCCGACTACCCGCTCTTTGCATGACCCCTTGTGCGAACCTGCTTATCCTCCGTGCGCATTGGGTCACTGGATCCGTTGTCTGTACAGGTGCACACCTGTAGTGTGGCCTCAGGTGCGGACCTGAGTCGCCCTTCCTCTGCTGCTGAATTCCATCAGTACCATAGTACCTGTTTGATCCATCCTGAAGTCCTCTCTTGACCTATATTTTGTGCTCATTTCATTGTCCTGTCTTATCGCTAAATAAAGATTGTGTTACCTAAGTACTGGTCCATTCTCATTATTGAATCCATGACAGTATAGAGTCTAGTCTCAACTTGGCCCCGGTGGACTAATGGTATAAACCAATATACAAATATCTTGTTATGTGGCTTGACTACTACCTCACTTTTGGTCTTCAGATTGATAAATTAACATCTAGTTTTTATCACAGAATATGTGCTCTGTTTAGAAGCTAATCCTGTTTAATTTCCCTGGTAAGTAAGTGAATGGTTTAACAGATGATAATGCCAGTCATAGACTCTGGGGACATGGTATATGCCTCTGCACCACAAATCCATCTTGGCAAACTTGACACTCTGTATACTTCATTATGCAGCTTTATCCTCCAATGTAACTACATTACCTATAACTGTGACAAAGAAACAAATTGGCTGGCACTCGAATCTAGCCGTGCTCTTCACCTTTCTTGCTTGGTATACAAACACTTCTCTGCAAAGCTACCAGATTACCTGAGCACTATGCTGATTCCAGCTGTCCATTCTAACTATAACCTCCGCTCCACTGCTAATAACTCATTGGGGGAGATTCACTAAGCAGTGATAAAGAGATGATAAAGTGGAGATGACTTCTCAAGTTCCTGTGTTATTCTATAGAGCCTATGCACTAAAATCTACAAAAGCTGAAGAACTCTTAGTGCATAGGCTCCACAGAATAACATATGAATTGGTGAAGTGAAAAATTGGAGACGTCATCTCCAATTTATAACTGCTTAGTGAATCACCCTCATTGAGTATTCTACACAGCAAGAAAGAATCTGGTCGATTGGAACTCTCCTTCTAAGCTCCAAAATGCTGGAATAACTTGCCTGAGAAAAAAATCTGATCTTCTCCCAGTCTAAAATCTTTAAAAATAACTGCTTCTTTATATCTGAAAACAATATCTAACTATATATACATTTTAGCATGTATGTATGCTTATGTGTGTTTGTGTAAATATGTATCCCTGTACTGTACAAAATCTCCAGAACAATGAAAATGAGAGAAATCTCAATGTATTCTTCCTGGTAAAACATTTTCTAAATAAATAAGCATGAATCTGTGGTCATAGCAATGATCCCAACTGTGGTAGATGATGGCAGCTGCTCATATCCCTCCTCCTTTTCATGCTCAGTGCTGCTGATAACACTACATGTGCCATGGGCTTCTCTGCCTGGTGTGTTTTATCCACTTCTGCTCTCTGATACTCATATGGTATTGGCTGTTCATTCATTTCTAGAAATATAAAGTCTATTGACACTACTGCTGGATAGACGTGTATCACGGTGCCCGTGATATTATTTGCCAGCGACATTGCTACTTCCTGTTCTATTCCTGCTGGGCTCTTATTGGCCGCTGGGTTCTGCCCCGCCCAGTGGTAGTCTTTTGAACCTCAGTCCTGTCATTACTTTGGCGCCCTTTCGGGGTGTTCCTGTACCTGGAGTTTGTACTGCTGTTGGTTCCTGCTCCATGTATGACCCGGTTTTGCCTGACCTTGCTCCTGTCTCTTCCACTCCGTGATTCCGTTGCTGACTAGGACTGGCTGACTATCGCTCTGTGTACCGATCCTGGCTGTGGCTGACTACCCAATCAGTTGCTGACTAGGACTGGCTGACTACTGCTCTGTGTACCAATCCTGGCTGTGGCTGACTACCCAATCAGTTGCTGACTAGGACTGGCTGACTACTGCTCTGTGTACCAATCCTGGCTGTGGCTGACTACCCGATTCGTTGCTGACTAGGACTGGCTGACTACTACTCTGTGTACCGATCCTGGCTGTGGCTGACTATCCGATCCATTGCTGACTAGGACTGGCTAACTACCGCTCTGTGTACCGATCCTGGCTGTGGCTGACTACCCGATCCGTTGCTGACTAGGACTGGCTGACTATCATTCTGTGTACCGATCCTGGCTGTGGCTACTGCCCGATCCGTTGCGGACTAGTGTCTTGTCAGTGCCTGTCAGTGTAGCCTCTGGTTACCCTAGTCTCCTGGGACTATTGTCTTGTCAGTGCCTGTCAGTGTTGCCTCCGGTTACCCTAGTCTCCTGGGACTATTGTCTTGTCAGTGCCTGTCAGTGTTGCCTCCGGTTACCCTAGTCTCCTGGGACTGGTGTCTTGCCAGTGCCTGTCAGTGTTGCCTCCGGTTACCCTAGTCTCCTGGGACTAGTGCTTTGCCAGTGCCTGTCAGTGTTGCCTCCGTGTCACGGTTTGTTATGACTCTCAGACACAAAGTTAGGTAAAAACACAACTTTATTGAAAATAATTTAAAATATGATCCCTTAGGATTCCAACATGACATACAACATACAATAATTGAGAGATACAAATAACAGGCTCTACCGGTCTTGCCAATATACTGGGCAAGACAGCCAGATATACTATTACAATAGGCTCTACCGGCCTTGCCAATACCAGGTAAGGCAACCTGCAGATGGAATATATACCAGGTTCTACCGGCCTTACCAATACGAGGCAAGGCAGCTCAAAAGGAGCTTGCGTAGGCTCTACCGGTCTTGCCAATACACCGGGCAAGACAGCCAGATATACATACAATAGGCTCTACCGGCCTTGCCAATACCGGGTAAGGCAACCTGCAGATGGAGTATGTACCAGGTTCTACCGGCCTTACCAATACCGGGCAAGGCAGCCCAAAAGAGCTTGAGCAGGCTCTACCGGCCTTGCCAATACCGGGTAAGGCAACCTGCAGATGGAAGATGTACCAGGTTCTACCGACCTTACCAATACCGGGCAAGGCAGCCCAAAGGAACTCACTCTAGAAACGCCCAACAGAGAGTATGTATTATAATGCTCTTGGAGCAAACCAGCATCCACACGCTGGGACCAACAGTAATTCGTGTAGCCGCAAGGCTTGGAGCAATCCAGCGTCCGCACTCTGGAACCAACAGTAATTCATACAGCCACAAGGCTTTGGAGCAAACCAGCGTCCACACGCTGGGACCAACAGTAATTCGTATAGCCGCAAGGCTTTGGAGCAAACCAGCGTCCACACGCTGGGACCAACAGTAATTCGTATAGCCGCAAGGCTTTGAAGTAAACCAGCGCCCGCACGCTGGCACCAACAGTAATTCGTATAGCCGCGAGGCTTTGGAGCAAACCAACGTCCGCACGCTGGAACCAACAGTAATGCGTATAGCTGCAAGGCTTTGGAACAAACCAGCATCCGCATGCTGGAACCAACAGTAAATCCTATAGCCACAAGGCTTTAGAGCAAACCAGCGTCCACACGCTGGGACCACAGTAATTCGTGTAGCCACAAGGCTTTGGAGCAAACCAGCGTCTGCACGCTGGAACCAACAGTAATTCGTATAGCCACAAGGCTTTGGAGCAAACCAGCGTCCACACGCTGGAACCAACAGTCATTCGTATAGCCGCAAGGCTTTGGAGCAAACCAGCGTCCGCAAGCTGGAACCAACAGTAATTCGTATAGCCACAAGGCTTTGAAGCAAACCAGCGTCCGCACGCTGGAACCAATAGTAATTTGTATAGCCAGAAGGCTTTGGAGCAAACCAGCGTCCGCGCGCTGGAACCAACAGTAATTTGTATAGCCGCAAGGCCTTTGGAGCAAACCAGCTTCCGCACACTGGAACCAACAGTTATTTGTGTAGCTGCAAGGCTGGAAGAAACCAGCGACCGCACGCTGGAACTACAATAATGTCGCCAATGCGGCCAGGCGTCATGGATACATCTGGCTGGACAAGAGATGACAGGAACTCGCAGGAAACCAAGCAATCAGGAAGTTTCAGCGAAGGCGATCAGCAGGAACGTCAACCTCTCAGGACTAGGCCGGAACCACTCTGGAACAACTCTGCAGACAGAAGACTCAGGAACAAGATGTATTCTGGAACTCAGGAACACAGCTACAGGTACAAACGAATACTGGAACATGGTCAAGGCTAATGTGGTCAGAGACACCACGAAAGGGCAACCATAGGGTGCCCAGACCAGGTTTAAATAGACAGAATGAGGCGGGTTAAAGGCAGACAACCAATAGGAGCCCCCTAATGGTGACTGACAAGGAAGTGCAACAATCACGGGAACCGTGATACTCCGGTTACCTAGCTTGCTAGGGATCTGGTCACTTTCTGTGTCCAGTATTGTAGCCTCCTTCCATTCAGTCCTCTGAGATTTGGGCACTTGTGGTGACCATTTCCATTCCTCCGTTACCCCTGGTTTTCTAGGTCAGGTGACCTAGGTGACCATCTTGCTAGTTGGGTACACTTCCTAGGTTTGGTACTGCTGAGGTTCTGTTCCCAGTTCCTGTCGTCTGATCCAGCCTGTTGTATTACTGTTTTGCTATTCTCCTGCACCCTGACCTGTGTCAGATCTGGAAACTGTCCGGATCTGGACCTGTGACGGGTGACCTTGTGCATTTTATTATTCTTAATAAAGCTGATATTACCTTACTAACTTGTCTGAGTGTTCTTACAAACCGTGACAGTGTGTCATATGATCATTCACAATAGCAGAACTGAAATCTTACTCAGACTCGATAACTGAAGGTGAGCAACTAAGAGTTTCCATGGTAGTAATCCTTATGCTGGCCACATACATTGTTTTATTTGTGAGTAGTCAAAGGGGTCATCAGTTCAGACTAGAACATAGGTATCCTGAAAGTCTGCTGTAATCATCATATATGCAGTGGGACCACTCCTAGAAGTTCATGTGTAATAGTTATCAACCCATACTCTGTGAGCAAGTCCCATAGAGCAGGTCCCATGTCCCCCTTTAAAAACATTAATTTCTTTCTATGATGCAGATGAAGTGAGTTCTGAACAACGTTAGAATATTGTTGCTGTTGTTGATGATGCTGTTGCTTATACTGTTGTATTTTAGCTCTTTTTTTCTCTGGCTCATCCTCCACAATGCAACCTTCTACTCAATGTAAAAGCATATCTATATATTCTTTCACAAAATCCAATTCCCCAGATATGCTGCTCACACTTTGTCACACATTCAGAAAGTTTATATTTAAAGTGGGAGTCTGGCAATATAGCAAGACTGTATGCCACATTGATTTTAACTAGCACTATGCAAGTGTCCTGCTGAAAGCATGCTAGCATGTCATTCACCAGTTGGCTTATGACTGGGCTGTTGCAAGATTCTTCAGTCAATCTCCTCAGTTTTTTCTACATTAGTGGAGAAATCCTGCTAATTCCTACCCCTACACAACTAACTAGCAAGGTGGTCTACTCAAAAGGTTTCAGCAGCTCACATAGGTCAAACATTAGTTGCCATTGCCCAAGTAACCAAGATGCTTCCTCCAAAGTCTTACAGTTTTGTATTGTATAGTCTCTTATGGCTTTATTCTGCTTGTACAAGCCCTGTACCATATACAATGTGCAATTCCACCTGGTAGGGACCTCCATTTCCAGCTGGTGATGGGGCTGGTTGTTAGGCTCTTGTATGTAATGTATGTGTTGTGTTCACTATAGGAGTGGCTCAAATGGGCACAGATTTTGCAGGAAATATTCAGCATCTCTCTGAGGGTTTTGGATTCTGTGAGGAATTTAGTCACAAAAAAATGGGCGAAGAATTATACATTCCCCACATCACCTATTTCTAAGACAGCTATTATGTTGCAGCCATTATCAGCAAACACACAAGCAACTTTTATCTATCACTTCTACAGTTTCATAAACACATCTGTGACTTTTTTGGGGGATTGTCAATCAACACACATTGTGGCATGCCAATGGTTTGGGCTGCCCCAATGGTCTTGTTTAATAAAACTGCCAGAACCAGAGGCAAGATTAGCTGTGACTTGATATTACCCGATGTTGCTGCCCACTGGTGGTGGGAAATCCAATGATCAGCTACAGTCATATAGACTGTATTATGTTTATTTGTCCACATATCGGTTTTCAGGTGATTTTTGTTGCTTTATGATTAGGGTGACCACATTTAATTTGTGAAATTCAGGGACACTGCCGAGATGAGTGTGGCTGAGTGGCTGAGAGGATACGTGACATCACAGGACATTGTGCTAACATCACTGGACATCACTGTGTAACCTGAGCTTTCTCCAGAAGACTACCAAGTTCTAAATCCTAGAGGGATGCATACACTGTGACACACTGTACACTGCACACACTGGTCTTGTTCAAAACAGAAATCAATGCACCAAAGGGGATAAATACAATTCTCCAAAAATTCCATTGACTTAAATGGAACTTTCAATACCTTAAATGCTAGTGAGGCTTCTGATGCATTGTGAAACCATTTCTTAGAGATCTCTCTTGCACTTGTGGATTAAATAGCTCCATTTAAATCAATAGGTATGCTTATTTGTCCCCTATGGTTCAGCTTGCTTGCCCCAAAATTGGACCAGCTCTCCTTATTACCTCAGCTCCAGTGTCAGACATTATGCCTATTTTGTCATAAACTGTGTTCTACTGAGTGGGACACATTTACAAACACAAACCTGTACCACTGCAAACCAAATGAACAACACAGAACAAATACTCATTCCAGTAGTTGTTAATGGGGCTTCTTTTTTACCCCTTGAATGCCCCATAAATGTATCTAAGAGCTGTAAACATATATACCCATTCTGGAGCCTAGCAACTGCATTATCCATTTGGAACAAATTCCCATTAAGTTAAATAGTTATTTTAAGAATATAACAAGAATAGGTATTTCAACCCTCTAAAGAGAACTCTCAAATGCATACCAAGCAAAGAAAAGCAAAGCAAAACATTCAAGTGTACTATTTATTGAAATTTGCAAAGCAAAGCAATGGAAAATGGACATACCTCTGGTTCTCAAAGGGTTAAAAAGCCCCATTTAAATCAATCAATGGAAATGTTATTTGTATATATATGAATACATGGCTAAGTTTACTTTATGCCAGTTGTGGGCAACGTGAACTACTCAGGCTGCTGTTAAACTACAACTCCCTGTCATAAAGGGGTGGGGCTTATTTGGGTGGGCTGGGCTTATCAACGTGGTAATTGGGAACTGGGAAGAACAGGGTGGGAATGAAAAGAAGAGGGCAGAAAGTGGGAGGAACAGGATGAGAAGGAGGAAAGTGGGCAGAGTTTCAAAGGAACCTCACCACAACCAGAGAAACCACTTCTGTCTCTGGAGACCCGGTAATTAAATTTAAAAACCATAGTATCTGGGGCAGATCAAGAGAGTTTCCATGTATGTGGATTGGGGATAGGTGGATTACCTTGATGAAGGGTGTGTAGGACTTAGAATCAAGATATTAGGCTACCTAGGGGTCACTGGATATCAGTTATAGGCCTCAGCATGATAGTCTTAACCCCCTTAAGAACCAGAGGGGTATGCAACTTATTGCAGACCAATGTGTTGCACATATCTCTTGTCATTAAAGGGTTAAGCTAGGGATCCCTCATGTCGTAGAGCAGAATATGTTCATTTACTTTGCTTCTTAATACTGGAACACTTGTTCCCTGCTGCCAAAGATTTTCCTGTACTGAAGTTCCTGAGGGTGGTGGCCCAATAAAACAGAACCACAAACATCTCTTGTCACTTCCCAGTTAAGAGCACATCCTGCCACTGTCTGACACACACCCTTGTGGTAATCAGCCAACATAGATGCCATCCCAGCCCAAAAACATGTGCCAGTTCTATAGGGTGAGGGTCGTTTTAAGTTCTGTTAGTTGTAGCCTGCTATAGCACTGTAAAATCTCTTAACTCTATGGGTGATCTGTTCTCATCCATTATGTTTCACTGTGCCCTTGCATATAATTAGTCTATTAGCCATCTATTATATTCAGTATAAGGAGATGTACCATAGCACTGGATTGAAATAATTTTATTCGTAGTTTGAAGACGGTTTGAAAATTGCATAAGTTATCTGATTATATAGAAGATTTTAATAAGATGTCTTAGCACTAGATTTTAATTTATTCATATAAATGTGGTAATAAAAATTAATCTATGATAAATGCAAGCACATTTTAGCAATCAGCAATGATGGTTGATTACTGTCTTAAATCAAGGGAAGCCACTCACTGGGAGAAAAGTTTGAATAAAAGCAGCACTTTATTTTGATCCTTAACATAGCAACTAGCAACTTTTTGTAAACCACAGGTGCCAGAATCATATGCTTTTCCCACTTCTAGCACTTAATCACTGTGGGCTAGCCACTATTTATAAAGTCTGCTAAAACAGGTGTAGGCGATACAATTTGTTTCTTGTGACATCAGTTCACAAATGTTTCCTGAGTACTGAATGCATATCTTACAGGGAAACTAATAAATAGAATTTCAGCTAGCACAGTTAATACATTGTTTTGTCTTATAGATGGTGCAGTCCATGCTTCTCACAAAATCCTTGGCTACACACAAGTGTTTGCAAACCTTACATACGTATGCTCCAAAATGCTAGCAAACCTGGATGTTATTATTAAACAATGTGTGTGATACCATATTGCCTATTGATGAAGCTCATCTATCTACAAAGTGTACTACTTTTATAAGCATTACTTTCCAACATAAGGAGGAATCACATACTTTGTCATACTGACTAATAAAAATGTGGTGATAAATCAAAGCTTATTATCACCCAAGTCATTTCTAATTTGATCTGTTCTTCATGCAATCAGTGCTCTTGGATCCTGTTTGTAATTGTGCTCAAAAGCCTTGTCAATGGGATCAAGGGTTACCCTCTATCTACATAAATGGGCCTTCAACAAATCCTGTTTTCCATAATTACAGCTTCCTGTAAAAAAGGAGTATACTTGATCTCACATACACTTTACCCAGACATATATATCAGTAATGGAAATGGACTAATTTCTCAGAACGATTATGAACATCTTGATATCTAGATGGGAAAGATGTGGCAACAAAATTTTGCATGCTGCACTATATCTTACCAGAGACCAGAACCTTTCAAGCCCCTAGAAGGCAACAAAGTTAAGATCATATTCGTTCAAGCCTGAGGTTTATCTGAATGCCACAATTTCTGTCACATAGAATTCCAGGCCCTTTCCAATCATTTCTTTCCTGTCAGAGGGTGATGAGTTGCCAGCATATCTAAGTCATAATACACAGCTCACCTACCCCTAGCTATTTTGGGATGCCCTGCTGCCCAAACACTAAATATGGAGGTCATGGTAGAGACAAGATGAATAACCATCCTCCCCACAACACCACCAACATTTAGTAATATCGACAATACTATTAGAAACAAAAGGGGCAAAGGCAGTAAAAGGTTACTTTTGGGACAGGGGATAACACAGGGACTAGGCTGAAGGATGGGACAGGGAAAGGGAAAAGGGTTGGGACAATGAATAGGGCAGGGAATCAGATAAAGGATGTCAGAGGGACCAAGGTGAGACTCAGACAGGAGCCACACCAAGTGAAATAGTAGAGACCACAAAAGGGGCAGATGATTCACTGGGGCCACTACAGTTGAAGACATAGTCACTGAGGGAGCTATAACCCCAGAGGCAATTGGCATTTGAGCAGTCTCTAGCTCAGATAAAAGGACAGTCTCTGGGACAGATGTAACAGCTTTTGAAATAATACCAGAATTCTTTACCTTTTCTCCAGCATATCCAAGATCATGTATTGCAATAGATCCTTCTATGCCCTCTGTGTAGAGCTGGCTAGTTCTCTTCATTGTGTAACATTGGTCCGGTATCCTGCATAGTTCCTCTGTGCTTGGACAGTCCTGAGCACTCACTCCCTTCCACTACCTGGTCATGTGCAGCACTCCCTGTGTCCTCATCTGCTAGGCTTGCCTATCTCCTTGGGATCCCCTTACATGATGTCCTCCTGAAGACTGTGTCCCTGCAGCCTTGGAGTGTCTAGTTACCTCCACTTGATTTGCTGTGCAATACATTTGCTTAGCTGTCTTTGAGATTTTGGTGACAGTCTTCTTTTCAGATTTGACACTGGACTCATCAGGCATATTAGCAATGCACTCCTTTGCAAAGATTAGATTCTGCTAATTTGTATGAGTACCGCTTAGTAGTCCTTCCAGGTGGGACCCCTGGGGCATTTGATGCATTAGGTCCAGAGGGGAAGACTCCTCATTCAGGTGGTATTTGCTCAGCTTTACCTCATGCTAGTCCTTCTTGATTGCGGTTGATTGTACAGCAGGGCTACCTAGTCTTCAAGGACCTGCTTTTGCCTCGCCACACAGTCAAGGCTTTGTGGGTTTCTTCTATCTTTGCCTAGATTTTGGGTCTCTTCTCACTGCAAGTCTTTTTCAGTCCTTTTTCTTCTTCTTTCATCATATCAAGGTCTGCCTCTGCCATCCTCAGCTGCCGGTTTAAGTCCATTATGGAGATCTTACTCTGCAGGTTTTCAATGTCTGTGTCCACCTCCTCAGAGTTAAAGGATT
Source organism: Rhinophrynus dorsalis (assembly GCA_037306005.1). Lineage (NCBI taxonomy): Eukaryota > Metazoa > Chordata > Amphibia > Anura > Rhinophrynidae > Rhinophrynus > Rhinophrynus dorsalis. Next base: position 314,620,444 of record CM074723.1, read on the forward strand.
TGCTGGACTCCAGCCTTGCTGCAACTTCTTCCAAAGTGAGCCACTAGACTCTTGGGGTTGTTTTAACTATCCATGATATGGATTTAGTTTGGCCATCAACTGGTACCTCTCTTACAGTCAGGAATATTCGCAAGCAAAGCAGATTCCAGTTGCTTGATAACAGCAGATTTATCAGTGCATACCCTATTCAAGGCATTGCAAAGCGCCCCCAATACATTTTCTAATACTAACACAAACTCCTCTTTGGCCTCTGTCTGGTAGGTCCCAGCTTCAGGCCTTGAAGCCAGAGCCTGGAGTAGCAGCCCCACCCGCCCTCCCACTCCCTGTCCTAGGGAGGCCTCAATGGTGCAAAAGGTCCCAGAGAGCTCACTCTGTAACCTGACATTTCTGCAGTGCATGCCCACTGTGTGGGTGGTTCTGTGGGTACCAATGGAATATGGCTGGAGAAGCAGACCATGAATGTTTTGTTCAGTGGCTACTAGTGGGATAAGACTGGAAGCAGGCAGTGTAAGTGTGGTTATTCTGTTATTACTGCAGTGTCAGACATTGTAGATGTGAACAGTAGAAGAAAGCCAGTGAGTCAGAAAGTATATGTGTTTCTGTACTACCAGTGCAGGTAGATACCTACCAGTGCACAGTGAAGCAAGGCTGGGGTATCGTGCAGTGCATATGTGTTGTCGGGCATTGTATGTGGGGTTCTTTGACTACCAGTGGACAGTAAAAAAGGGAGAGGATGTGGAAAGGGTATATGAGGTTCTATGGCTACCAGTGGACAATTAAACAAGGCTTGGGAAACTAACAGTGTATATCTGGCTCTCTTACTAGCAGTGGAACAAAGATGGGGAAGTAGACAGTGTGTGGACTTTGTAACTAGCATTGTTTAGGGGAAGCAGAGGTTGTATGAATAGTTTTGTGACTACCAATGGACAGTGGAATAAGGCTGGAGTGTCAGACAGTGTATGTTTGGATCTGACAATCAGCTGGACAAGGCTGGGGTGCCAGAAAGGGTGTGTATGGTTCTGTGGCTCTTGGTGGGGCCAGGCTGGGGTTTTAGACAGTGTATGTGTGGTTGTGTGATCACCAGTGGAATCAAACAAGGCTGGGAAGTAGACAGTTTAGGTGTGGTTCTATGGCTGCCATTGGCTCTAAGACAGTCAGGCAACATTACTAAAAGACAATGATGTTTAAATGTCCCTGATCTGTTACACAATACATCAAAGTTCAAATGCACAAACACATTAAGTAGATATAACTGATTGGTATAAGGATTGCACTTACCCAGGTATGTTATTCTGAAGAGTTACTTACTCCAAGGGCATAGTTTGACTTTAAAGACATCACCCCTCATAACCTAAAGCATGTAGTATCTTAACAGCAAAGCTTCAGTGTCTTGGGGTATAATATTTAATTATTCAGTCATAAAGTATGGAGTACACCAACAGGACCATAGCCCACTAGCTTTATGACCCGCTTAGAGTCAATGTTACCTTAAACCAGTAGTTGGCAATGTGCATTGCAAATGAACTATAATTCCATTGGATGGTTGAGGGTGATGGTTGTTTCACATTTGCCCATACCTACTCTAAGCTGCATCCAAAAGTATCATCTAGACAGCTGATTTAATAGGAAGATCTGTAACCCTTCTGGCTCAAACTAACTGCATCATGGTGAACAGATTCCCATTAGTTTAAATTGGACTTTTAACAACTTGAATAATAGAGAGGAATGTAATGCATTGAAAAGCAAAGTATTATAGACTTCTCTAGTGGAGTTAAAAGCCCCGTGTTACTCAAATGGAGAACTGGGGGTGTTTATTTGTCACTATGGAGCAGTTAGCTTTCTGCAGAATTACTCCATCTCATCTCATAAGCCCTTCTTTATATTATGCCACCAGTAGGGGAGGGCGAAAAGTGTGAACAATTTCCCGTGAAAAATTTCATGAAAACGTGCAGATTTTTCGCTTTTCCCGTGAAAAATTTTGCCTTTCCGCCTATGCAAAAATGCCCTCCTTTTCCCCTATTTTAACAAATTTTCCTCCTATGTTGTGGCTGAAAGTCAAAGTTGTGAGTCCTATAGCAAAATATTGCTTGAAAAATGTGTTGGCATGTAGAATGCTTTGTCCTTTGCCCACAACACTTTCTTGCTTAAGTGACACTGGCACATATTCAGGATGATATCAAGTAATAAAAAAATAAAGTACAACCTATTGTGGCAGATATGTATTGTAGTGGTGGTGGTGGTGGTGAACTGGCATGGTGTGATTTGTGTATGTATTTTTACCATTGTCATACTCTATTCTCATTCTCAGATTATTGACACATATTACTTATCGGTCATAGCAGTGGTCCCAAGTGGGGGTAGATGGTGGCAACCCTTCTTCACTTCCATACTCCACTTCCTCATCTGTGCTGCTGTTAATATATTTGCCTTGCCTTTGTCTGTCATGTGTGGTTTATGCTACTAGTACAACTACTGGAGCTAGATGTTGATGTAATTCTACTGCCACTACTACAAGGTGTCAAAGGTGCAACACTTATAGCAGCAGCACCAGAGATACTTGTCATATCTATCACAACCTGTGTTGCTGGGTACTCAAAACAGGTGTGTGTGGCTGAGTGGGACTTGGACGTTGAAGAGGAAATGATGCTGAGGATGGCTCATAGTGTGACTGTGTGATTTTTGACATCTGTACTTGTCCAGGGTCAGACTTTCCAGTTGCTTTCTCAAACAGTTTATAGACAGGCACAGTGCTCCTTAAAAGTGGCGGAAGATACAACCTTTGACTTTCTGCTAACCTTATATCCCTGTCATCATCCTCACTCTCAACTTTATCTGTATCTAAACAAGAGAAAGATGCTTCAGGGATATATTCTAGATCTGCATCATCATCAATCATCATTAGGTCATCCTCTGCAGCATCAGTATCACCTGACAGTTCTTGCCAACTACTACCCTTATATTCCTCTAAGCTTTTGGAGCTTTCAAACAATTTCTTTTTACTTTTACTGTAACAAAATTCACTACTACTTTGAGGACAGGTGTTTTGGCGTCTCACTGTCTGATGCAGCAGGCGGTTCAGCTGCTATACCTTCCTCTATTATGCTATTGCCAGCATCATCGACACTTAAATGTGACTTGTTGTCATCTTCAGTGTTCTTCTTATATGGTTCTATATTTCTACTGGTACTGTTGGTGCTGGACCTAGTTTTGCTGGGACCTTGACAAACTGCATCCTCCCTTGGAGTAAAGGGATCATCATCATTGATTGCACACGCTGCAACAACCATTGCTGCAGTAGGTTTTTGGACTACTACTTTACTCTCATGTCCCTACACTGCTCCACCCCTCCCCCTTCCCCTTGTGCGTTTGCTGGACATTCTGCAACTACACTGTGTTTTTTTACTGTACAGTGCACAACGCAACTGATGGAGCTGTATGATGCCTTGCCTAATCCCAGTCAGCTGTCTGTCACTGTCTCCTAAGATATTTCGTTTTTTATTCTTTTTTTTTTTTTTTTTTTTTTTTAAGTTGTCAGCAAGATCAGCAAGCAAATAGGTCCCTAGTTGCCTGTGTCTTGCCTGTCAGTCACGTGGAATTTTGGAATATTTGGGGCACAACCTCCTTCCTCCCTTCTTATCCCCTAGAGTGCCCCCAGATTCCCCTAATACAAAGAACAAATGTCCTACCTAAATGACTTCCTAAACTAAGCTTCAATTCCCCTTTATTTGCCTATCTCCTCTAGTTAAAAAACATGCTGCTCTCTCCTCTCACAAACACAGAATGGCTGCTGTGAGAGCCTGACAGCCTTTTATATGGCTGTAGAAAACTTTTGTGTGGTGTAGAAATATTTTCTTCCCATTTATTTCAATGGGCGGAAAGTAGGAAAAAAGCGAAAAAAATGCACTTTTCACTGGAAATTTTTTGCCAAGCGGAAAGTGCCATTATTCACCGATTTCAGTTTGAGACGAAAATTTTCGCCCATCCCTAGCCACCAGTACATGCAAGAAAACAATAAATTGAATATACTTTTAATCATCTGAGTGCCAGAAGGGTGTCCAATGCACCACAAAGCAATGAGCTGGACACGTCTCTGACATTCAAAGAGTTAAAATAAGAAAAACACATTCCTATGCTCTTGGTTACTTATATATAATCTAAACATGTCACTTCTTATGCATTGCCTTTTGCAGCTAAGTGGTTAATTGGAAAGGTATTTCTTCAGTTATTCAGACTGAAAATTGTTGCATACCATTTCCTAGGAGCCCTATAAAAAATGTTTTCTTTCACTGTCTCTGCAGATGGTGCGTCAGGTTGGTAAATAAATGAAAGCTTTTTGTTAAATAGGAAGTGCTGTCAATCTGACATTTTAAGCAGAAGTAAAAATAGCAACAGATACAAAAACAAACCTGTTAATAGACACGTATTCAGCATGCCAGTATAAGTATGCTTTTTGTCGATTTTATCTGTGAAGGGTTTGGGCACAACAGCTAACACATGGCAAGATCATAGGGTTCTATTTTAACCCTTTGAATGCCAGAAGGGTACGCATACCACTCTGATGCTCAAATGAAAGTGAAACACATTTTGGAGCAAACCAGCTGCAGCACAGGGTACAAATAAAAATTCCCATTGATTTACACTGGGCTTTTAATCCTTTGAATCGTAGAGAGCTGTTATCTACTGGATTAGCCCCTTTTAACCCCTTAAGGACCAGATGGGGTGAGTAATGCATTTCACAGCCATGCATTACTCACTCCTATTGTCCTTTTTGGGGTTAAATCAAAGGAATTTATATTTGTAACCAAAGGGTGCAGTTGGTTTGCCGTAGAATTACTCTTCTGAGCAATAAGACCCTTATAATTTTTAACCATTTCAGTGCTAGAAGGGTATCCAATGCATTGAGAATGCATTGGCTACCCCTTGGCTAATCAGTGGGTTAACTTTTGAATGATACAGAGCTGTCCAGTACTGAGATTGATTTACTAAGAAGAGCTTTATTAATCCTAGATCAAACCAACTGCATCATATTGTACAAATAAAAATTTTCTTTGATTTTAAACTGGATTTTAACCCCTTGAATATTAATGGATTGCCTGGGACAACCCCAGATTTGAAATGTGTGTCCCTTGTCCCGGGCAGCCCCCTTCTGGGACAATACAAAGAATGAAGACTCTGGAAGGAGAACTCCCCAGAGACTGCTGTGACAGAAAGTGAAATGTGGTGGGCTACAAGAAAATAGCTTCCAAACAGAGCTCTAATCCTGACATCAACCAAGAGCTGCAGTGCAATTTACTGTAATGTAAGTTTAAGGCTTTGGCATTGATGCACATTTTCTTGTGGCCCACGACAGGTATCACTTTCTGTCACAGCAGTATCTGGGGAGTTCTTACTCTAGTTTTTAGAACTCTGTGGTGTGCTCCACTATCTGCAGTGTCCCTGAATGGCAAAATGGAAATATGGTCATCATAGTTACTGGGAATTTGTATTTGTCCAACAATGTAGCTATTCATAGCAGCACTGCTCACAATAAGGGGAACACAGTCTTGATAAAAACTATCATATGCTTTATTGATGCACTAACATAGTAACATAGTAACATAGTAGACAAGGCTGAAAAAAGACATGCGTCCATCAAGTCCAGCCCATGCCAAAAACACCCCTGTTGATCCAGAGGAAGGCAAAAAAAGCCATTTCCAATCTAGTCCCAAGTGAGTGTGTGTGTGTGTGTGTGGGGGGGGGGATTATTCCTTCCTGACTTTAATTGGTAGTCAAATTGTTCCCCGGATCAATATCCTATTTGCTTTGAAGCCATCTGTCATAATTGTCAATATTGTTCTGTGCTAGATAGGCATCCATTGCTTTTTTGAATGCAGTTGCATTATCTGCAAGCACAACATCCCGAGGCAAAGAATTCCATAGCCTTACCGCCCTTACTGTAAAGAATCCCTGCCTTTGTTTTAGTCGAAAGCGCCTTTTCTTTAGTCTTAATGGATGACCTCTTGTACTTAGCTCAGCTCTTTGCATAAATAATTCATTGGATAGTTCTTTGTATTGACCTTGAATGTATTTGTAAATGGTAATCATATCACCCCTTAGACGTCTCTTCTCTAATGTAAACAAACCCAGTTTGGCTAGTCTCTCTTTGTAACTCAGATCCTCCAATCCCTTTATCAGTTTTGTTTCACGTCTCTGCACCTTTTCCAGTTCAGTAATGTCTTTTTTTAGAACTGGCACCCAAAATTGTACACCATATTCTAGATGAGGCCTAACCAAGGATTTATACAGAGGTAGGATAATATTAGCATCCCTTGCTTCTACACCTCTTTTTATGCAGGCTAGTACTCTATTTTCTCTTGCAGCAGCTGAGTGACTCTGCACACTGCTGTGAAGTCTATCGTCTATCACTACTCCTAAATCTTTCTCTAATGAGAATTTCCCAAGTTGTTTCCCATTTAGAGTATATGTAGCAAGCTTGTTTCTACAGCCCAAATGCATAACCTTACATTTATCTTCATTAAATGACATCTGCCACTTTTCTGCCCATTTACTTAGTTTATCTAAATCCTTCTGTAGGGAAAAAACATCCAGCTCTGTATGTATTCCCTTACATAGTTTAGTGTAATCAGCAAAGATTGAGATACTACTTTCAACTGCCACTTCAAGATAATTAATAAACAAATTAAAAAGCATTGGTCCCAGGACTGAACCCTGCGGCACCCCACTTATAACCTTAGACCAATTTGAAAAAGTTCCATGTACAACAACTCTTTGCCATCTATCATTTAACCAGATCTCAATCCATGTACAGATAATACCGCCCAAACCAAAGACTTTTAATTTATGCAGTAACCTGTTATGAGGCACTGTAAGGTGTAATAAAGAGGGGATAAAGCACAGATGGCTTCTCCGGTGATATCACTTCTCTAGTTCCTATGTCATTCTATGGAGCTTATGCACTAAGATCTCTAAGGTTGGAGAAATCTTAGTGCATTGGTTCAATAGAATAAAATAGGACTTGGAGAAGAGATATAACTGGAGAAGTCATCTATGCTTTATCACCTCTTTATCACACCTTAGTGAATCTCCCCCCTCACGTCCAGTTACAGCGTGTGTCTCATACATAACTAAAGGATTGGGAAGGGGAATGCAGATAAGCAGATTTTGCCAACAACAAAGATCAGTGTGGCCCCTATGGTGCAATTATCAGTTCTCCACAGCATATCAGCCTCTTTGTCCTTTGAGTGACAGCGGGATGCCCAATGTATTGCTTTGCTAGGCATCTGTTCCCTTCAGGCACTCAGAGGTTTAATCTTTTGACTTAAAAGTATTAGTTCCTCTGATGAATTGTCTTGAGTGCCAGAAGAATCAGCACCACAATGACACTCAAGGGGTCTTTATGTATAATGAATGTGGAGTTAATTTGGGGTAAATCAGCTGAAATATAGTTAGAAAATAGAAAATTCCATTTGGCTCAAAATGATGATTTTAATCACTTTTATTTGCAGAAGACCTCTGTATTATTGAAGGAATTAAAAGCCCCATTTAAATAGATGTGAAATTAGGGAAATATGTGCTCACTATGAAGTTAGTTTGCAATATAATTACTCCTCATTTTATTATAATCCACAAGGAGTTTTACTATTTACACCCTGTTCCAAATTATTATGCAAATGATATTTAAGTGTCACAAAGATTAAATATTTTGTTTTTCAGTTTAACTAATGGATGGCATTGTGTCTCAGGGCTCTTTTGATCACTGAAAACAATCTTGGACACCTGTGATAATTAGATTGCCAGGTGAGCCAAATTTAAGGAAAAACTACTAAAGGTGGATGTTCCACATTATTAAGCAGAGCACCATTTTCAAGCAATATGGGGAAGAAAAAGGATCTCTCTGCTGCCGAAAAGAGTGAAATAGTTCAATGTCTTGGACGAAGTATGAAAACATTAGATATTTCACAAAAACTTAAGCGTGATTATCGCACTATTAAGAGATTTGTGGCTGATTCAGAGCACACACGGGTTTGTGCAGATAAAGGCACATTGAGGAAGATTTCTGCCAGATCCATGCATCGGATCAAGACAGCAGCTGCTAAAATACCATTACATAGCAGCAAACAGATATTTGAAGCTGCTGGTGCCTCTTGAGTCCCACGGACATCAAGGCGTATTGTCCTCCAGAGTCTTGCAACTGTGCATAAACCTTCTATTCGGCCACCACTAACCAATGCTCACAAGCAGAAATGGCTGCATTGGGCAGAAAAATACATGAAGACTAATTTTCAAACAGTCCTGTTCACTGATGAGTGCCGTGCAACCCTGGATGGTCCAGATGGATGGAGTAGTGGATGGTTGCTGGATGGCCACCCTGTTCCAACAAGGCTGCGATGTCAGCAAGGCGGTGGTGGAGTCATGTTTTGGGACGGAATCATGGGAAGAGAGCTGGTCAGCCCCTTTAGGGTCCCCCAAGGTGTAAAGATGACCTCTGCAAAGTATGTGGTGTTTCTGACTGACCACTTTCTTCCCTGGTACAGAAGGAAGAACTATACTTTCCGTAATAAAATCATCTTCATGCATGACAATGTACCATCTCATGCTGCAAAGAATACCTCTGCATCAATGGCTGCTATGGGGATAAAAGGAGAGAAAGTCATGGTGTGGCCTCCATCCTCCCCTGACCTCAATCCTATTGAGAACCTTTGGAGCATCCTCAAGCAAAAGATCTATGAGGGTGGGAGACAGTTTACATCCAAACAGCAGCTCTGGGAGGGTATTCTGACATCTTGCAAACAAATTCAAGCAGAAACTGTCCAAAAACTCACAAGTTCAATGGATGCAAGACTTGTGAAGCTGCTATCAAATAAGGGGTCCTATGTTGAAATGTAACGTGACCTGTTAAAATGTTTAAAAAGTTAAAATGTTGTTAAAAATTTGATTGAAATAGCTTTTGATTTCAGTAAATATGCTGCAAACACAACAAATGACAATTTTCAGTTTTTTACAACCTATAAAGTGTTTTGAAACTTACTGTGCGTAATAATTTGGAACAGTGCATTGTAAGTTTTTTATGTTTAAAAAAAATACTGTTATCATTAGGAGGTTTGTTCAATAAAATTTGAATTGTACTCTTAGTAGTTGAAAACATGAGAATTATGCTGACTGTTATTTACATCAATTATTTAGGTAAATGAGAAAAATATCATTTGCATAATAATTTGGAACAGGGTGTAGTTTATGAACTGCAGTATTCTCTACACCTTCCAGCATATACTAATGTGTTTCCTATATAAAGCAATGTTGGCAGTGCAATCTCTAACATTAATTATAACATAGAACATTTTTGTGATTAATTTAAGCCAGTTACATTGATTGATATGACCCTGCATTCAGCTATTGTCATAAAAAATAGTTGAACATTTGAAATATACAACTTCATAAAATATAATGAAGGAACCAATAGCTAATAGCAGTTAGGGAAAAATGCAACAAACACACCATTAAACTAATCCAATAGCCTAATATTTAGTTACCATGCAGTTAGGGAAATTATATAAATAGTTGTCAATGGTCATCAACCCCACTGATGAGTCTAAATTTGAAATATTTGGCTGTAGCAGAAGACAGTTTGTTTTCTGAAAGCCTAGAGCGAGGTACAAGAATGAGTGTCTGCAGGCAATAGTGAAGAATGGTGGAGGCTCCATGTTAGTTTGGGGCTGCATTTCTGAAAATGGAGTTGGGGATTTGGTCGGAATTAATGGTCTGCACAATGCTGAGACATACAGACAGATACTTATCCATCATGCAATACCATCAGGGAGGCATCTGATTGGGCCCACATTTATTATACAGCATGACAACAACCCCAAACATACAGCCAAAGTCATTAAGAACTATCTTCAATGTAAAGAAGAACAAGGAGTCCTGGAAGTGATGGTACGGCCCCCATAGAGACCTGATCTCAACATCATAGAGCCTGTCTGGGATTACATGAAGAGAGAGAAGCAACCGAGGCTGCCTAGATCCACAGATGAAATGTGGTTAGTTCTCCAAGATGTTTGGAACCACCTAAATGCCGAGTTCCTTAACAAACTGTATGCAAGAGTACCTAGAAGAATTGATGCTGTTTTGAAGGCAAAGGGTGGTCACACCAAATATTGATTTGATTTAGATTTTTCTTATGTTCACTCACTATCATTTTGTTAATTGATAAAAAATAAACTATAAACATGTCTATCTTTGAAAGCATTCTCTTTTACAGCATTTTTTCACTCCTGCCTTTTTGCATGGTACTATATATATATATATAGATCATAATTCATAGACTAGTTATCATCTCTCAGTCTAATTTAAGCTTGCATTATTCTCAAATTATTGACAAACATTAATCAGTGGTCATAGCAGAGGTCCAATCACTGTGCTGCTGTTAATAGTACATGTGATGTGGCTTTCCCTGTCATGTGTGGTTTTGTCTACTTCTACTACTATATAAACTGGTTGACAGATAGCCAACCTTGACTTGTGACTGAGACTGACTGTGAGTGATACTAGAGTCATAGGCCACTATTTATAACATAAAATTGTGATTATTCTACAGTAAACCATAAGGAATAAAAAAATTCCTGAGCATTAAATTAACCAATTGAATGCTAGATAGGTCTCCAATGCATTGCTTTACAATGCATTTGAGACCTTTCTATCATTCAAGTAGTTTAAAAGCTCTACCAAGTGCATGGGAATTTAGGATTTTTAATTTCTTCTTTTTGGTACAGTTGGTTTACTCTAGTATAACTCCAGTTTGCTTTTATAAATATTGGCCATAGAGACATACATGACACATTATTCTTAGATGGTCAAAATATCACTTCACATGCAAACAGTTCTGTTACGTACTTTACAGTGAAAATCAACACTATTTCATTATGTCCAGTAAATGTGCTAGGGGCAGGAGTAAGGGGAAAGTAGTAGGAGGAGTGCATGGATCTGGTACTCCAAAAACTGGCTGTGGCCATGGTTGCTGAAACTGGGGCAATACATTATGAAAATTATGATGATTCCATCTCCTATGTTGGTTGTTTACAAAAGGGACTTTTAAAAGTGCACAAATTATTATAGATGTCTCAGCGGTGTGACAGTAGTTTCCTTTGTAACAAAAACACCCATCACTCCTACTGCTGTTGTCTGAGTTAGTTGATGGTGACAAGAATAACATAGTTCCTATGCCCACTACCCCACCACTACTCATATTGCTAAAATAATTAAGTTACACAGTTCTTCTTCAATCTGCTGCCAAACCATGCTTACTAAATTCTTTGAAAGAAGTAAAAAGCTGCACAAAAATAATCCAAAATGCCCGTGAAATGGCAAACTTTCCAAAATATTGGTGGTTGTCATGCTGTCCTTTTCTTTTTTTGAAAAAAGAAGTTTTAAAAAACTGATGCCCTATGTTGAAACATGCTGGTGTATCCTAAGCTACAGTTATTTTTCAATTATAGCTGTGCCGGAGGTGTACAAGAATGTGGTGTTATAACAACTGCCAACAACTTTTGTTTTCAGCTCTTGATTTATCCACTTCTATCCTTAGCAGCAATAGTATTGTGGTGAGAAAACTTGCAGCCAAAGAAAGCATAGATGAAAAAAAGGCAACATTCTTGCCTGAAATTCACTGGCAATGGTGGAAAGGAAAACATTTTATGTTTCCTACAGGTGTGAATGTTCACAGAAAAAGTGGGAAATTTATGGGTCTTCAGCAAAAATTCACACTGGAATTTACACCCACCCATCCAGTGAATACACAATAAAAATCCCAAAATTACCATGCCTTCACTAGATTTATGATATTGCTGTGTCTACTTCAACAATTGCTCATTTACATTTTGAAATTCAGCTTAATGAATGAGCTAGTGTCATACTCCTGTGGGTGTGCAAATATTTGAATGGGATTTTCCCATAGGTTTCTGTGGAGCTATAGAGGATGGTTTGTTGTCTGTTATTACTGGAGAGCAGACACAGCAGCTGTCCTCTATTTAAGCACCATAGGTATGTGTAATGTATTGATCTGCAATGTGTTACAATCCCTGTGCCACTGAAACATACAGGAACCCTGCCCTGCTTCACATACTTTTTACAGACACTGAGAACTGGCTAAACAGCCAGCCTTGCAATTCTTCTATTTACATGAATCATCTGATCGGGAGTTAGTCCACTGTGGTCTTCAAACAGCTGATTAGCTGGTTCATGTTAAGACAGAAATGTCAGATAATCTGTAACATATAACAGCTCATATGCCAGTTTTCAAAGTCTTTCAATAAAATGTTATGTGGGGCAGGATATTCTTATATGTTATAACCCTTTTAGTGTCATTTGGGTGGTCTCACACTCATCAAATAAGTAGTGGGAACAATAGAAAGGGCTGAGAGTCAGGTATGAAGTAAAGCATAAGAATATATTTATTGTAGCATAGCTAAGAATATCAGTTACAGATACAGAATCCAATATTTAAGCAGAGTTTACATATAGTTTACATATAGTAAGTAATAATGCTTGCTATAATAAGGATTGCTAGACCTCTCTTTGTTCAACATTAAATTCATTGGATCAATCCTGTTCATATATAATCTTTCTTTTCAATATGATCCAACCATAACGTAACCAATCAGACAACTTCTACTCAGCCTTTACACTTCCGTTACAAGGATCATATATTATCAATTTCTAGTTATCTGCAGATGTATAGTTCTTTCTCAATGCAAGCTCTGTGGTTATGTGGGCTTCCTGTTGGCAAAATCATAGCATTAAGAAGTCAAAGGGGCATTGAAAGATAATTTAATCCTATTGTGGCTGGACAAAATTACATAAGTACAAATATGTAATGCTTACAGCAAATAAAAGAATATGGTTCTTGCTCCTGTGACAGGGCCCACTGCTCTAGGACCCAACAGAATGACCACCTGAGGTATGTTGCCTTCACTCTTTTGACCAAAAATAACTATTATGGCTTGAGCCAGGAAACTTAAAATACTTTCTTATGGGGATGCTCAACTATCCCTTGTTTTTGTTTTGTCTTGCTTGGTTAACTCTTATCTCCTCTGCTCCTGAGTGTAGAATTGAATGTTCACTTGAGTATTTGTTAACCTTGAATTGGTATGGGTATGAGGAAGTTGATGATGTGTTGAGATTTAATAATTTACTGGGCAAGCGGGTTGTCCCAGCCCCCCTTAGATCCTTTTTTGCGTTGTGTAGTTGGGTTGGGAAAAGCTACCTGAACCCCTAAATTGCCCTATAATAAGCTCCAGTGGAACATCTTATCCTGCATTTTTCCCAATGGATAACATAATTCCTGAGTTGTTTTAATCTTGAGGGCTTAGCCTGTATACCTGGCTCTCATTGCAGACCTACCTAAGTAGAAAGGAGTTACTATTATGTTTCACAAAATTTCAACTTCCAATTCTGGACTTGTCCTCAGATAATGAGGGCAGGTACCTATTGTTTAAGGATAAGTTTGGTTCCCTCCTCATTACTTTTACTACTATATACACCCCAACACTCATCAATTCTCATTTCTTGAAGGGGTTCTATGTAACTTGTCCATCTTTTGACTGGGTTTCCTGCTACTTGGAGGAGATTGTAATTCTGTCCTTAATCCAGCTGTAGATTGCACCGTGGGGACTTCTTCCTGGCTCTCATTGCAGACCTACCTAAGTAGAAAGGAGTTACTATTATGTTTCACAACATTTCAACTTCCAATTCTGGACTTGTCCTCAGATAATGAGGGCAGGTACCTATTGTTTAAGGATACGTTTGATTCCCTCCTCATTACTTTTACTACTATATACACCCCAACACTCATCAATTCTCATTTCTTGAAGGGGTTCTATGTAACTTGTCCATCTTTTGACTGGGTTTCCTGCTACTTGGAGGAGATTGTAATTCTGTCCTTAATCCAGCTGTAGATTGCACAGTGGGGACTTCTTCCCTTCCCTACTCTCATTTCATGAAGAGAAGAGATATCTAAGGGGTGATACGATTACCATTTACAAACACATTCAAGGTCAATACAAAGAACTAGCCAATTAATTATTTACGCAAAGAGCTAAGCTAAGAAGAAGAGGTGATCCATTAAGACTAGAGGAAAGGTGCCTTCGACTAAAACAAAGGCAGGGATTCTTTATAGTAAGGGCAGTTAAGGTATGGAATTCTTTGCCTCGGCATGTTGTACTTGCAAGTAATGCAAGTGCTTTCAAAAAAGCAATGGATGCCTATCTAGCACAGAACAATACTGAAAATTATGACAGATGGCTTCAAAGCAGATAGGATGATGATCCAGGGAACTATCTGACTGTCATTTGGACTCAGGAAGGATTTGTTTACCCACTTGGGGCTAAATTAGAAATTGCAACAGAGGGCTTTTTTTGCCTTCCTCTAGATAAACAGGGGTGTTTTTGGCATGGGCTGACTTGATGGACCCATGCCTTTTTTCAGCCTCATCAACTATGTTACTATGAAGTTTAGGGCATTGCTAGGCCCTCATTTACTTATAATATCTGGTGCATCTTACATCCAGATGAAATAAATTATTTGTTCTTTTCCTCCCCAAAAAAGTATTACTCTAGAATCACCTTCCTTCTAGTACCTCAATTCCACTTGCATAATATTGTCTCCTCCCCAGTTGAACTTCCCTGCGGACACAACATCTACTACTCAACTTCATAAAGCTATCAAGGAATACCTCTTTTTTAATAATAACCCCTTGATTACCCCCAACCATGCTATGGGAGGTATTGAAATGTGTTATAAGAGGAGAGTGCATTAAACTTATGTCATATAACAAAAGATTAGCACAAGCTGAATTAGATACTTTGCTGAAAAAAATAACCTCAATAGAAAGGGACTTCAGGGAATGATTAGACAATTCATGATTGTTATAAACAACAATTCCTACTTGCTACTGGTCAAAACACTACCTTTATGAAAAGGATAACAAATGAACATTTAAGAATCTCCTTGTCCTCCCTACTAGCTAAAACTTTCAATGAATTAATGGACACAATACTTGGCCACCCCCTCTTTTCTGAAGTCCATATTACAGTCATACCTAAGCCTGGAAAAGACCCACCTCTCTGTGCTAATTATAGACATATCACTTCTAAATGTAGACATAAAGATATTTTGCCAGTTCTCTCCAATAGACTTCGCCCACCTTTAGCCAGTATGACCCATCCAGACCCGGCTGGATTTTTCCCGGGTAGGGAAACCAGGGACAATACAATTAGATTCTTAACTCTGATCCATCATGCCCATTCTATCCTGACTGATTCTTCACTGCTATCTATCAATGTAGAAAAAGCCTTCGATACGATCAGCTGGATTTTATACAACACAAAGTTAAAGGATTTGGTGTTAGTGACAGTTTTGGGGGGGGTGGTAGAGTAAATTATGACACATAGGCCCATTCCATAGAGCAGTGTGGTACAGCCTTTACTGCAACAAGCGTCACCAGGTCATATACTAGTTTGCTTGTTGTGTAAAACTAGTGTGATTTTTAAAAGATTTTAACATGTATTAGAGTTAGTTTTAGTAGATAGATCTACTCTGTTAAAGTGTTTTGGGGATGAATGTTCCAATTTAATTTACTGAAATCTATTTTTCCAGCCAAAATTCTATGCCTTTTTTAGGCGCTTCTAATCTCACTCTTGCTCTCCTACTTGAAATCCACCAAGTGCTCCTTTAACAATTTAATTTGAAACCACAAGTCAGTCAGACTAAAGTTCTCAGTTATTTCAGACTCCATGGAGGAGGACTGGAGTAGGCTAAGCACACCTGACGTTTTCGAGATACTACAAATCCATACATTTATCCTCCACTGGTTCCATTCTACATCCTCAAAGCACTGGGTGGCAATATAATCACCTTTTGTAAGATCTTTGTTCTTGCTCCTCCAAGAGAGCTTGATTCTACAATCTCATGAATATTGGAAATATATGCAACGTTTTAATTTGATACCTTCTCACTCTTCTAAAGCAGAGCTACTCAGAGACCTACCACCTTTTGAATATCTTTGCCGACCCTGTGACCCCAGAAAAGGGTTTTATCTCTAAAATGTATAGGTTAATGAGGAGTCACAAGGAAACTTTCTTTGCTCTGAGCATTCCTGAGGACTAATTTCTCTTAACGGTAAGAAGGTCTCTGTAAAATTTTGCTACTCTGGTACAAGACACCAGAGGTCCTGCACCCTTTCTACTCTGGCACATTGCTGCTCTGTTGGGGATGTGGGCAGGACATAGGTTCTATGTTCCATATTTGGTGGACATACCCTGTAGTGACAACATTTTGGACTAGGGTTCTTTTGGATGTCAACAAGAATCTTAGGCCTCGATTCAATGTAAAACAGCCTGTAGGGCAATATTGTCTAATGGCCCAGTAGCAAAAAGAGCTAGCATGCTATTCAATTGCCCTACC
Organism: Rhinophrynus dorsalis; assembly: GCA_037306005.1. Lineage (NCBI taxonomy): Eukaryota > Metazoa > Chordata > Amphibia > Anura > Rhinophrynidae > Rhinophrynus > Rhinophrynus dorsalis. The sequence goes on from CM074723.1 coordinate 314,636,899, forward strand.
AGCTGAAATCACAACGGACGTAAGGCCACAGAAAAGGATTTTGTCACGGTTCCCAGAGAAGCTCAGGAGTCAGTATGACATAGTTAAATGCAATTTATTAATAGTAGTGGTAGGCAAATTTATACAATAGGAAGTAGGCAAATATATACAAAGAAACAAGCAGAAGGTTACAAGCCAGGGAGCACAGTTATTAGAAATAATAGGCTGCCAAGCTTGACCACAATGCTAGAGACTAGGCCTCAGCCACTGGTAGTCTCTACCGAAATCAGGAACAGAACAGGAGCAGGAACTGGGTCAGGAACAGGAACACAGGATCTTGATCCGAAGTAGGAGATGTACCGATGCACGCCTGCCGTCAGTAAGAAGAGAACTCTGACTCAGCCTGCAGTCAGAAAGGGAGTAGATAACTGACTCAAGCATGCAGTCAGTATCAGAGCTGGTCTACCAGAGGCCCAGGTCCGCACTAGGTTGGGTGTCTGCTAGGTAAAGGGAGCAAATGTAAGAGTAGTCTGACAGAGCCAGAAGTCAGCCCCAGAGGGGTAGTCAGACAAGCCAGGTCATGCACAGTTCAGGAAGTCAGCCAGAGCCACAGGTCTGCACCAGGTTGGATGTATACTAATAGAACTATGCAAAAGAATAGTCATACAGAGCCACAGGTCAGCACCAGGTTGGATGGAAGACTAACCAGGTCATATACAGAGCCCAAGGTAAGAGAACTGCTAAGCACAATAACACAAGGGCAACTGAGTCAGGACTCAGTCTGCCTTATAAACCCCTCCACAGGAAGTAGGTAGGAGGAGCAGCTCAGAGGGAGGAAGTAGGTAGGAGGAAGTAGGTAGGAGGAGACTACAGGAAGCAAACTCATAAAACAGAGGACTGCAGCATGCTTGAAGCCTCGCGCCTGTAGATGACACTGAAACTAAGGTAAGCTGTAACAGACTTGTGGCCAAACGTCCATTTTGAGTGTTATTTTCCCAAAACACCACTAAATAACGTCAATAATGGAAACATAAAAGGAAAAAAGCTAATGATTGGTGCCTGACACAGTGTCAAGCACCGACCGATAGCTCAAATACAGTTACCCTCCCAAACACTATCCCTATACTACCCCTAACAGTAAAGTGCAATAAGACTACCCGTCACACTAGTGTCACGGTTTATTATGACTCTCAGACACAAGTTTTAGGTAAAAATCAATTTTATTGAAATAATAAATTGATAACGTAGGATGGCAATCACATACATACAGATATATACAGAATATAATAAGACAGAAGGCAGACTCTACCGGTCCTGTCAATATACCGGACAGGACAGTCTGAAGTAATAGAATGATAGGCTCTACCGGCCTTGCCAATACCGGGTAAGGCAACCTGCAGATGGAATCGCATAACGGTTCTACCGGCCTTACCAATTTACCGGGCAAGGCAGCCTCAATAGATTCATAATGTAGGCTCTACCGGCCCTGCCAATACCGGGTAAGGCAACCTCAGATGGAATGTGGCAAAAGGTTCTACCGGCCTTACCAATACCAGGCAGGGCAGCCCTGAGATAGTAGCAGAAGTCAGATGGTAATGGCAAATTGACAGAATCGTAAAGCCGCAAGGCTTTGGAGCAAACCAGCGTCCGCACGCTGGGACCAACACTGAATTGTATAGCCGATAGGCTTAGGAGCAAACCAGTGACCTTACACTGGTGTAACAAGCGAGTTAGTATAGCCGTAAGGCTTAGGAGCAAACCAGCATCCGCGTACTGGTGTAACAAGTGAGTTTGTGTAGCCGCAAGGCTTTCGAGCAAACCAGCGTCCGCACGCTGGGACAAACACAGAATTGTATAGCTGATAGGCTTGGGAGCAAACCAGTGACCGCACACTGGTGTAACAAGCGAGTTTGTATAGCCGCAAGGCTTTGGAGCAAACCAGCGTCCGCACGCTGGGACCAACACAGGATAGTACAGCCGATAGGCTTTGGAGCAAACCAGTGACCGCACACTGGTGTAACAAGTGAGTTTGTATAGCCGCAAGGCTTTGGAGCAAACCAGCGCCCGCACGCTGGGACTAACACAGGATTGTATAGCCGATAGGCTTTGGAGCAAACCAGTGACCGCACACTGGTGTAACAAGCGAGTAGTATAGCCGCAAGGCTTTGGAGCAAACCAGCGCCCGCACGCTGGGACTAACACAGGATTGTATAGCAGATAGACTTTGGAGCAAACCAGTGACCGCACACTGGTGTAACAAGCGAGTTTGTATAGCCACAAGGCTTTGGAGCAAACCAGCGTCCGCACGCTGGGACCAACACAGGATGGTACAGCCGATAGGCTGTGGAGCAAACCAGTGACCGCACACTGGTGTAACAAGCGAGTTTGTATAGCCGCAAGGCTTAGGAGCAAACCAGCGTCCGCATACTGGTGTAACAAGCGAGTCGCAGACGCGACCAGGCAGGAGGTCGCCAGGATACAGGAGACAGGCGATGCGATGACAGGAACCAGCAACGATCAGTCAGGTCAGGAAACAGCAGAGAAGAAGTTCAGCAGGAACTGCAACACCAGAGACTAGGCCGGAACCAGGACTGGAAGTACTTCAGCATGCAGGAAACACTGGAACAGTAGAGATCAGGAACTCAGGAACACAATGAGATCAGGAACTCAGGAACACTGGAACAGAGGCCCAGCTATCACTAGCATAGTGATAGCAAGAAGGTCAGAAACAACACGAAAGGGCACTCAAAGGGTGCCCAATCCAGGTTTAAATAGTCAATAAGAGGCGGGCTATCTGCAGACAGCCAATAGAAGCCCCCTACTGGTGACAGACAAGTAACTGCAGCAAATCACGGGCACCGTGATAGTACCCCCCTTTCAAAGACCCCCTCTCCTAGAATAGGGTTTAGGTTTCTGCGGGTAATTGGCATGAAAGGCCCTAGTTAACCTAGGTGCATGAAGGTCCGTACTATCCACCCATGATCGATCCTCAGGACCATACCCTTTCCAATGTACCAGGTACTGTACCCTTCCTCTAAGCCTACGGGAATCAATAATGCTCTGAACCTCCTACTCCTCCTGGCCCTCGACCTCAACAGGTCCTGGCACCACAGGTGTGGTAGTATAGCGATTGCAAACCAGAGGCTTAAGAAGGGACACATGGAACACATTATGGATACGCATGGATGCAGGTAGGTCTAGTGCATAGGAGACAGGGTTAATTTTGCGAATAACTCTGTATGGACCAATAAACCGAGGAGCCAACTTATTAGACGGAACCTGCAGCTTGAGATTTCTGGAGGAAAGCCATACTCTATCCCCAACCTGAAAGGAAACCGCTGGAAGCCTTCTGCGATTAGCATGGCGCTGATGACGCTGAAATGACTGACCAAGTGCCCTCTGAACTTGTGCCCATGTGGAACGGAGTTGCTCGATATGCTCATCCAGAGCTGGAATCTGTTGCGTCTGAAATGAGTCTGGAAGCAAACAGGGCTGGAACCCATAATTAATCAGAAACGGAGAGCTCCCAGATGAAGAATTGACCGCACAGTTCCTGGCGAACTCTGCCCAAGGCAACAAGTCGGACCAATTATCATGATGGTCAGTAACGAAACAACGGAGAAATTGTTCCAAGCCCTGATTAGCTCGTTCAGCGGCTCCATTGGTCTGGGGATGGTAGGCAGAGGAGAAGGACAGCTGTATGCCCATCTGTTGGCAAAATGCCCTCCAAAATCTAGACACAAACTGGCTCCCCCTGTCAGACACCAGTACCCTAGGCACTCCATTCAACCGGAATACTTCTCTGGCGAACACCATTGCCAATTCCTTCGCTGAAGGAAGACCACGGAGGGGCACGAAATGAGCCATTTTAGAAAACCTGTCCACCACCATGAATATAAAGGAGTACCCCTTGGACACAGGCAACTCTCCCATAAAATCAATGGAAACATGAGACCAGGGGCGTTCGCCATTAGGCACCGGTTGAAGCAAGCCCACAGGGAGATGTCTCGGGGTCTTAGCGCGGGCACAGGTGGCACAGGCATTCGTAAATTCGGCACAATCGTTTCTCATGGAGGGCCACCAAAATAACTGAGAAAGGGACCATAACAATTGGTCTCTACCAATATGTCCCGCAGCCTTAGAAGAATGGTAGGTTTCAAGCAGCCTAGTACGAAATGGTTCATCGACAAAACATTTGCCCACTGGAGTTTCATGGGGAGCGGACCCCTGAGAGGCCAGGATCTCCTCCCCTAAAGGAGAAGTGATACTCGTGCGTATAGTAGCCAGTATTCTATCAGGTTGGATGATGGGTGCTGGTGCTTCCACTCTGTCACTGTCGGCCTCAAATTGTCTTGACAGTGCATCCGCCCTGATATTCTTTGACCCCGGTAAGTATGATACAATGAAATTAAATCGAGACAGGAACAGTGCCCACCTGGCCTGACGGGAGGACAATCTCTTGGCCTCCGAGAGATAAGTCAGATTTTTATGATCTGTTAGGATTAATACGGGAGTCTTGGTACCTTCAAGCAAATGACGCCACTCCTTAAGAGCGAGGATAATGGCCAATAATTCTTTGTCACCTATCTCATAGTGGCCTTGAGTGACAGTCAACTTCTTAGAGAAAAACCCACAAGGTCTGAGAGTACCACCTTTCTCGTACTGCCCCAACCCCAATATCTGAGACATCCACCTCTAACGTAAATGGAAGTAGAGGATTGGGGTGGGATAACACAGGAGCCGCAGCAAATGCCAGCTTCAAATTCTCAAAGGCATTCTCAGCAGATACCGGCCAGCAAGAAGGATTAGCGCCCTTGTGCGTAAGATCGGACAAAGGTTTAACAATGGAAGAAAAGTTCTTAATAAACCGCCTATAATAATTAGCGAAACCCAGGAAACGCTGTATGGCTTTAAGCCCCTTGGGTTTTGGCCATTGTAAGACAGCTGACAACTTATCCTTGTCCATGGCAACGCCATCATTGCCAATTATGAACCCCAAGAATGGCACACTGGTTCTATGAAAGTCACATTTTTCCAGTTTACAAAATAATTTGTTCTCACGGAGTCGTAGCAATACTGCGGATACATCTTTGATGTGCTGTGCCATGTCTTGAGAGTAAATCAATATATCGTCCAGATAAACCACAACACATGTCTGTAACATATCTCTCAGAACATCGTTTATCAGTTCCTGGAAAACTGCGGGGGCATTACATAGCCCAAATGGCATTACAAGATACTCGTAGTGCCCAGCTCGAGTATTAAAGGCAGTTTTCCACTCATCACCTGCTCGAATGCGCACCAGATTGTAAGCGGCCCGTAGGTCCAATTTGGTAAAAATCGAAGCGCCCTTAAGCCTGTCAAAAAGCTCGGTGATGAGTGGTATTGGGTATGCGTTTTTTGCCATTAGTTTATTCAAGCCCCGGTAGTCAATGCATGGTCTTAATTCGCCATTTTTCTTTTTTACAAAAAAGAACCCAGCCCCAGCTGGAGAGGTAGATTTTCGTATGATCCCTCTAGCAAGGGCATCAGAAATGTAATCCTCCATAGCCTTATTTTCATCACAAGATAATGGATAAGTGCGTCCTTTCGGAGGTACTGCCCCAGGCTGCAATTCGATGCAACAATCATAAGGTCTATGCTGAGGTAGCAGACTGGCCTCTCCTTTGCTAAAAACATCGCCAAACTGTTGGTACACCTCCGGTATAGCCGAGGAGGTGCACAGGACTTTAACAGGCTGGATGACGCACTTGTCCATACAAAACTGGGACCAAGCAGCAATTTCACACTTTTTCCAATCAAATTGTGGGTTATGTAACTGTAACCACGGAAAGCCCAATATTACCGCATGGTGCGGAGAATTAATCAGTTGAAACTGCTGCTCTTCTCTGTGAAGTGCCCCAATAGTCATAGACAGAGGCATAGTTTCAAACATAACCTGAGGCGGTTCTAAGGGTCTGCCATCAATCGCTTCAATAGTCAAGGGATTTTCTCTTTCAATGTGTGGAACTCCGTGCAATTCAGCAAAGGTATTATCCATAAAATACCCTGCTGCACCAGAGTCAACCAAGGCCAAAACCTCCACAGAGCGTTGTGCCCAAGATAATACCACCTGTATGGTGGGTTTCATTGTGCCCGACACTGGGGACGATTGTACACCACCTAGGGCCTGTCCCCCAAGGTACCCTAGGTGTGTGCGTTTCCCGGACGTACCGGACAGGAATTTAGCAAATGCCCTTTTTTACCGCAGTATAAACACAACCCTGTCTTCTGCGATAAAGTCTCTCAGCCTTGGTTAGTCTAGTGAAGCCTATTTGCATAGGTTCACTTGTCTCCCGTACAGGTTCACTAGACTTAAATGCCAAGGGAGGGATGGGTGGGCAAAACATGCCACTAGGCTCATTATTCTTTGACCGTAACTTACGATCTCTGGCAATTGATCTCTCACGTATTCTGGAGTCAATTATCATAACATATTCAATGTAGTCATCTAGATCAATAGGTAGATCTTTAGCAGCGATTTCGTCCTTAATGTGGTCATTCAGGCCTTGAGAAAAAGCTGCCAATAATGCCTCGTTATTCCAACCTACCTCTGCTGCCAATGTGCGGAATTCGATGGCGTAGTCGCCTACTGTACGCCTGCCCTGATGTATCTCCATAAGGCGTTTGGCAGCAGAGGTAGTTCTACCAGGAGGCTCAAACACTCTTCGAAAGGATTGCACAAATTCTCTAAAGTTTTTAGTACAAGGTTTAGCATTCTCCCACAAGGGGTTAGCCCAAGCCAAAGCTCTACCAGTGAGCAAAGATATTGTAAACCCCACCTTACTACGATCATTGGGAAATGCGTGTGCCGTCAATTCCATAAAAATCTCGAGTTGGTTGATGAACCCTCTGCAGAGACTAGGGTCACCATCGTATCTTAGCGGCAAGGGTGCAGAAGCCGTTAACCCTTTAACAGTGCCCCCTAGGGGTCTGGTATCACTCTCCGGTGTCTGACTTGGCGAGACCACCGGGCTAGAGCTAGATTTGTCAGCAAGCACCATGCGTTCAAGGATCGTTTGAATTGCAACTGCCAACTGATCCAAACGTTGCTCGTGCACATCCATCCTCCAATGGATATTCTGTGCATTACCTTCACCTTTGTTGTCTGAGGTCATGGCCCTTTCGTACTGTCACGGTTTATTATGACTCTCAGACACAAGTTTTAGGTAAAAATCAATTTTATTGAAATAATAAATTGATAACGTAGGATGGCAATCACATACATACAGATATATACAGAATATAATAAGACAGAAGGCAGACTCTACCGGTCCTGTCAATATACCGGACAGGACAGTCTGAAGTAATAGAATGTTAGGCTCTACCGGCCTTGCCAATACCGGGTAAGGCAACCTGCAGATGGAATCGCATAACGGTTCTACCGGCCTTACCAATTTACCGGGCAAGGCAGCCTCAATAGATTCATAATGTAGGCTCTACCGGCCCTGCCAATACCGGGTAAGGCAACCTCAGATGGAATGTGGCAAAAGGTTCTACCGGCCTTACCAATACCGGGCAGGGCAGCCCTGAGATAGTAGCAGCAGTCAGATGGTAATGGCAAATTGACAGAATCGTAAAGCCGCAAGGCTTTGGAGCAAACCAGCGTCCGCACGCTGGGACCAACACTGAATTGTATAGCCGATAGGCTTAGGAGCAAACCAGTGACCGTACACTGGTGTAACAAGCGAGTTAGTATAGCCGTAAGGCTTAGGAGCAAACCAGCATCCGCGTACTGGTGTAACAAGTGAGTTTGTGTAGCCGCAAGGCTTTCGAGCAAACCAGCGTCCGCACGCTGGGACAAACACAGAATTGTATAGCTGATAGGCTTGGGAGCAAACCAGTGACCGCACACTGGTGTAAAAAGCGAGTTTGTATAGCCGCAAGGCTTTGGAGCAAACCAGCGTCCGCACGCTGGGACCAACACAGGATAGTACAGCCGATAGGCTTTGGAGCAAACCAGTGACCGCACACTGGTGTAACAAGTGAGTTTGTATAGCCGCAAGGCTTTGGAGCAAACCAGCGCCCGCACGCTGGGACTAACACAGGATTGTATAGCCGATAGGCTTTGGAGCAAACCAGTGACCGCACACTGGTGTAACAAGCGAGTTTGTATAGCCACAAGGCTTTGGAGCAAACCAGCGTCCGCACGCTGGGACCAACACAGGATGGTACAGCCGATAGGCTGTGGAGCAAACCAGTGACCGCACACTGGTGTAACAAGCGAGTTTGTATAGCCGCAAGGCTTAGGAGCAAACCAGCGTCCGCATACTGGTGTAACAAGCGAGTCGCAGACGCGACCAGGCAGAAGGTCGCCAGGATACAGGAGACAGGCGATGCGATGACAGGAACCAGCAACGATCAGTCAGGTCAGGAAACAGAGAAGGACAGCTGTATGCCCATCTGTTGGCAAAATGCCCTCCAAAATCTAGACACAAACTGGCTCCCCCTGTCAGACACCAGTACCCTAGGCACTCCATGCAACCGGAATACTTCTCTGGCGAACACCATTGCCAATTCCTTCGCTGAAGGAAGACCACGGAGGGGCACGAAATGAGCCATTTTAGAAAACCTGTCCACCACCATGAATATAAAGGAGTACCCCTTGGACATAGGCAACTCTCCCATAAAATCAATGGAAACATGAGACCAGGGGCGTTCGCCATTAGGCACCGGTTGAAGCAAGCCCACAGGGAGATGTCTCGGGGTCTTAGCGCGGGCACAGGTGGCACAGGCATTCGTAAATTCGGCACAATCGTTTCTCATGGAGGGCCACCAAAATAACTGAGAAAGGGACCATAACAATTGGTCTCTACCAATATGTCCCGCAGCCTTAGAGGAATGGTAGGTTTCAAGCAGCCTAGTACGAAATGGTTCATCGACAAAACATTTGCCCACTGGAGTTTCATGGGGAGCGGACCCCTGAGAGGCCAGGATCTCCTCCCCTAAAGGAGAAGTGATACTCGTGCGTATAGTAGCCAGTATTCTATCAGGTTGGATGATGGGTGCTGGTGCTTCCACTCTGTCACTGTCGGCCTCAAATTGTCTTGACAGTGCATCCGCCCTGATATTCTTTGACCCCGGTAAGTATGATACAATGAAATTAAATCGAGACAGGAACAGTGCCCACCTGGCCTGACGGGAGGACAATCTCTTGGCCTCCGAGAGATAAGTCAGATTTTTATGATCTGTTAGGATTAATACGGGAGTCTTGGTACCTTCAAGCAAATGACGCCACTCCTTAAGAGCGAGGATAATGGCCAATAATTCTTTGTCACCTATCTCATAGTGGCCTTGAGTGACAGTCAACTTCTTAGAGAAAAACCCACAAGGTCTGAGAGTACCACCTTTCTCGTGTCATTGCGAAAGTACTGCCCCAACCCCAATATCTGAGGCATCCACCTCTAACGTAAATGGAAGTAGAGGATTGGGGTGGGATAACACAGGAGCCGCAGCAAATGCCAGCTTCAAATTCTCAAAGGCATTCTCAGCAGATAACGGCCAGCAAGAAGGATTAGCGCCCTTGTGCGTAAGATCGGACAAAGGTTTAACAATGGAAGAAAAGTTCTTAATAAACCGCCTATAATAATTAGCGAAACCCAGGAAACGCTGTATGGCTTTAAGCCCCTTGGGTTTTGGCCATTGTAAGACAGCTGACAACTTATCCTTGTCCATGGCAATGCCATCGTTGCCAATTATGAACCCCAAGAATGGCACACTGATTCTATGAAAGTCACATTTTTCCAGTTTACAAAATTATTTGTTCTCACGGAGTCGTAGCAATACTGCGGATACATCTTTGATGTGCTGTGCCATGTCTTGAGAGTAAATCAATATATCGTCCAGATAAACCACAACACATGTCTGTAACATATCTCTCAGAACATCGTTTATCAGTTCCTGGAAAACTGCGGGGGCATTACATAGCCCAAATGGCATTACAAGATACTCGTAGTGCCCAGCTCGAGTATTAAAGGCAGTTTTCCACTCATCACCTGCTCGAATGCGCACCAGATTGTAAGCGGCCCGTAGGTCCAATTTGGTAAAATTCGAAGCGCCCTTAAGCCTGTCAAAAAGCTCGGTGATGAGTGGTATTGGGTATGCGTTTTTTGCCATTAGTTTATTCAAGCCCCGGTAGTCAATGCATGGTCTTAATTCGCCATTTTTCTTTTTTACAAAAAAGAACCCAGCCCCAGCTGGAGAGGTAGATTTTCGTATGATCCCTCTAGCAAGGGCATCAGAAATGTAATCCTCCATAGCCTTATTTTCATCACAAGATAATGGATAAGTGCGTCCTTTCGGAGGTACTGCCCCAGGCTGCAATTCGATGCAACAATCATAAGGTCTATGCTGAGGTAGCAAACTGGCCTCTCCTTTGCTAAAAACATCGCCAAACTGTTGGTACACCTCCGGTATAGCCGAGGAGGTGCACAGGACTTTAACAGGCTGGATGACGCACTTGTTCATACAAAACTGGGACCAAGCAGCAATTTCACACTTTTTCCAATCAAATTGTGGGTTATGTAACTGTAACCACGGAAAGCCCAATATTACCGCATGGTGCGGAGAATTAATCAGTTGAAACTGCTGCTCTTCTCTGTGAAGTGCCACAATAGTCATAGACAGAGGCATAGTTTCAAACATAACCTGAGGCGGTTCTAAGGGTCTGCCATCAATCGCTTCAATAGTCAAGGGATTTTCTCTTTCAATGCGTGGAACTCCGTGCAATTCAGCAAAGGTATTATCCATAAAATACCCTGCTGCACCAGAGTCAACCAAGGCCAAAACCTCCACAGAGCGTTGTGCCCAAGATAATACCACCTGTATGGTGGGTTTCATTGTGCCCGACACTGGGGATGATTGTACACCACCTAGGGCCTGTCCCCCAAGGTACCCTAGGTGTGTGCGTTTCCCGGACGTACCGGACAGGAATTTAGCAAATGCCCTTTTTTACCGCAGTATAAACACAACCCTTGTCTTCTGCGATAAAGTCTCTCAGCCTTGGTTAGTCTAGTGAAGCCTATTTGCATAGGTTCACTTGTCTCCCGTACAGGTTCACTAGACTTAAATGCCAAGGGAGGGATGGGTGGGCAAAACATGCCACTAGGCTCATTATTCTTTGACCGTAACTTACAATCTCTGGCAATTGATCTCTCACGTATTCTGGAGTCAATTGTCATAACATATTCAATGTAGTCATCTAGATCAATAGGTAGATCTTTAGCAGCGATTTCGTCCTTAATGTGGTCATTCAGGCCTTGAGAAAAAGCTGCCAATAATGCCTCGTTATTCCAACCTACCTCTGCTGCCAATGTGCGGAATTCGATGGCGTAGTCGCCTACTGTACGCCTGCCCTGATGTATCTCCATAAGGCGTTTGGCAGCAGAGGTAGTTCTACCAGGAGGCTCAAACACTCTTCGAAAGGATTGCACAAATTCTCTAAAGTTTTTAGTACAAGGTTTAGCATTCTCCCACAAGGGGTTAGCCCAAGCCAAAGCTCTACCAGTGAGCAAAGATTTTGTAAACCCCACCTTACTACGATCATTGGGAAATGCATGTGCCGTCAATTCCATAAAAATCTCGAGTTGGTTGATGAACCCTCTGCAGAGACTAGGGTCACCATCGTATCTTAGCGGCAAGGGTGCAGAAGCCGTTAACCCTTTAACAGTGCCCCCTAGGGGTCTGGTATCACTCTCCGGTGTCTGACTTGGCGAGACCACCGGGCTAGAGCTAGATTTGTCAGCAAGCACCGTGCGTTCAAGGATCGTTTGAATTGCAACTGCCAACTGATCCAAACGTTGCTCGTGCACATCCATCCTCCAATGGATATTCTGTGCATTACCTTCACCTTTGCTGTCTGAGGTCATGGCCCTTTCGTACTGTCACGGTTTATTATGACTCTCAGACACAAGTTTTAGGTAAAAATCAATTTTATTGAAATAATAAATTGATAACGTAGGATGGCAATCACATACATACAGATATATACAGAATATAATAAGACAGAAGGCAGACTCTACCGGTCCTGTCAATATACCGGACAGGACAGTCTGAAGTAATAGAATGATAGGCTCTACCGGCCTTGCCAATACCGGGTAAGGCAACCTGCAGATGGAATCGCATAACGGTTCTACCGGCCTTACCAATTTACCGGGCAAGGCAGCCTCAATAGATTCATAATGTAGGCTCTACCGGCCCTGCCAATACCGGGTAAGGCAACCTCAGATGGAATGTGGCAAAAGGTTCTACCGGCCTTACCAATACCAGGCAGGGCAGCCCTGAGATAGTAGCAGCAGTCAGATGGTAATGGCAAATTGACAGAATCGTAAAGCTGCAAGGCTTTGGAGCAAACCAGCGTCCGCACGCTGGGACCAACACTGAATTGTATAGCCGATAGGCTTAGGAGCAAACCAGTGACCGTACACTGGTGTAACAAGCGAGTTAGTATAGCCGTAAGGCTTAGGAGCAAACCAGCATCCGCGTACTGGTGTAACAAGTGAGTTTGTGTAGCCGCAAGGCTTTCGAGCAAACCAGCGTCCGCACGCTGGGACAAACACAGAATTGTATAGCTGATAGGCTTGGGAGCAAACCAGTGACCGCACACTGGTGTAACAAGTGAGTTTGTATAGCCGCAAGGCTTTGGAGCAAACCAGCGTCCGCACGCTGGGACCAACACAGGATAGTACAGCCGATAGGCTTTGGAGCAAACCAGTGACCGCACACTGGTGTAACAAGTGAGTTTGTATAGCCGCAAGGCTTTGGAGCAAACCAGCGCCCGCACGCTGGGACTAACACAGGATTGTATAGCCGATAGACTTTGGAGCAAACCAGTGACCGCACACTGGTGTAACAAGCGAGTTTGTATAGCCACAAGGCTTTGGAGCAAACCAGCGTCCGCACGCTGGGACCAACACAGGATGGTACAGCCGATAGGCTGTGGAGCAAACCAGTGACCGCACACTGGTGTAACAAGCGAGTTTGTATAGCCGCAAGGCTTAGGAGCAAACCAGCGTCCGCATACTGGTGTAACAAGCGAGTCGCAGACGCGACCAGGCAGGAGGTTGCCAGGATACAGGAGACAGGCGATGCGATGACAGGAACCAGCAACGATCAGTCAGGTCAGGAAACAGCAGAGAAGAAGTTCAGCAGGAACTGCAACACCAGAGACTAGGCCGGAACCAGGACTGGAAGTACTTCAGCATGCAGGAAACACTGGAACAGTAGAGATCAGGAACTCAGGAACACAATGAGATCAGGAACTCAGGAACACTGGAACAGAGGCCCAGCTATCACTAGCATAGTGATAGCAAGAAGGTCAGAAACAACACGAAAGGGCACTCAAAGGGTGCCCAATCCAGGTTTAAATAGTCAATAAGAGGCGGGCTATCTGCAGACAGCCAATAGAAGCCCCCTACTGGTGACAGACAAGTAACTGCAGCAAATCACGGGCACCGTGATAACTAGCCTAACAGAAACCTACAACTGTAACAGTTACCTGTCATCCATTGTCCGACTTCTTGAATCTGATCTCTCCTTCTTCTCTCTCTCTCTCTATCTTCTTTCTGTCATATTCCTTTCATTCACCCTGATTCTCTCTGCTGTCCCTTGTGTTTCTGGTTTTGCTATCAGCCTTCCGTTTGAGCCTCTCTCTCTCCTCCCCTTGCTCCTTATTGGTTACGTTGGGTATTTAGGGCAGGGTCTCTGTCCTGTCAGCACCCGATTATTGAGTTTTTTCTCAGTGTTGTGGTTCCCTACATTTGTTACTGATCTTTGGCTTGCTTCGATTCTGACTCTGATAATTTGACTCCCTGGCTTTGTCTGACTATTCTCTTGCCTTCTCTCCACAGTTCTAGTCGCTCTTGGTTTGACCCTTCAGCTTCCACACTGACGCTGTCTCATTTATACGATCTGCCTCTCCAGTCTCGCTGGGCCATCACTCTCCCTGCAGCGGTGGTTTCCTTGCTCATCTGCCTCTGACTCCTCTGGTGACCATGGGTGCTCCACATTTGAGGCTGTGTCTATTGGCTCTGCTCCGTTTCCAGTGCCTCGCCACTGGGCCTCCCTCTCTCTTTGCCCGCAGTGCTGTTTATACGTTGTCTGGTGATTTGCCAATATACGTTGTGGGTGATTGTCGGCACGGCTTTGCCTCTTCTGATGACACCAGGCTCCTTTCTCACCTCTACTCTGTGGGCTATCTCCTCCTATCAGTGTGCGGGCAACCACATGTTTGCTGTTTTACCCAGCTAGCCACTGCACGGAGGTTTTGCAGTGTCCCATTGCCAGCACTCCTCTTGTTAAGCACCTGGTTCAGTCCAGGCTCTTACTGCTGCAGTGGGTTGTCTCCCACCACTCCTCTCACTCTTGTTACCTGCTGGATTAGATCCAGATCAATATCCCCAGCCCTGGGGCAACTTGTATTGGTCTGGAAGTTGTTCTACAGGTGCTCCTGGTAGTCTCTGTGGCTACCAAGCCTAGGCAATGTGTGGTTGTGTCTTTGTGTTGGGAGGTTCTGTTTGCTCCCTTTGGAGATTTAGTTTTCAGACTTATTTGGTGGGTATTGTCATTTACTATTATTAGCAGCACATTCTGTTTAGTGTGCAAAGTTGCAGATTAGAGCACATTCTGTTCAGTGTGCAAAGTTGCAGATTAGCAGCACATTCTTTTTAGTGTGCAAAGTTGCAGATTAGAGCACATTCTGTTCAGTGTGCAAAGTTGCAGATTAGCAGTACATTCTTTTTAGTGTGCAAAGTTTCAGATTAGCAGCACATTCTGTTTAGTGTGCAAAGTTTCAGATTAGCAGAACATTCTGTTTAGTGTGCAAAGTGTAAAATATCAAAGTCACATATTCCATTCACTGTGCGTAGCCGCAGATAAGAAGCACATTCTGTTTAGCGTGCAAAGTTGCGTATTAGGAGAACATTCTGTTTACTGTGCAATGTGTAAAATATCAAAGTCACATATTCCATTCACTGTGTGTAGCCGCAGATAAGAAGCACATTCTGTTTAGTGTGCAAAGTTGCATATTAGGAGAACATTCTGTTAACTGTGCAAACTGTAAAATATCAAAGTCACATATTCCATTCACTGTGCCTAGCCGCAGATAAGAAGCACATTCTCTTTAGTGTGCAAAGTTGCGTATTAGGAGAACATTCTGTTTACTGTGCAAAGTGTAAAATATCAAAGTCACATATTCCATTCACTGTGCGTAGCCGCAGATAAGAAGCACATTCTGTTTAGTGTGCAAAGTTGCATATTAGGAGAACATTCTGTTAACTGTGCAAAGTGTAAAATATCAAAGTCACATATTCCATTCACTGTGCGTAGCCGCAGATAAGAAGCACATTCTGTTTAGTGTGCAAAGTTGCATATTAGGAGAACATTCTGTTAACTGTGCAAAGTGCAAAATATCAAAGTCACATATTCCATTCACTGTGCGTAGCCGCAGATAAGAAGCACATTCTGTTTAGTGTGCAAAGTTGCATATTAGGAGAACATTCTGTTAACTGTGCAAACTGTAAAATATCAAAGTCATATATTCCATTCACTGTGTCTAACCGCAGATAAGCAGCACATTCTGTTTAGTGTGCAAAGTTGCGTATTAGGAGAACATTCTGTTAACTGTGCAAACTGTAAAATATCAAAGTCACATATTCCATTCACTGTGCGTAGCCGCAGATAAGAAGCACATTCTGTTTAGTGTGCAAAGTTGCGTATTAGGAGAACATTCTGTTTACTGTGCAAAGTGTAAAATATCAAAGTCACATATTCCATTCACTGTGCGTAGCCGCAGATAAGAAGCACATTCTGTTTAGTGTGCAAAGTTGCATATTAGGAGAACATTCTGTTAACTGTGCAAAGTGTAAAATATCAAAGTCACATATTCCATTCACTGTGCGTAGCCGCAGATAAGAAGCACATTCTGTTTAGTGTGCAAAGTTGCAGATTAGGAGAACATTCTGTTAACTGTGCAAAGTGTAAAATATCAAAGTCACATATTCCATTCACTGTGTCTAACCGCAGATAAGAAGCACATTCTGTTTAGTGTGCAAAGTTGCGTATTAGGAGAACATTCTGTTTACTGTGCAAAGTGTAAAATATAAAAGTCACATATTCCATTCACTGTGCGTAGCCGCAGATAAGAAGCACATTCTGTTTAGTGTGCAAAGTTGCATATTAGGAGAACATTCTGTTAACTGTGCAAAGTGTAAAATATCAAAGTCACATATTCCATTCACTGTGCGTAGCCGCAGATAAGAAGCACATTCTGTTTAGTGTGCAAAGTTGCATATTAGGAGAACATTCTGTTAACTGTGCAAACTGTAAAATATCAAAGTCACATATTCCATTCACTGTGTCTAACCACAGATAAGCAGCACATTCTGTTTAGTGTGCAAAGCTGCATATTAGGAGAACATTCTGTTAACTGTGCAAACTGTAAAATATCAAAGTCACATATTCCATTCACTGTGCGTAGCCGCAGATAAGAAGCACATTCTGTTTAGTGTGCAAAGTTGCATATTAGGAGAACATTCTGTTTACTGTGCAAAGTTGCAGATTTGCAGCACATATTCCGTGTAATATGAAGAAGGCGGGTAAAAAGGGACGGGGAAGTGGACGTGATCCTGATAGTTCAGGGCGCGGGTCAGGACGCGTAGAAACTGTGCCTGGTGCCAGAGCACAAGACAGAAAGACATCCACCATACCTAGCTTCATGTCTCAGTTTACAGGGCGTCGCAGGACATCACTCTCGAGGTCAGACCACTGCGAACAGGTGGTCGGTTGGATTTCAGCTGATACTGCTTCCAGTCGGTTAAGCACCACCCTGTCTTCCACCAAGTCCACTCTCAGTAGCCAAGAGTCTGGTCAACATAATCCTCACCCTGATCATCCTTCCTCCCACCATAGAGGATCTGGTCAAAGAAGTGATCCCACACTGGGATATAGTGAGGAGCTCGTCTCATCACCAATCCTTAATTTGAACCTCTCTCCAAGCACGCTTGCAGAGGAACATGACATCTTGTGCCCTGATTCACAACCTCTAGAGGGTACCCAATCACAAGAAGATGACAGAGGGGAACGGCATTTAAGGTCAAAGGAAGTGGATGATGATGATGATGAGACACAGTTGCCATTAAATCAACCACTATTACTGTCTCAAGACCTTGATAAGGAGGATGATATACAGTTGTCAATGACTGAGTATGTGGTGGGATCAAGACATGAGGAGGATGATCAGAGTGAGGAAGTGGAGGAGGACTTGGTGGACGATGAGGTGACTGACCCCACCTGGGAAGGTGTAGAGCCGAGCGATGACAGCAGTCCTGAGGGTGAGCCATCTGCAGCACCGCAACAGGCTGGAAGAGGCAGTGGTGTGGCTACAGAAAGAAGGCGGACCGCACCAAACCGGCCCGCAAATGTTCCACGGAGCACCCCCTTGCGTAAATCTCCCTTGCCAAGGGGTAGGTGTTCCGCGGTATGGCGTTTTTTTAAGGAAAGTGCGGACGACAAAAGAATTGTAGTTTGCAACCTGTGCCACACCAGAATGAGCCGAGGCATGAACACTAGAAACCTCACCACCACCAGCATGATCCGACACATGGCATCCAAGCACCGTAATAAGTGGGAGGAACGCCCGGATCGCCAATCTGTGTCTGCAGGCCACACCACTGCCTCCTCTTCCCCTGTTTTCGGTGCCGGCCAATCGCCTGTCGAAGGCGCAGGCCCGCATACCTCCCGCCCTGCACCTGTACCATCTGAAGCACCATCAGCGACCACATCCACTTCCCTGTCCCAGCACAGCGTCCAAATGTCGTTACCCCAGGCATTTGAGCGCAAGCGAAAATACCCAGCCACCCACCCACAGGCCATAGCACTAACCTCACACCTTTCCAAATTACTGGCCATCGAAATGCTGCCATTTAGGCTTGTGGAGACTGAGTCCTTCCGCAGCCTGATGGCAGCAGCTGTCCCTCGGTACGCAGTCCCCAGCCGCCACTACTTTTCCCGGTGTGCCGTCCCCGCCTTACACCACCATGTGTCCCGTAACATCACCCGTGCCCTGACCAACGCAGTTACTGGGAAGGTCCACTTAACGACTGACACATGGACAAGTGCTTGTGGCCAGGGACGCTACATTTCCCTGACGGCACACTGGGTGAATGTCATGGAGGCTGGGAGCGACTCGGACCCTGGGATGGCACAGGTGCTACCCACGCCGAGGATTGCGGGCCCTACCTCCATCAGGGTTTCCGCCAGCACCTACGTTATTGGCTCCTCCTCCTCCATTTCCACCTCCGAATTCTCTGCGCGCAGCGCCACTCACCCATGAGCCGGTAGCTGGAAGCAGTGTAGCACTGCAGTGGGGAAGCGTCAACAGGCCGTGCTGAAGCTGATCTGCCTTGGGGACAAACAGCACACGGCCTCAGAGCTGTTGCAGGGGATTAGTCACCAGACCGAGCAGTGGCTCTCGCCACTCAACCTGCAACCAGGCATGGTTGTGTGTGATAATGGGCGTAACTTGGTGGCGGCTTTGGAGCTCGGCAAGCTCACACACGTACCATGCCTAGCGCATGTATTTAATTTAGTGGTTCAGCGATTTCTAAAAACCTACCCCAATTTGCATGATCTCTTGACCAAGGTGCGTCGCGTGTGTGCACATTTCCGTAAGTTATCTACAGCTTCAGCCGGCCTGTTGAAGCTGCAGCAGTGCTTACAATTGCCAGCTCACCGGCTGCTGTGTGACGTGAGCACGCGCTGGAACTCCACCTTCCACATGTTGGCCCGGCTTTGTGAGCAGCAGAGGGCAGTAGTGGAGTACCAGCTGTTACACGGTCGTCGCCTCTCCGTTCAACTTCCTCTAATCAGAAGTGAGGAGTGGGAATGGATGTCAGACCTCTGTGAGGTTTTACGCAATTTTGAGGAATCGACACAGATGGTGAGCGGCGATAACGCTATTATCAGTGTAACCATCCCACTTCTGTGCCTACTGAAACGCTCGCTGCTCACAATTAAAACCGACGCTTTGCATGTGGAAGAGGTGGAAATGGGGGAGGAAGAGCTTACACAAGGTGATAGCCAGAGCACCCTCACTTCGTCTTCTCAGCGACAATTGGAGGAGGCGGAGGAGGAGGAGGAGGAGGAGGAAGACACGGTTGCCTCCGCTACAGAGGGTAGCCATGGAACTTTAGTTCCATCTCTTCAGCGTGGGTGGGCAGAAGAGGAGGAAGAGGATGAGGAGATTGAGAGTCATCCTCCTGGTGAGGACAGCGAAATCTTGCCTGTTGGTACTCTGGCACACATGGCTGACTTTATGTTAGGCTGCCTTTCCCGTGACCCACGCGTTATACGCATTTTAGACAACACGGATTACTGGGTGTTCACCCTTCTGGACCCCCGCTACAAAGAGAATTTCTCATCTCTCATTCCTCCGGTGGAGAGGACAAGCAAAATGGTGCAATACCAGAAGGTTCTTGTTGAAAAATTGCTCCAAAATTTTCCATCTGACAACGCTGGCGGCAGAGTACGTGCTACCTTGGCCAACCGAGAAGGGGAGAAAAGGGGAGCACACAGCAGTTCCGACAAAGGCAGGGCAACACTCTCCAAGGCGTGGGACACCTTCATGACACCCCGCCAGCACCCTCACCCTGATGCGCAGCCTAGTGTCACAAGGAGGGAAAAGTTTTGGAAGATGGTGAAGGAGTACGTAGCAGACCGTGTCAGCGTCCTCAATGATCCCTCTGTGCCTTACAACTACTGGGTGTCCAAGCTGGACACGTGGTATGAACTGACACTCTACGCCTTGGAGGTGCTGGCCTGCCCTGCCGCCAGCGTTCTGTCTGAGCGGGTATTTAGTGCTGCTGGTGGCATTATAACAGATAAGCGTATCCGCCTTTCCACCGAAAATGCTGATAGGTTGACACTTATAAAAATGAACAAGGCCTGGATTTCCCCTGACTTCTCCACTCCACTGGAGGAAAGCCCCGGGGGAACATAAAGTCACTTTATATATGTTATTTACAATGATGGGAATACTCTGTATTCCCATTCACCCCTTCCACCCAAAAAACGGGTATATGGTTGACTCTCTTCCATATGCCCAGTGATATAATTTTTATATAGGGCCAGCTCACCAGCGGGCCCAGTGATATAATTTTTATATAGGGCCAGCTCACCAGCGGGCGCAGTTTGACAATTTTTGTATAGGTCAGCTCACCAGCGGGCCTTCTCATATAATGTTTTATTGGGTCAGCTCTCTAGCGGGCCCTCTCATATAATGTTTTATAGCGTCAGCTCACTAGCGGGCCTTCGCATATAATGTTTAGGATGGTCAGCTCCGCAGCAGACCCTCACCCATAATGTTTTAGATGGTCGGCTCAGCGCACGTTTCCCTCTTAATCATGGCCCCAGTTCAGAAAAATCGAGGACATTTTTGGGAGAATTTGCCTCTGCGCACGTTTCCCTCTTAATCATGGCCTCAGTTCAGAAAAATCGAGGAAATTTTTGGGAGAATTTGCCTCTGCGCACGTTTCCCTCTTAATCATGGCCTCAGTTCAGAAAAATCGAGGAAATTTTTGGGAGAATTTGCCTCTGCGCACGTTTCCCTCTTAATCATGGCCTCAGTTCAAAAAAATCGAGGACATTTTTGGGAGAATTTGCCTCTGCGCACGTTTCCCTCTTAATCATGGCCCCAGTTCCGAAAAATCGATGAAATTTTTTGCAGAATTTGCAGATGATATACAAGTAAATATACAGCAAATACTGTTTGGTAACAATTTTTCGCCTAAAGTCGTTTTTATCTTCCTTTTTGTGTGTTTTACGGTCAGTCTGTAAAAATGGCGTACTACGGGCGAAACATCGTTCCCAGCAGCAATGTTGGAGTCCAAGATGCATCCAGACATCCTCCCTATGCTGTCCCTGAACCATTTCTGTGGTGTTTCCATCATTTTCTGCCCTTTTCCTATGGACCAGGCACCCTCCCCTCATCAGAGCAGGGGGTGCCTGGTGTAATGCTCGAGTCCTCCCATTGACTTCAATGGGGCTCGGGTGCTCGGCCGAGCACTCGAGCCTCCGGGGGCGCTCGGTCCGAGCACCCGAACACCCGAGCATTGGGGTGCTCGATCATCACTAATCTTACCTGATTTTGCTCTGCATTTGGGATCCTACTCCGAAGCCAAGTCAGAGGTTCCGCCGGTCCATCCTTTACCCCATCCTGGTCAGGGCCCTGGCTCAACTGGGGTCGGACATCTGGCTTTGCGGCCAGCACCATTAACTACAGCCGTTGCTGCAGCAAGACATTTAGGATTACCGGCACCACTCACGAACTTTGCTCCCTAGCCTAGCTCTCTAGCTACCCTAAACCTCTGGCTGTTTTTGGCCAGAGCGTGACACTTTCTTCTTCTGTTCCATCTTCTTCTGTTCTGTCTTCTCTTCTGTGTTACAATCACATTCCTGCAAAAGAAAGAAAAGCAGAAATATTAAATGTGTCACAAACATAAATAGGACATGTGCACAGTTTAACCCCTTGAGTTCCAGAGGGTTACCCAACACAATGCAAAGTAATGTATTGCGTACCTCTCTGGAACTCAAAGGTTTAAGAAATGTACATATGTCCAAGTTAAAATCGTAGATCTTGCCAGACAACAAAAATAATATCTCCATTTTTTTCGATAAAATTCTATCTACGTTTTCCAAGAGAAAACTGAACTTGTGTGAGAACAATCAATTATTTTGCCCACTTCATGTTCTTCACTGCTATTGGTGGTGGTGGTGGCAGCGATAGGAATAGAAGACAGCCTACCCAGGTATCTCACGGGCAGATGCCTGTTCTAGTGTGAGGGAATGTTGAACACAGACTGCCTTTTTATATGGGCAGTCTCTATTCAAAATGACCCATAGCCATTGGCTGGGATCTGGGCTTACACATTTCCCAGCCAATCAGCTTCTATCAGGTTCCTTCATTCCCCTGCTCAAAGCTGACTGGCTGGGAAGTGCATAAGTACACATTCCAACCAATGGCAATGAGTAATTTTAAACAGAGATTGCCCATTTAAAAAGGCAGTCTCTGTTCAAAACTCCCTCACACTGGAACGGGCATAGGCCCGTGAGGTACCCTGGGGAGGGGGGAGGTCTGTCTTCTATTCCTGCTGCTGCAACACAAAAGGGGCTTCATGATATAAATAAATTTTTTGCACACAAGTTTAGCTTTCTCTTGGAAAACGTAGATAGAATATTATCTAAAAAATGGGGAAATTGTTTTTGTCATTTGGCAACATCTATGATATTAATGTGAACATATGTGCATTAACGCTTTTGAGTGCCAGAAAGGTAAGCAAGCCTTGCTCTGCATATGTCTGAGTTATGTTTGTGGCACATATTTTATATTTCTGTTTTTCTTTTACATGAATGTGAATGTAACACATGACAGAAGAAGAAACCAGGGTGCTGAAGACACTGCTGGACATCAGGATTAATGTTAAGTGTTTCTTTTTCAGGGACTGTAGTTTTTTTTAACTTAGTTGGTTTAACCCTGTGAGTGCCAGTTGGATAAGCATACCATAATGGCACTCATAGGGTTAATTCTATGAACATTTGAGACATTTTGTGAGTGCTTTCGATGTACTGCTATGGGGCTTAGGGCCCCATCTCATAACATCTACTGGTGACTTAGGTTTTTCTTAGGCTTTTTTTGCACATTCAATTCATGCATCGTTCAAAGCAGAACTACCACCCAACACAATCTTTAGCTTCACTAAGTCCCCATCTGACGACTAGCTGCTTAGTAGCGCTAGTCGCCAGAATAATTACCTTATTTAATACATTTCTGCTCTCTTCCATGCGTGACAGGCAGGACGGAGCATGGTCATCTTGCCATTGTGATGTCTGCTTCCACTTTATTCTCCTGTTTTTTTCTAGATCAAAAATGTGCTGTTTTCTCTCTTGTTAACAAACACAGAATGGCATGCAGGAGGAACCTGACACCCATTTTATACTACGTCTGTGAGAAAAGAAGGGAGACTTCCTATTGATTTCAATTCAATGAGCTAGGGGAAAAGTGTGGAAAATCAGCACCTTTCGTGAAAAACTTCCCACTTGGCAGGAAGTATAATTTTTCCCCTGTTTCGCAAAGTTTCACCCATGTCCACCAGCCTGTAATTCTACAAGGTCTGTGATCCAGAGGCATTGCTAGGTACTGTCTAATGGAGAGAAAGCCCTAGGTCTCATGCTTAAAATACCTGGAGCATGTAATGGTACTACATTTTTAGCTAGTAATGCTACATTACTGTAACGGAAGCTGAGAAGGGACCGCGTCGCCATTGTTCCCGGGTCTCTCCTTCTCTACGCCAGACTGGCGCCGTCGGATGCACCAGTCGAGCAGATAACCGGTCTGTTGGTCGACTCAAAGTGGCGTCGAACCCCGGAGTAGTTGACTCTACCTCGAAGGATGCGGATGGATGAGTGGTCGACAGGCTCTCGAACCGTCGAGCTTCGCAGAACCGGAACACCGGGCAGTAAAGAGTGAAGCCTCTACTCCCGGGCTACGAAGAACAGGGAAAATGTCACAGGAACACAGGGTAGTGGTTGCCAAGCCGTTCGAGCACTCTGGTATTCGAATCGAAGGTTCTACTGGAACTTGGAAGAAGCAAGGCAGAGTCCACGTTGCCGCCTGACAGGATCAGGAGATGGGTAGCAGGATACTGGCAGCAGACGGACGAACCATGCAGGAACCTGGGCTCAGATGGACAGCAGAGTGGCCACTTTAATACCATAGGAACACACAAGACTCCAGGACTCTGGTTCACTCCAAACATAACTCACTTTATTGACAAAGACCACAGATATTTATACAGAACTCTTACATGGGAACTTATGGGGGAAACCAGATACAATAGGGTGTGATCCAATCACAATACATCAGACAAAGGCCAGCAGCAGATGGTCTTAACAGATACAATAACTTAGACAGGATTACATTTCAGATACAAAAGGGTTTGAACAAAGACTTGAGGGCTTGAACTAATTACCACACGGCAGGGGGTCTGACTGCAGTTCACAATGGCTTAATTAACACCCAGCAGGAGGTCTTGCTACAGTACCCATAGTCACTGGCTTGAGGGACTGCAATACACATTGGAATAATTAACCCCTCATTGCCTATTCCCTTGAAAGCAAGCCATCAGTCTACCACAGGGCAGTTGTGTGTAATAATGTCCATATCCTCATTCACATACAGTGTACACAAAGCATTTTTAGTGCATAACCAGGGAAAAATGTCCACAGTTTTTGGTTAAACAAACTTATGGCCAGACAAGGGCTCAAGTAACAGGTAGGTTCCGTTACAATTATTAATAATGCCCCAGTCTTTTGGGAAATTAACACCCCTGCTGAAATGGTTCAGATACATATATTTATTATGAATTTAATAAAGACATATGATAATCACATATAATAGGAAAGTAGAGAAGTATCACGGTGCCCATGATTGCTGACTTCTGCTGTCAGTCAGGTGTGTGTACTCTCCATTAGACGCCTGTCTTTTGCCCGCCCAGTATTGCCTATATAGACTGGGCTGAGGCACCCTTTGGTTGCCCTTTCGTGGTGTCTCTATGTCAGCAGTCACCTGCCTGTACCTGTACCTGTTCCTTGGGCCTGTTTCGCTCTGCTACCAGTGTCAGCATTCTCCAGTAGTCAGTGCCTCTCCTGCGTGGTTCCTGCCTCCGTTCCAGATCCGGTTGGGCTGCCGTTCCTGCTTCCGTTCCTGATCCCGTGCTGTCGTTGTTCCTGCTCCATTCCTGACCTGGTTGGCAGTCCTGTCGTTACAGTGGTCGTCCTGGCTTGTCTGCTGTTCCTGCTGCTGTATCCTCACTGTCATCTGGCTGCTGGGTCTCCTGGGCTACATTCTGATCACTGGTTTGCTCCACATTCACCGGTTGCTAATCTGGCTGTATAGAACAGGTTGGGCTTCGCTGTTGTCCAGTACGCGGTACTGGTTTACTCCACATTCACCGGTTGCTAATCTCGTTGTATAGAACCGGTTGGGCGTCCCTGTAGTCCAGTACGTGGTACTGGTTTACTCCACATTCACCGGTTGCTGATTTGCTAGTATAGAACCGGTTAGACGCTATTGTTGTCCAATACACCATACTGGTTTAATCCACATTAACCGGTTGCTGTTTCTGCTTATAGAACCGGTTGGGCATTCCTGTCTTCCAGTACGTGGTACTGGTTTACTTCACATTCACCGGTTGCTGATTCGCTAGTATAGAACCGGTTAGACGCTGTTGTTGTCTGATACACGATACTGGTTTACTCCACATTTATCGGTTGCTGATTCCGCTGTATGACTGAACCGGTAGGGCATTCCTGTTGTCCAATACACGATACTGGTTTACTCCACATTACCGGTTGCTGATCCATCTATATAGAACCGGTTTGCTATACTGTTGTCCAGTGTAGTACTGGTTACCCTTCATTCACCGGTTGCTGCTGCCTCCATTATTGAACCGGTTTGGTTTCCCTGGTTGTGAGACTGGTTTGCTCCACTGTTCCATCTTATGCTGATGTTCTATCTATTCAGCATTTGTGGAGCTATCCTTCTGTCCTCCTGGCTGCATTGCCCGGTATATTGGCAAGGCCGGTAGAGCCATATTCAGATCGAGTGTTACCCTCCAGGCTGCCTTGCCCGGTATATTGGCAAGGCCGGTAGAGCCTGTCTCCATTCCACAGTGCCATCTTTCAGGCTGCCTTGCCTGGTATATTGGCAAGGCCGGTACAGCCACATTCAGATTGTCGTGTAACCCTCCAGGCTGCCTTGCCCGGTATACTGGCAAGGCCGGTAGAGCCTACCACGCTGTATCTTGCAAATGCTACTGTTTGAATCCATTATGTACATGTGATCTATGTGTATGTTCAGGACCCGTGAGGGTTCCCATTAAACTTTTCAATAAAGTTTGATTTTTATCTTACTCTGTGTCTGAGAGTCAAAACAAACCGTGACAAGAAGTCATAGGATTGCTTCTTCAAATATGTTGTACTTGTTTTTGTGTTTTACTGTCATGTTTCCTTCAGCAGGCATCTAGCTCTAACCATGTTTCTGATAATGTAGACACAGACGAATGTTAGGCTGCTTGTATTGCCATTGACACAATGCTGCCAGACATTAACACTTAGAGCGCCAGATAGGTATGTAACGCATAATCTTCCAGTGCAAGTATATCAGGTTGAGGGGGAGGATTTAGGAATTTGTAGCTAAAGAATAGTTAAAGAAATGTAAATAGAATGGCTCAGTATGCCCTATCCATGACCACAAGGATTGCTATTGAAAAGTTGGCCACATAACTTATTCAATAAAGTATAAATGGCAGCAAACATAAGGATGTAATGTGCGGAACAATGCACTGCCATTTTATGTAAATCCCTGTAGACAACAAACATCCTGAATTTATTTCCATGCATAATTTAGTGTTGTCTGCAAATACTGAAATTTTGCTTTCTATACCAATTTCCATTTATAAACATTTTAAACAGCAGTGGACAAAGTACTGAATCCTGAGGTGCTCTACTCTCAACTTCTACTGTATTGGAGGATTTTCAATTTACAACGATACGCTATTCTCTATGTTTTTTTGTTTTTTTTTAATGATGTTGAGTTGCTTTTGGAGTCAAAGGGTTTTCACTATCATTTTTGCATCAGATAAGAGGAACCTTCATAACAGTATAGTATGAAATTTCATAACAGTATAGGTAAAGTAAAATATTTTAACCCTTTAGTGACTGGCCGCTTAAAGGGATAGTAATACTTCGTTTTAACTTTATTTTATTTTGTAGGCATTAAAAAAACATGAAGAATGATATCTCTCTTTATGGTTTATGAGATATTCACAAGCAAAGTTTCCCCCTCCCGCCCCTTTTACCTAGTGTAAGCTATCTCTTCTCAGATGTGGAATGCAGTCTATAGACCAGACAGATAACAGAAGGGGACACTCTTATTCCTATGAAAACAATGAAATCCCTGCCCCCCTTGACAAGCTTTTCAGGTTTTTCCCTTATCTTAATTGAAGATTGTTCCTCTCTGCAGTCTACATGGGCACCTCCCTTCTGCTCTGGGTGAACAGTGTGATATCAGTAAAAGGGGCAGGAGGGGGACACTTTGTCATTGAATTACTCTGGAACTACAACTCTGACAGAATTGAAATAACACTCTCCAAAGTCCAAATACTATGATGATTAATTAGAGCTGCTTTTATTATGAAACATTACTATCCCTTTAACGCCTTCCAAACTTTTTTCCCCATTGCACTGAATGACTTCCTGGACGTACATGTACGTCCTCTGTCACTAAGTGACAGATTCTGCGGGATGCACATGTATGTCCATTGTCGCGATGGATTTAATAAAGATAATGCAGCAACAAACAAAATAAGCTCCTTACATATACACATTGCTTTTAACACTCACAAAATCTTTCCTTTTTACACACACACACACACACACTACCTGCTGTTATGTACAACAGTTGACTGAAGTAAACAGACAGTCAGATAAACTGCAAATCATACAGAGTATCATTGCTGTCCTTGAGTAGTTTGTTTACTTCAGTCAGCTGTTTGGTGAACAGCAACTGGAACATTGCCAGCGGAGACCAACTGTGTATAATATAACACTTTGAATGCTAGAGGTGGTGTTCAACTCAAGGGTTAAAGAAGTGTAGGATTTAATTCAAAGCAGGAAGTAAGCACCTTAACCCTTTAAGTGCCAGAGAGGTATCCAATGCATTGCTCTGCAATGTGTTGCTTTTCCCACTGGCATTCAAAGGGTTGAGTAAGGACAACTGTTTTTGGTGCTGAAGTCTCTCTGCATCCACTCTGCTCTTTCCTGCCTTCCTCAACACATCAATACCTTTACACCAGAAATTTATGCTAATGATCAGTCTCTCCCCCTCCCCTTACATTCCTAATTCTTAGCTCATATGGTGATGTGTGTCTCTATTGTCAAGGCAATGTGATCACCACACATCAACAGATACACATCATCATTACATCGACACGTAATGCATCTCCCCTTGGAAAAGATGTGTCTCATACGTACGAGGTAGGTGATACCTTCTGCATCATTTATTTCAGGATTATTCCTGCCAATGACTTTAAGCCAGGCTTAACAGCCTTTAGATACAAAAGCATATTTGCAAATTTGCCAAGCTGTGACAACCGTGCACCCTGAAAAAAAAAAGAAATATATATAGCCACAGAACCCCAATGAGTGTTCATCATATGAACTCATGTTGTGGCCTAACTTTCATCACAGCTTTCTGTTCCCACCAACTTGCTAAATAGCACAACTAGTGGGAACATCAAAGGCAATATCACGGTGCCAGTGCTCCCCTTGCTGTTTTTCTGTCAGTCTACTCTGTGCTTCGCTCCCATTGGCTACTCTGTGTTTGTCCCTCCCAGTATGGCCTTTATATACTGGACTCTGGCACCCATCCGGTGCCCTTTCGTGGTGTTCCTGTACCAGTGCTTGTTTCTGCTCAGTGATTCCCAGTGTACCGACTTGGCCTGTCTGAGTACTCTGCATCTTGTCTCCTGCTCTTGTGTACCGACCCAGATTGCCTGACTATTCTTCTGTGTACTGATCCGGCTTGGCTGACGTTCCTGCTCCTGTGTACCGACCCGGCCCAGCAGACGTTCCTGCTCCTGTGTACCGACCCGGCTCGGCTGACGTTCCTGCTCCGTGATTCGACCCAGCTTGGCTGACGTTCCTGCTCTGTGATTCAACCTGGCATGGTTGGCTTTCCTGCTCTGGCTGCCTCTGTGTCGCCTTGGCGACATTCTGATCCATCAGGCAATTGGGTCTCCGTTACTGCTCCTGCAGAGTACAAGTGGCCTAGTCTCCGCTACTGCTACGGCAGTGTGCCTTTGATCTAGTCTCCGTTACTGTGCCTGCAGAGTGCAGGTGTCTGTCTCCGTTACTGCTACGGCAGTGTGCCATTGGCCTAGTCTCCGTTTCTGCTCCTGCAGATTGCAAGTGTCTGCCTTCGTTACTGCTACGGCACTGTGCCATTGGCCTAGTCTCCGTTAGTGCTCCTGCAGAGTGTAAGTGTCTGCCTCCGTTACTGCTACGGCACTGTGCCATTGGCCTAGTCTCCGTTACTGCTCCTGCAGAGTGCAAGTGTCTGCCTCCGTTACTGCTACGGCAGTGTGCCATTGGCCTAGTCTCCGTTACTGCTCCTGCAGAGTGCACGTGTCTGCCTCCGTTACTGCTACGGTAGTGTGCCATTGGCCTAGTATCCGTTACTGCTCCTGCAGAGTGCAAGTGTCTGCCTCCGTTACTGCTACGGCAGTGTGCCACTGACCTAGTCTCCGTTACTGCTCCTGCAGAGTGCAAGTGTCTGTCTCCGTTACTGCTACGGCAGTGTGCCACTGGCCTAGTCTCCGTTACTGCTCCTGCAGAGTGCAAGTGTCTGTCTCCGTTACTGCTATGGCAGTGTGCTATTGGCCTAGTCTCCGTTACTGCTCCTGCAGAGTGCAAGTGGCCTGTCTCCATTACTGCTACGGCAGTGTGCCATTGGTCTTGTCTCTGTTACTGCTCCTGCAGAGTACGGGTGGTCTGGTCTCCGTTACTGCTACGGCAGTGTCCTATGTTGCTCAGTTCCTGATATTATTCTGGCAGTTCACGTTTGTTCTGCTAACCTGTTTCTGGCCGTTACGCATCTTTAAGCTCTCTATATGGAGACAGCTCCATCACAGACCTCTCTGCACATGGGACTGTTTACACTCATTGAAGACCATTAACCCATGCAGTACCTTTCTCCTGGGAATTCAACATATTCTGCCTGACCTGTGTCAGTATAGACTGTTATGGACTTTATGGTTATACTGGACCTGTGTAGGCCTATGTATATGTAACCTGTCGTGTGTCTGTATTATTCTGCTTAAATACTACAGGACCTGTGAGGGTTATTATATTACTGTGATTTCAATAAAACTGTGTTTTATCCTAAACCACTTTGTCTGTGTGTTGAACAAACTGTTACAGGCAATTAGCCAATGCTCGATGTTTGACATAGTGTCAAACAACGACTGTGAGCTAGTTACTCAGTCACCTTCCCATCACCCTCCAAAACACTAGCCCTAAAAGTGCCCATTGGTCCTCTCCTACACTTAACGTTATCAATAAAACACAGCTATTACAATAACACACTTTTCTTGATGTTGGAGGACCAGTGGTATATTCTTCACCCTTGTCCTTCTGCATCTTCTCCATAATAAAGGGGGAAAAAAACGAATATCCCCCCTGCTGCCATCACCACTGCTGCCTATAACACAATTAACTCACACAACCCCTTCTGGTTCTGCTTGGGCTATTGATGAGCCAATGTGAGGGAAATATAAACAGAGACTGGAAATTGGCTGGGATTTGTTGCTACGCAGGGAAAGAATGTGCTCTAGAGTAATCTCACCTCTCAGCCAATCAGCATCTAGCTGGAGGGGTCATGGATGTCCATATTGTCATCCCTCCAACTATTCATTAATTGGCTAGCTGCAGGCATGACAATATCCTCATCTGTGACCCCTCCAGCTAGATGCTGTGAGATGCGGGTACTCCAGGGCACATTCTGTGCCCTGTGAATCCCACTGTCCCAGCCAATGGATGCTCGGGAACCAATCTGAACAGAGATTTGCCAAATAAAAGACAATCTATGTTCATATTTCCCTCAAACTGGCTACAGGAAAGGCCCAAGCAGGACCAGAAGGAGGAAGGGTTAATTTAATTAGAGGCAACAGCTGTGGTGGCGGCAGGGCTATTAGTTTTTTTTATATATTTTATTTCAAGAGAAGACACAGTGGAACCAGGGTGAAGAAGACACCTCTAGACCACTAAAATCAAGGTGTGTTATTGTTACATGTATGGGGAGGGGGCATAGGCCATAGGTTAGTGTTTGGACTAGGGGGGATTCATAATACAAAGGTTATTTTTTGGGAGGTTAATAACGCAAACGAGTATAGGGATGCCTAGTTGCACATGAGTGTGTGATATTTTACTATTTTTCCATAGTATGCCATTGATTTTTACCATGCACTAGGGACTCAGGGCTTGATTCAATAAGCACCAGTAAAACCCACAGCAGGGCAAAGATTAATACCGAATGGCACACACAGTGGTGCCATCAGAATTCAATTGTCCTACCAACATGTACCACAAAAAGCATTGGGCCACAGTGCCTAACTTGTGGCCCATCATTTGTCGTGGTGTTTTCACTCCCATAACTCGCACTAAATAGTGCGAAAAATGAGAACATCAAAGAAAACCAGCTAATGCTTGGTGTTTGACACAGTGTCAAACAACGATCATGAGCTTCAAGCACAGTGACTCTCCAAACATTAACCCTTCCCTTGACCATACACTACACCTAATATAACAGTAAAGTGTGCCAATACTAGTCCTAATACTATCGTATCACCCATAGCTTTAACACTTACCTGGCAGTCTGACGTCCAGAGGGGTCTTCTTCATCCTGGTCTTCCACTTTTTCTTCTGTAGTCTTTTCCTTCATCTGTCATCTCCGTCTTCATCCGTCTTCATCTGTCAGAGGACAGAAGAAGATGACAGATGAAGACAGAGATGACAGATAGAAGATTAGAGAAGAAGAATTAAAGAGGAAGACAGGGGTGCAGAAGACCCCACTGGACAATTCACCCTTAATACATCCACAGGTCACTAGTGTAGTGATCCCTACTTTTTCATGTATTTATTTTTTACACTTCACTTACACGTAGGTGGTGAGGTATATTTGTTAGAGTACTCCACTCCAAATTTTCTAGCCAGTAATGGGCAATAAAAGTTAGTCTCTTAAGGAATGTAATTGAACTTCAACTACTTTGTCATTGTTTCCAGTGGGTGCACATTTAGCTCCCCTAGGGCTCGATCCGATTACAACAGGTAAAAACGGCGTTAGGACAAAATTGAACAATGAACAGTACAAACACAGTGGTACCGTCAACATTCAATTGCCCTATCAACATGAACTACGACAAGAGTTAAGACACAGACTGACTTGTGGCTCAATGTTCTTTGTGGTTTTCTCAGTCCCATAACTGATGCTAAATAGTGGTGTTTTGTTGGGTACTGGTAAGCAGGTGCTAATACAGACGGGTCATCTGGAGTCATGGTCATGGCACCTCAGGCTTCGGACGCAACGCTGGTCACTCAAACTACTTGTCTTTTACAGGTTCCTCGTGCTGCTTCTTGGAGTCCAGTTCCTGAGGTACAGGCTGCTTTCCCGGGGACACAGATGGATGGCGAGCTTCAAGCCGATGGATGGCCAGTCTGCTCACCTTCCCAGTCTGCTGGATTGCCGGGCCAAGGTCAGCACTTGGGTCTGTCTGGGGTTCGGGGTGGTCAAGGATTTAGGGGTCAAGCAGCTAGGTCATGGGGTGTGGGGTTAGGATGCACTGGGGCTAACTTCCAAAATGTTGGTGTGGGTGATTTGTCCATGGCTAGGGGGCATAATTCTAGTTATCCTGACTGTAGCCACCTCCTTTGTTGTAAGTTTAATGGGAGCTACTATGTTGATTAGTGCCACCTGACGGGCTGCTCTTTGTCCTGTTCCCTATCCGAGAAGTTTAGCTGCTTTTTGGAGTGGGTTGTGGTAGGGAGTCTGGCTATGGTTATCTTATTCACTACCTCTATGAATTTTTTGTGTGTTGGCCCCGGGGGGTTGGATGTTTGAAATTAGATTCTCAGTACACTGTCATGGTCTAACGGTTTGTTTGACACACAGACACAGTGATTCAGGATAAAACACAGTTTTATTGAAATCACAGTAATTTAATAACCCTCACAGGTCCTGTAGTATTTAAGCAGAATAATACAGACACACGACAGGTTACATATACATATGCCTACACAGGTCCAGTATAACCATAGAGTCCATAACAGCATATACTGACACAGGTCAGGCAGAATATGATGAATTCCCAGGAGAAAGGTACTGCATGGGTTAAAGGTCTTCAATGAGTGTAAACAGTCCCATGTGAAGAGAGGTCTGTGATGGAGCTCACTCAAAATAGAGAGCTTAAGGATACGTAACGCCTAGAAATAGGTTAGCAGACAAACGTGAACTGCCAGAGTAATATCAGGAACTGAGCAACATATAACACTGCCATAGCAGTAACGGAGACCAGGCCACTTCCACTCTGCCGGAGCAGTATCGGAGACAAGACCAATGGCACACTGCCGTAGCAGTAACGGAGACAGGCCACTTGCACTCTGTGGGAGTAGTAATGGAGACAAGGCCAATAGCACACTGCAGTAGCAGTAACGGAGACTAGGCCTCTTGCGCTCTGCAGGAGCAGTAACGGAGACAAGGCTGATGGCACACTGCCGTAGCAGTAACAGGGACTAGACCACTTGCGCTCTGCAGGAGGAGTAACGGAGACAAGGCCAATGGCACACTGCCGTAGCAGTAACGGAGACTATGCCACTTGCGCTCTGCAGGAGCGGTAACGGAGACACAACTGGACACTACCGTGACCGGACTGACTGGGCAACTGAGCAACTCGCCCTGAGGTCGCAACCAACTGGAAGCGTCTCAAATGCCTGATGGATAGGAATGTCGCCAAGGCGACACAGAGGCAGCCAGAGCAGGAATGTCAACCAAGCCGGGTCAAATCAGGGAGCAGGAACGTCAGCCAAGCGGGGTCGGTACACAGGAGCAGGAACGTCAGCCAAGCCGGGTTGGTACACAGGAGCAGGCGTAGAAGAATGGTCAGGCAATCCGGGTCGGTACACAGGCAGGAGACGAGATGCAGTGTAGTCAGGCAGGCCGAGTTGGTACACTGGGAATCACTGAGAGCTGGAACAAGCACTGGTGCAGGAACACCACAAAAGGGCACCGGAGGGGTGCCAGAGCCCAGTATATAAAGGCCATACTGGGTGGGACAAACACTGAATAGCCAATGAGAGCAAAGCACAGTGTAGACTGACAGAATGTAGCAAGGGGAGCACGGGCACCGTGATAAGTGGGTGGCGGCAGAATTCGGAATGCCTCTGGCACCAGGAAAAACGGAGGGCCCCACAACCTGTCTCAGCTTCCTTGGTATTGAAATTGACTCTATTACCATGGGATGTCATTTACCAGCAGATACGTTGGAAGAGCTGTTGAGGCTAGTGCAGTCCTGTGTGTATGCCAAAAAAGTGATACTGCGCCAGATGCTGTCCCTCCTCAGGAAGCTCAACTTCGCATGCCACATCATGCCAATGGAAAGGGTTTTCAGTCGGCGTCTGGCAATGGAGAAAGCAGTAGTGTTTAGGCTGCACCATTTTATCCACAATACATCGGATTTGCCAGCATTTTTTGCCAAGTTATAATGAGAGACCATTTTGGCAAGCAATGGCCTCTTCAAACATAGAATTGGACCTATGGACGGATGCTGCAGGTTCGGTAGGATGTGGTGCGATTATGAGTTAATGCTGGAGGCAAGGTTTATGGCCGGGGTGATGGGAGAATATAGGCCTAACCTGAAACGTATTGTTTCTGAAGCTCTTCCCAGTCTTCGTGTCTCTAGATCTGTGGAGGGGATACACTAAGGGATAGGAAGGCTGTCTTTCCTAAGGACAACTCGGGAGTAGTGGTAGTAGTGAATAGTTTGACCACTTCACCCAGTCCTGTTTTGAGGTTGCTGCGGCATCTAGTGCTGCTTTGTTTACAGCTGAATGTAACTTTCAGGGCTCTGAATGTGCCAGGGGTGTTGAATGTTGCTGCTGAGGCCCTCTCTCGCTTACAGCTAGAAGACTTCAGGCGGGCTTGCCCAACAGAGGTAGAGAGTGGAGAGGATTGTCTGGAACACCTGTGGGAACTTGGGCGAGCGACGTAGCCGCATGGGTCCAGAATTCAGTTTCACCGGCCACATGGGCGTGGTATGGAAAAGTGTGGGAAGAGAGGTTGAAAGTGGATGGATGGTCAGGGGGCCCCCGGAACAGCACCAGCAGGATGCATGGAGTCTTATGGTTGCTTTGGTCATGGGGGAATGCTGGGTTGTCCTATTCAGGATTGGGGGTAAAAATGGTGGGGTTATCTTTTTTGGTTTAAATTGGCTCGGTCGAGGGACATAACCAAAGAATTTGTGGTCCGTATGGCCCTCAGGGGTATTAGGCGGGGCAAGGTTGCTCGAGACCAGCAGAGGCTGGTGTCGTTTGAGCTGCTGCATAAACTGCTAAATGTGTTGCCTCAGGTCTGAGGTGGCACTGTTTGGCCTTGCCTTTAGTCTGGCACTCTTTGGAGCTATGTGGGGCTATGTGGGGCATAATGTGGGTGCATGTGGCTTTGTCACTTGATTCAGTTTCCTTCAAAATTGCCCACTCCAAGAAGGACATTTATGGCAAGGGATTGTGGGTTATGTTAGGGAGCATCCCGAGGTTAGAATTTTGTCCTGTATCCTTGTTGTGGGAATTTGGGGCAATTCGGTCCCCCCATTGAATGGCCATTGCTCATACATCATTCTGGGCTTCCGCTTACTTATATTCAGTTTTCTCATGTCCTGAAGCTTTGTTTATCCCAGCTGGGTTTGCGGGCAGCTGATTATGGGGGCCATTTTTTCCGCATTGGCGTGGCAACCAAAGCGGCTCAATAGGGCCTTTCAGATGAAGTGGTCCGCAAAATTGAGAGATGGGAGACGGACAGGTTCAAAATTTATGTTAGGCCAAGCTGTATACCTGTGAATTAACACTTGGTAACTATTTGTTAGCTTTTGTTGTGGATTCCCAGTAAGTTAAAGGGATTACATTTATCACTTATGTTTTGTAGTTCAATTTCCACTACAGGTCTGGATTTTGGGGCATTCTTATGTATTTTGTGCCAGGAAGTGGACGGCAGTTCGGGCTTCCGGCTTGCAGTTATCCATGTACACTTCCAGGGCCCAGGTCTCATGGTTTGGCATGCGAAGAATGCTGTGGCCTCAATTACTTCTTACCTTTATGCATTTAGTCAGATCATTTGACAGGGGTCCAGATATGCTAGATATTCTCCTTATCCTTAGATATGATCTTAGTGCATTTCCGGTCTGGAGCCTGGGGGAAACAATAAAGCGGGACATTTCAAAAATTCTTGGGAATGTTCCAGAAGATGATAGTGTTTTGGTCTGAGATTATCCCCGTCACAGCTGGAGGTGGGCCAGAGCTCATATGGCAGTTGATAAGGCCTGAATTAAGTTAAATAGGCGGTTGGAGAAGTTTGTGCTGTCATTGGGGGGTTTGACAGTAAGGCACTGGGCATTTGAGGAAAAGGAACTCCATCTCTTGAGCATGGATGCATTCACCCTAATGACCTAGGATATGTTTTTTTCAATCTTGAACTCATGGGAGTGGTTGAGATGGCCGTAGCTTTGTTTTCCAAGGGGGAGGGCCCGGTTGGATTAGATAATAATCACCCGGACCTTGTGGAGATGGGCCATTGTCAAGTGAGTAGGGTAAACTAAGTGATGCATGGACTGGAGAGAATTAGACCAGTGGCCTTATGGGTTGATCTTCTCCCCCCAGGCTTCAGGCTCGGGTTAACTTGGCCGTATCCATTGGGCTTGTTTAGTTGGCCGATGGAATAATGGGAAAGATGTTAAGGTAAAAAGATTAGTGTCTAGGCGTGGACAGAAAAGGTGTTGGATAGTGTGTTACTCTACCATTGACAAAAGGGGCTCCGCAGAAGGTTATGTGTGTTTATGTATGGAAAATAAAGCTGTGGCCTTTCTTACCCATAATCAGTTGTTTGTGTGCTTATTTACAAACAAACCTGAATACCCAAGACAAATGTTCTACCCTGCTGGTATAGAATCACTGATTAATACTTGCCTTACTTTACAACATTAATGCCAGTAATAATATTATCGAAGGGAGTGGCCTGGGACTGTGGACTGGAGTGACAGTAGAAATGGTACTTGATTGTACTTGAGAAAAAATGATCAGTCCTCCTTGACTCATGAGATATATGGTATTCAAATTTCATACTTTTTGTTTGCTACATTAAGCTTGCTTGAGATTGTGTGAAGTATTCTGTGGCTTTAGTGTAAATTTCAAAAAACCTCCTAGAAAACCCTTATTTTTATCAAAATGTCCTTGCTTCATCATTTCTTGTAGAAAGAACCTTCGGTCTTATTCTGATTTCATCATATCAGGTATACAATCACTTACCAATAATTTGTCTCAATATATAGACCACATACTATAGCCCTACGTGCAGAATATGCAATCATATATTAAAGACTCCACTCACATTTTAAGAAAACTTGAAGAAATCAAGTGGTCAGAAGGATATTTATGGGTCACATGTGACATAACTTTATTATATACCATCATCAAACATGAAGCAGGAATTGGTGCAGTAGAGATGGTTCTAAGGAAAACTAACAGTCTACCGCCTGAACAAATAGATTTCATTCTGGATGGAATAGCATTTATACTTCACCACAATCACTTTATGTTTTAAAACACACATTATAGATAAGTTAGGGGCACAACAATGGGAACGCGATTCGCACCCAGTTTTACAAACTTGTTTTTAAGTGTATGGGAAGATACACATATCTGGAAGAATAACATCACAGAAATGGCAATGTATGGGAGGTACATTGACCATATTCTGTTCATTTGGAAGGGTGGAGAGCCCAAACTGAAAGAATTCATCAAAAATATTAACAATAACAATTTGGGCCTACAGTTTACACATACTAGTAGCCTCACCTCAGTAGTATTCTTAGATTTACAAATCAATACTGATTCTGATGGTAAAATATCAACAAACACATACCACAAACCTGTAGATGTCAACGGCTATATAGATGCCTCTAGTAACCATCATCCTAAATGGTTGAAAACCGTCCCTTATAGTCAATTTCTCAGATTAAAGAGAAACTGCACAAAAGAAGAGACATTCCGGGCATAAGCTACAACATTGAAAAACAGATTCCTGGAAAAAGGTTACCAAGAGAAAGATATAGACCAGGCATTAACAAAGATCATGAAAATTCCAAGAACTCATTTGTTATGTAGTAAAACTAAAAAGGCTGACAGTAAGAAAGAAAACAAAACAAATAAGAGACCTCAAATCCCATTTACAACTAGATATACATCATCCACTAAAAATATTGAAAGAATCATCCGCAGACACTGGAATATACTGGGAGGTAATGACATTTTAAAACAAATCCTCCCGAAAAAACCTCAGTTGTCTACAAAAAAGATTTGAAGAGTAATCTGGCACTGTCCATGGTGGCTCAATAAAAAGGAACACAACACTCTCAAATGAACCTTTTAGGAACACCAGTATTGGGAAGTAATCGTTGTGGACATACTTGTGACCACGTTCCAACCAAAAACATAAACATTTTTACTCCTAAAACCACAGAACACGTGTTTAGAAATCATCAATATATCAACTGTACTACAGATTATGTGATCTATCTGTTAGAGTGTCCCTGCGGATACCAGTATGTTGGACGCCCAATGAGACCTCTTAAAAAGAGGTTCCTAGAACATATGAATAATATTATGAAAAGAAACAAACAATATTCAGTGGCAAAGCACTGCTTAAATTGTCCTTCTTTCAAGAGTATTTCAGATTTGAAAGTGATGGGAATAGAATACATCATTCCAACAGCAAGAGTGGGAAACAGATTAAAAAAAACTATGCAAACAAGAAAGTTATTGGATCTTTAAACTCCAAATCCTGTCACCTATGGGAATGAATGAGGAGCTAGATCTTTGGTGCTTATGAGATAAATAAGAAATCAGCCAATAATCCAACATCTGTGCAAACCATTACAGCTCTTCTTTATGTAATCACGAGTGTATTAGATACTGGTAGACAATGGATAAGAGGTAACAGTGGGACCCTCATGTTAAAAATAAGTACAAGAGGAATTACGAAAAGTGATTAGATTCTTTAAGAATACAAGCAATCTGCAGTTGACAACATACTATGTTTATGTAAACGCAATCTGGATACATAGTATGTTTATACTTCTAGATACAATGTACATTGGCCTCACCTGAACTATAAGGATGTAAAAAAAATTTTCTGAAATACAGAAGTTACATCAATAGCAAGAAAGAGGGACAATTATCCAGTGGATAACATAAGAACTGTTAGGATTGAAATACAGAAAGAATAAGCGAAATATTAATAAAACGATAGGATACAGAAAGAAAGTATTCATCTACAAAAGAGATGTAGAAATGAGCTACATCATTACAAACAATGCACATTTCCATAACATCGCGAAGCAAATCAATAACTCCAAAAAATTATCGCCTGATCCAGCAATCCAATCTAATATCATGGAAGGATAGTGTGTGGAGGGGACGACCCACTTTGTTAATATAAGGGAATAGGAAACTATATAAAATCCAAAAATCTAAAGATCCCAGCATGAGAAACCAAACAACAGATTAAAATATAATTCGCCCAAATTTGGATTAATATATATGTTTCAGTATATATTCTTCTCATTATTTGTTCTTATAAACAGACTATCTTATAAATATATGTAAGAACTAATAAATTTACAGTTATGAACCTTTTGAAATGATAATATCAAAGGTAATTTCCGTGAACCCCAGGATTCATCGTGATTGGCCAATTACAGTTTAAATAGTAGCGCTATTATCACGGTGCCCGTGATTGCTGCATTATCATGTCAGTTACCTGCAGGGGGCTCTCCATTGGCTGTTTCCCGTATACCCGCCTTAGACTGCCTTTTTAAACTGAGCTTGGGCACCCTTTGGTTGCCCTTTCGTTTTGTCTCTATGCTGCTGTTCCTGCATGGTGCTCCTGTGCTTCCTGGGCCTTGTTGCTGTTCCTGATTGCCAGTGGTATCCAAGTTCCTGCCTAACAGTCGTCCAGTTCCTGCTTCTGTTCCTGATCCGGTTGGAGTTGCTGTTCTTGTGGTGTTCCTGCTGCCGTTCCAGATCCGGTCGACCGTCTGCAGTACTGATCCTCTTCTTCAGCAGGGTTCCTGTACCATCATCTACCGGGTGCCTGCCGTTCCCGGTGGTCTGGGCGACATTATGACTTACTCATAGGTTACTCCAGTACGCGGGTACTGGTTCGCTCCACTGTAACTGGCTGCTGCCACTGATATATTCTTGGCTTCTCCGGTACGCGGGTACTGGTTCGCTCCACTGAGACTAGCTGCTATTGCATTATTTGAGCCTTGGTTTATCTGGTACGCGGGTACTGGTTGGCTCCACGGTAACCGGCTGCCGTTGCACCAGAAGACTCATAGGTTACTCCAGTACGCGGGTACTGGTTCGCTCCACTGTAACTGGCTGCTGCCACTGATATAGTCTTGGCTTCTCCAGTACGCGGGTACTGGTTCGCTCCACTGAGACTAGCTGCTATTGCATTATTTGAGCCTTGGTTTATCCGGTACGCGGGTACTGGTTGGCTCCATGGTAACCGGCTGCCGTTGCACCGGAAGACTCATAGGTTACTCCAGTACGCGTGTACTGGTTCGCTCCACTGTAACTGGCTGCTAGCCACCGATATAGTCTTGGTTTCTCCAGTACGCGGGTACTGGTTCGCTCCACTGAGACTAGCTGCTATTGCACTATATGAGCCTTGGTTTATCTGGTACGCGGGTACTGGTTGGCTCCACGATAACCGGCTGCCATTGCACCAGAAGACTCATAGGTTATTCCAGTACGCGGGTACTGATTCGCTCCACTGTAACTGGCTGCTAAGCCACCGATATAGTCTTGGCCTCCCCAGTACGCGGGTACTGGTTCACTCCACTGAGACTAGCTGCTATTGCACTATATCAGCCTTGGGTTATCCGGTACGTGGGTACTGGTTGGCTCTACGGTACCGGCGGCTGTTGCACTGGAAGAGTCTTGGATTTCTCCAGTACGTGGGTACTGGTTCGCTCCACTGGAACCGGCTGCTGTTGCACCGGTAGAATCTGGTTTCTCCATTACGCTAGTACTGGTTCGCTCCACGGTAACCGGTTGCTGTCGCATCGGTGGTGTTCAATTACTCCAGTACTTAGGGGCTGGTTCACCCCATTGAAGGAGGCTGTCCTGTCCTAACAGCCTGACATGTTGAAGATTCCTCCCAGTACACGGGTACTGGTTTGCTCCGTGCATTACTGGTGGCTATTGCGCTTCCTGACTACACGGGTGTGACTGTGGTACACAGCTCATTATTGTTCTGTCCTTTGTGAGTGGCAGTCTATTGCTATCTGATATCCTGTGGCCTTGTTTGCCATCACTGGTGACTGGTCTTACCACCTAGCCAGCCATCTCGGCCACCTTGCTGCCCTCACTATCTGCGGTGGGCTGCCTTGCCCAGTGTTGGTAAGGCCAGTAGAACCTGGTCGTGACTATTCCTCTAAGGGTTGCCTTACCCGGTATTGGCAAGGCCGGTAGAGCCTCTTACCAACAGTTCCTGTGTCGTGGCTGCCATGCCCGGTATATTGGCACGGCCGGTAGAGCCTCTTTCCTACATTCCCAGTGCCTTGGCTGCCGTACCTGGTATATTGGCACGGCCGGTAGAGCCTTCAGTATTCCTTGCATGAGTCTCCAGGCTGCCCTGCCCGGTATATTGGTAAGGCCGGTAGAACCTGTTACCATCTTGTGCCATCTAAGGTTGCCTTACCCGGTATTGGCAGGGCCGGTAGAGTCTGTATCCATCCCATGTATCATTATTATGCTACTATGTAACTGCTAATAAAATATTTCTGGTATGTGTTTACAACCCAATAGGGTTCTCTTTAACTTTTCAATAAAGTTATGTTTTTACCTATTCTCTGTGTCTGAGAGTCATAACAAACAGTGACAGCTATCCACAAGCGCGCATTTAATTCTCAACTTGAAAAAGGGGACCAGATCCCCGAACATGTTGAAGTGAACTATATTCAATCAATATTTGGTAGACCTTCTTCTAATCAATAAAGTGCAACTCTAGAAAAGACCTACATAAGAATCCATTACCATCTCGTAGGTGGAAGACGGAGAACCAGGGGACGCTGAAGGAAAAGCCGACAGCAGCAACAAGTGTTTATTAAGGGCCCACAAACAAGAAGATTTCTGGTGAGCGGCTATTTCAATCACACTACAGGCCCATAACCTTCTGAACACTAACTCATAGATGGAGGCCAAACAGTATATCTGATACCTCCTAAAGATAGTATCGCTAATTCAGAAAGCAGTTTCTGGAAGTGTATTGATTATTTTAGTATCCCCATATAGGTCCCGTCTCCAGTGATTAAGCTAGGTCCAACCAAAATTTATGACTGAAGCTCTCATCTATTTTACTTATATATTTTAAATATAGATTGTGGATATATGATCTTATACACCACTGAATATGTGTTTTATCTGATAATATATCTTTTATTTATCGCTACTCAATAAAGAGACCAATATTTTTATTTATTGAATATCTACTATATACTACTCTGGGAGCTGTCTTCTATTTTCTATGATACTTAAACTAGTATATGAATATTTACTTTTAAAAAGGGACTGAGCTGTTTTAGCATCGTTTTACCATGTAACAAAAAGAAAGTGCATTTTTAATTTATAAATTTGAAAAATCCCTTTTGTGCTACTGATATTTATGTATGTAGATAAAATTATACATATTTAGTATTTCTGCATGATATTAGCAAAATATTTTTTTTCAGAAATTCTCTTGTCTTTTAAACTTTCTTGAATTTTATGAAATAGTAAATTAAATTTGGACAAGAGTATTTCTGTTGCAGTATACTTGGATTTTAAAAAAGTCTTTGATACTGTACCTCACAACAGTTGTCTGCTTAAATTGCAAGGCTTCAATACCAGGATGGATAGGGAACTGCTTAAATGATAGATGACAGCTTTGTTGCAAATGGAACATTTATAACTCTTAAGTGGAGTGCCACAGGGTTCAGTCCTATGCCCAATGCTTTTTAACATGTTTATAAAAGATCTAGAAGTGGGTATTGT
Source organism: Rhinophrynus dorsalis (assembly GCA_037306005.1). Lineage (NCBI taxonomy): Eukaryota > Metazoa > Chordata > Amphibia > Anura > Rhinophrynidae > Rhinophrynus > Rhinophrynus dorsalis. The sequence continues at coordinate 314,679,886 of CM074723.1, forward strand.
AGTGACTCAATCTTTGCTGATGACACTAAGCTATATAAGGGAATACATGCAGAGCTGGGTGTTATTTCTTTGCAGAAAGATTTGGATAAGCTGCGTAATGGGAATAAAAGTGATAGGTAAAGTTTAATATAAATTAATTTAAGGTTATGCATTTGGGTTGCAGAAACAAACGTGTCACTTATACAGTTAATGGGAAAATGCTCAGAGAAAGATCTCTTCTTTAGAGAAAGAGGAGACATGCAGAGAAGTGCAACAAAACTGACACAGGGATTGGAGGATATGCGTGATAAAGAGAAACTAGCAAAACTGGGTTTGTTTACATTAGATATTAAGGGATGTCTAAAGGGTAATATGATTATCATTTACAAATATATCTGAGGTCAATATAAAAACAATCTAAGGAATTAGCTATGAGAGAGAGCTAGGCAAAAAACAAGAGTTCATCAATTGAGACTAAAACAAAGGCAGAGTTTTTTTTTATGAAATTCTTTCCCTTGTGATTCTGTACTTGCAGATACTGTGTGTCAAGGATCAGTATCCGGACCCTAATGTAGCTGGAGAGTGGCACAGGGGAGCGAAGTTCGGGAACGTTGACGGTGGCACCTATCCCTTGCCGTGGCCAAAGCCAGATAAAGGTGATGGCCGCAAAGCCAGATGTCCGATCCCGGTTGAGCCAGGACCCTGACCAGGATGGGAGCAGATGTACACCAGTGTTGGTCTCCGACAAAGGAACTAATGAGGACCCCAGATGCAGACCCTCTAAGCTCACACTCAACCAAAAAGGATCTGCCCAAGATAAGAGGCTGAGACTGCTTAAGGATTGCCAGCAAGGTAATAAGGACTAGCCCTTTAAATGTAGCAGGATGGGACTGTTTACTGTTTGCCCAAAACACATAAGGAATATCTCTCATCATACAGTGGTGAAGGAGATGAAGTAGGACAGCAATGACAAGTGTGACGTTCTTCCACCCACGGTTTGAACCAAATACGACTATGATCAACAAAACTCTGATAACCCCAGAGATAGAGTTAAGTGGAGCATTAGCACCACCAAGTGATCGACTAATACTAGTATGATTCCTACACCACAAGTAATCAAAGGTATAGGGCAGCAAATTCAAGGTAAGAGATCGACAAGGAGGATAAATATAATCAACCTTGTTACCTCTGACATCTAGACCAGGACCACAGCTATAGTACAGCACCCCTGAACTGTAAGAGATGTGACCATTGAGAGATGTGGCACACCTGGCTTCGATGCCCTACTGTGGAAACACACTGTCAAGCTAAGTCAGCCAGGGTCCACCTAGACAGATGTGGAGGCCCAAATCAAAGTAACTATAGGGGTGTTTGTAAGAGAATACAATAATAGCCCCTGTCGCCTGGGTCAGAGGAATCATAGATATACAGGTAATATAGTGAGTACAATAAATACCTCCCGGGCCCTGTGGCCCAAGATACGAGCGTACCAGATGGTATGGCTAGATAGAATCAAGTAGAAGAATAGTCAGAATAAGCAGAGGTCACCGGCAGCGTATGGGGTATAAAAGATAAGCAGACTCCGTAGTCAGTAAACGTAAACCAGGGAGTAAACAGCCCGGGAAGACAATCCAAATACAGACCAGGACAGGCCAGAAGAATGAACAGCAGAATCCTGATAGAGGCAGACCAAAATAGGTGCAAACAGAAAAAACAAACAGGCCAAAAGGGTGAGCAGGAGAATCCTGACACTGTGGTTGATTTTAAAAAGGCAATACATACAGTACTGTCAAAAAGTTTTAGGCAGGTGTGAAAAATGCTGTAAAGTAAGAATGCTTTCAAAAATAGACATGTTAATAGTTTATTTTTATAAATTAACAAAATGCATAGTGAGTGAACAGAAGAAATATCTAAATCAAGTCAATATTTGGTTTGCCTTCAAAATAGCATAAATTCTTCTAGGTACACTTTCACAAAGTCAAGGATATTGTAGCCATATAGTCCAGTGTATGATTAAACAATTATACAAAACAGGTGCTAATGATAATCATGTAAGTTGAAACACAATCATACTGAATCAGCAAGTTCTCTCCCAGGCAGAAATTTCAAGGCAGACGGGGTTTCCAGATGTGCTGTCCAAACTCTTTTTGAAGAAGCACATAGAAATGGGCAACTTTGAGCACCAGAGATGCAGTGGTCAGCCAAGGTAACATGATGAAAGACTCATCATGCTTATTTACCTTTGCAATTGGAAGATATACAGTAGTGCCAGTGGTCACACTAAATATTGATTTGGTTTACATTTTTTTCCTGTTCACTCACTGTGCATTTTGTTAATTGATAAAAATAAACTATTGACATGTCTTTTTTGAGAGCATTCTTACTTTTCATATTTTTTTACATCTGTCTAAAACCTGTGCACAGTACTGTACTTTTCTAGCACAGAACAATGTTGAAAATTTAGACAGTTGGTTTAAAAGCAGATAGGATGTTGATCAAGGGAAATATCCAACTGCCATTTATAGTAAGGAAGGAATTTATTTCCACACTTGAGTCTCTTTCTAAATCTTATATATATATTTTTTATTTTATTTTTGCCTTCCTCTGGATCCACAGGGTTTTATAGCATAGGCTGAACTTGATGGCTGCATGTCTTTTTCAATCTCCTCATCTATGTTACTATGATACTATGTTAATATGTTAAAGCTAATATCTATGGTTCCACTGATCCAAGCATGCCACTTGAAGTACTCATCAGGGTCCTGCTTTCTGCAATTTGTGGTAACAGTCCATAAGTTGGTTTGAGCTATAGGTCTGACTGAACTTTCTAATGCCAAAGGGTAAAAGTTTACATTTTTATACTAAAAAAAAACTGCACAACCAATTTTTATTAAATGATTTGAATGGTTTGCCAATTTAACCTAAAATCCACAATTTCAACCAATTTCGCCTTTGGAAGAAAAAGTTATGTGCATAATAAAAAGGACATAAAACAGAAACTTCATTCAAAGGCAACTGTAGAAGCCCTATCAGGCATCTATAATACACATGAAATCGTGGTGGGAACACAACATTTGATAAGATTTATTAACAATCATAAAGTAAAATAAGCTTCCACTCCCAAAACCAAATAAATTAAATAGTATATTAAATAGATTATTTAAATATTTTAAACATACTAAGTTATGCTAAACAGTAAGAAAAAGGTGTCATTGTTTCCATGATTTTTCCGTCCTCTCTGGGATTTTCTGCTCTCCTTCTTGGATTTCTTTCTCTCCGCCTTTTTGTTACACCCTTTGTTTTTGGGCCTATATCTATCACCGGCAATCTTGTGTAGTTGCGTAATCAAAGCTTTTGAGTTTTGTGAGTTCCTGATTCAGGTCCAGCGTTTCCTGTTTATGATCCAGCTTTCCTCGACATCGATTCCGTTTCCTGATTTGGCTTTGTCTCCTGTCCTGCTCTGATCCGACCCAGGCCTATTTCTAACTATTCTCTTGCCTCCTGTTCTGGTACCGTACTGATCAACTGGTTTTGACCCTTGTTTGTTCGACTATCCCTCCTGTCTTTTCCTTAGGTTTTGATGTCGCCTGCTTGTTGCAGACCCGGATTTGTCGACCATCCCCCCTCTGTGCCACATTGTTGAGTCCATCGTGGTTATTTACTGTCGGGTTCGACTTCCCCGTCTCCTCGACTCCCAGTCTTACGAAGACCTCCTGCGACCCTCAGTCGTACCTCAGGAACCTTCGAGCCACAGTCGTACAATGGTTTATTGCGACCCTCAGTCGTACGGTATTCCTGCGACCCCTGCAGCTGCTCCATTTGACAGAAGCTATCCTTACTACTGGTAGGTTTCTTAAGCTGTTTCCTGACCCAGTGAGTAGCTGTCTGACTCCTAGGTGGTTATCCAGCCATCAGGCTTCGTGGTCTGCTACCCCACCCGGCTCCAGCCACAGCAAGATCACCTGGGAACAGCCACCGACCTCCAGCAATGCTCCCCACTCCTCGCACCCCAGCTCCTGGCTCACTGGGACCTACACAGTGAGTTTTACATATAGGTTACTGCCTGTTATTATCACATTTACATCAAAGTAGCAGCTTGCCACTCCTATTGGGGTTATCTCCCCTGTAGGGGTTCTTGGCCACTTACACCTGGGCGCATAGGTTTGAAGAGTGACATTTTGATCACGCCAATTATGACGGATCCCACTTGTGGCCCACCAGGGCGCTCAGTTGGACCAACATACAAAGCAGATCTCTCAGATGGATATCAAACTGGATTCTATCCTGGCTATGATGTAGCAGATGCAGCTTCGCTTTGACGCAGCTGTCCCCTCTGTCACTCCCCCGGCTGCTTCTCCACCGGTTACCCGTACCCCCGTGCGGATGCCCTTACCCAATCGGTTCTATGGGTTAGCGTCCGATCTCAGGGGTTTCCTCAACCAGTGTTTTCTACACTTTCAGAATCAACCCGTATCACTTTCATTGTTACTTTGGTACGTGGTTCTGCCCTGGCTTGGGTGTCTCCCCTGCTGGACCATCAGTCCCCTATTTTGGGTAACTTTGAGTCCTTTATCACGGCCTTCCATTCCATGTTTTAAGCCCCTGGGTGACAGGCCAGGGCAGAGGCAGACATTCTCGAGATACAACAGGGATCCCGCCCCTGTTGGAGTACACAGTGGAATTTCGTACCTGGGCCTACGATACAGAGTGGGATGACCGTCCCTTAAAGGCCGTTTTCAGAAGGGGTCTTTTGGACCGTCTTAAAGATTATCTCACTACCCATCTGATTCCGGACACATTATAGGGCCTGATTGCCCTATGCTCTACTCTGGAGCACCGACTACAGGAACACTGTTCCGAACGCGACAGTGACAAAATTCACCGACTGCTGGCCAAACCACCAGTTAATCTAGCTCCTAAGTTTCAGGCTCCGGTGCCACCTCCTGTGGCTTCGGATGAACCCCTGGAGGTAGGCCGGGTTCTCCATTTATCTACGGAAGAAAAAGCTAGACATGTACTGGGCACTATGCACTCCTGCCCTAGCAAACCGGGAAATGCCCAGACTTAGGGCTAGTCGAGGGACCTACCATAAGTCTCCTTTCTGTTCCCTCTAAAGTAGATAACAATCTCCTAGTACCTGCCTCACTCTCTTGGGCCCAGATGACTGTTCAGTCCTTCATCTTCTTAGACTCCAGAGCAGCAGGGTTGTTTATGGATGGTGTCTTTGCTGCCCACCATGGTATTCAGCTTGTTCCCAAGGAAACCCCCATTTGGATCGTTACCGTCCATGGCTCTTCTTTGGGGGCTGGGGTTATTACACACACTACTGCCCCTCTAGTCCTCTGGATGGGTCCCTCTCACACAGAAACCATCTCTTTCGATATCATTTCCTGCTCCACTAGTACTATCATCCTGGGCTTCCCTTGGTTTTGGTAACATAATCCCTGTGTCAACTGGGTTTCTGGTGCTCTCTCCTTTCCATCAAGCACTTCTGGACTCATCTCGTCATCAGTAGCTACTACCCCGCTCTCTCTACCTAGTCCTTATACTGCTTTTGAAAGCGTCTTCTGCAAAACTAAGGCTTGCTCTTTGCCCCAGCACCGTCCCTACGATTCTCTAGTGGATCTGCTACCCAGTACTATTCCACCCCAGGGCAGGGTCTACCCACTGTCGGTTCCAGAGACCAAGGCCCTAGAGGAGTATATTAAGGGCAGTCTTGTCCAAGGCCTTTCTGTCCTTTGACATCTCCTGCAGGGGCTGGTATCTTTTTTGTGTCTAAAAAAGACGGTGGTCTGCGTCTCTGTGTCAATTACAGGGGGCAAGACCTGATCACACGTAAAAACAGCTATCCTCTATCCCTTATTCCTGAACACCTGGACCGTCTTCAGGGTGCATGGTTCTTTACCAAGCTAGACAACTTGGTATGGGTGAAAGAGGGTGATGAATGGAAGACGGCATTCAATACTAGGTTTGGGCACCTCGTGATGCCCTTCGGTCTCCATAACGTCCCTGCCGTGTTCCAGAGCTTTTTTAACAATGTTTTCCGCGACCTCCTTTTGTCCTTTGTGATAGTATACCTGGACGATATACTGGTTTTCTCTGCTACTCTTAAGGAACACCGTGACCATGTATCCCAGGTGCTGACTCGGTTATGGGAGAACCACCTATATTGCAAGCTTGAGAAGTGTGACTTCAACTGAACGTCTGACAGGCATGTTGGTCACTCTTCTTCTCCTGCTTCAATTACATTATCTCTTACATTCCCGGGATGAAGAACTTGAAGGCAGATGCTCTTTTGCGTCAACACAAGCCCTCTACAGCTTCTAGTAGACCCCTGAACCCATTATACCATCCACACATGTTATTTCCTCCTTATCCACCGCGTTACTCAGCCCCCCAGGGGTCTCTATACCCACTGATACATATTTAGTTCCAGAACAATTCTGTTAGGACATCCTCAGGTGGGGTCATTGTTCTGTAATGGCTGGTCATCCCGGGCTGTTACGTACTATGGACCTCATTGCACTGTACTTTTGGTGGCCCACCATACACACTGACACCTCTTCCTTCGTGTCTTCTTGTCCTGTGTGTGCCCGGATAAAGGTACCAAAGGTCTGCCTGTTAGGCCTTCTCCAACCTCTGCCTGTGCCAGCCATGCCATGGACCCAGATAGCCATGGACTTTGTAGTGGATTTACCTGCTTCGTCTGGCAACACCGTGATTTGGGTTGTGGTGGATCGTTTCACCAAACAGTGCCACTTCATCCCTATGCCAAAACTGTCTACGTCCACGGAATTAGCAGACTTGATTGTGGAACACATTTACCATCTCCACAGAATCCCACAACATATCATCTCTGACTGCGGTTCACAATTTGTGTCTCATTTCTGGAAAGTATTTTGCTCTCGCTTAGGCATACAATTGCACCACTCCTCTGTACACCACCTCCAAAGCAACAGACAGACCGAGCAACTCAATCAGAACATGGAACACTACCTGCGGTGCTACTGTTCCCAACAACAGAACTACTGGTCCCGTCTATTACCATTGGCGGAGTTCTCGTTTAACTGCAGACATCTCTTAAATGTTCACCCTTCTTCCCTGCATTGGGTTACAACCCTCCAGCCATCTTGCTTTGTCCTCCTTTCTCAGCTGTTCCTTCAGCGGACGCATCTGTTCATAGGCAGGCTATCTGTCGCACACTCTTGTCTGCCCAGATGCGACAGAAGGAAGCTACTGATCGTCATCACTCTCTGGCTCCACTCTTTGATCCTGGGGACATGGTCTGGCTGTCTGCCAAAAGCATCAACTTACGCCAACCTTCCAGTAAACTGTTCCCTCGTTACTTGGGTCCTTTCCGTGACGTTGCGAATACATCCTGTGTTCCACGTCTCCTTGCTCAAGCCCCATGTCCCAGCTCACGTTGCTCATCCCCGTCTACGCCTCCTCCTCCTGTATCCGTTGACGGCTCCGTGGAGTACGTCATCGATGCTGTCCTGGACTCCAGTCTGTTCCATGGCTCCCTCCAGTATTTGGTTAACTGGAAGGGTCACGGTCCTTAAGACCGCTCTTGGGTGGCTGCTGCGGACGTTCACTCCCTTCTCTGCTCTGCCGTTTTCACCATGCCTTTCCGTCCAAGCCGTCTGTGGTCTCCCGGAGGTAGGCCCTGGGGGGGGGATAGTGTCATGGTTTCCGGGTTTTTTTCCGTCCTCTCCGGGATTTTCTGCTCTCCTTCTTGGATTTCTTTGTCTCCGCCTTTTTGTTACGCACTTTGTTTTTGGGCCTATTTCTATGTTGGTGCGCGATCACAGCATTTGAGTTTTGTGAGTTCCTGATTTAATTCCAGTGTTTCCTGTTTATGATCCGGCTTTCCTCGACATCAATTCCGTCTCCTGATTTGGCTTTGTCTCCTGTCCTGCTCTGATCCGACCCCGGCCTGTTTACGACTATTCTCTTGCCTCCTGTTCTGGTACCATACTGCTCGACAGGTTTTGACGTTGGCTTGTTCGACTATCCCTCCAGTCTTCTCCTTAGGTTTTGACGTTGCCTGCTTGTTGCAGACCCGGATTTGTCGACCATCCCCCCTCCGTGCCTCAGTGTCGAGTCTGTTGTGGTTATTTACTGTCGGGTTCGACTTCCCCGTCTCCTCGACTCCCAGTCATATGAAGACCTCCTGCAACCCTCAGTCGTACCTCGAGAACCTTCGACCCACAGTCGTACAATGGTTTCTTGCGACCCTCAGTCATACAGTATTCCTGCGACCCCTGTAGCTGCTCCATTTGACAGAAGCTATCCTTACTACTGTAGGTTTCTTAAGCTGTTTCCCGACCCAGTGAGTAGCTGTCTGTCTCCTAGGTGGTTATCCAGCCATCAGGCTTCGTGGTCTGCTACCCCACCCGGCTCCAGCCACAGCAAGATCACCTGGGAACAGCCACTGACCTCCAGCAATGCTCCCCACTTCTTGCACCCCAGCTCCTGGCTCACTGGGGCCTACACAGTGAGTATTACACATAGCTTACTGCCCGTTATTATCACATTTACATCAAATTAGCTGCTTGCCACTCCTATTGGGGTTATCTCCCCTCTAGGGGTTCTCTGGCCACTTACACCTGGGCGCATAGGTTCGAAGACTGACAAAAGGACAGAAACTCAAAGGAGTTAAATTACAGAACAAATGACATATTAATAAGTATTAATACTGGGAGATATCATCAAACTGTCAATAATATGGATGCCTAAATCCAGGCTCTGAAAACCTGTGGACAGACCACAGTCAACATAGCTCTAACAATCTGCCCTGAGGAAGTATCGTTGATATGAAACGAGTAGGCTTTTTAGCAATTGCACCAGACACACCTGCTACAGTGGCATAACTTGACGGGAGGCTCAACGAAAGACACTCTGCCTGCTTAACAGATCGCTCTACATATGTAAGGCTACTGATACCACTGAAAAAGCAAGGAACGGTTCCCGGTCACACCTGACTTACTTATAGATCATGCTCTGGTTCCTAATGCCCGCAGAGATAGCGGATGAAGGCTCATTATTACAACGGCCATGGATCAACAGCTTAAAATCAGTCATACGCAACGGTGGGGGAGGAGCATGACGTGACGTGTGACGCACGGTCGTGATCTGAAGGCAGGAGGAGAGCCGGTGCGGCTGAGGATGCCAGGAGAGAGCTACGCTATGCGGACATAGCGAGAGCACAGCCGGCGACCCAGGTGAAATTTAGCCCTAGTGGTGCGACCGGGAAGCTGAAGCCCACACGCAGAAAGAGGTTTAACTAAAGGAGGGGAAGGTGCACCAGAGAACACCACTTTGGTGGTGTTGGATGTTAGCGGCCGGCAAAGGAAACGGAGAAGGAGGTGGAGAAGCCGCTTCAACTTTTGGATAACCCCTGGAGGGGGTGAGAGCGAGAGGATAGCTGTGGAGTAGCAGCGGAATTGGCAGCTGGAGGGGCAGGTGGATAAGCACCCCGGAGGAGCACACGGGTAAGACCTTCCTGATTTATTGTTGCCTAGTGCATTGTGAGAGGCTGTACTGGACGATAATAGGATGCTGATTGGCATGGACTGAGTCAGCCAGAGTGAAGATAGTTGGTGAAAAGTTGTATGTGGCTGCTGATAACAGTTTCTGGAAGGAAGGAAGCTTATGAGATTAATGAAGCTGGGGTTTGTTAAGTCCTGGGTCGCAGGGGCTGTTGATGGCGTTTAAGGAAAAATTTTCCCTGGTTGCCTAAAGGATGTGGGGGTGTGGAGGGTAAAGATAACCAAGGAGAAGAGTAAAATAGGATTGGAGAGACTGGATGAGATGGTCTGAAGATATGGAGTATTGGGATGGTGATCTAAGATAGCTGGTATAGCATGAGGAGTTAACATGGCGATGAAAAATCTCTATCCAAAAAAGAGAAGAAGGAGGGGAAAACTGGGAAAGAAGTGACTATCTTTTTTTCACCTCAGAGTAATAGAACTATGAGGGAGCAAGGTTTGAATGAATCTGTGGTATCAGTGCCCCAAATTGCAACCCCTCAGAGTAGAGAGGGGGACTCTGGGGAAGGAATAGTTTCCCAACATTTTTTGAAGAATTGTTTGGATATTCAGCTGAAAGCGATAACGAATAGAATGAATGTCTCCATGGTAGAGATAAAGAAAGAGATTAATGGACTGGCTATTAAATTGCAAGGAATAGAGGATAAGATGATCTCTGTGGAAGCCCAAAGTCAAGACTCCAAAGCACAATGTGAGATTTTAGAGGAGAAAGTACAAAATCTGGAAGTTCAAATGAGTACTATGGAGGATAGACTAAGACGGAATAATTTGTGTTTTAGGAATATACCAGAGATTATAACCCAAGAGAAAATCAAAGACTTCTTGATAAAATTCTGGGGACTATTAGGCATAGATTTGCAAGAATATAATACAGTAATAGAGAATTCGTATCGAGTATCGAAATTGAAGAATACCCAAGATATAGTCTCCAGAGATATAATTGTGACTTTTCAATCCTATTCCTTTAAGGAACAGGTTTTTATGGCAAGCAGATCTCATAATCTGCAGGAAGATCTATACCAGGATATTGTGGTTCGGCCAGACTTGTCCTTCCACACAAGAACTCAGAGGAAAAAATTTAATTGTGTAATAAATGTTTTAAGGAAACGGAATATAAGATATTCTTGGTCTTTTCCCACTGCTTTGAAGATCCGTTGGGAGGGAGGAGTAGAGGTCTTCGAAGGGGTGGAAAAAGCGGTTAAATTGTTGAAAGAAAAACAGCTAGAATGATGGTTTATTTGGGGTTAATAGGGAGAAGACACCCCTGAGCCCAATGGGGATTGTGAAGATAAGTGAAGTGGACTCTGGGAGTAATAGTTTAAGTAGTATGCTGTAGGGTTTTTTTTTTTGTCACAATAGTTTGGAGATGATAGTAGGCTGGATGGGGGAGTAATAGCACAGGGAGATTTGTATGACATATATAGTGGGGTTTGGGATAGGGGTAGGGCACGGGTAAATTATATATTAGGGAAGGATCATAAATGTAGGTGAGGGAGGAGTAGTAGGGAGAGGAGACATTGGAAGTAGTTTATATGTAGTTTGGTACTGGTATATGAAGGGGTAGAATAGGTAGGGGTAGTAGGTGGTAGAATAGATGTTTTTTTTTTCACATTATGTTGTGTGGAGGAATTGTGGCAGTAGACATGAAGGGATTCACAGGGTGAGGGGGTAGCACTTGGTTAAGTATTTGTGTAGGATATATCACGTGGGGGTGTGTCTTTTTTTTTTTTCTTTTTCCCTTTCTCTCCAGCGGTAGGGGAGGAACCCGGTATGATCTAATGGGGAGTATGGAGGAAGGGGTGGCCCACTGCTGGAAAGAAAAGAGAGGGATTAGTTTTGGGGTCGTAGATAGGAGATGTATCCCCAGAGTAGTGGGGGCCAGTCTGGCGGGGCTTTTGGGAGTGGATTTCTTCCTGGTGTTTTATAAATTTTTGCCAAAGGAGGGAACGGTTATCTGTTTTTAGGTGACGGGGGAAAGAAGGTAAAGGGTGGCTGGTTTTCTCCCCTGCTTTCAGTTCCTATAGGAATTGTATATGAGCTGTGGTGGGAGCCTAGGGAGTAGGAAGAGGAGAGGTACCTGGTTCCATCTACAGTTAAGGGAGGTTGGGGGTGTTTTTATGATAGTTGTTATATGTGTGGGGATTGCTATGAGGGGAGGGGGAGGTGTGTATGAGAAACAGCCAGCAGGATACGTTTTGAGAAGTGAGAGGTTAGTGAATAGGTGAGAAAGATGTTTAAAGTCGCTTCTCTTAATGTAAAGGGGCTCAATTCTCCTAAAAAAAGATGGGCTTTTAATGATTTCCTGAGGAAAGAGAATATAAAAATAGGTATGATTCAGGAAACACATTGGAGACAGAGGGATAAAAACAGATGGTGGGGGAAGCACTACCCAATAGTGGTGCAATCCTCGCTATTGGCGGAAAAAAAAGGGGTGTAGGAAATTTTTTCGAGAAATCACTGATGGTTGAATTTAAGTATACAGAAATGGATGCAGAGGGTCGATATGTTATAGTGGTGTGTGATGTAAATGGGGAGCATTATACGCTGGTAAATGTTTACTTGCCAAATGTATATCCAATAAGATTATTAAGTAAAATATTAGAGAAGGTTGATAAAATAGTAGAGGGAATTCTGACAGTGGCAGGAGATTTTAATTGTGTGCTGGATGTGATGTTGGATAGGAGAAATATGAATAATAAGAAGGTAGATAATAGAATAAGAAATTAGATGATATTATTAAATAGGTTGATTAAAAAATGTAATCTATATGATATTTGGAGATTGAGAAACCCGGACTTCAAACATTTTACTTTTTTTTCGCATGCACATTCAACATGTTAGAGGATCGATGATATTGGGAGGCCCAAAGTTGATTGAGAAAACAGGGAAAATTGAAATAAAACCATGTGTTTTATCAGATCATGAAATGGTAATTATGGAATTGAAGGAGGATCGGGTGGGGGGAGTAGGAATAATTGGCGTTTAGATGATTACCTTCTTCAGGATAGTGAGAGTGTAGACTATCTGAATAAGATGTCTATTAATTTTTTTAATGAAAATGCATCTGGGGAGGCCTATGAAGCAGTGATGAGGGGATATTGTATCCAACTGACGAGTAGAAATAGAAAAAAAAGAGGTCTCCCATTGGCAGATTTATCTATAAAATTGTTTAAGATGATGAGAGATAATAAAATAGATGGTAGTAATACTGTACGAGAAGAAATTGATAGGTTGAGAGGGGACATTCAGGAGAGAATTATGGAAAGAGTTCAAAGGAATATGGATATCCTAAAAATTAAGTATTCTTTTCGCCAAAATAGAGCGGATAGTATTATGTCCAATCAGCTAAAAAAGAAGGTTATGAATAGAGTAGATAAGTTAGTTCAGGAGGGGAATGTTTATAGGTCACCGGAAGAGATTGGCAGAATATTTAATCGTTATTATGAAGGACTATATAATTTACCTCCTGTGAAGTCAGAGTTAGAAATATTGAATTATCTGGCTAATATGGATATACCAACTGTCTCATCTCAGCAAAAAGAGAACTTAAATAAGGAAATGACGGGTGAGGAAATTGAGATTATAATCAATAGATTAGCTCAATCTAAAACTCCGGGACCAGATGGATTTAGCAATAAGTTCTTTAAGATTATGAAACCTATTATAGTGGAGCATTTAGTGCAGTGTTTTAATCAAGCAGTGGAGGGGGGAGGGTATCCAGAGGAAATGTTAAAAGCAAATATTTTGCCAATATTAAAATCGGGTAAGAACGCATCAGAGGTGGAGAGTTATAGACCTATATCTTTGTTGAATGTGAATGTGAAGATTTTTGTATCGGTGCTGGGGGAGAGGTTGAAGACTGTCCTCCCGGACTTGATTCATAGGGACCAGATTGGATTTGTCCCGGGCCGGGAATCAAGTAATAATATACGTAGATTGATAAATGTTTTGGATATTGCTAGGAAAAGGAAGACACCCCTTCTGACCCTGTCACTGGATGCTGAGAAAGCTTTTGACAGGGTCAGTTGGGGCTTCATGAATCAGGTTTTGGGTGCTTTTGGGTTGGAAGGTTGGATATATGAGGCAATTAAGTCTTTGTATGCATCTCCGACAGCGAGAACTATCGGCCAGAATATTAATGCGGATTGGTTCAGATTAAAAAATGGGGTGAGACAGGGGTGTCCCCTGTCCCTATTTTGTTTATATTAACAGTAGAAAAATTAGCAATAAGAATAAGAGCGAATGGAGATATAAAAGGATTCCCATTGATGAAGGGTTCACTAAAGATTTCAATGTATGCAGATGATACTCTTATCACTGGGACGGATCAAAAGAATTCTGTGACCCATTTGATGGGAGAAATTGACCAATATAGTAAGTTGTCGAATTATAAATTAAATTTGAAGAAAACGATAGCTATATTTAGTAATATGATTCCAGAGGAAATAGAGGATATTCAGTTGAGATATCAGTTTGATAAGAATAATTCTGGCTTTCAATATCTGGGGGTTAAGATAATAAATAAGGTGGAGAATATCATGGCAATGAATGTATTAACTATGTTAAAATGAATGAATAGGGATTTGAAGGAATGGAGACATTTAGAGATTTCATGGTGGGGGAGAATTAATATTATAAAGTCATATGAGTTACCGAAATGGAACTATCTGTTCCGAATGCTCCCACTAAAGATCTCGGATAGTTGGTTAGATTTAATTCAGTCCTCCTTTGCTAGGTTCGTGTGGAAGGGGAGGAAACCTAGGATTAGTAGGAGTATAATAGCTAGTAAGGTTGAGAAGGGGGGCTAGGATTTCCAGTAATTAATAGATATTATGAAGCAAATGTGGTAAGTCATATAGCGAAGATTCAACAGGAAGATTCTAGGAAAGAGAGTTGGTATTCATCTAGGCTTTTTGAAGTGTCAAACAATTTCTTTTTACTTTTTTCCTTTTTCGCAAAGTTTGCCACTACATTCAGGACAGGTGTTTTTGTGCTTGTTTGTCTCACTGTCAGATGCAGCAGTGTCATCAACATGTCATCAACACTAGAATGTGACTCACTGTTGTCTTCAGTGTTAATAGTTAATAGTACTGGTGTTGGTGGTGGTGGAAATTTTGGTGGGACTTTGACAAACTACATCCTCCTTGGGAGGAGAAGGATCATCATAATTTATTAGACACCCTGCAGCAACCATGGCTGAAGTCAGTTTTTGGACTACCACTTTACTCACATGTCCCTGCACTGCTCCTACTCCTTCAACCCTCTACCAACTCCTTGTGTATTTGCTGGACATTACTCAACTACTGTGTGTGCTTTTACTACAAAGTACACAATACAACTTCTTGTGTTTGATGTCTTGCCCTGGCCCTTTTCAGGTGGAGCGCTGTAAATAAAAAGCATGTGACATACTATGACTGTCATCAGTCCTTAAGTATTTAAGGACCATGATGGTCATAGTAAGTCATCTAGTTCTTAAAGGGTTATATGCTTCTTTCCCCAGACACCATCAACAGAAATACCAGTAATATCAGGAAGGAACTTGGAAAATTTGGGGTAAATCTCCTTTGTTCCCTTCTTACTCCCCTAGACTCCCTTAGCACAGATATAACAGCCAGCTCATGAAGGAGGTGGAGATCAGTCTTCTTATTGATTTCAATGCAATGAGCCAGGAAAAAAAAGGAAAAAATATGCACTTTTTGAAAAATATTTCTAGCTCTGCGGGAAGTGACATTTTGCCCATCCTTATCTAGGAAAGTAAGGAAACTCATTGCTAAAGAAGGATCTGGGAGACCTTTTAAACAATTAATGCATTAACAGTGATCAGTGTCAAACAGCAGTAACAACAGCAAACAAATTACTGTCTTGCATAAAAAGGGGGAATTGAAGCAAGAGTGGATAACATCATTTTGCAACCGTATAAATCATTGGTAAGACCTCAACTCTGATATGCAGTGAAGTTTTGGGTACCAGTTCTGAAAATGGATATTCTAGAACAGGGAAGAGTACAGAGAAAAGCAACAATATTAATTAGGTGAAAAAGAGGATTTGAAGTATGGAGAACGTCTAGCCAATTATGGTATATTTACTTTAGAGACAAGACTCTTAAGAAGGGATTTTTTTACATTGAATAAGTATATGCAAGATCAATATAAGGAACTCTCTAGTGAGCTTTTCATTCCAAGGACAGATCAGCAGATGAAGGGTTTTTTTACAGTAAGGATTGTTAAAGCAGATCTACCACCCAATAATAACATTGCACCACATAAATTGCCCATCTGGTGACTAGCTGCTCAGTAGCGCTAGTCGCCAGAATTATTACCTGATTAAAGAGAAATCACTATTATTCCAAGACTGACAGCAGGACGGAGTGCGGACATCTTGCCATAGTGACGTCTGCAGGCAATTAAGTGACGTCTGCAGGCAATTAAGATGAGGGAATAAGCTGAAAAACTTGTCAAGGGGAGCAGGGCTTTCATTGTTCTAATAGGAAGAATATTGTCCCTTGCTGTTATCTGTCTGGTCTAATGACTGCATTCCACATGTGAGAAGAGATTGCTTACACTAGGTAAAAGGGGCGGGAGGGGGAAACTTTGCTTGTGAATATCTCTCAAACCATAAAGGTTTGACAGATAAGACTTATATCGTTCTTCAGGCTTTTTAATGCCTACAAAATAAAATAAAGATAAAATGAAGTATTACTATCACTTTAAAGACTATTGGTGCTAGCCAGTTCTCCTGATTGTTGCCAGAAGTGCGGGTGTGATTTGTCACACTCACTGTTATTGACTAAGTAAAAACATACAGAACAACATCCACAATACCAACTACAGTGTATCAGTTCATCCACTGCTGTTCAAAATGCAAAAACAATGACATCTACTGCTAGTATGATTGCTATAGCTAGCCCCTGTACTCGTCACTCAGAAACCCCTCAGTTTATTAAATCTCTAGTATGGGAATTCTTCAATAATGATAAAAAGCTAAATACATTGTTGTCTGTTATCTCTGTAAAAAATACAAGCAGGGAAAAGAATGCTCTAATCTAGGTACACCCTCACTGAGAACCCATCGGAACCACAAACAAATGTCTGATTAGGAGATACATCAGTAGCACATCAGGGGGGAAATGAATAGCAGCAGTTGAAGTACACCTACTTCCAGGTCCAACAACACTAGTCATGTTGTTAAGACAACTGAGTTACATAATTCTTTTTCTATGCGCTTCCAACCCACTTTACTGAGTTCTTAGAAAGAAGACAAAAATGTACAAAAATAATCCATCCTCCTGTCTGTGGAATGGAAAACTTGCCAAAATGTTGGCATTTGACAAGCTGCTCTATTCTTTTGTTGAAAACAGAGGCATTAAAGAACTAATGTAATTTAATATGTTGCTCTCCAATGACATATCGCAAACCACAGTGATTTTTCAAGAACAGCTGTGTAAGAGTTGTGCAATCAGGTAGTTAGTGTCATGGGTAAAGGGACTCAGCCTACTAACAATTTTTTCAAGACTTATGCTAGGACTCAGCCAAGTAGCATATTTTACTTTGATCAGTGGTTTCCTCCACTAGCACACTCATCATCAGCAGTATTGTGGAGGGAATTCTCACGACCATAGAAATCATAAGTAAAAAATTGCAAAGTTCTTGCCAGAAATTAATTGGTGATATCTAAAATATGGAAATTGTATGCATTTTCTATGCACAAAAATTTCCACGGAAAAATCTGCAAATTGTGGTTTTTTTCAACCATTTCCACCTTTATTACAGCTGCATTCTATGGCATTGACAGCTGTTGAACACATAATAAACTATGCCATATGCCTTGGTAATGGGAGGTTTTTTTTTTTCTGTTTACTGTATTCCTTCATCTGCAGCACCCATGACATGTCTCACATTTGTAAATTTTTTTCTTTTCAATTGTAATCCAACTGCCCAGACAACTATAGTTTTTTGGGACTTTTATTCTTAGAGCTATAATGCTAAATTAAGTGGGGTCTTTTTTTACAAATAATTATCAGTTTCTCCAGTAAAAGGGAATGCAGCATTTTTTCTCCTTTTAAAAAGTCTCAGTGTCTGCACAAAATATTTGAAATATGCTGTCAAATCTGTATGTATTTTAAGGGACTAAAAAGTATAGAAATAAATCCTCCTTAGTTTGTAATTTTTGTCTAGGTTTTAAAATCTCCAATTATATTCAACTGTATGACTTTTTCTACTGATCGCTAGACTTTCTTTGTGTTCCAGTTCAAAATCTCTATCTGTGCAATTGCTCATATGGAATGTTGGTGAGTCATTTTAAGTAGCGGCAACTGTCAGCCTATATATAATTAATTACATCCGTGGGTTTTTAACATAATCCTTCCTTCAGCTATAAATATATTGAAGTCCAAAGAATGTATACTTTGTTCAATTAAATTATAATTGTTATTATCATATGCAAAAATACTCTTAACGGTCCCAGTTCCTCTGATCCATATCAATAAGATATCATCAATATAGTGAGTAGAAGTCAGACCACCAGATTAAGTTACAGTTCATAGTTACAGATGTATTGGGCTTCCCACAATCCCATATAGGGATTGACGTAGCTTGGCTTTTGAGTATTAAGACACGATATTCATTTTGATTTCTGTTGGTAATCCTGAGATAGCCAGTGTATTGAGATCTGTTATTTTATATGTGTTTTTTTTTATCATTAGAGAGTTGTTTATCTATGGCTGTAGGATTTATAATTTTTAGTATTTGATAAATAGAACTATTTATTTTACCTGATCCAAGAGTGTCAATCCATTCACTGAAATGCCATAATTTTGGCACTATATATTATGTGTATTTATGCAGTAATTAAGTGCTTGTATAGACAATCATAAGGGAAACACCAGGTGAGTATACATTAGGATAAAAGGTCCCTGCCCTTTAGAGCTTACAATCTATGTATAGGATGGGTGACATACAGATGCAAGAAGGTAGAGGAGGAAGTGCAGATTTTCACATATGAGATAATGTTTCACTATTAAGGTAGTGCTTTGAAAAGGTGCTCTTTTAGCTTGGTTTTGAAGTTGTTGAGGGTCGAGTCTTGGTGAATGCTGGGTGGTAGGGAGTTGCAGAGGTAGGGAGCAGCAAGGAAAAATGCCTTCATTCGTGAAACAGTGATAGTGGTTAAAGAGGCAAAGAGTCATCCACCATGCATGGTGCGTAGTGGACGTCCAGGTATATGGCAGGATATCAAAGATGAAATATAAGATGCGGACAAATTATGGGAAGCCTTGAAGGTAATGAAGAGGATTTTGAATGTAATAGGTTGCTTTATGGGAAGCCATGACAGCGATTTTAAAAGTGATAGTATTAGTACTGTTCTAGAGAAGAGGAATTCTGTTGGACGAATTAAGAATTGATTGGAGAGGAGCAAAATGGTTTTCAGGCAGACCAATAAGTGAGGCGTTGAAGTAGTCCAGGTGAGAAAGGATAAGAGCATGCATGAGCATTTCTGTTGTAGAAAAAAAGAAGATAAGCTCATAGCGCTAACTCTCCATAATATATACATTAAATGACTAAATTGAAAGTGATAAATAATAGCTGGCATCTGGATAGCAGCAAGGGACAAAAGGGTTCCCTAGAACCCCCAGACACTGGGCTTAACCCAAAGTGTACAGATAAAACAAAAAAGTGACCCTTTGTTTTCACAAATCCCCTTTGCTCATTTTAGCTGCTTCTCTGTTTAGTTCATATTATTTGCACATTCACAATTGTATTTTCACATTTTGTTTTTCTTAAAGGTCCTTTAAGGCATGTGTGTTTGGCTCTCTTATGCGTATATGCCTTGCCAGTTCCAATTGTTATTTCATATGTGGCCTGTAGGGGTGGTAAGTTCTGACCTATAAATAGGATGAAAGGACTCATAGTCCTCTTTGGTCAGTTGCCACTTCCTGCAGGCCATAAGAGTCTCATTTCAAGTAAGTCCCCTCTTATACCTTTTTTAATGTAATTGTTTGTTTGTCACCTTGTTTTTAATTGCATACACAATGCCAATGTTTATGACGTGTTTCATTATAACATCTGATTAACTCCTTTATCATGTTTTTAAAAAAATCCTTTTTTTTTAATTTAGATAGAGTACAAAGGTATATTAGAGTAGGTACTTGCCAGATTTGAGGTACCTTGGCTAGGTTAGCGAGCTTAACATCTCTTGGTCATTTGATGGACTAAATCCTTATATTTATCAATCAAGTTATTATATATGCACTAGGCAGGGCACATATTTACATTCTGGTATGGAAGAGCGTAGGGTCACTTTTTTATTTCTGTTGTAGAGTGAGAGAGTATCACAGTGCCTGTGATTCCTGTCACTCTCATCTATGGCAGACACTGATTTGCTGAGTTGGTTTGGCCCGCCCCCTGGTGACCTTTTTATACCTGGCTATCACTTCTGTCAGATGCCCTTTCGTGGTGTTTCTGAGCCAGTTATACTGCTGCTGTGTTCCTGTGTTCCAGATTCCTGCGTACCGATTCGGCTTGTCCTGACTATTCTCCAGTGTTCCTGCTTGTGTATGATCCGGTCTGTCTGACTACCACCCTTGGATCCTGACCCGGTTTGGCTGACGTTCCTGCTCGTGTATGACCCGGCTTGTATGACTACCTCCTACGTGCTCCGACCCGGCCTGGCTGACTTCCTGCTCCGAAGATTGACTTCCAGCTTGTTCCAGTGACCTGCGTTCCAGTTGTCACCGCCGCGACATTATTATCCGCTGTTCCAGTCTTTGTATGGCTGCCTTGCCTGGTGTTACCCCGATCAGTGCAGTGATTCTACCTGTGCAGAGCTGTGTGCTTGTACGCCTCACTCATACGGCAGAGCCTTGCTGTACCACTGAAAAGCCTCGAGTAAACGTGCCTTTTAACCCTAGCAGTGCTGCCTTGGTACCACTCTTGCTACTCAGTGTGAGCCTCGTTCACGGTGATACTCCTGCTGAGTTGGCCGCTCTCCGTCGGCAACTCTGTACATCCTGCAGAGTATTCACATCCGTTGGGTCGGTTGGGCGCTTTTGGCTCTCTCTCTCTCATTGCAAATACTGGGCGATTCCGTTATACCGAGTAGTGGCAGGCAAAGGCTTCAGCTTCAGCAAATCCGTTAACTACGCCCGTGGGGCTATTGGCTCTTGTACGTCATATCCCAGTGTCCGGTTGAGTCCGAGGAGGCTTGGGAGCTCTTGCATTGCAGGCCGGTTCCAGCTACGCCCGTGGGGCTATTTTCACTCGCACCAGCAGTAACAGTTCCAGTAGGTACGCCCGAGGGGGCTAAGTGGATTCCTGTTCTGCTTATTACTGAACACCGTGGCGAGGCAGTCCTGTATCCAGTCTATGGTGAATGTTGTCTCCAGCACAGCTTAATAACACCCAGGGCGTGCCAAACCTCCACATCTGAGACTGACTGTTATCAAGGACTTAACCCTCTGTGGTTATATGCCATTCTGCTGCCTTATATTTGTACATTTAATACGTTTGTGCAATTACATTTGTATCTATCAGTCATCATTGCTGGTGTATATCAATCACCACTAGAGGGTGGACCTTTGCCTTACCTTACTCTAAATAAATTGTGTTTTATTTCACACACTGGTCTGAGAGTCTTTAAAAACCGTTACAGAGAGGAATGGCCAGATTATGCTATATTCCAAAGAAAAAAGTAATAGGTTTTAGTTAAAGGGGAACTACCATCCCGCAAAATCTTTATCTTAATGAAGTCTCCATCTGGCGACTAGCTGCTTAGTAGCGCTAGTCGCCAGAATTATTACCTGGTTTATATGATTTATGACTTTTTCCGAGGCTGACAGTAGCAGGAAGCACGGACATCTTGCCATAGTGATGTCCATGCGCCTGCGCTGTCAGTCCCTTTTGGAGCCGGCCGGGGTGGTAGTTCCCCTTTAATTAATGTGGGTGGTGAAGGAAAGAGAAGACTCCTAATGTTACTCAGAAGCCGTGTGCCTTGTCTACGGGGTAAATTGTCGAGCCCTCGACAGTTATAGAAAATGGAGGTATTGTGCAAGATTTAGGAAGAAGGATAAGTAGCTCAGTCTTAGACGTGTTAAGTTTTAAGAGACGATGAGCCATCCAGAAAAAGATAGCGTAAGTCAATCTGAGACCCGCTCCTGTATTTCAGGTGATACTGAGGGTGCAGAAAGATAGATTTGCATATCATCTGCATAGAGATGGTAGTTGAAGCCAAAGGATTTTATCAGTTTCCCCAGAGAGAGGGTATACAGAGAGAAGAAAAGAGGGCCCAGAACAGAGCCTTGGGTTTCACCTACTGAGAGGGGGATCAGAGGTAAGGAGGAGCTAGCGGATGACACAGAGAAAGACCATTGAGAAAGATAGGATAGAAACCAGGAATGTGCCAGGCCACAGATGCCAAGTGACTGGAGAACCAGGGAGAGAATGGTATAGTCGACTGTGTTGAATGCAGCTGATAGGTCTAGGAGGATAAGAAGAGAGAAATGGCCATTGGTTTTTGCAATATGGAGATCGTTTGTTACTTTCATAAGGGCAGTTTCTGTAGAGAAAGTGGGACAAAAGCCAGACTGCAGTGGGTCCAGAGTGTTATGGGAGATGAGGAAGGTATGTAGAAGAGAGTAGGCTAGGAGCTCAAGGAGCTTAGAGGCAAAGGGCAAGAGTGACACGGGGTGGTATTTGGATGGGGAGGTGGGGTCTAATGAATGTTTCTTAAGGATTGGAGATATTGAATGTTTGAAGGAGGATGAAAAGATGCCAGAGGATAGGGAGGAGTTGAATACATGAGTAGGATGAATACATAAGTAGGATGGAGGGTCAGGAAGATACAATTGTGGAGATTGAAAGGGTGGGATTATTTGATGCATTAAGTCAATCTTCTGTTTGAAGAATTCTGCAAAGACTAGAGGGGTTAGGGAGGGAGAAAGATGGAGGAGAGGGGTGAAGGAGAGAATTGAGGATACATAAGAGGCGTCGTGGGTTAGATTTAAGAGTATTAATAAGTGAGGAGTAGTAGTGTTGTTTGGCAGAGGATAGAGTAGTGTGGAAGCAGGACAGCAGGAATTTGTAGTGAGTGATGACTGCATGAGAGCAAGACTTCCTCCACAAGCTTCCAGCAGTGTGGATACAGGAGCAAAGAAAGTGTGTTTGTGAAGTAAGCCAAGGGCGTTGGTTTGAGGGACATTTGTGATGGGCTTGAAGGGGGCATATAGATCAGGAGAGGAGGTTGTTTTAGGATTCTATAAGGCTGTCAGGTTCAGAAAAAATGTTGAAGGTGGAGAGGTTGGAGCGCAATGCAGAAGATAAGGCAGAGATATCTAGAGAGCGAAAGCTGGTGTAACTCTGTGTCATAGTTTGTTGGGGAAGGAAAGGAAGATTTGTGGAGAAGTTTATGATATGTGGCTGGAGAGTGGGTAAGGAGATATGGAGGAATCTTGTAAGGAGCAGTTCTTTGTGAACACCAAGTCAAGGGAGTGATTGTCTTTGTTTGTGCTAGTCATTCTATTGCTGAAGACAGAAGGATGAGGTTAGCTGAAGCAGGCATGAGACCCAAGAAAGGGAAGGATCATCAGTGTAACAGCTGAAGTCCCCAAGTATAAGAGACCGAGTGTCAGAAGACAGAAACCAGCACTCAAAGTCTGAAAGGGAGAGGAGAATAGAAGCCTTTAACTATAATAAGGAATTTAATATAGTCAAGAGGTAATCGATTTTAGAAAAAAAATAAATACTAGAACAATGGGCCATGATCTAATGTTCCAGTGCTGCAGAATAAGTTGGCACTATATAAATAATAATAATAATAGAGGGTAAAAAATGTGCATAAGTTCTATTTCACAGAAATGGCGATAAGCTCATGGAACACTCTCCCAGCCAAAGTGGTAGGCGCTAATGTGGTAAGAGAATTAAAAATGCCTGATATAGGCAAAAAGTCTCTTCTAAGGCATATGTAAGACTGGGCATTTTAATTAGATAGGAACATGGTCAGACTGGATGGAACAGTTAGTTCTCATCTACAATTAAAATGTATGTTTATCTTTCTAAAAAAGTTGTGCTCAGCACAGCTTAAATCAGTAAATGCATCTAGGAGAAAGAAACAGTGAGAAATCAACCTTAAACCTGGGTTTAAATAAATAATTATCTAATTAAAGTGGAACTTTCACCTTAATTCAAGTTTTCATTTTTGAAAACTGCATTAAAAATTGCCTATATAGATATATAATGTTAACTAAAAGCCTACCAGATGTCTAGCTTAAGAGATATTTACACTTTTATTTCTGGGCAAAGTGAAACTAAACAGTTCCTGGTACTGCACAGAGCCGCATTAACATATGACGCATAATTGAATCCTTCATTAACATATGACACATCACTGAAAAGGCTTAATTAGCATATGCAATGTCATTGATTAGATTAGTTAACATATTAAATCATAATTGACGCTGCACTGTACAACAATTAGCATACATTAGCATGTGAAAGAAGTGTGAGTATATCCCGAACTGTATGTTTGCTGGCCTTTTGGTTAACATGACATATAGACCGTTTTTAATGCAGTTTTCAAATATGTAAACTTGAATTAAGGTGAAATTCCACTTTAAGATAGTGAAATCTTTGTGGAGTCTAAAATGCAAAAAGGCAAAATCCAGTTGTACCAGTATTTCTGTCAAATGACCTGAATCTTAATATATAAAATAATTTATATTTTCTTTTATCTACTCCTGAATGCCTTGGGAAACTAGGGTTGTTTGCAACCTTGCCGCATATACACCCAACCCTCCGCCGAAAACGTTGCACGGTCTCTAGTTACAGATGTTTTCTTAAATATTGAGTTCATGCTAGTCTTGTGCTTGAAATTGGTTTTACTTTGAACTGTTCAAGCACTGATGGTGAAAATGATCAGGAATGGAAAATGGTATTGATAGTGACAATTTCCATTCTTCCCATGATCATATAAGCATATCTTTTTGACATTCTCAGTAGTATTGGCAGATTATATGAAAGTGCAAACTGACATCATATCAAAATGTCTTCAAAAGTAAAGCAGATCCATGTTTTGGTTTAAATTATAATTCTTACAAACAGCAACATTCAGATGAGATATGTTTACTATTACAGCTGGCGTGGTGTCTGCATTGCTGAATATTTGCCAGAGCATATTTTCTGCAGCCTTTATAAATGAGTTTGAAGCATCTGCTAGTTCTACTTGTAACTTAGTTATTAAATATAAAACTTCATATAAGTGAGTAATGAATGTTATAACTTTAATAGAATTTTAAACACTTAATTGCAGTTTAAGAGCAACACAAGGTACTCTCATTTTGACATTTATATGATAAAACATTAATTGTACCAATCATTAAAACAGTCTTGTCAGCCTCAAGGCCTAGAAGCCATTACTCATTATCATGACATCAATCTATGCCTAATTTGCTACTTAAATCCTTTGCTATTTAGACATTGCTAACACCTCCTTTTTTTGCTATTGAGCTCATGCTATCATTTATTGTAGTACAGAATAGATTTGTGCATCTTGCAATTTAGATGGGGTTTTAACTACTGAGAAACACTTTGCTTGAAAAGCAAAACAGGCAAAATATGGTATTTCCTGCCATGAGGAAAATCTTTACAAACAGTGCTGTTTTCACTTTTTTATACCTTGATCATTGCCCCATGGGGGGGGAAGAGAGAGAAAGAGAAAAGACAGAGAGAGGAGAGAGTCATCCCGTGCAGAGGGGATTGCCATCATTTTGGAACTGGAACACATTTGGGCTGGATTAGTCTAATATATTTGTGGAAATTTCTCCTCTGTAATGGCACTAGAAAGCTAAAACGTGATGCTTCTAAGCGGTGACTAAGTGTAGAACATGTCATTTCTGCTGTTTGTTCATCCATAGAAGCCTCTCACATTTTGTATACGTATTTTAAATATTCTTAGGAGGTCTCCCTAAGAGTGAAGGTAATCCAGAGGTTGACCCCTTGTCCTCAGTGCCAAGGAAATCCAGCTATACCTCCCTGACAAGGCCCAACAAGGTCGAAACATACGTCGGGGGTTAGCTGGTGTTTTTGTGCAGAGGGGACTTTCCCGTAATTTTGCAACTGGATCGCATTTGGGTGGGATTAGTCTAATATGTACAGTATGTGGAAATTTCTGCTCTGTAGTGGCACTAGAGAGCTAAAACGTGATGCTTCTGAAAGATAACTAGCCATAGGACAGGTCATTGTGCTGTTTGTTTGTCCTTAGAAGCCTCTCACGTTTTGTATGCGTGCTTGTGAAAGTAACATAAAAAGTTCCAACACCACCAGTACTATTAATACACCATTTGAAAACACTGAAGATGACAAGTCACATTCTAGTGTTAATGGCATAGCTCAGGAGGGTGTAGCAGTTCAACCAACTTGTGTGCTTTACAGCAGGAGTAAAAACACTGGTCCTTGAAATAATGTAAAATGTTCACAAAATCCCTGGCTGTATGTTTCAAAAGGCCTAGATGAATATGAAAGTAGTGTGGAAGAAGCAGTAGGTAATGCTGATGATGACTCAATTATTGATGGTTTTCTTCATTTAGAATATATCTCTCCAGCATCTCCCCTTTTTCTGATAGAGATGAAGTTGATAGTGAGAGAGAGGTGATGACATGGCTATAAAATTGACTGAAAGGAAAGGGCTCAATTTTCCACCATTTAAAAGGAGCACTAAGCCTGTTTATAAACTGTTTAAGAGATTGACTGGAACGTCTGACTTTGGACAAATAAAGATGCCTAAAAATACACAATCATCCTATTATTCTCATCACTGCTTCCATGTTCAACCCCCACCCAGTCACACACACTATTGTTGAGTAATCAGCAACACAGGTCATCAATATCCACACCCTAGCAATGATGAATGCTTCTGCTGTGCCACCTACTTGAAGTACAATTGCAGCATCTATCCTCAGTAATAGTAGCCCCACAGGAAGCCCTCACTCTGTGAAGTCTACAGTATGGAGACCTTCTGTCAGCAACACCAAATCTACTACTAAAAGTCATGCTGTTAAAGGAATAAAGTTACATTGGAGGATAGTGTGGTGATCAAAGGGCTAGATATCTCACACAACAAGAAAATCCACCTGACAGCAGTTATGTGGACAAGTGGCCAGACTGCAGACAATATGATTGGCTCACTGCTTTTCTCACCCAACAGTGGGCAGCAATAACATGCGACATCAGGTGAGGTAATCTTGCCTGTGGTTATGGCAGTGTTATTAAAGGATAGCAGGGTAGTTCATACCATCAGCAAACCAATATGTACATGCAGAGTTTTGAGAGACCAGCCAACAAAAGCCATAGAAAAAAAACAGAGCAAGTGATAGAGGAATGGTTTGTACTCCACTCATTGAAAGATGGTTTTGTGTCTGCGGCTAATGGCTCCAACATAATAGCTGCCTTCAGAATAGGTGATATGGTGCTTGAATCCTAGCAAACAAGAAGAGAGAAGAGCGCACAAGGCAGACAAGTAGGGGTATATATCTCAGTGCAGTATTTTATCAAACACCATAGCGAGAAAAACGTACAATAAATGCACTCACATTTTCCCCATCTGTCCCCTATTAGCCACGTACTGTGTCCTCGCGATTCCTGAGGATGAGTCAATGGATACTTATTCCCGAACATTCAAAAAAGATGTTCTTAATCCAGGTGATATTTTCGACTGCCAGCAAGTAGTCTTAAGTCCAGGGACCAATATGGCCGTGTCAGCGTTCAAGCTAGACACGTGGTCCAGGCAGCAAGCCGGTTAGTTAACGCAATTAATTACAGGATCAGGGAAACCTGCAGGGGGCGTGGGGAAAGACTCAGCTGGGTGCAGAAATCACCCGAGTATTCGCGAGCCCAACTGCTCACTTCATCAGGGGTAAAAGGGCTAACTTCCACTTCCTCTCTATTTACATAATGTTCAGTGCATCAGTATTGAATTATAAAACCTCGTTAATCCAAAGATTCAAAATGAGGATGTGTTATATACAATACAGGATAGTCCTAAAATGATATTAAGGCTTGGGCTATGTATGTGCGATGAACACAAAAGACAGTCAGAGTCCTCGATTCTCAAATGGTTAATAATACAGATCAAGATGTCCTACAGACATTAATCCTCCGCATCCATCACACAGACTGGTCAAAGAATTTCCCTGGGGAATATATAATTGCCGGTACATACATATAAACACATATGTATAAGTATACGAGAATAACCTTTTAAGATCCAGGAATGCAGTGTGAACTACATCCCAAAAAAGACAAAACAGATGGACCCAAACCTGCATCAATGTCGGTCTGAGACCTATGTGTACTTTATCCCGAAACCTCTATACATATATTTTTATGTATACACCAGTAGTGGTTATAGACCTGGAACATAAACCCCAGATGGCTTTGCCCCTAGAATTATAAGGCTTTCACATTGGTATTGGCAACAATATAAATTAACTCCTAAATATAGTGCATCTGTGCTAATGATAATAAATAAAAATACTGTGGATACTAAAAACAAATATATAGTGTGTATAGTAAAAGAAAAAATAATGACAATAGCTTATCAACATATACAATGTACTTAAAACAATGCACTTTAGAGTTAGAAAATTACAAAAGTGAGTAGTTAGTGAGTGGCGTGTAACTGACTGGAACTGAAAAATAAAATCAGATAAACTACTGACTAAAGTGAACTATGTGCCAATGTAAGTGTTGAATTGTGAAATATTGGGGCCATTGTGTCCATAATAAGTTCTGATTCTATATGTAATATATTTATATCAATCCATGATGTATAGTACATGTCACTATACGTATTAATGATAATAAACTAGTGTAAAAGCCCGTGTACATGGGCCAAGGTCCGGGTGATGTTAACCCTTTGAGTGCCAGAGAGGTACGCAACACACCCCTCTGGCACTCAAAGGGTTAAGAGGTCGGTCCTGCTCTGCGTCCTGCCGCTGACGCAGTCATGCACTGTAGAGACTGCCCAAAAACACAGAATGATCCCAGCACAGAACTCCCAGTATTCCGCTCTCCCTGCATACTGTGCTCCCTGCATTCCGTGCTCCCAGCATTCTGTGCATTCAGGCAGTCTCTACTGCGCATGATGGCCTCTGACAAGCATCCTAGTGAATTATTATATAGCATGAAGTGACTGTGATGGTGAATGACCTACTAGGAATAGAGAAAGAAAAAAAAAGAAGAAGAATGTATCCATATCTGTAAACTAAAATGTACCCTATTTATTCACAGGAAGGCTGAAAGGGCAATCTCAATATTAAGGTCTCCAGGGGTTTCAATAGCCATAAATTGTAAATTGCAAGAGTCTTTATTATGATGTTCAAGAAAATGATTGGAGACACTATGACTTGTTTCGCCCCCTAATATTCCTAAAATGTTCTGCTAACCTTGTTTTAGCCTTTCTTTTGATTCTTCCTACATATTGAAGATTGCAACTGCATGTCAGCACATACACTACATACGAGGTGTTGCAATTGATACATTATTTGACTTCAAAAGTATTTCCACATCTTGTGGAAACAAAACTGCAAATCCTCTTATCAGTCATATGTCTACATGCAACACAATCTTTTCCATTGCATTTATACATCCCTGGACTGGTATTTAACCAGCTAGTGGGTTCTTTCATTAATTTGTTATTAATATCACTGGGGGCTATTTTACTTTTTATATCTCTATTCTTTTTAAAAACTATTTAGGGTCTATTACCTATCTCCTTAGCCAGTATTGGGTTTTGCTTTAGCACTGGCCAATGTCTGCAAAACACTTGTTATTTGACTGGCTTTGGTATTGTAGGTAGTGGTGAAGAAGGGGCCCTTCTTATCAGTTTTTTTATCATATCGTTTATATATAGAATATAAGTTCCCTTTTCTCTTTTTGTCCCATTTTATTCAGGGCTTCCTGTATCCATTCTGGCTTGTACTCTCTTTCTAGAAATGTATCTATTACTACTTCAGCTTCCTCCTTGTAATCCTCCTCTGTTGTACAATTTATTTTGATTCTTTGCAACTGGCCATATGATATGTTCCTGATCCATCCGTGATATTCACTTTTTGTGTGTAAAGAACCATTACTATCCACTTGTCTTCGATGGCTTCTGGACATCACCTGTTCCTGGTCATGGAACAAAACTACATGCAGATACTCTATGGATTTCTTGTTAAAATTTCCAGTACAACTAAGACCCATATTATTTGAATTAATATAGGTTAAAAATTAATTATAACTATAGAAATCCCCTTGCCAGACTAAAATCAAATCATCAATATATCTTTTACAAAATATTATATTTTCCTTAAAATCATGGGCATTCCAAATCATTCGATTTCCCCATAATCCCATATATAAATTAGCTACTAAAGGAGCAAAAGGGATCCCATAGCTACTCCTTTAGTTTGTAGATAGTAGCACCCATTAAATAAAAAGTAGTTATGCTTAAAAATAAAATCAGTACAATTTAGAATAAACTCCTGTTGTTTCTCAGGAAAGAGATTTCTCTTTTGTATCCAATATTTCACAGCTTCTATGCCACCCTCATGTGGAATATTGGTATACAAAGCTTGTACATCAAATGTAACCCATGAGTAATTACTCCTCCATTTGAAATTATCCATCAATTGTAGAAGCTGGATAGTATCTCTGATATTTTACCATCTACCAAAAATTCATAAATGCTTGGTGGACCCTCCTAGTAGACCTATTGTTTCCATCATCATGTCCAACCTGGGAGTAATTTTTACTCCCAGGCAATCTAGATGAGTATTATTCCAGGAAAATGTATAATGGGCTTGAAATTCTTAAATTTACTCCCTCTGCAGAAAAAAAAATATATATTTGAGTTTTATTCAAATGAAATTTATAATTTGAATATCTGCTGTATACATTAATCACCTTCAGAACCGACGGAATGGAAAATCTGGGATTTGTCAGAGATAGGAGGGTGTCATCAGCATATAACGCAATCTTAATATTGTGTGTCCACAAAATTAGACCTTGAACATCTACCGATGGCCTAATCATAACTGCCAAGGGTTTCATAGTCAACTGGCATATACATAAGAATATATGTATATAGGTTTCGGGATAAAGTACACATACGTCTCAGACCGACACTGATGCAGGATTGGGTCAATATTTTTTGTCTTTGTTGGGATGTAGTTCACACTGCATTCCTGGATCTTAAAGGGTTATACACGTACACTTATACATACATGTATATATGTATGTTCCGGCAATAATATATTCCCTGGGGAAATTCCAGTCTGTGCAGTGGATGCAGAGGATTAATGTCTGTAGGACATCTTGATCTGTATGATTAACCAGTTGAGAATCAAGGACTCGGTCTTTTGCGTTCACCGCATATACATAGCCCAAGTCTTAATATCATTTTAGGACTATCCTGTATTGTATATAACACCTCCTCACTTTGATTCTTTGGATTAACGAGGTTTTATAATTCAATACTGATTTTATTTTCACTTATTTTCATTTTTATTAATCTTTTATCAGTGTTACAGGGAGCCAATTAGGTTTCACAGGTCTCCGAAAAACGGGACTATGTATTAATTTAATATGAGTCATTTGTGGTGCTTTCAGTTTTTATCAATGGGATTACATATGATTCCTGGGTATGCTGCTATCATTTTTTTAGGCATAAGATATTTACTTGTTTTTTAATACTTTTTAATATATTAGGTAATGATGATATTCAGTGATTTTAAATTTAGCATTTTTATTCGTTTGTTGTACCACACATTTTTGTCTGATATGTTACATTGTACCTTTCGATTTCTTGCAAATTTCTTTTGTTACTTTTGTTGGTTATAATTTAGCCATCAATCAATGCACTGAACATTTAAATAGAGAAGAAGGGGTGGTTGGCCCTTTTACCCCTGATGAAGCGAGCAGTTGGGCTCGCGAATACGCGTTGGGTGATTTCTGCACTCAGCAGAATCCCTCCCCACGCCCCCTGCGGGTTTCCCCGATCCTGAAATTGATTGAGTTAACTAACAAGCTTGCTGCCTGAACCACGTGTCTAGCTTGAACGCTGACATGGCTATATTGGTCCCTGGTACTTGCTGGCAGTTGAAAATATCAGCTGGATTAAGAAAATCTTTTTTGAATATTCGGAAAGAAGTATCCATCGACTCATCTTTAGGAATCACAAGGATGCAGTATGTGGTTAATAGGGAGCAGGGACCCCAATATGCATCACCCCAAGATGGGTAAAATGTGAGTGCATTTATTGTACGTTTTTATCATTATGATGTTTAATAAAATACTACACTGAGATTTATACCCCTACTTGTCTGCCTTGTGCGCTCTTCTCTCTTCTTGTTTGCTACTTTTCTTGGTTCATTCCATTACCATTGGACTCATAAGAACTGTATGAACATTCTGTATTCAGGTTGGATCTAATACTTATATTCTTAGTGATTGTAGCAATTGATCTATTCACTCCTTAGACTCATTTTATTATTATTTTATTTTATTTTTTTTAATACGTGTGGTCCATTACTTTATTATATTATATGAGAGGTATTTCTATCTGCGCCCCTACAGACCCTACACTTCTTATTCATTTGGTGTAGTGCCGCCCTATTTTTTACATTTTGTGCTTGAATCCCGCTTTGCATGTGTGTTCTGACTAGTAGGGGTGGCCGAAAGGTACCGTTGTGTTCCTATTAAAAAGTCTACAAAAATCACATGGTTTTTCACAAGAAAATCCACTTTAAACAAAGACCTTAATATCTTAGCCGTTTTCACCTATTGCCAAAATATTTTCATAATTTTTTTCAATGTCTACAAACTTTTAGCACCTTTACTTACATGTATAACATATACATATTCCCAGCAAGCTCAAAAAAGCCTTGATTAGTAGTGTTCAAATAGTTACATACTAGCAATATGTGACGGCTTTGCCCGTCATTGTAGTAGGGTATGTGTTATGTAGCATTTTTTGTTTGAAATGTTGTAGGTGGCATGTTCAAGGTATTTTGTAAGAATGTTTTATGTTTGTTTGTATTGCACATTTCATTTAGCTGTATTGACTGATGATGTTTTTTTGTGTACTGTGTGAAGCAGAAAGAATCATATTGCACACATACATAGACACACACAGATACAGTGACATATACAGACATTGATCATACATAAACACGTACATACATGCGTACACACACACACACACACATACAGATATTATTATGGTCCTATAACTGCCAGAGGGGTAGGCAAGGCATTGCTCATTGAGTTGCTTAATCCTCTGGCACTGAAAGGGTTAACCAGCTGTCCCAGTATGTAGCGAGAGTCATGGAGTCCACAGTCCCTGAAGTGGACTCTGTACATGCACACTCAGAGGTTGCCAGACAACCGCCGGCCCGGCTCCCTGGCCAGGAAGACACCTCCTGCCCCAGGCCTTGGCCAAGAGTGTTACTAGAGACGCAGCCCAGGCACCGAGAGTGGGAACTGAGGAGGGATGGTGTGTGTTGTTGGAGCAGCTATAGTGTAGCATGTATATTTTTTGTGCCAGGGTACTTACACAATGCAGGTGTGTGACAACAGGCAGAGAGCGGCGGTGAAGAAGCTTGTGTGTAAGAGTGTGTACTACAGAGTGGCCCCAGCATGGTCTGTCTCCAGTCCCTCAGCCACGGGTAATAGCCGCATCCAGCTGCTGCTTGTAGAGAGCTCCTTGAAGGGCCGCATGACTGGGCTGTTGTGGGGTGGAGTGTTGTGCTTCATGAAGGGGGAACATGAAGGATTTGGTACTGGACCTGCCTGCCTCCGAGCTACATGAAGCAGCTGGGCTTCCTGGAAGCACATTGTGCACCAGGAGCCGAACGCATTGTTGTGTTGTGGATGCCAAAAATGAAGGTACACTGGAGCCAATCCCGCCCTCTCTTTGTTGGATCAGCTCATTGTGTGCCACAGGTTGGTGGAGGGACCCCTGGGGACTCTGTGTGTGTGTGTGGCTTTTTTGTGTGTGTGTGTGTGTGGCTTTTGTGTGTGTGTGTGGCTTGTGTGTGAGTCTGTGGTGTAGGAGCAAGTGGCAGCCATTTTGTTTTTTCAGTCACTTGGATAGTGGTGGGTGGGCTGGGTAGTGGGGGCAGGCCAACTCCCTGAATGATTTAAATCACTCCTCCATTGAATCACCCAATGGGAACAGTAACTCCTTACTTAAGCTGAGGTAACATAGCAATATAACACACAGTGGCTCTTCAGTTGAGGCAATGAGCAATATGCTGAGGGATCAAATAGAAAGTGGTGTTTGAGGCTTGCCCTCTGTAACATCCAGCAAAGCATCTCTCTCCCTTTAAGGAGAAAGGGCGGGAATCAGGAAGCAGGAAGTGGAGGAGTGACAGTTGAAAACAGACAGTGAGGTGAAGAGATGAAAAGCGTTAACCCTTTGAGTGCTAGAGGGTACGCAAAACATTGCAAAGCAATGTGTTGCGTACCCCTCTGGCACTGAAAGGGTTAAATAAAAGAGTTGCTATTAAGTTTATCCCTGAGTTTGTATTTTATGGAAACATTACACCTTGTACTGAAACAGAGTGTATGGAGGGTTACAGTTATCTGTGGGAGGTGAAACAGTGTGTATGGAGCTTTACAATTATCTGTGGGAGGTGACACAGAGTGTATGGAGGATTACAATTATCTGTGGGAGGTGAAACAGTATGTTTGTGGGGTCATGATCCTGAGTGTGAGTGTGTGTGGACCAGGAGAAGTTATTGAGATCCCTACTTCAGGAGCGAGTGGCAGCTATATTTTTTTTGTCAGTTGGATAGTGGTGGGAGGGCTGGAGGGGGCGGGCCAACTCCCTGTATGATAAACACGCCCCCATTGAATCACCCAATGGGAGCAGTAATGTCCCCATTGAATCACCCAATGGGAGTTGTGTCTCCTAATGAGACATAAATTATGTAATGAGGCATTCTGTTCAATGTGTGTTTGTTTTCTGAGGAGACATAAATTGTGTTCTGTGTGTGAGGTACCATAAATTATTCAATGAGGCTTATTCTTTTACATATATAGATATGTATGGTCAGGAGAGCAGCCGTGACTATGTCTATGGTTACATAAAGTAAAGAAAATTAAAGTCTGCACATCAAGTCCTGACTTTTACAAATAAATAACCTATGACAATTAATAAAACAGTGTGGTTTTAGTTGCATGTTTTTGGCCATGAGTATGGAAGCCCCGTCTGCCCAGTCAAGGCACCCCAGATTCAGGCAAGTCCTTATCTGCCGGTAATCTGTGAACATCTATTTAGTTTAATGCAATTAAAAAAGCAACTTTACCTCTACTGTGAACAAAATCCTTCTATTTATAGCAAGACATAGGTTACCTGTAAAAGTCAGGATTTGATGTGCAGAATCTCCTTTTGTTTACTTTGTTATTTACAGCTCTGTCTGTTTTTCTGGACACCTGTTCCACTGCTCCAACTCTATTATTACCTGTATTTCTATCTGCTTTCCAGGACACACCCGCTGAGGCCTATATCAAGAAGCCCCACATACACTTCAGTGCACATGTACAGTGTGACTAAGAGTTCTGGTGCTGAGATTCCTGTATTTTGTGTATGACATTGGCTTTGATTTATGACCACACTTGTTTGCTTCCTGCCCTAACTCCTGCTTTGTCCCAAACCTGATTGTGTTTGTTGATTTGGATTCTGAGAGTGTCTGTGAGTGCCTAGTACTATAAATCATGTGTTTAAGCATCTTGCAGTTGACACCACTTCCTAGCTTTGCACCCTAGCTTCACACTCAAAGAGCTCCCAGCAGCAGCAGCCTTGAGAGTTTGTTTTGTTTGCCAAACAGTGGCCACACATCATCCAGTTTTTGTTTTGATTCACTGCTTCTTCTCACTCAGCGACTGCTCCTGGTTGTTTTTCTGCATCTGTCCTGCCTCATAACCTCCCTCTACCCTGAGGATCTGCCTCCTGATCTTTTAGCCAACATCACATATTATGCAGGGGTTGTTAAGGCCATTGCACAACAGTGAGCATTACTTAGATAGCATTCTTTATAAATTTAGAACTAGATAAGAAATATGATTCTGTTTTGGGGTTTCTGCAAACTCTGTAGCATAAGGAAGTTTCCACTTCTGCTTCAGCTGCTCCAACTCTCTAGCAAGCCTCTCAAAATGCCTTGACTGAACGCTTTGATGCTCAGGGAATTCTTTAATGAATGTGCACTGCGCTTTAGAAATCAACCTGATACTTTTCTACACTCCAAGCAAAAGTAAACTCTATAATTTTTCTTCTTAAAGGGCAAGCACTAGCTTGGGTCTCTGTGCTGCTATTCTGGACCTTCAGAAATGCATGAAGCCCTTGGCACAGTAGGCCACTGAGCCACGTTGGAAGTGATCTCTTCTCCACTGACCCCCATCATGCAGGGATACCACTGGCTGTATCTTCATAACCCTGTTATTGATTGGAAATCTGGGCAGATCTCCTCCTGGAGTGACATTTGTAAAATGCATTGCATCTCCCTGCTGTTTCTGTTGCTGCACTGATCTCTGATGAAATCCTTGAGTACCAGACTAAAACATTGAGTTTGCAGGTGTATTCTAGACTTTAATGGGGTTTATCTGACCTTCCTCTTCTCTAGCTGGAGCAGAGTTCTTTTTGGCACAAATGAAAGATAGATCCCTGAAGCCCTGCATTTATTATAGAGGCTTAAATAGTATTACCAGTAGAAAGAGTTATCAACTCCCCCTCATGTCTGAATTATATGACTGGCTTTGAGGATCTACAGTATTTACTAAGCTAGACCTTCTCCAGCCTTACAATTTGAGAGGGGGGTAAATGACGGACAGTCTTCAATACCCATTCAGGACACTATGAATACCAGGTGATGCCGTTTGGGCTATAAAATACCCCCTGCCTTGTTCCATTCCTTCATCAACAACACATGCTATGACATCCTTCAGTCCTGCATTATAGTTTACCTGAACAATATTCTATTCTTTTCTTAGTCACTGAAAGAACATTGTATCCATGTAGCTTTGGTCCTAGAACTCATGGCCTGTACACTATGCTAGATAAATGTGAATTTAAGACGTTTTGTCTGTGGAGTATTAAGGTAAGTATTATGGAAGTGCCATTTACTGTCACCTGGAAGATCACTAATGGGCCAGGTCTAGGTGGCATGTTAACCCCTTGCCGCCCGAGGACGTACATGTACGTCCAGAGCGGATGTCCCAGGTCATTTAAACAAATGGAAAAAAATATTCGACGGGCTTTAAGTGCTGGCCATGTGCGCGCACGGCCAATAGTTAAGGGGTTAAAATTGGAGGTTCATTTAAGCCATCCAGTCATCAGACTGCAAGGAGGCAATCTGTGACTTCATATTGAATATCAGGAGTCAGTTGAGGTACAGATAAAGATGAGTGATTTCTGAATAAAGGTGATATTTAAGTCAAATGAGTAGGGATGGGTGCAGTGGTGACCGTAGAGATTTTTCCGGGTGGGGGGGGGGCAAAGCCATAATATAACCCCCAGGCCAGCCCATCCAGCTCCTTTGTTTATATGGAGGGGGTAATAATAGAGGGGGGGCAAGTGACCCCCCCTTGCCCCCACCCTCTGGACACCCATGGATGTGTAAAAAATGTTTTCCTCAAACTGAAATTGGCGAAAAATGGCACTTTTCGCTTGGTGAAACATTTCCCCCGAAAAGTGCTGTTTGTTCCGCTTTTCCCTGCTTTTTTAGCTAATAGCATTAAAATCAATGGGTAGAAAAAATTTTCTCTACCTCACAAAAGTTTTCTACAGCCATATAAAAGGCTGTCAGGCTTTCACAGCATGCAATTCTGTGTTTGTGAGAGGAGAGAGCAGCATGTTTTTGAGCTAGAGAAGATAGGCAAATAATGGGGAATTGAAGCTTTAGGGAGTAATTTAGATAGAACATTTGTTCTCTGTTGTAGGGGATTCTGGGGGCACAATGGGGAGAAGAAGGAAGGAGGATGGCTGACCCAAAATACTCCAAAATTTGGTGTGACTGACTGGCAAGACACAGGCAGCTGGGGTTCAAATTGCTTGCTGATTTTACTTCTATTGTCTCTGTGCAGGGGAAGTTTGGGGAAAGTAGTTGTTGATTTTGTTTTTTAGTTATATATATATTTTTGGGGACTACCTGTGATAAGATGTTGTGGACAACTTAAAAAAATAAAACAATAAATAAATAAAAAAACATTAATTAAACAAATAAATGTATTAGACAGCTGACTGGGAGCTCTGTGACTGAAGCAGACTTGATAGACAGCAGACGACATTGAGAATTTTGTTGAGGGCCAAGGCAAGACATCACACTCCATCAGTTGTGTGCTGTAGAGAGTAAAAACACACACAGTAGTTGAGTAATGTCTAGCAAATGCACATGTGAGACGGGGAAAGGTACAGGAAGTGCAGGGACATGGGAGTAAAGTGCAAAAACTGACTGCAGCAATTGTTGCTGCAGCATGTTCAATAAATGATGATGATGATCCCTTAGGGTGCATGCAGTTTATCAAGGTCCCACCAATCACACCATGCCAGTCCCCCACCACCACTACCATACACATCTGCCACATTGTAGGTTGTATTTTATTTTTTTTAATCACTTAACATCATCATGAATACATGCCAGTGTCACTTAAGCAGGAAGTAAGAGTTGTGGGCAAAGGACAAAGGCACTCTGCATGCTAACACATTTTCAAGATATATGTTGCTGTAGGACTCACAACTTTGACTTCCAGCTACTTATTTCTCCACTACAGCCCTCAGAAGAAGTAATATTGTGCTGTGAAATGTTGCATCATTTTAAACATAGGAAAAAATGTGTTGTAATAGGAAAACATTTGTTGGAATAGGAGAAAAATGTGTTAGAATAGGAGAAAATGTGTTGAATAGGTGACAAATTTGCTGGAATAGGCAAAAGGAGGAAATTTTGCACTGGAGAAAAAGAGAAAACTTTTGTGAAAAAAAAGCAAAAAATTGGCATTTTTTTGCGAAACATCATGCAGGAAATTTTTCTCACTTCTCGCCCACCCCTACAAATGAGTTAATAAGTTAACCAAGTGTTACTGTGTATAGATAAAACAGAACAGAACCTTGAGGAATGCCAACAGAGCCATGGACAGGAGAAGGCAAAAAATTTGCAATTGAGATACAAAAGGATCAGTTAGA
Source organism: Rhinophrynus dorsalis (assembly GCA_037306005.1). Taxonomy (NCBI): domain Eukaryota; kingdom Metazoa; phylum Chordata; class Amphibia; order Anura; family Rhinophrynidae; genus Rhinophrynus; species Rhinophrynus dorsalis. The sequence continues at coordinate 314,718,621 of CM074723.1, forward strand.
GGTTTTGTTTCAACACCACACTTCTGTGTGGCCTATGCAACATAATAGCATACGCATTGTCCAACAGCATACGCATTGACCCAGCGGTCCAGAGAAGTGACCCTCCCTTAAGGAACAATTAGATCGTTGCCATGACCCGCAACATGTAACGGCACGCCAAACTGGGGTCTGAGAGAGACCGCTACAGTCTTGGATGGGTCAATTTCAGACCCCGTTTGTGCTTACATGCCAAAACCGTCATCGGCCCTTAAGGGAAAAAATAGTGAAGGTCCTGGCACGTCGCCAGTCGTTAAGTGGTTGGGAAAGTCTGATTTTAATAAACAGGTATAAATAGCACAAACTGCAGTATTTGTCCTTGTAATACACATACATTTATTGGGGAACCTCCGTATATTGTTTTGGAGAGATGTCAGTTGAAAAGAAAGAATGGATAATTAAATTGTTTCTTTAAAACATGTTATACAACAATTAACATGTAAATAAAGTAATAATATCAATACATGTGCAAATGGTTACATTTATTTAAATTAAAAAGGGGTACATTGAGGTTTGGTAAAACCTAAAACAGGGACATCACAGGAAAAAGTCTGGGAACCACATTTCTGTGGTATTAATGATGTGGTTTTTTTTTCCAGAGTAATAAGCAGACTAGAAGATCTCTTGGAAAAAATATTTATTTATTTATTAACACTACACAGAAAAAACAACTTAAAAAAACTAGCGTGTACTCTTACTATTTGAAAGTCTAATAAAGTTTTGCTTCTTTCATGTTTCCTGGATCCTCTGGATCCCTACAGTGCCCAGAATCATTGATGTGCATCGCTGATCATATAGAGCCACTTCAAGTATTGAGAGCAATCAATAACAATGAAAGAAACACAATTTGTCATCTAAAAAAAAACAATAAAATAACAAACAAGAGTGATATGCTACTACATATATCTGCTTAAAAATGATAGCGCTCACTACATTCAGATAGTAGGTTTGAGCAAACTATACTAAAAGCGTCAGGAGTTTCTAGCATCATCTACACATGTTTATGCTGGTTTGCTTGATTTAGATGAGTCAAGCAAAGTAGCTCTTGTCAAGTATATCGGTTGTAGTTTTTATGATGTAAGTGCATCTTTTGTCTTTGTATATTTTATATTACAATCAACCAATAGTGTGTAGTATAGTAAGGGGAAAAAAAAACCTTGCACTCCAACTGTATAATATTTTCAGTGTTAAGGCCTATAAAATACATATGTGATTTTTCATAGACTCATCAAACTAAGTACATTGCAGTAAATCAAAACATACAATCCATTACATTCAGCTTTGTCTACCTTGTCAAAATGGTTAGCGTCCTTGTTTTAAACCTTTTGAGTGCCAGAGAGGTATCCAACGAATTGCAAAGCACTCAAAGGGTTAATGTTACACTTGCGTTCTTCTTACCTGATATTTAGGATCATGTAATTTTGTGAAGGAATTTAAAACAAAAATAGATAGCTGACACAAAAATCAAAATTGAAAACCAGAAGAATCTGCATATTTCAAATCATGAAGCGTTAAATAATTATATCAAATCAAAATCAAAATATCAATATAATGTAGAGACCCTACTTGAAAAAAGTGCTTATACTTTCAATCTTAATTTAAGAATTTTAGAATGTAATACTTGAACTTTTAAACTTATACTATGCATTAGCTGAACAGAAAAAAATGTCAGATAAATATACAGTAACACACTAGGGATCAATTAGATCAGGTGCTCTAAAATATGTTATTGGATGTTTTTTTTTTCAAATTGTGAAGTATATCTTTAAAATATCCGCACAAGAGAGAGAACTAATATAGCTATTTCCATAATATGGCTTTCAGTTATCTCCTTATCACTTCTTTATCGCACCTTAGTGCATAACCCCCAAGATCTCACAATAACACAAAATACAAATATAATGGCTAATGTGGTTTGTTTTCAAAACTGAAATGGAACTTCAATCTTCTGCCTATTCCCAAAGTTGAAATTTGTATTTTGTAGCAAATATATAGGAAAACTTTTAGACACTGCAGGGAAATTGTGCTCAGTGTGCTTACTAGTTCTTATCTAAGGGGTCAGCAGGGGGGCTGCAGTACCCAAAAGGGTCAGCTTCCGAAGAGGTTAGCTGTCTCTGAACCTGTCTGTGCCAACCCCACTCCCACACACACCTAAGGATGACTTTCTAGATCAATAAGACTCAAGGATGTTTTCAAAAGAACTGACTGCTCAGTAAAAAAAAAGTGGCATGGCAATACAAATAGTGAGAATCACTCATTTTAACCAGCCTGGTATCATGCATTCTGATTAGTCCACATGGTGATCATTCTCAAATAGCACTACGTTTCCCAAAAACACATGCATTCTGAGTGGCCAGTGTCTGAAAAGCTTGAGACCGCATACATTCTCTACAAAAAAATGCACCACAAAGAGGATTGGAAACTCAGTATCCAAGTTTGTTTGCAGGTGTGAGAGCATGTCTATGTCTGAAGTTGTCTCTCTCTGTATGTCAGTGTCCCTTTGTGTGTGAATGTAGCGTATATGTGTTAAACTGTGTGCTTGTGTATCAGTTTGTAACTGCATATTGAGTATTGGTGAACGTGTGAGTGTATGCATTTGTTTGAGATTGAAATTGTGTCAGTGTGTGAATACATCTGTGTATGTCATTCTGTTACACAGTTACATAGTTTAGTAAATTAGGCTGAAGAAAAAATAAAGCTATCAAATTCAGCCATTGCCTCAGTAAATCCACAAAATGAAAACTGCTTAATCTTTCCTGACTCCAAAATGTGTGCTTGTCATCTTTAAAATCTAACAAGTAGTTTAAGTGTCCTTTCAAGCAGACACATCACTGGAATAAGATAAAAGGACCATTAAGGTAGAAAATCATTAAAGCTGTCTGACTGTAATATGGTGGAATGCAAGTGAGCAATCACTCTTTTTTGAAAACCAAAAATGTATACTCTGTTTGTGACTGCTTCTGTTTTGATAAAGGAACATACTAACCCCTTGATTCTGAACAGCACACGCTGCTAAATCACTGGCAAAGTTAGCCACATGTATGAAAATGTGTGTGAATTGCTTTGCTGAATTAGGCACAATTGTTAATCCTCTCACAAAACAGCAGACATTTTAGCTATGCCCACTTTTTGAAATGAATTTGTAAAAAAAGCACAAACATTCGCTTAATTAGAAAAAAACTTGCAATTCAGTAAAATTTTGGTGCTAATCACTTTACTATCAAAAGTATACTGTAACTAGCCACTGCACGCATTTCTTGCATTCGATTCTAAATCTCTTAATGAGGCATTTTAGATCAGCATAATTTGAAGGAGATTTATGAGAGATTTATAAAAAGATTTAAAAATTTGTGGGAGATTTATAAAAAGCCTTCTTAGTGTATTTTAAGAATTGTCGCTACAATTCACGACAGGTCGTATTTATAAAGAAGTAAAGTCAAATCTATAAATATGTCTGTCTGAGCATATTTGCAACCTAGTATATTTTTTAAAACACATAGCTGCCACTATATACTTCCATTAAAGGGATAGGAATATGTCAAAAAAAGCAGCTCCGATTAATCTCCATAGTATTTTGGCCACGGAGAGCACTATTTCAATACTGCCCAAGTTGTAGTTCAAGAGTAAGTGAATGATAAAGTATTCCCTTCCAGGCTCTTTTACTTCATGTAGTCCGCCTTCCCTCAGATGTGGAATCTGGCCCCTTTACAGCTTTCAGCGAGGAACATAAGGAAAAGCCTGCCCCTCTTGACTAAAGAAGGCAGTTTTTTCCTTATGCTCAGTGAAGAGTGTCCCTCGCTGCGATCCATCTGGACAGTCTTACTGCTCTGAGCTGAGCAGCGTTACGTCAGTAAAAGGGACAGTATTGAAATAACACTCTCCATGTCCCACATACTATGAAGATTAATCGGAGCTGCCTTTTTTTGTGAAACATTACTATTGCTTTAAGAACATGTCATACCTGGCATTAATATTTAATCACTAAAACTGACTTTATTTTTGTTGCATTAGCATTAGCATTTCTTTATAAATATGTTGCAACACAATTCTTATTTGGACAAGACCATTACTACTCCACTTTTCAAGAAAGTCGCCTCACTGGAGTTAGCACTTTGCAAAAATGTCTCTAAACATTTAGACATATCCTTGTGTCACTTTACAGCAATTTTACAGACATTTTCTTTATAATTTCAGTCTTATAAAGGTCTCCATAGGCTGTACATTAAAATAAATAGAAGATGATATGTCATATGAATGCCTATTAACTTCTCTGAAGGTCTGGTCTGCAATACTTGTGAAAAGACAAAAGTTCTATACCACTGAATAAATACCAGTGGTAAACTGTTAAAAGCATACCTAAATAATATTAGGTGTGAAGTACTATGGAATCACGGTGGCCATGCTTTCGCTGGCGACATTGTTATGTCTATCCACTTCCTCATTACCTCTTATTGGCCACCGTGGATTGTCTCCACCCAGTCCTAGCCTTTTTATACTGAGCGCTGTCACTTTAGTGCTGCCCTTTCATGGTGTACCTGTTGCCAGTGCTTGTTATAATTATTCGTGTGAACTCTGTGTATGACCTGGACTGTCTGACTATTCTGCCTGATCTACGTTCCTGCTCTGTGTACCGACTCGGATTGGCTGACGTTCCTGCTCTGTGTACCGAACTGGCTTGACTGACGTTCCTGCTCTGTGTACCAAACCGGATTGGCTGACGTTCCTGCCCTGTGTACCGAACCGGCTTGGCTGATGTTCCTGCTCCGTGTACCGACCTGGCTCGAGTGACGTTCCTGCTCTGTGTACCGACTCGGATTGGCTGACGTTCCTGTTCTGTGTACCGAATCGGCTTAGATATCGTTCCTGCTCTGTGTACCTCCCGGTACCATTATACCCTGTTGCCTGCCATCTCGGAGGTCCTTCCTCCGTACCTTTGCTGTCCATGTCAGTCACTGTTGCCTCCATTCCATCTCAGGTTGCACTGCTCTTGACCCTGTATTATATCCGCGCTGTTATCCTTTCACTACGATGTTAGGTGTTGTATTGCACCCGGTACGCATGACCTGCTTGTTACACTCACCGAGGTTGGGTGGCTTATGGGTGCCTCGGTTTGCCTCTGGTACTAGGACGCACGGTCCGGGTCTGAGCGTCCGTTTCCATTACGGTTTGGTGCTACAGTGCACCAGGGTCACAGCTCTGCTCTGTCGTGCGGGAGTTTCCCATGACTCACTATTGTCGGTACCGGTTGTTCTCTTTTATAGTGCAGTCCACCTTGTTGCCTAATACCCTTCAGTCTGAAGCCTTCCCCAGACTGCTAGGGACTGTCTGCTAGTCTCCAGTTCCGGGCCTCCTTTCGCTGTTGCCTAGTCTCTACCATATGGTGACGTGGGGCCTCCTTCTAGTCACCTATGGGCGATCTACCTTGGGCTCACTCCCTGTGTAGGGAGCCTCCGTTATTTGTGGCACTATAGTGCCTGTTGGCGTTCCTGGTCTTGGCATCAGTGCCTCTGTGGCACAGCTTCACACGAACTCTGACCTGACCCGTGCCAGTATTGTACCATGGTACTTGCTGGGCCTGAGTAGGTTGTTGTGCTCCCTGTAACCTGACCTGTGCCAGTATAATACCTTGGGTACCTGCTGGGCCTGAGTGTGTTACTCCTTTACCTGTGACCTGACCTGTGTCAGTAGCTATACTCCGGTTTATACTAGATCTGTCTTAGATACTGTTCATACCTGTAACCTGACCTGTGTCCATATTGTGGAGTGTTGTACTGGACCTGTGAGGGTCACATGTTCATTGAATTATTAATAAAACTATGTTTTACCAAACCTTCTGTGTCTGAGTGTCTGAAAACCGTAACATATGGCCACTAACAATTGACTGTAACAATATATTGTATATGTTGAAATTACAGGTTTGTTTTTGACATACATATTTATCAGAACTTACTATTTATTCCGCTATCACATAGTATAACCCTGTATGTATCTCCTTTATGAAGTGTATCTAATCCTCTCTTAAGTGTATCTGTTGTATCTACCTTTACCACATCCCTAGGTAAAGAGTAGCACAACTTAACAAACATGACTGTAAAGAACCCCTTCCTCTGCTGATATTTAAAGCTAATTTCTGTGATAGTGTCAATCTCTTTGTTTGTCAGTCTACACTGACAATGTTTCATTCTGTAGCTGTGTGTAATTCTTCTTATGAATAAATCCCATTAAATGAAGTGTGTCTTTGGTGGGTCTTTCAAACAAGTACTTTGTCTCTTGTTGGCTATAAGCAGAAATATCTCCCTGAATCTGCTTTTTATATATCTATGCATCTTCATCAAGAGTACACAGAGAGGCCAGATGCAATTATAGTCATGACTGTTGTAATTAAAGGAAGCTACTTTGAAGTAGACTGAGAAAGCATTGCTTGCTACCTGAAGCTTGTCTGGATATGAGCCTTTGTGTATCCATATGCACTTTTAGCAAATATTCATTTGTTTGTCATCTGTCTTGTGAGTGCCAGTGAGTTTATTTTACACAATCTTTTATTAAAGCAGCTATACACTATGTTTCCATTTGTATCATGTTTTTAAGGGTTGGCTAGAAAATATAATCAATCAAGAAGATCTTTGTTGTGGTTTTGATGATTTTATACATATTTCATTTCACTTCACTTATTTCTCACTGGTGCATAGTATCAGAGAGTCAGTCTGTAATTGTGAGTTTGTCTGTGTATCAGATTGTCTGTGTGGGTGCCCCTGTGGTTGTTTTTACCTATGCATGATAGTGTGTGCAACTCTGTGTCTATAGTGGATTTTGCTATGCTGCAAAATCCGCCCTTCAGCTGATTTTCAGCTTTATGTACAGAAGCAGCAACATATAATTATTTTACGCACTCCTATCTGACCATGAATTTGTTTACAAACAGAAGCATAGATCCATTTGTGGGGAGTTAGCACCCATGAACACATATTTTTTTATGTGTATAACTCCCATTCATGGTGAGTTTGTACTAAAAAAAAATCCCATTCTCTTCAGAGAGATTATGCACCTGGCTAAACTGAGTACATAATATGTAAAACAATATGTAAAATCAGCTCTAGTTACTTTCATAATACCTTTACTAAATAGATTTAAAATTTGTATACAAATTAGAAAAAATATCACACATGAAAGGGCAATTGGCATGTATGAGACAGGGTTTGTCTCTGTGTATAGGTATAGGTAAATACCTATAATCAAAGTGGACATGTCTCCATAGGACAATTTTAGATTGCTTACAGGTAATTAAATCTGCCTATATGTCAAACTCCCCCTTACTGTAAAGTAAATAATTTTTGGGAAATTAACCTTTATGTTTTATTCATTTGATTATGCTAATTTCTTGCACAGTATGCTAATTAGTTCTGTTTGTAGCAAAACTTATCACTCACTGCCCAAAGTATGTGGGCTTTGTTAATATTGGATCAGCAAACAAACTGTGCCACACACAATGTCTCATCATGTCTGATAATATTGGATTCAACAAAGAAACTGTGCCACTAACAATAAAGCTAAGTTTCTCAAAAACTATTTACATCACAAACGAATGGCTAGTAAAACATACAGGCTGTTTTATTCTCCTTAAAGTTAACTACATTTATATTATAGTGGCAGCTCAACTTTAATATATTTATACTACACTGATATTTAAGCGGAACTATCACACAAATGAAAGTTACCCTTAAATCATTATGCACATAGAGATACTTATATTCATACTAGTATTATCCTGATTAAGTCTGGCGTTTCTGAGAAATCCAACTCGTTCTGAGACTCACAGGAAGGAACCTTGCTGTACCAGCATCTGTGCTCTTCTCTGTCAGTACTTTCCTGTACCTTAACCCCTTAAGGACTACGTGACATACTATGACCGTCACGGTCCTTATACCCTTAAGGACCAGTGACGGTCATAGCACGTCACATACTTTTTTACTTACAGCGCTCCACTGGGAGCATTGTAAGTAAAAATGGGGCCTAAAATTGATCGCTCCAAGACCAGAGAGATCTCTCTTAGGCCTCAAAGCGGTGCGCCGGTACAAGTAACAGGTCACGTGTACCGGCGCATCAGCAAGGATCAAAGCGGTCCTTACAGGAAGGTAACTTCCCTGAACCGCTGGTCTTTAAGGGGTTAAGGAGACCGAAATGGACAGTGCAGGTGCACAGATGTTTATCTGGCAAGATGTCTGAGCTGAAATTTGCCTGTTTGTGTTGGGCCGAGTTGAATTTTTCAATAATGGCGTAATTATTCAGGATAATACTAGTATGGATATGTGTATCGTTATGTGCATAATGATTTGGAGGTAACTTTAATTTGTGTGATATTTTCATTTTAAAATAATAGAAACAAGCATTTAAAAAAACATTGATGTGTGTGTCTGAGTAATCTACAGACTCATAGGCAACTATTTACTAAAGGGTGAATTGACCTTTTATATGTGGGAAAACAAATAAATAAAAATTTTATCATTTTTTTAATCTCATTTTTAAAATCTAGCCTGAACATCTTCATTTTTTTATGCCTCATCTAATAGTAAAACATATTATTGTGCATCTGACAGTTGTAAAACAGACCCAATAGGAGTCCCCTAATCATCTACAGTCCCATTTATTATTCTATGCACTATTACATGCAGACAAATTTAATAAATATGACATAACTAATTTTTGTTTTCTTTTTATGTAAAAAAGCAAAATCAGCCACACACACACCTGATTATGCGGCTTGGTAAATACCAGGCATAACGAACATTCCCATACAGAATAGACATACATAGCTTGCAATGTATTGAGAATCAAAGACTCACAGAGCTTGTTATCTATAGTGCATCATTGTTATAATTACATATTCTGTATGAGGATTAAAGATCATGTGGGTCTGTCTCTAAAGAACTGTCCCACAAGTTTGCATCTCATAGTTAGCATGTTCCTAAAAGGTGTTGGTCTTTTTTGGGGGTATAAGGATCTGAGAATGGAAGTGGTGAGATATGAGCCTCAATTGTTTGCCATTGGGCGCAACCCTTTCCAGTTATGCTCTTGTTTTAAATAAAGGCTTAAGCAGAGGTTTCTCAAAGACACAGCAATACAAAGAACTCGACTTAGGTATGTCTGTGTCACATAGGTCAAACACCAGTAGACTTCAAGCCATGGGTACAATTCCCGCAGATTAGGGAATAAGATCCCTGAACTTATCTCAATAATAACTAGCGAAAATGTGGACTTAGTGGGGATTACCAAGACCTGGTAAAAATGAAAAAAAAATGACTGGGTTGTAGTAATACCAGGGTACTCTCTATTTAGAAAAGATAGAAAAGGGCAGAAAAAGAGTTGCTCTATATCAAAAATAGCATAAAGGTATGGAGGAGAACACAGAGACTGTTTGGATAACTTTAGAATATTGTAATAAGATGGTCACTCGTATAGTTGTGATCTATAGATGCCCAGGACAAGTAGTGGAGTTAGATCAACTGCTGGTCAAGGAAGTAACTAAGATGACAGTGAAAGGTGAGGATGCTATTATGGGGACTTTAATCTTTCTGATATGAACTGGAAAAACCATGCAGCAGGTTCAGCCAGGAGTAGAGATATCCTACATTTTTTACAGGGATCATCTCTTAGACAATTAGTAGAAGAGCCAACTAGGAAAGAAGCCATACTATATTTATTATTACAATTATTATTTACAAATTGAGTTTTGATATCAGATGTAGCTGTAGGAGAGTGTTTGGGCTCCAGTGATCATCAATCAGTGTGGTTTAATATGAAGAGAGAGGCTGAGCTAATGGAAACCATGTTATAGGAAAATATCTGAATTTAAATGGCTTTCAAGATCCCAAACAGCATGAGTTTATAGCAAGGAGATCTTGTCAAACTAACCTCATAGATTTTTTTACTGGGTAATTTAAATAATAGACTTGGGGGAGCAGTATATATATAGTTTATCTAGATTTAAACTGTCCCTCATAGAAAACACATTAATAAATTGCAGTATTTGGGTCTGGATGTAAAAATAGTTCAAGGGTTAAGACAATGGCTGAGCGGCAGGAGACAGAGGATTGTAGTCAATGGAGACTATTCAGATGAATGTTGTGTTACTAGTGGGGTACCTCAGGGTTGTGTACTGGCACCCATCTTTTTTAAATATTGTTATTATTGATATTGCAAAAGGTCTTCAATGTAAGGTATGCCTTTTGCAGATTATACAAAGATCTGCAACAGGGTAGACGTTCTTGGTGGAATAAGCCAAATTACAAATTATTTAGGTAAATTAGAAGAATGAACAAGAGCGTGGAAGCTGCAGTTTAATGTTGCTAAATATAAAATAATGCACTTGGGGTGTAAAAATCCAAAGGCAGAATATAGTATTAAGGGTATTATGCTATCAGCAACAACAGAGGAAAGGGATCTGGGAGTAATGATTTCTGATGACCTAAAGGTAGGCAGGCAATGTGTCAAAGCAGTAGGGAATTCAATAAGAATGCAGAAAAGTAAATAGCAGAAAAAGGGAAGTGGTCATGCAACTGTACAGATCCCTAGTTAGACCTCATCTACAGTATTGTGTAAAGTCCTGGAGACCCCGTCTACAAAAGGATATAGATACTCTAGAGAGAGTTCAGAGAAGGGCTACTAAAATGCAGACTGGTTTACAGGAAACAAAATATCAGAATTGACCAAAAGATCTCAACATGTATAAGCTTGGAGGAGTGAAGAGAGGGGGGAGATATAGAAACATTCAAATACATGAAGGGATTCAACAAAGAGCAGAAAGGAAGGACATTTCAAAGGTGTAACATGTTAGGACAAGAGGTCATAGTATAAAACTAAAGGGACAGAGGTTTAGATGTAATGTAATAAAGTTTTACTTCACTGAGAGGATGGTAGATACATGGACTAGCTTACCAGCAGAAGTGATAGAGGTTAATACAGTGACATAATTTAATCCTGCATGGGATAGGCATAAGGATATCCTGAACAAGAAAAGACCAAGGACCAAATAAGGTTTGAGGTTTTTAAAGTAGGAAAAATAGACAGAGTACATGGGCAGAATGGGTCTTATCTGCCATCAAATTCTATGTTTCTATGTTTCTCAGTAGCATAATAGAACACTACTTTGTATGTTGATTGGTTAAACGAAAACATTTAATTACAAAAACTGTATGCCTAATACAGATACATACATTTCTTGGAGAAAATACATCTCAAGCTTTGACCTGTTTGTGGTTTCAGTCCTCATAAAAATCTCAGTTCATTATATAATCACTTGTCAGTTTCTGTTGCTTCCTTTCTTTTTCTGATTCTGAAGTGACGCTCAATATTCATGGTGATTTCTCTCTGCAGATTCAGGCCACTTGTTTGTCTACTTGAGCTAATCCATTTGTGCTGGAGAACACATTTAGCTGTGTATCGTTTCTTGGGATTAAGGACCAACAGTCTGCTGATCAAATCTTTAGCTTCTGTTTAAATGAAAAGCAAAACAGTGCATAAATTCAGAGGTAAACACTATTAAAACTCTTACTAATTCAATGTTATATAATTCCAAGAGAGGTGGTAGTAAAGAAAAGATGAGCGTTGGTACAGTGTTAGCATACCTTTATAGGCTAACTAAACAGATTTAAGATGCAAGCTTTCAAGACCTCTTAGGCCTCTTCCTCAGGCATGTTATCAACATGCCTTAGGAAGAGACCTAAGAGGTCTTGAGCAATTGCACCCTAAATCTGTTTAGTTAGCCATTAAAGGTATCAACTTGACTATATTTGCCTCCTGTCGTAAAGAAACACAGCAAGTATAAAAGAATGTATTAGTTATTAGATTTAATTACAATTTCTTTGTACATTCTTATGCAGTATATTTATTTTCCTTTGTATTAACGTACCCAATGCAATGGATAATGTAGGAGAACAATTTGCCCTTTGTCTGCTTTCATCTAACTTGGAACTTATGCTTAACCTTCCTTTCCTCCTCCTGGGGGGATGAGATGTTAACCCTGTGAGCACCAGAGGGGTGATGTGGGCTATATATTTCTTAACATTCATCGAAAATGCATAATACAACTTTATAATACTTTCATGCTTGATAGGAATTAGTGGTAAGTGCAAAATTGTACTGTAATAGTATGTGATGGGTTTATGCTACATGGAAATTACTATTACATTTTATTTGCAATCTGTAACTTGGCATGATATATCAGTGATTACATATCAGTAAGAATATTCAATTGATTCTTTTCAAACTCATAGATATAAATAATGTGCAAATATGTTACCAAAGCTCCAAACCATGAAATGAGCAAACCGATGCATGATTCATGGATGATTTCCATGGTATTAGTGCTGACTCCAAGAAGCAAATTAGATTTACAAAAGCACACAAATTGTTTATACACATAAGAATCACTTGGCTATAAACAGGTTCAACAACAAGTGAACCAACTAAACAGTTGAGTGATACCATTTGCCCACCAACACGTTGCTGATTTCTTCATTTGTTTATCATTTATTTATACATTCATAATATCCCCATAACACAACTGGTTTAAATGAGTAGAAATAAGAGACAATATTAATGTAGAAAAGAAGACGACAGTATTGCACATCCTAGAGATTACATGTATAGCTAAATGGAAAATATGCCTACATACTTTTACCTTCTGAAATATTGTCCCAGTAAGGTGAGAGGAATTCATATTCCCCATTCTGAACCATTTGGAAGAGTTCCTCCTGATTGCGTTCCAAACTTCTGAAAGGTGGGAATCCACAGAGAAGGATGTACAAGATAACTCCAGTAGCCCACATGTCAACCTCCAATCCATATCCTATAGAACCATGGGAAAAATGTATTTAAAATCAATCAGGTGAGTGTAAAGGACCTAATAGTCACCAGAGATTTAGATTATACTATTTATGTTTGTGATAAAATTATATTATAGAGATGCTTTAAGATAACATTCAAAATAATTTGAGCCAGAATAATTTTTTTCTGTCACTTGGCTGCTAAAGAGGTTTCATATGCACTGTGAAACAATGTTTTGGGAAACCTTTATAGCAGCCAAAGGAGTAAAGGATATTTTATGTTAATCAAATGTGCCTTTCTATTTATGAAAATACAAACCTGGCATGTCACAAAACGAACATGGACAAGAGTAATCTACATCGCTGGTAACTTCAGCAATTTACCTGATATATGAGAATTTGAACACAATAGTGGTTCCAGCTTTTTTGCTATAGTAGAACCTTTAACTTTGAATCCCATATATTCAAACCCTTTAACCTCTTGCAAGCTAAAAATATATCTGTGACATTGATACCAAATGTAATTGAATACTAATTAATGGAGAAGAATCAAACTGTCCTGCTTTAAAGGGATAGTAATACTTAAAATGTAAAAAAAAAAAATATGTTGTAGGGTTTATCCCCCTAAGTAAAACAAGGGTACTCCCACTGCTGAAAGGTGTTTTATTCAAAAGTTATTACAGCTCAAAGATGAATTTGTTAGGTGCAATATCAAAGCGGCCTGAAGTTGTACAGTGGCGCTGTTGCTACACCATCCTATGGAGCTTTATGGTCCTGGGACCAAAGCTGTCCATATGATGGTGTAGCAACATTGCCACTGTACAATTTCAGACCACTGTGATACTGCACCTAAAAAATTCAACTTTGAGCTATAATAACTTTTGAATCAAACACCTTTCTGCAGTGGGCGTACCCTTGTTTTAATAAGGGGGATAAACCCTACAACATATTTTTTTTACATTTTAAGCATTACTATCCCTTTAAATGTTTCAAGTTATCAAAGTCACAGAGCCATTCTCACAGTCATATATACTGTCTATGTCTACAGCTCCTGCATCTTGTCCCTGTACAGATTTGTACTATTGAATACCTGGTTCATTGTCTAGCAACCATGCAATTCCATAGGACATGGTTTGATAACCACTGAACACAAGTTTGACAACCAGCCTGATAATCACTGATATATGAGAGCACACAAGCCTAATGTGTGATGTGCTGAGAACGGCATTACCTTTTTCTGATAATATCTCAGGGGCCACATAGGTTGGTGTTCCACATACAGTGAATATTGGTTCTGTTACATGGACTGCAAGTCCAAAATCAGCTAGTTTCAGAGTTGTTGATCCATCAGGATTATGCTGTACCTGGAACATAAAAATGTTGAGAAAAAATGAATGAATGAATGAATGAATGAATGAAATGTATTACTAGAAAGATCTAACCACAACACAAGATTTTACAATTGTATATGTACACTAAATGTAAAGAGTAAGAATATGGATAGATACTGACATAAATAGATACAACTGCAATTTATAGGCACAGACCAATCTGATTTCATCTATGTATGATACATTGTACCCCAAATTTGTACCGCTTCCTGAAAAAGAGCGAAGTGTAAAATGGGTGTCCACTGTGCAAAATACATGGGCAATATCACATTAAATCAATAGAAAGGTTCAATGGGGACATTACTGCTCCCATTGGGTGATTCAATGGGGGCGTGTTTATCATACAGGGAGTTGGCCCGCCCCCTCCAGCCCACCCACCACTATCCAACTGACAAAAAAAAAAATATAGCTGCCACTCGCTCCTGAAGTAGGGGATATCAATAATTTCTCCAGGTCCACACACACTCTCACTCAGGATCATGACCCCACAAACACACTGTTTCACCTCCCACAGATAATTGTAACCCTCCATACACACTGTTTCACCTCCCACAGATAATTGTAACCCTTCATACACTCTGTTTCAGTATGAGGGTGTAATGTTTCCATAAAATACAAACTCAGGGATAAACTTAATAGCAACTCTTTTATTTAACCCTTTCAATACCAGAGGGGTACACAACACTCAAAGGGTTAACTCTTTTAATCTCTTCACTGTCTGTTTTCAACTGTCACTCCTCCATTTCCTGCTTCCTGATTCCCGCCCTTTCTCCTTAAAGGGAGAGAGATGCTTTGCTGTATGTTACAGAGGGCAAACCTCAAACACCACTTTCTATTTGATCCCTCAGCACATTGCTACATTGCCTCAACTGAAGAGCCACTGTGTGTTATATTGCTATGTTACCTCAGCTTAAGTAAGGAGTTACTGTTCCCATTGGGTGATTCAATGGAGGAGTGATTTAAATCATTCAGGGAGTTGGCCTGCCCCCACTATCCAGCCCGCCCACCACTATCCAAGACGCAAGCCACACACACACACACAAGCCACACACACACAAAAGCCACACACACACACACACACACACACATACACACACACACATACACACACAGAGACCCCATGGGTCCCTCCACCAACCTGAGGCACACAATGAGCTAATCCAACAAAGAGAGGGCGGGATCGGCTCCAGTGTACCTTCATTTCTGGTATCCGCAACACAAGAATGCTTTCGGATCCTGGTGCACAATGTGCTTCTGCTGCAAGAAGCCCAACTGCTTCATGTTGGAGGCAGGCAGGTCCAGTACCAAATCCTTCATGTTCCCCCTTCATGAAGCACAACACTCCACTCCGCAACAGCCCGGTCATGTGGCCTTTCAAGGAGCTCTCTACAAGCAGCAGCTGGATGCAGCTATTACCCGTGGCTGAGGGGATGGAGACAGATCATGCTGGGGCCACTCTGTAGTACACACTGTTACACACAAGCTTCTTGACCGCCTCTCTCTGCCCGCTGTCACACACCTGCATTGTGTAAGTACCCTGGCACAAAAAATATACATGCCGCACTATAGCTGCTCCAACAACACACACCATCCCTGCTCCAACCACACACACCATCCCTCCTCAGTTCCCGCTCTCGGTGCCCAGGCTGCGTCCCTAGTAACGCTCTTGGCCAAGGCCTGGGGCAGGAGGTGTCTTCCTGGCCAGGGAGCCAGGCCGGCGGTTGTCTGGCAGCCTCTGAGTGTGCATGTACAGAGTCCACTTCAGGGACTGTGGACTCCATGACTCTTGCTACATACTGGGACAGCTGGTTAGCCCTTTCAGTGCCAGCGGATTAAGCAACACAATGAGCAACGCCTTGCCTACCCCTCTGGCACTTACAGGACTGTAATAATATCTGTATGTGTGTGTGTGTACGCATGTATGTACGTGTATGTATGATCAATGTCTGTATATGTCACTGCATCTGTGTGTGTCTATGTATGTGTGTGCAATATGATTATTTCTGCTTCACACAGTATACAAAAAAACATCATCAGTCAATACAGCTAAATGAAATGTACAATACAAACAAACACAAAAAATTCTTACAAAATACCTTCAACATGCCACCTAAACCATTTCAAACAAAAAATGCTACATAACACATACCCTACTACAATGACGGGCAACACCGTCACATTTTGCTAGTATATATATATATAAGCAGTCTATGGGCTGTTCTCCGTATTCTACTCAGCTCCTCATAGACTGACTAAAGAATCACCTAAAAAATATAATTGCCACACAACATGTTAGTCTCCAACAAGATGTTATACCAAGTAGAAATGGAGCAATTCTGGAGAAATGCAACTGCACCATACTGCAGAAACAAAAATTCTGATTGAATTAAATGGAGCTTTTAACCAATTTTTTTAGTGATGACTCCAAAGTATTACCTTTCTCCACATAAATATATCTGGCATCCTATTACTATCTATAAGTATTACATCTGGTATTGCTTACAAGTTGGCTTATTAACCAGTTATCTAAGTGATGTCCCTACTCCTATCTGATTTTCCACATCAGATATATCAATGTTATCCATATCTATTGCTTTGTACCTTATTCACATTTTAAATATTCCATCAGCAATGCTCTAATTCTTGATCTTGCCTTAGAGGCCTATTAATTACTCCAATACAAACAGCTCTTTTTCCAATTTCAGTATCTAACCATATGCTATCTAACCTTTCTCCTGCATTGAATTAGCTTTTATGTCTTTCTCATACAAAGAATAAATCACCTTTCCTACATTCCTATTTTACCTTACTGAAACAACCTGGTATTACTATGAATTTTCACTTTACCAAAACTTTGTTATAGAGTCTAAGTAGTCCCTAGTTGTGAGAAAAATTAGTTCAGGGAGCCTATTCCCTAACCTGTAAGCATTTACTAATTTACTATAGATTTTTTTCTTAGTGTCAGTCCTAGATGTGTTTAATATTTGAAATAAACCTTCCACCTGTGCTTACTCTCCAATAAACAAATTACGACTCATTGTCAAAGCTAAACTATCAGACAAACCAGACTCTGAGGGAGGCAGATGGACTGACCATACCCAAGTGAACTGCTCCCTTGATATATAATATGAGAAGGAACATCTTGTATTTCTGTACAAGGGGCATCCCTCACACAGCTGGTTAATGTGACATCTTGCAAGGATGGAATACCACATTTAATATTCACAAATAAGGTGTTTGTTGCATACAACTGATTTTCTGTTTTTTTGAGTCACAAAATGTATTTTATGAAAAAAGGTTAAAAAATGTATATGCTGATGTGCTGGAAAATAAATCAAGATCTTTGTCAACTTTGTCACACAGAAATAGTTTTGTATCAACAAAGGTGAAAAGACAAAGGCTATGTTACTACAGTATATTTGTGCCACAGAATTTAGTTTGTCACAGAAACTGATTGTGTGTGACCAAATACATGATTTTGTCACAGAATATATTTTAATGTCACATAATTCATTATTTTAGCCATATAGAAAAAATGTTGCGTTACAGGACATATTATTTGGCTACATTGGGGTTCTTGATTCTGTATATTTTCGTGTTTGACATATATGTATATCCATAGGATCGTGTAGCAACAGCGCCACTGTACAATTTCAGACCACTGTGATATTTCACCTAAAAAATTAAACTTTGAAAATTAATAACTTTTGAATGAAACACCTTTCAGCAGTGGGAGCACTCTTGTTTTACTCAGGGGGATAACCCCTACAACATATATATTTTTACATTTTAAGTATTACTATCCCTTTAATGATGTTTTAAATGAGCCTTTATTCTTATACATTTTGTGTGAAACAATAAAATAATTTTTGTATTTTTTCTATACTTTGAGTTGAGTGCCTCTTTGCTAAAGGACTTCTGTGTTGGGGGTCTTCTTTTGATTCCCTTTTATAAAAAGTTATTGTATAATATAACAATGCTTTCTAGAAACATAGTATATGGCCATTTGCTTAATAGCTTCCCTGCTGAGGTATCCCTTTAATGAACTATACAGGTATCATGTGTTTTGCAGTAGTGGGTGGATCAGAACTATAAAGAGGGATTGGTGCAGTGTTCACTCCTCTGTTCATCTTCACCTACCTTACTGCAAATAGATTTTCATGATCTTTAGGGGGGTGTTTTTTACTAGTGTTCCATTAGATTTTAATCTCAAAATACCTACATATACACATTTCCAGAGGAGCTGCTTCCTTGGGTTTAATTTTATTTCAGTCATTTTAGTTATTTTAACATGTTATTTTATAATATTTAGGACTCTCTTGAAATTGAGGTACCTTGGCACAGTAAAAGAGCTTATGCTTTGGCCAAACTATGTCACAAAATCCTAATTTATTTATGAATCACATAAGTTTATTATATATACTACACAGGGTTTATATTTTCCAGGCAATCTATATGGATTAGCACAGGAATCGTTTTCGTTTTGTCCTTGTTCTGGGTTATTTCACTGCTTGGGGATTTTAAGGATCCCTTCTATCCTTGCTGATTTTCATATTCCTCACAAATTAAACATATTTTATTTATGTATATTCAAGGTGTTTTAGCGCTGTTAATGTTTCCTTTTTTTTTCTTTTTGCACAGTACATATTCACTCAAGTGTTAACAGAACCAGTCTGTTATTAAATACCATCAGCCACATTATACTTGACATTAAGGGATGGATTGCTGTACAATTCCAGCTTGGGGGTATTTTTTAAATCTGGCCCACTAACTGGTATTTCATTCTGTGAGTATATATTAACACGCTTATTGCCAGAGGAGCACACAATGCAATGCTCAGCAATGCATTGTGCACCATTCTGGCAATCAGAGGGTTAAATACAACTCTAGAAGCTCCCAACTCTTTTCCTTACTCTGTCCCCCTGCCCCTAGCTTATTACCCACTCTCTCTTTCTATGTACAGCCCACTTGGCAGTGCATGAGCAGACAAAGCTCCTGGGTCCTAAATAAAAGCTTAACCCTTTGAATGCCAGAGGGGTACGTAACACAATGCTTTGCAAAGCGTTGGATACCACTCTGGCACTGAAAGGGTTAAACGTGCATTAACTTCACTGTATTGTAAATTCTTATTAACCCACTGTATCATAGCTGCCAATTGTCCCATTTACACAGGACCGTCCTGATTTTGGGGCCAAATCCTGCTGTCCTGCAGCATTATATGTCACTTCCCAGTCTTTTGTCCTGCTTCCCAGATTTATGCCCAGCTGCTTTGATACCCTTTAATTTATATCAAGCATACTGCATTTCCTCTCAGCTGAGTCAAGCATCGGCCAGACAGATACCAAAAACTGAACTGCGCATGTGCATCTTTCTTCATAATATGTGCACATACATGGCATATGCCTTAATCTACCCTTGGTCCCCTCATTTATCTTAACCTAACGGAAGTCATCCCTGACCAGGTACTCGAGTCTGACTCTTTAATTTAATTATACAAGTTAAGTTGCAATGAATTCCGGTGGGGGCTGCTCGCTTGTATCCCACATGAAAAAATTACCCACAACTTACCATGGTGGGTGATTTGTCAGAATCGTGGAAGAGTCTCCCCTCAAGATATGGAACCCTACTTGATTGCCTACTCTGCCTGGATGGATAGCTTTGGATAGCATGGATAGCTTTTTGTCTCTCTGTCTATGTTTGCCTCTTAGCTGTATAAATCAGTGTTGCCTACTCAGAGATCACCTCAGATTGTTTGTTCTGTTAATGAACAGAGTGACTTTTTCCCCTAGATACAGTTGTGTTCAAAAGTTTGCATACCCTTGAAGAACTGGTAATATATGTACCATTTTTAAAGAAAACATGAGTGAGCAGGCAAAACACATTTATTTTATTTCTTGTGGGATTCATATTCAACTGTAGGTTATAACAGAATGGCACAATCATAAAACACAACATGGCAACAAATAAAAAAATTAAATGACCCCTGTTCAAAAGTCTGCATACCCTTAATTCTTAATACTGTGTATTGCCCTATTTAGCATCAATGACAGTGTGCAGTCTTTTATAATAGTTGTCTATGAGGCCCCAAATTCTTGCTGGTGGTATAGATGCCCATTCGTCTTTGCAAAATGCATCCAGGTCATGCAAAGTCTTTGGTCGTCTTGCATGAACAGCACGTTTGAGATCTCCCCAGAGTGGCTTGATGATATTGTTGTGACCATAAAGCTCTATTTTGATCTTGTCATTCCAAACTACAGTGTGCCAGAAGCTGTGAGACATGTCAAGGTGTTGTTGGGCATATTGTAACCAGGATTTTTTGTGGCATTGGCAGAGTAAAGGCTTCTTTCTGGCAACTCAACCATGCACCTCATTTTTGTTCAAGTATCATCGTATTGTGCTCCTTGAAACAACCACACCGTCTTTTTCCAAAGCAGCCTTGTCACGGTTTTTAAAGACGCTCAGACCAGTATGTAAAATAAAACACAGTTTTATTTAGCAATAATAACACATAAAGTCGCCCTCTAGTGGCGGTTGGGTGTACATCAACGATAGTGACTGGAAAATACAAATGTAGATGCACAAACGGAATATAAGTACAAATGTACCGCAGAGGAAGGGGTATAACCACAGAGGGTTAAGTCCTTGATTATGATCAGTCTCTTGAGTGGATGTTTGGCACGCCCGAGGTGTAGATAAGCTGTGCCGAAGAAATGTTCACCATAAAGTGGATAAGGACTGTCTCACCACGGTGTGTAGTAAAGCAAAGCCCAATAGCCCCCACGGGCGTACCTACTGGAATGGCTACTGCTAGTGCAAGTGATATAGCCCCACGGGCGTGTATCGAACCGGCCTGCAATGCAAGAGCTCCCAAGCCTCCTCAGACTCTACCAGACTGAGTATTACGAGACAGGGCCAATAGCCCAACTGAAGTAGTACCGGAATGCTAGTGCTGAAGCCTGTGCCCGCCACCACTCGGTATAACGGAATCGCCCAGTGTATACAACGAGAGAGAGAGCCAAAGCGCCCAACCGGCCTAATCGGAAGTGAATACTCTACTGGGATGGTACCGAGTTGCCGACGGAGAGCGGCCAACTCAGCAGGAGTATCACTAGGAACGAGGCTCACGCTGGAGTAAGGAGAGTGGGACCGAGGCAGCACTGGTAGGGTTAAAAGGCACGTTTAAACAAGGCTTTTCTGCAGTAGCACAGCTCTGCTGTCTGAGTGAGGCGTACACAGCTCTGCACGATTGTAACACTGCACTGCACGAAGTAACACCAGGCAAGACAGCCACACAAGTACTGGAACAGTGGATGATAATGTCATGACGGCGACAACCGGAATGTAGGTCTTCTGGAACACGCTGTAGGTTGATCTTGCAGGAGGAAGTCAGCCGGGCCGGATCGGAGCACGTAGAAGGTAGTCGTACAAGCCGGATTATACACAAGCAGGAACGTCAGCCAAGCAGAGTCGAGGTCCGAAGGAGTTAGTCAGACGAGCCGGGTCATACACAAGCAGGAACGTCAGCCAAGCAGAGTCGAGGTCCGAAGGAGGTAGTCAGACGAGCCGGGTCATACACAAGCAGGAACACTGGAGAATGGTCAGGGCAAGCCAAATCGGTACACAGGAATCAGAAACGCAGCAACAGAACAACTGGCTCAGAAACACCACGAAAGGGCACCTGACAGATGGAATAGTCAGGTATAAAAAGGAAACCAAGGGGCGGGCCAAACCAAGTGAACAAATCACCCTCAACCACAGAAGAGAGTGACAGCTAGATCACAGGCACTGTGATAAGCCTGTATTTCTCCTGACGTTACCTATGGGTTTTCTTTGTATCCCGAATAATTCTTCTGGCAGTTGAGACTGAAATCTTTGTCTACCTGACCTTGGCTTAGTATCAGGAGATCCCTGAATTTTTCACTTCTTAATAAGTGATTGAACAGTATTTACTGGCATTTTCAAGGCTTTGAATATCATTTTATATCATTTTCCATCTTTATAAAGTTCCACTACCTTGTTATGCAGTTCTTTTGACAGTTCTTTTCTGCTTCCCATGGCTCAGTATCTAGCCTGCTCAGTGCCTCCACGTAAGAAATAACAAACTCATTGACTATTTATACACAGACACCAATTGCAATTTAAAAAACCACAGCTGTGGGAAATTAACCTTTAACTGCCATTTTAACCTGTGTTTGTCACCTTGTGTGTCTGTAACAAGGCCAAACATTCAAGGGTATGTATTCAAATTGGTCTAAGGTTATCAGTGGGGTTCCACAGGGTTCAGTCCTGGGACCAAAGCTTTTTAATTTGTTTATTAATGATCTAGAAGTGGGAATTGAAAGTAGCATGTCAATCTTTGCTGATGACACTAATCTATGTAAGGAAATACATACAGAGCTGGATGTTTTTTGCCTACAGACGGATTTAGATAAACTAAGTGAATGGGCAGAAAAGTGGCAGATGTAATTTCATGTAGATAAATGTAAGGTTATGCATTTGGGCTGTAGAAACAAACTTTCTACATATACTCTAAATGGGAAACAACTTGGGAAATCCTCATTAGAGAAAGATTTAGGATTACTGATAGACAATACACTTCACAGCAGTGTGCAGAGTCACTCAGCTGCAGCAAGAGCAAATAGAGTACTAGCCTGCATAAAAAGAGGTGTAGAAGCAAGGAATGCTAATATTATCCTACCTCTTTATAAATCCTTGGTTAGGCCTCATCTAGAATATGGAGTACAATTTTGGGCGCCTGTTCTTAAAAAAGACATTACTGAACTGGAAAAGGTGTAGAGACGTGCAACAAAACTGATAAAGGGATTGGAGGATCTGAGTTACAAAGAAAGACTAGCCAAACTGGGTTTGTTTACATTAGAGAAGAGACGTCGAAGGGGTGATATGATTACCATTTACAAATACATTCAAGGTCAATACAAAGAACTATCCAATGAATTATTTATGCAAAGAGCTGAACTAAGAACAATAAGTCATCCATTAAGACTTGAGGAAAGGCGCTTTCGACTAAAACATAGGCAGGGATTCTTTACAGTAAGGGCGGTAAGGCTATGGAATTCTTTGCTTCGGGATGTTGTGCTTGCAGATAATGCGACTGCATTCTTAAAAGCAATGGATGCCTATCTAGCACAGAACAATATTGACAATTATGACAGATGGCTTCAAAGCAAATAGGATATTGATCCTGGGAACTATCTGACTACCAATTGGAGTCAGGAAGGAATAGTCCCCCCCTCCATACTTGGGACTAGATTGGAAATGGCTCCAGATGGCTTTTTTTGCCTTCCTCTGGATCAACAGGGATGTTTTTGGCATGGGCTGGACTTGATGGATGAATGTCTTTTTTCAGCCTCATCTACTATGTTACTATATTGATCAGGGCCATTTGGATGATTTCTGTTATCATTATGATTTATAAAGGAGCCAGACAACTATGTGACAATTAATGGCTTCATATGATCAGTATCCTTATCCTGCATGATCAGTCATATTTTCAAAATCAATGCCAAAATGTCACAATTTCTGCCAGGGTATGCAAACTTTTGAGCACAACTGTATGGAGATAGTGAACTGATCTGAGGTCCATAAAGATCTGTAGTACTGATTGCTCGTACAGGTACTGCTGACTAGGACAATTTGCAAGGAGTGTGATGGTTACTGTCAATGTGCTCATCTATGATGATACTGTGATTATCAGTGTAAGCTGCCTGGTTTATGCTTCGCAGACTGCCATTAATATGAATAAAATAAAACAGACTACAATGCAAGATATACTGCTGAGTAGGCCTCAGTGAGCCAGATGCTGGTGTGAGCTGGCTGGGGAGCATGGTTAGCTAGTGGGGGCTGCTCTAGGGAAGACTTGCTGTGGCCAAGGCCATGTTAAAGGTGCTAATTGTGAAGCCAAATAACAGAATGACAACCCTAGATACAGCTACTACTCATTGAGACAGGAATCAGTATGTAAACCCTACCAACAATACAGTTATCTCTGTTGAACTACTGGAACAGGAAGAGCCAGGAACCAGGAGCAGCAAGTAGAAGCTTGAGGAATTGTTGGAGTCGGACCAGTAGGAAAGTCGATAAAGTCAAACCCTGACAAAAAGACAAAGGTGGTGCAGGAGGGCCTTCGGAGATGAAGGGAGAATGGTTAACAAGCCAAGTCGGAAACAAAGCAGGCAGATACAGTACAGGGATGGAACAGGAGAATAGTTGAGCAAGCCAAGGAGAAAATCAGTCAGGCAAAGGCAGTCCACAAGTAGCAGGCAGAAGATTAATCGATGAAACAGTGCCAAGGTCAAATCAGTACTGGATACAGTGGCAAATTAGAAGACGGGTCAAACAATGGAATCACAGGAAACACAGGAACACTACTGAACTAGGTTGCAACAGGATGCTGGCGCTTGATAAAGGCTCCGTAAGAGCGTCTCACAACAAGGCAGGGAAACTGAACAGAGGAAAAAATATCTGGTCCCTAGCCCTTCCATTTGACCAGGTACTGAAGGGAGTATCCTATCAAAATGTCACCCTCAATTTGGCAACCAAGACAAGGGTGCATTAAATGTGTCACCTGCTTGAAAATGGCAATCTTGTCCGAATAACAGTGTTGCAGTATAATAGTTGTGGTACCCCACTCTTGCATAATAGCCACACACGTGTGTTACATCCTCAGCAAACCTGTACAAATCAACAGTGCTGAGCTCTTCCTTCAAACTAAGCATGCATGCCTAAGAAAGAAAAAAGTATACCAAGCTGAGGAGAATGAGCGAAGAGGAGCATATGATTTACATGCAACAGAAGTGGTTTGCAGAGGAACAAGTTTGATGCCCCATTGGTGATTCCATTAACCCTTTGAGTGCTGCATCACAGCCCCTGCAAACAGCTTCTTCTAAATGTAAACCAAATGCTCCTCTTCACTAATTCAGCTCAGGCTGGAAGACTGATTTCTTTCTTAGGCATGCATGCTTAGTTTGAAGGTAGAGCTCAGCACTGTAGATTTTTGTATGGGTTTTCTGAGGATGTAACATGTGTGGCGATCAGGCAAGAGTGGGGCATCACAACTATCTGCCCTTGCCTTGGTCGCCAAATTGAGGGAAACATTTTGATAGTGAACCCTGAACAGCACCACAGGAGAGGCGGGAGTCCAATATCACATTGATGATGAACTCCTCAGAGTCGTTCACAGTAACAGGAGGCTGAAGAGAAGAGTGGGGATGAGAAGCATGAGCCTGCGCATAGGGCTTGGGCAGAGATACATGAAAGACAGAATGTATTTTGAGCATCTCCGGAAGGGTCAAGCAGTAAAAGACCAGAGAGAAACAGGTCTCAGTCTTTAATGGCACTAGATACCAGGGTCCAATATGTCGGACGGATGTTGGAGTTTAATATTTTTGGCAGAAAGCCAAACCAGATCACCTGAAGCAAACCTGGGTGCTAAAGATTGATGATGGTCTGCTGTCACTTTTTGCTGCATCGGGGAGGAAAGAAG
Source organism: Rhinophrynus dorsalis (assembly GCA_037306005.1). Lineage (NCBI taxonomy): Eukaryota > Metazoa > Chordata > Amphibia > Anura > Rhinophrynidae > Rhinophrynus > Rhinophrynus dorsalis. The sequence continues at coordinate 314,744,372 of CM074723.1, forward strand.
CATGAGGCAGATCTTCTGCCAATGGTCTGCCAAATCACGGGTGTAAGCCTCAGCAGAGGGCACTTCTGGTTCAGTCTCTCTGTTTGCCGGTTTGGCTGTGGGTGGTACGCAGAGGAATGCTGTAAATGAATACCCAGTCTGGAGCAGAATGCCCTCTAAAACTGGGACACAAATTGGGAACAATGATCGGAGGTCATATATTGTAGCATCCTATGTAGATGGTAGATATTGTGGACAAACAGGTCAGCCAACTCGGAAGAGGTAGAGAGTTTAAGCAGTGGAACTAAAATGCTCCTGTTTGGAGAATCGATCCTCTACCACCCAAATTTGTATTACAGGAGGAGGAAGGAAAGTCTACCATGAAGTTCATGGAGATCTGGGTCCATGGAAGAGCTGGTACTGTGAGAGGTTGAAGAACACCCACGGGATGAAATTAAGGGCAAATAATGGGCAGGCCACCAGAAATACTAGAAATAAGGTCCAGAGTGCGTAAAAGCTCAGGATGACCAGCAGTAATAGAACACTGCCCCCAATTAAGACCATCAGAACGGTTTTGTTCCAGTATGAAGTATGTATTGGGAGGCAAAGGAGTTCTGACAGGACAGGATGGCTAGGCTTTCCTAAGCACAGTGAAGAGGGACGTGGACAAAGAAGAAAGGACCCAAGCAGGCAGAACTATTGGTTCCAGATCAGCCAGAGGAGAGCTAGAAGTCTCATCCTGATGGGAGAGGGCGTTGGCCTTGATATTCTTTGTCCCAGGGATGTACGAAATGACAAAGTAAAATCAGGAGAAGAATAGGGACCAATGGGCCTGTTGCGTGTTCAGACACTTGGCAGATGCCAGATATTAGAGGTTCTGGTGGTCAGTGAGGATACTGACCACATGTAGAGAGCTCTCCAATAAGTACCTCCATTACTCAAAAGCTATTTTCACCACCAGAAGCTTCCTGTTCCCAGTATCGTATTTCCTTTCCACAGAAAAGAATCAACTAGAGAAAAAGGAAAATGGATGAACGGTTTTGAAACCAGGAGATCACTGGGAAAGGACTGCTCCTGCTGCAACCTCTGAAGCATCCACTTCTAGGGTGAATGGAGCAAGAAGATCTGTTGGTAAAAACCAACAAACTGCTGGGTGGCTTTCAGACCAAGGGGCAAAGGCCACTCAGTCACAGTGGATAACTTAGTTGGGTTAATGGCAAGACCCTCTGCAGAGAATGTTTTGCCCAGGAAGGCTATACCTGTTTTCTCTAACTCGCATTTCTCTATTTTTCAATACAGATGGCTTTCTTGAAGGCGAGTCAAAACCTGCTGGACATGAAGGTGATGTTCTTCCAGGGTCGAGGAGAATACCATGATATCATCTAAATACACGAGAACAAAAGATAATAGTAGATCTCTGAAGATGTTGTTTACCAGGCACTGGAAGACTGCAGAAGCATTATGAAATCCAAAGGGCATGACCAGTATTCATAATGCCCAAACCTGGAAATGAATGCAATCTTTCATTCATCTCCTTGCTTGATCATAACAAAGTTATAGGGACCCCCTGAGGTCAAGCTTGGTAAAAAATTGAGCTCCCTTAATTCTGTCCAACAGCTAGCGACTTTGTTCAAACCCCTATAATCCACACAAGGGCAGCAACCTCCATCCTCCTTTTTCACAAAGAATATTCCCGCACCCTGTGGCGGAAGAAGAGGGGCGTATGAATCCTCTGGCCAGGTTATCCTGGATGTACTCCTCCACAGCCTTAGTCTCAGGTACAGACAAAGGATAAACCCAACCCCAAGGAGGTCTGGTACCTAGAAAGAGGTCTACAGGGCAGTCGCATGCCAGATGTGGAGGTAAAGTCTTAGCAGTGAAGGCGCGATAGGTTTCAAGGAGAACAGGAAGAGCTGTCTCGTCTGTTTCCACAGTAGACAAACAAATGTCTGAGGGTGGTGTGGTAACACAAGGAAAAGACGGTCAGTGGAGTGGGTGATGAGACTGATCACTAAAGGAGACCCGTCAATACGGATGACAGCATCTTTATGACCGGTACGGATGCCATGCTGGGCATCAAAGACTGTATCCATAAAAAGATCAGCAGCACCAAAATCGATAAAAGCAGATACCATGACTGTCTTATGACCATGGTTCACAGAAACAGAAACGACCAGCTTGTTGTCTTTGGAGGAAACAGATGAAAGACTTATGGTAGGTCCCTCACATGACCCTAAGACTGAGCGTTTCCCAGCTTATTAGGGCACTAACGGGCCAAGTTCCTGGACTTGGCACAGTACAGACACAAGCCCAGGTGCTTACTTGTGTAAAACATGACCCACTTCCATAGGTTACCAAACAACCTTGATTGAAGAGATCGGGGTCTGGAATTTAGGGGCTAGACGAACCTGAGGCTTGATCATAGGACATCGGCTGCGGTCCCTATCCCGCTGGGCCCAGGATTTCTGAATCTGATGCTCCAGAACACATAATGGTATAATATCCTCCAGGGTGTCTGGAATTGGACAAGTAGTCAGCTCATCCTTGAGACACTCAGATAGCCCTCTCCTGAAGGTCACTTTAAGGACGTTGTCACCCCACTCAGTGTCATAAGCCCAAATCCTGAACTTGATGGCATACTGTAAGGATATTCTAGATCCCTGTTGGCACTCAAATATGGTGGACTCAGCCGTAGACCATCTCCCTGGGGTAACAAGAGGTGACTGATGGTCCAAGAGTGGTGATATCCAAGCCAAGGCAGGGCCATGTAACAAAAAATCATAAAAGCGATAGAATCGTAAGCTTCAGGCTGACTCTGAAAATGTATGTAGCACTGGTTCAAGAACCTGTGAAGCTTGGAGGAGAAACCATCATAGCGGTCAAGGAACGGCGATCTGGAAACTAATGAACTGGTAGCGGATGGAAGTCCAATGGTAATACCCCTGAGATCTCAAAATATTGCTGCATATGCTGCAACATAGATGCAGTGGAGTCCAATTTTGAGTCCATTTGCTTGATCTGTGTGGTTTGTTGGTCAAGTCTTGTTGAACCACAACCCAAGACACATCAGCGGGATCAGTCATGGTGCTATCAAAATGTGATGATCAGACAAGGAGCACCCAATGTAAGACGCCTGAGTTATGCTTTGCATAGTGGAATCCCCACAAAGAGTACACAGACTGCTATTAACATGAATGAAAACAACAGACAAGATATACAGCCAAGTAGGCCTCAGTGAGCCAGATGCTGAGGTGTGGTTAGCCAGGGGAGGCTGCTCTATGAAAGCCTTGCTGTGGCCTAGGCCATATTAAATGTGCTGGCCATGAAGGCAGATAACAGGATGACAACCCTAGATTTAGCTACTACTCACTGAGACAGTATATAAAACGTACCAGTAGTACAGTTTTCTCGGTTGAAATACTGGAACAGGAAGAACCAGGAATCAGCAGCAGGAAGTCAAAGATCGAGGAGTCGTAGGAGTCAAACTCGACGGAAGGTCGATGAAGTCAAACTCAACAAAAGAAAACGGAAAAAACCCAAAAAGGCAGAGAAGGACATGACATATTCTTTCCACCTAGGCTGTGACTTTCTATTTGTCATTCTACATATATTTATTTAGCTGCATTTTTGACAATACTCAGTCCTGGATACTGAATTTCCGTTAATTCTATAAAAAATTATCAATATTGCCACGCCCAGCAAACAAAAGTGTGCCTCTTTGGCAATTTGAAATGTTGGGAAGTATGCTGTATGCATTGCTAGAGAGGCATACATGGTCATCTATTAACCCTTCAACCCACTGTATTCTAGAAAGGCACAAGTTATCAGTTATTAACCCCTTGTATGCCAGAGAGGTGTACAGCAATGTGTTGTTCTGTGATTAACCCACTGAATGCCTCATAGTGCATAACACATTGTAAAGGAATGTGTACCTCACTGATTAACCTCTTTTGAGCTAGAGATTGATTCGCAGGCAGGCCACAGGACTATATCTCTTCAGGCAGGTTTCTAGATGGTTTACTGGATTGTCAGCTCCTTTGGTGAAGTCCCATGGGGCACAGCATGCCAAGCATTATAAGTACTGAACCCTCAACAGCTGGCTTGCTGGGAGAGACCCGGAATCTCTTACTTCAGTGTACAATTCCAAGCAGGGAGATTGTATGCCAACTAGTCTTTCAGTAGGCCTGTGGCTTAAGGTTCTCTTACTCTTAGCAGTAGGGAGTTCTGCAAGCTTTCACTTGTGTCAAATGAATGGCAGAGCTGCCAGACACTGAGGGCTAAAAGATAAGAGTGGGTTAGTACCATTAAGGACAGGAAAATGCTGGTGGATGAGACAGAGACAGCTGGAGATGAAACCAACAGAGATGGGGTGCCCAATGCTGAATCCTAGAAAAATCCTGGAAGCCTTGTGGAGTAAGACCGCTACAGCTTGAGTGTCCACCAGCAAGAGGGGAAAACAAGAAAAAGGCTAAATAAGGCTGGCAGGTTATTGGACAGAAGCCGCTATGAGGGAATGTGCTGCTTGGACAAAAGACAGCAGCACAAGCGGAAGCCACAAATAACCAGAATAAACTAGAGGGCTGAGACCTCTAAGGGCATGGTACAGAAGAGAGGAGCCTACAGCCACAGAGCCAGGGACAAGACCCACCAATTGCGGGCAACGCCTCTATGGTTGCAAGGCAATCAGCTCAATAGAGTAAGACCATACCAGAAGGAGGACCATGCAGCAGAATCGTTAAGAGACGCAGAGAGAGCCCGGACAGCCTGCAGATTAAGACTTCAGAAGGCTATGGGTAGATCAAAGGAGAAAGTCGAAACTGCTTCAGTGTCTGACAGGGAACAGGCCGGATAAGATCACAACAGGAAGGCTACAGTTGAGGAAATATAAGTGGGCTAGAACTGCTGAGGTAGCAACTAGGAGCAGGGAAACAAGCGGACTAAGACCACTAAGATGCAACAATGCAGAAGGGCATCTAATGGCTACTGGAGGCCCAAGGGAAAATGGCCAGAGCCACAATAATTAAAAAGCTGGGGGAAAAACAATCTGGAGCCAGACAAAGGTCATACAGAGAGAGTCAGTCTGTAACGGTTTTGTAAGACACTCAGACCAGGAGGTTAGAATAAAACACAGTTTTATTGAAAAAACAAGGAACACTGCCCACTATAGGCTAAATTGGCAATGACAGGTAAATGGATATAGATAATGGATGCCCTCTCAGGCACAATAGAGTGTAGGAGCATATACTGTCACAAGACAGGCAAAATAAGAAACAGTAGTGGCACAAGGGTTAAAGTCCTAGGTAGGTAATCAGTTTCTGTTGTGGTGTGTTTAGACAACGCCCAGTAGATGTTAAGAGCAGCAACAGACTGTGGTGCAAGGTGTGAAAGCACCTTAACAGTGAGGCAGACTGACACACTCCAAGGACAGGCAATGAGCGAGATACCCAACACTCTGCAAGAGCTGAATGGAACTAGAGCCAATAGCACCTTTACGGTGCGGTAATGGAGTCACGAACACTGCAAGAGCTGAATAGTACCAGAGCCAATAGCACCCTTCCGGTGTGGTAACGGAGTCACGAACACTCCAAGAGCTGAATGGAACCAGAGCCAATAGCACCCTTCCGGTGCAGTAACGGAGTCACTAACACTGCAAGAGCTGAATGGAACCAGAGCCAATAGCACCCTTCCGGTGCGGTAATGGAGTCACTAACACTGCAAGAGCAGAATAGTACCAGAGCCAACAGCACCCTTCCGGTGCGGTAACGGAACACTGTACACTGCGAGAGCAGAAGGAATCGCCCAACAGCACCACTCGGTGCGACAACTGCTATACTGTGCAAGTAAGGTGTAAAGCGGAACCACAGTTAACAGAGGCCACAAATGCTCTGCAAGTGTAATGGAAGGCTCAGTATAACGGTGGCAACAGTGCTCTGCAAGTGTTAACGGACAGGCTCAGAAACGGAGGCAACAGTGCTCAGCAAGTGTTAATGGACAGGCTCAGTAACGGAGGCAACAGTGCTCAGCAAGTGTTAACGGACAGGCTCAGTATCGGAGGCCACAGTGCTCAGCAAGTATTAATGGACAGGCTCAGTATCGGAGGCCACAGTGCTCAGCAAGTGTAACGGAAGGCTCAGTGTATGGAGGCAACAAGTTCTGCAAGGGTTAACTGGATGTTCAGTCTGCACAGCACTGCACACAAAAGTTCAAAATGTCGCCAGGCGACATAGAGTCAGGATCTTCAGCAAGAACACTCTCAGGACAACAGTGTTATGGTTTTCTGACACTCAGAAGAGGTTTTAAGTAAAAACACAGTTTTATTGAAATTAAACCAAGGTATAGCGCCCCTGGGGGCCAGGAATGGCATAAGCAGAACTGGTAATAGGAGTAAGCACAAAATATTACACTATAATGTACTGGATATAGGTAGAACAAGGGTTAATGCGTAACCCACTGATCAGTCACAATGGTAGTAATCAGCCAACGCCCAGATGAACCTATAAGTCTCTGATGGTGCTATAGGCAATGTAGTAGGCTTGTACAAATCACTCTCATATAGCTGTATAGTAGGACGCCCAAGTAGACAGCAAAGATATAACCAGAGCTGAGCGATTCCTCCTTAGAGGAGTATGATGGATTACAGCCACTGCTGGAGCAAGAGAATGGAACCTGAATTGCCCTGAGTACTCGCAACTGGAAATACCCCTGCGTGCCAAGGAGACTAGAGCCAGGCCACCCTCTGGGAGCCAATCGGAGTCGACACTGCACAAGTAATAACGAGCCACGCACAGGTAGTGCGGTCGGTAGTAAAACACACTGAGCAATAGACCAGAGCCGAGACACCCTTCCAGTGCCGTTACGGGACAACACGCTGCAAGAGCACACAGGAGGCACTAGCACCGGGAAGTGCATCTACGGTACAGCCACGTACCAGAATGGATACTGCTCTGCTTGTGTTAACGGATAGGCTAGGTCACAAGGCACGGCTCAGTAAGTGTTAATGGCTCGGATAGGTCGTATCGGCTTGGCAAGTGTACTGAGGGCTCAATAACGGAGGCAACACACACAGCAAGGTATTGGGCAGGTTCAGACACGGAGACAGCAGCTCAGCAAGGCTACAACAGCTCGGTTAATGGAGGCCACAGCACCGAACAGCAGAGAAGTGATAAAACAGAGCACTACTAAGCACAGTTCAGAATGTCGCCGGTAGGCGATCAGGATCCACAGGAACTCAGGAAACCGATGAGAAGCAGGAAGCACAGCTGGAACCGGGACAATCAGGAACATCAGTCTAAGCCGGGTCAAATCACGGAGCAGGAACGTCAGCCAGAACCGGGTCGAGTCACAGAGCAGGAACGTCAGCCAAGCAGGGTCCAATAACGGAACAGGAACAGAGAATGGTCAGACGAGCCGAGTCGGTACACAGGAACGCAGTAACACAGCAAGAAGGCTCAAACTCAGGAACACCACGAAAGGGCACCAGGCAGATGTCATAGGCCCAGTATATAAAGGAACATCCTGGGCGGGCCAATCAGCCTGCTCCAATGCACAGGTACCATCAGTGTGACTGACAGGGGATCACGGGTACCGTGATAGTACCCCCCTCTCAAAGACCCCCTCCCCTGCCTGCGGGTTTAGGTTTGTGCAGATATTTAGAGTGAAAATTGCGCAGTAAACGTGGAGCATGTAGGTCCTTCTGATCAACCCATGAACGTTCCTCAGGCCCATAGCCTTTCCAGTGGGCCAAATATTGCAATTTGCCTCTAAATCTCCTGGGGTCAATAATACTCTGTACCTCGTATTCCTCTTGGCCCTGAATATCCACCGGCCCAGGAACCACCGGAGTGGTAGTATAGCGGTTGCATACTAAGGGTTTCAGTAGTGACACATGGAACACATTGTGAATGCGCATAGACGTTGGAAGTTCCAGTGCGTATGCCACGGGTTAACCTTACGGATAATTTTAAACGGACCAATGAACCGGGGAGCCAGTTTATTGGATGGTACTTGCAGATTGAGATTCCTGGAGGAAAGCCATACCCTGTCCCCAACCTGAAAAGAAACCGCTGGCAACTGTCTGCAATTGGCATGCCGCTGATGTCGCTGGAAGGACTGGCTGAGGGACCTTTGCACCTGTGCCCATGTGGAGCGGAGCTGCTCAATGTGCTCATCCAGAGCCGGAACCTGTTGCGACTGAAATGAGTCTGGGAGCAAGGCTGGAACCCATAATTAACAAGAAATGGAGAGCTCCCAGATGATGAATTGACTGCATAGTTCCTGGCGAACTCTGCCCACTGCAACAGGTTGGCCCAATTGTCATGATGATCAGTCACAAAACAACGTAGAAACTGCTCCAGTCCCTGATTGGCACGCTCAGCGGCCCCGTTGGTTTGGGGATGGTAGGCGGAGGAGAAGGACAGTTGTATGCCCATTTGGCTACAGAATGCCCTCCAGAATCTCGACACGAATTGGCTCCCTCGGTCCGACACTATTATTCTGGGAACCCCGTGCAAGCGAAATACCTCTCTGGCAAAAACTATTGCCAATTCCTGGGCTGAGGGGAGACCAGGGAGGGGCACGAAGTGAGCCATCTTTGAGAACTTATCTACCACCATCAGGATAAATGTATAGCCCTTAGATCTTGGCAGCTCTTCCAAAAAGTCGATGGAAATGTAGGACCATGGGCGTTCGCCATTAGGCACTGGTTGGAGCAAGCCCACTGGGAGGTGTCTGGGAGTCTTAGCACGGGCACATGTGGCACAAGCAGAAGTAAATGCGGAACAGTCAGCTCTCAGAGAGGGCCACCAAAACATTTGTGATAGTGACCATACCAGCTGATCCCTCCCAATATGGCCAGCTGCCTTAGAGGAGTGAGAGGTCTCAAGTAAACGGGTACGGAAAGGCTTATCCACAAAGCACTTGCCAACTGGGGTTTCAGAATGTGCCCTCACCTGGGATGCCAATATTTGTTCCCCCAGTGGCGAAGTGATACTGATACGTATCGTGGCTAGAATCCTATTTGGCTGAATGATAGGAACCGGGGTTTCGTCCCTCTCAAAGTCTGTGCAAAATTGTCTGGAAAGAGCATCAGCCCTCACGTTCTTAGACCCAGGCAAGTAGGACACTATAAAGTTAAACCTTGACAAAAACAGTGCCCACCTAGCCTGGCGGGACGACAGCCTTTTTGCCTCTGAAAGGTAAATCAAATTTTTGTGGTCCGTAAGAATTAATACTGGGGTTCTTGTGCCTTCTAATAAATGTCACCATTCTTTCAATGCCAGAATGATAGCCAACAATTCCCTATCACCAATTTCATAATGGCTTTGGGCACTGGATAATTTCTTAGAAAAGAACCCGCATGGTCTCAGGTTGCCACCCTCCTTGGGACGTTGGGAGAGAACTGCCCCTACCCCAACCTCAGAGGCATCGACCTCTAACGTAAATGGCAGGGAGGGGTTAGGGTGGGAAAGTATAGGAGCGGAGGCAAACGCAGATTTGAGAGTATCAAAGGCCTTTTCTGCTGCATCAGACCATTGAGAGGGATTAGCACCCTTGTGTGTGAGGTCAGAGAGAGGTTTAACGATGGTGGAAAAATTCTGAATGAATTTTCTGTAATAATTGGCAAAGCCCAAGAACCTTTGTACAGCTTTTAACCCCTTAGGTCGTGGCCACTATAGGACTGCTGCAAATTTACCCTCATCCATGGCAATGCCATCTATAGAAATGACAAATCCCAAAAAGGGTACTTTGGAACAATGAAATTTACATTTTTCTAATTTACAGAACAATTTGTTCTTGCGTAACCGGAGCAGCACTTCTGACACATCCTGGATGTGCTGGGTTAAGTTAGCAGAGTGAATCAATATATCATCGAGGTACACGACTACACAGGAGTGTAGCAAATCACGGAGGATATCATTGATGAACTCTTGAAACACGGCAGGTGCATTACATAAGCCAAAAGGCATGACTAAATATTCACAGTGGCCGGACCTAGTATTGAATGCCGTTTTCCACTCATCCTGATCCGTATCAGATTGTAAGCGGCACGTAAATTGAGTTTCATAAATATAGATGAGCCTTTCAACCTGTCAAACAGCTCTGTAATGAATGGAATTGGATATGCGTTTTTTGGCATCAGCTTATTATGTCCCCGGTAATCAATACATGGTCGTAATTCGCCACTTTTCTTTTTCACAAAAAAAAATCCTGCACCTGCCGGAGAGGATGATTTACGAATTATCCCTCGTTGGAGGGCATCCTCAATGTATTCCTGCATGGCCTGATTTTCCTCACAGGACAATGGGTACGTCCTGCCCCTCGGTGGCACCACTCCCAGGGGCAAATCAATAGCGCAATCATACGGCCTATGCTGCTCCTTTACTGAATACGTCACTGAACTTGCTGTACTCAGCTGGCATGGAAGGAGAGGTACACATAATCTTGACTGGATGAGACAAACAGTGACCAGAGCAGTAGTCAGACCACAACTTGACCTCGCATCTTTGCCAGTCAAATTGGGGGTTATGTAGTAATAACCAAGGGAACCCCAAGATGACCGCGTGATGGGGTGAATGTATGATCTGGAAGCATACCCTGTCCTCGTGGTGAGCACCAATAGACAAAGAAATGGGTGTAGTCTCCATGGTGATAAAAGCGGGTTCTAGAGGTCTGCCATCAATGGCCTCAATGGCTAATGGAGTATCTTTTTTAGACAGAGGAATACTGTGCATCTCAGCAAACGTCTTGTCCATAAAATAGCCTGCTGCGCCAGAATCTATCAATGCTAGTGCCTTAACCGCTTGATCACCTACAAGGAAGCACACCGGAATGATGGGTTTCTTGGAACAGGGATCTGGGGACGATTGTACACCACCTAGGGCCTGTCCCCTAAGGTACCCTAGGTGTGTGCATTTCCCGGCCGTACCAGACAAGTGCGTAGTATGCGCCCATTTTTGCCACAATATAAGCATAAGCCCTGCCTTCTGCGGTGTGCCCACTCCTCCTTAGACAGTCTGCTGAACCCGAGTTGCATAGGCTCCCACAGTTCGTTTACCCGGTCAGGAGGATTGGGAGGCGAGGGTGCGTTTAAAGGACCATCGTGCCCATGGATTCTGGAACTTGCCCTCTTTGCCAAGCGCCTCTCGCGCATGCGAGTATCAATGAGCATCACGTAATCGATGTTCTCGTCCAAATCGGTAGGTACTTCCCTGGCCGCAATTTCATCTTTAATAGCGTCTGATAATCCCTGGGAAAAGGCTGCCACTAGAGCCTCATTATTCCAATCTACCTCTGCTGCCAGTATCCGAAATTCTATAGCGTAATCGCCTACAGTACGCTCGCCCATCTGAATTTCCATCAATCTT